>CM054821.1:8959208-10448044 GCA_028984105.1 Lavandula angustifolia | reverse complement strand
TCACTGCATAATCAACATGAATCTTACTATTCGACATGATTCTCAACATGAACTAGTTCATTTTCTCAGTTAAGGATTGCTGAAAGACTGTTCCGTTCAGTTATGATTTGTTATTTACAACTTACATCATAGTAGATTTACTGATTATTTGTGTTCCTTGTATCCATGGGGTTGGTGTCTTTTATTAGTTGTCTCCTGCATGTGTCGCGCTTGTAATGAAAATCTTGTTTTCTGTTTAAGTGAACATGCTTTCACGTTATATCTAACAACCTATTTCTTATGTTTATATGGTTGCAGTGAAAGAAGATGTCAAGGTCTTGATTGTCGCCACAATTGCTTGGGGACTTCGGAAATGTTCTCGGCCTATTATGCTATTTCTCATTTTCCTAATAGCTACAAAACCTGGCTTAGTTCATGCTGTATATAGTACGTGAAAGTATTATCCATGATTTTTTCTTGCCTTACTTATTAATTCTTATTCTTTTTGTTGTCCTTATAATCTAGTTTCCGTGCAAAATAGCAAAGTCTCCATGGTGGATTCTCAATATTCTAATTTGTGCAAAAATTGTCTTTCCTTTCAGTGATATTCTTCTTTGATTACCTTTTGAGTCATCAAATCAATAAAAGGATGTGCCGGTCCCTTATTCTTCTGTGTGAAGCTCATTTTGCTGCTCTATACATTCTTCAGCTTAGTCTGGTATCGAGAGAGTTGGAGCAGAAAGGCTCTATTAGTTTGAAAGTGCTAACAGAGTTAGGTGTGGATTTTATTATTCTAAATGTCTTACCTATAATGCTGTCAAATATCTCCTAGCATTCTCCTTTATCTGTCTTGACCTGTTTTTTCATGTTTGCTAACATGTTGGTGAAATGTCTGTAGGTCTCATAGAAAATGATAGTACTTGGGAATTCCTGGAAATAGCTCTGCTCGCATGCTTTTGTACCATTCATGACCATGGATTTGAGATGTTGTTCTCATTCTCTGCAATTGTTCAGCACACTCCTTCTCCTCCCATTGGATTTGGCATTTTGAAAGCTGGTTTAAACAAATCTGTTCTTTTGTCAGTTTATGCCACCTCAAATGTCAGAGATCGTTGTGACAATAATTCCCATGGTAAACTTTCCTATTGATTATTGATAGCTCTTTTGCAGCTAAAATTATATGCATGCTTTTTATGAAAACATGCACTCATGAGAATTCAGGGACCTAAAATTACTTGATCTATTGGTCAGATGTAATTTTTCAGTGTAACAATTATTTTGAGTCGCTAAAACCTTTTTATGCATGCTATCATTGTTGTACTAACAAATACCAATTTCTCCTCTTTCAGAGAGAAGAGTAGCATTGTATCTCAGTGCAATTGGGGAGAAGTTCTTGTCTCTATATCGATCATTTGGAACCTATATTGCTTTTCTCACCATTCTTTTTGCCGTGTATCTTGTGAGACCTAATTACGTATCATTTGGTTACATTTTTCTTCTCCTCATTTGGATCACCGGAAGACAGCTAGTTGAGAGGACAAAACAACGTCTATGGTTTCCCCTCAAGGCATATGCAATTGGGGTTTTCATTTTCATTTATATTTTGACTATTTTCCCCACTTTTGAGATGTGGATGTCCAAAAAGGTTGATCTTTATGTTTGCTTTGGCTATAATACTGAAGCTTCTTTGCTAGAAAATCTTTGGGAGTCTCTAGCAATTCTAATTGTCATGCAACTTTATAGCTATGAAAGAAGGCAAAGCAAGCGCATGAACTTGGAAGATGCTGATCCATTCCAGTGTGGGATTTTGGGGTTCATTAAGCGGTTCCTGATATGGCACAGTCAAAAGATTTTGTTTATGGCTCTGTTCTATGCTTCATTATCTCCAATAAGTGCTTTCGGTTTTTTGTATATTCTTGGTTCCATTGTCTCATCTGCTTTGCCTAAAGCATCTAGAATCCCATCCAGATCATTCTTAATTTATACAGGATTCCTGGTTTCAATTGAATATCTTTTCCAGATGTGGGGTAAACTGGCTGAAATGTATCCAGGGCAGAAGTACCATGATTTGTCTCTTTTTCTGGGTTTACAGGTGTATGGACCTAGTTTTGAGGGTCTAGAAGCAGGCTTAAGGGCAAAAGTGCTGGTAATTGCTGCGTGTATTCTGCAGTACAACGTTTTTCACTGGTTGGAAAGAATGCCTAGTTCTCTTTCGAATGCTGGGAGATCAGAAGAACCTTGTCCTCTATTTTTTCCGGAGGAAGATGTTCCTGTTGTTTTAACTCCCAATGGGGATAATGAGACTTTATCTGAAGCTGGGGAACCCTCCCGTCGGAGGATAAGCACTAGCAAATTCTCTTTTGGTTATATATGGGGAAGTATAAAGGAAAGTCACAAGTGGAACAAGAAAAGAGTTGCTTCCTTGCGGCAGGAGAGGTTTGATACGCAGAAGACGATGTTAAAAGTTTATTTGAAGTTTTGGATCGAAAACATGTTCAACCTCTTTGGGCTTGAAATCAATATGATAGCCCTACTACTTGCCAGTTTTGCTCTATTAAACGTCATGTCTATGTTCTATATTGTGTCTCTTGCTACTTGTGTTCTGTTAGCACGACCTATTATACGTAAGCTGTGGGTAATATTTGTTGTTCTGTTTGCTGTCATTCTTCTTGCTGAATATTTTGCAATGTGGAGTACCATGAGGCCTTTCAATCACCATGTATCAACTCCCACTGATGTGTGTTGTCATGATTGCTGGAAAACCTCGAGTGTATACTTCCATTACTGTGAAATGTGTTGGCTGGGTATGACTTTCTCTCTTTTAGTCATTTTGGTTTCATGAAGTTCATACATAAATACGCCAACATTTTCACATAAACATTGCCCCCATCTCCTCCTTGTGTTCCTGTCGTAAATAATTTCCAACAATCAAAGGAAGATATTTGTAGTTTTTTGGTCTAGAACTACAGTTGTCTATGTTAAAAATGCTCATCGGAAGATTCTAAGTAGTTCCTTAGAAAAGGAATTACTGGGACCAACAATAGATGTTCAGTACTTCTGTACTGCAATAAGCAGTCAAAGGGCAAAGAAATTAAGCTAGAAGTGGTTGAGTCTCCCTCTTATTTAACACAGAATCTATTTCATGGTATATTTTAGGATCTTCTGAAAGATTTCTAAACCGGCAGTTCAGTCATAAAACTGTTCCTCCTCACTCTAAAGCACCACTAACGTTGGACCATTCTTGAGCAATATTTAATAGAGTTTGGTGTTTTATGATACGTTATGTGTGTGATTTATTTATTTATCTTTGCAGGGGTTGTCATTGATGATCCTCGAATGCTCATCAGTTATTATGTGGTATTCATGCTGGCATGTTGTAAACTTCGAGCAGATCGTGCATCCAGTTTTTCATGGTCATCTACGTATCACCAGATGGTTTCTCAACGTAAAAATGCTGTTGTTTGGCGAGATATCACGTTTGAAACCAAGAGCATGTGGACTCCTCTGGATTATTTGAGGGTTTACTGCTATTGTCATCTACTGGATCTAGTACTTACTCTGGTTTTAATCACGGGAACCTTGGAGTATGACATTCTGCACTTTGGATACCTCGCTTTTGCTCTAATTTTCTTCCGCATGAGGCTTACCATATTAAAGAAGAAAAATAAGATCTTTAAGTATTTGCGCATGTACAATTTTGCTGTAATTGTCCTGTCTCTGGCCTATCAATCTCCTTTCCTTGGTGAATTTACCTCAGGGAAGTGTGAAACCGTTGATTACATCTTCGAGGTGATAGGATTTTATAAATATGATTATGGATTTCGGATTACCTCAAGATCTGCTTTGGTAGAAATCATCATTTTTGCTCTGGTATCTTGTCAGTCCTATATGTTTTCTTCCTCAGATTTTGATTATGTATTTCGATATCTTGAGGCGGAACAGATTGGTGCAATTGTTCAAGAGCAAGAGAAGAAAGCTATTTGGAAGACTGAACAGTTGCAGCATATTCGAGAATCTGAGGAGAAGAAACGTCAGCGTAACTTGCAAGTGGAGAAGATGAAAGCTGAAATGCTGAATCTACAAACTCAGCTCCAAAGTATGAATTCTCCTACTGGTCATGTTGAATCTTCACCTGCTAATGAAGGATTGAGAAGAAGGACAATTGCTTCGCTTAATCTGCAAGAAACTGGCAATGCAGAGAAACAGGAAAGTGATGCCAATGCTGATTTAGTTTTCCCCTCTTATCTGTATGAATCTCCCAGGAGCTTAAGATCAGAAAATTCATTTGCTGCCGAATTCACAAAGCAACAAATGGATGCTTCTATTGGTGAGATCACCGAACTTAGGGATGAGCACGGGGGAAGTGATAATGCTATTAATGATTCAGATGAAGCGAAAGGTAAAAGGCAGTCAAAGGAAAACCATTTATCTTCTGCTGCGCAATTAATAGGTGATGGTGTTTCTCAGGTTCAATCAGTTGGGAATCAAGCAGCCAGCAGTCTCGTAAGCTTTCTGAATATTTCACCTGAAGATTCAGATTCAAGTGAAACCCCAACTTTTCAGGATGAGGAAAGAAGCACAAATAATAAACAGACACACTCGAGTAGCTCATCTTCTCTGCTGTCTGACAAGAGTAGAACTTCAGGATTTGCGAGTTGGCAGGTTGGACGAATATTTCGACATATATGGTCTCGGATGCGATCAAACAATGATGTGGTCTGCTACTGTAGTTTTATTCTTGTTTTCCTGTGGAACTTCAGTTTGCTTTCCATGGTTTACTTGGCAGCTCTTTTTTTATATGCTCTCTGCGTGAATACCAGGCCAAATTACATCTTCTGGGTTATAATGCTAATCTATACAGAAATTTATATTTTGGCTCAATATTTATTCCAAATAATGATACAGCACTGTGGTTTCACCGTCCAGTTAGATCTTCTATGTGAATTGGGCTTTCCTACAAAGAAGATAACATCAGCATTCGTTATCAGTTTGCTACCTCTGTTTTTGGTGTATCTATTTACTCTAATACAGAGCTCTATTACTGCAAAAGATGGTGAATGGTTTTCAGTAGAATTTGGTAATGGTAAAGGGGAGCTACTAAACAGGGAGCAGGTCCAAATAGGCTATAGCTGGAGTGAGAAAGCAAAGAAGTTCTTCCAGTTGATCAAACGAATGGTGATAACGGTGGTGAGTAACTTTTGTAGATATTGGAAATCATTGACACAAGAAGCAGAATCTCCTCCGTACTTCATTCAATTGTCCGTTGATGTCAAAGCATGGCCAGAGGATGGAATTCAACCAGAGAGGATTGAGTCGGGAATAAATCAGCTGCTGCAGCTTGTGCATGCTGAAAAATGCAAGAATGAAATGCCTAATCTTTGCCCCTCTGCCAGCAAGGTTCAGATTCGGAGCATTGAAAGAAATTCTGAAAACCCAACCGTTGCTCAGGCTGTTTTTGAGGTGGTTTATGTCTCTTCATTGACTGACTGTAGGCCAGTGAAACAATTCAAATCTCTTACTCCAGCATCTGACATAGCAAAGGAGATACTTATGGCACAGCAAAAGGAACTTACTAATGAAGTTGGATTCCCTTACTGTATAACCTCCGTAATTGGAGGTGGCAGAAGAGAAATTGATCTTTATGCC
Source organism: Lavandula angustifolia (assembly GCA_028984105.1). NCBI lineage: Eukaryota > Viridiplantae > Streptophyta > Magnoliopsida > Lamiales > Lamiaceae > Lavandula > Lavandula angustifolia. Next base: position 10,442,419 of record CM054821.1, on the reverse strand, counting down.
TATATTTTTGGTGCTGACTTGATTGTCTTCTTTCTGGTTGCCATATTCTACCAGTCTGTTATTAAAAATAAAAATGAGTTTTTGGAGTCCTATCAACTTGAGGATCAGTTCCCAAAAGAGTATGTTTTTATTCTAATGGTAAGCAACATCCTTGATTGGCTTCCAAAAAATGACTATGATATTCTAACAAATAGTGCTATTTGGTACTGAGTTTATCCAATCATGCGACTCGACTTAATTTAATGGTGCCCTTACTTTTGGTGAAGTGTCACACTTGCATATTCATATTCATATAAACTATTTAGAAATATGCTTGTTCTTTCTTTTAATCTGCCTGGATTTTCTTCTTGTGCAGATAATCTTCTTCTTGATTGTTGTTGATCGCGTCATATACCTCTGTTCGTTTACAACTGGAAAGGTCATCTTTTACATTTTCAGCCTCTTTCTTTCCATTTATGCTGTCACCAAGTATGCCTGGAATATGGATACTTCACAACAGAATACTGCTGGGTTAGCCCTTCGAGCAATATTTCTTACCAAAGCAGTTTCTCTGGCATTACAAGCCATGCAAATTCGATACGGTGTCCCTCATCAAAGCACATTGTATCGCCAATTTCTTACCAGTGAAGTTTCCCGTGTTAACTATCTGGGTTATAGGCTGTATCGAGTTGTACCTTTTCTGTATGAGCTGCGATGCGTCCTTGATTGGTCATGTACAACCACATCCTTGACGATGTATGACTGGCTGAAGGTGAGCTTTCAACTTTCCTGATGAGGTTACCAACCGTGTCTGGTAAACTGTTATTGTCAACACTTGCAGCTTTGTTTTTGTATTTATTCAATATGAGTAAGTTCTATTTAAGAGCACAGTATTTATGTCTATTTAGCCAGACTCTGTATTAGGTTGGGATTGTAACTCTAGTCTCTTTTTTTCCTACTATATATGAGAGTCTTTGTAATAGGTTGTATATAGAACGAATTATTCTCTTTCGACAGTATCATACATCGACTGAATCTTCGTTTCCGTTTGGCTGCATCTCAGTTTTATAATTGAAGTTTAAGATAGATACTGATGATTGTTATTTCTTTCAGTTGGAGGACATAAATGCAAGCTTGTACCTCGTCAAATGTGATAATGATCTGAATAGAGCTTCTCATAAACAAGGAGAGAAGCAGACGAAGATAACCAAGTTTCTCAATGGCATATGTCTCTTCTTGATCCTAATGTGTGTCATTTGGGCCCCAATGCTGGTAACAAACTCTTGACACAAGTCTTCTCTATAGTGCTATACTGTCACTCTTATCAGTAGCAGGGAAAAAGATGACCTTTCACTTTTTGCAAAATGTATTGATAACTGTATAATAGACGTTGAGAAAAAAATCGTCAAATATGACTTTCTAACTTTTTTGATGTTCAAGATATGATAAATATTAGAATATACATTACTTTACAAGATGGATCACAAGTAGTAATCTGACAGTTCTTTAGGCATTTAATTTCTTGACCATCAAATCGATTTGACCCGCAAAAAGAAGATGTTGTATTTGCTACATTTTCTTTTCATTTTCAAAGACACTCATATTAGATCTCAAACATTTACCTTAAGTCCCTCCTTAAGTTACGAAAACTGCTACTTAGTTCGAGAATGATATGAAGGTTTAAGGGTTAGTAAAAGATTTTTCAACTGATAGTGCCAGATGATAGAAGTGTTAAGACTTAGGTGCTTGTCTGATGTTGTCGCGTTGAAGGTATTAAATCTCACGATTTTCTTTACAGATGTACAGTAGTGGTAATCCAACAAACCTAGCAAATCCAATCAATGATGCCAGTATCCAGTTTGACATCAAGACAACTGGTGGCAGGTTGATCTTGTACGAGACAACTCTTTGCGAAATAATTCCATGGGATGAAGTCAAGTCAGATGAACTTGATCCGGCAAACTATCTCGACTTGTATAATGTGAACGACGTCCAGCTGATTTGCTGTCAAGCCGATGCAAGTACTTTGTGGCTCGTCCCTGGAGTGGTTCAGGATCAATTTATTCAGTCTCTTTACAGTGACTTAATGGATATGAAATTTTCTTGGCTACTCACTAGGGACCGACCCAAAGGCAAGGAAAATGTGAAATACGACAAAACTGTTGATCCGTCAAATCTTCCAAAACCATCAGAAGTTGAGGGGGTTCTCAATGGCTCCTTGAACAGCTTTCGGGTTTACAACGTTTATCCAAGAATTTTCCGGGTCACTGGTTCCGGAGAAGTTAGACCTAATGATCAAGGGGTATATTCTTTAACTTAACCTCTATGCATTGTTACAACAAATAGCAGTCTGTAAATGGTAAGGCTAATTTAGTATATTCTTAAGCAGTTGCTTGTAAACGCGGATCTTGTCCTACATCACGAGGCCTATAAATGGTGGTCGTTCCAAGATATCAATCCTCCGGATGCAGATGCTTGTAGAGGATTATCAGGGCCCATGGCTATCGTTGTATCAGAGGAAACCCCACGTAAGTATTCATGATTTTATAACGTTTGAACGTTTAGCACATCATGTCTTATCAGTACTTATAATTGTTTCAGAGGGATTTCTCGGTGAAACTCTCAGCAAATTCAGTATTTGGGGCCTTTACATCACATTCGTCCTAGCTGTAGGACGGTTTATCAGAATGCAGTGTTCTGACCTTCGTATGCGAATTCCATATCAGAACCTCCCTTCATGTGATAGGTTTGTTTGTAATCAACCTCTGATCTAGTAACTTTTCAAATCCAAGACAAGAAGTCCCACATCGGATGGGAACAGTTGTTTTCTGCTAGTGTTTTCAATCATTCATAATTTTTCCATTGTGATCCTAAGTTGTCTACCCTTTTTCGTCTGCTATCAATAACCCGTAAACATTCTGTGTTCGTTTCTTCTAGGTTGATCGCGATCTGTGAGGATATATACGCGGCTAGAGCAGAAGGTGAGCTGGGAGTTGAAGAGGTGCTTTACTGGACGCTGGTGAAGATCTACAGATCGCCTCATATGCTGCTCGAGTACACGAAACCCGACTAGTTTCTGGCCTTTGAGAAGGGATTGTTGTGATAGGATCAACTAACCTATATCTGAAGGTACCGACTCTCCTTGCTGCTGCTCTTTCTAGTTTTGGGTAGATGGCAGTGTGTGTATAGTAAAATATGAGTCCAAACAGAGTCTGATTCTAACCCTTGTGTGTTGGAACAGTAAAAATGTATTGATGTTAGGTTTAATTAATCCATATTTTTTACATCCTATTTGCCTGCTGTTGTCTCAATTTCACTGCTGAAACTAGGGGCAGATTAAGAACTTTTGATTTCGGTGAGATTTTCAATTTTTTTTTGTGTGTGAATATACAGTTTGTAATTTTCGTTTCGAATCTATTGCTCGTCACCTGTATCTTCCCTTGTTTCACATACACACCAATGTAAATTTGGCCCGTACATAGATTCTTATTTGAGAAATTAAAAGAATATGGTCACTCACAAATAAAATGAAAAAAATAAATGAACACAAACAATTGTCATAATCACAACGAACCAGAAGTACTACACTTGAAGCCGCAAGTATTATTCCTATGAAAGCAAAATTCCTCGTGCAAAACTACCTTCTAGAATGTTCTGGACACATAATCAGTGCTGGTTCTGCAAAGGTAGGAAACGAAACCGATATTTCCAATTCAAGCGGCTCCATCTATTTTGGACTTTTAGCATTTCCAAAATTGAAAAAAATGCATTTAATATTTTCCTATTTGTAAAACACCCCCTCATCTATTAAATTTGGTAATAATCTCTTCCAGCTATTTGCTAGTGCGAAGTGCCCCTCAGATTAATTAATTCATTAAAGATAACCGTTGGGGTGTGCTTTGCAAATAAACAAATAGTAGAAGGATTTGACATTTGAGGCCAAAAAAAACATTTCTCGGAACTTAAACATACACATGCTTACCGTCCAAAAATCATTTCTCATGTTGGTGCAGTAAAGTTGGGGGGAAAGTTTCTCGAAAGCACTTCACGTCAATTCCCTCCAAGTTTGATGCAAGAATCTTGGCTCTCTCGACTATGGATTGTGAGTTTGTTGATATTTATTTAATATTTGGGTGTATGAAGCTTGTCGGCTACATGTTTGACAATATGTCGGAAAGAAACTTCATTTTTTAGAATGCAATCATTTCAGATTTCGTGTAATGGAATGATGGTGGTTCATCAAGTCAAGAAGCTAAAAATGTTCAGTGATGGTTCATGTGTACGGAAGAGTGGGCAATGTGGAGGTTGCTTTGAGTTTGTATGATCATGCAAGGAGCGAAAAATGGCGTCTTGATCCAGTGACATGCTCCACCTTGATTAGGATATATATGTAAATCGTATGGTAATTTTGATGGATGTTTGAATTTGTCTGAGGAAATGAAGGCCTTAGGAGTTAGGTCTAATGCATCTATTTATAACTCACTGTTGGATGCTAAAACTGGAATTGAACCAACTTGGGTACTAATGCAGCGTTGATTAGGGCTTATGGTAGGGCTCGGTATGGAATAGATGCAATTGCTGTTTATAGAGAGATGAAGGAGAAGGGGTTGGAGTTGAGTGTTCTTTTGGTTATTTGCAAATCACACCCCAAACAGTTATCTTTAACGGATTAATTAATTGATGGGGCACTTCGCACATTACTAAAGAGTTAGGAAGGGCTATTACCAAACTTAATAGCTGAGGGGATGTTTTAAACATTCCGAAATACCTAAGGGGTTTTAATGCATATTTTCCTTCTAAATAATACTATTACATTTGTCTCAAAAAATTTATTTCATTTCTTTTGGGTATGGTATTTTAAGAAAATTGTTAGTTATAAAATATAAGGTCATTTGTAATAATTTTCTATTAAAAAATGAAACAAAAATTATGGAGTGAATAGCAAATTTGGTGTCTAAACTTTCAACTATTTTCATATTTGGTGCCTATACTTCTAAAATTATTTTTTTGGTGTCTAAAGTTATCAAATACTATCCATTTTGGTATCAATCAAATACTATCCATGTTCCCAAAATATTACACTTAAAAACTAAGTTACAATATATTATTATTTATAAAAGAAATAAAATTCTAAATGTTAAACTTATAATAATTTTTAATGAATTTTCATTTTCAGCTAAAACAATATTAGTTGGAACATTTTATTTTGTAAAGAAAATATCAACAAACAAAATTTGAAATAAGAATCTTATTATTTTATTGAATTTAAATTGCTATATTATATTAAAAAAAACTACGTCATAAATTTTAAAATAAAAATTATAATTTTATTTAAGTAAATTATATCTTTATTAAATGAAAATATTAACCTCACGTAGTAAATTTAAAATAAAGTCTTTTTTTTAATTTTAAATATAAATTTATCTATAAAATAGCATTTTCTAATTAATTATGTGACTTTTTATTAGATTTTTTTAAGAATAATCTTGACACTTATATTTTTAAATAAAATATTTAAATTCAATAAAATATTTTATAAGACTAAAATGAATTGACTATTTTAAAATAAATTTGTTAAAAAAATATGTATCCAAATTGACAATTGTATTCTTATAGAATTTTATAAAGTTGATTGACACCAAAATGAATAGTATTTGATAACTTTAGACACAAAAAAAAATAATTTTAAAAGTATAGGCACCAAATATGAAAATAGTTGAAAATTTAAACACCAAATTTGCTATTCACTCAAAATTATGGGACAGTTTGGAATGGAGAGTGGAACAAGAGGGAACAAACACTATATATTTTCTCGATACTGTTTAACTGATATTGGACTTCTAGTATTTTTAATTGTTATATTTATTTTATTTCAGAAAACATATGACAATGTTTTTACAATAATTAAATTAGGAATATTATTAACGGGTGGAAGGAAGTAATAACAAATAAGTAACGACATTAGTTAATAATTTTGGCATTCTCCGGCTAAATCGACACGATTAACTCAAGTATAATATTAATATCACAATTATGCCTCGAGACACCATCAGTTTAACCTCAAGAGGATATGAATTTTCCCGCTAAAAGCTGGGTAAAATTATCCAAATTCTTGAAGGAGCTCCCACCAACAGCTACCGCATCTAACGCCGCCTTGCTCAACGCCACGGCACGACCCCTCCTCTCCGACCACTTCTCGCTCTTAACTTCCCCTAAATACCGCACTAACTCGTCCGACCCGAGCACGGTCCTGGTCCCCTCGCCCACCCGGATCGCCACATCCAACTGTTCCACCAACAACGTCGTGTCCAGATACTGGTCGGCATCCATCGGCCACGCCAGCATCGGCACTCCCGCCATGATACTCTCTAGAGTCGAATTCCATCCACAGTGAGTTAGAAAGGCGCGCACAGCCTTGTGCCTCAGTATAGGAACCTGCGGGACCCAGCCCTTAATCACGAGGCCTCTCCCAGCCACACGATCCTCGAATCCTTCGGGAATCGAACCGTAGCTCCCGCCATCGTGGCCCTTGGTCGCGCCCTTGACTGATAAGATGAATCTAACCCCGCTCTTCTCTAAGCCTGAGGTCAACTCTTTCGCTTGGTCGTTGGTCAACACTGCTTGGCTCCCGAAGCACACGTATACCACACTGCGATCTTCACACGTGTCGAGCCACGAAAATATCTCGTGCGCGGCGGGCCCACCTGTGGGCCCATGAGGCATGAGAGGCCCGACGGCCCAGACTCGATCGTGGCCCAATTTCTTGGCCAAATAGTCCAAATGACTCCCCTCCAGCGCATCAAACGAGTTGAAAACCAAGCCGTGGCTGGCGAAATTACCGAGGAAGGAATTTTTGATAAATTCAGGATCTGGATCTCCTTCAACGTAGCTGCGGAAGACAGGGGATAGTTGCCACCAGGGGTAAACTGGGGAACAAGGAATGTCCGGGAATCCGACGGTTTCGCTATCGTCGGCGGGGTTTCTCCGCCGCGGCATTTCGCGCCAGAGCGAGTAGATGAAGGAGATAGCGAAGGCGCCGGAGGGGAAGAAGGCGTAGGAGCGTATCCCGAGGTCTGCGGCGAGGTGGTTGGTCCATCCGAGGAACATGTCGGAGATGATGGCAGTGGGCGGCGAGGGATGGGTGCGGAACCAGTTGGTGATTGGGTCGCGGAGGCCGGCGAGGGCGCACATCATGGCGCGGAAGCCGTTGGCGGGGAGGTCGATGGTGTTCTCGACGCCAGGGGGGACGGCGGGGTGGTCCGGGAAGGGGAGGACGAGGGGGCTGATGGCGTCGGAGAGGGAGAGGAGGGCGGTGAGGCGGCTTAGGTTTTTGGGGGTGACGAGAATCGTGATGGTGAGGCCGCGGGTGGCGAGCTGCTGAGCCAGATCTAGGAGAGGGGTCATGTGACCCTGCGCCGGGTAAGGGAAGATCAGCACGTGCGCGCCGCTCATCGTTGAGAGAGAGGGAGAGAGAGAGAGTTGAGGAAGAAGGGGGGTTAAGTGGATCAATCTATGTAGCCATTTCTCACTAAGTAGGTAGTTTTAATTGAAAGTAGTAGTAAGTAATTAAAAGAAAAACTGGACCAACAACCATTATTCCACACCATTTAGGGGGTGTTTGGGATAGCTGAAGCTTATCGATAAGTGATGAAAGTTGTTGAAAGCTGCTGAAAGTGGCTGAAAGTAGCTGAAAGTTGTTGATTTTGATAATTTGTAAGTGTTTGCAAAAAGTGCTGAAAGTCAAAAATTAATATTTGAAAAAATTAATAAAGTGATATCTTATAAAATGAAAATGTTATTTATTTCTCACTTATTAAACAAATTTAGAATTTTTACACAAATAAAATTTAAGATTTATTTCCACTCATATATAATAGTATTTTAATAAAAAAATATTAAAATTAAAATTAGAAAAAATTAAGAATAATTAATATTATTAATTAAAATCAAGAATGAAAAATATTATAAATTATAATATAATGTATTAATTAAAAATAATTATAAAATTATAATATAATGTATTAATTAAATATGATAAAATTATAAAAGCTATAAGTTATCGCCTTCAAATGCCCGATACCAAACTACGAAAATTCTCTATCTCGAGGCCAAATAGCTTTCAGCAGCTATATAAGCTGGATTTCCCAAACACCAATCTCATTTCCCGAGACAGCTTTCAGCTATAAGCTGCTTCAGCTAAGCTATCCCAAACACCCCCTTAATCGCAAGTGGTCAAACGTATGAAACTGGGAGTGGTCAAATAAATGTGGTTATCTACTTAATTGTGTCATACTCAAAAAAGTAATATAATACTCTTTTCGTCCCGTTATTTGTGGCTCAATTGGTTTTGGCACGGGAATTAAGAGAGTAGATGATAAAATATGAGAGAGAAGATGAATAAGATAATGAGAGAATATGAGAAAAATGATGATAAAGTAGGAGATAGAATGTAATAAAGTAGGAAAGAGAAGATGATAGAGTAAAAGATATGATAATAATTTTTTATCAAATTAGGAAAGTGACCACAAACGCATTTATTCATTCCACACCACTCAAAATTATGATAGAGTAATAACCTGCCACTAGTCCACTAATATCGCAAAAAGTATGAAAAATTATACGCATTTATTCATTCCACACCACTCACCTATTGTATGGTTGTATCTCCATTCTCCCACTCTTGATTGGGGCAGATTTAGAAATTTTATTATGTCGGTCAGATGATTGCTTTTGATCTTGGATTTTTGGTATACTATTGCTATTTGAATAGTATGGTTGGCATAGACAATTTGTTCCTAAATATTTACAATTTATGTCTAATATGGTCCATATATATTTCACTCTAAACTTGAACTTTAGTTTATTATTATTTTTAATGTAAATTAGTAGAAACGTTGTTCTTGTAATTTTTTTATATATATGATAATTAAGGGAGTTCTTAACTTATTATATGGGAACACCCTTAGAGTAAGAATTAAAAACGAATTTGACTATTTAATCAAGTCATTGGACGGATGAGATTTAATTGAGACCAGTTTTACGAATGACACTTATAATAAAAAAAATCTGCACAAATGGCATTATACTAGTACTTTTCCCATCAATTTAAAGAAACAAAATCGTATGGGACAACATCTCTCCATAAACTCTCTCGTTCGTCCCTCTCCTCCGACAAGAAAAATCGAGTGAGCGAAATCCTGAAATAGTTTTCATCCCGTAACTAGATAGAAGCCAAGACCGTTCATATCCATCGGCAAGACCAACAAACAAAAGAAATCCTCCCGTGACACCATAGAACAAAAGAAAAAATCCCACGACTCCCTATATCCGATGCAATACATAGAAAACCACAATAGTATTGTAGTGAGAACTATTGAAACAATTGTAGCGCTTTTTTAGAAATATGTTGTGAAATATATATAACGAGCGCAATTAATACACAAAAGTGCAATAAAAAATTGACCAAAATCACCAAAAATGATTAAAAAAACTAAGCAAGAACAAACAATAAATAAGAAAATTACTTATGGCGGACATTGTTAATCTCGAAATCAAAATGCTTAGAAATCGAATTTCATAGAGAGCTTCTATGTTGTGAAGAAATCGAAACAAATCGGACTCATAGTATCAAAAGATAAATAGATGAAAAAAATATGAACATTTGGGATGAAATCGATTGGAAAACTTGGAGATCTGCACACCGAATGGGGCATAGTGAATATAGTGTTGAAAAAGAGATTGATGGCATGAATGAGAAGGAAAAAATGATGAAATGCTATAATTTATGCAAGATTATAAAAACAACTTTATACAAATTTCTCATATTGAAAATACATTTTGAAATTTTAAGTGAAAATGAGATTTGATATGTCCATTGACTCATCTGACGATCCTGGTGTGTTCATGGTTCTTTGCTATTTTTATATGATAAATAACATATTTTTTATATATGAAGAATATGGTTAGGTTTATAACCTTGATTTAATTTCCTTTTAACTAATAACCATAAATTAAATGAATTGAAATTGACAATAATTAAATACAGACAACGGAAAAAGGAAGTAAAAATCAGAAACAATGTAACATATAAAACCACATATGGAAGCAAATAAAGAAGATATATATTGCATATGAATTGAAACATTAAAATGCATACATTATGCATTGAAATTATTTTAGATGTTGCATTATATATTTGTTTCACAATAACATTAAACTTCGATATTGTTGTATTATGCATGCATCCAAATATTATATACTTATGCATTCTTATAATACAATTTTGCAGAACATTCAATTAAAGATATAAAGCATATGCAGCAAATACTATATGCAATTTAATACATAAGCACTTCCGTATTTATGCATATCACATGTACAGTTTTGGTTTGCAACAACATAATTTTGAAGTACCTTTAAAACCTTAAAACTAAAAAAAATGAAATGAAAGAAACAACGGAGGCAATTGACCTAATTATAATTTGGAGATTAATTTGGATAGAACAATGTCTATGTTGCACGGACACTCCGAAAAAGTCCGTCGTACTGTGTCGGACACGTGTCGGACACGGACACGCTCGGACACGCGCCCGACACGTGTCGGACACGGGAAAAATGTGTCCACAAAATAAATAAAAAATAAAAAAATTTGGACACTTCTCGGACACGGGAATTTATGTGTTCGACTCTTCCCGGACACGGACACAGCAAAAAAAAAAATTAGACTCTTAACAAGTCAATAAACTAACAGTTTTGACTTGAATGATGATGTTGGGATTTTAGAAATTGCAAATCTCACCCTTGATGAGCCAAAAGTGGAAAATAATTTGTTGGATGAAGTGCCCTATACCGATTGATAGAACTTGAAATATTAGACTTTTTATTTAGATTATTATGACTTATTATGACTTGTAAGACTAATGTTTATTGTTGTTATCTACTTATCTTAGTATTTCACATTTTTATGCTATGATTAATATGACTTATGAGTTATGGTTTATGTGCTTTGAGTTGATCATTTGAACAATGAGTTTGATATTGAAAAGCTTGACTTAATTATTTTTAATTTATATATATGTATATATATATATATATATTAATAATTTAATATTATTTATATTAGCGCCCGTGTCGTGTTCTAAATTTTTCAAAAAATATCGTATCCCGTGTCCCGTGTCCGTGTCCGTGCAACCTACAACAATGTGAGCTGTAAAACCTAATTACAATTTGGAGATTATTTTTATTATTAATTTGATCGTATTAGATAATATTTGTGTAAGTCTTTCCAAAATAAAAGATATGATATGCAAAGTTTACCATTATAAATTAGTAAATTATTAAAAATTTATGTCTGATGTGACCTTTTGAAAACTGTCAAAATTGAGCATGCACAAAATATATTATAGTTTTAAAAGTATTCGACTGGCCTGGTCCAATAGACCCATCGAACTATTGGGTATCGTGCTAAAAAAGTTTGATGGGCTCGGGCTATTTTGTTCTGCACGCTAAAATTTAATTATTAATGTTAGTATAATTATTTAGGCATTATTGGCATAATGTTATATTTAACATTAGGACTCAATGATTATTCGTTCGCCGGAATTAGAAGTCCATCCAGTAAGAATTGAACCTACAAATTTATCAATTATGAGTAACTTATAATTAACGTAATTTTATTCCTAAATTCTACGGATGCTGCACCAAACATCCAAAGATCAAGTGTTTTTTTTTTTTTCAAGTTTTAGTTATATCCACAGTAGTCTACTTTAATTTAATCTCCTTAGATTGGTGTTCTATATATTCCGCCGACTTTGTGTTTTTTTAGTTTTCAAATATACGTCAACTTCTCTATTAATACTCGAATTATGTATATTAAGTAAAAGTAGAATAATTTATTGTTTTATGGTTATTTATTTAAATTAATAAAAGAAAAAAAAATACATGGGCCGGTTTTCCCGGTGGCTCAATGGCCCGCACAAGGTTGGGAAGGGCTAGTCCGACTCGGAATTTCGAGTTGGACCGTTGGACTAGATGGAGTTAGCCCGACTCGATCAATTTGATATCTCTACTATTTATTAAATTGAAATCTTTAATCATATTGGTTCCTAGTATATGTATTATTAAAATGAGATTATACAAATTTAATTTAGATATAGACATGGAGTGATAGAAATGAATCAAATAATTATATTCTTTGTACAATTTAGTAAATTCAAAAAAAATAAATTGAGGAAATATTTTATTACATAGAATAGCATTAAGTTATGCAAAATATTATGAATGTCGTAATTAAATCACTATTGTCGGATAAGGCGTCATATCCACAATTCAACGAAGAGTAAAGTATCATTGTCTAAAAAGATAAAAAAAAATTACAATTAATAATTACAAAATATAAATGTGAGGGCTCCTTAAAATTGAAAATAAGAAGTGTCAGTCCTCATATTATAAAGTGTATTAGGGAGGGGATTACACCTGATGCAATTTTCTTGGATTTAGATTACGGAGTTAGTTTCTATATTAAAAATGGACCTGAGTCTACAAATAGCTCATGAATCCTTTAGACTTCAGAGTGAACATGATTGAGTCTTAATTAGTTAGTCCGTGTGGAATAATGTGAGCGCTTTATTTAGCGAGAAAACTTTTTTGCATAATATAGAGTTTATCTGAGTGATGCAGGTTAATGCCCAACATGATTGATTCAGAGTGATAAAAACCTATGTTTTTCTAAAATCCGTTCTATGCAGTATGATAGTTAAGGTAATATGCATAATGTGAGTGGTTTAGAGATTCGAACTTATACGTTCACTTTTTGCCTCTGTAGGTGTCCACTCTCTTCCTTTAATGTTGTCAACATGCAGATCTTTCAATCAAACTTGTCCTAACAAAACTATGAAACATTATTGATTTCAAGTTCTAAATAAGAACATAATATACTTGCTTTTAGTATGAGTGCGTTTGTTCTTGCTTTTAGTATGAGTGCGTTTGAATTCTTTATTTATAGGCAAACGAAAAGAGATCTCTTGGACATAGATCATCTCCTCATTGCCTTCTAGCTTCACAATGAGCTTAAATAGAGGTGGCAAAATGGGCCGACTAGAGTATCCAGAATAAAAGTTGGGTTAGGCTCGAGAACTAGAGACCTAAAAGACATCGGGTCTAAGAAAGTCTGCACCAAAAGCCTCCAAGCATATCGGGTTTTGGGTCAAAAAAATCCGAGATTTTGAGCTTAAAAAGTCCGCTCACATAATATGATTTCATTTATATGTTTTTCAATTTTAAAAGCTAACAAGCTAGATAATTAAGTTTTTTATTATTTTTGTTTGAAGAAGCGGATCTGTATTTGAGTACGAATTTAAATTTTAATGTTTACTTGGACATAAACTTATAATATGATCGATTTAATTTATTTTACTACTTCATAGTTTATTTTATTTTTATCGATAAATATATAATTTTATAAAAAAAATTAATTGGTCTCGCCCGCTCACCTGAAAGCCCGGGGCTAGATTAGGCTTCATATTTTATGGCCCGATAAAGCATTCAGAGGGCTTGGGCAGGCCTGGGAAATTAACTTGAATCAATTGGCCCGAAGCTTGGTCGGCTCGCCCGCCTATTTGCCACCTTGTTGGTCCGGAGACGATAGTCAGGTGTAGAGGGGGGGGGGTGAATACACCTGATCACAGTTTCTTTTTCTCAGAATGCGAAGGACAGCTGAGCTGTAGGTTGCAACTGATGAACAGTGCCAAATAGTAACATTCGATCGCGGGTCAGAAGTGTGCCAACTACTGAGCTCTCCTACTGACTTTTGTCAGTACTTGAAACTCAGTCGGAGACGTTGTGCTGAAAAGAGTGTGGGGCCCGAAGATTCGTCTCAGTTTGAAAACGTGATTTTCACAAATCAAGTAATTTTTTGCTAGTGCGCTTTGAGAATACGTTTTATGCAAAGATATGATTTTTAATCAGTTTGTATGCAATGCAATAAAACAGTAAATAACACAAGCAATTTTTAACGTGGTTCGGATACGTAAGATCCTACGTCCACGATCCTGCCGAACAAGAGTTCTTGTTGATTTATCTGAGCAAGTCTCAACAAGGAATCTGTGCACTAGACAGACCCTTCTAAGTTATAGTCCTTAGCGACTTTACAAATCAAACCGAGGTTTGAAAGGGAGGGGATAATCTCCAACTAGGAAGGAGTTCTTATAGTAAGAACAATCACTAAAAGTGAACTCCTTCGAATTTCTAAGCTATAAATTTGGCAATGAGCTTAGCTAGAGAAGAGGGATCTAAAGAACTCTAGAGAGAAGAACTAATGATATTCTATTGGGCAAGTTCTTCGCTGGATTGATCTTGAATGTGCTAGAGTTGTTCGAAAGCTTGAGCGTTTTTCCCTTGATATCCCGTACGTGAAGCTCAGATTTCTTCTCTATTTATAGTTGTGAGCAGGCATATGTCCGTTGGAGAAGACGATGCCACGTGTCACAAGCTTCCAAAGAAAACGGCCATAAATTCGAATTGTTGCAGCAGAGTTGTTGGACACCGTACATGAGAGCAAGCTTTAGTTGGTCGGGAGCGGATAAAGCGTTGTCGGCTTCTCATTGGTCGAGGTTTGTGGTAGGTGAGATTGTGTCGGACATCGGAGTTGACTCTCTCAAATCCTCGTATGTCTTCTGCTGACTTTCGAAATGACTTTAGCGGCCGAGTCGTTTTACGTCGGATACGATAGACTTTAAGCAGTCTCTGTCTTCTTCGTCCGAGTCGGCCGACAAGAGATATTCTCTTGAGTATGGTCACCGATGATGCTGAAGGTACCGAGATTGCATAGAGTTCTTCTGCCGATGTCCGTCACCGATGAGATGTCTTCTAGCGAGGCGAAGATCAGCGATGACTTAAGAACGCAAGCAATTACACTGATGACGTGGGATTTTGGAAGGTAACTTCGACAGAAGATCAATCCAACAATTTACCCCGTACAGGACTTAGACAAAAAGATAGATAATAAAAACAGTCTAGCCTATACATCATCTAGTCCTATCAAGACACTACACTACTGATATCAGCTGGGTTTTGGGATCTTCAACTCCATAGTACTACTATGATTTCCCCCAATATTATTTTAACCACTAACAGCTGAATACCATCTACTGACTCATAACCCAACAATTTCCCCCTAATTGATAATGCCAAAACCTCTATAAAATATAAAGAAAGAATACTAAACTACTGACATAGATAGACTTGATGAACCGAATCGCTTAGCCTTAAGAGTTCAGCAGTCGAGAGATAGGCAAAATCAGAGAAACAGTTATGTGTGAGTGTGTGTCAGATCACTTCAGTGATCAGTTGTGATAAGCATAACACAACTAAAAGCCTTAAGACAATGAGTAATTTTCTGGCCATAAGAAAAGGAACTGATATATATGAAGAAGATTACAGGGTTCCTATTCTTCTATACAGGGGATTCGAAGACTATTGCTAACGTCTGAATCTCTGGGTCTTCTTCTTGAAGTCTTCAGACCTCTCAACAGGAGGATCCAGGCCATAATATTTGTAAATCCTTGCACGCAACGTCTGGATTTCCTCGAGATCAGCACGAATATCAGAACTTAGATCATGATGGTAAGCTGCTGCTTCGATCTCATCTTCTATCTCCTTCGTGCATAGCACGCCACGAGTAGTCCTAGGAGGAGGGATGCGTCTGAATGCTAGAGTTCTGAGGGGTATCTTCTCTCTTTCCATAATCTGTAGGAGCTGATCTCTGAGCTGGGCATTGTATTGATGAATAAATTCTTCAAAGAGTTGATCAGCTGGTATCCCAGATGGATAGAAGCCCCATACATAGTATCCCTTGATAAATTCTTCTTTGAGTTCCTCCCACTGCTCGTTCAGTTCTGCTGGCACCCATTGTCTATATGAGGAATAAGAGCTTTCTTGATGTAAGGTGCTCTGGGTGCTCCTCTCCTGTAAGACCTTGGGATCTGCCTTCTCCAATCTACTACTGGCTCGCTGGCTATGTTATCTATCAGTTGAATGATCTTAGCCAGGTCAGCCAATCTTTTCTTCTCTCTGAGACCCGCTGATCTAGTATCTCCTCTTCGGAGATTTAATCCCTTCAGCGTGGCCTCCCAGGTTGCTCTGTCCTCGGCCTCTTGCTCAGGTGTAAGAGTAGGAGTATAAAAACTCTGAGCTAAGGGCAGGGCTGCAGTAGAAGACGCTTTGGCTAGCTCCTCTTGAGCTTTCTTCTTTTGTTCAACAAGGATCAGTTTAGCCTTTTCTTTGGCAATCTTGCCAATTATTTTTCTAGGTTTCTTAGCCTTCTTAGCTTCTTCAATCTGCTGTTCATGATCCAGCTGATCTTGCAGGTTCTGGGCAACTTCTTTATCAAATGCCTCCTGCTCCGCTTTGGATTTAAATTTAGGCGTCGGGGAAGATGGAGGAGTAACTTCAGTTGTGATCTCCTTCCCCGGCCTTTGCGGTGGCAGTGGCTCATCGAGATATCGAGCAATATCTTCAATGTGCTGAGCAGTTGAAACATTTGCTGGCTCAGTCACAGCTGGTTGGACTTCTGGGACTTGAACATTTCCAAGAAGGGATACTTCAGAACTGGTTCCAGCCTGAATAGCTGAACCTTCCCCCTGATTTCCTTCCCCCTGATTTCCTTCCCCCTTACTAATAGCTTGGACTTCTGGGCTTTTCTCCACTTCAGCCTGTTCCGCCTCAGCCTGTTCATCTATCACGGCTTCTTCCCCTTTTTGGCATCATCAGCCATGGAGAGACGAGTGCGGATGGCTGTCACCTCCTTATCCAAATTAAAGCAAATATTCTTGATGAAGGTGGCGGTGGATTCGAAGTTTTTGACTGCATCGCAATATTGCTCCCATTCCTTCTCCTGATCAGCTCTAAATTGTTTGAGTTGGGCTGCGGACTCCTGTCTGAGTTTCAGCAGAGACTGATCATGAGATTCTGTCATCTCCTTCTGAATTTCTTTGAGTGCCTCCGCCTGTTGTTGAATGGCTTTCTGAAGGCTCGAGGAGGCCACTCTGTTTCTTTCATCCATAGTGGCTTGGACTACCGCAAGGCCCTGAGTCAGCTGCTCAGAGAACCACTTCTGCTGAGAGATAAGGAGCTGCTGACTTTGAGCGGCTAAGTCCGCCTTCTGAGCTGTAAGGGCGGCCTCGACAATCTCATGAATGTTGACTGAAGAAGTAGGAGTTTAGGAGACCTTCTCAACCCCTGCTGCCAGTCGGTCGATGCTCTCAGTCTGGGCTTTGGTGTACTGAGCCCATTTGAGATGAACGTCTTTTGCAAGGAGTCGATTCTTATCTCCCTGTCGCCTGATGGCTTTGTTGACCGACTTAGAGGTCACCGAACCGATGGGTTTGATCTGATAACTGCTGGTTCCGAGCCTCTGCTCAGATGTCGCAATCTGTTGCGCTCGACTCGGCTTTGAGACAACTGGGGCATCACCTGATGTGGAGGGTGGTGGTGATCTGCCCTGTTCGCGAGGAGTGTTACCCTCAGCATATCCTCCCAAATCTGCATCCTTGGGTGGCGCCTGATCCATGTCATCATCATTATTGTCATCGTCGTTGTCATCATCATGATGAGATGGAGGCGAAGGGCTGTTGACTAGAGCTGAGGATCTTAAGCTTAGCAGATAGAGCATAGCAGAGCGAAGATCCTCGAAGGAAGCTAGATCAGCTGGTTCCCCAAACCCTATAGCTGATTGCAAGCTCTGCTCTTCTGTCAGTAGGGATAAGGCTGATTGAGTCCTGATAAGTTCTTCAAGAATATCCCAGCTAAGGAATCTCAGCAGCATTTGTGTCCTGGCCCTTATGGCAATATCGACCAGATCCCGATGTTCAGCTATTTCGGGGATCTGAGCACTGACCTCTCCAGTGGCTCGGAGACGGGTGGAGTGCATGGTCGTCCATTCTGAGGAGGTTTCCTCAGTCGGTACTCCAGTGTCTGATTGAGTCTTTGAGGAACTAATCCGCTGGACTTTATCTTTCAGCGTGGCACCTTCTATGCCTGTGTCCGCGTCAAGTGGTGGATCCTCCTGAGTGGGTGGAGGAGAGGCAAGTTTTGCTGGAACCTCAGAAGGTCCAGACTTGCTGAGCCTCTTCCTCTTAGGTGGGTCGGCGCGAGGGGGCAAGTCGGAAGTGACTCTTTTCTGCTCAGGCGGCCCTCGCCCGATGGATTTCTCAGCAGCGGCTCTTGTCTTGAACTTTATGAGCTTGCGGTCGAAATATCTCGCATCAGCAAAGGCTGAGCGATCTGATACTGACTCTTCGATAATTTCGGACATCTTTGTCCCGGACAGCAGCTTTCCCACACTTATAAGGCTCCTCTCTCCTGTGGGTGTGGCTGCGAACTTCTGAGCCTGAGCTTTAAGCTCGGCTACATAGTAGTCAGTCCAATTGACTCTGACTCCATCATCTATTATCATCATCAGCTAAATGCGAGGCTTGGATAACTGATCATACGAACCGGCTGAGCTCGTAAGAATGTGTGAAATAATGTACGCGAGCCCTCGATACTCTAGTAGCAGCAGATTCTTCGGCAGAGCTGTCTTGAAGACTACGTCGTTTCTGCCACAGAATTTATGAATATAGGAGTTAATCTCTTTCTCCTTGTATCCAATGGGTGAGACTCCGCGCGCTGGGAGATCAAAGGTCAGCTCCACGGCGGATCGGATATCGATGATGTGTTCACTGGCATCCCAAGATTGAGGGACAACTTCCTTCATGTATGAGAACCTGTATTCCTCCACGCCTGTATCTAGGGTTCTCCAGTTGTAGTAGACTTCTGCAATTTGTCTGGGCAAGTATGCTCTGGGTTGCTTCGAGACGAGAAGCTCCAGTCCGGAAGTCTCGACAGCCATGAAGACGGGCTCAAGATATGGAAGATCAGCTTGGTGTAGCGCCATCGTCAGTTCGAACAGGATTCGGGACTTGATTATTTCATCGATGTTGGTGGGTGTTTTGACAGCCATATTATCTGCAAATTTTCTGTTAGAGACTGAAATAATAGAAGTCAAAACACAATTTATTCGCGATAATGCAGATGATGTTTACCGTAAATGTGGAGCTTGGTTGAAAAGAAAGTTCAGATTTAGAAGAGAAGATGAATCGAAAATGCTGAAGTTTCTTAAGCTCTAATGGCGATAAATGTGTGAAAGTGGATTTGAGGTAGAAGATGAAAAGATTTTATATGATCGTGCATATCAAACAGTTTAGATCGGACGGTTGGGGTTCAATCTAAAATTTTTAATGACGGTTGTGATTTGATGTTATAAATTGAATGATTACACAAGCCGCCTCTACCATAGACCCACGTAGGATTATGCGCAGTTAAGGTAAGTGAAAAGACATGCATTAAATGCGCTGCAGGCAGCATTAAAGACTAAGTCATTTTAAATGAGAACGATTTCCTATTGACTTATCCTTAAAAATTAATGGCGGAAAATAAATGCTCATTAACTACTGAGTACAAGCGACTGAGATAATAAATGCTAGCATGCTTCTGATAAAATTAAGTATATTAAGACTACGCAAACCTCTTCAGCTGATTTTACGATCACCGGTTACCGTTAGACTCGGGAGGATGATTGATGTGCCGATGACCACGTTCCCCCCTTACGTATGCAGTTTGATTCTCTCGACCGAATCATTGATCGAGTCCTTGACTCGTCATACTGATTTCTTCTACCGACTCTACTCGGTAGGTTCCGAAGAGACCTAGCTCAACCGATAATTCTCTGAATCTGTTCTCAGCTAGTGGTTTGGTCAGTATATCTGCCATTTGCTTGTCAGTATGGATTTTCTCCATTCTGATATCCTTCTTCTCGACATGGTCTCTGATGAAGTGATGTCGAATATCCACGTGCTTGCATCTCGTATGGAGAACTGGATTCTGAGTTATAGCAATAGCACTGGTGGAGTCGCAGTAGATGGGCACTTCATCCTGAATTATACCATAGTCTCTCAGTTGTTGTCGAAGCCAAAGGATCTGGGCACAACAACTTCCAGCAGCCATGTACTCAGCTTCAGTAGTGGACGTTGCCACTGAATGCTGTTTCTTTGAAAACCAAGATATTAGCTTGCTGCCTAGGAACTGACACGTTCCAGAAGTTGACTTTCGATCTATCCTGCATCCTGCATAATCAGCATCAGAATAACCTATCAGTATTAGATTATCATCAGCAGGATACCATAACCCCGCGTCAGGTGTTCCTTTTAGATATCGCAGAATCTTCTTTGCTGAGTCTAGATGACTTCGCTTGGGATCCACTTGAAATCTTGCACATACACCTACAACATAAGTTATATCAGGTCGGCTAGCTGTTAAGTATAATAAAGAACCAATAATAGCTCTATAATCAGTAGAGTTAACAGAAGCTCCCTCTTTATCTAGATCGATTTTGAAATTCGTATTCATGGGGATTTTGACTGGCTTGCTCGAGTCGCAGCCAAATCTTTTCAGGAGATCTCGAGTGTACTTGGCTTGATTGATGAAAATTCCTTCAGGTGATTGCTTTACTTGAAATCCAAGGAAATAGTTCATCTCTCCCATCATGGACATCTCGAATTTCTCCTTCATCATTTTCTCGAATTGTTGACATATAGTCACGTTTCTGCAACCGAAAATGATGTCGTCCACGTAGATTTGCACCAGTAGGGTGTCATCTCCTGACTTTATGTTGAACAGGGTGCGATCTACTGTCCCCTTCTGAAAACCTTTCTGAAGTAGAAAGTCTGATAGGGTATCGTACCAAGCCCTGGGTGCTTGTTTTAACCCATACAGAGCTTTCCGAAGTCTGTACACCTGATGTCCCTGCTGAAAGCCGGGCGGTTGTTCCACGTAGACTTCTTCCTTCAGCACGCCATTCAGAAAAGTTGACTTTACATCCATTTGATATACTTTGAATCCTTGATGCGTTGCGTAAGCTAGGAATAGACGAATGGCTTCCAATCTGGCGACTGGAGCGAATGTTTCATCAAAGTCGATTCCCTCTGCTTGACAGTATCCCTTGGCAACTAGTCGAGCTTTGTTTCTGACAATGACGTTGTTATCATCACGCTTGTTTTTGAAGACTGTTGGGTGATGATTCTATCCTCAGCACTGTTTCACTCAGTGGGAAATGATTCTATCTTCTATACTGAACCAAGCTCAGTAGCCTATGTGCTCTGAACTGTTGAGAAGATTTGAAGATCCCAAAACCCTATCTGATTGATGAACCATTCCGTTTTATATGTTGTTTGTCTCTGAGGTTTCAGACTCAGTAGACACTCTGCTCTGGTCAAGGCGCTCAGTAGCTTATTTGCCTCAGCACCAGTGTAGAAGACTCAGTGATACTGGACTCAGCAGGAGCAAGATATCGAGAGAGTCGATTGAACCGAACTCGCGGGAGTAGTTCATTGGACTCGTAGCCGATCTTCGATAGACTTATCTCACTGTCTATCTACTGAATACAAGGTCAGACTCAGCATCGGCAGATAGTCTTCAGGACTGTCAGAATCTTTTGAAAGACAATCAGCATTGTCATATACGAGGATGAGAGAAGTCAGCTTCAGCTTGTCTCGAAGTCTGTGCTGTCTCAACCGCTCTATCCGCCTCGACAAATGACAAACATACACGTGTCATCCTACCTACTAAAGCTGCAAGTCAACACTTTCCGGAAAAGGAGGAAAAGGCACTGTTACCTACGCCAAAAGAGCCGTTTGCTACCAAAAAGAGAGAGAGAGAAGAAGATCGTCTCCAACGGATCTTTCTCAATCTCTTCTCTATAAATAGAGGGATCATTCAAGATTTGAAGTTCACGAGTGCATAAGCTTAAACGATGAAAACATACACAAGCACTAAAACGAGCTAGAACTAGAAAAGCCTAAGTCTTCCGCAAGAATCGAAAGAGTTATCTCCGGCAAAAGACTACCTCTAAGCTCATAAGGGAACCAAGCTGAACCGTCAATAAAGCATCTAGTATCCAAGCGACGTGACACGAACTTATAGCTAAACCTCAGCTGTTCGTCGCTCTAGAAGCTACATTCTTGTTCCCATCCCTCTAACCCTAAGCTCAACCGATATATCCATAGCTTAGACGAAGGAGTTCACTTTTGAACCCAATCCTTATTGTATAAGGACTCCTTCACTGTTGGAGAAGTTTGTCAAACACTTTAAGTTTGATAGAAGTGTAAGCGGGACTTGCTCGAGATAATCCCCAAGCCACGGCTTTGTCACGTGCACAAGCCGACCGAGACTAACTCAGTATAATAAATAGCCTCCTGATCTATCGGGACAGTGGACGTAGGATTGTTGATATCCGAACCACTTTAAAAATCTCTGTGTCATTTACTTACGTTCTTTTACTGTTACATTGATTTTACTGTGCATATTGAACATCTTATTTAAAATCAATTAACTGTCTCAGTATACTGAACTTCTTATCTACTGAACTGAGACTTAAAACGTTTTCTCATAAAAACTGATTTGGGCCTACACTATTCCGCGCACTGAACTCTTGCTGATCGATACTGAATTCTGACCTAGTCAGTTAGCAGATCTCAGCCGAGTAAGACTTTTAGCCTTTAACACGATTCAGAATAGTTGTCTGGTCTGCTGAATCATTTCAGTATGGCATCTTCCTGAATAGGACTGTTCGTGTTCGAAGTTGAGAAATTTGGATTCAGGTGTATTCACCCCCCCCTCTACACCTGAACTCACTCTCGGGACCAACAAAGACCCACTGAGTACCAATCACGTGCTGATGTCTAGGTCTGTCAACAAGCTCCCAAACTCCGTTTCTAACGAACTGGTTCAGCTCTTCTTGCATGGGGATGATCCAGTCAGCATCATTGAGTGCGTCCTCTGTTGACTGAGGTTCTTCTGTGGACAAGAAACAAGAATAGAGTGAGCTTTCTCCTTGACTTAATCTAGATCTTGTCCTGATAGTTGCTGATGGATCTCCTATAATAAGATCTAAAGAATGAGCGTCAAGCCATGAACGTCTGAGTCTGGCTTCTTCTTATGATACTACTTCGCACGCCGGGTAGGTGTGTTAGGCATTTCGGTTATGCTTGTTACGTGATTGCATTAGTTCAGTAAGAAGGTTAGGATCTACTGAGTTTCCAGGTTCATGGGCATTTAGCTCAGGAACAGTATTTGTTCCCCCTGAGTTTATATTCTCAGTAGAGGTCTCAGTTACCACTGGGGCTTCCTCATCGACCGTTGTTACCTGTTGTTGATTATGTTCAGTAGAATCAACCAGGTCAGCTACATCGCTTGTTGGCTGAGTCTGAATTTCTTCATCGTCTGACTCATCATCCCAACAATGCTGGATCGTTTCAGCTTTGTCGTTTAGTGCGAGATCCTGTAGCTTGCTGCTGACATCTTTAGTGTTTGTCTTTGTAGTTTTCCTGTTCTCAGTAACAAACTCATCAAAAATAACATGAGAGCTTTCCTCCACGCAAAGAGTCCGATAGTTAAAGACTCTGAAGGCTTTACTGACCCGAGAGTATCCTAAGAATACTCCTTGATCATATTTGCTATCAAAGACCTTCAACTGATCTTTCCCATTATTGTGAATAAAACAAGGACAGCCAAAAATATGAAAATGAGAAATAGAAGGAATTCTCCCTTTCCATAATTCGTATGGTGTATTCATGTGTTGCTGTGTAAGTAGTGAGCGATTCTGAGTGTAGCAGGCGGTGTCAGTAGCATCTGCCCAGAACTTTGAGGGTAGTCCAGAGTCTGCTAGGAGCGTTCTTGTTGCTTCTTTAAGTGTTCTGTTTTTGCGTTCAGCAAGTCCGTTCTACTGAGGGGTGCGAGCTGCTGATGTCTCGTGCTTAATTCCCTCCTTTTCGCAGTACTCTTTAACTACTGAGTTGAGAAATTCTGTTCCTCTGTCTGAGCGAATTATTTGTATCTTGATGTCCTTTTCCACACTGAGCTTTTTCAGCAGTTTGGGCAACTCAGTCTGGACATCAGATTTGTTGGCTATGAAGATGACCCATGTTTATCTCGAGTAGTCGTCAATAACGACGAGGGCATACTTCTTGCCTCTTATAGTCACTGGAGAAACTGGCCCGAATAAGTCCATGTGTAGCAGCTGAAGGATTCCATCAGTGGAAGGTGACGGAATAGGTGGATTGCTACTCTTTGTCTGCTTTCCCTTCAAACATGCTTCACAAATCCTGTCTTTGATAAACGATTCGTTGGGCAGTCCTCTGACTTTAGAGTTCTTGTCATAGAATTGACTGACAGAATTGTCACAGAATTGTCACAGAATTGACTGACAGAAAGGAGATTATGTTGAAGTCCTTCAACATATGTTACTCTTGGAACTGAGGCAGTCCCAATATTCAGTGTTCCGTATCCCCTTGTATAGCCTTTAGAATTGTCACCAAACTCAATTCTGGGACCATCTTCATGTATATAGTTGGTCAGCAGGCTCTTTTGATAAGTCATGTGTCTCGAGCAGCCGCTGTCCACAATCCAAGGGTCCTTATGCACCTGCAAAACAAAAACATTTTTAGGTACCCTTTGGTTCAGTTGGGTCCTTACATGTTAGTGGGTGATTTCGGAACCCAGATCTGTCTAGGGTCCTTAGAAGTCTGAGACTTCTTCTTCTGAACCTTGTCAGCTTTCTTCTCCACAGGACTCGGAGATACTGACTTTCTGATGATTTTGGGTTCAGGAGCTTTCTTCTTCTGAGGCTTTACGCTCCTCCTGACCCTGGGCTCATAGTAGTACGAACCATATTGAGCTGGATGTTCATACAGTGGTTCCTTGTACTGTTCCGCCCACCTGACCTTCTTGGTTCCCCCTCAGTTTGATCGTGGTGTCCTGGGGCTGGAACCTTTGGTCAGCTGTTTCTTGTTGCTCGGCTGAGGTGCAACTATCTTCTGTTTATTCTTCATCTGAGGTGTTGAGTCAGTAGTCTGAACTTTACCTCTGACGAACCTATCAGCCAGCAGTTCTGAGCTCTTTGAAGTGGAAGCTTCATGAGTATAGCCAAGTCCTTCTTTCATGGTCGTCGGCCTTTGCGCTCTAAGCATACTTTCCAACTTCTCCTTAGCTCCTAGGTACTGTTCAGTCATCAGTTCTCGCCAAACTTCATCACTTCTTCGAAGTGACACTTCTGTGAGCTTCTGACTGAGTCGGGCTATCTCAGTATCTTTCTCAGAATTGTCCTTGGTCAGAACTGATATCTGAGTTTCTTGAAGCTGAGACTTAGTCATAAGAGATTTAATCTCTTCCTTAAGTCTCACAACAAGATTCTCAGACTCAGTAGAGACCTGACAATCAGAAGAAAGTCTCTGATTCTCAGCCTTTACCTGTTCCAGTTCCTGAATGGTTCTGCTGAACTCTCTGCTCAGCTGAATCTGCTCCTCTAGTAGATCATCGTAGGCTTGTACCACATCTAGAGGCTCATCTGTGTCCGAGCACGTGTCGTGTGTGCTGTGAGAAGAAGAGGTTAAATTCAGTTTAGAATTTACCTCAGCCTCTTCTCCGGCCATCAGACAATATTCTGCATTTTCTTCAGGATCTGTTTCTCCGATCTCAATGGCAACAAATGCAGCTTCGTCTTCAGAAGAATACATGAATGTATCTTCCTCGATTGAGTCATTGGATATCTCTCCGGCTATGTAGGCCTGCCTCCTACGGGCAAATTTCTCGCGTCTGGCCTGCCGTTCTGCTCTTTGAGCAGCTGAGAGTTCGGGACATTCGTACTGATAGTGTCCCTTCTTCTTGCAGTTGTAACAGACATATGATCTGCTGCTTTTTCCAGCTGAATCTTTGGATGGACTCGCAGCAGGTTTTGTGTTCCTGCAGTCAGTAGAAGGTTTAGATTATTCCCTTTTTTGAAAATCTTTCTTACCTGAGGGAGAATCTCTGTTGTATTTCTTCAGCTTTCTGACTCTCTCCTTTTCTCTTTGATATTTGAGAGCCATAAGCGCAAGTGGGTCAGTAGCAGATGTCTTAGAGGACTTTGTTTCTGCTGTAGCTACTGCCTTGCTGGAAGAAATGGGTTTGATTCCAGTTTTGCTGACTGTTGCTTTGAAAGCATGGTCAATCTGAGTGTCAGCTGGAGCACTGGAACATCGTTGGGGTAGGCTATGCTCAAATTCCTCTGTTTTTAATTCTGAAAAGATAACATCAGGAGTTAGAGCATTAAGATCAGAGCGACGTAAATAAGTAGCAAATGGAAGCCACTTCTGTCGAGGTAGCGCTCTTAAGATCTTGGTGTTCATCTCTTTGTTGGTGAACATCCTCCCCAGCCCGTTGATCACATTGACTTGGTTTGTGAATCTGACGCTTAGCTCGTCAATGGTCTCACTGGGCTCCATGGCAAACGCGTCGAACTTTTGTAGCTCTAATTCGAGCTTGTTTTCTTTGATCTGCGGGGTTCCTTGGCTCAGTACAGCCAGGGCATCCCAAAGTTCTTTCGCCGTCTTACAGTCTTGTACCCTCCCGAGGTGAGAATCACTGAGTGTAGTCAGGATTGCATTACGCGCAACTCGGTCGAGGTTGTGCAGCTTTTTCTCTTCTGGTGTGAAAGCTAATTTTTCTTTAGCGACCTTAGCGCCAGTCTGCGCTCCTACACCTCCCACAGCGGCAAATTATATACTATCAATCATGGGAATGATGGGTCCTGTCTCAAGGACGTCCATCATGCTGTCATGCAGCGATGTGAGGTGTGCCTCCATTCTCACACGCCATACCGTGTAGTTCTCTATTGAGAACATCGGTACCATCCGAATACCTGACATATCAGACATTATGGTAAGAGTATAAGGATGTATGAAGAGATACTTGTGCAGAAAAAAACATTTTCAGGATCTGTTCGAGAAGACCAGTATTTCAGAACTGGTTATTCAGAAGAACACCGTGTGCTCTGATACCAATTGTTGGTCCGGAGACGATAGTCAGGTGTAGAGGGGGGGGGGGTGAATACACCTGATCACAGTTTCTTTTTCTCAGAACGCGAAGGACAGCTGAGCTGTAGGTTGCAACTGATGAACAGTGCCAAATAGTAACCTTCGATCGCGGGTCAGAAGTGTGCCAACTACTGAGCTCTCCTACTGACTTTTGTCAGTACTTGAAACTCAGTCGGAGACGTTGTGCGGAAAGAGTGTGGGGCCCGGAGATTCGTCTCAGTTTGAAAACGTGATTTTCACAAATCAAGTAATTTTTGGCTAGTGCGCTTTGAGAATACGTTTTATGCAAAGATATGATTTTTAATCAGTTTGTATGCAATGCAATAAAACAGTAAATAACACAAGCAATTTTTAACGTGGTTCGGATACGCAAGATCCTACGTCCCACGGTCCCGCCGAACAGGAGTTCTTGTTGATTTATCCGAGCAAGTCTCAACAAGGAATCGTGCAGACCGGACGCACCTCTTCTAAGTTATAGTCCTTAGCGACTTTACAAATCAAACCGAGGTTTGAGAGGGAGGGGATAATCTCCAACTAGGAAGGAGTTCTTACAGTAAGAACAATCACTAAAAGTGAACTCCTTCGAATTTCTAAGCTATAAATTTGGCAATGAGCTTAGCTAGAGAAGAGGGATCTAAAGAACTCTAGAGAGAAGAACTAATGATATTCTATTGGGCAAGTTCTTCGCTGGATTAATCTTGAATGTGCTAGAGTTGTTCGAAAGCTTGAGCGTTTTTCCCTTGATATCTCGTACGTGAAGCTCAGATTTCTTCTCTATTTATAGTTGTGAGCAAGTATATGTCCGTTGGAGAAGACGATGCCACGTGTCACAAGCTTCCAAAGAAAACGGCCATAAATTCGAATTGTTGCAGCAGAGTTGTTGGACACTGTACATGAGAGCAGCTTTAGTTGGTCAGAGCAGATAAAGCGTTGTCAGCTTCTCATTGGTCGAGGTTTGTGGTAGGTGAGATTGTGTCAGACATCGGAGTTGACTCTCTCAAATCCTAGAATGTCTTCTGCTGACTTTCAAAATGACTTTAGCGGCTGAGTCGTTTTTTGTCGGATACAGTAGACTTTAAGCAGTCTCTGTCTTCTTCGTCTGAGTCGGTTGACAAGAGATATTCTCTTGAGTTTGGTCACGGATGATGCGCAAGGTGCCGAGATTGCATAGAGTTCTTCTGCTGATGTCTGTCAGCTGATGAGATGTCTTCTACTGAGGTGAAGATCAGCTGATGACTTAAGAACGCAAGCAATTACACTGATGACGTGGGATTTTGGAAGGTAACTTCGACATAAGATCAATCCAACAATTTACCCCGTACAGGACTTAGACAAAAAGATAGATAATAAAAACAGTCTAGCCTATACATCATCTAGTCCTATCAAGACACTACACTACTGATATCAGTTGGGTTTTGGGATCTTCAATTCCATAGTACTACTATGATTTCCCCCAATATTATTTTAACCACTAACAGCTGAATACCATCTACTGACTCATAACCCAACACACCTTTAGTCTTGAACATTATGCCTCTGGACGAGTTGTTTTTTTGAAGCTCGCTTTCTACAAGACAACGAGGTACTGTAGATGCCTTGGGACACAAAATCTTATGTGACGCTTTGCTAGCTGTTGGTTAATTTTGGTTTGGCAGTTGGATGTCTCCGTTGACATCATCTTTGAATTATGTCCCCGTACCTCGTAATAAATCTACGGACTGGGACTAGCCAGATACTCGAAGATTGTGTCATCGGCCTGAGTTCC
The DNA here is from genome assembly GCA_028984105.1 of Lavandula angustifolia. Taxonomy (NCBI): domain Eukaryota; kingdom Viridiplantae; phylum Streptophyta; class Magnoliopsida; order Lamiales; family Lamiaceae; genus Lavandula; species Lavandula angustifolia. The sequence goes on along the minus strand of CM054821.1, from coordinate 10,413,733 downwards.
GTCCAGCTTAACTCTGAAAGCGTAACTAGAGTTGAACTAAACTAACCTGAATTACATCAATCTATTTGTACAGACTCAAACTGAATCTAGTTTAAACCTACACGCACGGGTTCATTTATGAGATCATTCAAAACATATTATTTCCCTACAATAAGCAATATCCACCATTCATTTTATTATTGGATGATTTGAATTAAATATTATTCAAAAATACATTAGTAAAAGTGTAAAAGTTATAAATTTTTTGCATAGAACAAATAAAAAGTATGCATACCACATCCATACCTATACACTACACATTATAAAATATAAATAATGGACCTAAGCTATGACTAAATCCAAAAGTTTTTCGGTAACGAAATAAGTAAGTCACTAAAAAAAATTGTATCAACTTTAAAGCTTCTCAACTTGCAAGTTAAGTGGAATAAGTAACTGACATTAGTATGACGTATAAATATCTTTAGATAAACGATAAACATATCGTCGTATATAACTTACTTTTGGCATTGTCCGACTAAATCAAACATAAATGTATTATGAAGATATGACAAAATATGATTAACACATATGATATTAATATCACAAATATTTTCGAACTTATAATCTTTATCGATAATTAACTAAACCCCGTCCAACAATTAAGTAAATGAGTTACAATATATAAAATAAAAAAGTTTTTTGTATCAAATACATAACTTCTTAACCTTCAAGTTAGTAATAAAATAAGTAGATAGCGACATCAATACCACGTGTAAATATCACGAAATAAACGATATACATATAGTTGCATCACACATTATTTACTTTTAGCACTTTTTAGCTAACTCGAATATAAATATAGCATGAAGATACGACAAAATACATACATTTACATACTATCTTAATAATATATATAAATACGTTCAAATCACAATTCATTTTGTTATAAACTCCAACCGTAACACATGTAACAAAATAAATGACATTGTAATGCAATTATATGTATATCGTCTATTATCACGTGTAAATATCTTCGGGTAGACAAACATATTATCGCATATAATTAACTACAATATTACAAATATACGACAAAATACCGTTAACGCAGATGTACTTACATTTATGAATTGTCGAATATAATTAACTACAATATTACAAATATACGACAAAATACCGTTAACGCAGATGTACTTACATTTATGAATTGTCGAATATAATTAACTACAATATTACAAATATACGACAAAATACCGTTAACGCAGATGTACTTACATTTATGAATTGTCGAATATAATTAACTACAATATTACAAATATACGACAAAATACCGTTAACGCAGATATACTTACATTTATGAATTGTCGAATAATATAAATATGTTACGAAAGCACGACAAATATATCATCAGTTCGTAGAGAGATTACATTAATCATCTAACTAATTTATGGAATAATCATGTAATGATATATTATAATGTATGCCTGTATTAAATTAAATAATGTTGAAAATTACAATTAATTTCATTATAAAGTTCTACCCAACGCTTATCTATAAAATCCAAATTCAAAAGTTGCAAGGTGGGATTGACGCAAAAAGGGGCTGGACATTAATTAAGGCTCCATCTCGTAATAAGCCAAATGGGGGTTTGGGAAATTTCACTACCAAATTTGATTCTCCATTTAAGTAACCGCGGTTACCAGTATATGGTGGAAAAAGGGTTAGAGGTTAACCAACGTCTTGTTAGGGACCATGTATATATGAAGCCGTAACGCACCACACTACAGTAGATACAACAGCGAGAGCTTCTGGGGAGAGAGCTTGGAAAAGAACAAAAAGAGGGTGTTTCTGTGTGTTCGGCTACTACTTTTCGGCTCACACCGTTTCGTTAGTGCCTTTTTTCACTGAGTTGTTCGTTTGTTAATTTTGATGTTCGTAAGTAAATGGAAAAAAATATGATTTTGTAGTTCTGCCTCTCTTTTTGGCGAGTTTTTGGTGTTCATTGAACTGAATTAATGGAAAAATCTTTTTTTTTTTTTTTTAAAATTTTTGGCGACTTTGTTTCTCTTGGTTGTCGTTGTTGTTTTTCAGTTTCAGCAGCCTTTTTTCCTTCAAATTTTTGGGTGTTATTGTTTGCATTTTTTTTGGTAGAATGTTTTTTTGCTGATGAATTTATTTACTTATGTGGGCCTGCAGTTAAATTTATAATCAGAATGTACTCTGGGTGTTGTGTGCTTTTTTATTTATTTATTTATTTCTAATTCTGGTTTGTTCGGTCTTTTCTGTGCAGGGGAAGTTCTAAGTAGGTTCACCTTGACGAAGCTTCAGCAGGTGCCCTTGTTTCTTGGTTGTCATTTTTAAATTTATTTATTTATCAATTGATTGTTGGTGATTCGTGTGTTGTGTTGTTTTATTTATTTATTTATTTCATCAACTGGATGTTGCCTTGTTGCTGATTCTTGTGTTGTGTTATCTCATTGATCTGTGTGGATTATTGTAAGGATTTGTTTCTTGTTGTATGAGATAGAAAGTTGTGCAATTAACTCGATTTTCCGTATCTACCCTAGTTTTCGAGTTGCCTCTTCTTTTTCTCATTGATCATGTATTTATTTAGATGAATTTGTTACATTTGTTTCCTGCATTAAGTAGAAAGTAATATCATTCAGAGTTTACTGACGTTTGTTTTTTGTTTTCCTTGTTTTGCTCTAACTTATTTGGTTACCAAACAACCATTGATAGATGCGTGAATGCCGAGTTGCATGTGTGCAAATCAGCTGTTCATGGATACACATTCATAGTGTTTCATAGATAAAGTTAGTTGTTCTTTTTCACAGGAAGGGTCATGTACTTGTGTTGCATAGATACAGATTAGTTATTCTTCTAATGACTAATCTCTATCTGTGAGATTCTACAAATGTGAATCAATGTACTTACTCCCCCACCCAAAAAGAAAGGAACGATATGAAATGCAACAAATTTGTATTTATTTAATAGCTGTGCGGTATCCTAATAAGTTACGAAACAACCAAAGTAGAAAACTTCCTTAAACTTTTTGTCAGTTTGCTATTCTTTCTTTTTTTTCTTTCTAAAATTTGTATTGTTAACTAGGTGAACGTGGCTATAAAACACAAGCTGACTTCAATTTGTGGTATTTGGTGCTATCTTAATTCTAGTTATAGTAATTTAGAATAAATGAAAATTTAGTAAATGTTCAAGTTATCATTAATTGCTTAATCCGACCTAGATTTACCGATATCTGCGATGATTTCTTCCGTTATATTATCTCTTGATTAAGATAAATAAGAACCTTCTTCCAGTTTAAATGCTATATCATATCTTTTAGATAAACTTTGTATGTTTTTCCATTGTTTCCTGTTGTTTTATTATTTCTTTTTATGAAACCAATTTGATATATTATTGGTATTACATTGATCTCCAGAGCAGGGATATTTGAGGTGTTGGAGCCCCCGGAACTGGTTCTCATTACTGAAAATGAGCGAAAATTGCAGCGGTGCTGATGACTGTGGTAGTGAGGGAGGCTCATCTCTTTTGAACAGTGAGAAGGGTAGAAATAAAAGGAAATTTTTATCTGATGTGTCGTTGGACATTCCAGTCGAGGGATCAAATCTGTCTCTTACAGAATTCCCTAGGTATGAAATTCTAGATGAAAAATTCCGACATGCTTTGAATGAGTTGGGATCCATGATAGAGAGGTCTAAAGACATTGGTGAGGAGCAGGACATTGAAGAATTCCGAGAGTCTGATTGGGACGATCCAGTGTCCTGTCAGCTTGAGGAACTTCTGACTAGAAATTTATTTTCGACTTTCTCCAATGCAGTGAAGAAGATCGTCGAACGTGGTTACTCTGAAGAAGTTGCTGAGTGGGCTGTTTTAAATAGCAGCCTGTTCCATGGCAGTAAAGATGCTTTATCAAATGTTGTTGATGGTGCTCTGGCTTTACTAAAGAAGGAAAAAGAGCATGATGCAAAGAAACATCCTGCATTCGATGGTCTGCAGAGTCTGGTCGACTACACGTTATTGGAGATGATTTATGTGCTTCGAGAGGTTAGGCCATCCTTGACCGTATCAGAAGCAATGTGGTGCCTATTAATAAGTGATTTGAACCTAGTAAATGCCTGTGTTGAAGGAGGACCCACGAGTGGTTCCTCTACCAATGAAGCTGCTGGAGATAGCAAAACACTTTCCCAATCTAAAGCTGAAACGTCCGGCCCCAGTCAATCAAAGGATTCTCACAACTTGGGTTGTCCAAAACAGATCATACCCCATGATAAAAGTTCTCAGCCAACAGCTCCTGCTGCTGCACCAGGCAACCAGTCAACAGACAAACAGAGGCCCGCTGAATTGGCTAGTCCCAGGAAAGAAAGTTCTCTTGCTTTTCAAGAAGTAAAAGAAAACTTAACCGCCATTGTTAAGGAGCATATCCGGGTTTCATCCCAAGTACTGGATGAGAAATCGGGAGGTAGTAGAAAGGGCTTATCGATTAATTTGAAGAGAGATATGCTTCGGCAGAAGGCATTTCAGTTTGAGAAAAATAACAAAGGTTGCATGTCGAAGGGGGCTCTTAAGGCCAGAGTAGCTGCCTGGGGAAGTATGGTGTTGGATAAGTCGCTGAGTTCTTCTAGTGTTGGGATGAAGGGAGCTCATTCAGATTCAGCTACTTCAGCTGGACCTAATTACTCTCCGGTGGAAGGTAACAACCATCCTTCGAGCAATTTGCCATCCCTAGTCCCTGCAAGCAGTGTTAAAGATACTGTGTTTGCATTACCTACAGCAAGCTCTAAAACTCAAGCTTCTGTTCCGGATGCCAACCGGGATGCCAAGGCCGAAGGAAAAATCTCTGATACTCCTAAGGCTGTCGATTATTATGCTGCAATTCCATTTGATGAAACACTGCAGAAGCACGTCCCTCAAGATGAAAAAGATGAAGCCATTCTAGTGCTAGTCCCCCATAAGCAAGATATCGAGAAAGAGATCCAAGGGTGGACAGATTGGGCCAATGAGAAGGTTATGCAAGCTGCACGGAGGCTCGGAAAGGACCAGGCAGAGTTGAAAATGTTGAGGCAAGAGAAAGAAGAGATGGAAAAATTTAAGAAGGAGAAGCAAACCTTGGAGGAGAGTACCATGAAGCGGCTCTCTGAAATGGAGTCGGCTCTGACCAACGCCACCGGCCAGATTGAGGTGGCTAACTGCAACATTCGCCGCCTTGAAGCTGAGAATGACATGCTCAAGAACGAGCTGGAGGTTGCTAAGGTGCAGGCGGAAAAGGCTGGTACTAACTTGGAGGTTGCTCTGGAAAGAGAGCAGGAGACCATCAAGAAATTGCAGTCATGGGATGCAGAGAAGAGTTCAGTCCAACAGAAACTGACAAAGCTGAAACGCGATGTAACTGCACTGAACAACCGTCTAGCAAAAGCTAGAGAACGGCAGGATCAGTTCAAGGTATGGCCTGTCTAAAATTATGTAAAATAATCATAGATTCTCTTGAACTAGTCTTATGTTATAAGAATAAGTTTAGGGGTGTTCAGTTGATTTTTGATTCACTCATTTAAAGTATGATACTATTGCAGGCTCTGCTGAAGCAGGAGGAAAAGGAGAAACTAAAAGTTCAAAAACAAATTGATTCCATAAGGAGGAAACTAGAAGAAGAAGCAACTCAGATGAAAGTAGAAGCTGACAGCATAAAACAAGCGGCAGAGAAGGAGATGCAGAAATGTGAAGATGACATCAAGAATCTTCAGAAAAAGATCGCTGAGCTCAGACTTGAGTCTGATAAATCCAAGATAGCAGCTCTCAACATGGGCTTCAGCAGCTACTTGACAGGATCACACCTTCCTAAAATCACCAAGAGGCTGGCTGTCTTTCAGAATTTCAGTGATTTGCCAGATGTGAAACCAGAGAGGGAGTGTGTGATGTGTATGACAGAGGAGATCTCCGTGGTTTTCCTCCCATGCTCGCATCAGGTTCTTTGCGGTCAGTGCAATGTGCTACATGAGAAGCAGGGGATGAGTGATTGCCCTTCTTGCAGGTCGACCATACAGAAGCGTATCTCTGTCACTTATCGTGCGGATAAGTAGCTTCTTTACAGTGGTAAGTTTTTATAGCTTTTGAGAAACTAATGTGGCCTCGTGTTGTTACTAGTATTAGCACATTTTGAACTGAGAAATAACAGTTTTAGATGACTGATAAAAAGGGTTACAAAACTAGTTTGTTAATGCTTCATGAATCAAATTGCTGGAGATGGTTTACTAAGTCATAGGGGTGTGCATCCTCACTCTCCTGTCTTTCTGTACGACGTGCATATCCTAATTTTAAAGACCATGGATTTTGTTTATACAGCTTGCTGACTGATTTACAACCTTGCTATCAAAGATTCTTTTAAATATTATTATCATTTTATGTTTCATTTATATTCTTTATTATAGAAATCTTTTTCCTAAAAAATGGTCCATACAACGGCGGATTTATTTATTTTTAATTTAGAAAAATACTTGCTTGACGATAAAGTGTCGGGAAAAGAGAGAAATCTTGAAAGTGTGTTTTTAAAGCTTAAAAAATATTCTGGGTCTTTTATTTGAAAGTTAATTTTTAAAGCGTGTATTGGATTTTTATTTTAATTTTATACGCTAATCTTAGAACATACTATCTCCGTCCTACAATTACTGCTATACTTTCTTAATAAATTATTTCGTTATTATTGTTCTTTTTCTTAAAATGATAAAAATATATTCTTAAACCTAAAATAAAGTAAGTCTCACGTACTCACTACTCAAACAATATTCTTATACCCTTTTTTCAAAAATTTATCTTTCACTCGATTTCGTTCCGTTCCGAATTTAAAAATTTATGATGTTTAACTTTTTGATAACTTTAGATTATTTCTTCAATTACAACATGTAAAAATTAGAAGAAAAAAAAAAATAAATCGATTGTATCAACTATGTTTTGTAAAATTTTAGATGAACTTTAATTTTCTCTCACTAGTCATTCTTCAAAAACTGTGTCAATTTATTAATACATTAAAATTAATAAAATATACACTTTAACAAAAAAAATTAATCTTCGTTCTGGAACCATGAGGGACAGTAATAACGGGACTGAAGGGTACTACAAAAGAGGTAAACTACAAACCATTCCAAATAAATAAATAGTGCTGTTAAGGCTATTTATTCGAGCATTTCAAGAACACCTAAAGCAACTTTTAGTATTTCTGTTAATAATTTATTTTTCAAAAAACATTCCCTCAAAATTTAAGTTCTATGAGTATTTTTTTAATTCACGATATTATATATTTATACTTACGAGTACAATTAAACTTTTTTAAAGTAATATTTTTAGGATTGGAAAAAAATCTTTTAATCAAATTATTTATTTATTAATAAATTAATATTTATTACTTTAAAGAGAATTACTATATAAAACAAATTAAATATATACATGTATATTAAACTTTATTTTTTAAAAAACTTAGTTCATGCACACTAAAAATAATGTTCCCAAATCAAAAGTCTTTTAACATGATAAAGATCATCAAATATTAGGTGATGTCATGTCTGAGTTACACTATAAAAATACTATGAATGTTGAAGGTCTTTTAAACTATCCTAATGAAAATGATGCAGTTATGAAATTACCTAATAATGAAGAAATTATTCAATCAGTTATGAACAGTAATAATGATGAGGAGACTGGTCATAAACAAGATACTATCATAGTTATTCTAATTGTGTCATCAAAAGAGGCATTTCAAGCAATTGCCGCCTTAAATAATTATTTGTTACAATATGATCAAAAGTTTCTAAATGTTTTCTATGCTCTACAAAAAGTTAAGGATGACGTTAATTTTGATTTAGGTTGAAAGAGAAAATAAGTAATTATATTTTCATAAGAAATGATTAATGTATTATTGTAGTATTATAATGGTTTATATATATTTTATGAAATGAGTAATTATTATTTTATATTTTTATCGAGCCTTAAAGATTTAATTTTTTTTTATTTAATACATTTAGTGAAATTATTACTTTAGTACATTGGTTCAAATCGATACCGGAAAAAAAAATTATCAAAGAACTTATTATTTAATCAAATATTACTTAATGGGTATTATTTAATCAAAAATTATCAAAGAACTTATTATTTAATCAAATATTACTTTACCAAAAATTACTTAATCAAAAAATTTATTATTTAATCAAATATTACTTAATCAACGTCTTTAATGGGTATGAGCATTTAGAACAAAAAAAACTGAAACTCACATTGCATTATTCGAATATAACAAAGTGAAAAACATTCCCTAGAAAGAAAATAAGACATTAAAAAAAATTGTCACATTAAATTCCACTTTAGACCAAAAATAAAATAAAATTATGATTATTGTTATGATCTTTGGACCCTAAAAAACGTGATGAATGGATTCTTGGAACCAACGGAAAAAAAAAAAAATTATGATTATTGTTAAGATCTTTGGACCCTCAAAAAGGGACGAATGGGTTCTTGTAACACAATGGAGACAATAATAAAGAATAACACAAAGAGAAAAAGAAATAGGCATAGAGAATTTAACGTGGTTCGGTCAATCGACCTACATCCACGGGTGGCGGAGAAACAAACCACTACTAAAGAGGATAATACAAAATGGGCCTCCGGAATATGATCATAGACCAAAAAACAAATACCCACAAAAAACATGGTCAATTAGTACAACTAACTAATATCATAACATGTGGGCTATGATACGTAGAAGCACACTTAAAACAATTAGAGAGTGAAATTAATGATAAACTTCATTAATTATTCAATGTGGGATAAGACTAAATTTCCTTTAAAGATTAGAATTTGAGTCACATCATAACAATCTTCACCGTAGCAAAAACTCCAATATCCAATCCAACATAACAAATCTTCACATCGACCAAAACTCTAATCACGAACATAGAACGACCAAAACTCTAATCGCGAACACAGTCTCCTCCCATATCCAATCCAACGTAAAAAATCTTCACATCGACCAAAACTCTAATCGCGAACACAGAACGATGTTGTTCCACCGCCTCCGCAAAAGCCTCAATAGGCTTAATCCAAATCAGAATACCAACAAAGTCGCAGTGTCCCCAAATCAGAATACCAAAATCTATCATAATTAGAAAAAGAAATAGACACAGAACGTGGCCTATATCCACGGGCAGCGGAGAAACAATCCACTAATAAAGAGAATAATAAAAAATGAGTCTCCAGAATATAGTCCTAGACCCAAAAACACATACCCACAAAAAATATGTCAATTAATCCAACTAACTAATTTCATAATATATGAACTATGATGCGTAGAAGCACATTTAAAATAATTAGAGAACATATTTATTTATAAATAAAATTAATAATAAACTTCATAATTATCTAATGTGGGATAAGACTCAATTTTCTTTAAAGATTAAAATTTGAGTCACATCGCAACAATTACTAATTTCCCATTTATGAATATTTAATTCCCTCAATTACATTAATTACCCGTCTCTCTTCTATGGCAAGTCAATTTCTTATGTTTAAATCACAACCTTTGTTACTCCAAAAAGCGAACCGATCTGCAAGTGACAAAAGGAAGATTTCGGTTGCGTTGTGCGTACGCTGGACTGTAGATAGAGAAAGAGAGAAAGAGAGAGAAGAGAGGGGGCCAACAATTCTCTTAGAAGAGAGAGCTATGGAGATTGTGGGGCAGCTGCAGAAACAGTTTGTTGACTTCTCTACTTCCCTTTATCGTGAGGCAAGTTTTTTTCTCTCTCTTCTACTAATCTTTTACTGTTTTCAAGCAAAAGAAGCAATCAAGATTTGCTAATTACTCTGTCGTATGCTTCCCTTCCGATCTCCCTTTATACGAGAGACTGAATCTTTAAGATATTTTCAAGAATAATTGCGATCTTCCTAACTGTAAAGAATTAAGTTTTAGAACCATTTTAATGATAAAGACTGGATTTTTGAAATATTTTTTTCAAGAATTTTGAGGGCTATGTAATTTTAGTTGATCTGACACTATTTTCTTGATTTTTGGGTGAAGCGTTTCTTGGATGAACAGTATCTACAGCTGCAGAAGCTGCAAGATGAGAGCAACCCAGATTTTGTTTGTGAAGTTGTTTCCCTTTTCTTCGAGGATTCTGAGAAGCTTCTGAATAATTTGGCAACTGCTTTGTGAGTTTAATTAATTTCTCTTCTTTATTTTCTTACTTCTTGAGTCATGGCTCTAATTTAGCTGAAGTTTTGATATCATTTGTGTAGTCAGCAGCAGATTGTAGATTTCAAGCAGGTTGATGCACATGTTCATCAGTTCAAAGGCAGCAGTTCCAGGTAATAATTATCTACAAGTATGTATTGCTTCACCAATTGAACTTGAGCCCTTTTGAATTGATTATGTTATTTCATATGAGTGTCACTACAAGTGTTTGAGTTAGATGTTTGTAGATTTTGATCTAGTTGAGTTGCTTGTTTCTCGAAATTCTTTTTCGTATTGATTGATCCTTGTCTCATTGAATATACCAGCATAGGAGCACACAGAGTGAAGAACGTGTGTGTTGCATTCAGAAACGTCTGTGAAGAGAAAAACCTTGAAGGGTGAGTTTTTCACTTTCTGCATACTGATTTGGTAACTATGCTCGAATCAAGACAGAAATGACATTTATGGTTGCTGCTAACGTGTTCATGTATAGATCATAACTTCTAATAGAGCTTTAGCTTTCTCTTATACATATTTGTCATAGCCTATTATAGACTCAAATTCTAACCTTCAATACGGAACATGCACTAGCTCTCACTTAGTTTTCTGCTACTTATTTAGAATAAGAATTCATTATGATTGACTAAATCACCCGTATATCTTGTACGTTAGTTGTAGATTAGCTAGATAAGTTTGTAATCATCTATCATAATCTTTCTCACACACATTGATTCTGCAGTATTCTCTAAGTCGATTTTGTTCTTTTGGTGAAGGTGTTTGATATGTTTGCAGCAAGTAAAACAAGAGTATTTCCTAGTAAGGAACAAGCTTGAAACTCTGTTTAGGGTATGTTTTTCCTAGTACTCCCATATTGGCCTTAGATCCCAATTTGTTTCTTTCATGTTGTTAAGGCATGTGAATGAAACTTCTTTCTCAACTTACTTGCATTTGGCTTTCTGCTAAACGTACTTGTGCAGCTGGAGCGACAAATCTTGGAAGCTGGGGGGACGGTTCCTGTTATAGCATAAATCTTTACTAAACATATCACGGTAGTTGTAGATTTGAAGGTGAATTCGATTTTCTGTTACTTATTTGTGGATGTTTTGTGATGCTTGTAGCTATCAATACTACTTTCTCTTTTCTTGTAGCTTCAGACGTGAAATCTGCTTATGATGATTGAATGTTTAGTGGGTGTTTGCAACTGCTTATTATAAGCATTTTTTATTAGTTTATTGTATCAATAATAAAAAATAAATATATTTGGTAGTTTCATAAATTATAGTCTTTTAAGCACCCAAAAGTATCTCAATAGATGCTTAAAATAAACTGCTTAATTAAACAGTTTAGTTGCTTAATTTTAGAGAAGCTGCTGCAGTAAGCAGATTTACTAAACACAAAAAAAACTGTTTATGTTGCTAATAAGAAGATAAGTGCTTAAAATAAGCATTTACAAACATCCCTTAACCTCTTATTTTTAGATTGATTATTTAATACTACTATTTGCATCTTTTGATTCACTACATATTAATGTACAAAACATGGTGCATATTTAAGCCATTGTATTTTTCAACATCAAGCATATTTAAACCTTTGTATTTTGCTATGGTAATCGAAACGTAAGCCTCATTAACATTTATATAAATTTCAAATAAATCAAAATTTATATGTTACGGAATTTTCTTATCTAGACCATGTTGTCTAGATTTTTTCAAATAAAACAACTTAAAAACAAAAACAAAAAATTAATAGAAAATGTATTCTTTAAATTAATTTTAATTGAACAAGAAGGTTTATTTGCAATTGTCTAGGTAAGAAAACTCCATTATAATACACAGTCTCAGCGAGCTTCTCCAACCCTCCCTTATAATGAGGCATAGCTGCATTCTCCCTAACACACTCTCCCATTCCTCTCTCCTATTTTGAAGGAAGTTACTATGCTTCTACTGGATTACTGTTCTTCTCCTATCCTTTTTTTTTTCTTCATCTTTTTAATGCCTACAACAGGAAAAGATGCAAGTGGTATAATTTCAGCGTTGTTCTGGTAACTTGTCGACACGAAAAATCAAACGGAAAAGTTTGAGGCTATTCAAAATGCTCTTTTGAAACTCGCAGCCGACGACGTCTTCTTCCTCCAATTTCGCTCACTATCAGCAAAGTTATGATCAGGTGGAGGGATTGGTTATTTTGCGTTGAATTTGGGGATGACGGAGTGGGTTGGCAATTGGGAGACCGAGAAGTGGATGCGTTGAATTTGGGGAATACGAAGTTTCGTACTAATTAAGTTATGTATTCATCAATTTTTTATATGCATAATTCGTGGTTTTTATACGAGTTTGTGCAGAAAATATGAGTTTTATACTATATTTGCAAAAGATAACAAAATTAAAATTAATACGAAATAAACTTGCCAATCTCGTAGGGGTTGAGGGGACTAAGAAACATTTTCTACTCGTAGTCCTTGGAGGATATGCTCTCGCGGGTAAGATGGAGGAAATATATGATATGGTGAGTTATCGCGTGGATGATACATTTCAACTGATTAGAATTATGATATATGCTTATTCTAGGAGCTCCGATGCTGCTAGAGTCGAGGAACTGCTCAGGAAAATTCCAAAAAGTGAGTGGGTTAGATGTGGAGATGATTATCTTTTATGCAAAGGAGTGCTTATTAGAGCGGATGGAAAATTCAATTAACGACGCCTTTGAGCGTAAAACCTATGTAACAACATCTAGTGTGATGAAATGCATTGTTACTTCAGACACAATGCAGTGGACAGGCTGGCTGACTTTGTAAAGCGTGCAGAGTCTGGAAACTCTGTAGGTCTCTTTACCACTCCAAAACGGTTCAATGACGCGCCTTTCCGAAATGGAGAGGGTTATTATTATTAATGAGACGAGATGGGTAGAATAAATATGCACGTGTCAAATAGAACATTAGTGATATTGTATAAGGTATATGAAAAGTGGGGCTTGAGCAGGTTATTGCAGCGATGCATAAAAATGGATGCAGGTGGGTCATTAGAGTCGATGGAATACTTCTAATATCAAATTGTGAGCAAGAATGATCTGATAGTATACCAGAGCTCACTATTAAAGATGAAGTACAAATTTTCTGTAATGTGCTACATATTTGTTTTAATGTACTTGATCTCAGCACCCAGCATCATGTGCTTGTTGTATAAGCAGTACTTTTTGTGATCAAGCATAACAATTTACTGAGAGTTTGTCTTTGTACCGTTTTTCCATTTCCAACCTTTTATACCGATATTTCGAGGGATGGTTGTTATGATAATATACCAGGAGTGAAGCGTAAACCATGGTCAGAAACATACATAATTTGCATTCCAAGATTCATTTTTGGTGTTTGAACTTGTTACTCTTTCTATAAAAGTGTGGAAGGATCTAGATTTTCAATCTAGACCCCAAATTTGAAATTACGTTTTAAATATGTTTTCTAACTTATCTAAGGTGAATACCCTCAAATTGTATTACGAACAAGATGTTGTTAGGCATGTGGACGTAACCGACCAAATTCTTTACTTCGCCATAAAGTTACATTTTTCTTCAATATAATTTGGAACATTAACAAAAAACTTTTAATATAATAATTATTTTAAGATATTTTATTAGATAAATACATAATAATATAAACATAAACGTGGAGACACTATCAAATAAAAGCTGAAAGAGTTAAATAAAATATTAGAATTAGGGTTAAAAAATATAGTATTATAAAATTAATAGTATTATATATTATATATATATAAAAATATTTATGGGCGGGCTTTTTAGTCCCTGGGCTTGGTAGTAGGTCCGATGGTTTTCTGATCAGGCTTTTTTGGGTCCAGTTCATTCTAAGCCTCTATTTTTTAAGCAAAACCAAGCTCCAATTGTGGGTACCCTGAACCGATTGGGCCGGATATATTTTGTCGGCTATAATCACGGATACGTAGCACATTGGGGCTACATAGTTGATAGCAATAACTTACTAGCAAACGAAATTTACCTAAAGAAATGAAACCCGTAGGAATGACTTGGAATTGAAAAATAAACTTTAACTCGAAGAGAGAGAGAGGAAATGAGAGCTTCGGCCTTCGAGAGCCAATATAAGACTACACCATGCCGGAACTAATAACTAGGCATTTACGCTGGCAATGATTTCACCACCTCTTGTTGTCGTCCTTCGTCGGCGATAGATAATCAGGTCCTTCTCAACTTTTCCACTCCTAACATAGTTCCTACTATAGTGTATAATGAAAGTTCAATAATTGATTTAATTCCATGGGCGCTAGAAATATAAAATTTTGAAATCGACCCACTTCTAATTGTAACTAACTAGTAGTAGTAGTTTAAGACAATGGCTAAAAAAGTTTCAATAGTGTATAAGTAAACAATTTTCGTCTAACTGTCTAGTTTTATGAAAACAATAAGAATATTCCATTCCACTAATCACACATTGGCACATTAGCAGTTAGCATACATCTTACAGTAAGTAGATCGAATGTAACAAGCTAATTAAAAGCATACATAGATGACTCATACACGAGTACTTCAGTCTGATACTTTAGATTACCACACTCCACTTGAATAATTTGTTAATTAGAAATCAAAAACCCAGTTTGATATTGGTTATGCAATGCGGATAATTTAATACATGCGGAATTGATAAGAGTTGATAGTCGTGCATGCTTCTATTATTCTTGTCTTTTTTCTATTGTTGTGCATAGATAGATCACATTTTACTCCATAAATCAATTTGTCTTGGTATACATCAGTTCCAATTTCGAACTCTGGTCCCACAACCGGTTGTGCTGACTTTGATTTTTGATTGATAACTTTTTGGGTCAGTATTTGGATAAGAGGACTGTCTGATCTAGGGTTAATTCTTGCATCAATTCATGTGAAACTGTGAGAGCTCGGCTTGAGTCCCATGGCGTTATACAATGTAGATCTTTCACTAGAGGGATGGAAGATTGCCCAAATTCTTCAACCCCACTCACCACTTCTAGTAATTCTAATATAAGCAACAGAAAAATAAAAGCAAGATTTAGTATGAACAACTCTTTTTTATAGGATAGACCACACTTCATTGTACACTGACAATCCAATTGATGCAAATAATAATTAGTATATTCCTGTGTAAATGATATCTCTTCAGGTCATGGGGAGGTATTTTATCTACAGCGTTAGTTTGTAGGAAATAAAATATTGTATATATAATTATATTTTTTTCCTTATTTTTAGGATTTATTGTTATACCAATTACTATTTATTCTCCTAGATATATATTGGAAACACATCTTAACGATATGGAAGATTATATATTGTGAATTTTCCTAATCCATGTAGGTTATTGATTCATGAAAGTCCTATAAATACATCATCAATTCATCAGTGTGATAATTAGGCTGATCAAATCAAAATCTCGAAGAAAAAAAAAGTGCGACATGAAGATTGAAAGCGGAAAGATTTTAAGAGAGGTTGTAGAAGAGAGGAAGTTCTTCTTGTTATTTTTACTGCTAATGTTTCCCGTTTCCGCTATTTACGTATTCCACCATCTTCAAGCTTGCCTGCTGCAATACCGAACTTCTTTTGCTCCGCTTCACAGCGTTTCAAATATCTTGTTTCATCGTTCTCATTCTATTTATCTGCATACATTTTCTTTTGTTTATGGACTGTGAAGAAAAAGTATGGCTAGAAGATTCTGAAGAGAAGGACAATTCTATTGTCTAATATTTTTAGGTTTTATTATTAGGTAGCTAGGTTACTTATGCATTAGTTTTATTTGAATGGATTTATGTTAATTCCTTTTGAATAAGTAATTTTTTTTTGTTTTAATTTAAAATAAATAAGAATAAATCATTTGTCAAAATTATAAACGCCCCACGCTAACCAAGTCCCAAACAAATTATTAGATTTGTGAATATAAAAATCTAATAATCAAATATTTATGTTCAATTGATCATATTATCTTCAAATTTTGTTATGTGTATTTAAATATGAACTAGTACGATCATAAGTCAATTTCTTAATGAAATAAGGTAATTTCTACTTTTTATATTTTAAAAAGAAATAAATGAAAATGGGAGAAAAATCTAAGACCTTTGATCACAAATATAGATGGCCAAGATGGTAAGAATAGTGAGCAAAATCACAAGATTCTAAAAACATAGTCATAAGCTGCCTCGGCATTCGCTACTGCTTCCTCATTTGCTGCCCTGATATACGCGACAATTGCCCAAATTCAATTGCTCGGCTTGAAATTGATCATATTATCTTCAAATTTTGTTATGTGTATTTAAATATGAACTAGTACGATCATAAATCAATTTCTTAATGAAATAAGGTAATTTCTACTTTTTATATTTTAAAAAGAAATAAATGAAAAGGGGAGAAAAATCTAAGACCTTTGATCACAAATATAGATGGCCAAGATGGTAAGAATAGTGAGCATGGGTATTTCTTAATGAAATAAGGTAATTTCTACTTTTTATATTTTAAAAAGAAATAAATGAAAAGGGGAGAAAAATCTAAGACCTTTGATCACAAATATAGATGGCCAAGATGGTAAGAATAGTGAGCATGGGTAAAACTAAAGCGTACTAAAACAAAACTGAAAGCAAAATCACAAGATTCTAAAAACATAGTCATAAGCTGACTCGGCATTCGCTGCTGCTTCCTTATTTGCTGCCCTGATATACGCGACAATTGCCCAAATTCAATTGCTCGGCTTGAAATTGATCATATTATCTTCAAATTTTGTTATGTGTATTTAAATATGAACTAGTACGATCATAAATCAATTTCTTAATGAAATAAGGTAATTTATACTTTTTATATTTTAATAGAAATAAATGAAAAGGGGAGAAAAATCTAAGACCTTTGATCACAAATATAGATGGCCAAGATGGTAAGAATAGTGAGCATGGGTAAAACTAAAGCGTACTAAAACAAAACTGAAAGCAAAATCACAAGATTCTAAAAACATAGTCATAAGCTGCCTCGGCATTCGCTGCTGCTTCCTCATTTGTTGCCCTGATATACGCGACAATTGCCCAAATTCAATTGCTCGGCTTGAAATTGATCATATTATCTTCAAATTTTGTTATGTGTATTTAAATATGAACTAGTACAATCATAAATCAATTTCATAATGAAATAAGGTCATTTCTACTTTTTATATTTTAAAAAGAAATAAATGAAAAGGGGAGAAAAATCTAAGACCTTTGATCACAAATATAAATGGCCAAGATGGTAAAAATAGTGAGCATGGGTAAAACTAAAGCGTACTAAAACAAAACTGAAAGCAAAATCACAATATTCTAAAAACATTGCCCAAATTCTTGAATTATAGAGAGATCTTTGGAGACATTCACATTCACTCTTTTTGTGCTTCTCTTCATTTCGGCTGAATTGGTTGGGATTTTTCCCGATATTTGGCTCTTGCCAACAATATTATCGTATGTGGGGGCATGCAGGGCAATGATAGCCTGCAAACCATACAGGAGAGTTCAATCACCCTAGGCTAACCATAAGTGACAGGCAACACATAGTGGGTCCAGTGGAATTTTGAACCCAGGGCCTATCGGTCCCGGGCCACCCACCTTCACCACTACGTCATCCCAAGGGACTTTTTATTATTATTATTTGTTATTGATGTTGCCTTGGTGCATTTTAGTCGATTAGTTTCATGGTGAATAATTATACTACCTTAGTCTCGTAGTTCAATAATATTCATTACTTTAGAAGAGCAAGGGGCGTTTTGTAAAAATAGTTTCTAAATTGATAATTGATATAAATTTCATGTAAGGTGTTTGTATTAGCTCTATCAGAATCAAAATTTTAGATCATATTTATATAATTATGGTTTTCAAATTTGTAGTAATCTGGCAGATTTAATCTTATCCCAAACTCATTTTAAATATTGGATGAATATTTTAAAACTTGATTCTGAACTTCGAATCAAACACCCAGAAAACATAGATTATGAATGATCAATGGATCAATGTGTAAGCAATGTGGTAATATGTCAGATGAGTGAGACAAGATGAAATAGGAGAGACAAGATAAAATATGAGAGACATGGGTAAATGTTAAAGAATAAGAGAGGGATATAAGATAAAATAAGAGAGAAAAGATGAGTAGGAGTAGATAATAAAGTAAGAGAGAAAAAAATGATAAAATAAGAAATGATATAATTATTTATCAAATTAGGAAAGTGACCATTATTAGTGGGACAGAGTAATAAATATTACTCTCTTTGTTCCATTAATGTTCAGTATTTCTTTCTCAGCCGTCTCATTATTATTATCTCATTTAGAAAATGGATACTAACTAGAATCACAATCAATATAGAATATACCACTTTTAAACATTTTTAATAACTTCCTTATTTACGTACTTAAAAATAACAAGATGATAATAATAAGACTTTAAGGGATGAAAATAATGAAATGGAGGAAGTGCTTTTCTTATCTTTATAAATTTGACACGTTTATAAGCTTTATGCCAACCAATAAAACGAGACGTGTTGGAATTATGATCAAAGAATTATTCTCTTCTACCAAGCAACACTCAACAGAATAGTGCCTAATAGTGAGATGCTGCCAAACAAAACTACCAATTGATGATGTGATATAATTTAATACCAATATATTATGCTTCACACCAAAAATATACTAACTTGAAACAGTACAAAAATTTGAAAACCCAACACAATAATAAGACATGTAATAAGTGAGAAACGAGTAAAGTTAATAATGCAAGAAACGACCTAAAGTAAGCATTATTAATGCCACACTTTTCACGACGAAAAGGGCATTTATTTTTATTTTTTTCAATTGGCCCCTTTAAATTCCCATAAATAATGCTAACTCTTAATTCTTTTTTTTTTTTTTTAATTAAGACAAGCCAACTTAATCAAAGTATTGCGTGATGAATTATTTAACCAATACACTTCAGTAGGTAATACTGGAGTATTATAAATGACTAGCATCACATGGGGGAAAAAGGGTTGGTAGAAATTTAGTTGGTGTAATAAATACTCCCGTTGTCCCATAATTGTTGTCCCACTTTCTTTTTTGGGATGTCCTATAATTATTGTTTCATTTTCAAAAATAGTAAATTATTATAAATATTTTACTTAAGAGCCCACATCTTTAAACACAATCAACAATTTTTCTTAAAAACAGAGACGAAAAGTTTTGGAGCAAGAATTGTGGAACGGATGGAGTAATAAGCACCAAAACGGCAGGCTGCCTATCTTGAAGAAGCAATGGAAGATTGAAGGACAGCCAAAGAATTAATCAAATAAACGTCGCCATGATGATAGTGATATACTCACGTCCAAATCATTATTTTGGCTGGATTGTTATCTGCTTTATGCTGGGTGGCTTCTTGGTGGTGGTGGATTTGCACTAGCTAAAGTACAATCAAGTTTATCCTTCATACCCCGTAGTAATATTGAACAATCCATCCCCTTAAAAAGCATAAGGGGAGAGAGTAAGCTAACCTTGTATTAATGAGAAACATAATTGGTATCAAATTGACGTGGAACAGAAGGGAACTTTAAGTTCATTTGTACATAAAATTGTGAATATTGTTCAAATTCGTATCTCAGTGGATCCGTGATTTGTAATTAAGAGATTAAATCTACAATTCTAGGAGAATAAATCTATAAATTTAGGAACTCAACGTTTATTTTCTTTCTTGTTCGTAACTTAATCTATCTACTATCCATGCCTTTGCAGAATTCTAGTGTCTGAAATACAGCTAATAGCTTAAACTGTCTTAAGAAAGATTTCAAGATTTTGTAAAATTGGGAGTTCAAGATTTCATGGGACTAGGAGGTGGTAATAAAATTTGAACTTGAGATTCTTATAAAGTATAAATCTGTCACAAAGTGACTTTAACAAACCATCATCAAATTCGTATGATATAAGAGAAAAGTTTAGACAAGTTACATATAAACACCAAATCTCCATATATTTGTAGAGCACAAGTGCAAAATACAGATGCTGCCATGGATTGCCCCCAATCCATGTAGTGAATTAGCTTCAAACCTAGTTCGGTCCGGGCCAAGAAACCGATCAAATCCGGCCCGGTCTTACCCTCCTCATATAACCAGATGCAGATCACCATATCACCATCAAAGATGACAAGTTTATCAGCAACAATAAAAAGAGTGCTCCTACACAATCATACACTACCACACACCATAAAAATAAGAAACCTTGAGTAAGTAAAAAAAGGGGTCAAGCTTCTGTCACCTATGGCTGCCTTCTGATGGGAGTTATGTATCAACAGTTAGGATTGGAAGATGAAGCTTTTCATCTCATCCATTAGGGACTCGAAATGCTCGTTGTTCGGTAAGAAGTAGAACCCGATTGTGGCCTTTTCGAGGTAAAGAAGCTTCGCCTCATGCCCATACTTCTTGAGCCCTTCAACATAACCTATTTGCCAATCTTGAAGCATATCCAATCCAGCCACAACAACAAGGCTTTTAGTGAACTTTAGCCCTTCCATGCTCCGACTCCTTGGCCCGAATACATTACAAGCCGGATGGTCCCTATCCTCGCCTTCTGGTAGATAAGCTCTCCAATACCAATCCCTTTCTTGAATCCTCACAAAGTATTTCCCATCTAGTCTCTGCTCAGAAACCGTCCTCTCCTCCCCCCCGAACAGCGGATGAAGAAGAATGTTGCCTAATACCTCCACACCCTCTTCAGCAGCCCTTACTGCAACATGATGGGCTATATTACCACCAGAGCTATCCCCTGCTAGATACATATGAACTTTACATTCCTTCCCACTGCGAAGCCATGGCCTCGAGTTGACCCAATTAAGAGCGTTCCATCCATCATCATAAGCACAGGGGTAGCGGTGCTCAGGTGATCTCCGGTAGTTAACGGATACCACTGCAACCTTACAAGTCTTGACAAGGCGGCGACAGAATGTGTCGTAGATAGCACTATTGGCAGAGGAATGGACAAAGCTTCCACCATGGAAGTATACTATTACAGGCACAACTTCATCGGTGCTCAAGGGCTTCTCCACTTCTGCAATCCCCCATTGAGGCTCATTCTCGCGGGAAGCCAAGTAAACGCGATTGAACAGACCCATGGGGCGATCCACAACATCGAATGAGTAAACCCCATCCACTGGATTAGCATTTGCAGTCTTTTTCCGGTCAAGAAACTCATTCAAATTGCGGTTAAATGTGCCATCTGGGCGACGGAGCATGTTGTATGCAAGCTTGAAGTTGGAAATGAGGATCCATGTATTAAGGGGAACCCCTTTCTGCAGACAACATCAAGATCTCGATATTTAGTTCACTAGATGTCTCTACTTTTTCCATCAAATGTGATGTTTCGGATTGAGAATTGATCAAATATACACAAACATCCCCAATATCATTATCATCAAACAATTAAAGCAGTCACCTATAAAGGAAAATGCTGGAAAAGGGAAACTTCGTGCATAACTCTATAAAAAGAAATGAATCCAAAAGTCGAGAAACAGCCTAAAAAACCCAAACAACAAAATCATAAAATATGTTTAGCTAAGTCGGTAGTCAGCAAGGAAGAAGGAAAAAAAATCAATAGCAGAAGGAGAGGGATCTTCAACGAAAAAGTCAAGATTCAGTTTTGCAAAACCATAAATCACACTTTTCTCCTGCGAAATCAACGAAAACAAGACGAATCCCCAATCTCAATCATAAAAATTCAGAGAAACATGAGGAAATTTCAGAAACACAGGCCGGAGAAGACCCTAATTTCGAATCAAAAAAACCCGAGAAAAAAAAAACTCAGAATTATGAAAGACAAGCAGATACGTTTGATTACCTTCGATTCACTGACATTTACTTCATCACCGCGAACCATAATTCAATATACGAGACTCAATATTCGGCAATTCCGCACACGACGATCTCTCAAACAGCGATTTCTACTGTTATTTTCACCGTCGAAATCCTCTCTGTTTTTGCGATGACTAAAAACCCCTTTTTTCCTAATTTAGTTAGTTTCTGATTTAGGGCGTCTGAACTGCAAAGAAAGGAGATAATCGATTGATATCGCAGCGAGTGGGTGGGATTGGGGGTTTCAGTTATCTCGCTCAACACAAGTGGAAAAGATCAAGCAGGAGAGAGAAAGAGAAGGAAATAAAATAATAATATAATACTGTAAATGGTGGATAAGAATTAAGAAGGGAGTGAAATGAAAATGGCGCGTGAAATTACCAATAATGAGATTAGAGAGGAGTGAGAAAATGGTATTAGAGAGAGAGTGGGGGGACAAAGGAACGACGGATGATAGGCGGAGACGAGAGAGACGACAAATTAAGAATGGGTTTGCAAAATAAAACTGTTTAGGCAGTAGCACCCCATAACTATTTGGACATTATTTATTTGGATACATTCATCTTTACGTGATTTTGATATTATAAATTTTTAATCTTCATTTATTAAGAGAAGGGACGAATCTATAAATTTAAAAGTTTGACTACAATTCTTTAGGGGATAATATTCGGTGTGTGGGTTGGGGGTCCGTCCGGAAATTATGTTGAAATTCGATTTTACATTTTTTTTATTTAATATTTTATATTCCTTTCGTCCTATAAAATGTGTCATGCATTTCTTTTTGAGTTGTTCCATAAAATGTATCTTATTTTTATAACTGACAATTTATTATTTTTTGGACTCATCAATTTACACAACTTCACATACAACATTCAACTTTCTTTACTAATTTTATTTGTGGGACCCATAATTTCAAACACAAGTTTCAATTCTTCTTAATAATCCTGCCCAAAATAAACAACACACATTCTTTAAAATGGAGGGAATACTTAGTTTTTTTTTTTTTTTTTTTAAATTGAAGTTTCAAACCTCTATTCTTGGATTCGTTCATAGATCACCCATACATGTAAGTTCAAGTTGGATTCATCCATTGTGGTTGAGGTTTTTAGTTTGTGGTTGAATGTTATGAGTTCAAAACTTATAAAGACTGCTACGCGTTAGTCTGAAATGTATAGTTAACCTAAATTAGTTTACACAGTCCGCATATTAGAATCAACATTATCTATATAAATCTAGTGGGATCAAGAAATTATCAAAAAATAATTTAAAAGACTTTTTTCCCAAGAAATTATGATTTTCCTTCATCATCCAAAAAATTAAATTGGTGTCTAACAACCACAAGCGGAGACCCAAATTATGTAGTTCATCAAAAATTTATTATTTCACCTTCATTCCTCAAAATTTACTATTCCTCCAAATTTTGCAAAATTATCATTTTGTCCCCAATAAACTTGCATATGAATCCACTCTTATTCATAGCGACTCTAAGTCCAGCTTCTCATACAATTTGCCGCTCCTCTAAATTTACCGTGCAATTTGTCCAAAGAACACTCATTTATTTGTAAATTACTATTTCCTCCATCCCACAAATATCCCTCTTTCCTTTACCAAAATAATGTTCTCTTTTTGAAAATAGCAAATTATTACAAACAACTAATCATTCTTTTTTAAGGGTATCATCACATTTACTCACAATCAACCATTCTCCTTACATCTCGTGCCAGATAGATAATGAATATTATTTGTCGGATTGGAGGGAGTATATAAGTAAAATAAAATTTATCGAATATACACGCTAAATAGAGTAATATTGGTCAAGTTCATAGTATTATTCGGACAAGTCTATTTATGAATTTTGTTTGGTTATGGGAGTGGATGTGCACCAACTTTTGTTCCTACTTGTTATCTTTTGTTATTTTGTGATGGTATGGGTCTGGTCTGAGCATAAAGACAACCCACTATCATCTCTCCTACAAGTATCAATTTCAAACCCTCCCAACTACTTCTTGTCTACACGCCATTTATTGTAAATAATTTTAATTAGTTTCCAAGAAATTCATATTTAAAAATTTATGCGTATTTTATTTGGTGAATTAAATAGTACTCCTCTATCCATCTATTATTGAATTGAAACTTCACGTAAGAAAATTAAGTTTGTACTATTATATACAAGTTGTGTGATCTATTATATTGAACTCGAGTATTCATTTAAAGTATAATTATATTTGATAGAACGATAAAAAATGCTCCCTTCATCCCCTATTATCTTGTGCATTTTTTTTTTAAAAATTTTGGAATATCTCAAATATATTGTTTACTTTTTCAATACGACAAATCATTACACACATTTTTTTGTGGGATCCATAACTTTATATTACTTTATACACACTTAACAACTAACCACTCTCATTAAAAATCATAAAAAAATAAAGTAGACAAGATAATTGAGAAGTAGAAAATAAGAGCCACTTATAATGAGACGAATAAATTACTGTACACATTCCTTCCATGATTAATTTTGTACAAGAACAAGAAAAGTTGTAGTCTCTCCGTCCCATAGAAATTTTTTTTTTCTATGTGGCACAAAGATTAAGAAAATAAAATTGTATAGTATATATTATTTGACTTTTTAGTTTATTAATTTTGATCCATATATTATTTATCTATTTAAAAAATAAAATATTTTTAAAGGACGCCTCAGAAAAGAAAAAATAAAATACCTTCAGGGACAGAGGTAGTATATTTCTGGAGGTAGCCAAAACGGGCCTGTACATTGGGTGTACTTGTAGGGCTTTCCTGCGTGCGCCCGACGCAGATGCAGGTGCCGATAAATTGGCATCACGTGATGGGCTGAATTTACAGAATCGCCCTCCGATCACGACCAAGATTACGGGCGCACCACGGAAAGCGACGCGTCTTTGTCACGTAGCTTTTAATCGCGTGGCGGATCCCTCTCATCCTTTTGTCATGACTCTGTTGTGGGGCCCGTTCGTTTCTATTTCTTTTCTTATTTCTTTTAGTTTTTATCGTTTTATTTTTTTTATGTTTAAATTTTGTCATCACAATTAAAGGAGTGGGATCTTCTACCCCATAGGGTGGATCACTACATGTCCCACCAATCAGATGAGGACATGTGTCGATTTATTATAAAAAGTGGTCCACCAATACATGCGTGGCGTGATTAGTGGGCAACAAGTGGTCCACCATTTTTTGGGACAGAGATCCCCTCCACAATTAAAGCTACCACCCACGTGTTCGTCGGTGCAGGCCTAAAACTCCAACCGTCCGATGCCATGGATTTGATCCTCTTCACTCGTAGTTTTTAAATTTTTTTTGTTCAAAATTTGAAGCCTACAAAAAGTTAGGCTAATTGAAATCTGGGCCTAATTCGGCAACTTTGGGCTAATTTGATCCGCCATTAGCCCATTACTGGACTTTCTCTACCCGGACAAATATATGTTCAAGTTTTAGATTATGAAAGTGAAAAATACTCCCAACATCTCCTTTTTTTTTTTTAATTGGAATTTGACTCGAAGATTAAAATAGTAAATGTAAAGGTATAACATATAGGTGTAAAAATATATGTTCACTTGTTTAAATTGATTACAATTCAATCATTTTTTTCTTTATTTGATATGAGATATAAATAATTGAATAATTCAAAAGGTAAATGAAACATTAATAATGAGACGCAGGGAGTACAACTTAATTTTAAAACTGATTTTAGTGCGCAAATGCCCTATGAAGGATGAACTATAATTCAAGCAGCTCGTTCGCATTTTATTTTTCTTTAATTCTTATTTCTTTTATTCTTTGTGAAATATTGACTCCAAAAAAAATACCAAATTCATTCAATATCACTTTAAAAAAGCTAACATCTAAGCAAAGGGGAAACACAATTAGGACTTATCCTACAAAAGACCGTCCCCAACTGGTGGTGTTTACAAATTATGATTAATTTTTTTGTTAGTGGGTAATGTTCCACAAAATTTAATCTCAAATATGATGTATCATGTGAAATCTATGGTTGAAGCTACTAGCATATTTTTCCTGACATTCATGCAGAATTCCTAGCGTAGAAATGAGAATCTATTTTTGTTAGTAAACCCGTACGGGCAGTTTAGTAATTTTAGAGAAAAAATGAAGTGCTTGTCAAAATATAAGTCTCCAGAATGGTAACCAAACATTTTAGAGTTGGTAGAATTAGTCCTCAAATATTTTTACAGTTTGTGTATTTGGTCATTATAAAATTATAGGTAAATTAATAAATTTCGTTTTCAAACATTTTGTTAATATTTTTTTGATTTTCCGTCTCCAAACTTTTATTTTTTTGCCATTTTTAAATGTTTTGCGAAATTAACCGTTAATCAAGCTTTTATATTAAAAAAGGGTAAATTATTTTTTTATTTTTTATTTTTCATAAAAGTTTGATTGACAGTTGATTTTTTCAGAAAATTTAACTACGGAATGAAAATAGTAAAAATAAAATTTTGAGGAGAAAAAAAAATTGAAAAAAAAGATTGAGAAGTAATCACATAAAACCAGAAAGTCGAAGCATGAAATTATTCAATTTATATAAATTCTAATGTCTAAAATATTATTATTATTGTTATTATCTTAGAAAACTTTGACTATGTTAGACTAACGAAACGAGAATGCCCATCAATCCTAAATTTAGGATGTTTAAAAAGACTTTATACCTTTATAGACCATGCTCTACCGCCGTAAATAATTTGCCATAAGAATATTAGAGGAGTAGATGATACTCATCCTAGTATAAAATGTGGATTGGGCCTGGGCTCACATCTCACAAACTTGAAATCCCGCCCGAGTCCATCTGTTCGCTCCCGCCAAAATTTCCTCTCCAAATTCAGAAACCCCAATTTTCCTTTTTCGCTCCACTAATTCCCGCTGCCAGCATGGCAATCCGTACCCTCTCCCCACAGCCAATCAGAATCGACCATTCCTCTCCCCTTTGTTATAATACCCCCGATCTATCAATTCTCTCTCATTCTTGACAACACAAAAAACGCTCCCAAAAAATCACTCGATTTAATTATCTTCTAGGGTTTTCGCAGCCACCGATTTCCGCCTCCGGAAGATGAGTTCCAAAGGTGAAGCCACTACCAAGGGCGGAAGAGGCAAGCCGAAGTCCACCAAATCCGTCTCCCGCTCGTCGAAAGCCGGACTCCAGTTTCCCGTCGGAAGGATCGCGCGTTTTCTCAAATCTGGTAAATACGCCGAGCGTGTCGGTGCCGGAGCCCCCGTCTATCTCTCCGCCGTACTAGAGTACCTTGCAGCTGAGGTAATTAGGTTTAGATTTACTGCACATTTTTTCCTTGTTTAATTCTTTGCGTCGTCGATTAACTTAAATTAATGACGATGTGATTTCTCTTCGTTTTTACTTTGATTTACTGAAAAGGTGTATGAAATACATCAATTGGATGATTTCTGTTCCAGCCTTCCCCCATTTTGATGATTAGGTTTCTCCTTTCACTGAAGAGGATAACTCATCTTATTTTCGTACATTTTCGTATTATTTATTATTTCATTTTCCAATTATCGAATTATTTATTTAAGTATATAATAATTCAGATTTACTGAAGATGAAAACCTGTCGATGGAATGTTTTGATTGATTTTCGTTTTCTTCCAAGTTTTTGGCTTTAATCCTGTTTCCTCTGTTGTTTGGTCATTTTTTTTATTAATTCAATTTCGTTTGGTTTAGGTTTTGGAGCTTGCAGGAAACGCTGCTAGAGATAACAAGAAGAACAGGATTGTTCCTCGTCATATCCAGCTTGCTGTTCGAAACGATGAGGAATTGAGCAAGCTGTTGGGCAACGTGACAATCGCGAATGGAGGTGTCCTGCCAAATATTCACCAGACATTGTTGCCGAAGAAAGCTGGCGGAAGGGACAAGGAGATTGGGTCTGCGTCGCAGGAGTTTTAGGGTTTCTGTTTTGTGAATTAAGTGGCTCCTTTGGCCAAGGGTTTGGGTTGTAGCTATGTTAGAAACGTTGGTTCTATGTGCAACCCCAGTTTTGTTTTGGTTGAAAAATATACCGTCTATGTCTATGAAGGAGAATTCATTATAATATTTGTTTTACTCTAAATCTAGTTTTAACCCTTTATTATTGTTTTTTAATGTGTTATTGATAAGGCAAACCCATCATCCCTAAACTCTGCAGAAATTGGAAAAGAATTGGTAGTGATATTTACATATTTTCCAAACTTTTTATTTCAAACATTAAAAAATGAGAATTAACATTTACAAACCAACCGTTATTTTAATATTGCAACATTTACTCCAAATTTTCTCTCTAATATCTCGGCAGCGCCTAATCCACTCAACTATGGCGGTGCCGCTCTTCAATCTCGCTCCCGATTTGTCTGTCTCGAGACTCTGCCTAGGTCTCTCTCGCTCCCTCTCTATTTTCACGACTTGTTTCTCTCTCTAGGACATGAATTATCGTTATCCTCAGGCACCATGACTTTCGGCGAGCAGAACTCGCTGCCTCAATCATTCCAGCTCCTCGATAAAGCCTTCGAATCCGGAATCAATTTCTTCGACTCCGCCGAAATGTACAGATACTGAAGTTGCACTTTCTGTTTTACTGATTTTAGCTATTCCGCTCTTTGATTGGTTTGGTTTCGTGCTGGTGTAGGTATCCCGTGCCGCAGCGCGCGGAGACTCAAGGCAGGAGCGAGGAGTATCTCGGACGTTGGATTCGGTCGCGCAACATACCGCGAGATCGTGTGGTGCTTGCTACAAAGGTTTCACTGACTTATTGTATCTCTCTCTCTCTCTTTTTTTTTTTGTTTTGTGAAAAGTCTGCTTATTGTATGAGAATTCGTTGACTTGATTTTTCATTTTCCATGTAAGAATGCTTTGTGATTTATTTCCACTCAGATCTTTATCATGACTACCTGCTGAAACTAATGTTCGTTTTAGGTGAGTGAATACAGTTACCTGTAATCTGTAGAAGAGAGTTAAGCTTTAATTTTACTAAGCCACTGTTTGGAGAATAGAGTTAAGAGTCGCACTGTACCGTGGTAATCGAGCCTAAGACGATTGCATCTTATCATTCACTAAAGAAGGTTTTGATATTCTTCGGGTTTATATCGCGAAATCTAAAGTTTAACCGACTCTGCGGAAAATCACCATGGCAGAACTCAAGTGTTTGAATATGCTGCTTTTAGCTCTAGTTGTGGACTTGTAGACCTTGTACATCCATCTTATGCTATCTATAAGATAGGGCCACTCATTAGCCTTTTAATGTATTTGCTTATCCATGTTATGTTAGTTTTCCTTGACATGAGAGCACAAGGTAGAATCTATTATTTTCCCTAACTAATCAAATATGAGTATTCAATTAAACAAGTTTCATCGGACACGTCTCAGTATAAACTGTAAAATTTACCTCTGTCTAGTGGCAATCTATACTGGTTTCTGCTGCCTGGATAAACTTTGCTGAAATATACGTCTAACTCTTTGGAGATAGGTTTGTGGACCATCAGGGCAAATGACTTGGATTCGAAACGGACCAGAAAGTGTTAATTCCAGAAATATAGCAGATGCAATTGACAATAGGTTGATGGGCGCTGTACTCTTCTTATATCTCAAGTTCATTCAAACTTTAACTGATTATAATTTATTTTCTTATCAAGATTCTTTATTTTGCCCTTGATTGCTTGACCTTAAGCTCAATTAGCATTGTGTTTTTGCAGTTTGCTGCGCCTGCAAAGTGATTATATTGACTTGTATCAAGTTCATTGGCCAGACCGGTTTGTGCGTTGTCTCTTTCTTGTAAACCTGTGCATAGTAAAGATCAATATAATGTGTTACATTGTAAAAATGACTTTAGAGCATGAAGTCTCACAATATTCAGTATTGCACCGTTTTACAACATAGGGTTTTCTTGCAGCTATGTTCCTATGTTTGGGGAAACTGAGTTTGACCCAATCAGGACCTTTTCATCTGTTAGTTTTGAGGAACAGCTTACTGCCCTAGAAAAAGCCATTTGCTCTGGTAAGGTCAGTGGTTTTACATGTTACCACATTGTTAGTAAACATATTTGGACCTGGTTTTTCATAATGGGGACTAAAATATTGCTTGCAGATAAGATACATTGGACTAAGTAATGAAACACCGTATGGTCTTATGAAGTTCCTTCACGTTGCTGAAGGTGTTTCTTGCAATGCTAGAATAGTTTCTGTACAGGTGTTGTATGGCTCAACTCTATTTGAAAATAGTGAGGCTTCTCCTCTAAAATCTTGTGCGCGTGGGTGTATTTTTGTGTGAGCACAACTAATGATATCAGATGTGGATCTGCTTGTTTTCTGCAGAATTCTTATAACCTGCTCTGCCGAAATTTTGATTCAGGAATGGCGGAATGCTGTCACCATGAGAGGTACCTGTTTAAAACCTCTCCGACTATAATAATAGAGAACATATCTTTTGTGCTTTACAAACATTAAAATGAAAATTGTCTAGAACTTATACTAATAAGGTCAGAACTGACAATAGCGTCATTACTCATTACAAATGTTATTTGATTATATTTGTAAGAGCTGCGTGCAAAGCACAGTGATTAGCATAATTTATAATAAATAAAATAATATAGTAATAAGTTGAAGAAGTGTTAAATTGGTGCTTGTGTTTTTTGTACTTAGTTTTGGTTTCCATAGTTTTCTTCACAAAGCATTTGTGTTTCAGATAATCCTTCTGTTGATAATAATGGTTTATTTTTTCGACAAACATGAATAATAAAATATACTATCTGTCCAAAATTGTACCTGGCCTCTAAAGTCCGGTCTAACAAAATCCGAAGTATTTTAACAGTCCAACTGAAATAAAATCTATCAAGATAACTGGTCGAGCAAAATGGGAGTAGGATTGCATTATTTAGTGTTCACAACCTAAGCTCCACATGGCTGAGAAATCTTTGCTTCAGTTTAAACTATGCTGTTTTGCTAAAATTCGATATGGGCTATTTAGTCTGCTAAAAACTTCAAGAAGTTACGAGAAATTAACTTCTCATGTGCTGCTATTAGTGTTTGATGCTTAGGGAATCTCTTATAAATGACCAGATTCGGTCATTGACTGCTTTGTCTCTAATATTTTGTGTGTTTCAACTTCTTGTATTTTTATTTTTGCGCGTCTCGATTTTAAGAATGGTGTGTTTTTTTTTTTTTTTTAACTTTTCTATTTTTTTATTAAATTTTTTTCAATCATATCCTCTTTATGATATCTTCTTTGTCTTGGAATGAAGAATTTGTTTTGTTTGCTTCTATGTGAATCTTCATTGAATTTGAATGCCTTGATGATGAAACGTCCTCTTATAATTTCTGAATGTTATGGGATTCTGTTTTTCCTTTGGCCACTAAATGTGAACTAATTTCATTTGAAAGCCTACTTCGAAATATTTCTTGATGTTTCTTAATTTTCTCTAGGATAAGCTTATTAGCGTATAGCTCTTAATTTTCTCTAGAATTTGAATGCCTTGATGATGAAACGTCCTCTTATAATTTCTGAATGTTATGGGATTCTGTTTTTCCTTTGGCCACTAAATGTGAACTAATTTCATTTGAAAGCCTACTTCGAAATATTTCTTGATGTTTCTTAATTTTCTCTAGGATAAGCTTATTAGCGTATAGCCCTTTGGCAATGGGTATTCTATCTGGGAAATATCTCCCACTTGATGGAGGTCCAAGTGATGCTCGTCTGAATCTTTTCAAAGGTTTTTGTCCAGATTTTTGGGGTTTGGTTAACTATGATTGGTTTTTATTTGACATTTTGATTGTATATTTTTTCAGGGAGGTATGCTGAAGGAGAATCAAGATACAACTTATCAGATGGTATCATTAGAAAAGCTACTGAGGTAAGAGAGAGTTTGATGTTTTTTTCTCATTTATTTTTTGGTTGCCCTACAGAAAAGTACAAAACTTAATTGTTTTCAGGATAAATATCCTCTTTGATTAACCATATTCTTACAACTTAAACATGAGCAGGCTTGGTGGTTTTCATATGTTGCTCTAGACTTTATTAATGTTACATTTGTGATTTCTCGCGCAGTGCCGTGGTAGAGATTTTGCAAAATCCATTTTTTGTGCCACAATTATTATATAATACCTCCTAGTTATGTACTTTAAATAGTGCATTCTTGTCTGGTTGTATTTGGATTGAAGGATTTAAGAATGAGTTTGAAATCCTTAAGAAAAAAAAAATGTTGAGTGTTTGAGTGAGTTCATTTTATGGAATTGTTTTTGGGTGATTTTTGTTCTCTGATGGCATTTTTCATTTTGTTTTGCAGTTATATTTTTCCATTGCAAGGAAGTATGGTGTTCATCCTGTATCACTCGCTATAGGTAAAAGCAAGTTGCTTATCTTATGTAGATTATATAGTCTTAAATTCTCTTGCATGTTCTATGATACTAGGAGTCTGGGAACACCTGATCTGTCTTACTAAGGCTTTTTCAGCGTGGTACTATGGGAAATCGGGTTGAGTCCTGATTCCTGTTTTCAAAACCTCGACCTTGATCTTACAACTGGAAAAAATGAAAATTGTTCGTAAAGAATAAGTTACCCTAGCTTGGTCCTTATTCATGCTCGTCAACTAATAATTAAGCGAAGTCCACACTCCACACGAAGTTCAGTAAAAGTTTGAACAAACTTGAATGACCATTCAGTTTGCCTTCTTTGTACCTCTTTAGTTTGCACCTCCAGCCATAAGTATGATTTTACGTCTCATTTATTTCTGGAGTTGGCGCAAGATTGCAAGGTGTGGAAATATATCAAGTGTTCCGTACTAGTATCTTTGCTGCTTCTTTGCTTTCCATTATCATTTGTTAACATGAAGTTTGAAGCATTCGTCTTGGCATACACCGTTGTTTATATTTTCAAAAATCTGGTAGTTCTAAAATGACAGGCCTATCCTTTTGCTCTAACAATTTGGGCAGCTTTTGTTTTGAGACACCCTCTTGTGGGCAGTGCTGTTTTTGGAGCCACAAAGCTGTGGCAGCTCCAAGAGGTACTCGATGGTTGCAGAGTCGAGCTTACTCCAGTGATAGTTGCAGAAATCAACAAGGTGCATTCAGCATTTCCCAACCCATGCCCCTAGATGAGGTCAGGCTTCCTATCGCTCTCCCTCTTCCAGTCGACCACCTCTTTTCTGATCAGAATATAAACTTGTTTGCAGTGTCGGGAATAGTTCAGGCTAAAGCGCAAATAAAGTAGTTCTTCATGCTTACAAGTGTGAAGAGAGGACTCTATGCTAGTATCATATAACCAGAAAGAGGGATTTAAAGCTTTTGGTTAATGTATTCATTAGTGTTCTTCCATATGTTGCAGATTATAAGGGCCATTTCTTTAAGGTTTTTGATTACATTGGATGTGTAGTTTTAACATTCACGTGCAAGGGAGCTGACTGTGATTTCTTTAATTGTGGGTTTGACTTCACTTCTATTAGTTGGAAAAGTAGTTGAGAAAGTTTTGAGACATTGGTCAGAGAGGATAGAAGCTACAGCTACCCAAAATTGAATCTTTTCAAAATTTAAAATAATCCCACGTTAGGTGTAGACCGATCATTTCAAGCCTGGTTTCAGCGAACTTAGACATAAATTAATGACTACTAACTGTAAACTATTATTTATTTCGCAATATTCTTGGTCTACACTTTGCCCTGATTTATGAATGATATATTCGTAATGTATATATATATATATATTTTATTTCTTATATAAGTATGTCTCCCCTATTAGCTTCATATTATTTTATATATTAAAAAACAAGTTTCTTGATATGCCAATTCAATGAGATGTTAAACTTAATACTAAAACTGGAGCCATGCCATCTTAAGTGATAATCCGTAAGAAATAAATTAGGTGTTTGAATCATGACGATATCATTTGAATTAACACAATGAAAATTGAAATCAAAAGGAAAGAACCATTCACGTATCAAAATTTTACCCCATACTTTCACACTATAATGCTTATTTCATACAATTTTGTATTATTACGAAAACATTCCCAATAATTTATTCATTAATGTTGGAAGCATAATACTAGTAGTAATTTTTATTTTTTCATTTCATGTTTGTGAACTCCAGATATCCCACAAAAGAGGGAAATGAAATGAAAATGGGTACTTTTTTGAAAAAAAAGTGAAATAACGGTTTGACTCTTGGCGAGGGGGGCTTTTCTTCACCTTTTCCCCAAAAATATCCCAATTTTCAGTTGACTAGTAACTTTTTGCATCAACTGTTGAACCCTTTTTCCACTTTCACATTTTCTTTTTTACTAATTTACTCCAAATACGAATTAACCGTTTGTTCGCTAACTCGGGCTCGGGCTCTCAGTGCAGGGTCCAGGTTGCTGCTCTGGATCCCACTGTTTTTTCGATCTTTAATCAGTTCCAGCGCTCGAATTTTCTGGATTTCTTGAGTTATTCTGCTTAACTTGCAGTGATTACTGATTTCTAGCTTTTGTTGAGTTGGTTAATCGTCGATTATTGTTGATGGGATCGAAGCCGTGGCTATATCCGGCCCCGGACTATCGATATTTGGAGAGCTATTGGGACAGTGATGAGGACGCGCCGGGTCCGCGTTGTGGCCACACGCTCACCGCCGTCGCCGCGACTAAGATCCATGGCCCCCGCCTCATTTTGTTCGGAGGCGCCACTGCTATTGGCGGTGGCAATGGTGCCGCCCCTGGCATTCGTAATCTTCTCTCCTGGACTTGTGTTTCTTTCTTCGTTTTTTTGTTTTTTCAACTGATCAGCTGTAAAAGTTTTGTGCTTGTATGTGTTTTCTAGGGTTGGATGGCGTGACGAATTCTATTCATTCCTTTGATGTACTCACTAGAAAATGGACCAGGTTTCCTTTCTTCCGAGTTTTTCTAGTTGAATTTTACATTGGGTTTTAGTTTAATTTTATTTGTGGAGATTTTAATCTAGATTGGAGTTGGTGCTAATCAGTGTATTTATGATTCGATTAGACTTCGACCAGCGGGTGAGCCACCATCACCTAGAGCTGCGCATTCAGCTGCAGCTGTTGGAACCATGGTCGTGTTTCAGGTGATTGGAGTTTGTAATTGGCTGAAAATTTATGTTCCTTTTGGATTAGCTTTTGTGAAATTTCTTAAGATCAATGGCTATTGTCCTCCGTCAGGGTGGAATAGGTCCTGCAGGACATTCGACGGATGACCTTTATGTGCTTGATTTAACAAACGACAAGTTCAAGTGGCATCGGTAAACTTCCATCTTATACCTTTCTCTGATGTTGCACTCTTGAATAGGTCTGACTTGCTACTCTTTTTTTTGCTGGAGTCCAGAGTTGTAGTTCAAGGACAGGGTCCCGGGCCTAGATATGGACATGTCATGGACTTGGTTGCACAACGATATCTTGTCACTGTTAGTGGCAATGATGGTGAGAGCAAGCAAATCTTCTGTTCTTAATAAAAAGCACATGCTAATCTTTGTGTTGGCAGTTAAATTGTTACTGGATGCTAATGCAAGCCTCAGTTGAATTTCTTGTTAATTTCTGCTCTGGGGATAATGTTAATGTTCCTGTAATAGGTGAACTTTTGCTTTAACTGCCGAATGAATTTTAGTGACATACTTTTATTGCTCCTGCCAGATTTGCTACCTGACTTGGAATAATCTGAATGTTTGTGTTTATAAACCCTTAAGGCTTCCATCATTGTTTTGCCAATGGCTATTCTTCTTATGAATCTGGAGTTGCTGGAAGTTAATGCTACATAGAAAAGTTCGTGTCTGTGAAGAGTTTTACGTTCAGACATCCTAAAGTGTTTTTTATGATCCTTTATTTATTAGTTCCGTGTTTCTCATTGAGCCTATGCCTTGGAGAATTTGGTAGAGAATTGGATCTGTAGTTGGGGGAGAAAATAAGGAGAATTTTACATGTGAAATAAAGATTACAACACAACCGTGCTTATTTCAGTATCTGGTAGCACTAACTGAACAAGATATTTGCTTATTTTATAGGTAAAAGAGTGCTATCAGATGCTTGGGCTTTGGATACTGCACAGAAACCGTATGCATGGCAGAGGCTTAATCCAGAGGGCGATAGACCTTCTGCTAGGATGTAAGTAATGTTGCTAACTGTCTTTTTGGCAGCATTATTGGCAAAAAAAAAAGTCTGAACATTACAGTCGAAATGAAATTTGTAAACTCTGAAATGGTAAATCCTGTAGTCATTTTTTGATAAATTCTCCCTCTACTGGTTAGGTTTTCATTTTCATGAAGGCCTTTTTACCAGACTCAGAATTTTGAGTCATCTATCTGTCTGAACTAGTTCATTTGTGGACACTGGGGAGTACTTGATAAACAATTCACATCATGTATAGTCGTGTGCCAATAGACTTATCTCTTCTGATTTTCACTCGACTCTATTAGATTTTAATTGTTTACTAAGGTAGACAGAGTCTACAAAATAAACTCCTGCTCTTAACTTGCGAAAGTAAGTGTTTTACAGGGTCAAATGATCATGTTTGTAGGTATGCAACAGCTAGTGCTCGGTCAGATGGAATGTTTCTGCTTTGTGGTGGAAGAGATGCTTCAGGCACGGTATGGCTTATTTTAGACCATTTATTTATCATGATTTTTTGATTGATGAGATGCCTGACCCAGTTAACCAAAATGGATTCAAATTGAAATTTTGCTTGCTTTATATTTGTCAACTTCTTCTGGGAAAGTGGGTGGAATGCTTATATCCCCAACTTTAATTTGGCAAGACCACCTTGTGAGCAATGGAGTCGAATACTCTTTCTTGCAAATAACTGAGAAAACAAAGTCAATTATACTAACCTAGTATATTGATACTTATACTTTCCTAAGTTATTTGTTTCTTTGCACTCTGCTGAGCTGCTTGCTTTATCAACTTGTTACTGGCAATTTATTTATTTTCCTGCTGTAATAATTGAGACTATTTTGTAGTTGAGGTCTATTACCAAGGCTGTATATGCCTGATGGATTTATTGTATGTGACCTGTACAGCCAATAGCAGATGCCTACGGATTACTTATGCATCGGAATGGCCTATGGGAATGGACTCTTGCTCCTGGAGTGTCACCTTCGCCTAGGTATCAGCATGCATCTGTAAGTCATAGATTCTGAGATGTTATTTCCTATTTGGCTGCTGCTTCTTTGGAAAACCAGATGATATTTTACTTATTATTGGTATTTATAGTAATCATGTTTTTGAATCTATAGACCTGTCAGTTTATCTAAGCTACCAGAAAGTAGACCACCATTTCATATATTCAGGGTTTAGTTTGTTCTCGGAACCTCATTCATCATTTCTTATGTGGCAACGAATGGGTTTGACAGTAGAATACTTGTAGCTTCAACATGTTCAAATATTTTACAAGTTTCTAGGTTCCACACTATAAAAAGCTTTGATCTTGTTTTGTTGGTCTGAGGATCTAATACTTTGGATATCATACATTTTAAAGCAGAATTCAGAGTTGTAGGATTACAAGTCAAGGGCAATCAGCCTTTCATAATTGGTAACTCCACTATATGAATTGACAATGTTTCTCTTTACCAGGTCTTTGTAGGCGCTAGATTGCATGTGACTGGAGGTGTTCTTAGAGGTGGGCGAGCAGTAGAAGGTGATGCTGCAATTGCAGGTAACATTTTAAAGTATTTTCTTGGTTTGCTGATTGGAAAAATTGATCCAAGTGCTCATACATTCAAATGAAAAAGTTCTTGATGTTTTTGTTTTTCTGTTTGAAGTGCTGGATACTGCAGCTGGAGTATGGCTTGATAGAAATGGGCTGGTCACTTCACGGGGAAACAAAGGACACAATGACCCAGATCCTTCTTTGGAGGTTATGCATAGATGCCGCCATGCCGCTGCATCTGTTGGTGTCCGAATATATTGTTATGGTGGTTTAAAAGGAGGTGAAGTCTGTTTCAGCTACACAAGCTTACCATCCTTTTAGATAATTTATCTAAATATATTTTTGTAGTTGTTTAAAAGGAAGTAAATTTCGCACTTGGCAGCATGATCTTTTCTTATTTACATAAACTATTCATCAAGACCCACAATATGATTCATGTCTGTAGTTTTTGTCCATGTTATCCCTCACTTTTTGCATTTATGAATGGCTTTAAGGTACTTAGATTTTTTGCTTTGCAGACACTTTGCTAGATGATTTGCTTGTGGCAGAGAACTCCCAATTTCAATCTGAAATCAATCCGCAGTTATCACCATCAGAAAGACCCTCTTCTAGTCCAAGGTCAAACGCTTTTTCTCCATTTTCTTCTGGATCAGCCCCAGGCGACCTATCTGAAACACCTTCATCTGGAAGTTTTGGGTCTGTTTTCTCTGTCCATATGATAGTTCTTTATGTTCTTCAGACAAGCTACTGTATTTAAGCTTTATTCATTTCTTTTTTGTTTCTATAGAATGGATAAGAACTCCTTGGAGAAACTTGCTGAGGCATCTGCTGCTGAAGCTGAGGTAGCGAATGCTGTCTGGCAATCTGCTCAGGCAGCTTCAGCCACCCCTGAGGAAGCATCCTTGTCTGATGGAAACTCACAATCTTTAGAGACCACTTCTGAGGGCAGCGACACAGAGGTTGATGTCCGCCTTCATCCCAGAGCGGTACGATTTGTACTACACAATACATTATGATGCCTGGGAACCACAGAAAACTTATCTTTTTCAGTATTGCAGGTTGTAGTTGCAAAAGAAACAGTTGGAAACTTGGGGGGTATGGTTAGGCAGTTATCCTTGGATCAATTTGAAAATGAGAGTAGACGAATGGTACCATCACATAATGACCTATCAACTCCTACTAAAAAGTTTGCAAGACAGAAGTCACCTCAAGGCTTGCATAAAAAGGCAAGTTTTACTAGATTCACTCTATCCTGGATGGTCTTCTGTTTGTTGAAAATAAAAAATTTCTAGACTTGTGAGAATTAGGTATGGTGCTTATTTGGTATTTGATTATTGTTCATGATGCAGATCATATCCACTTTGTTGAGGCCTCGTAATTGGAAGCCTCCTGTGAACAGAAAGTTCTTTTTGGATTCTTATGAAGTTGGTGAGCTTTGTTACGCTGCCGAGCAGATTTTCATGCAAGAGCAAACAGTGCTTCAATTGAAAGCTCCTGTGAAAGTTTTCGGCGACCTTCATGGACAATTTGGTGATTTGATGCGGCTATTTGATGAATACGGATTTCCTTCTACTGCTGGGGACATTACGTAAGTGTCATGTTAAAGCTTATAGAGGCTGACCTAGTTAATGTTTCACAAGTTGGCAGTGATACTCTTCTGCTTGTTGATTTGTGCTTTAAAAGTTATCTGAACAATAACTAATATTCTATGTCGATGCCCTGGTGAGGCTGCAAAGCTTGAAATCACCCACTGCTATATTCATTCTGTAAACTTCTGGATTGGAGAAAGTAATAAACTTTAGGATGGTACAATCAAGAAGGATTGAAGTCATATAAAAAAAGATTTCAAATGGCGCCTCTCATCACAGCTTAACAAAAAGACATCATTTATCTTGGTGCTGGCGTCTCCTGTCTATGATTACCTTTTATATTGCTTTGTTAATTGATGGACAAATTGGTTGTGGAGTTGATGAGAAATTACGTGCTGCAATACTGTCCTTAAATGAACCTCACTATGTTTTTCTTGCCAAGAAAGATAATCTAGGTGGGGTGGCTTTTGGCGCATCAGTTCTAAGAATATACAGATTTCATATAATAGCTCATCTAGCTTACTTTTGAAACTATTAATGTGATTTTCAATAGACTGTTGTGGAATATGTTTCTTCCAAGTGTACTAGATGGTTTACGAAATGACAGGAGATTACGATGAATAATTCATTTTATCTAGTGTTGATTTTTAACTTCAGTGTACTATCTCAGTTACAGAATTCAACTAGTTGGTGGAAGCTCTCTTGCTAATGCAGTTAATAGCATACTTATGCAGTTGCATAAAGCAACGATGACTAAACATACAATACCTCTTTCAGTCTGCAAATGCCAAGTTCTTAATCTACTCAGTGATGTTAAATTGTAACTTTCCTGTTTCAGTTACATTGACTATTTATTCCTGGGAGATTATGTTGATCGTGGCCAGCACAGCTTGGAAACAATTACTTTGCTCCTTGCTCTTAAGGCAAGAATATGAACTCATAGCCGAATGTTTGCTTCACGAATACTATATTATGCATTTAACGCCTGTCCTAACTGTTTACTTTTGTGGACCTCAGATAGAATACCCAGATAATGTTCACCTGATACGTGGAAACCATGAAGCTGCTGACATCAATGCACTTTTTGGGTTCCGCATTGAATGTATCGAAAGAATGGTATTTATTGCTCAGATACAAGCATATATCCCTTGTCTACATCCTGATGTCTTATGAAAGGTTGATTGACATTCTTGCAGGGGGAAAATGATGGAATCTGGGCTTGGACGCGTTTTAACCAGTTGTTTAATTATCTCCCACTGGCTGCATTGATAGAGAAAAAGATCATCTGTATGCATGGTGGCATAGGGAGGTCAATAAATTCAGTAGAACAGATAGAGAAACTAGAGAGGCCCATAACCATGGATGCTGGTTCAATAGTGCTAATGGACTTGTTATGGTATATTTTGCTTCACAGCCCTAGTCAACTTATATAGAATTCCATCTCATGCTTCTTGTGTTTCTGCTTAGGTCGGATCCCACAGAAAATGATAGTGTTGAGGGCTTGAGACCAAATGCAAGAGGTCCCGGACTTGTAACATTCGGGGTATGCTAAGCATTTTCCATTAATGAAGATTATTGATATTGCATACTCATTTCACTTCAGTACTGATTCGTTCCCTGAGTAACAAATGGTTGGCAAAACTTATAACATGACTTGTTTTGTCCCTTTGATACTTGTAAGTTGTAAATCAGCTGAATAGACATATTTGCTTGTATTGGATAAAGATTAGTTTTTCAGTATTCTACTTATTCCTCCTAAGGACTTTCTCTCTAAAAGAACACTAAAATCCTACTCCCTCCGTCCCAATATTTATGTCCTGTTGGCTTTTGGAACGTAGATTAAGGAAGTTGATGGAAGTGTTTAAAATGGTGGGTGGGTCCACTTGTTTAGACTGATTGTGGTCCACTAGTTTGTATCCATACTAGGAACGGGGCATCAATTGTGGGACAAATCCGAAAAAGAATATGGGACATGAATATTGGGACGAATGGAGTACTAATTTTCAACCCTTTTTTGCCATGCTTAACTGTACCCTATTTACCATATGCATAAAAGATTGTAATATAATCTCCAGAATATGATTGTTACATCTTGCTTACACTCTTACTGTTTGTTTGTGGATTGTCTCCTGCAGCCTGATCGGGTCACGGATTTCTGTAAGAGGAACAAATTGCAACTAATCATAAGAGCTCACGAGTGCGTTATGGATGGATTTGAACGATTTGCACAGGGACAGTTGATCACCCTTTTCTCCGCAACCAACTATTGTGGTATACTTTTAATAACTCAAAACCTTCATTCCAATATAATGAAATTACCAGTCTGATCAAGTAAATGCATTCAGGAACGGCAAACAATGCTGGAGCCATATTAGTCGTCGGCAGAGGATTGGTTATTGTCCCGAAACTGATCCATCCGCTCCCACCGCCTTTTCATTCTCCGGAAACATCCCCAGAACGCATGACTGAGGAGACATGGATGCAGGTATTTATACATCAGTTTACATCTGCTGTGGTGTAGTTTGTTGTTGAGTTGAAGATAATGTTGGATTGTGGTTTGTATAGGAGCTTAATATTCAGAGACCTCCAACTCCTACGAGAGGCCGGCCCCAACCCGACCTTGACCGGAGTTCACTTGCTTATATATAGCGAGTTTGTACACAACGGTGTTGTTCTGCAGTCGATTTACATGTATGTAGGAGTGGTGTGTGCTGCTGATTTGAGTTTTTTTTTTTTTTTTTAGGGGAGGGAATGTGTAATGCAATTTTATTTACTTTTATTTTATTTTTATAAAAAGAGAGTGAGAGAGACAATTAAGGTTATTTGTGATGTCAAGAATGGTGTTTCTGGTGCAAATTCTGAAGAATATATATAGCCAATGATGTTTATGTGCACCTTAGTTCTGATTCTGAGTTTTCCTTTTCAAAAAATAAAAAACTTAGAATTGCTTTTGAGTTGGTTATTGAGATTTTGTTAGGTTTGAATGGATATTTGAATTCTATACTATGATTTTAAATATTATAGTTTTCTTGAATCTTATTTTATAGTTATATTGTTTAAAGGTGCTCAAATGATCAAATTGAAGCGCACAAAGTTTAAATATATATATCTATGGATCCGGTGGGAAGACATAGTTATGAAGGAAGGTGAGAAGTATGCATATTCCTTATATGTTTTATGTATATTCTTTATTTTTCTTATGCATATATCTTGTATTTTTTATATTTTTGCCCTTATGCATAAAACATACTCCCTACGTTCCATTATTTATGTCCCATTGGGACTGGGCACGGTAATTAAGATAGTGGAGGTAAAGGTGTAAAGTTGTGGTGTAAAAGTATAAAGGGGTGGTGTCCATTTGCTTAGATTAATTGTGGTCCACTCATTTATTTCCTTATTTGGTATGAGACATAAATAATGGGACAACTAAAAAAGGCAAGTGAGACATTAATAATGGGACGGAGAGAGTATAAGGAATATGCAAAAAGAATATTCCAGAGCATATTCAATCTAAACCATCAAAAAATGAAATCAAGGGTGCAAATTTCTTCTTATTTCTTATTTTAAGGAGA
This sequence comes from Lavandula angustifolia, assembly GCA_028984105.1. Taxonomy (NCBI): domain Eukaryota; kingdom Viridiplantae; phylum Streptophyta; class Magnoliopsida; order Lamiales; family Lamiaceae; genus Lavandula; species Lavandula angustifolia. The sequence goes on along the minus strand of CM054821.1, from coordinate 10,370,867 downwards.
CTTCTCATATGATCCATTCCATGTATATATATATATATATATATATATATATATATATATAGGGAATGGATATTATGAGAACCAAATCTTAAAAGAGATACGAGAACCGATCTCGGCCCTTCATTTCACAAATCTAAGGTTCTCATTTTATCTCCAATAACATTTAAAATTAAATCTAAAAAGGAAAAATTAACCTCATTAAGGGTAAATCTGTCAAATTCTATTTTCTTTTTAGGGAGAATTGCAAAAATAGGCATTTCTCTCACTTTATTTGCAAAAATAGGCACATTGTGTATAAATTGCAAAAATAGGCAAAACCCTAATTTTTAATATTTTAAAATTGTGATTGATCCTAGCCTAATCTATCTAGTGTGCTACCGTACTACTCCCTTTGACATAAAGCCACTGAATGTTTGATTTTGAGAAAAAATGATTACACAATCATTTTAATTTTTATTATACAATTTTTAATTTATAATACATATAGAATATATATACACATACACCTCGTATTATACAGTATATTTATAATGCATCTCTATATATACATACACCACATATATTGTCATTTAAATTTTCATTACACAATTATTTTGATTACACCACATATATTTTTATTTTAATTTTGATTACACAATCAATTATTTTAATTTTGATTTATGATTTGTTATTATATTTCAAAAATAATAAAAAAATTAAATAGGATTGATATTATGAATAATTTTTGTAGTATTCATCAATATAAGTGCTACGTCATCGATACACAACGTAAACGCTCGATTTATCCATAGTGCTTAGATTTTTCAAACGAGCGCTTAGGTAATTTTTACGAGCGCTAAGGTGATTTTTTTTTCTTAACTTTTTGGTGATTGTCTAAAATATTTTTTTATGGTGGGGTAGATGAATACAAATTTTTAGGATCGAATACTAATAATAATTATTATTATAATGAGGTAGAAATATTATGATACTCCAATTTATCCAACAACATAGTCGCATACTTTAATGATGATTAACACACATATCCCATATGCGTACTCCCATCGAAATTCGATACCGCTGCAGGTCTTCTACTGATTTGATCATCTCAGGCGTTGGGATACCCGTTAAGATGCGGTGCACGTACATGGAAGCGTATGTACCGCAATTTATCTCATCTAACTGCTCATACTGCCATTCATTAATGCAATAGAATGGACAACACCTATGTTCCGGTACGAAATCATCGCCCTTTATAGCAATCCAAAATCCGGCATATTGTAGTAGCTTTGACAACAAATGTGTCACTGGTCTTAGGGTAATGACTCTGAAGTCCCGTCCTTTTTGGTCCATCCTATTCCACAATGAGTCATACAACTCGATCCTCCATTCATCAAGGCAAATACGCAAGGTTACCCAATGCTCAGGTGACACGTTGCACATTGTGACAATCTGAAACATTGAGATTTTTAATTAGACATTGAAATTGACAAATTAACATAATTCAATATGATAATATTAGAATACACTTACATAGCTAGTATTGAGACAAGAACGAATACGTTGTACCAGTCCTAAGGGAGGGCACCACCAATGATAATCAGTGTTATGCTCTAAAACACCTGAATAAGGATTGTCCACGACTTTTTGCCATTGCGCATCGAGAGCAGACTACAAGAAAGATCATATTACATTAATATTCTTAAGTACAAACGAAAATGGAAATGAGAATAAAAGTGAAACTTACGAAAAAATCAGTATCAAAGATGATATAATTCTCCCGATTGACACTTTGCGGTAATCCCTCTCCGGAGCCCCAAGAAGCGCCTCATTGTTGATAAATACAAGTCTATTATCTATTGCACCATATGTAGTGATTATAGCATGTTAGTGTTCGAACACAACTCATAAAGGAAAAAGGAACTAAATAACTTACATCAGAGGTCATCTTGTATCGAACATCCTGAATGTTGTCGAAGAACGTCTGGTCCAATTCCCAATTTGAGGAAGGAACACGAATGTTTTCTGATATGGAACCCGTCCTCCAAGCAGTATATCCCCGAAGAGCTTGTCGATAATTGAAACTGACTTCCTTAGTCGGGTGTCTAACTCTGTTACTTACAGGCTGCTGGAAAGGCGTCTTCACTAAAGCAGAGGGTTTCTTTTTTCGTAACCCACGCCCGTATTGAATATGCTCTTCGTCACCCAAATTTGTCTTTCCAGCAACATGGGCAACAGTTTGCAAAGGCTGGACATCAAGGACGGTATCGGTTCGTGGGGGGGAATCAACAGGTGGTGATTCAATAGGTGGCGAATCAACAGGTGGGGAATGAACTCGACCTCTAGAACCCCTTTCCATATAAGAAGTAGATCGACGTGAGGATTCCGTAGTCTGCCGATGAGATCCCCTATCAAAATGTGAGGTCGAGTGTCGGGACTGCTCTGGGGACTGCACTCTGTCATGGCTGTCTCGTGTGTAGTCATGCTTAGCTGGTTTTCCTCGTAATTTATGCACCCAATCCTTCATCATTGGAATCACTCGAGACACGACGTCGCTAATTAAAGCTTCCCTATATTTAGGGTTTTTGCAATATTTACAATCTCGTGAAGATTGTTTCCCTTTCCCACTCTTCCTTGTCTCTCGCCAAAGTGAGTTTGAATCTGACGACTCTGGTGACTGGGGCGGTGCAGTCTGTTTTCCTTTTGAGCGGGTAGACCGACGCACCGGCTTCCTTGTCTACATGTCAATAGATGTAGCTTCCAGCTACGTGCTTCATGGGCAGCCTCAAGTTGGGTAGTGTATCAATTCAATCCGGAACATACATGTCAATTCGATTTCAGACAATTGGGGTCTAGAAAGGTTAGCTCCAACACCATCGCAGCATTTTTTGCCAAAAGAATGCGTGATGAGGGCACGATGATGAAACCTCGTGCAATGATAAATGAACTGCGAGATAGTTTCGGTGTTCAAACGGGTTATCACAAGGCGTTGCGTGCCCGAAATAAGGCGATCGAATCTGTTTTTGGTAGTCACACAAAATCATTTAATATGCTTCCTCAATATCTGCACATGCTGAAACAGGTAAACCCGGGGACTGTGGCTAATTATTCAACCGATCCCGACGGTCGATTTGAGTACTGTTTTGTTGCATTTGGACCCAGCATTCCTGCTTTTCTGTTCTGTTTGAGAAAGGTGATCGTAGTTGATGGGACTCATATGAAGGGGAAAAATACAGGCATTCTATTTGTTGCGGTGACAAAAGATGGCAATGAGCAGATCGTACCGCTAGCGATCGGAATTGGACCAATCGAGGATAATATCTCTTGGACCTAGTTTATGCAGAAATTAAGGGGGTTGTACGGAACACACCACGAATTAGTGATTGTATCTGACCAACACATTAGTATTCAGAATGTTGTGGAAGAAGTGTATCCCGGAGTTCCCCACGTACTTTGCAATTACCATCTGCTGAACAAAATCGCGCCTTATGGTCGTGATATTACCAAGTTGTTTAGGAAAGCAGCGACGACATACCGTCCATCAGTTTTTAACAAGGCCATGGCAGCAATCCTCTCAGCCAGCAAAGATGGAGCTTACCAAAAACTTATCGAGGTAGGTCCCGAACGTTGGGCCCGTTCAATGTGTACGCGTCGCCGGTATAGTTTTTTAACGTCAAATGCGGTCGAGTCTTTTAATGCGAGGTTGTTGTGGGCTAGACGTTTGCCAATTTGTTCTCTAATTGACACTATTCGATCAATTATGGAGAAATGGTTTGATGAGAAACGTCAACGGTTGAGTTCACATGACCATCCACTCGTCGAGGAGGCGAAGCGAAAGGTTCATTATGAAGTGGAAAAGGCTCATAAATATACAGTCACAAGGACTTCCGCTGTACAGTTCAAGGTCAATGACGGAAAAATTAACTTTAAGGTAGACTTGGACATGTGCCAGTGTTCGTGTTGTGAATTTCAGTTGGATCTGCTGCCATGTTCTCACGCTATTGCGGCTATCATGTAAGCAAATAAGTTTTAAAACTTTATTAGTTCTTTTAATTTTGTAGTACTAATATAATGTTTTGAATACAGGCAATCGGGGGTCAGCATCTATGACTTTGTATCAAATTACTACTTAACAACCACCCACCAGGATTTGTATGCACATGTATTGAATCCCCTTCCTCCTCCAGATCGGTGGACCATAACTCAAGCTGAAGAAGTGCTGCCGCCTAAAGCGAGACGACAAGCCGGTCGTCCAAAGACGGGGCGTTTCCGATCCGGGGTTTAAGGCATCTAGCAAGTAGTAGACCTAAGGGTACCAAGCATTGTGGTATTTGTCATCTACCGTGCCATACAAGGAGGAGATGTCCAGCAAGAGGGCCACCGAATTGACGCGCATTGCAGTATTAGATTTCTATTTATCTTCTTAACTTGTATCAGTATTAATAAATGAAAATAAAAAGTAAGTCCTCGTAATTTCAATTGACTATTATGGGAGTATTTTTATACTTGAAAATACTTTTATCCAAAAGAAAAATATTTTGGAATAAATGTTTGAATAATAAAATAAAATTTGATTCATAAAATAAATTTGAAATAAGGTATCATAAAAAAAATAATCCTCGTAATTTCAATTGACTATTATGGGAGTATTTTTATACTTGAAAATACTTTTATCCAAAAGAAAAATATTTTGGAATAAATGTTTGAATAATAAAATAAAATTTGATTCATAAAATAAATTTGAAATAAGGTATCATAAAAAAAAATAATTAAATTAAAAAATCAACACAAACTAATCACCAAAAAGTTAAGAAAAAAAAATCACTTTAGCGCTCGTAAAAATTACCTAAGCGCTCGTTTGAAAAATCTAAGCACTATGGATAAATCGAGCGTTTACATTGTGTATCGATGACGTAGCACTTATATTGATGAATACTACAACAAATATTCATAATATCAATCCTATTTAATTTTTTTATTATTTTTGAAATATAATAACAAATCATAAATCAAAATTAAAATAATTGATTGTGTAATCAAAATTAAAATAAAAATATATGTGGTGTAATCAAAATAATTGTGTAATGAAAATTTAAATGACAATATATGTGGTGTATGTATATATAGAGATGCATTATAAATATACTGTATAATACGAGGTGTATGTGTATATATATTCTATATGTATTATAAATTAAAAATTGTATAATAAAAATTAAAATGATTGTGTAATCATTTTTTCTCAAAATCAAACATTCAGTGGCTTTATGTCAAAGGGAGTAGTACGGTAGCACACTAGATAGATTAGGCTAGGATCAATCACAATTTTAAAATATTAAGAATTAGGGTTTTGCCTATTTTTGCAATTTATACACAATGTGCCTATTTTTGCAAATAAAGTGAGAGAAATGCCTATTTTTGCAATTCTCCCTTCTTTTTACCTACACCCTCCAACAATTGTATCAAATCTTAATTGAAGTCCAGCATTTGTTCCAGCTGCGCGTTCCTTCTTCAAGAGAATTTCGTCGTCCAGCATTTCTTCAAAAAGAAGTATTGGAAGTTGATTATTTACGGTGGGTTTCGAATTTCTATGTTTCTTAAGTCATCTAAGCTCGTTTTCCTTGTCTATTTATCCCGATTAATGCCGATTTTGAAGATTGATTTCTGCACTATTTTCGAATTTTCACAAAATATGCAGAACAACAAGTAATAGTAATGGTTTTCGAAAATTTCTAGTACAATATTTGAAGAATGCTTTGTTGGGTTCAAAATCGAGAAAGCTCGTTATCATTCAATAATTTTTTAGCTACATTTTTTTCGATTTTTACGGTAGTAGTCCTTTTTCCAAGTGATTAGGGTTTCTCTTGTTTATTTAAGAGATGTATGTATCTATTAAGTATTGGTTTTTATGTTGTAGATTAACTATTATAATTCTTGCATACGGATGAACATTGTCATGCATATGTATTTGTTAGTTTATGCTGATAATGTGACATATTCATGCATTCAATTTCTGGAATGGCTGAACCGTGTCAATCAATTGTGTCTCTTGAATCCGATGAATCCATTTACATTCCTGATTGCCCGGACGAATTGAAACCGTATGTTGGACGAAAATTTGTTACTCTTGATGAAGCCGAAATTTTCTATAGAGACTACGGAGGTTTGTGCGGTTTTGATATACGTAAGTGGTCGATAAAACGGCATGTGGATGGGTCTATTATGCGTAGATATTTAGTGTGCAGTAGAGAAGGGGAGAAATTCATGGACGTCGATAATCTTAATTCGAAGAAAACAAAGCGAAGGTCTAATTCTAAACGGTCATCTTGCTTTGCATGCGTTGTATTTAAATCCCACCCCGAAGGTTTTGTTGTTGATTTATTTCACGAGGCACACAGACATCCTTTGTTATTATCAACTCACAAACAATTCATGAGATGCAATCGGACAATAACTTCCGTCCACAAGAATTTCGTCCTTAGTTGTGCGCGTTCTAATGTTGGTCCGGTTAGGTCATATAGAATGTTTAGTGAGTTGGTTGGTAGTTTTCAGAACATCGGTTGTGATGGAGTAGATTTTAAAAATTTTCACTGTGATCCTCGTATATGCGTTGAGGGTGCGGATGCACAATTGATGTTGGATAAAATGAAGGAAGCTCGTGATAGGAACCCTGATTTTTTTTACGAATATTTTACGGACGGAGGGGACAAATTGAAGCGTGTATTTTGGGCTGATGATATATGTATTGGCAATTACAAGATATTTGGAGATTCGTTATCAATGGATGGAACTTATTCAACCAATAGGTACGTGTTTTTTCTATGCAGCTGATAGGAGTTACTATGATTTTTCAAATTCATATTTCTGATTTTATGCTCATGATTCCTTTCATTCATGCTCATACAGAATCTGTTTTATGCAAACTAAAGAATTACAATCAAACAAATATTTTATGCATTTACGGCATCATATTTTTTCCTTTCACTTACGTATTATTTATGCATATCTCATTGATAGTTTATGCATACCATATGTATTATTTATGCACATATTCATATCTTTTATGCAGGTGAAATTCCTGTACTGATTTTATGTTCATCACTCCTTCCATTCATGCTCATACAGAATATATTTTATGCAACTAAAGAATTACAATCGAACAAATCTTTTATGCAGTTACGACATGATATTTGTTCCTTTCACCGGCCTCGACAACCACGACAAGTGTATTATGTTTGCAGCGGGTTTGTTGTCCTCAGAGACAGTGGATTCATATTCTTGGTTACTTCACAATTTCAAGACTTGCATGGGCGGTTGTCCCAAGTTAATAATAACCGATCAGGATCCTTCCGTGAAGATTGCAATGGAGAATGTTATGCCCGAAACCCGTCATCGTTTTTGTATGTGGCACATCATGCTTAAAGTTCCGGATAAGATTCCACTGTCATTAAGAAAAAACACTGATTTTACGAAAAGATTTAATGATATTGTGTGGAATAGCGACCTGCAACCGGAGGAGTTCGATGCGAAGTGGAAATCTATTTTATTGGATTTTGATTTGGTTGGTCATGATTGGCTTGATGGGATGTTTGACCTACGCCATTATTGGATTCCTGCTTATTTCCGAGACTTCCCAATGTCTGGATTGTTTCGCACAACATCCATGTCCGAGAGCGAAAATCATTTTTTTCGAACTTACTTAAAATCGAAGGCCAATCTGGTGATGTTCTATTTGTTGTTCAAGAGTGCAATAAATGCTCAACGACACTCACTGGACAAACTTAACGCAGCGGATGATGATAGTTTACCAATTCTAGTGACAACGTTGCCGTTGGAGCGAAGTTTGGCTGCAGTGTATTCAAACACTATATTCTCTAAGGTGCAGTTGGAATGGGTTGAGGCTGTGAACGTGTGTTCTATTAAAAAATTAACCGACAGTGGTGGAGTGAAGATGTTTGAAATTGATGATAATATAGTTGGTGTTTTCAACGTTACGTTCAATGTTGTTGATTTGAGGGTTTCATGCACATGTAGGAAGATGGAGATGCACGGTCTGTTGTGCATGCACATTTTGAAGGTGTTCAAGAATTCCAACATCAGTTGTGTTCCAGATTCTTGTGTCGTATCTCGTTGGGTAGAAATGTGTCTTTCAAGCATTTTGATAAGTCTTGTGAAGTTGGGAATGTCGGTCATTCTGCTGCAGATGCCACAAAGAAGTTGTTGGACGTAGTATTCAAATGTGCTTCATTGGTTGCCGGCAACCCTGCACGAATGAACGAACTACTGTCTGATTTTGATGATTTGGTCAACAAATATCAAATTGATGATGAAGGCGTTTCAAGTAGTAAGGTTAATCAAAACACATTTGAAAGTTTTTATGGCTCACATATCCCTCAAGATGTCGAAGTTATGCCACCAGATCAAGTCAAAACCAAGGGATCGGGCAGTAGGCTACAATCTAGGAAGGAGGCGGCATTGCATGCTAAGTTGAAGCCTCAGAGGATGTGTCGGAAGTGCAACCAGATGGGACATCATGATTCAAGAAACTGCCATAATGTTAAGGATGTAGAAGATTCCTCTTAAGTTTTTATGTTCTGCAACTAGAAACCTATGCACTGAACCATTTGCATTATTTTGGACTAATTTGTATTAACTTTATCGGTTTAGTTCATGTAATGTTTTTTTCATGCATACAACCGTTATTTTTTATGCTTATGTTTTATGATTTTCATGCATATAAACTTGATTTTTCAAGTTCAACCTTTATGGTACTGGTTATGTTCAAGGTTTTATATATCATGCATACCCAATTGATGTTTCATGCTTATGATATGTTTTGTTTTATGACTTCATGCTTATCTATATATGTTTAGGTTATATATTTCATGCATATCGAATTGTAATTTCATGCTTATGTTATCTATTGTTTGTGCATATACGTTTTTTTCCCTACAAGAGTGTATACATATCTGCATACTCCTCAATTGTTTGTGCATATACGTTTGACATATGATCAAATTATGAATGCCTAACTTAGAATACATTTAATATACCAAATATCCGATTTTCTTCCTCTATAGTCTCAAAAACAACGGCTTCCAATATCCGACCATCTCCAAATCCACCATTCTCCAGTTCCATTTGTTGTCTCTTTCTCAATTGCACCCGATCCCAATTTTTAACTAAAGGTAGTTGCCTCCCCATTTGTTCATTGAACATCATCACACGATCCACGTACAAAATCTGCATACAGATTTATTTGCATAAAACAATATACAAATTAGCATAAACTTGCTTTATCATCTGCATTAAACTAGGAAGTATGCACTGACATAACCAATGAATTTAAATTTCGGCTTATATTTGCTAAGCATAAAATTATTAATATATTAGCACAAACTGTATTCATGATATGGATAAAAAATCAGTAATAAACAAATATTTTATGTAACAAACTGTTATTTACATTCATTATTTAACTCATGAGCACAATCTTGTTGCATTATATGCACAAACATTTTTTTAAAACTTACCAGCAGAAAAAGCGACGGCCCAAAGAAGGGTTTAGTTTTGTTCTCCCTCCACGTCCTGCAGGTATCAATCAGGCACCGGATCACAAACTCGCAGCAGTTCCATTGCCTGGCATCGCTTTCTTCTTCCAACGGTTCCGAAAAGATTGGGTACAGGTACCCATTCGAGCTTGTTTATATAAGGGAGCTTGCTAGCAAAACTAGAAAATTGCTCCTAAAAAATTTCCCTGCTCTCTCATCTCGTAGCAGGGCAGCGGTTACATGATTTACAGATATCTTATGATAACTGTCCACAACTCCCGTGTTTGTGAACTGTCCTACCCATTCATCAACAACAAAGCTTCTATCATTGAATTTTTTCTTACGGATTTCTAGACCCTCCCGAGGGAACCCAAAAGCCCGATACACATCCATCTCATTAACTTATATCCTCCTTCCCTCCGATATTACCAGTTCTGATCTCTTAGGGCCATAATTCTCCACTAACCAATAACACAATTTATTTGGTAATCTACTGACATCTATCCCCAATATACCACCAAAACCCATTCTCCTTACCATATCCAATTGTGCTTGGTTCATTTTTCTTGTTGCCTCCATGAGGGAATGCGGACAACATCTGCTTGTAAGTTGATTTACATCGTCCTCCATCTTCAGAACTTCTTCTCTGCTTGTTTCCAGACTCTCCTCAACTTTTTTAGGCTTTTTCCTTTTGACCTTTTCTTGTTGCGCATGAACTTCCACAATCTTCTTACCTTTTGATTTTGCAGACACATTCTTCTTTGTCATTTCACTCGCTTTCCTATCTTTACCCTTTTTCTTCCCTTTATTCAACAAATATTTTAAAGGAATATCCTCTTCTGGCTATTTGGTTCTCTTCCTCTTTCCTTTCCCGCTCGAACCGCCTGCAATTATAACATATTTTATGCACATGACTAACTTAGTTTATGCATACATAATACTGATTTTATGCAAACCATGCTAATTATTATGCACATAACTCACGGATTTTCTGCACACAACAAACATATCTCATGCACACAATGTTCAATGTTTATGATTAACCAATCAGAATACATACACAAAAATTGTAATTCTAATGTACATTTCTTTATGCTTATACAATTAATAATTTATGCATACATAGTATAAAATTTATGCATATATAGGAAATTGATTAACTGAACATCAAACTAGTCACATTGTTTATTATACAATTAATAATTTATGCATACATAGTATACAATTTATGCATATATAGGAAATTGATTAACTGAACATCAAACTAGTCACATTTTTTAAACACGGAAAACAATTAGTATATTGTCTTGCTTATGCAATGCACAGTTTATGCATACATACACAAAATATATGCTCATATTATCATCGCAATATTATGAATACTTGCGTCCATACTATGACCGTTGCAAGGTTAATGCGAATTTCTATTTTCGAGTGCCTAAAATCAACAAAACATAATTTACTACCCGATTACATTCACATCAGCATGAAATCCTCAATGAAAACAACCAAGATCAGGGTCCAAACAATTTAGGACCCTCAATTTTTTAGGGTTTCATTCAAATTAAAAATCGTATCTCCATAACATCAAATAATCCATGGGCTTCCTAATTTAAGTAAATAATTGTTGGGTGATGATTCTATCCTCAGCACTGTTTCACTCAGTGGGAAATGATTCTATCTTCTATACTGAACCAAGCTCAGTAGCCTATGTACTCTGAACTGTTGAGAATATTTGAAGATCCCAAAACCCTATCTGATTGGTGAACCATTCCGTTGTATATGTTGTTTGTCTCTGAGGTTTCAGACTCAGTAGACACTCTGCTCTGGTCAAGGCGCTCAGTAGCTTATCTGCCTCAGCACCAGTGTTTAAGACTCAGTGATACTGGACTCAGCAGGAGCAAGATATCGAGAGAGTCGATCGAACCGAACTCGCGCAGAACAGCTTCATCGGGACTCGTAGCCGATCTTCGATAGACTTATCTCATTGTCTATCTACTTAATACAAGGTCAGACTCAGCATCGGCAGATAGTCTTCAGGACTGTCAGAATCTTTTGAAAGACAATCAGCATTGTCATATACGAGGATGAGAGAAGTCAGCTTCAGCTTGTCTCGAAGTCTGTGCTGTCTCAACTGCTCTATCCGCCTCGACAAATGACAAACATACACGTGTCATCCTACCTACTAAAGCTGCAAGTCAACACTTTCCGGAAAAGGAGGAAAATGCACTGTTACCTACGCCAAAAGAGCCGTTTGCTACCAAAAAGAGAGAGAGAGAAGAAGATCGTCTCCAACGGATCTTTTTCAATCTCTTCTCTATAAATAGAGGGATCATTCAAGATTTGAAACACACAAGAGAAAGAGTTCACGAGCTAACGAAGAAACGAACACACACACGAACTTTCAAACGAGCGAATTCCAAAAGCCTAAGTCTTCCGCAAGAATCGAAAGAGTTATATCCGGCGAAAGACTACCTTTAAGCTCGTAAGGGAACCAAGTCGAACCGTCAACAAAGCATCTAGTATCCAAGCGACGCGACACGAACTTATAGCTAAACCTCAGCTGTTCGTCGCTCTAGAAGCTACATTCTTATTCCCATCCCTCTAACCCTAAGCTCAACCGATATATCCATAGCTTAGACGAAGGAGTTCACCTTTGAACCCAATCCTTATTGTATAAGGACTCCTTCACTGTTGGAGAAGTTTGTCAAACACTTTAAGTTTGATAGCGTGTAAACCGGGACTTGCTCGATATAATCCCCAAGCCACGGCTTTGTCCCGTGCACAAGCCGACCGAGACTAACTCGGTATAATAAATAGCCTCCCGATCTATCGGGACAATGGACGTAGGATTGTTGATATCCGAACCACTTTAAAAATCTCTCGTGTCGTTTACTTACGTTCTTTTCTTATTACATTGATTTTACTGTGCATACTGAACATCTTATTTAAAATCAATTAACTGTCTCAGTATCCTGAACTTCTTATCTACTGAACTGAGACTTAAAACGTTTTCTCATAAAAACTGATTTGGGCCTACACTATTCCGCGCACTGAACTCTTGCCGATCGATACCGAATTCGACCTAGTCGGTTAGCGAGATCTCGGCCGAGTCGACTTTTAGCCTTTAACACGATTCGAACGGTTATGCAGTCTGTCCGAATCATTTCGAGACGGCATCTTCCTGAATAGGACTGTTCGTGTTCGAAGTTGAGAAATTTGGATTCATGTGTATTCACCCCTCCCCCCTCTACACCTGAACTCACTCTCGGGACCAACAATTGGTATCAGAGCAGGAGTTCCTTAAGACTCTTGTCACTTTGAGACTGGTCTATTCGAACGGATCCGGAGGAAAACATTTTTCAGTGCATATCACTCTACATTCATATCATTATTCTTCATGGCCGATATGTCGTGTATAAGAATGGTACCCATGTTCTCGGTGGAGAATTATGGAGTGTGGCGAGTCGAAATGGAAGCACATCTCGACATCTCTCCATGACAAGATGACCGAAGTGCTTGAAGATGGACCTATCGTTCCCATGATCGATAGTGTTGTAACTCAAGTCGAAGGAGGAGGAATGGTGACCGGGAAGAAGATCCCTAAAGACAAGTCTCTTCACTCCCGAAGAGAAGAAGCTTCACAATCTAGACCGAGTCGCCGGGAATGCCATACTAACCACTCTTAGCAATTCTTATCTTGGCGGGGTTCGGGAATGCAAAACCGCTAAAGAACTCGGGATGCTCTAGCGCTTACCGAGTCGAGGGACTCGAAGATTAAAGCGAATAAACTAGCGCTGGAACTCCAAAAGCTGGAAAGCTTGTCTCTCATACCTGGTGACAAAATCGAAGATCTGAACGTCAGATTTACTAATCTGATGAACTCAATCAACGGGCTGGGAAAGACATTCAGCAACCGAGAAATGAATCTAAAGATACTGAGGGCACTGCCGGATGGACACTGGACACCTTTTGCCACTCTATTGCGACATTCTGATTTAGATGTTGTCTCTCCCAACCATATCTTTTCAGAATTACAGGCAGAGGAGTTTGAGTTCGACAGACCTCAAAGAAAGCTGAGAGCTGAAGATGACACAAAGATCGACCATGCTTTCAAAGCAACAGTCAGCACAGCATCTCCCGTGACGAGCAAGAAGACGAGTAAGACTGAGCCTTCACTCAATGATCTACAAGAAGGAAGTCTCGCTCAGAAGTATGCGCCGCCATTTGTAAAGTATCAGAAGGAGAAGGAGAGGCGTAGAAAGCTGACTAAAGCATACCGAGACACAAAAGGTAAGTCAGAATATACACCAAAACGCTCTCCCGACTCACAATCTTCCGAATGCAGAAAGAAAGATGACTCAAAGACCCTCAAGGGATAGTGCAACCAAAGAAGAAAAAGTCATCACTTGCTACAACCGCAAAAAGCCGGACATTATCAATATGATTGTCCCGAGCTCGGAGTGCTGAACGCGTAGCACGTAAGGCAAGGAGAGAGAAATTCGCCCAGAAAAGACAATCCTACATAGCTGGCGAAATCTCAGACGACTCAGAAGAGGTCGACTCCTTTATGGATTCATTTGACGATGAAGCAGCCTTCATGGCCTTAGAGCATGAAGCAGATGAATCGACTGAAATGTGCATGATGGCAGGCGAAGAGGATGAGGTAAATTCTCATGAACAAATCAACTCCTCTTCACACTGCACACACGACACTGTTTCAGGTGCAGATGGGAATTTGGACATCACAACCGCATATGAAGATCTACTAGATGAACAAATTCAAATGAGTCTCACGGCTCAAGAAGACTCTTCGGGGAGTTGGATACCCTGAAAGTGGAGAATCAGAGACTTTCTCAGGAGAGTCAGGTTACTATTGAGGCCGAAGGACTTGTGGTGAGACTCAGGGAGGAGATAAACTCTCTGATGGCCAAGTCTCGACAGTCAAGAAGATCGGATTTCGGTTTTGACCAATGACTTGACTCGAAAGATATCGAACCGAGTCTCTTGCAAGCAAAACGCGTAGACTTCGGACCAGAACATGATGCATCGAAGAAAAGTGATGATGTCTAGAGGAACCCGATGACCGAGAGGTACAAGGGCGCCGAAAAGAAATTGGAGGCTATGCTAGCAAGCAACAAGCCAAAGCACTGCAAGGAAGGACTTGGATTCAGCCAGGGAGCTTCCTCGTCTGCCCCAGTACACTCAGAAGGACGGCTTGCTGATAGGTTTGTTCGAGGAAAGACCATCAATGCTGATATACTGAACCCCCTCTCAAAGAACAAACAAAAGATGAAAGCACCTCATCCTACTCAAGCAAGATTCCGACAACAAGATCAAAGCCAAAGTACCCCGGTTCGGTCAAAGGGGGAACCAAAGAAATCAAAATTGGCCGATCAACATGGACCTCCAAAACTGACACATCCAGCTCAGTATGGGTCATATTATTATGAACCTATAGTCAGAAGAGGATCCAAAAGTCAGAAAAGGAAACAGAAAGCCGCATAGAAGGCAAAGGTCAGCAGTCCACCAGCTCAAAAGATTAGGACTCCTGAACCTCGGAAGCCTCGAAGTCACCTCGTGACCAGCCAAAGGGTCGAGATATGTTGACTCTAGTGGAAAGAAGATGTCCGAAACCACCGGGGTTGTTAGACAAATTTGGGTTATTAAAACTAACACCTAAGGACCCAAAATCAAAAATAAAGGGTACCTGAATATAATTCTGTCTTGCAGGTGCGCAGAGACCCATGGTATGTGGACAATGGATGCTCAAGACATATGACATACCAAAGGAGTCTCATCAAGAATTATATCACCGAAGAAGGACCCGGAATGAGTTCGGAGACAATGCAAAAGGCTATACTAGAGGATATGGAACACTCGAGCATTGGAACCGCCAAAGTTCCAAGAGTATCATATGTTGAAGGACTTCAAGCATAACCTTCTCTCTCGTTAGTCAATTTTGTGATAACTCAAATAGAGTGGTATTTGACGCTGGTTTCTGTGATGTTATTGATAAATCTACAGGGAAAACAGTGTTATCAGGTTCGCGCAGAAAGAACATATATGTTGCTGACTGGAACTCAGCAGAACCTGAAGCTTGTCTGTTGGCGAAGAACGATAATCGAACGGGGTGGCTATGTCATAGAAGACTCAGCCATCTCAACTTCAAGACGCTCAACAAACTAGCAAGAGACACTCCAGCAAGGGGACTACCGAATGAAATATTCAGCAAAGACACTCAGTGTGAAGCATGTCTGAAGGGAAAGCAAACAAAGAATCAAAATCCAACAGTTCCATCTCCTTCCACTGATGGAATCCTTCAGCTGCTACATCCAGTGACGATCAGAGGCAGGAAATATGCATTAGTGGTCATAGATGACTACTCGCGCTACACATGGGTCATATTCATTGCCAACAAGTCTGACGTCAAAACAGAGTTACCAACGCTTCTGAAAAGGCTCGAGTGTCGAGAAGAACACCAAGATCGAAAAATACGTTCGGACGCAGGAACCGAGTTCCTTAATTCCATGGTAGAGGAGTTCCGCGGGCGTAAGGAATAGAGCATGAGACATCGGCCGCCCGCACACCTCGAAGAAAATGGAGTTGCTGAACGAAAGAACGAGAACTCTCAAAGAAGCGGATAGAACTCTACTCGCAGATTCAGGACTCCCATCCAAATTCTGGGCAGAAGCAACGGATACTGCGTGTTACACTCAGAATAGATCTCTACTGACAAAGCAAAGATAAGAGGACACCATATGAACTATGGAACGGCAGGAAGCCTTCTGTATCTTATTTCCATATCTTTGGTTGTTCATGCTTTATCCACAATAATGGGAAATATCAGTGAAGACTTTTGATAGCAAGTCGATCGTGGAGTATTCTTAGGATACTCTCGGGTCGAGCAAAGCTTTCGTAGTATTCAACTATCGGACTCTTTGCGTGGAGGAAAGCCCTCATGTTGTTTTTAACGAGTTTGCTACTGAAGACAGGAGCAATAACTCAAATTCTGAATCTGAGGACATTAGTAGACAGCTACAAGATCTAAGCTTAAAGGACAAACCTGAAAAGATCCAGCTATGTTGGGATGATGATTCAGACGAAGAAACTGAAGACAAATCTATCGAATCTCAACCAGCAGAGCAAGTAGGCGAGCGCGATTGATTCTCCCGAACGTAATCAATCCCGTGTAACTCAGCCGATGAAGAAACCCAAGAGGTAACCGAGACCACTACCGAGAATAACAACTCGGGGGGGAACATCTAGTAATGTTCCCGAGCCGAATGCACCCGAACCTCGGTGACTCGGTAGACCATACTCTTATCACTGAAATTCTTCAATCTCGTAATAGTACAACTGAAATGCCTAACTCACCTACTATCTGTGTTGAACAAATTTCAGATGAAGAGCTAAAACTTCGTAGATCGTGGCTCGATGCTCACACTGCTGATCTAATCATTGGAGATCCCTCGGCTAATGTCAAGACAAGATCCGATTCTGTCAAGGAGAAAGCGCATTATTTTCCCCGCTTCTTGTCTATCGAAGAGCCTCGGACCATTGAGGATGCATTAAAGGATGCTGATCCGAATCATAGCTATGCAGGAGGAGCCGAATCGGTTTACGAGAAACGAAGTGTGGGAGCTTGTAGACGGAACCCCGACATCAACATGTCATTGGAACCAAATGGGTCTTCAAAAACAAGCGAGATGAAAACAACGTTATAGTAAGGAACAAAGCAAGTGCTCGTGGCTAAAGGCTACCGTCAAGTCGAAGGAATAGATTTCGATGAAACTTTCACTCCGGTTGCAAGATTGGAGGCAATTAGACTATTTCTAGCCTACGCAACACATCAAAGATTCAGAGTTTATCAAATGGATGTGAAGTCTGCGTTCCTGAATGGCGTGCTGAAAGAAGAAGTCTATGTGGAACAACCGTCCGGCTTTCAGCAGGGACATCAAGTATATAGACTCAAAAAGGCTCTGTATGGGTTAAAACAAGCACCCAGGGCTTGGTACGATACCCTGTCTGAGTTTCTTCTTCATAAAGGTTTTCGGAAAGGCACGAGAGACCGCACTCTATTCAAGCATTCGACCGGAAGAAGACTTATTACTTGTGCGGATCTACGTGGATGACATCATATTCGGATCAAAGAATGTCATCATGTGTCAACAATTTGAAAAGATGATGAAGGATAAGTTCGAGATGTCAATGATGGGAGAAATGAACTACTTCCTTGGTTTTCAAGTCAAGCAATCTGAAAAGGGAACGTTCATCAACCAAGGCAAATACACTTGAGACCTCATCAAAAGATTCGGCCGCACATCCAGGCAAATCTATCAAGATCCCGATGAATACGAATATGAAGATAGATCTTGATAAAGAGGGAGTATCGGTAGACCAAACCGAATATCGTGCTATAATTGGTTCATTATTATATTTAACGGCTACTCGTCCCGACATAACTTATGTTGTAGGTGTTCGTACTCGATTTCGGGCGAATCCGAGCGAGCCATATGGACTCAAGAAAGAAGATTCTCCGCTATCTCCGAGAAACACCTGACATGGGTTTATGGTATCCAGCTGATGATAATATTGAACTAACTGGCTATTCTGATGCTGACTATGCAGGATGTAGAATTGACCGAAAATCAACTTCATGAACATGTCAGTTCCTTGGCAGCAAGCTGATCTCATGGTTTTCAAAGAAACAGCACTCAGTAGCTACGTCGACTACTGAAGCTGAATACATGGCTGTCGGAAGTTGTTGCGCCCAAATCCTTTGGGCGAGACAAGAATGAGAGACTATGACGTCATTCAGAATGAAGTGCCGATCTTCTGCGATAGTACCAGTGCCATTGCAATCACTCAGAATCCTGTACTACACACGAGATGCAAGCACGTGGACATCAGACATCACTTCATCCATACTGACAAGCAACGGGCTGACATACTGACCAAGCCTCTAGCTGAATCCAGATTCAGAGAACTTTCAGTAGAGCTAGGTCTGCTGGACCCTACTGACCCCAGTCAGTAAAAGGTTTCAGGAGAGGACCATTTCAGTAAGGGGGAATGTTCACTCTCAGTACTGAATGTATTCAGTACGTAGAGATTCAGAAACCATCTACACGAGGTATCAGCTGACTACTATGTTCAGCTGACAGGTTTGGTATCTCTACTCAGTAGTAATTTATATTACAGTATCTTGCATTTATGGCAAAGATTCAGCATGATATAAATATCTCTTGGTTTGTCTTTATTATTAACGGATCTCATTTAATGCACAACATTCCATACATAAGCTTGCTGAACTCTGCGCGCATTTAATGCATGTCTTTTCACAGTTACTACTTAGGCTATTTTACAACTGGCTTTGACTTAGGCGGCATATGCGATCACTACCTATAATATAACTTCTAATCTTGACCGTCCATTCTATAAAGCAGTTTAAACACAACCTTTGATCAAATAACTGTTCATCTTCCCGTTTGATATATATATTTGATCATATCTTCTCAAACCGCCATTAGCATACTTCAAATCTTTCAAGTCCGAAAAATCCGAGATTTGATAAAGCAATCCTTACTTACAACTTCATCTTCATATCTTATCTCGATTTTATTGGTATGGTTATTAGAACTGTTACTGTATTCTCTGTTTCTTCAGTATCAATATATATAAATTGTTGTATCTAAAACTGATACTGATAAGATTCTTATGTAACAGGTACTATGGCGAACATAATTGTAGATGCCCCTCATAACATGGAGGACATTCTTGCAAAAGGCCGTGTGCAGTGCGAACCGGTCATGGAATTCGATGCGTGCGACCTAGACTACATGGATGAGATCTTCGCATCTCTACGGGAGTCCTGGCTCGGAGAAGTTTCTATCGAGGAAGCCAACGTTCTTCCTTCCTCGACAGTGGCTGAAATATACCTCAATTCGGACTCCATCTCTCGGAGACATCATTGGGAGGTTCGTAACTTCCTCCATCAACAATGCTTCCCAATCGCCGAAACGTATATCTATCAAGGAAGCACCGAAGAACAGCTTTGACTTGCCATCCGAAGGAATCAGCACCGTAGGCTACAATGACGACTCGGTAGACGAGTACCTATCCATATTCCGCGGAAAGCCAACAACCTTCGTAGTCGCTTTTCCCAAGAACGCCATGCTACCACAATACGAGCCTTGGCTTACATTGTCACTCAGTGCCGACAAGCCAAGCCGGCTCATTCGATCAGGTCTCCCGACCTAAGATCCAATTAATGATGGCGATATACGATGGCGCTAAGATCAACTCGGACGGATTTCTTCATCCGCGAATTCCCGATCCAAGCGGCCAAGTTTGACAAGTCAACACGCATCCCGAGCGCGAAGGGGAAATTATCGTATGGGCCGAAGCTCTCGCAATTATTGAAGACCACCGTGGTTCGATCAAGTCACCTTTGATGATAAAGAGTACTTCAATGTGAAAAAGGTGCGCTTCCATAACCGATCTCGCGCCCTTCGCCAGATAGGGTCAGTCCCCAAGCTCAATCGACTAAGCCTCAAAGCAGTCCGCACCTTCAAAGAAGAGAACACCTCCAACAAAAATATCTAAGGCACTCGGCTAAGAAACTCAAGAAAGCCATCACGGACGTGCTCTGCCGAATCCGAGGTATCTCCCGAAACTCCTCGCCGAACGGGCTACTCGAAGAACCTATTCAGCCTTTGCGGCTAATAGATGAGCCGTAGTCTTCCGAGAAGACTCAATCGGTGGAGAAGGGAGTCTCCATCGAAGAACCAATAGAGATGGAACAAGGGGAGGCTACCGAAGCTCACAGTGAAGAAATTCAACGACTAGACGGCCCCCCTCACGGTTCCTCCACTCGAGCGTATGCCACCCGCCGAACATCGACGTCTCCAATCGACTTGGAATCCGAGACGGCGTCCGAAGAAGAAACAATCGGGATGGAAGCATCGGTGATTCTATCCAGAGCATCTCGAGAAATTCTTCAACCGATTCCGAGCTTGCCGACTACTCCGATCCGATGCTTATTGCACAAATCGGCAAGACTCCACATGTTGCTGCGACATCGGGAGTGGCCTCGTTTACAACGCCTAGTTCTCCACTTTTCCCCGTCAGCCAGCCTTCATGAAGAAGAACCGAGATTGAGGGAACAAATAGGCTATTCGAGCACGAAGACCTCAGCTCAATGGAAAATTTGAGGGTTGCAATGCTGGCAATGGTACATGATCGACAACTTGCCTCAGGCCCAGCACCCTCAGATGGGTCAGACCATGACGACCCACCCAGTGATTCGAGCCCCGGAAAGCCCGACGAGGGAAATCCCCGTGACAAGGATAAACATACCGAAGAAACTCCGCGTCCGCTCGGATCCTTGGACTCGCGAAGTCGACGGCCGGTACCTCGAGACCCACGGAGCCCGCTCGGCTCTTGTTGGGGTCCGCATTCGAGGTAGCGCCCAGCCCGCATCGTCGACGTTCCAAGTATGTGGCGAGGGCTATCAAAAGCCAAGGCACTCAGAACCGTGCCCTCGCCAAGGCAGTCCACAACGTGTGGAAGAAGACTGCTGAAGCCACCGCTACTAAGCTTCAGGGGCTGAAATCCTCTATGTCCCAATCAGCCGCCCCTAATGTCTCTGCCATTGTCACTCAAGCCCTGGCTTAGCAGCAGACGAAATTTGATGATCAGCTCAGGATCTTCCGGGAAGGACAAGCTAAGCTTCTTGCGAGTTCAAGGCATCTTTGTCTACTCATTCTGAGTCCTTCGCTGAACAAGCCCGAGCCACCGAGATCGATTAGACAACATTCGGTTGGTCGTGGAAGATAAGATCTCCGACAAGCCGAAAGAGTTCAAGGAAGCGGCCGACCTCTCACACCAGCCAGCATAAGGTAGATCTTGCAACCGAGAGGAACGAGCCGCATGAGGCTCGACTAAGATCAATGATCGTCTTGATGATCCGTCAACCTCTTACAAAAAGTCCGGAAAGGTCGGGACTCATCCCAACCCCGGCTGCAATTGATGATGCCAAAAAGGGGGAAGGAAAAGAGAAGGAAAGAAAAGAGGAGAGTACCGGAAAGAAGAGTACCGAGAAGTCGACCCCCACCAAAATTGAAAAATCTAAGGGTACAAAGAACTCGAAGAAGACTCGAGCGAAATGGGTGAGGCCCGTGGTGTCCCAGTGCGAGCACAAACGAGACCAGCCCAAGTGGCTTAGGAACCCAAGTCGCTCATGCGATTCGGACTCCCACCGATATCATTAAGGAAGTCGCAGTATGCCGAGGAGGCTGCCAAGATTCGGATGAAGAGGAAACACCTCTCCCTCCACCTGTTCGGGGCAAAGGCAAAAAGATACTTGGAACTCCCGACCCCTCCAAAGAAAGAAAACGAAACGATACATCTCAGTGAAGAGGAGGCTCGGGATGCCGATGAAAAGTCGGGCAAGGGAGATTGCTTGAAGCGTAAGCCGCAAACAAGCCTAAGCCTAAGCCTCGTGAAAAGAAAATCTAAAGCTCCAAGCGAGAGGAGGAAGAAAGCCCGCCAGGCTACCTCCAAGGAAGCTCGGGATCGAAGACGATGAGGACAGGGAAAAGGAGAAGGAGCGTAAGCGAGCAGAGTGCGAGAAGCGGTGGTACATCGAAAGAAAAATCAAGTACCCCCGCCGACTCGAAAGATGCCTCCCGTAAACCTAAAGAGCTAGATGATGAGACGAAGCCATATTCGCCCAGATGGACAGGTACTTATATAGAGGCGAAGAGGCGAGATAGATCGAGGCTACGAGAAACAGAATCCACTTAGCTGATCTGGAAGCTCTAAGGAAGCGTACTAAGGAAGAAGCCAGGCACAGAACTCCTGCTAAAGCTGACATTCCTTATCGTTACAGGAAGTTCAGAAAGAAGGCCACTGATCTGAAATCTCACAGATGGCCGAGAACAGACGAGTGGATGTCGGCTCAATTCACTCAGAGATGGGAAAATTCGAAGATTGAGTTCATCAAACGCTATTATTTCTGGAGACTCTGGCAAAACAAGTCTAGAACTGAAGCTTATGCTGAATGGATGATGCTTACTAAAGCGGATCTCTACATCCACTTGTATAATGCCATTTCAGAAGGGAAAGAGATTCAGATTCCCGGACCCAGAATCATTCCACCTCCAAGAAGAATGGATGACTCAATTCATGTTGCGACTATTGAAGCTGAAGTGAAGGACGCTGCTGATCAAAGATTCTTACAAGATGATAACCCAGCTGACTTCGCGGAATACTTGAAGCTGAGAAAGACCACGTACCGAATGTATGGTGTGCCACTGCCTAAGACACAATCGCAAGGATTCATGGACCGGATTCAGCAGTTTAAGCGCCCATAGTCTTAGTATTCTCTCTTCATAGTCTAGCAAGATTTGTAATGTACTAAACTGAATCACTCTTATATATACAAATCTTCTTTTAGCTCTGACAACAACTTGTTGTCTAAATAGCCGTGTTTGTCTTATGCTTTAACACTCGTAATCACTAAAGTGATTACCGACACACACTCACTTTCTTTATTACTTGTCGGTTTATTGCTTTGTTAGATTCTCGCTAGTATTGCTTCTATGTAATGGGGGAAATTATTTTTGCCCTCGTTTTTCGCAGTCTAGAATCGATGGAACATCTCCTCCGATCTTACTTGTAAAATTGTAAGGAGATTTGTTTCGTCTGCTTTAGTGTTAGCATAGTGATAGGTTTTGGCATCATCAAATAGGGGGAAATTGTTGGGTGATGATTCTATCCTCAAGATCGCTTTCACTCAATGGGAAATGATTCTATCTTCTATACTCGAACCAAGCTCGTAGCTTTATGTACTACGAACTCGTTGAGAAGATTTGAAGATCCCAAAACCCTATCTCGATTGGTAAACCATTCCATTGTATATGTTGTTTGTCTCCGAGGTTTCGGACTCGGTAGACACTCTGCTCCGGTCAAGGCGCTCGCATCTTATTTGCCTCGGCACACCGGTGAGAAGACTCAGGTGATCTTGGGACTCAGCAGGAGCAACAGATCGAGAGAGTCGGCCGAACCGAACTCGGCAGAACAGTTCACCGGACTCGTAGCCGATCTTCGATAGACTTATCTCATTGTCTATCTACTTAATACAAGGTCGACTCAAGATCGGCGGATAGTCTTCGTGGATCGGCTCGAATCTTTTGAAAGACAATCAGCATTGTCATATACGAGGATGAGAGAAGTCAGCTTCAGCTTGTCTCGAAGTCTGTGCTGTCTCAACTGCTCTATCCGCCTCGACAAATGACAAACATACACGTGTCATCCTACCTACTAAAGCTGCAAGTCAACACTTTCCGGAAAAGGAGGAAAATGCACTGTTACCTACGCCAAAAGAGCCGTTTGCTACCAAAAAGAGAGAGAGAGAAGAAGATCGTCTCCAACGGATCTTTTTCAATCTCTTCTCTATAAATAGAGGGATCATTCAAGATTTGAAACACACAAGAGAAAGAGTTCACGAGCTAACGAAGAAACGAACACACACACGAACTTTCAAACGAGCGAATTCCAAAAGCCTAAGTCTTCCGCAAGAATCGAAAGAGTTATATCCGGCGAAAGACTACCTTTAAGCTCGTAAGGGAACCAAGCTGAACCGTCAACAAAGCATCTAGTATCCAAGCGACGCGACACGAACTTATAGCTAAACCTCAGCTGTTCGTCGCTCTAGAAGCTACATTCTTATTCCCATCCCTCTAACCCTAAGCTCAACCGATATATCCATAGCTTAGACGAAGGAGTTCACCTTTGAACCCAATCCTTATTGTATAAGGACTCCTTCACTGTTGGAGAAGTTTGTCAAACACTTTAAGTTTGATAGCGATGTAAACGGGACTTGCTCGAGATAATCCCCAAGCCACGGCTTTGTCCTGTGCACAAGCTGACTGAGACTAACTCAGTATAATAAATAGCCTCCTGATCTATCGAGACAGTGGACGTAGGATTGTTGATATCCGAACCACTTTAAAAATCTCTGTGTCGTTTACTTACGTTCTTTTACTGTTACATTGATTTTACTGTGCATACTGAACATCTTATTTAAAATCAATTAACTGTCTCAGTATACTGAACTTCTTATCTACTGAACTGAGACTTAAAACGTTTTCTCATAAAAACTGATTTGGGCCTACACGTTTTCTCGATACTGAATTCTGACCTAGTCAGTTAGCAGATCTCAGCCGAGTCAGACTTTTAACCTTTAACACGATTCAGAACAGTTGTTTGGTCTGCTGAATCATTTCAGTACGGCATCTTCCTGAATAGAACTGTTCGTGTTCGAAGTTGAGAAATTTGGATTCAGGTGTATTCACCCTCCCCCCCTCTACACCTGAACTCACTCTCGGGACCAACAATAATCAGTCAAACAAACATGAATTCTAGTCGAATCGATGGAAAACGAGTCTAATTCTTCGATTTATTACTCGATTGACGTCGTTTCTTCTCGCTCGGTTGGTGGAAATCGGAGTTGTGGAGGGAGATGGGGTATGGCGGAAAACTGTTGCGAAACCCTCGTTGATGGAAGAGTATTTGGGTGGTGGTTATGGCGGAAAACGGTAGTGGATGGTAGTTTTCGATGGAAGTGAATGGATGGAAGATTATGAATGTAGTGGAGGGAGGTTTTCGAGCCGTCGAGCGCACAAAATATTTTCGTTTGAAATATTTTGATTTGCTGCAAATCCGCCCAAAAACATTACCTTTTCTATACCCATTATGCCCTTTGCTGAATTTTTTTTTTAAAGAAAGAAGGGATTAATATTGTGCATTAGATGAGAACCGATCAACGCATATGATCGGTTCTCGTATCTCTTTTGAGGGATTGATCTCCCTAGATCCACACCCTATATATATTTTATGCAAAAAATATTTAATTTTACATGATATATATTTTATGTAGAAGAGCAAAAGTGTAAAATGATAGATTTTTTTGCATAAATTATATAAGAATTATGTGTGATTCATAGTTCTCATTAGGGGTGGGCAAACAATTCGGGTTCCCGCGCCCGTACCCATCCCGTTCGAGTATTTCCCGTTCGGGTTGGGAAAAACGGGTACGGGTACCCTTTACGCGGGTACCCGCAAAAAATCAAGCGGGTCGAGAACGGGAACGGGTTTATTCTTAGATACCCGTTCCCGAACGGGTACCCGCATTAATATACAATTTTTTTTACATGAGACCCTCTTGTGTAGAGGTGGGCACGGGACGGCGCGGGTACCCGTTTGCATGTTTTGTGCTAGCACTAGAATGTGACTAAACAGTTTTTCACGGTAATTTTAATTATAAGAATCTATGGTTTCATAGTTGATAATCATATGGTCGGTTTTATAATTATAATTTATGGTAAAACACCATTGGAACATAGTTTATAAAATAGATTATCTACTCATATAGTCCTATTTAGTGGTTTAAATATATTGGTATTTTTTAATTTTAATTTCTGTTTTTAAAATTTCATTTATTGATATTTTTTAATTTTTATTTATGAATTTAAATATATTATAAATAGGTGGTAATATTTGCGGGTAAATCCGTACCCGTACCGTATCCGCGCGGGTATCCGCATGCAGGTACCCGCTCTATGCGGGAACGAGAATGGGTATTAAAATCAATTACCCGCAGGCGCGGATATCTGCAAATGGGTACCCGCAGCGCGGGTACCCGTCCCACGCCCACCCCTAGTTCTCATATTAAATACAAGTTCTCACATGATCCACTCTCTCTATATATTATAAATAATGAGTAACTCACAATTTATACTTTTATTGTTTATAGGAGAAACTCAATATAATGGTCGTGAGAATTTATAATATTTTTCTTATCTCAAATAGTGTATTCTACGTGCTCACTATTGTGAAATTTGTAAAATTGTTACATTTGTAACATAAAAGAATTTATATTTAAATTATGTGACAAAGGAGTATATGATAATCTTCCGCAGTTCCGCTGCCTATTTGATAAGGTTAATTTGATTAATAATTCTTACAATTCAATAATTTATTTCAATGTTATAATGGGATAATAATTGTTCGGTCACAAATTAAAACATTTACTATTTACCCAAGTCATATTTTTAAAACGCACACTAGTGAATGTGTGTATATATATATTGTTGCAAGCCCTAATTACTCTTCCAGCAGCAATCCTTCTCCAATTGCATAAACCCCCAAAACCCTACTTCCTACTCTTACCGCCGTCCATCAATGGCGGAAACCTTCCCGGTTAAACCGAAGCTCCGCCCCACCTCCAGTAAGATCACTGCGACGCCGGAATCAAAGTACTGGAGATCATTCAAAGTTCCCAAAGATATCGAAACTACACCATCAAAATCCTTTACTTACCCTATAAATTCGATTGCCTTTTCGCCAATCGACCCTAACGATTTCGCCGCCACTCATTCCGCCAGCGTCTCCATTTTCTCCGGAAAAACACTCGAGCCTAAACCCACAATCTCCTCTTTCTCCGACACTGCCGCCTCCGTCTCCTTCCGATGCGACGGAAAGCTTCTCGCAGCCGGAGACTTGACAGGAACTGTCCACGTTTTCGACGCTAAGACTCGCAGCCATCTCCGCCGTCTGAAGGGCCACTCCGCCGCTGTACGGTCAGTATGTTACCCACGGGTCGCCGATAAGCTCCACCTAATCTCGGGTGGAGACGATTCTGTTGTTAAATATTGGGATGTTACGACCGAGAAATATGTGTTTAATCTCTTAGGGCACAAGGATTATGTGCGATGCAGCGATGCATCGCCAATTAGTGATGAAATGTTCGTCACCGGATCCTATGATCATAGGGTTAGGGTTTGGGATGTGAGAGTGTCGAATTCCGGCTCTGTTATGGAATTGAATCACGAGAAGCCTGTAGAGAGTGTGATTTACTTCCCCTCCGGTGGCCTAATCGCCACTGCTGGTGGCAATTTCGTGAAAATTTGGGATGTGATTGGTGGTGGGAAGTTGATGTACTCAATGGAGAGCCATAACAAGACTGTAACTTCACTTTGTATGGGTAAGGTTGCGCGAGGGAGTGAAGAGGAAACCGATCAGTACAGAATCTTGAGCGTTGGATTAGATGGGTATATGAAGGTGCTTGATTATGCAAAGTTCAAGATTACTCATTCCATGAGGTTCCCAGAGCCTCTTCTATCAATAGGGTTTTCGCCCAATTGTTCAACTCGAGTTATAGGGACTTCAAAGGGGAGTTTGTATATTGGTAGAAGGAAGGCTAAGGTAGAAACTGATGATGTAAAAGCCAGTTTGCAGTGGAAAATTGTGGAAGATGAGCCTAGCAAGAAGGTTCTAAGGCCTTCATATTTTAGGTACTTCCAAAGAGGGCAAAACTTAAAGCCTTCAGCAGGGGATTACTTGATTAAGAGGCCAAAGAAACTAAAGTTAGCGGAGTTCGATAAATTGTTGAAGAAGTTCAGGCATAAAGATTCTCTTGTAGCTGCTTTGAACAAGAGAAATCCTGAGAATGTTGTGGCTGTGATTGAGGAGTTGGTAGCGCGAAAGAAGCTGATGAAATGTATATCCAATCTGGACATGGAGGAGCTCGGATTGTTACTAGCATTTCTACAAAAGTACTCAACTATGCCAAGATATGCAGGACTGCTAACTAAGCTGTCTAATAAGGTTGTTGAATGGAGATCTAATGATATTAGATCTTCGGATCAGCTAAGGAATCATATCAGGAATCTAAAGAGAGATGTTGCAGAGGAAAGTAGGACGCAAGAATCTTTGCTGGAGATACAGGGCATAATTTCTCCTATGATGAGGATTGCAGCCCGAGGATGAGATGGGAGTTTTTACTTTTTTACTATCCTTTTTATTTACTAACCTTTAATATTGTTTTTTCGGTTTTGTTTTCTTGTTGTTTGTTTTACCATCATTTTCTTCGAATACAATCATTTTTTGTTCAAATTTGTGGTACTTAAAATAGTTGGATATTCTTTCTTGTCATTCTTAAAATAGTTGTAATTTCATTTCAAATTTTTAGATATTGATCCTCTCAAGGTGAACGGGACATGAAAAATCTGTTTAAACCAAATACTCCTTTCTTAGTAGTGTTTGTATTCTCGAAATGGGTGTTTCATTAGTGGTAATAAAAATAATAAAGAATTTATGACTATTAATTAATTTATCTAAAACTTAAATAATATTTCTCATACATATCATTTTTTTAATCAATGTATCCAAAAGAAATGGACGGAGGGAGTACTTACCTAAAAGGAAGAAAGCCCAACAAAAATACCAAAGATAAACTTAAAAGAAAAATTACCAAATCTTGGAAAAATTAAGGGGTTTTAGGTATAAAAACATTAGATGACCAACTAGCCACACTGACAAAGATAGGTCAACAGTACCACACTTGTATTTTTCTTATTCTAAGAGAACACTTCTATCTTTTTCTGATTATCTTATTTTTAGTATTATTTCTATGAAAATGCATGAGTACTAGTGATGACTTAGGGGTGTTTGGAATAGTTTATTGAAAACAGTTTATAGCTGAAAGCTGCTTCGAAAAACGAAACGAGTGTTTGAAAAATGCAGCTGCTAGAGCCCGCTTCTCTATTTCCCCTCCAAATAAGTTGATTTTTATAAGCAGCTATCAGTCAGCTTATTTCAAAAGCTTATCACTAATATTACTTTTTAAGATAAATTAATTTATTCTAAAATGACTCATAATCCAAAAATTAAAACAATAATCCTTATATTTATCTTGTCCAAATATTTTAAATTTAATAGACATTTATAATTATATTATATATATAATTTCTTGATTACTCTGAAATGTTTAATATTCTATAGTGTAATCAATAGACTAATATATAAGAATAGATAAATAGTATACTATTTTATGATAATTATAATAATAAGTTATAATAAATATTTATAAAATATTTAGATTATATAATTTCTATGAATATTTTAGATAATTTTGTTATATAATAATATGATAAATATAATAGATTTTTATTTAAAAATTAAAATAAGCTACTAACATTCTAATTTTCCAAACGCTTTATTCACTTTCAGCAGCTTTCATTATTTTTTTTGCAAACACTTCCAAATTATAAAATAAGCTGCTTTAGTTTTCAGCAACTTTCAGCCACTTTAAGTCACTTTCAACACTTATAAATAAGCTTCAGCTACTCCAAACACCCCTAGTTGATATAGTGTTATCATTGCGTAGAATTTCCAATTTTTCATTAAAAAAACTAGAAATAAGCATTAATGTATACTATTTCCAATTCAGAAGTACTTTTGAAAAGAGAAGTATGAGAAAATAGTCAAGTTTATAAAATTTGAACTTTCCTGCCGTTTGAATAAATTAACATTTCAATCTTGAAAGCCCCCTTCTCTTGAATGCAACTCAGAATCTCAGATAGAGAGAGAGAGAGATGTCTATGGTAAAAATGGGTGGGTGTGGAGGGAAGAGGTCGGATGAAGAAAACAGGTCTCTTTGTTAGATTCCATTTTATCTGCTTTAAGAAAATCCATGGTGTTATCATGCCGCGTCGATGAGCAGCAAGACGAAAAGGCGATCTCCGCCGTCCGTCAAATGGAAATCGGGTGGCCCACAAATGTCAAGCACATTACTCATGTCACTTTCGATAGATTTCATGGTTTTCTGGGACTTCCTATTGAGTTTGAGGTTGAAATCCCTTGTAAAGCTCCAGCTGCAAGGTTTGCTAATATCTATATCTCCTCCACTACTTCTTGCATCTTCACTGACATAATTTGGTACTATATTATGTTTAAAAGTAGAAAAACCTGAGCTTTATGAGCTGTTTTAAAAGTTCAACTTTATCCTTTCTTACCCTTCGTTCTTGGATTTGTAAAAGGGATACTTTGTTACTTTTTCTTGCTGAAATTCTGTTTGAGCTAAATGTATGTCTTTTGGAAATGAAAATAAACTACAATCCTAAGTTAAATAATACTCCCTCCGTCCCGATAATAGTCCCGGATGGACTTGGCACGTAGATTAAGGAAGGGATAGTTATTGAGTAAAGTGGTGGGTCCCTATTTATTACTCCCTCCGTCCCAAAATTCTTGTCCGCTATTTCATTTTGGGTTGTCCCAAAATTCTTGTCCACTTTCCTTTTTTAGTAAATTATTATACACAACTTTTTTGTGGGACCCACAACTTTATACCAATCTACACACAACTAACAATTCTCCTTAAAAATCGTGCAAAAAACAAATTAGACAAGAATTTTGAGACGGAGGGAGTAATAAACTTAATTAATTACTAATCCATATTGTCTTTCTCTCTCCTCTCTCCTCTCTCCTACTACATCAATTGATGAATTGACTTTGTATTTGAAAGATCCATATTGTCTTTCTCTCTCCTCTTGGCGGCAGAACTGAATTAAATTGAATGGAAACAACAAATTGCTGCAAGGCGGCAGAATAGAATTGAAATTGCTTATGATCATCAATCTTCACTGTAACAATAAGTTGGCGGCATAATACAATTGAAACAACAAATTTGTCCGGCAAATTCAAATTCAAGTGCAGCTAGCCACAACACCTATATAAGTCAATTCTACCATTTACAAAACATCAAACCTGCCCCCTTCACTCTTCTTCACCATAACCAAAAAAATCCAAAAGCAGAGAGCAACCAAGAAGACAGATTTTGAGGAAATTTCAGCAAATGACAAGAAGAAGGAAAGACCTAACTACAGCAGAAAGGAACCAAATCGTCCAACTCCTCCTCTGCAATTTGAAGGCTGATGGGGATCCGATTAAAGGCAAGATCAACGAAGCTGCTCATCAGTGGGGTTGCTGCCGGAAGACCGTCTCACGTCTTTGGGCTGCAACAAAAAAACAGAGAGAAAATGATGAAGTCATCTATTTACAAAGTTCCAAACCAAACACACCAAGAAGCAAAAGAGTTATTCTAGACGTATCATTAATTCAGGGCTTGGAGTTCGTAAAGAGATCCACAATTAGAAGACTCGCAAGCGGGATAAACACAAGTAAGAGCACTGTCGGGAGATGGGTAAAAGCAGGTCTAATCAAAGCTCATACAAGTGCTATTAAACCGAGTCTCACTGCCCCAAACAAATTGTTGCGGTTGCAGTTTTCACTTGAAGCATTAGAGTTTGATAGGATTCTAAATAGTCTACGGTTCAAAAGTATGAACAATACAGTACACATTGACGAGAAGTGGTTTTATATCACTAGGGCAGCCCACAGATTCTACTTAACACCAGGTGAAATGGAGCCACAGAGATCATGCCAAAACAAAAGATTCATACAAAAAGTAATGTTCATGTGTGCGGTTTGTCGCCCCCTATTTAGGGAAGATGGCAGTGTTCTATTTGATGGAAAGATAGGCATCTTTCCATTCACAAGGCAAGAGCCAGCTCTTAGAAGTTCAAAGAACACAGTAGCAGGGACATTAGAAACAAAGGCAATACAGTCCATTACCAAGGAGGTGATCAAGGACTGCTTGATCACCAAGGTATGGTCTTCTTTTTCTTGCCAATCTTGTAAGACTGACTTATTAGGAATAGAATATAGCAGTTCAGCAAATTTGTTGTAATATAACAATTCAGCAAATTTGTTTAGAGCATAACAGTTCATAAATTTTGTTTTTCTTAAGGAGACAAATGTTAAATGTGCAGATAATTCCTGCTATTAAAGAAAAATGGCCTGCATTTGCACCAAAAACAATTTTCATCCAACAAGACAATGCAAGGCCTCACATTAAAGACACAGATCCAGATTTCAGAGCTGCTGCAAGCTCTGATGGTTATGATATTAGAATCATTAATCAACCTCCTAATTCCCCTGATTGTAATGTGAATGATCTTGGGTGGTTTAGAGCTATTCAGAGCATCCAAGTGGAATCAAACAATTATAATGTTGATCAATTAGTGGGTGCAGTGATAAGGTCTTTTGAAGACTTGTCCCCTATGACATTAAACAAGGTGTTTCTATCTCTACAAGGCTGCATGGTTGAGATCATGAAGGTTAGGGGTCACAACACATATAAGATTCCTCATATGAAAAAAAATCAGCTTCTCTCTCAAGAGGCACTACCAGTAGATCTACAAGTTCCAATGAATTTGGTTGTGGAGTGCATAAACTACATGCTAGAGAATGGGATAATTGAAGATACAGTAAACATTAGGCAAAGGTTGGGCATTGTATAATCTGTAAGTAGTAAAGGGCTGAAGTAGTAATCTTATTGTAAGTAGTAATGTTATTGTAAGTATTAAAGGGCTGAAATAGTAATCTTTTTGTAAGTAGTAAAGGCCAGAAATAATTGTCTTTTTGTAACTAGTATAGGTCAGGAAATGTAATCTTTTTGTAACCACTATAGGGCAGGAAATGTTATCTTTTTGAAAGTAGTAAAGGCTAGAGGAAATATGCTGTGAGTTTGATAAGTAAAGCTTGTATACACAAACTTAAGTTGTAAACCTTATGAGCTTAATAATTGTGCAGCTTACACATCATTCTAGTTGTGTACAGACACATTAAGCTTCATAAGATTCATAAGATTCAGTCTTTTTATATCAATAGAGAACATTGCTGCAACCAATGAACATTGCTGCAAGCAATGAACAACAACAACAACAACACGTAGACAAACTTTAACACGAGAGCGGCTTAACAAGTCCAAAGAACAAAGAGGCAGCTTAACAAGGTCCAATAAAAAAAATACAGAGGCAACTGAACATTGCTGCAAGCAATGAACAACAACAACAACAACACAGAGGCAGCTTAACAAGTCTCATTCTACAACTTAATCATTGACTTGATAAATTATCTAGTTGTAGAGACATTATTATCATTTTAGACCACAATTAACCAATTCCCGTCAAGTGCTCTTAAAGGAAATAGCAAATGCATTTAAATAATAAAGGGTTTCAGAATTGACCAAAGTTAAGAGTCGAGGCAACTAGATTTGCAGAATCAATTGACTGCCTTCATCCTCCAACAGATCTGAGGAAGCTTCAACAACCTTAGCCGGACCAGATCTGGGACTCGAAGGAGAAACCGAAGAAGCTTCAAAGGCCGTTTCAGACCCAGATCTGGAAGTCGAGGGACAAGGTCTCTTATTTGGAAAAGCATACCGCTCTAAAGCCTTCTTGAATCTTCGTCTCTTCATCCGATGTGCTTCCTCCGCGCCCAGAAACCGTCGATTATAACATTCCGGCCACCGTCTCTCTACTCTTGGGAAGAAGTCGCTCTGCAAGAACGCGGCGACAATCTCCTCACCGCTCGGATCTGCAGAATCGTCGGCCACGGTATCGTGTGTGTTCGTATCTGCCCTTGACGTCAACGGATCCAGAGGTTGGACGTCAATCGGAAGCGTTTCTCGGCCGTCTGCAACCTCTGACTTCGTCATCGCGGCGATAGTAGAGCGAATCTAGGGTTTTGAGGGCGGCGGGGAAGAGATACGAGAGACGAAGACAGAAATGTGTTAAGATCTCGGACAACAAATGAGCAAAGTAGTGTAATTAAGGTTTGCATAATGACGAAATTGCCCTTACTTAACATTTAATTACTTTCATTTTTTGGTCCGGGACATAAATATTGGGACGTCCCGAAATGGCATTCGGGACATTAATAATGGGACGGAGGGAATATCTTCCTTGCTGTTTGTGTGCTTTTCTTGCAAACTTGTATGTAGATCTGATCCATTGTCAAATGTTGCAAAGGAGGTTGGTTTGGCCTTTACTAGTAAAAAAGGGTTTTAAGATATTTGATTTTTCTGGAATTTGGGAGTTTCAAGAATCTAGCTGGCCTGAAAAAATTATGAATTTTCAGTATTGAAATGAATAGTCAGTAAACTTTGATGGTCAGAAGTTAATACTCCCTTCATCTCACCCGACTTGTCTTGTTTCTTTTCGGCACTTAGATTAAGATGAGTGGGTGGTTGTGTGTAGATGAGTGGGTGGTTGTGTGTAAAAAGATAGGTCCCACAAAGAAAAAGTGAGAGTTTGTGTAGTAATTATTTTCTTTTTTAGAAAACAAGACAAGTCGGGTGGGACAGCCGAAAAGGAATACAAGACAAGTCGGGCGGGACGGAGGGAGTAATATTTACTGCTTACAAAGTCTTGCTCACATGTAGATTTTTTCTCAGATGGATCTTCATATCACTTCCCTTCTGTGGGCATTTACGGATATTGATGAATAGTTTGGCAAAATTTTCATTTAGGATTTCCCAGTTTCATCTCTTATAAGTTCTATTACAGCTTTGTTGTTGTATATCTGATCATAATAAGTGAATCCTGCAGTGTGACAGTGTGTGGTGTTTCTGCTGATTCAATGAAGTGGTCCTATGATGCAAGATGCAATAGTGTCCCAACTATTCTGCTGTTGATGCAGGAGAAGTTATATGCATTAGGTGGCCTCAAGGTGATCAACATTTGTCACTTTTCCTCCTTGTATGTGTTCTTTTGCTAGGCTGCAATGATTGAGGTTCTCTCGTCTGATTTTGCTTGATGTTCGTGATCGTGGCAGGCAGAGGGGATTTTTCGTATAAATCCAGAGAATAGTGAAGAGGGACATGTGAGGGAGCAGCTGAATAGAGGCATTGTCCCTGATGAAATCGATGTCCATTGCTTGGCCGGTTTGATCAAAGCATGGTTCCGGGAGCTCCCATCCGGTGTGCTGGACGGCCTCTCGCCCCACCAAGTGTTGCAGTGTGAAGCAGAGGAGGAGTGTGTTGAGCTCATCAAGCAGCTT
Source organism: Lavandula angustifolia (assembly GCA_028984105.1). NCBI lineage: Eukaryota > Viridiplantae > Streptophyta > Magnoliopsida > Lamiales > Lamiaceae > Lavandula > Lavandula angustifolia. The sequence continues at coordinate 10,335,588 of CM054821.1, read as the reverse complement.
AAGCCAACAGAGGGTTGTCTCCTAGGCTGGGCCGTTGATCTAATGGCAGACGTCGTTGAGCATCAAGAGTCCAACAAGATGAGTGCAAGAAACATATCCATGGTGTTTGCCCCCAACATGACTAAGGTGAATTATTCAATCATTCAAACAGCACATTTAATTTGACTTAATCACAAAATTGAGCTCTTAATTAACTTTATTTGGTTGGTGTAGATGTCTGATCCATTGACAGCTCTAATGCATGCTGTTCAAGTAACCAACTTGCTCAACACTCTGATTAGTAGGAGAGTACGGGAGCGTGGGGAGGCAGCTGCACCCGTCTCCCCACGTTCCTTTAATAGGAAGAAAGATGAGTGTGAATCTGATGATGATGAAGAGCTGCCACCATACAGCCCTATCAGTGAAGAAAGATACGGATCAGAGTCAGAATCGGAATCATTGAGTGATATCGAGTACTGTTTCTCAAGGCAGATCGAAGAGCATGGCAATGCAAAAGATGGCTTCAGACAACAGCTTGAGAGAATACTCTGCAGAGATGAGTCAAGCCCCATCACTACCTTGCACGCGGAATCTGGTGTTTCTTTCTCTGGTAGTAGGATAGGGAGTTGTAGCACGAGCACGAGCGATGATGAAGGCTCTATTGGATCAAGCTCAATAGCCAAGAATTCAAGGTTTTACCTGCACTGATCAGCATCATCTGCAGCTTAGGATGTGGATTAGTTCCTTCATAGTTGTAAGATTTCAGACACTAATTATATCTAGGATAGTTTTGGTCCAGTATAGTTGCAAGTTGTTTCTCCATCAGCAAAGACTCTTTAACATATAGTACTTAGTTTTTCAGGAAACAAGAGAGCTGATGAAACACCTTGCTTTCTCTTTTTTCTCTCTCTTGTGGCTTGGGTGGTTAGTTGGAGTTGATTTTAAGGATGACTAAATGCATAAGCTTTTAAGATAAGATATTAGTATGAAATTTGAGTACTAATAATTAGTGAGAGACAACAAGAAGTTTGGATGAAATCATAATGCTCCATCTTGATAAATACTGGTAAGAAAATAAATGAGAAATTGATTCCAAGATTTCCCAAGAATGGTTATATTAGATGTATCATCCAAATGTCCACATCTTCATTAATGTAGTTAGTTCTTCTAACATACTCCTCCCTCTGTCCCATTATTAATGTCTCACTTGCCTTTTTTGGTTGTCCCATTATTTATGTTCCATACCAAATAAGGAAATAAATGAGTGGACCACAATCAATCTAACCAAGTGGACCCCACCCCTTTATACTTTTACACCACAACTTTATACATTTACCTCCACTATCTTAATTACCATGCCCAATCCCAATGGGACATAAATAATGGGACGGAGGGAGTAATAGATTGTACGTATACGATAATGCCCCTGGATCCTTTCTTGATTCAATTGCAAAAGAAACTAATTTTTATTTAAATTTCATTGAAAGCGTGTTCGTAACTGCTTTAATAAAGCAATCATTTTTCGTCATCTAATTATGAATTCTAAATCCTCCAATCTCCTAGTTGAATTTACTTACGTATTATGTCACATTTGTCGGATAATCTTAACAAAATAAAATAGAACTTACTTTATACAAAGCAAAAACTCTATACAATTGTGAGGGAACAAAATATCACAGATACAATCACCATACTTTAAAGAAAGAAAACAAACACTAAAAGAGAGAAAAAAATATCTCCCAAGTTATTTTAAGATGCCAAACAAGCCTCCCAAAATAGCCTGTCTGTCTCCCTCTCATTCATATTTGAATCCTCACAACCCTTTGACTTTTTGAACTCCGCCGACGCCTTGCCGCCGCGGTATTGATCAACCACTCCATCCTCAGAGGTGGTGGTGCAACAGCCACCGTCGACGGAGGCGCCGCCGCCCTCATCAACAGAATCATCAAAGCCGGGGTCAACAAAATCATGTCCGCCGCCGCCATCAATTTCAACACGGCCAGCTAAGGAGCCGCAGTTGGACGACTCCGCGTCGTCCTCCACGGCGGCGACACCCGATTCGACCTCCGCCGCCGCGGCATAGAACTCCGACTCGGAGTCGCCACTCAACTCGAATAGCATGTAAGAAGATGCATCAAACGCTCTCCCACCCTCCATTAATTAATCTTTGTACAAATAAATAATCATTCAACTCTTTGTTTCTCTCTCTTCGTTTCTTTGTTTCCTTCTCTCTGTATATATATGTATGTATGTTTGTGTATATATATTAGTTGGGCAATCTTGTAGTATGATAGTTTGATTATCTGTGTGCGTAAAGTGTTTGCTTTAAGTGGGCCGACTATCTGTGCATGTATTTTTGTATTTGGTTTCCTCGTACAGAAATTGTGTGGTTCCAGATCATTGTTGCTAATTTCATTCCAATACACGCCACCTTTCTTCTAGAAGGAACTCCTGGCCCCTTTTTGCCTCCCCTAATATTATTCACAACTCAAACACAATTCTCTCTCTCTCTCTCCCTCTCTCACACACACTCACACGCATTTAATACGAATAGGAAAGGTGGAATCAAAACGTCATGTCTTTCGTGTGAAAAATGCTTGAAATTGAATTTATCATAGCAAGATCATCTAGCCCATTTATGGTGGGCCATTGAATGGTCCATCATAAATGGGCTAGAAGATCCGGATGGATTGATCATGTGTTTTCAATCCTTGGTGAATAGATCCAGTCAAAACCGATAAGACTACGCATAAAAGACTTTTCTTTATCATATCTATATAAATGATGGATTCAACATTTGGAATTTGGGAATTGCGACTCAAATGATATTCGCCGTATTATACACACTCAACACAATCATTTATTATGTAAATGTCATTCGAGTCTAATAAGGAGATTAGTTACATAAGATGGTCTTTCCTAATGAAAAATATTATTGTTCCTTCGTTCCATTGAAATAGTTCAGTATACCTTTTTGGAATGTTTCATTGAAATTGGTTAGTTTTACTTTGAGCAAATTAGTACAAATATTTTTTTGAGGGGTTTACAACTATATACATATCAACTATTCTCTTTAAAAGTCACGTCGAAAAGAAATTGGATTATTTCAATTGGAATGAGGAAGGAGAATAGTGAAATCATTTGGCTTCAAATCTTGAACATAACATTGTTTTGTGTATAATGGTAAAAAAAGTTTAGCCTTTGAGGGACTTGTTCTTGATGTAGTAGTCTAAAACGATAACCGGAGCAGTTATTGAGCACAATTTTTTGTATTACCAATATGAGTGCTGTAGTAGTAGATAGCTCTTTGTTATCCTCTAGAATTTGGACTGTTTTTTGTTATAACTTATATGCATAACACGTAGACGAAGTTATTTATAAACTTTATTTTTTAATATTCGAACTACACAGAAAGTTAGTCGTCAAACACACAGAGTTAATCAAATCATTAGTCAATCTGAAGCTAGTTGGGTCTAATCAAGGTAGGCGAGAACTGATCCAAAGAGGATGATGGATAATTACGTGTAAAATTCTGAATTTTCTATTTATTTCGTTCAAAAACTTCGGTCATTTACTCCTGTATCTTAATCTTGGATAATCCTTCATAGTTGCCAATTCAAGTTTCAGCTTCAACCCAAATTCGAACAAATTTAAACGGTTAAACTATTCGCATCGAATCAATTTCATCTATGGCTTTTCGGAAACAATACTACGTCACCACATTAAAAAAAAAAAAAAAAACCTAATCTCACTACATTTCAATACATGCGGGAAAAAAACGCCTAAATAAAGAAAAAGTTGAAGCAAATACGAACCAAATTTATTTCGATTTAATGCTATCCGGCAACGGAGGCAATCGAAGAACAGCTTCCTCAGTCTCAATCGGATCGGATCTCAAAATCTATGGAAAGCCAAATCCCCCCAAAAAACCTAATTAGAAGCTTTTAATTTAACTGAGTCTGCATTCCGAAGTAATAGGGTAATTCTTACCGGATCTCGAAGCGGTGGTTTGCTGTCGTCTTTGGCCAGCTGGAAAAAGGGTTTGGGAGTTTCTTCTCTCGTAAATCCTGCTCCGTCAGCGCCGCTGCGCTTCGCCGGAGTTGCTGACGTCTTCATTCTGTGAGTTCAATTTTTTATCCGTTGCCCTAAATTATGAAAATACAGAGAGTGAGAGAGAGAGAGTAGTATTGACGAAAGTATATTGGAACAAATATCATTAATTATATTTCTGTATAATAAATATTTTAAAATTCGTAATAATAAAATGTATGCTGAGTATGGAGTGTCAAACATTTAAAAGATTATTAGAATAGAGAAACAAAATGTATAGTCATTTTCATTAATATACATATATACATTATCACTAATCTTAGCTTCCATTTGTTAAAGGTGTGTAAGAGTAGATTAAGTAGAAGATTTCAGTTGTAATTTGGAATCTTTTAAGCTGAAGCTTGAAGCAGCTGAAGTTAGCTGGTGGTGATGGATAATTAGTTGAGGATAAGCAGAAACTATGTAGTTTGGTGGTGGTGCAGATCCAGATATATAAATGCAACCTTGTCCTTGTGTATCATACTTATGTAACATGAAGCTACTGTGACACTTGATTGAGTTTGGAGATGCATTAATTAATTTAAATCTTGTCAAATGGATATATTTCTTATAATGTAGCTGCTAAATTGACACACACCTCCATCTATGGCTGCAACTGCTTGTTATTTTGTCTCAAAAAATTATTCAGATGAAAAGAAGAGTGGAGGTAACTAATATTGTAATATGATGGAACAGTAAATAATATGTACCACGTCGTTCCACTTCTCCATCATCACTCTCGAACGCGTAAAAATTAATTGTATGACTCTTCTCTCACAAGCAACCAAACCAACCTTAGCCCGCAGAAACATGGAGAGAGCAGCAGTGTTTAGTGGCATTGCTACAAGCAACCATCAAGTTACATCATCATAACCTATAAGTATAAATTTGGTTAGGACACAAATTACACTCTTCTAACTCACACCTCTTGCTGCTGCTACATTTATGAAAGAACAGGACATTGCTAAAACTACGGATTTCAAACTCACAAATCACACATGTTCAGAGAAAAAAACACATTAATTTTCTATCGCTCAAAACAAACATGCAAATGAGCTTCCAAATCAAGTTGCCTTTATCGCTAATGATTTTGACTTCGTCAACACTGCCAGAAGCTGATCCTCGCTCATTTGCTTCGGCACTTGGCCTACGAACAGCTTCACGCTCTCTCCTTCCGCCATTACAAAAGAAACTACTCTCTCTCTCTCTCTCTCTCTCTCTCTCTCTCTCTCTTTCCTTTTAAGCTTCAAGGAAATGCTTGACGATGATCTGTGATGATTTTCCAAGCTCATTCCGTTTCTGTTCTGAGACGACGGAAATTTGGGATCCTAGTCTTGATTTACACGACGGATTTGACCTCGTGTTTGCGATATTTACGAGGCCTACCACTCAACGGTTTTACCCATGGTTGACTGTTGCTAGACATTCGATGAGGCTGATGCCATCGATTGTAAAATATTTTCAGAACGAAAACACAAAAACAAAAAGGAAAATTGATGTTAACTTTTCTCAGACATCAATCTAAAATAAAGTATCATGATGTATTAATAAAGTTAAATTGGATAACGATATAAGTTATATAGCTATTTTGTCATAAAAATATTTTCAGATAATTTATGTTAACAACATTTTTGCAAAAAGTTTTTTGAGTGTAAAAAAAGTGATCACTCAAAGTTTGCCTTTGTAGTGTAGAGTAGTGAGCTTCTAGATTTTGATTAGAGAGAGGGTTTTTTTTTAGTATGTGAATTTTCAAAATAACATTCAATTTTTTTTTGTTATCTACCTGCTTTATTTGCCATCTATCCATTTTTTTCACCAAATAAATGTCTATATGGAAAATAATTCTTATATGTTTAAAATTTACTTACAAAACAAACAGAATTAAAAAATACACTAATTGCAATTAAATTTTCCCTATTCCTGAATAAATAAAAAATAAAAATTTACAATTTTTAATTTCGTATTTATTTTGTAAGTAAATAAAAAAAAAAGTGTCATTTTTTTTGTAAATAAAAAATAAACATGTTTTTCTCACTTTTTATGTTAATGCAAGAAACCTCATCCGCGACCGTATTACAAAAAATGTATGACCCGGTCATGATTCAGTTGGATCACATTTACATATCAATGAGTAGAGTGGAGTTTGTCCCGAATGAAAAAATTGAAGTATTTTGGTCAAATATTGGTCGGATCCATCTAACTTGAAGTATGAAAAACATGAAGCCCATATAATATCCTTTTACATATGATTTAGTCATAGAATTGGTTATTTTATGTTCAAAATGAGTATGTATTCAAATTTTACTGATGCCTTTAAATTGAATATGTCACAAATACAGTTTGAGGCTTGATATGATGCCCCCAATAGTACCAATCCGGATTCCATTCTCTGAATGAGTCATCCATGAGTCATTATGGATGAATGACAATAATTATTGGGGGAATTTAAATGGAGAGAATATGTTTTGTTTAAAAGTATGGATGGACAGAGAAAGTAAAAGTGGGGTCACATAGATGAGTGAAAATGTTTGGATAGATCATAGATGAATGAATGAAGATGTGTTTAAACAGAGATAATGTATTAGGAGAGATATTTTAGAATGGATGAAGAGTTAAAGAAGATGTTATATTTTCTTTGTATATTACTGTTGGTTTTCCTCCTGAAATTTTGATCACGACTATTTTAACCGTTCGGTTCATCAATATCTGACTTTTATTCATTGTTTTGATCATTACTAATTTTAACATAACAAGTCGTACAAGTGTTAAACTTTTGCCGGTTTTATAAAATTGAACAACTGTGTTTGATTGGAGCCCGTTAAGTTCGTGTACACGCACGCGACTCTAATTTTTTTTATCATAACATTTAATTTATTATCATGTGAAAATTTTATTTTTAGTTTGTTAGGTTGACTTATGTGTCAATTTTATTTATACATCCGTTCCACTAAAGTTGGCCGCATTTCTCGATTGAGATGTTCAACTAAAACTAGCAATTTTTCGAATTTGACAAATAATTAATATCATATCTCCTATTTTATCATCTTCTCTATTTTACTTTATTTTTTACTCTCACTCATCTTCTATTTCCTAATTTATCATTTACTCATTTCTCATACTTTATTATCTATTATCTTATTATTGTGCCCTATAGAAAGTGACCAACTATCTTGAGACGGAGGTAGTATTAATTGTCTACTTTTAATAATCAAGTTGTAAAAATGCCAAATTTATTAGTACGTATTACGACGTCACGGCTTGCTTAACGGGTTAAAACCGAACAAACTTAGTTAAATTATAAAACGACCACCAAAATCGAATAGTCTCTCATAAGTCATAAGTAAGACCTTTATGTATTGAGAAGGACTAGTGTGCATCATGTTGCACATGCAACATGATCCAATTTTCAATTTTGACCCGGTTTGATCGGGTTTGACCCGGTTTTCCACTTTATTAAAAAAAAAATCTTATTTCTTTCTCCCGTCTTCTCCCCTCCCCACTACCCCTTTCTCTCTCTCCTCTCTTTCTCTTTCTCTTTCTCTCTGCATCTCACCCCTCTCTCTCTCTCTCTCTCTCTCTCTCTCTCTCTCTCTCTCTCTCTCTCTCTCTCCACTCCCCTCTCTCTCTCTTTCTCACTCCCCCCTCTCTTTCTCTCTCCACAGTCCTCCTGATCTCTCCGCCTCCGCCTCCGATCTCTTCAATTTTATTGCCGTTACTCCGCCTCCGATCTCTCCGCCTCCGCCTCCGATCTCTCCGATCTCTCCAATTTCTTCGATTGTTGAGTGAATTTACTCGTACCGATCACGTCTTGTCCTTTTCAAATTAGGGGAGAACAATCTGGCGAATAACAAAATCCCTTTTTCGAGAAAGTAAGGTCGAAAATGGATGTGGATTTCTGGGCTGCAAGGGTTCGTAGGCATATTCCTTCAATTGAGTCTTCTACGCTCGGAAATTCTGGTAAATTATTTTGTATATAAGTTTATTTATTGAATAGTTTGAGGATTTTTGATTTGTGTTAAGGATTTTCTCAATTGGTTTGTGAAATTGGATTTTGCTTTCCATTATTGATCTGTTTTTTCGCTCAAAATCAACTACTTCTTCAGTTAAGGGTTTTACTTCTGGGCTGTGAATTTCCACTAGCCTTCCATGAATTAACATGGTAGTGGTGTTGAAATAGTTTATCTTTGAGGAGAAGATCCAAATTGAAAAGGGCCTAAATATCCTAATTTTTCATCTTAGACAGATTTTGTGTTGAAATGCTGGTTATTATGTTTTTTTTAGATTGGTTTGGTTCGAGTGATGCATGATCTATTTGGAGTTTGATTTATTTGCGTTTTTATTTTTCGAAGAGTTGTTGGGGGAAGATGAGATCTTCATGGGCAGATACTGTTGATAATGTAGCTAGTGGATCTTCCGAAAAGGCTTAGGATCTTCCGCAATGTATCCCGACAACATGACTTGTTTTTTGTTCGATTTTTTTTTTTCTTTTGGTTTTGGTGTCTGTTGAGAATTCTTTTGATGAATTGAAACAGGATTTGCTTTTTATTTGATTATTGAACAATTTTGGTGCTCCATATGGTTTCTAAATGTTAATTTGTGTGCATTTTCGTCTAGAAATGTATCTTTGCTCCTTCGCTTCTGAGTTTGTTAAGATTTTATCGTGACACGTTCTTTTATCGTGATTGACACGTTCTTTTATCGTGATTGACACGCACAGCAGAGACAATTGACACTCTGCTCTCTACTGTGAATTATGTCTTAAACAAACACTCTGCTCATCATTGACATATTCTTTTATCATGATTGACACACACAGTAGAGACAATTAACATTCTACTCTCTACTGTGAATTATGGCTTAAAAAGACACTCCGATCATCATTGACACGTTCTTTTGTCATGATTGACACGAATAGCACATACAATTGACACTCTGCTCTCTACTGTAAATTACGGTTTAAACAGACACTCTGTTCATCATTGACACATTATTTTATCATGATTGACACGCATAGTAGAGACAATTGACACTATGCTCATCATTGACACATACAATCGTTATTTTGTCATGATTGACACAAACAACATAGATAATTGATATTTTTTCATAAACAAATGACACTTTTTTTTTAAACAAATCGCATTTTTTTCAAAAATAATTGATAGTCAATAAATAATATTTTATTCAAATACAAATGATATTTTTGTTTTTTATGATTGACACTTTGGATAAAAAATAAATGACACATTTATTCATTACAAATGACACGTCTTACTTATCAAAAAAATTGAAAAAAAATAAAAAAAATTTGTTTGTTACGATTGACACTTTTGTTTGTTACAATTGATACTTTCGTATGCAAAGAGTGACACGTCCGTCCTTAAAATAAATGGAAAAAACGTTAAAAAAACCGAAAAAAAAGGAAAAAAAAAATTAAATTTAAAAAAAATTTGTTTGTTGCGATTGACACTTTTGTTTGTTACGATTGACACTTCTGTATGCAAAGAGTGACACGTCCGTCCTTAAAATAAAGAGAAAAAAAACATAAAAAAAAATAAAAAAACTACAAATTAATTTAAAAAAAAGGATTAATGATATCATGCTGACATCAGCGGATCAATACGGGTCAAAGCAAGTCAACGGGTCAAATACGAGTCAAAGCAAATTAAAATTGGGTAATTGAATCATGTTGCATGTGCAACATGGTGCACACAAGTTTTTGCCTTGTGTATTTACTCCTATAATTTGTCGCAGTTAAAATAACGAACAAAAATCCATAACCACGTGATTATTGATATAACCACGTGCCGGTTTGAGTCCGACACCCGAACGATGCTGACCCGGCCAAAACATAACATAACCATTAACCAGCAGCTTTGATCTCTAACTATCAAGGTAAAAAAAAAAAAATTGCAACTGAAATCGTTTCTCTCATCTAGGGTTCTGCTTCTATTCGTACATCTGTCGAGGGGCTGTTTTTATTGGAAGATTCGCGAATTCGAATTTGGATTTCGCTCAGCTCAAATTCCGCGATGCCTAGGTATAAACTTGTCTGTTCGATTTTATTTTTTCTTCAATTCATTGAAATCATGCTAAGATTTTCGCTTCTTTACGCCTGATTTTTTTGTTTCATCTTTCCCCTTCTTCAGGTACTACTGTGATTATTGCGACACTTATCTGACGCATGACTCCGTAAGTTTTTTCTAAATTATTTTTTCTCGAAATTTTATTATCGTTCGTGAATGTTCTCTGTTTTTTTGTTGATTAGCCGAGGCCTAGTGAACTACATTTGTTTAAATGATAATTCCAAGTGTGTTTTCTAAATTCACGAGCTGAAAATGGTTGGACACTGGCAAATTGTGTCTGATATAGCTTGAGGAATTTGGAAAGTATTTTCTCGTTATGTTTGATTTTTTTAGTTTTTTCTAGTTTCTTTCTCGGAATTTTCTTTTTGAATAAGTCAGCTATCTCTTGGAATTCTTGTATCCGTTATTATCAGAATTGTTGAATAAAATCTAATAACTGCTCTCTGCTGTATTGTCTAGTGATTTTGATGTATGCAACATAACAAAATTTTGTGATTTTTGATGTTGTAATTGTTGGATGTTATGCAGCCTTCGGTTAGGAAACAACATAATGCAGGTTACAAGCACAAGGTAATCTTTGCCCCCTTCCTAGCGTCTTCATTTACTTATTTTTATTTTTCTGAAATCATGTATTCTGATGGGATCAGGCAAATGTACGAAGTTATTATCAACAATACGAGGCACAACTAAATCAAAGTTTGATAGACCAAAAAGTTAAAGAGCATCTTGGGGCCTTTAGGCCTCCTGTCGCCCCTTATCCAAGGCCGGGCCTTCCAGGTCTGCCTACACCAATTCCGGGACAGTTGCCTCCTGGTATGACTTTTAGACCTCCAATCTTGCCAAGACCAATGCCTGGAGCTCCAGGTATGCCGAATTTCCCTTTATGATGCCATTATTTCCTTTCTTTTAGTTATCTTTTTCTCATTTCCTTTATCATGGTAGAACTTGCTTGCATATCTTGATTCATGAATATTTGAGTTGGAACGCGTATTCTAAAGAACAGTGGATTACTTCTCACTTGAGAGTTGGGATAGTTTATGTCTTGCAAGTATTTTAGGCAGGATTAAATCACATGCCTTATGATGCCACCACTGCTAATTCCAGTGGACCAATGCTTTTTCTTGTATTTTCTACAGATAATGGAAATTTTAAAATTCGGCGGGTGCTATGGCTCCACCACTGTAAATTTTATGTGTTTAATTAGACAGTCATCCTTGTTCTCCTTGTGTTGGTGTGATATGATAGTATTGATGACACGTGATTCATTTTTTTTTCCCACTGAACTGCCAATAGGAGGATATGCGCCTGGCCCGATGCCACCACATATGGTGCCTCCTCCGGGTGCACCTTTTCCCGGTCAAATGAACGGTCTCCAAAGACCCTTGACAGCACCTCCTCCATTGGCTCCGGGAAGTGCTGGAACCACCACAAGTGGTGTCCCACCGGTGTTTCTTCCTCCTCCTCCACCGTACCAAGGTAACATGTCTTTACCTACAGGCGGAGGTAGTGATGGTTCTACGGCTAACTCTTTTTCTCCTGAGGCTGATCAGTAATCTTGCGTCTGCTCGGTATTCTTCATTGGTAATTTTGGATGTTGAGGAATATGTTGAGAATCTGTAGAAATAATTTTTTATTTGTAGAAGAAAGATCGATTTTGAGGCTGCCTGGTGCTGTTTGTAATGTCTCTGTACAAAACTGAACCAAACCAACAATTGCAAACTTATAGTTTACTGCCCTTTTCGCTCAATTGATATCTCATTTCTCTTCAAATATGAATGCTTGCATATCTTGCTGAATTTAAGTCTTGATGTTTCTTTATTTTTAGGTTTTTAGGTTTGGACACATTGATTTCAAGGGAGTTAGTTAGATTGGAGTCATGTATTCGTTAACAATGCTGCAGAATTGAACCAAACCAACTATTGCAAATTTACAAATAGATAATTTAATTATATTTGTTTTACTTGTTAGAATAGAGAACTGTAATGGCGAACTTATTTGCCGTAAATTTCATATTTTAAGAACTAGACGTGAATTTTATTTTCAATAATAATATTAGTGGATTTTTATAGGTTTTATTAAATGTAAATTTTACCTTTTAATATACATATATAAGTGGTTTGAAATTTTGAATAGTAATACATGCATATTAAACTTATTCAAAAACTCAACAATTTCTTGAGCCTTAATCGTATTTGGTAAATTAGAATCGAGTGTTCCCGAATAAACGTTAGTCTTGTAGTAGTATTTTGCATGCTATATGAGCGGGACAGACTTAAGAAAAATTACTACTACTATTTTTGTTAATATATTTTTGGAATTGTTATTAAAGTCAGAGTAGGCGCCAAAACAATTTGGGCAAATCAAGCTAAGATAATTACGTTACCCAAACCTTCTAAATAGGATAAGGAAACTACGAAATCTCTCTCCTCTCTCCCACCCCCGCCCCTGCATATGTCGATCGCGGCTGCAAGCTGCTGGTTCTCCGCTTTATCTTCCCGCCGCGGCGCTACCTCCAGTCGCTCATTAAACTCCAAGCACCCCTGTTGTGCATCATACAGACCTTCTTCATTGAGTGCTTCAGTCCGTAAATCCATTTTCGAGGTACTGTGGTGTTTAATTTGGTTCGTTCTCTGTTTTGAGTAGTATATATCGTATTTCAAATGCAACTGAGTGGGCAATATATTGAAGCTACGAAATTTTCTATTAATGATAGTGGAAGGAAGCCTGTAAGGCCAATTTTATACGGGGTATCTTGGTGATAGTTTTTTTTTTTTTTTTTTAAATTATCTCTGATGTTTAGTTCGGACCAGTATTTACTGTTCTTGGATGAGAACTATTGCTTTTATTCGTAAATACATGGATCTGTATTACATTCATGAGATTTATTAAGTTCTGCTGGTGGAAGATTTTATATTTACTGTGCGCTCATTTCATTAAAGTTAAGACGTGGAATTTGAATTATTTTCATTTGAACTTGTCCATCTTTTATAAGAACTTGGAAAATTATAAAGGGAAAAATGAGGCATTGCAGATCTTAAATTTGTTCGCTGAGTATTTTTTGAATGAGAACTATTGTTTATTAAGTTGAAGCAAGTCGGTGTTGATGGCCAAGTCATGAAATCGCCCAAGTTGTGAGAGTGGAAGCAAAAACTATGAGGGTGAAAAGCGGGTAGTCGTTATCTGCTGTTTGAATATAGAAAGTTAAGTGACAGAACTTTAAAATATTTTAAGCTATCTTCCATCTCGCTCTTGTAGAGTCTAATCATGGAACAAGTGTGTGACATTATTACATACTGTTATTTGGTTACTTTTTTTTTTGAAAGAGGCAAATGAAGCATCTTCACATCATACACTTCAATTCACAATCAAGCTTATATGCAGAACTGTCGGCTAAGTCCAAGCATCGAATATCCTCCATCAAGTGAAGGAGGAAGAAATACTAGGAATACAAAAGGACAATCTAAGTCAACATCCATCAAGTCATTTGGTGTGCAGAAGAAAGGGAACAAGGGGCATGCGATTGATTCAGTGGAACAACAGGTAATAGGCTAGATATCTAGTCCGAGAATCCCCCACCAACTGAAATCTATTGCCTGTTTTACTATGTTTATGAAGATTGCATTTCTGGTTAATTAAGTGTTATTGCTGCTATAGTGAGATCTGGTAATAAAGTGACGGCATGAAAAATATGTGGAATTAGATTTTATATTTTATATCATAATTAACACTTTTTATGATAATGTTAGTGATATGAGTGTACCTTTTCTATTCAGATATACACGAAACTGATGACTACATAGTGAGTTGTATTTTTAGTCATATTTTTGTGTGGTATTAACAAAAACAGACTTCCTGTTAAGCTTCAAGCGGTCATAAATATGTTGGGTTCTTTAATACTCACTGCCAATTGTTTCAGCTAGGTTCTAAGGAAATAACTGGCCTGTGTATTGTTCTTTAAAACTTTTCTAAAAAATACTCATGATCCAATTTTCTTCTGTTGCTATTTGTACCATTGCATTTTTGACATCTTTACTGGTTCATTCCCTTAAGCCTATTCAATTATCTGTCTCAGGTAGAGACAGGAAACCTTCAAGATGTTGCTTTTCTTAATGCGGTTGTCAAGGTAAATATCTATGTTTCTGTGTCAGTTAGTATGATGCGACTTGTATGATCTATTCCTCTATATACCATCTGCATTTTATCTTGCAAAAGAGTGGGTCAGGGTTTGAACATAGCTTCATATGCACATACACTGACATTGATTTAATTGCATTTCAGAAATGTTCCTTAAGAAACACCCTCAAAAGTGGGCTGATCCTGAGAACTGCTATGATAGCACTATTAGTAACCAAACATAAGTTTCAATACTTTTTTTCCAAATGAAGCTTTCTGTTGCATGTATGTGATGCTTGAAATGCCACGTGAAGTATTCAGCAGTGCAAACAGTTGCAGCTATGGGCTGTCACAATTAAATGTAAAATAACCAATGGGTAAAATCATTTTTCCTTTGTCAATAAGTGTTTGCAAATATAAAATCCCAACAGTAATTGCAATTTTCCGTAAATGTCGTGATTGAACATTCTGTTATGATTTTTGTAGTTTCTTTCTAAGTCCAACAAGTTATGAACTCTTGCTAATTTATTACTTCATTTAGGTTTACACAACTCACTCTGCACCAGACTATTCCCTACCTTGGCAGAAGCAACGACAGTATACAACTACTGGAAGGTATCTTAGTGCCTATATCTTATACCATTTTTTGTTTCTCTCCAGGAAAACTAGAATTTTCCTCAGGAAGCATTTCAGAAAATGTTTTTAATATTGATTCCACTTCTAGTTCAAATGCTAATCCCCCCCTTAAAAATTTGTGAACAGTGCTTTTGTGATTGGAGAAGGGAAGCTTTTGACAAATGCCCACTGTGTGGAACATGATACACAGGTAAGCAGTGAAAGTCTTTCCCCTGCAACAGTTTATGTGAATGACTTAGCATGATAACCTTGATTTTAATAGAGAGACATGGCTATTTTTTCATCTGGGTCCTCTTTAAGCAACCTAGTAGAGGGACGTGCCAATTCCGATGCTGAAATTGCTCATGTATTTTTGAGTATTTTGGTTGAAGTATCATCAAACTGCGAATTGTCACTAATAATAGAATCTCCTCTAGATATACAATAGAGCAAATAAAACAGATTAGTAATTTTTTTTGATGGATTCATACTTTCTCTATTAGACTGAGTTTGAACCTTTTAATATCTTTGCCTAATTTATTGAATAAATGGTTGTTTTCACACTAAATCATAAACTTTCTACTCGTCTCTTGTTTCCTATCCCATTATGTTCACTATATATTGTATAATTTCATGATTGCAGGTGAAAGTGAAAAGAAGAGGAGACGACACAAAATATGTTGCAAAGGTAGCTGTCTGTTAAGATTGATATAATCACTAGTACTATTATTATTCCCTCTGTTCTTTTAATACGTCGAATGTCATTTGGCACACTACACTCACATCACTTTTCCCTAAGAGTAAAAAAACCTCAAAGTAAATCAGATTAAGGCAAAAGAGGTTATTTGCAACTGCATTTGCCTATGAAAAAGGTATAGGTTCTTCATATTATTCTCAAAATACTATTTTTCAGCAAAAACACGAGCTCCTCTCGCACTACCCTTTTTCCCATTGATAATGATATCCATGGGACTCATGATAAATCATTGATGGTGGAGCTTACCCTAATGCAAGTGATTATCTCAGGTTCTAGCTAGAGGAGTTGAATGTGACTTAGCTCTGCTTTCTGTTGAAAGCAAGGAATTCTGGGAAGGAGCTGAGATACTTAATCTTGGAAACTTGCCTAATTTGCAGGTTTGTTTGATCACCTTTGTTTACTTAGATAACAACGGAAAATTAAAATGTCCATATATATCTAGAGCAGTTGGTTCATTGACTGCACAGATCTGGCTCCAAAGAAGCAGAATAAATATTATTTTAATATATGGCAGGGTTTACTTCTACTATATTAAATTCTACTAGAATTGTTTCTGCACTTCCAATTCTGATATAGACAGTCGAGATCTATTCTCGGTTCTTTCTCATTCAATTTGCAGGATGATGTGACTGTGGTTGGATATCCACTTGGAGGAGAAACAATATCTGTGTCCAAGGGTGTGGTATCAAGAATAGAGGTTTGTACAATATTACGAGACATATGAGATGGCATGTATCAAAGATTTTGGGCTATGGAAACTGCAATTTTTATTTTTTTTAATGTGCTAGTGATATTTTGTTGGATGAATCACTGCCAATAACTTATGTGAGGTAAACTTACTGAGAATTAGTTTTTAGGATTACCAATACATATGGAAGGTAAAATTTCTAAAGGAATGTGTTTGCTGTCAAAGTGGGTTGTTCAATGCTGAGACAATCCTTTTGCATCCAAGCTTATATATGGAAAATTTTTGCAATGCATTTTACCTTTAGTCGAATACTATTACTTCGGTAATAAGTTAGGATCAAGCTCTTTTTCTTAAGCTTTAGATTCGAAAAATATATCTTTTATTAAATGGACATATTTCATACATTTCATTTTGTTTCAAATTCATTAAACAGAATTAGGTACAATGAGCAAACTGAGGAAGGCATTATCAGGATTATGTTTGTTTAATGTGTACAAGTCTGCAATCCAAAAATTAGCTTTACAATCTTAAGCATACCAAAATTATGCATTGCTGTTTAATTATGATCTAATATACCATATTACTTTATGGAAATTGATCTCCAGTGAAATGCTACACATTTCTTGACAGAATCGCTACGGCAGAACAATGCTATTTGTTACGCATTTACTTTACTATTTCTTTAATTTTTAGATGTCCAATGGGAAACATAACTCCTCTATTATAATCAATAATATTTGAATAGCTGCATAAGACATTTTTCTGTTTCATATGTATAAAGGCCAACCTTGCTATAAATGCTATAAATCTCAGGTAACATCATATGCTCATGGGGCTTCAGAGTTACTTGGTATTCAAATTGATGCAGCTATAAATCCTGGTAAGTATAACAAGGCAATGGTCAGCTGGTATTTGTTAATGGCTGATGTACCATATATTTGAAATTGCTTACATGGAAGTCTCTGAATTAATGGTTCTACTAACTTTTTGAAATGTTTATTTCTGGTTGTATATTTGATTCCTATGCTGTACTCTCTTAATTGCTTTTTTTCTGATCTTTTCTTAGGTAATAGTGGTGGACCTGCATTCAATGACCAAGGAGAATGCATTGGAGTAGCGTTTCAGGTAGACTTTTATTAAGATTTTAATATAAGAGCATAGAGGCTCAATAGTCTCTTATACATCCATTTTGCTAGGGGTTGGAATCTCTTATGCTGCTCCTCATTTTTAAAGTAATCATGGCAGCTGTTCATTTTGGCAATAATCTGCAGTTTTTCTTATTAGAATCATATTCTCAGTAGACCTTTCCTTTAGGTATACAGATCTGATGACGTTGAGAATATTGGTTATGTAATTCCAACAACGGTTGTGTCTCATTTTCTTGAAGACTATGAAAGAAACAGGAAATACACTGGTGAGGCTTCCTGTCAGTGAATCAATCATCATGTTTTTCATAATTGAATTCCTAACATCATGATACAACTGTTGGCGTGAGGAACATCCTCTGTAAAATATTTGGAATAACAAATGCTGTTGCTCCTATTTGTGAGAGCACTTAAAGATTAATAGGGTGTCGTAATAGTTTCTTAGACAACTAATCTTTGATATTAAATAAGAGAATACATGGAGCATCTCCTTGATGTTCCATGTATGCTATTTTTTATATGTTAATTTAATTGTTTTGTATATTTACGTTCATAGTCATGTAACGTGATCTCTCTTTGTTTTTGTTAGGGTGAGCATTTGTAAAAACCTGAAGATTATATTTTATGCTACTGATGAAATCATGTTAATAAACATTTCTTCCTACACTTAGGTTTCCCTTGTCTTGGAGTGGTGTTGCAAAAACTGGAGAGTCCAGCTCTAAGGGCTTGCTTAAGTGTTCCATTCAATGAGGTTTCTCTTGCTCTTCTCTTCTCTAAGACTATCCAGATTTTGTCTCTAATTACTTATTATTTGCTGGCATTCCTGTGCTTAAATGTTTGTAGCCTATGTGATTACATGTTAGTTTCTCTAAATTCTTTTATTTTGATATATGCTTTGACCTCCATCAGGCATTTCAATATTATCGTGTCTGGACTCAAAGTTGGGATGGTAAAGATGATGTGACCTCCATCACATTTAGCTAGAAATTGCTTTGTCTGACGTTAATGCTTTTAGATCATAATTATAGTTTGGAAAGCTAGTTGTTAGCGATTCAATATCTCTTCAAAAATGTTGCATTCTTGAAGTACATGCTGACCAGTTTAGCTTGTTAAAAATATCATTTTCCTCTATGTGATTTTCTTGAGAGATAGAGTCGCGAGCTTTTATGGATACATGTCATTCCCAATGCCCAAAATGCACTTGCTCACTAAGGTGACTTGTATAGATTGCAAATAAATATTAGGGAAAAGATCTGTCCAAACCCCTGAACCATTTTGCAAGGTTAAGGTAAATGCTGAAGCTTCAACCACATCCAGCTCCCTCCACTTTTGGAACATACTTGCGTCTAGCTCCCTTACTTTGGACGAAAAAACTAACAGCATTAAAAGTTGTTGGTTTGTGTAAGATTAACACCGCTAACTTTTCTGTCCAAAGAAGGGGCTAGATGCACCTTTCAAGAGTTCAGGGGCTCGATGAGAGAGAAAGGAGTTTAAGTACATACTTCAATAGGGGTCTGAATGGATCTATTCTCAAATATTTCTTAAGCTTCTACACGGTATAGACTGAACAGGGATCGTTATTGTAATAACATTAAATGGAAGTAGCTGATTTTCATAAAGTACATTTTTGATTCAGATTAAAGCACACAAAACTTTTGCTGATGATCAAATGAACCAATACCAATCAGATCTCATTCGCATATGGAACATAAGTTCTCCTGACCAAATTTATATCATTCATAGCGGTAAAAAGATTGTGACCGGTTTTGGCTCTGCAGAAATTAATTAATTTTGCATTGGTGCTTCAATTGCCGTGCCATTAACAAGCAGCTAGACAGCTGCCTTTTCTTATCAATTGCTTAACTCTAACCTTACATTGTCACAAACTTTTTCCGTTGCAGGGTGTACTTGTGAGGAAAATTGAGCCTACTTCCCATGCCAGTCATGTGTTGAAGGAGGTATCTCTAATGTCACGAGTTTAGAGAGTTCTTTATTGTTGTATTCCGCCTTGTTTCCAACCTTATAAACTTGTGCAGCCCTTATATGACATATCAGTTGCTTGGTATTTGCTCATATTTAAAATTGTTTCAGTTATTTCCAAATGTGACTGGTTTACTGTCAACAAGGGCATAGTTGGTGGCTGTTCATTTCTCGCTCTGCCTATGTACTGAGCTCATCAGTTCTTTTTGTTTTTATGGAGACTGTTAAACCAAATATTTAAGTTTTCTCCAATTCAGTCTCTACTCTGCTACCAAAATTGGAAGAATGTGTTATTGTGGGGAGCATTGATATCTTGAAGCTTTCTCTGTTAGGCTTGCGTACCCTCATCCATGCTTAGCACTCAGATATATGTGAAGTATAACATAAGACTGATTTGTTGCTATTAGTTTATAGTGGAACAGAATAATTTGTTTCAGCTACAGGACTCATATTTTTACCTATTCAGTAACCAGAAACTAAGTTATTAAAGCCACGCTATGTTTTCTTAATTGACAGCAGACTTTTTCTGATCAGGTTTTATTTTATGGATACTGATTTTTTGCATGCCCAGGTGATTCCCTAACAATGCAAGTACTTTGCTTGTCATCTGCAAGTAGAGATCAGTATACCTTCATTATACTGCAAATAACCATTGCTTTTCTGACAACCTCTTCAGGGTGACGTCATTGTGAGCTTTGATAATATTCGTGTTGGATGTGAAGGAACAGTACCATTCCGGTCAACTGAGCGCATTGCATTTCGCTATCTTATCAGTCAAAAGTAATAATTTCCTTGACAGAAAAATAAATTTATAATAACTGCTACAGAGTTTTTAATATTTATATTTCTTTCCAGAAGTTTATCATATTTATATTTCTTTGTAGATATCTCTGTTTATTTAGACTGACTTTTTATTATATAGAATATACAAAGCAATACATTAACATTCCAGACTCGTATTTTAACTGCATCAACTTTTTTTGCTTCTTTTGTCTTATTGTATATTTGTCCACCCTCAAAATTTAAGTGATACATAAACATTGACATAGTTACTAGACCAAGCTTAGTTTTCAATCTCATTTTTACATAGTTCTATTGAAAAAAACTAATTAAAAGAGCATTGAGCTTTTCAGTAAGCTGATGATAAATCTCTAAAAAGATGCTCGATGTCAGGTTTACTGGTGATGAAGCAGAACTTGGCATTATCAGGAAAGGACAATCTATGAAAGTTCAAGTTATTTTGGATCCACGAGTGCCTCTGGTAACTGGAAGCATTTTATTGTAGGGATTCACTTTACTTTTCAAAATACAACTTAATGCTTGTTATTTTGTCTTCTTATGCTCCTTGAAGGTTCCGTATCACATTGAAGGAGATCAGCCTTCATACTTAACTATAGCTGGTTTGGTGTTTACATCTCTTTCAGAACCTTTGATAGGGTATGCTATCACTTGTTCTTACAACTTCATTTTTCCTCCTACTGCTGTTACTGCATTCAATTTTGGCATGTCCAATACTAACATGATGTAATCTGTTTATATTTTAAAGGGAAGAATGTGAAGATGATGCCATTGGGGTAACAGTTTTTCTTTTTCTCGTTTTTAAAGTTCACTGACCTTTGCAATATTATTTTTCTTAATTCGGTCGGCAATTGCTTCTTTATGTGACCAGTTGAAATTGTTGGCTAAAGCACGATACTCTATGGCAAGGTTCAAAGGAGAACAGATTGTGATTCTATCACAGGTATGCTCGTGGTTAAGTGAGCTCTAGATGCAAATTTCTCCGCAAAATTATCTTCTCTGGCTAGGTTGGTTTGATTGAATTCAAGAATGTCAGCAAGTGAAGTTAAGACTATCTAGTGGGTTATAGATGAGACCACCTCATCCTTCTTGGTTGAAATATGTTCACCTGGCCATTTACGCACTCTTTCATTTTCTTGTTGGGCTTGTGTTCTTGGCTCCTTCCTGCCTTTTATCTTCGTGAGTATCAACAGAGCTCAGATTTATAGACAAGAAATAAAGAAGCCTAATTCTTTCTGTATTGCTATTTTGCTAACAAATATTGTTGCTCGCATATTTAATTTCCTGCTATTTACAGGTATTAGCAAATGAAGAAAACATTGGATACGAAGACATGAGCAACGAGCAAGTAAGTCAGCTGCATCTAAATCTGAATCCCTCCCATTCTGCAGTTTGCTGATTCGAACACCGAAACAGGTTTTAAAATTAAACGGCACTTGGATTAGAAATATTCACCACCTGGCTCATCTAATCGACTGTAAGCGCATCTCTTGCCTTTGTTTCCACATAACCAGAATATCTCCAAGAATCACAGCTATGTCTGCACATTTCATTGTATCAGCTTGCAAGGACAAATATCTAGTCTTTGAATTCGAAGACAACTTCTTGGTTGTTTTGGAGCGAGAATCAGCTCTAGCTGCATCAACCAGCATCCTCAAAAGCTACGGAATCCCATACGAAAGATCTCCTGATCTAATGGAACCATACCTGGACTCAGTAGGACAGAATGAAGCTATCGATCAACGTGAGTTTGGTGATAGTCCCGTTTCAAACTCGGAGATCGGACACGATGGGCTTCTTTGGGCATAAACTTTTGACACTATATTCACTTTCATTTCCAATTTATATTACTTCATGTTTTTACCATTTTGTATTATTATGGAAAACTATTCTTTGGAGAGTGTAGGTAGAGACCTATAGTCAGTCACAATCTCTAACCTTTTGGTAGAACATTAGATTATTTTGGGGGTTATTTGTATCCTATCTATGCCTGGCTTGTGGCTGCAGAGTATCATAGGTTTATGTAGAAGAATTTATTCAATTCCCTCTG
Organism: Lavandula angustifolia; assembly: GCA_028984105.1. Taxonomy (NCBI): domain Eukaryota; kingdom Viridiplantae; phylum Streptophyta; class Magnoliopsida; order Lamiales; family Lamiaceae; genus Lavandula; species Lavandula angustifolia. Next base: position 10,313,288 of record CM054821.1, on the reverse strand, counting down.
TTTTGTACTACTAAAAACTTATATGGCACTATCTTGTTGCTAATAGGTACTTGTGATTACTTTTTGGAATCCCAGTTGAATAGGTGGTTAAAATAACATTATTTTGTTGTTGGAGAGAGAGAGTTCCATAGTACTTCATGGGTACAATAGAATTTTATCCATGTAACAGTTACTAACCACTTGCTACACAATATTTCTAGGTTGTTTTGGGGGAGAGAGAGAGAGAGAGAGTTCCAACTGAAAAAGTGGGTCGCCCCATGTAGAGCAGATTGGAATAAACATTAATTTCTAGTCTTGTGAGACCATAATTAATAATTTTGAAGGTGTAGTGAGTTGATGTCAGAGAAAACGATAGCACCAACTACAGCATATTCATGTCCATGGCCCCAAACTGCTTCCTCTCTTACCCGACCAATCATGTTCTGCCACATGTCACTCCCCTTCCCCACCCAAGCTTATCAGAAGGTTTAGGGCATACGCTCATACGTGTGCGTGGCACTTGTAAAATTATTGAGTATTAATATTATTTTTTTAGTAGAATGTGGAAAAAAGTGTATATTCTGAGATAGATATATCGAACTAACCATTCTAAGTTAATCATAAGTAACAAGTTCACTCATAGCGATCTTAATGAGTTTGAACTCATGACCTTCGATTATAGGCATTATGATTTTTAAAGGGACATGTTTTGGCAAACTTTTACATTATACGTAGATGTATAGATGGATCATCATGTGTAGATACCCAACTTATTATATTACTGCTTGACCCCACCTCCACTTCTTTGTTGATGCAACTCCCATCTTTAATCATTCATTCCTCACAAAAAATACTTCATTTATTTCAGTATCCTTCTGCCAAAAATTCTTCTCCTTTATAGCCAGCAATAGTGGAGAAAAAAGAGAAGCATTAATGGCTCACTTCATAGCTTCAATATTCTTCATCTTTCTAACAATTTCCTCATCATCATTAGCTTCAAACAATAATTTCCCAGCCTCAACCATTTCTGCAGCACCAGAATTATCTCCTGACATCTCTCCTCTCTTCCCCACTCCTCGCCTCTCTCCAACTGAGTCATCTCTCCCAATCATCCCCTCCACTCCCAGCCCACCAAAACCTGATGGTGATGGAATGGCAGCAGCTCCAGGGCCAGACGTGGCCGTCGCTGCGCCGTTGCTGGATTCTTACTCTTCTTCTCTCAGTCTGTTGATTGATGGAGGACTCTTGAGTCCAATTATGTTCTCTGGTTTGGTGCAGCTTTCTGGTTATGGTTTCTGAAGAGTTTGTTGTTTTTTAGTTTAGTAGTAATTAGAAGTGGTGTATAATATGTTTAAGAGGTAAAATGTAGGATTTGGACTACATTGGTGTGTGGATGGAGTTGTAATTAGTTCTGCTATTTCAATAATGGATTGGCCTCCAAGGAAAACTCTCTCTCTCTCTCTCTTGTAGGGATTAGATTGATTGGGTAAGAATTCTAAGCTCATACTAATAGTTTGTACAATTGTATTCGAGTATGTAAATGAGCTTGTCGTTCTATTTTACTCCATGTCAATTAGCAAAATAAAACAACTTTTTTAGTAATAAATTCAACTTACTTCAAAAATTATCTTTCATTTCGGGTGACAGTGGCACGTTAAATGCCGCACCTGGCTATATGATACTGTAACATCAACTAACCGAGCACTCACTTCCGATAGACGTAGCGATTGCGGGCTCATCGTTAAAAATTACCATACTTAAATTTAAAAATCGCGACTTCATTGTAGTACTCCTTCCGTTTCATAGATATTGTCCAATTTTTCTTTTGATTTGTTTTATAAATTTTGTCCAATTTCTTAAAAAGTCAAGATCTCGTGGCTAAAAATTAACTACAATTTGAAAGACCCACAACTCTACACACAACAACAACTCTCTTAAATTTCATGCCGTATCTATAGAGCGGAGGGATTATTAATTTGCCCCTCAATTTTATCTTACTGTCGTGTTTAAAATTAAAATAACTATAATCCTAGATTTTTATTATTAACTTAGATAGTAAAACTAGAAGTACCATAAGATCGGATGAAAAATTAAAAATAATGAAATTAATCAACCTTAATTAATAATTCGAATATTAATGATTTATTACATTTTCTTCAATTCAGTTCTCTCTCTCCCTCTAATATCTGCACATTAACTCATCATTATTACTTTCGATGAAATTGACAACTGCGTATTTATGTTACTATGAACAATATAATATTGTTCGAAATTTTATTTTATTATAGTATATAGATTATTATTATTTTGCAAAACTAACATTAATATATCAGCGTCTGTCATAATTCATAAATAATTAATCATAATCATAAAGCAGCAAAAAAAAAGTGCTGAAAACACACCCACCAATCCTAATCTCTTCAATCTTCACTTTCACTGCATCTTTCCTTCTCATTCTCTCTTAATTATCTCGACAGTTCATCTAACCCTCAAAGAATTCCCCCAGACTCTGTAGGTCTGCGAAAATCAGCCATGTAAAAGAAGCCCGAGTTTTTTAAGGAATAGTTTTTCTACAGATCTGTGTGGATCTTTTTCGTTCTACGACTCTGCGCATTAATGCTGATTTATTTTGTGTGAGATGTGCGATTCTTTTGCAATTACTTCGCTCTCTAAATTTTGGATTTTTTTGTTTATGCTCTACCGATATTTTTGTCTCGATTTGAAGCTGTAGGTTTGGAATTGTGTGCATAGATTTCTCGATGGCTTCTGCTCTTGGAATATTTGTCATTTAGATTGCTTGTGTCGGGGTTTTAGTAGAAACACTTTTTAGCATGTTTTTTATGTGGACCAAACAATTTTCCTTAGAAAACAAACAACTCTGTTGATTCCAGCACTTGTAGATTTATTTTAGTGGGTTTGGTGATATTTTCTATCAAAAGTCAGATTTTGTAAGGCTTTAGGAGGTGTAGATAGATTTTGTTCAGCATTATTGATAATTATGTCGTTGAAGAGCATACTTCAGGATATGAGGGGTGAATTAGGGAGCATATCAAGGAAGGGGTTTGAAGGGAGGTTTGGGAGGTCTCGATCTCATCGGGTAGTCGAGGAGTGTAGGGTGAGTGCTGTGGATGGTCTAAGGCAGAGCTGCTGGGCAAATATGCCGCCAGAGCTCTTGAGGGATGTGCTTATGCGGATTGAGGAATCCGATTGTGATTGGCCCTCCAGGCAGAATGTTGTTGCTTGTGCAGGTGTCTGTAGGAGTTGGAGAGAAATTATGAAGGAAACTGTTAGAAGTCTTGAAGTGTCTCGGAAGGTGACGTTTCCCATTTCTGTGAAGCAGGTTTGTGTTTAGGTCCTTCATGTTCTTTTTGTGTCATGTTTATTTTATGCTTTTCGCATTTCCTTCTCGTTTATTTGATGTTTAGATTCTAGATGAACATTTAGAACTCTCTTTAGATCTTCTGGAAGATTATTTTTAATATATTGTCCAGAACCGTTTCAATTAGGCCAGGTGCAGCTGTAGCTGCTGTCTGAATATATGTATCGTGATATTTTTTTCAATACTTTGCGATAACATTGCCAATCTGGAATCATAATGAGGCTTTCTAGAGACATGCTTCTTAATCATATGTTAACATGCAATGTTTGAGAAGCTAATACTTTCAAGTTTCAAAGTAAGAATGGAACGTTTGTGGATTTAGACAGCTTGTTGGTGTTTAGGATAGAGGTTCAGTCATTCAAAAACCATTTTAGCTCTCTTGTTTAATATCATGAAGGAACAAGAGAGATAGGTGTTGAACCTCCTTTCCTTATCAATGACTTGAACTGTGTACGCGAGGGCAAGAAACTGGAGGTTTTTTGTTTTTTTTACATGCAGTCTGCTGCTAATTTCCACCGTCATATTTTACCAGACAAAGTTGTATGGTATAAAACTGACCCTATATTCAAGTAGGAAATATTACTTGAATGTGATTTAGACTTCCTTTTCAAATTCTCCATTGAACAAGGGTAAAGATCCTCAGGGGGATAATTACCTTTCTGACTGTGATTGATATTATATTGTTTTCTTGTTTGAATATTTACAAAGCAAGAGAAATCTAAATGCTCCTCGAGTGCTTGCTAATTATGAAATTTTGTGTTATTATGGTTGGGCCTGTGAGCCCATTCAAAATTACAACCTAAATATTTAAATAGATAATATGGATATGCATCCTAACACCTTCTGATCTTCTGGGATGAGAATTGACGTAGAGTTTTAGTTTTTAGTATGTATATCTTAGTGGATTTGAATCGAATCAGGTGTCTTGGTAGAGCTGTTTGACTTAGTATTCACCAGTTTTCTTGACTTGCATTCTTGTTAAGTTTGTTTTCCTGTCTCTTCTAAGTGCTGAAATAAATTATTTTGCTGTCTCCACAGCCTGGTCCAAGAGACAACCTAATCCAGTGTTTCATTAAGCGGAACCGAAGCAGCCAAACATATTACTTATACCTTAATTACAGTCAAGGTAAACTGCTTAAAAATCGAGTTTCTCTTTCTTTTCTCGAACAGTTATACCTACATTGACCTAGCTTTTCTTACCACCAGTTAATCTTATTCTGATGTTCCATAAAACTTAAGTTGCTTTGTATTGAGTATTCATGTCTTTGTCTTGCAACAGCTCCTAATGATAATGGGAAGTTTCTTCTTGCTGCTCGAAGATGTCGACGACCAACTTACACAGATTACATAATATCTTTGCATGCTGGAGATGTATCTAAGACCAGCAGCAACTACATAGGGAAGTTGAGGTAAATACTTTAAATGAGTGATCTTGCTTCCAAACTCGGACTTTTTAAACATCGTCTTGTTTCTCTCATGCAGGTCTAATTTCTTGGGAACCAAGTTCACGATCTATGATTCTCAGCCACCAACTGCTGGAGCTAAAGTTACTAAATCTCGTTCAACGAGGTTGGTTGGAATGAGGCAAATCTCTCCTAGGGTCCCTGCTGGCAACTATTCGGTCGCCCATATTTCATACGAGTCGAATGTCTTGGGCTCGAGGTAAGGAATTAACCTTTCCGGTTGAAGTTTCATAAAAAACTATCTGGCCAACACGAAATGCTTCATGTTAGTGTTCGTATTACCACAAAACAAAACATGATTACGGCATTATGCTAATTGACATCCATATTTGCCCTTGCTTGTTGAGTATGTGGAGTCTGATGTTAGTCACTAGACTCACTACGACCTATGACTCTTCGTGCGGGAATCTTACTGATCGGGGGTTTATCAGTTTTGCTTAGTTTAGCAGTTTTCAAATTATAAAACCCGAATTATTATTTTGAAGAATGGTAGAAATACCATTCAAGTGAGGCACTGGATGTAAGTCACATTGACCGAACTACGTAAAATCTGATGTCTCTTTCTGATTCTTGTTAACTTTTCCATTCTTGTGATTGCTCGTCTGTACAATTCGACGTCCAACATTTCTAATGTGCGTCAGCTGGATCATGTAGGGGACCGAGGCGGATGCAATGCGTGATGGACGCTATACCTGTTTCCGCAACCAAACCCGGAGGTGTTGCTCCGACACAGACTGCTTTTGCACCTGGAAACTTCGATTCATCCCCCGCATTCCCATTCTTCAGATCAAAATCAAGCCGCTCAGACAGTTTCCAATCCGGACCTCTATCAACAGCCAAAGAGGAAATGCTAGTCCTGAAGAACAAGACTCCGAGGTGGCACGAGCAACTCCAGTGCTGGTGCCTCAACTTCAACGGGCGCGTTACAGTTGCCTCGGTGAAGAACTTCCAGCTCGTTGGGTCCGAAGAAGAGCAGCAGGAGAACGTTATTCTCCAATTCGGGAAGGTCGGGAAGGACTTATTCTCCATGGACTACCGGTATCCCATCTCTGCTTTTCAAGCTTTTGCCATCTCCCTCAGCAGCTTCGACACCAAGATCGCTTGCGAATGATGATCAGGTGCGGTGTTATAGTCTTTTTCTCATCACAAATGTCAGAATCTGATCAAAGTAGAAAATGTCTTGAGTTTTTCTTGTCTGCAAAAGAGAGGTAGAAGAAAAGAAAGTGTGTGTTTTTGCATGAACTTCAATCACGTTTGTATGAGCAGCACATTGAATTTCTTTCCTCCTCTCTAACTTTGTAAATGTGATTTAACTAAGAGGTCCACCATGTGATTTGTGAGTATATTGTTTTCGATGATGATTTTAAAATGTCCTGCAAATTAATTTCAGTTTTAAAGTAGAGCTACTTTATAGCAATGTTTGGGAAGATTATAACAAATAAATCAACATGAGTTTATAAAGCTATTTAGAAACTTTAAGATCACAACTATGGCTCCGCCGGAAAGATACGAAAACCCGAACTTATTTAAAATCCTAAATTATTGACTTGAAAGAGATATACCATCAATCTTTGCTAATACGTGCCAACTATTTTCAGGACTAAGACGTGCAAATATTCTTTTTATCTGGCCATTTTTTGCATTCACTATGAGTCTTCTAGTTGAATAATATATTCCTCACCTATAATTGCAAGATTGATGTTCGATATCCAAATATCAATTCATAAAAGTCTTATCAATTATCTTCATGTCATTGTATTAGATGACATCTTATATTTACTGATGAAATAAAAAATAAAAGATTGAAATCCACGTTTACAAACCTAATAAACTTGATTAAATTGGAATCCCGTCGAAGAAGACGAAGTAATAAGATTTTTTTTACCTATTTTGAGAGAACATGTAAATGAGAGAGAAGAGTTTTGGGAAAAGTAGAGATTGAGTTTCTTTTTGTTCAAATCCTCTACACTTCAAAAGCTGATTACATTGTTACTTGCAAGTAACCACCACTCTCAACCTAATTAAGTACATAACCCACTACATAATAAGACAATCTTCTATGACAAAAGGGCAGATATCTTCCTTGATTACTCTTCTAGGCAAAAAGCAGAACCATGAAGATTGAACAAAGTTCATAATCAGAAGATGCATCATAATCACATACCATATCCACATTCTTCCCATTCCTCCCTATATACCAGAAGAGTTATATAGTCATCATCTGCATCTCTTTCAGGATCACAAAGTTCACCAACAAAGCGGTAGTCATGAGTGGCGTCATGTGGCTGCTTCAGATCTCTAATCCCTTCTGTGCATAGTCGGCGTACTTCCCTGTCAAATAGGATATTCCAACACTGCCTCAGATCAAGCGATTCCAGATGAGGGAATCCATCAAGAATGTGCTGCAAGCCTTTATTCGTCAATTTATTTCCCAAAAGCTGGAGACGGCGTAGTTCATGCATGTTCCTTGCTATTGCCCGGACCTCCATATTACACACGTTATACCCCAGCCTGTGGCGGTTGTTGTTAAGTGTAAACGACTTCAACAGTGGACAAGATCGGCCGATGTCTTCAATAGCTTTCCAACAGATGGAGACTTTTCAGTGCTTCAACCAGACCATCACTTGTTATGCTATGGGAATGTACGAGTTGAAGACGTTTCAGCTGACTACACCTATTCAAAACAAACTCAGAAAGTAAATCCATGCTGCATTAGAAAATACTCAACTAGAGAACAAGATATCAACCAACAAAATACACAAGCACATGGCTTTCTAGCAAAACCACTTCCTTAAGATGCACCGCTTTAGGCCCCACCAAGAGCAAGACCCTCGAAAGTCCAAACTTCTTCTATAATTATATTATATACGAAAAATAAATAAACAAGTTCCAAGCTTAGTTCATAATTCGAACCCATGTGATTTCACAATTCTCATGGGTAATTTTGGTTTTCCTTCAAAATAGGGGAAGGGAATTGGGGAGGGTTAATAGGGAGGGTTAAAGAGTGTCCAAATTCCCCTTCTCCAAAAACAAAAAAACTGAACATGAATACGCCTAAAATGAAATCCCTAATTTTTTTATGGACTCTACGTTCTGAAAACACAATCATCATAAATAATCGAATAACCATGTCCGATAAACCCTAATTACACCGAAAAATCATCACTTTGCAAAAAACAAGTAGCACATTTACACCATGAAACAGCAAAATGAGCAGCTAAACTGACTGTCAAAACACGATTACCTCTGAGAAATATAGAGCAGCAACTCATCCGAACCGAAGTTCTCAATATTGATATCATCAATTAGTTGGCCTTGGCTCTCTAAATCGAAGGGGAGATTATCCGTTTTCTGCATGTGGATGGACAGCCACAAGGAAGGATCTAAGCTTACAGTCAGCCACGCCTTGCACACACTCTGGGCTGTCGACCGCCAACTTGTGTAAAATCACCTCCGTAATCCAACCTTAGTTGCGAAAGGATCAGGTCATCAATCCATCAGACCAGACTATTTGGAATCAATTTTAACAACTTTAGGAAAAATTCTAGCCAAGAAACACTTATAAAATTTAAAATAGAAATTTTCCAACTTTAGTGGCTCACAATAATAGATTAGTCAAATAGTGAATTTGGGATTACTCATGTATTTCTTTGCTAACATAATGTTTTCGGGCCCAGATAAAGTTGTTTTGGGCCTTAACTATCATGTGTCCACCCACCATCTAGATCGCTGAATTGACACGAGACACACACATACAATATGGAGAATTTTGAAAATTTTAAAATATAATACGTCGGCTATATACATACATTAAATATAAATAATAAATTCAAGATAAATAAAATAATAATAAAATCTATTATTCAATCAAAATGTTATTCTCGAAAAATAAAAAATAAAAAAAAAAATTATAGAAAAATATATACGATTGTAGAACCCCGACCATGAAGACTCATGTAACAAAGTCAAAAACATAGAATAACATGGTTAAGAATTGGGCAATAAATTGTGAAATGAATATCAATCATTGAATTTAAGGGTGTGGATATTGTGGTTGTGGACCACTCTACCCCTTCCTAGACATTAATTTTTCCACCTATTTTCTCCTCTCTATCTCTTGAAACACGTTGCAACCAATTTTGGAATAGTTTTGTCACACTTTATTGAATTAATCTAGATTTCCACTCAATAGTCAATATGAATCAGTAGGTTCATTTATTTCCATACACCACTTAACTATTATTAATTAATATGCGAGTATATTGTTTCCGAGAGTGCTACCAAAATGGATTTTTTGAACTAACAGTAATAATTATGGATTTTTTGAACTACCAAAATGGATTTTGAAATTGAGAAACAAATTATGCTTGATTTCTTATAGTTCATATTATTGAGTTTGAACTTCGATATCTCAGTCTTATAAAAGTGAAAAATATCACTAAAGTATGATAGGCTCATTGTGAATGCAAAATTGAAGTTTATAAAAATATGTAGAATCATTACATTTGAGTTCACATTATTATTATGATAAGTTTTTGCTTTATCAATTTTTGGTATTTAAAATGGTTATCCGATAGAAATTATTGCCAATTAATGATTCAAAAGATCCGACCTGTTTAAAAGACATTATTACAAGTAATAAAACCCAACCATTGACCCAGTTAACTTTCCAAAAAGTGATTAGAAGAAATCAATATTAGTTCATCTAGAAAGATAATTAATTCTTTATGGTTGATTTGAGCATCCAATATATATGTATTTTTTTTTAAACTTAAAAACCTCAATTTAAAATCCGGTGGAGGGGTGAAATGCGTAGAATTGAAAATAACTCAAATGGTGAAAACACTTTTTTCCATTATCACTCAAGAAAAAAATCAAACAATGTCTTACGTAAAATTGCAAAAAACGATTAATCTCTGAATTTGAATCATTGGTTATGTACTCGGCAATGGCCATAATTTAAAAGAGCATTCGTACTTAATTTTTTTTTCTGAAATGATAATTTTTTATTAGTTTATGAACAATGAAGTAATTTTTCATAGTTTGGAATGAATGTATAAGGATATAAAGAATATATATATATATATAATAATAATAATAATAATAATAATACTAATAATAATAATAATACTTAGAAGCAAGGCTATACATTGAATTTAGGAGTAGACTTTGTTGCAAATCCACTAATCCTAAACTCTTAACCACCCTACCCTACTAATCCAGCTGCATGATTGTTTAAAATGGAATTCATCATAAAAATAGCTACTAAAATTTAACTTTTGGAGGAGCACAATTTTGTCCTAATGAGTGGCAAATAGGGTATCTTTTTTTGACCTTTTTTCTATAGAGATAGTGTATATTAACTATGTCTAGTCATTCTAAATAGCTCAATTTAAGAAGTTGACTTAATTCAATTAATAATATTTCAATCCTGATAAAAGTCGTATACTCTATCGATCTAGTCATTCTATCATGACATTTTTTTCTTATATTATATGGTTGAAACAATAAATCATCCTAATGTGACTAAATTTATTATAATGAAGAAAACTTGTTTTCACTATATATTTTGTCGATTTTCAGATTAAATGAAAACGATGTAGGCAGCCAAGAGTGACGAGTTAAGGCAGCATTATTTAATTTTTGGTGTTAATCAAATGATTTTCTTGCAACTTTCCTTGATTTGTCGTATATTTATTGAGTCCTCGAATTTAATACAGCCCGACATCACTGGTTTCAGCTAATGATGTCGCAATGTTGTTTGTTTTGATCTCTTTTGTTAATGTTAATATTTTAACATAAAAATAGGGTGATGTCGATTTCACTTAAAATTGAGTATTTTTGAAATTAGTAATTAAATATAAATTGAATTAATGAGTTAATAAATTTAGATTTAGATTTTTGTGAGTTTGAACAAAGCATTAAAACGTGATCGTACCCGAATTTACTTGAGGATCTCACAAGAGAAACTGATTTTGTAACAACATTTTATGTATGCATATTGTGTCAATTAAATACTTGCAGTACATTTATTACTTTTGATGATGACATACATCTATATGAATGAAACGAGTTTTATAGTCCCACTTACTAATTTGATTAGACACTAAATTCTTAGAATTATTTATATATTGTGATTATAATAATGCATCGAATTTTTTCGTACATAGTTAGCCTTGTGATGATGTGCGATGTAATGAATAAGCTTTTGTAGTAATATGCAAAATACACCACAAAAAATTAATCTATTAAAATGTGCTACTCCCACGATCGATCTACATGTAAATTTATCACACAGTTAATCAAATGTGATTCGTATCTTCTATATTGTTTAGAGATTGTTAGCAAAAGTGGAATTCATTCGATTTACATTTCGATAGCAACCGTAAATTCTCGAAAAGAAATAAGTTGTAAACCTCATAAGGCTAAATTACAATTTTATTAGGCAAATTGGCAAAAATAGTCTTCAAACTTCGCGTTTTTGCGAATTTTGTCTTCAAACAACTTTTTTTGTTTTTTTGACCCTCAACTCCTTATTCTTGCGAATTTTGTCCTCAAACTTTTTTTTTTATTTTTTTCACCCTAAACTCCTTATTTTTGCGATTTTAGTCCTTAAACTCCTTGTTTTTACGATTTTAGTCCTATCATTAGATTTTCCGTCAATTTAACCGTTAATTCAAAAAAAATTAAAAAAATAAAAAATTGAAAGGGCAAAATCGGAATTTTTATTTACATGGACCAAAATAGCAAATAAAGAATGATTTGAGACCTATTTAGCAAAATAAAATAGTTTAAGGACTGATTTCAAAAAATTTAGACAAATAAGCTAATTGATTCGTATCGACAAGATTTTGCGTTAAATTTTCGATTTTTCATATAACTTTATTGCTTCGTATCAAATATAAGCTAACCAATATTTCGTACTAATATAAACAACATTTAATTCGAAATGCAAAATATATACTGTGAATTAATCATTAAAAAACAAAGTTATTATCACCCAATATTTTTACTTCAAAATAACCATTTAGCGCATAATATTTACTTCAAAATAACTAGAATACGTACTAAAACTAATTTACGAACAAAGTTATTATCACCCAATATTTTGGCTTATTATAGTATTTGCAAATAAAACTAATATTTTCTGTAATTTACGAACTGATACATATTTTCCTCGTATTCTATTATTCATGAAATATTTTGAAGTAAATATTATAATCTAAATTATTATTTTGAATTAAAAATATTTGGGTGATAAGAACTTTTTTTTTATTGATTAATTCACAGTATATATTTTGCATTTCGAATTAAATGTTGTTTATATTAGTAAGAAATCTTGGTTAGCTTATATTTGATACGAAGCAATAAAGTTATATGAAAAATCAAAAATTTAATGCAAAATCTCGTCGATACGAATCAATTAGCTTATTTGTCTAAATTTTTTGAAATCAGTCCTTAAACTATTTTATTTTGCTAAATAGGTCCCAAATCATTCTTTATTTGCTATTTTGGTCCATGTAAATAAAAATTCCGATTTTGCCCTTTCAATTTTTTATTTTTTTTAATTTTTTTTGAATTAAAGGTTAAATTGACGGAAAATCTAACGATAGGACTAAAATCGCAAAAACAAGGAGTTTAAGGACTAAAATCGCAAAAATAAGGAGTTTAGGGTAAAAAAAATGAAAAAAATAAATTTGAGGACAAAATTCGCAAGAACAAGGAGTTGAGGGTCAAAAAAAAAAAAAAATTGAGGACAAAATTCGCAAAAACGCGAAATTTAAGGACTATTTTTACCAATTTGCTATTTTATTAATGTACCGGAGTATATAACTTTGATTTTGAACAACTATTTTGAAAAGTAAATCTTGAATTTTAAGATAACATATTATATCATTATCAATATATATATTTGTCAACCGAACATGTTACTCAAAAGTCTGAAAATAAATATAGTACGACAAACAAGTACGAGTTATCGTAACATGTAGTCCATGTGCATAAAACAACAATGGACCTCCAAGAATGGGCAAATAGTCCATAATTAAATAATTGCCTGCTACATAGCATTTGATGTCCCCAATTAAAATAATTCATACAAAAGTCAGTTATGTTTTACTATTCTTTAATTATTTATACATGATATGATACTATAAAAATTGTTTTCACTTATATACACACACAACAAATTATGTTATTTGAGCCACTCGAGGGGAAAAGAGAGATTCCCGGAGAGTCATGCGTGGGCTTATTAATCAAATACACAATTTATTTTTGTTAATCTCAGTATTTTTAATGCTAAATATTCAACTTTACGTGCATTACAGCTCACCATAATGTACTTAGTTGAGATTAATTTAAAAAAATTTGTTAAAATTCTTATACGATTTCCACCCTAATAATACCTTATTATTAATACCCGATATAGAAAATTGAGAATAAAATTTGTAATTTCGAAGAAAAATATGTAATAATGCAAAATAACAATACTTATACAGATAATCCGTAATTCTGCTTTGATCGAGGCCACCAGCCTCTTGGATTGGCTCCTACTTACTATCATACGTAATAATATGATTATAAACACGCCATTTATTGGTACTAGTACAATAAACGTAATAACATAATTATAAATACGCCATTTATTGGTACTAATACAATAAGATGGAACAAATTTAGTAATAGAAAAAATAAATCGATTATAGTAGTATATAATTTGTCTAGTGCATTTTATTCTTTGATATGGTTTCATGTGGATGTAAAATAAACTAATTTCTCCGTCCTATCGAACTTGTCTTGTATTCCTTTTTGAAGTGTCCCACCGAATTTATTTTGTTTTTAAATAAGAAAGTAGATCCCGCATCTTTACCAACTCAAAAATATTAATTAACTGAATTGATCTCACACATATACCTCACAAATCAATTTTAAATAATTAATTAATTATATGAATCTCACATCTCTACCTCACAAATTATTTTTAAATAAATAATTAATGTATGTGTCTCACATTTTTATCAACCTACATTAATTTTCCTAAATAAACGCGTGAATATGATAAATATGGTGGGGTGAAGGGAATACTAACATTTCTAATTTGATTTTCTTTACCCCTTATTTTGTTCAATTCATTTTTCTCCGCCTTCCAAGATCCAACGGTTAAGATCTCTTGATTGTAGTTTCAATACTGAAAATTTATTTTTAGTTATTATTTCGAACTAATTAAAGTTGAGACAATTTTTATAATATAAAAGGGACAGCTCTATGGAGTTCCATACTGAGACAGTGGCCACCCATTTACACGATGTCCCTTTCATGGACTGCCAGTTTTGCCCCTCATTTATTACCCTGGATCAAATTTATCATCGGAATTTTGACTAAGGGTGATTCCGTCATTGAAACGTCATTTTCATTTTATGTTGATTATTTTGATATTCACGGAAAATCAGTATATATTTTGAGATTAGCATTTCGTCCTACCAAGTTCAATCTAGTTTAGTTTTTTTTTTTTTCAGATTCTAATTAGATATATTTTCGAATTATGTAATGTATGGTGAGTAAGATGTGTAAAGCATTACGGACATAATTTTCAATTTTCATGTACTCGTGAAACTCTATCGTACGAACTACTTTAATAATTGTCAACACAAATTATTCATTCTAGATACTACTTTCAATATCTATCTAATCTTAATACGTAGGAGTATATGAAAAAAATAGTCTTAGCACGCCTAGTATCATTCCAATCATTATCTAGCTCTCTCTAGCCATATTAAGCAGTGGCGGAACTAGAGCTATGAAGTTGGGGGATCGAAATAAAGGAATAACGGTGGCCGAAGGCAGAGAAAAAATCGAGAGTTGCTAAATATAGTTTTAAATGGTTCGAATACAAACACGATATGAAAGATATAATATATATTATTTCTTGTATTTGTTACGCTGAGAAGGATACTTATATAACTAGTAGAAAAAAGAGAGAAAAATATTTATAACATGTGAGAGATTTATATATATTGAATTAATTATACTTGTAATAAAACTAAAGAAAGCTAAAAAAGAAATAATTTATAAGTCTAAAAATAGAAATCAGTGCATTGAGTTTTGAACATGAGACCTCTCTTAAAAGAAATAAAGTCATTAACCAACTGCAATACAAGCAAATAATTAACTATATTTTTCACTAAAATTATCTATAAGTAATACGAATTATATACCCTATTTAGTCGAAATTCCCTCGGCCGGTGGGTCGGTCGACCCTCTCGACCCCCCTCTAGTTCCGCCAAATTATTAAGGAAATATATTATGAACTACTCCGACATGTGAACCCATCCATTATCATCTAAAATCTTAGTTTAATCAAAATAAAGTCATCATAATTGAGATCCCATTTTCAATGACTATAATCTATCATGAGCCAAAATTATTTTCTTGTTATTTAAAAAAAAAATAGCGTTCTCCTTTAATTAGCTATACATGCTAGGATGAATCGGTTCAACATACATATTTTTTGGTCATACAGTATATCTTACCGATAATTAATGCTGGCATTGTACCATACCCTTATTTATACTAGATTTTAATATGGAATATTCGACATACTGATATCATAAAGGAATTCAAAATATCATACTCTTATAGTGTATGGACTTTTACAATATACCGATGATGTATGTCATTTTATGCTGAATTTCAGAGCATTAACGAACTAGATTTTTGATATGCAATGTTATACTTACATGGTATTTGAAAAATCGATACGAATGTCATTTCTATATACCGACAATTTTTGTATTCTTCCAATATAATAAGTGCGATATACCTGAGTTTTTAATATTTTTCACATGGTTAATATATTCCTCGTATCCAAGTTTTTGACCTTCTCCGTAAATATTCGAAATTTGTACTATGAGTTGTGTGTACATTATGCACATTAAGTATTTGTAATATTTAAAGTGGATTAATTTGATGTAATTATGTATAGGAGAATAATATAATTATATGTAACTCCCAACATGGTCCCTCCGCAATCAAATCCGTCAGATCCAGTCCTGATTTTAGAATCATGAGATTCCATTGCTTCCTTTTACCTCTTTCATTTGTATTTGTATTCGTTACATCAAAAATTAAATACGTAAGCATAAAAGATGGAGTAAAAAATAAACAAAATTATTTTCTATAAACACAGTGAAAAATACGTTTACGTATAATCTCTCCAATGTTACCGCGGCAGATTCTGAAATTACCGCATTTTATCTTCTCCTGGGCGCCACGTCAGACACACACCCCACTACAATTTTCTACGGTGGCGCTTCGCTTCAAACAGATAACGGGGCCCACGTCGGAAACGGTCGGTCAGGATTAACATGCGCCACATGTCGCCATATGAATCGTTAATTCAAACCCTAGTGTAGTCATTAGCTCACCGAAGTTAAAAAGAACCATCACATATTACTCCAACAAATCTCATCTCTTCACTTCTTCACAGTTTAGCTTTTCCTCTCTCTCTCTATTTCTCTCTCTCTCTCTCCACTTCCACTCTCGCTCTAGTTCGCCATTGCAGGAATCCTCAGATCAGAGCTGAAGCTACCTGCTCGACCCTCTCATGGCGCACTCTTTTCCCGAGGAGGTTCTGGAGCATGTCTTCTCTTTCCTGAGCTCCGACAAGGACCGGAACTCGGTTTCGCTGGTGTGCAGGTCGTGGTACGAGATCGAGCGGTGGTGCCGCCGCCGTGTATTCATAGGAAACTGCTACGCGGTGTCTCCAGAGATAATGATTCGGCGGTTCCCGGAGGTTCGGGCGGTGGAGATGAAAGGGAAGCCACATTTCGCCGATTTCAACCTCGTACCCGATGGTTGGGGCGGTTACGTGCACCCGTGGATCAGAGCGATGTCGGCGGCGTATCCGTCGCTAGAGGAGATCAAGCTCAAGCGGATGGTGGTGACTGACGAGAGCCTGGAGCTGATCGCGAGATCGTTTAGTAATTGCAAGGTTTTGGTGCTTTCTTCTTGTGAGGGGTTCACTACCAATGGCCTAGCGTCAATTGCTGCTAACTGCAGGTTAATTAATTTTGAATCTGTGGTCCGAATGTGTTCAACTCTTAGCTTACTTTTCATATCTCTCTCTAAAAGTCCTCCCCCTTTTGATGAATAAAGGCTAATCTTTTCGATAGGATTCAATTTAAGTCTGAAGGCACTAATGAATTCTTCTTTCTTTCTTTCTTTCTTTCTTTCTTTCTTTCTTTCTTTCTCTGATTAATTTTATTTTGACTGTGCCATAAATTGGGGATTTTATGGGTTTAATTGCATACTCCAGCATTTGAGTAAAGCCGTCTAAACTAAAATTCAAGCATGTCGAAGGTGTAAAAGTGTATTTTTGATGCCGTAGTTGATTTTATATGATTTATTTCTTTTTCAACTCATTGTTTGGTTTCCTTGCCAGTGGAGTGTTAGATCGAAAAATGAAGATTATTAGATTCTCTTACGGTCTTACGAACTAGTGTAATACTGTAATACATACTTCCTGTGTATTTTTTGTGAAAGTTCGTTTATTTTTGGCGAAGGTTATTAGTATCTAAATTAATATTGGCTGATTAAAGTTCTTAATTGCAAATTCAGTGTATTTGATCCCTGAATGACAAGACCAGTTTGACTAGCGTGTCTGATTTTCTCATCTGTGGAAGATTCCTCATCTGTTGTCTTTAAAATATTGCAACCTCTATTATTCTTCGGTCGACGTGTGGTTTTTTGTATTATTGAACAGATTCTACATTTCCTTCCTTATGAGTGTGATTGAATTAGGAGATCCATCATTTTCTTTCTTTATAATGACATAGTGGAACACCTCTCGGACATGGAGTTAACGAGAATGAAGTTCTTTTACTCTGGAAAGGATCTTCTTGTCCCAAGTGAATACCTATATGTGCATAACAGGATGTGATGCTCTTTTAAGATGTCTCTTGATGGAACTTAATGCTCCGTCCTTTTGGTTGTCTGGACAGTTCACTTCCTTCTTGTGTTTTGTTGAAATGCTCTACTTCCCTATATGATTTATTATGATTTGTTATGGAATTCTCTCTGCAGTAATATGACAGCATTGAATAACTATAATTCTCTAGTACTAACTACGAGAATGTTTCAATTACCAAACCATGTTGCTTATTAGATATTAGTACCCAATTTTGATAATTTGTGTGTTGTTTGCAATACAGGAAACTTAGAGAGCTAGATTTGAAGGAGAGTGAAGTCGAGGACCTGAGTGGGCACTGGCTTAGCCATTTCCCTGATAGTTGCACTTCACTGGTGTCACTTAACATGTCGTCTTTAGGCTCAGAGGCCAGTTTCTCAGCCTTAGAGCGCCTGGTTGGACGGTGTCCTAATTTGAGGACTCTTCGGCTGAATCGTGCTGTGCCCCTTGAGAAGCTTCCCAACCTACTCCACCTGGCCTCTCAGTTGGTTGAATTTGGTACTGGGGCCTACTCAGCTGAGATTCGACCTGATATCTACTCAAACTTGGCAGAAGCATTTTCAGTCACAAAGAAACTCAAAGGCTTGTCCGGGTTTTGGGATGTTGTTCCAGCTTATCTTCCGGCTATGTATTCAGTCTGCAGTGGAATCACTTCTCTGAACTTCAGTTATGCCATTGTTCAAAGTCCTGAACTTGTAAAAATTATTAGCCAGTGCCGACACTTACAGCGTCTCTGGGTATGTCACTTTACCTTCTATATCATACCACGTTCCAACATTGATGGATGAAATGGCATGTTTATTTAGTAAAATCTCAAACACAAAATCATGACATTTTTGGGTGTTGGGAGTCTCGAGACTTTTATTGTAGTTCTCTTAATCTAGATAGCCTTGTATCCATGGACTCATATAAAAGATTTAGGCCTCGTGTATCTAGATATCTTGTGTTTCTATACTCCGAAGCTTGCAAGTTATCGTGCGTGATTTGTTGCACTACATCAATAAGCTAATTATACTGCACACAGGTTCTGGATTACATTGAAGATACAGGTCTGGAAGCCCTCGCTGCATCTTGCAAGGATCTGCAAGAACTCCGGGTGTTCCCTTCAGATCCTTTTGGTGCAGAGCCAAACGTTTCTTTGACAGAACAAGGCCTTGTCTCTGTCTCTGAAGGCTGCCCCAAACTCCAATCTGTTCTTTACTTCTGCCGCCAAATGTCAAACGCTGCATTAGTTACAATTGCAAGGAACAGACCAGAGATGGTCCGATTCCGTTTATGTATCATCGAGCCTCGAGCGCCTGATTACTTGACACACGAGCCTCTTGATACTGGCTTTGGATCCATAGTTGAGAACTGCAAGGAACTACGTCGCCTCTCACTATCCGGCCTCCTCACAGACCGAGTCTTTGAATATATAGGAAAGCATGCTAAGAAACTGGACATGCTTTCCATAGCATTTGCCGGGGAGAGTGACTTGGGCCTCCATCATGTGTTGTCTGGGTGCGAAAGCCTGCGGAAACTGGAGATCAGGGACTGTCCATTTGGGGACAAAGCTCTCTTAGCTAACGCTGCGAAGCTGGAGACAATGCGATCCCTTTGGATGTCCTCTTGCTTGGTGAGTTTCGGAGCATGTAAACTGCTTGCTCAAAAGATGCCCAGGCTAAACGTTGAGGTTATAGATGAAAGAGGACCCCCTAACTCAAGGCCGGACACCTGTCCCGTTGAGAAACTCTACATTTACCGATCGGTTGGAGGACGAAGAGTCGACATGCCTGATTTCGTCTGGACCATGGATGACAATGAAAGCAGCCCTGAGGTTTTCTTGAGCAATGGTGCAGGTTAGCAGTAGAAATCCTTCAGTTGTGAAGCAGGTATTGCTCTTAACTTACAATTCAAGTTTTAGTACTTGGCTGAGCTATTCTTTGCAACTCTGTTCTCATTTGAGTCCAAGTTTTTGTTCTTCTTGTTGTCGTTGTAGTTCTGGTGTATGAATTTGTTTGTACAATGAATTTGTGTACTAAATTTAGACTTGAGGATTGGATCCCTTTAGGAGGCTGATTGTTTTCATTTTCTTACAGTAAGCTAGTTTTCTGGACTGTATTATCAATTTTGCTTCATTAATAGACATTTCTTCTCTCAGTAATAAAGTGTATATTCACATTATAAAGTCAATTATTTTGAATTCTAGGTAGCTAGATTTATCTAAGATACCTTCACGGGTTATCATAGGATTTATATATGTATGTCTGCCATATGTGTATGTATATGGAGAGAGAGAGAGAGAGAGAGAGAGAGAGAGAGAGAGAGAGAGCATGGAATGCAGAGCCATGTGATGGATTCTGAGTAGAGTGTTGACAACTTTTTTCAAATTCATTGATTCTTGGGTGATGAGCTGAGCAGTAAGTGAATCGTACTAAAGTCACTTTGCTGCCCTTTCAACATGCCCAATAGTCACTTTTTTCTAATTTAATTCACATGGTGATTTAAAATTAATAATAGTTGAATATAACTTTTTCTATTTATTGACAGTGGAGCAGAGAGGGATGGCAGGTGCAAAAATAGACCGATAGTAACATGACAAACTACTCCACCACTGAAAAATTAAAAGAGGAAAAGAAAAAAGGAAAAAGAAAAAGCTTACTTCCTTTCTCTTTCTAGTTTGTGGCTATGCAATTCCTCTCCTTATCAACAAACATTTTTACTATTCATTTTTCCAACATTATTTTTCCTTCTTGAACATATAATTCAATTAGATAAAATGTTTATTATGAAAATCAAATAGTAATTTATTTCGCCTCAACAATTTTGACGTCATCAATCTCATAATTTTGTGGATATGAACTATCGCACAATTGCAATTCCATGCAAATCCTTAAAGCCTAACAAAAGTTACAAAACTGAAATACCAAAATGCAGGAGTTGAAATTACTTGAAAAAGTAAATTTTGATATTTTTCGTTTGTATTATTATTTTTATCCCAAATTGCTGATGAGCACAAAAGAAAGAGAAATCTACATCCACACAAAAAATGATTACATGTATGAACGCAGTGTTGCAGATTATAGAGGCAGATTCATTCTGTTCTCCAATAATCTTCCCCGTCGATGCCACAAGCGTTAATATTCCCCGATGAAAGTATAAAAGCACGAGATCTCACCGTTGTGACATGCAGTGGTACTATAGGATAGTGCAAGAACACGCCCCCTGCTTTTCTTTCTCCGATACGTTCTTTTCTACATAGATCAGAAGAGAAAACGGGAAAAATTAGAAGCGGGGAACTCAAAGTTTAGATCCTATGGTGGAGAAATTAGACACATGGTGAGTGTTCAAGAAATATGCCTTAGCAACATAGGAGGTCTCTTTACATTCACATTTCAAAACTGGATGGCTAAATTTGGCTAGCATTGTAACGAGGCTGGGATAGCTAGAGAAGGTGTAGCAAAATAGATAACAAGTGATTTCAGTTGTTACTCATGCTTTAACACCCAAGATGCATATGGAGTGAAGTTCAAGCATATAAACATCAGTCTCAAGATGAAGAATCTAGAGTGATCCATCTGTTAGTAAAGATAGGAGATACTCAAGAGCAATTTCAGAACAGTACATAAAACTATATTAGCACCAATCATACGAGAGAAAATTGACAAAATCGACAGATCATATCTATTACTGCAGTCTATTGCACCCAAGAGATTGAAAACGCAGAACACAAAATGGAACCAACAGACTAAGTCTACATAGTACTAAAAACATAGCAAAACGAACCTGTCTTTTTCTTAACAACTGCTGGCTGTACAACCACATGCATAGTAATAACTCCACTAGGAAGGTCACCAACGTGCACTCTAGATTCTGCAAGTGTTTTTCCATTCTCCAAAACTTTCCCACCGTGGATTAGTTTCATATAATTCACCGACTTTGGGACTACTGATTTATCTGTCAATGAAGACAGCAAGAGGCTTAATCAAACCCTAAGTTAAAGTCGGGGAAACAGTGGGACATAAATCTATAAACAGTCTACTAATACTCCCCATTGACTTTATAACCTATATACATACATTGCTCATTTCAAAAAACAGCTTGAGCATCTCTCTAGCTCTCCAAAGTTTTATCTGAAGACTGAAAATGATAATGAATTTCGTGTGGGAGCCTTGCTTCACACATTTGTCAGGAATCATCAAACAGAGCTAGCGAAAGCAACTGGCTTGCAAAGCCAAAAGGGACTAATAGCACCTTTCTTAACACGAGATTTAAAACAAAATTAAAAAAAAAAAAGCAAATATATGGCAGGACTACCAGACCATGAAACGAAAATTGAGAATTGAATTATACAGATATATGTGAAATGCCTCAATCAAACCAATCTCAAGATAAGTCCTTGTCTAGCACAAAGATTGAATTATACAAACAGAAAAGGAGAGGAAAAGTTGATACCTTGAGGCCACTCTGAGAGAAGCCTTTGCTTAATAGTTGCAATGGTGATTGATGGTGGATAGGATCCATGGCCAATATCTGTCCCATCAAAAATTCTGAATTTAAGTTCAAGTTGCTCGCCTCCCTCAGCCATAGTAGCGTCCCCCCTCTGCTGTATTACTAGAACTCCAATGCGATAAAAAGACAATATGCGTAAAAGAATTTAGTTTGCCAATATCCACCTGTTAAGATAGACAATAAGATAATTCATAAATCATAACTACCAAAGAAAAATAATGTAAAATTCGTAAAATAATACACTCCAGATCAAATGCCCATTGGGTGACAACAGAATCTCAAAACACCTCCTACGTAAATTCAAGAAAACGCACCAGCGGTTGCACATCTGAATCACCCAATGAACAGAGTAACCACCTCATATGATCCAATAGCTAATCTTATCACAGAAAACTCAATGAGGCTCCTGCATCACAAACCCCCCAGCAAAATGCAATGTAAATTCCTCCATTACAACACTTCATCGAAAGCTCAAGTTCATCAGGTGAATTGCAAAGACACTAAATACATAAATCTAATCCCAAACTCCTTCTACGTATATATCCCAAATTTCAAGAATACATAAGTCCAGCCCTAGGTTAGCAAAGACAAAAATGCAATGCACTTAACCTCTCCGAAAATCGTATTTGAACGATAATCACCTGTATATTTCCTCAAAAGTCGATGACCCTTCTCAATTAAGCCAAACACCCGCAACCAGAAACCAAAGATTCTATTAAAGACTGATCTTGATACCTAATTCTACGTCACGCCCTCTAAGAGAGATCAAAACCTAGTTCGTTAAATTTCTTTCAGAGCCAGCGCAATGATCAAAAAAAGAATCTCGATCATAGCAATACTTATTCATACGGAATCTCTGTAGCATCGCACCGATTAAAATCAACAAGAAGGCGTAAAATTAAATCTTCAAAAAACCCAAATAGAAATAAAACTTAAGAACAACCTGATTAAGACCCCATTTAGCGAAAGATCGGTGATTGAGTTGAGGAAAGAATTGCGGGATATTGAGACTATGGTACCGCCGGAGACCCAAAACGGCTGCCAAAGATTACGAGCAGAGATTACAGATTAGATAGAAAATGTGGTGTTTGACGCTTCGTTTTTTTATTGTCAGTTTATCAGTCGCTTTCTCTCCTTTAAGGGATTATTTATTTATTTAAATATGGTGCCTTAATTAAAAATTAATTACAATATTACATAAAAATTAATAAAAAAATCAACTTAATTAAACTACGGAATACTACTTGTCAAGACCTCGTGGCCGCTATATTATGTGAATATCAAATAGAATCTGCTGTCCACCTTTTCTCGTTCAATTTATATTGATGTGTAAATGATCTAATATTATAATTTATTACTTGAAATCAACAAGTTTATTATATGCGTGTTACGATTTTATTAATAAATACAAATTATAATAATTTGGCCACGAAAATTTGGAAAGCTTATAATGATGATCGGCTATAAGCATTTTAAATCACATTTATAAAAAAATACGTTTTGTGTCAACAATTTAGGCTATATGCAAGATTTTATAACTTAAACTTAGATTTTAATAATTCCACTTTTAATAATATAGATTTGATTTCATTTTCCATGAAATACGTTTGAGGGAGATTATGATCCTATAAATATTATAGTATACGGTTAATGATTATATGATTTTAACTTCAATTAAATTTGTAATTGCCTACAATTTTATCCCGATTATAGGTACTTGCTTTATAGCTGATAAAGACCTTGGATTCATATTTCCTCAAATATCGTCATATTTGAGTTTGTTCGTGAGTCACATATAACTAAGAGACTTTGAGTTCCTCTGGAAAAAATAAAATATAACTGAAGTGTAATTAAAAATTTGTGACAACTATAATACTTTCTCTATATTATTCACTTAAAGCTATGGGAGATAAATACATATACCAAGTTCCTAAGATAATTAAACCCTAGATATCTATCAACAACCAAATTAATCACACTTATAATTAATTACTAGTTCACCATCATTTGATGAACACCAACACCTTATTTCTATGCCACTAACTATCATCTTTTTCGAAACAACATTAATCATAATTTTCTAGTAATTAATATTGTTGAATCAAGACAAGTTATTAGGCTGGTACTGTCTGAGAAGCTGGGCGAGTTTGCCGCTGAGGTGGAGGGACATGACCTCATTGGTAGATCCGATGAGCTTGCCGTTGATGAAGACCGTCGGAAGAGGGCCGGCGCAGCCCATCCTCTTCAGCCCCTTCTCGATCTCAAGGCCGTCGGGGTCGTTGTCGATCTCGTGGATGCGAGCGTGCACCCTCAGCTCCTTGAACAGAATCTGAACTGCATAGCATAAGCAGCATGTGCTCTTGCTGAAGATCAACACCCCATTTTCAGAGGCAAGTTTTACTATTTTCTCCATTAGGTTTTAATATATTTTGATTCTATGAAATAAAATATATATGTTATTTGTTGGAGGGAAATAATGGGATTGAGTAGGCAAGAAAAAGGGAGTTTGTAGGCTGAATTTTGAGGTGGATTTGCAGGTCTATTTATATATAAAAGAGTGGGAAGAAAGTAATGGAGTGATATTTTTATTTTCTTACAAGAACATTAAAAAGGTACTTTTTGATCAAGATACTAAAAGTGGCGAGTCCATGCAACCAACTACTCAGTAGGAATTCAAGCTCTTCTGTAGATGATGCTTTGCAGAAAAAGAACGGTATAGGAATAAAGATCAACATGCAGAAACTGATGCTTCAGAAGAAATTCAAGAAGAATCAAAGAAAAAGTTTTCATATTTCTAATGCATTTTATGAATTGTATTTCTATTGTGGATTATTTTAAATTGTAGATTATGGCTTGATATATATGAAGGGAGATAAGACTCTTGTTGTGGTTATTATGAATAGAAAAATATTTAAAGGGAGGCCGAATCTAGAATTAGTATTAGAGGGTGAGATATGCAATTATTGATATAACATTAAACACACAATTAGGAGAGATGTACTTGTCAGCCCCAAATCCGCGTATTACAGAAAGTTGTAATAATGAAATACAACTTTGATAGATGACATATGATTCAAAACAATGTAATGTGAATTGATAATGAATGAAAAACGAAATGGTGTAGGATGATTTTTTTTTAAAAAAATCGTAGGGAATCGAATTTGGAGTTTCTATTACGGTATGGAAATTCCTAAATTTTTTATATTATTTTAAATTTAAATTTCAATATCTTTGTTCTAAATATTGATATATGTGAGTTTTATATTTATTCCCAACCAAACACGCCTTAAATTGTCATGATAAAATATTTCCAAGTTTCATTAAATAATTGCTATAAAATAGAACTTTTAAAAGTGTGTTCGACTGTTCGTGCTTATAAAGCCCTATATATTTAATTATTCTGAGTTCAAAATTTCGAAAATAAACAATAATTAAAAGAAATCAGGGAGAATAGTGCTTTAATTATTGCACATGATCAGATTATATGATTTTTGTCCGTAAAAAGGCTCCGATACTGTTGATTTGGGACCAAAACCGTACGATAAGTAAATTTTATCAATCTTAACTATTGATTAGAGAGATGTATATGGATGAAATATATGAATTAATGATGGTGATAATTCAGTATATATTGACAACCTTAAATAGCTTTGTTATGAAACATAATTAAAAATTATTATGATGTAAAATATCACCACATGATGCATAATATATAATTAACTACGTTTTCTGTATCATGATATTGTTTATTATGCTTTATGAGGATGCTTTTTAAAAATTGTTGAGACTAACAAAAGTGTTACCACCTTTTTAATATAATCTCAAGATGAGGTTAGTATTAAATTTCAATGGTGGAAGACAAATTAACGTTGAATTTTTAACCGGCAATTTTTCAGAAAAATATATAAAAAAATTATAATAAATTTGTGGGATTGCGTACGATTTAGGGTAAGAGCAATCACCCCCAACCGTCTTCCTTCTCTCCCACAATCTTGTATCTCATTCGTGTCTCACTATCATTTTCAACTGCAAATATTTAGATGTTTACAGTTGAAATGTTAATGGAACACTAATGACTAATGAGACACGGAATTATGAAATAGGGGATCCGAACTAATCGCTCCCTTATATCCCTCCTACATATCTTCCCTATCAATGATGAGATATATACTCGATTTTCAATCCGTATCACTACAAAAAAACTGTCTTTTACCGACGGAAAATTTAATCGGTAAACATTAAAAATTCGTTGGTAAACGATTTACCAACGGATTTTGAGGTCTGTCGGTATTTACTAATGGAATTTTTCGTCAGTAATCCGTCGCTAAACCTGTTGACGAATTTTTTGAAATTAAGCCGACAATTGACCCGCCGGCTATCGAGTTGGTAGCCGGCGGCGGTCGGGCGGTGACAGTGGCCGGCGGAGATCGAACGCTGACGTGGCCGGCGGTGGAGGCTTGTGCGCGCACGTGCGCACGGTGAAAAATGTTTGTCAAAAATTCGATGTGGGATGCAAATTTTAAGTTCACCAAAGGATTACCGACGGAATTTTCCGTCGCTAAATCCCTCGGTAATAGCTTAGATGATGAAATAGCGACGGAATTTTCCGTCGGTATTTAGCGGCGAAAAATTCCGTCGGTAAATGACATTTTTGAATTTCCGTCGATATTCCGTCGGTAAACGACAACCCGTGTTTTGTCCGCGGTAAATCCGTCGGTAAACACTGAAAATTTTGTAGTGTATATTAAAATTGTGTTGCCCAACTTTAGACTTATAATTTTTCAGTTTCCTTATTTACACTTTATCTTAAATTCTTGCATTATATAGTTTCTTTTTTACTGCATTTAAGATTATTATTATTATTATTATTATTAAATCGACCTAATAGGGATTAAACATTAAATCAATCACTTACATAGGAGTAATTAAAATATTGTCTTTATGTAATTATGATATATGTAGAAAGGTGTAAAAATCACACTTATTCTATAAGGAAGTACATACCACAAGTGAGAAAAATCTAAAAAATTTATTTGAGTTCCAATAAATTTGGTTCGAAGGAAATA
The DNA here is from genome assembly GCA_028984105.1 of Lavandula angustifolia. NCBI lineage: Eukaryota > Viridiplantae > Streptophyta > Magnoliopsida > Lamiales > Lamiaceae > Lavandula > Lavandula angustifolia. The sequence goes on along the minus strand of CM054821.1, from coordinate 10,285,946 downwards.
AGTTAAAGTAGACAATAATATTCTTAAGGGGTATTGAAAAGAGAATAGGACAGATAGATGTGGTTAGACCACTAAGGATGAATAAATTCTTTTTGAAGATGAAAACTTTTGACCGTTTGATACGCAGAATTACAGATAAATATTATATTCCTCCAGAAATTCAGCTACTGAAAAATACTCCCTCCATCCCAATAAACATGTCCTTTTTTATTTGGGCACGGTTATTAAGAAAGTGAATAAAAAATATTTTATTATGTAGCCTACCTTTTTTAATCCTTTACTAATCTTTCTCTCTCATACTTAACTAATTCATTTCCTTATTTTGACTTGTTCACTTTGTTACTTTTTTTTTTGGCCGATGTTCGATTTTTTCGGAATGCGACCTCGTGTTTGAGTTTGATTTTTTTTTGAAACTGGAGAGCCTAATAAATTCAATTGAATGAAGCATAATAATCAACAATAACATAAACAACAATAATTCCATTAAATTAAAATATGGTTTTAAATACATAGGCGATTAAATCAAGCTAGAATAATCATTTGGAAGCATGCTAGATAAGCATGCTAGATAGCTAGAACCATGCTGGATCAGTTCAAATTTCTTCCTAACATCATTTTCAGCCAAGATCAAGTCACATCAAAGCTCCCAATCACAATTTCACCAAAAAAATGGTGGGAATATTTGGAGCAAAAATAGAAATTAACTTAATTACATCAACATAATCTATAAAATCAGTAGGGGATCAGTTCACATTTGAATCACGTCATTTCCACAACTTCCTCTCCACTTCTCTTCATCCTTCCCCACCATGACCAAAAAAGACCTCTCCACCAAGGAGATGAATGCAATAGTGCAGTTCCTATTGCAAAATTTGACAGAAAAGGGCAGGCCGAAGAAGGGAATAAGCATAGTTAGAAGCACAAAACAACAAAAATAGCCCTAAATCAGAATCAGAACAAGCATTATTAAAGGAGGATAAGGAAATAAGCTGACAAATTAAGCCCTATCAGACATAGCCCTAAATGGGAAGAAGCACAAAACCAACAATCATAATCGAGAACCGAAGATCTAACAACTGTGAGCACAAATCATCATCTCATATCCCAACCAAATCACCCAAACAATATATAATCATGCAAAAAAGGGAAAAGATCTCACCCGTTTGAATCTCGGCAAGAGGATGCGAAGCATCGCATCCACTGTTTCCTGAATTTCGAGATCCTTCTCATGTTGACGGATCGTTCTCATCACATCCTTGGTGTCCGTCCTAAACTCCGACGGACATGATGGAGAAGGGGAGCGGCTTCCATGAGTCGTCTAGATCAGACGACGGAGGCTCGCTACACACCAAACTGGAGAGCGACTCGCCATCGCTCAGCTCGCCGGCCTGTGTAGTATCTGAATCGGAGGCTTGTTCGGCAGCAAATTCAGAGGCGATTAAATCGCTCATCATCATCGCGATTTTGAAGGCGATAAAGTCGTCTTCACTCCAGATCTAGGGTTTGTAGGAGGGGAGCGGCGAACAGAGAGAAGTGGAATGAAGAGAGAGAGGGCAGCGAGATAATGAAGTTGAAATTAGGGTTAGGTAGTTTAAGAGTAAAATATTACTCCCTCCGTCCCATAATTCTTGTCCCTTATTCCTTTTCGGGACGTCCCACAATTCTTGTCCGCTTTCCTTTTTTAGTAAATTATTACACACAACTTTTTTGTGGGACCCACAACTTTATACCAATCTGCACACAACTAACAACTCTCCTTAAAAACCGTGCAAAAAACAAATTGGACAAGAATAATGGGACGGAGGGAGTATCTTTAATTCTAAAATCACTTAATTAGTTTAAGTGTGCAATTAGTATCTCTTATCTATTTTCTTAATTCTTTCTATTTTCGGAAACATGACATGTTTAGCGGAACAGCCCGAAAAGGAATAGAGGACATGTTTATTGGGACGGAGGGAGTATTATTGAACTGCAGGAGGATAAAGCTAATAATTATATATATTCTTTTGGAAATTAATCACGTTGTATGAATAATGTCCATGCAGATGCAGCTATATAGGGTTGGTCTTTATTGCAACCAAAAAATGAGGAGAATAATACAGTTAAACTTCGATAAAATAATAATCTTGGGACTGAGAAAAAATATTCATTTAACGAGGTTATTACTTTATTGAATATTATTTTAGTGCATTTACCCATATTGGAATTGAAAAAAATTATTATTTTAATAAAAATATTACTTTATCGAATATTATTTTATCGAGATTTAATTGTACGAGAGAATAATATATTGGTAGTCGCTGTAAGAGAAGATCGCGAATAACGATGGCTGGCTTTCGGTGCGGAGTGAATCTTTGAAGCTGGGCCCACCATGCGTTCCAACTTGTAGTTATATACTCTGTTCTTGAATCTCCATGATTCGCACAGATGTGACTGAGTTAACTCACGAGTTACTAATAATTTGATTCGGTTAATCTTGTTTTGAACATGTTGGATCTTAGTTGAATTATTATGATTTTTTTTTCTTGTTTATGATACCGTACGGTGTAAAATTAGAATAAAGTAGCACGAACTCAAATATTTGAGGCATGAATGGTTAGGATGTGTGTTCTTAGAACTGTTATCAATCATATTCTGGATATTGAATAAATTTTTATCATGGTTTATGTGAGTTATTTGCATTTGCACGAAATTCAAATATTTGAGGCATGAATAATTAGATCAATGTGTTCTTAGACTGTTAGGAGTGACTAAATTTTTATCATGATTTATTTGCATTTATATGCAGCTTTCATGTGAGAGTTGGCGATTTTGACTAGCTTCCATGAAATTAGTAGTAACAGAAAACTTGGAAAATGATTATTATATTGATTTGTGGGAACGATCCCATGTCCAATTTGAAAAAAATTATGTTCAATTTGTCATCACGAATAGAATGACAATATGTATACCCACTTAACAATAATACGTACACTGGCCCTAGCATTAGTATTTATTAATCCCTAGAGAATCAATTATTTTAAGTGATTTTGAATTAAATACGACATGTGTCATCATTCCATTAGCGACATATTGGATGTGTCTGGTCTGATTCCCAATTTGTGATTACTGACGAGTATATGTTAGTGCTAGTCCAAATATGTTCAATAAAAGTTAATAAACATAAGTGCAAGCATATGATCAATAGCCGTCTTAGCTCAGCTGGTAGAGCGCGTGGCTTTTAACCACGTGGTCGTGGGTTCGATTCCCACAGACGGCGTTTCACCAACTAATTAGTTTTTTTTATCCTATGTTTTTTTCATTGTATGTGGATACACAATGTTGGAATTGTCAAATACCTAAATCATTAAACAGTTTTGACTTTTAACCATTGAAATAGCAACATAAAGTTGGGTGGAAATATATTTTTAAAATCTCTCTCCGTTCATAATGAGGCTTTATTTTGTCTTTGTTATTTTATTCATAATACTATTCTCATGTACGAGTATGTTGCTTGTCAATATTAATTAGGTCACACCTTGAGCATAAATGTATAGATCAAGACAATAACGTAATCAAATTGGATCAAAATCGACATAGATTCGAATCGGGATCTTAGTCTAACAACTCTCTTATTCATAGGCCACGACGCACGATGAGATCAAGTATAACACCATCTGAATATGGATATATAGTTCAAGCTTATGAATTTATATATATTAAGTTATTAATTTATTATATAAATTTAAATAAATAATAGTACGAGATAATATATTGAGATACAACCCAAAATTCACCAATAAAAACGGGCTTCATCTCGTATTTCACTATATCAAATATGTTACATGTTTGATGCACACCATGCACCTACATTTTGATGCTACACATAATGAAATTCGAGATGAAACTCTAATTTACAAGAGAGGATCAAAAAACAATTCCTCTTATACAGAAAATTGTATGTAATTCATTAGAACCAAATAGCCTTGGCATTGATGAGCAACCGCTTTAGCGACCCATCAACGTGGAGGGAGATCGTATCTCTGGCGGAGCCGACGAAAGCACCGCCGATGAAGACGGCAGGGACAGCTGGGCTGCATCCGAGAGCTCTCAAAGCATGCTCCATTTCGCGGCCATTGTCGTCTTGATCGAGCTCGTGAACGGCCGGGCTGGCGCCTAACTCGTAGAAGAGAGCTTTGATGCTGTGGCACATGCAGCAAGAGCTTTTCGTGAAGATTACTGCCGCATTCCTCGATGCTAATTCTCTCACCATCTCCATTATTGCTGTATACTTGTGTTTATGCAGATGTCATGTTTGATAAATTGTCTATCGTTGTATTTATAGAGAGAGGTGCATGCATTATGCCATTATGTGTGTTTGATCATCTCTGGCATCACAAGTGAGAGTAGCTTTATCATGCCTTTTTTGGATAAGAAAAACGGCCGCTGACGTTTCTATGAAAACGACTTGCGATAAATTAAGCTCGAGTTTATGTGGATAAATTGTCCATTTCGTAATAATAATAAATCATTCTTCTTCTTCTTCTTCTTTTTTCTCCTCTTGATTATAACAAATTTTATGATCATTTTTTGGTTTGATACATTTTTATTGATAGTTTGTATTAAAATTTAAATATTGAATGTGTTATTCTTTGGCGTGGCTGATGTGTAAGAATTGGAAAGGATAAGAAACTTATCCACTGCATTCCCACTTTGGAATCTGCCTCCAAACAAACACACTTTTTTGATGATGAAATAGTTTCTACTTTTCTCGCATGAAAATGAAAAACCACAGGAAACTGCAAATGTAGTTGCAGAAATTGGAACTAACCGTTTAATTTCCTTGAATTTTGGATGAGTATTTACGAGCAAAGTGAGAAGAATAGTGCAGCTGGCTGTAAAGGTGTTGAATTTGCATATATAGCTTGCACGCACAGGCAGAGATGGATACCTTTGAGATACTTCTTTATTTTGCTGATTCACCCTTATCCATTCTTCCTATCCTATCCAATGAGAGAGAGAGAGAGAGAGAGAGAAAAAGATGGTTCAGTGTGCAACACTGATCATGTTGATTCCAAATTATGCTTCCGTGAGAGAGGGAGAGAGAGAAGGCTAATTGGGCCCCTTTTTGAGTCTTTTGACATTTGCAGGGCTCGCAAAGTATAGTAGTGTAGAAAAGAAAAGTATAAACTTTCAAGATCTCTTCTCCTTTATGTTTCCAATCTTTTCTTATCCGGTGTGTTCATCAATAAAATACTGATACTCATTTATTTAACAAAAATATACCCTTCCTTTTATGAAATTTTTAACCCTATGAAATAAATTAGTTTAGATAATCTAGGATTAAATGGGATACTTGTAGCTGTCACCAATTCTTCAGATTTCATTCCAAATCGAAAATATGTATGCCCATTATTTATGAACTTCAAATATATTGATGATTTGGTATTGTTATTTTTTAAATCGAACATACAAAGGGAATGATAAATTGTAAACTCGATCGGTCTGCAATACAGCTACATAAATAATACTACTACTAATCATAATCATGAATCAATAAGTTTGGCACTTAGCCACTTACAAGTCAATAGAGACAATGATTCCCCGTAACACAAGTATTCAAATTAATTTCAACTCCAAACATACAAAAAACAATCTAAAATTCAGATCATGATAAGAAGTCTAAATATTACACTTAAAGTTCAATTACCATTCCCACTTTAAGCATTTTCTTATGAGGAATATCAAACACCCTATTCCCCTGCCTCAAGTTCTTCTTCAAGAAATTATACGCATAGTCGATCACCACCCTCTTCAAAACTCCGGCATTCTTCTCCGCCACCACCTCCTCCTCCCCTATCAAATGCACCACCCCATTCCGCCACGCCACATCCACATCCTCCATGCACCCCTCAATGTCTTCTCCACCACCACCTTCTTGAATAAACTCCCTCAATTTCTCATACACCATCTGCTCCAACTGCCCTCCTTCTCTGTTGGCGGTATCCTTGTAGCCGTACCGCACAACACAACGGAACACTCTCAGATTCTCCGGTTCCACCTTCCGGAACAGGAACCTCTCCTCCGCTGGCACGGTGTTGATCGGCAAGAACTTGAATGAGACGAAGACGAGAACCGAATGAAGAGCGGGGACGTTGTTTACGTAGTGCTTGAAGATGGGAGGGATGCCGTGGACCAGCTCGGAGTAGAAGATCGCCAGTCCTTTGAGCCTTTGAGAGTTGGTTTCTTCCATGATTATCTCTTTTAGATTATCGGGGCCGATCTTGTTCGCCACCTCGTAGTAGTACTTCTTTCGGTATACGTGGTTCCACACGTACATTATTGTCACCAGAATCAACGCGAACGTAAGGGGGAGATAGCCCCCTGCTGTGAACTTGGAAAGAACCGAGCTCAGATAGAGCAGCTCGATCGATAGAAACAACATAATGTAGCACAACACCAGTAGTATGTGTGTCTTCCATATCATGATCATGATCAAGATCAAAAATGCCGAGGTTAGAGTCATCACAAACACCACAACAATCCCTGAAATAAAAGAACCATATCATAATTAAACTACTAGCTAGGTCATTGAGAAAGTGTACGTAGTTGCTTATTACCATAGGCGTTGCCGAGTTGAGTAGATGTGCGGAATCCAAGTGTGAGGAAAACACAAGCAAGCATGAGGAGGTAATTCATCTCTGGGATATAGACTTGCCCCGGATGCTTGGCGCTCGTGTGAACAACCTTCACACGAGGGAAGCATCCTAATGAAAGGGATTGTTGGATGATGGAGAATGTGCCGGTGATCAGAGCTTGGCTAGCAATGATGGCCGCCAACACGGCCACCACAAACATAGGCCAGTATACCTTCTCTGCAATTTTCAAGATTTTCAGATTAGGGGCTCCTTCTTATGATTCTACTTTTAACATTTATATCAAATTTTCAACATGTACGAATTTACTTGGGATGGAAGCGAAGAACGCGTTGGAGACTGAGTCGTTGTGCTTGCGAAGGAAGGAAGCTTGGCCAAAGTAGGCTAGAACAATAGATGGATAGATGACGGTGCACATACTGAGTTGTATGGATTTGACGGAGAAATGGCCAACATCAGCAAACAAGGCTTCACAACCTGCAACAACAGCAGCTAGCAAGAGTTAATTAATCAATCAATCTACTGAGTCAACTGAGTTGAGATGCTCATGATATATACAACGAACCTGTTATGCAGAGGACGATTCCACCAAGCGATAGCCACGCTCTTGTTTTGCCCCTCACGAAGTAATCTACGATGTACTTAGGGTTTAGCGCTTTTATGACCGAAGGGTCGTGCTTGAAGAAGTTGAAAGCTCCGATTGCAGCAATGAAAGCGAACCAGATAAGTAGAACAGGAGCGAAGGTGGAGCCTACTTTGTCCGTTCCACATCTTTGAAACGCGAACAGGAGTATGAGGATGCTAACCGATGTCCAAACGATGATATCTAACCAATAATCAGATCAGATCAGATCAGATTAGGGTGTTTATAGTTAATAAAATAAAATACGAGATTGAAAAAGTCTGTGCTGCAATTAGCATACCGTCTGTGACATGGGATGTGGCCTCCTTGAGGCCGGATACTGCGGATAATACTGTCAGAAAATAGGAAACAAAAGTCACATACAAAATATTGAAATAGCTATTTGAAATAGAGAATCTCATACCGGAGATGCAGGGAGTAATAATGCCATCTCCAATAACCATGGAAGTGCCGAGCATAGTGGCAAATAACAAAACGTACTTTGCATGAATACTACTCTCCAACATGGATTTAACTTTATTAGCTCTTTGCCAACGACAACTAGTATTATTAGCCGGTACAAGCTCGTAAGCTGACACTTTTCGATCTTCCAATTCTTGATTTGGGATTAATCCAACTTTCGCATACCGGCATATTAATGAATACATAGCAAATGTCCCACCTGAAAATAATTAATTAGAACTTATATTTATATATATTGCTATCAATTCAATCAGAGGGAGTATTACAACTTCGCTGTGAACATTTAAAATACAGATTTTGAATTATTTTTAATGTTATTCTAATTCTAATTTAATACTTAGTGCTAGTGTAACTACTTTATAGATAGTGGAGTTCAAAATTAGATTCTGCCCAATAAAAAAAACAATTTCAAATTGGTCAAAATTTTACTACAATATATATTACCACAATTTTGAACGTAATTATTTACCATCACGGATATGATATTTCAATATTATACAAACTGAATTTATATCCAACTTTATTGATGAAATCAGCACCTTCGCCGTTGTCGTTGGCTCGTAAGACGATGAAGACGTACTTAATCAAAGGGATCAATGTTAAGGTGTAGAAGATGAGCGATAAAGCTCCGAGTAGATCGTCGTTGTCTTTAATTCCATCGGGAAATACTCCCGGCATCACGTACAGCGGCGAAGTTCCGAGGTCTCCGTACACCACTCCGATCCCTTGGAAAGTCAGTTGCAGAAACATCTTCCAATTCTCGCCATCCTAATTAACACCAAGCCACTGAATCAAACGACGTCCCACGTGTGTGTGTGTGTGTGTGTGAGAGAGAGAGAGAGAGAGTATACCCTTGAGTTGTTGCCGCCGTGTTGATTTTGGGAAGCGCCGCCGACTTTTCCGGACTCAATGTCGAGAGAATCGAAGCGGCGGAGATCCTTCGGCGAGTTGTTATTTTCATCATCGGATTGTGGCGGCGAATTAGGTTCAGTCATCTTGATTCGAGTTGAGATTGGGGAGTTTTAGGTTCAACTTTGGAGTTATAATAAATGTGAAGAAGAAGAAGAGAAATCAGCGCGGGTGGGGCGGAGGAGAACCTATGGAATTCTGCTCTATAAGCATAAAACACACACTGCGTGTGTTATAGTTAGATATTTTTACTGTGTAGAGTGCGCGTGCCATTCAGTGCATCTTTAACATTTTTATTATGAAAATCGTGGATCGATATGCGTACAATTAAACGTTGGAAAATTACCATACATAATTACTCTTCTAAAATTCAGAGATTTTTTTTCGAACTAAAACCTATTTGCAGTAATAATATTTGCGATTTTAATATTTTTTGTATTGTTTGTTTGTTATTACAAATGTAATGGTGGAGTAATAAAGAATTCGGCTCATCTTTTCAAATTTTATGATGTTCTAACGTCAACGCATTGCAATAATTGTATTTCCGATTCTAATATTTTTCGGATGCTGACTTGTATCATCTATTGTTTAATGTAACAATGGAAAATTATCTTAATTGCCATTTAGAATAAATATGACACGCAAAAACAATCATGATTCCTAAATAAAATAAGAAACATTTTTAGAAAACTGAAACACCATTTCGGGTAGTTTCAGGAAAAATCTTGATTTTAACTAGAAAAACCACTTTCATTGTTTTAAAATGTTACACAAATGTATAAATTTGCCGGATGCAGTTATTATTAGTAGGGGTGAAAACAGGTCGAATATGGACGGATACTGCTCTTCCCATATTTTGTTCCATATTTTTTTCTCAAATTCGGAGTCGAATACGAGAAGGCCGGATACGAATACGGATTCGAAATGTTCGGGATACAAATACAGGGCGGATATATGACGAATTCGGATCGAATTCGAATAATGTTGGTCCCGAGTGTACGGTCAGGTGTAGAGGGGGGGGGGTGAATACACCTGATTCGATTTCTCAACTTCGAACTTGAACAGTCCTATTCAGGATGGTGTCCGATCAAATAGTTCGGCGGACCGCATAACCTGATACGAATCGAGTTAAAGGCTAAGAGTACCGACTCGCCGAGATCTCGCTAACCGACTAGGTCGAATCCGAGTATCTACATAAAAAGTCCGTGCCGCGAATAATGTTAGCCCCAATCGAGTTTTTGTGAGAAAACGTTTTAAGTCTCGGTTCGAGTAGATTTAAAAGTTCAAGGTATCTTGAGACAGTTGATTGATTTTAAATATGATGTTCGGTATGAATAGTAAAATCAATGCAACAGCTTAAGAAAGCATAAGAGACACGGGATTTTTAAAGTGGTTCGGATATCGCTCAAATCCTACGTCCACTGTCCCCGAATGATCGGGAGGCTATTTATTATCCCGAGTTAGTCTCGGTCGGCTTGCACACCGGGCAAAGCCGCGTCTTGGTTTTTATATCGATCCAAGTCTCGGTTTACAACACTATCAAACTTAAAGTGTTTGACAAACTTCTCCAACAATGAAGGAGTCCTTATACAATAAGGATTGGGTTCAAATGTGAACTCCTTCGTCTAAGCTATGGATATAGCAAGTGAGCTTAGGGTTAGAGGGATAAGGAACGAGAATGCGGCTATCTAGAGCGACGAACAGTGAGGGTTTAGCTATAGGTTCGTGTCGGTCGCTTGGATACTAGAAGCTTATGTCGGTTCAGCTTGGTTCCTTTTGAGATTGGATGTAGTCTTTCACGGAGATAAATCGGTTGATTCTTGCGGAAGACTTAGTCGTTAATTTCGCTCGTTTGAATGCTCTCTCGTGTTCTAGGTGCGCGCATTCTCCAAGTGCTTCAAATCTTGAATGATCCCTCTATTTATAGAGCGTAGATTGAAATAGATCCGTTGGAGACGATCTTCTTCTCTCTCTCTCTTTTTGGTAGCAAACGGCTCTTTTGGTGTAGGTAACAGGTGTACTTTCCCACCTTTTTAGGTAAAAGGTTGGCTGCAGCTTTAGCGGTGAGAAGACACGTGTATGCTTGTCATTCGTCGAGATGGATGGAGTGGTTGAGACAAAGACAAACTTCGAGACAGATCGAAGCCGACTTCTCTCTTCCTCGTCATGACAATGCTGCGATTGTCTTTCAAAAGATTCTCGACAGTCCCCGAAGACTATCTGCAGATTCTTGAGTCCGACCTTGTATTCGGTAGATAGACTGCCGAGATAAGTCTATCGATGATCGGCTACGAGTCCAGTGAACTACTCCTGCCGAGTCCAGTTCAACCGACTCTCTCGCATATCTTGCTCTCGCCGAGTCCAAGATTCACCGAGTCTTCTACACCGGTGCCGGGGCCGATGAGCTACCGAGCGCCTTGACCGGAGCAGAGTGTCTACCGAGTCCGAAACCTCGGAGACAAATACGAATACAAAGGAATGGTTCACCAATCAGATAGGGTTTTGGGATCTTCAAATCTTCTCAACAGTTCAGAGCACGAGGCTACTGAGCGTGATTCAGTATAGAAGATAAGAGTCATTTCCCACAAGCATGATCATGCTGAGGATTGAATCATCACCCAACAATTTCCCCCTATTTGATGATGCCAAAACCTATCATCTATGTCTTATCAACTATGCTAAACACTAACTTACTCAGAAACAGAGCTCCTTACAAATATTACAAGTAGGATCAGTGGAGTTGTCTGGTAAGTGCTAGACTACTGAGGGAGACAGGGCAGAACAATTTTCCCCTTTACAATAATTTCCCCCATGCAACAATTTCCCCCTAAGAGAAATAATAACTCTCCGAAAGTCTAGTCTATCAGAGATCTAACCGAGCAAAAACTGACAAGTAAATAAACAAAGTGTGTGTGTGTGTGTCAGTAATCACTTCAGTGATTCTGAGTGTTAAAGCATAAAGCAAACACGGCTATTTAGACAACAAGTAGTTGTCAGAGCCAAAAGAAGATTTGTATATATATAATAAACGGTTCAAGACATTACAAATCTTGCTAAGCTAAAGGAGAACTTAAGAAGGAGATCCCTTAAACCGCTGAATCCTATTCATGAAACCTTGGGATTGATCTTCGGGCGATGGGACTCCATACATTCCGAACGTGTTCTTCCTCGGCTTCGGGTAATCGGCGAAGTCTGCCGGATCATCTTGTTCTAGTCCTCTGTTCAACGCAAAGATTCTTCACTTCTTGTTCAATCATTCCGAGATGTCTTGAGTCGTCTTGTCTTACCGGGTGGAGGAATGATCCTTGCTTCGAGAACGCCGACTACTACCCCTTCGCCATTCTTGCTCGTGCATATATGGGTAAAGATCGAGGTTCGGTAATGGTCATCCACTCGACATAGGCATCGGCCTTAGACATTTCGAGCCGTAATCGCCGTAAATAATTTCTCTTGATAAACTCTATCTTGGCCGATTCCCATCTCTCGATTGAACCGAATAGGCATCCATTCGTCCGATCTCGGCCATCTATGTGTTTTCGGATCGTTTGGCTTCCCGAACCTTCGTATCGATAAGGAATGTCGGCTTTCGAAGGAACTCTCGGCTGGCCTCTTGTTCAAGACGCTTCCCGAGTGCCTCAAGGTGCGCCAAATGTATCCTCTCGTCCGGCGGCCTCTATCCGTCTAGCTTCCTCTCCTCTCTAGAGATATCTATCCATCCGAGCAAAGATTTCTTCAATTTCGCATCTTGCTCTTGAGGCTTCGAGGAGCTTGTTCCGATTCAACAGGGGTACTAGATCTAGATTTGGATGTACCACGCCTTTCGATTCTCTTCTGCTGTTGCTCCTTTTCTTTTTCTCTCGTCCTCTTCATACGTTATGATGAGCTTTCTCGGAGGCGCTCTAGCGGTTCTCTTTCCTCCTCTCGGATGGGGCTTTAGTCTTTCCTTTGGCGAGCTTAGACTTTGGCTTGTTAGGCGCTTCGGCCTCTGCAATTTCTCCGCGCGGTTCTCATCCGCAGCTATTTGGGCTTCCTCCTCGCCAGAGATATGTACCTTAATCGCTTTGCTGGAGGGGTTGGAATTTTAAGCTTCTGTTTGCCCTTGCCTTCTTGAACTGGTGGTGGAAGAGGAGCCTCTTCTTCTTCTGAGTCCTCCACCGCCTGTTCAGCGTACTCAGCAACCTCCTTAATAATGTCTTTGGGAGTCTGGGTTGCCTCGAGTAGTCTGGCTGGGGTCCCGAGCCACTTGGGCCGGTTTCACCGTGCTCGCAGCCGAAACACCCCCGGGCCTCACCCTTCGTAGACCGAGTTTGAGTCAGCTTCTCAGTACTCTTCTTTCCTTCCCTTTTTCCTTCACTTTCCCCCTTTTTGGCATCATCAATGAGCACCGGGGTAGGGACTAGGACTGACTTCTTCAGACTTTTGTAGGAGGTTGACAGCTCATCAAGACGATCGTGGAGCTTAGTCAGAGCCTCATGCAACTCGTTCCTCTCCATGGTAAGGTCTTCCTTGTACTGCTTGTGAGAGAGGTCAGCTGCTTCCTTGAAGTCTTTCAGCTTCTCAGTGATCTTGTCTTCCAAGGCCAGTTGGATATTCTCAAGTCTTTGTTCAGTGGCCTCGGATTGTTCAGTGATAGCGTCAGTATGAGCCAGTTTAGAAGCCAAAAATTCATCAAGTAGCTTAGCTTGGCTCTCTCGAAAGATCTTGAGCCGAGCTTCGAATTTGACTTGTCTTGAGCCAACGCTTCGAAATAAGCGTGGAAACATCGAGGGCGGCCGATGAAGAGACGAAGACTTCACCCCGAAGTTCTTTAGTCGTAGCTTGAGCGATGCCGCTTCCATGTCCTATGGATAGCCTTCGCAAGATCTCGATTTTTGATCCCTTGGGCGGTTAAGGCTTTTGCCACCGATCGAGATCTCTTTGCGGTCCGGGCCGGGCGCCGCTTCGAAAGTCGATCGCAAAGAAGAGCCGAGCGGGCTCTGCGAGGACGAAGCACCCGCCTTGGACTTCTCGGGACCAAGGATACCGAGTGGTGGTGCTTTGCTTCGGCATGTGGGTATCCTTGTCCCGTGGATGTCCCTCATCGGGCTTTCCGGGGCTCGAATCATCAGGGGGGGTCTCGACCGTCGTGGTCGGAACCCATCCGAGGGCGGCAAGCCACCGCTTGGCGTCGATCGGCAATAATTGCAAGCATGGCTGCCCTTAGATTCTCCAGCGTGTTGAGGTTCTCGGGCTCGAATAGCCTTATTTCCTCACGCAATCTCGGTTCTTCCAAGTGTAGGCTGGCGACGGGAGTAGTGAAGAACAAGGCGTTGAAGCCGAGGCCACTCCCGAAAGCGTAGGATCATATGGAGCCTTGCTGACTTGGCTAGGACGAGCAAATCGAATGGTCGGCAAGCTCTGGAATGAACTCGGATGATCTCTCGGGAAGCTCTAGAGACGATCATTGAAGCTTCCATCCCGATTGATTCACCTTCGATGCGGTCTCGACTCCAAGTCTATGTGTGAAGTCTCGCTCTTCGGTTGGAGGGACCGAGCCGAGTGGAGGGACGAAAGGGGGGCCGTCTCAGGCGCCGAATATCTCTGCGCTCCGAGCTTCGTAAGCATCCCCTTGGTCCCTTTCGGTGGAAACGATCTTCTCCATCGACCGAGTCTTCTCGAAGACTCGGACTCATCAACCAGCTGTATGGGCTGAGTAGTCTTCTCAGGAGCCTGTTCAGCAGGCACTTCTGGACCCTCCTCAGTAGCTGGCACCTCAACGGCTTTCTTCAGTTTCTTTGTCGGTGCCTTAGGAGTTTTAGCGAGAGGGGTTCTTTTCTTTGTAGGCGTAGCCTGCTGAGACTTTGATTGCGGAGAGACTGCTGAGGGTCCTGACCCTATCTGCTGAAGCGCTGCTGTCTTGTTGTGAAATCTGACCTTCTTCACATTGAAGTATTCCTTGTCACTGTAGGTGATAGGCTCAGATCCACATAAATCTTCGATCATGATGGACAGTTTGAGTCCATACAACAATTTGCCCTTTGCGCTCAGCATGTTCGATGCCTTGTCGAACTTAGCAGCCTGAGCCAAGAATTCTCGGAGAAAGAACTCCGTCCAATTTATCTGGGCTCGGTCGTATATGGCCATCATCATCTGAATCTTAGGCCTCGACACCGGTCAAACGACCACGCTTGGCTTGTCGTAGGCTGCGCTCACTATATAAGCAAGTGCCCCGAACCGAGGCAACATGCTATTCTTCGGAAAAGCGGCTACGAAAGTAGTGGGCTTTCCACGTAAGACGGTAAGATATTCATCAACTTGGTCGTCTCTCGTACCCGATCGCATCGGGTCCTTTCGGAGGGCGATCAAAACTCCGCTTCAAAGCATCCTTGATGGACATCCGCTTCACTCCGTAGTGGCGTTTTGGATAGAATGGGCAACAAACCTCGCTACTATGTCTCCGGACACTGCGTCCGAATTCAAGTACAGCTCGCAACCTTGTCTCGGGAGGAAGAACGAAGGCTTCCTAGACAGAAATTTCTCCGGCCACGACTCGCGCGGAGCCGAGAATATATCGTCCATGTACTCCGGATCGCATGAATAGAAATCCATGGTGGGTTCAAACCACACGCGATCCTTCTCCGGAATGTTACCGCCTGGAGATATCATAGAGATATTGGTTTCCGCCATTGTACTGTTACAAGAAATGAATCGCATGCGTTTCTTGGATAGAACAAGGCTTTGTCATAATGCGATACCGACACATATAACAAATACATTAACGAGATATAAGCATACCAATAGATAAAATTCGAGATAAGATTGAGAGTGAAGTTGCAAGTAAGGATTGCGAATGCGGATCTCGGATTTTTCGGAATTTGTAAGTTATGAAGTATGCTAATGGCGGTTTCAAAGATATGATCGAATATATATATCAACTATGAAGGTGAACGGTTTTCGATCGAAGGTCGAATGTAAACTTGCTTTATGATATGGACGGTTAAGATTAGAAGTTAAAAATAGGCAATGATCACAAAAAGGCGCCTAAGTCAAAGCCGGTTGTAAAATAGCCTAAGTAGTAATCGTGAAAAGACATGCATTAAATGCGTGCGAGTTCGAAGCAAGCTTATGTATGGAATGTCGTGCATTAAATGTGAGTCGTTAATAATAAAGACAAACCAAAAGATATTAATGTCATGCTTGAATCTTTGCCATAAATGCAAGGTACTGTTGTATTAAATTACTACCGAGTAGAGATACGCAAACCCGTCACCGAACATAGTAGTCAGCGATACCTCGTGTAGATGGTTTCGTCTCTACGTGCCGAATGTATCGATGCGAGAGTGAACATTCCTCCTTACTTGAAATGTCTCTCTCCCCGAAACCTCTCACCGACCGGGGTCGGTAGGGTCCAACAGACCTAGCTCTGCCGAAAGTTCTCTCGAATCGGATTCGGCCTAGAGGCTTGGTCGGTATATCGCCCGTTGCTTGTCGGTATGGATCTTCTCCATCCCGATATCCTTTTTCTCGACATGGTCACGAATGAAGTGATGTCCGATGTCCACGTGCTTGCATCTCGTGTGAAGTACGGGGTTCCGAGTGATTGCAATAGCACCGGTATCGTCGCGAGAAAATCGGCACTTCATTCCGAATGACGTCATAGTCTCTCATTGCTTGTCTCGGCCAAAAGGATGCGGGCGCAACAACTTCCAGGCGCCCATGTATTCGGCTTCGGTAGTCGACGTGGCCACCGAGTGCTGTGTTTCTTTGAAAACCATGAGATCGGCTTTGCCGCCAAGGAACCGACATGTTCCTCGAAGTTGATTTTCGGTCTATTCTACATCTCGCATAGTCGGCATCGAGAATAACCAGTTAGTTCAATATTATCATCAGCTGGATACCACAAACCCATGTCAGGTGTTCCTCGTAGATAGCGGAGAATCTTCTTTGTTGAGTCTATATGACTCGCTTGGGATTCGCCCGAAATCGAGCACGACACCTACAAAGATAAGTTATGTCGGGACGAGTAGTCGTTAGATATAATAAAGAACCAATTATAGCACGGTATTCGGTTTGGTCTACTGATACTCCCTCTTTATCAAGATCTATCTTCATATTCGTGTTCATCGGGATCTTGATTGATTTGCCGGATGTGCGGCCGAATCTTTTGATGAGGTCTCGAGTGTATTTGCCTTGGTTGATGAACGTTCCCTTTTCGGATTGCTTGACTTGAAAACCAAGAAAGTAGTTCATTTCACCCATCATCGACATCTCGAACTTATCCTTCATCATCTTTTCAAATTGCCGACACATGATGACATTCTTTGATCCGAATATAATGTCATCCACGTAGATCCGCACAAGTAATAAGTCTTCTTCCGGTCGAATGCTTTGAATAGAGTGCGGTCTCATCGTGCCTTTACGAAAACCTTTCTGAAGAGAAACTCCGACAGGGTATCGTACCAAGCCCCGGGTGGTTGTTTTAACCCGTATAGAGCCTTCCCTGAGTCTATATACTTGATGTCCCTGCTGAAAGCCGGGCGGTTGTTCCACATAGACTTCTTCTTTCGAGCACGCCGTTCGGGGAACGCAGACTTCACATCCATTTGATAAACTCTGAATCATTGATGTGTTGCGTAGGCCAGGAATAGTCTGATTGCCTCCAATCTTGCAACTGGAGCGAACGTCTCATCGAAATCTATCCCTTCGGCTTGACAGTAGCCTTTAGCCACGAGTCTTGCTTTGTTCCTTACTATAACGTTGTTTTCATCTCGCTTGTTTTTGAAGACCCATTTGGTTCCAATGACATGTTGATGCCGGGGTCCGTCTACAAGCTCCCATACTTCGTTTCTCGTGAACCGATTCAGGCTCTTCTCGCATAGCAATGATCCGGTCAAGCATCTTTAAGTGCATCCTCAATATTCCGAGGCTCTTCGGTAGACAAGAAGCGGGAAAATAATGCGCTTTCTCCTTGACGAATCCGGATCTTGTCTTGACATGTCTTTGAAGGATCTCCAATTATAAGATCGGCAGTGTGAGCATCTAGCCACGATCTACGATGTTTTAACTCTTCATCCGAAATTTGTTCAACACGAGATAGCGAGTGAGTTAGGCATTTCGGTTGTACTATTCCGAGATTGAAGAATTTCGGTGATAAGAGTATGATCTACCGAGTCACCGTGTTCGGGGGCATTCAGCTCGAGGAACATTACTAGATGTTCCCCCCCGAGTTGTTATTCTCGGTAGTGGTCTCGGTTACCTCTACGGTTTCCTCATCGACTCGAGTTACACGGGATTGATTCCGTTCGGGAGAATCAATCTGCTCGCCTACTTGCTCACCGGTTGAGATTCGATAGATTTGTCTTCAATTTCTTCGTCCGAATCATCATCCCAACATAGCCGGATCTTTTCGCATTTATCTTTTAAGCTTAGATCCTGTAGCTGCTTACTGATGTCCTCAGATTCAGAATTTGAGTTATTGCTCCTGTCTTCAGTAGCAAACTCGTTAAAAACAACATGAGGGCTTTCCTCTACGCAAAGAGTCCGATAGTTGAATACTCTGAAAGCTTTGCTGACCCGAGAGTATCCTAAGAATACTCCCTGATCCGACTTGCTATCAAAAGTCTTCGTCGATCTTTCCCATTATTGTGGATAAAGCATGAACAACCAAAAATATGGAAATAAGATAGAGAAGGCTTCCTGCCGTTCCATAGTTCATATGGTGTCCGCTTATGCTGCTTTGTCAGTAGAGATCTATTCTGAGTATAACATGCGGATCGGTAGCTTCCCGCCCGAAATTTGGTTGGGAGTCCCGAGTCCGCGAGTAGAGTCCTTGCTTGCCTCTTTTAGAGTTTTGTTCTTTCGTTCAACGCAACTCCATTCTGCAGAGGTGTGCGTGCCGTGAAGTCTCATGCTCTATTCCTTCGCTTTGCAGAACTCCTTTACCATGGAATTAAGGAACTCAGTTCCTGCGTCCGAACGTATTTTTCTCGATCTTGGTGTTCTTCTCGACACCGAGCTTTTTCGAAGCGTTGGTAACTCTGTTTTGACGTCGACTTGTTGGCAATGAATATGACCCATGTGTAGCGCGAGTAGTCATCTATGACCACTAATGCATATTTTACGCCTCGATCGTCACCGGGGAGACTCGGACCGAACAAATCCATCTCGTAGTACCGAAGAATTCCATCCGTGGAAGGCGATGGAACTGGAGGATTTTGATTCCTTGTTTGCTTTCCCTTCAGACATGCTTTACACTGAGTGTCTTTGCTGAATACTTCATTCGGCAGTCCCCTTGCTAGAGTGTTTCTTGCAAGCTTGTTGAGCGTCTTAAAGTTGAGATGGCTGAGTCTTCTGTGCCATAGCCACCCCATGCGGTTGTCATTCTTCGCCAATAAGCAAGCTTCAGGTTCAGCTGAGTTCCAGTCAGCCACATATATGTTCTTTCTGCGCGAACCTGATAACACTGTTTTCCATGTGGATTTATCAATAACATCACAGAAACCAGCGTCAAATATCACTCTATTTGAGTTATCACAAAATTGACTAACAGAGAGAAGATTATGCTGAAGTCCTTCAACATATGATACTCTTGGAACGTTGGCAGTTCCAATGCTGAGTGTTCCATATCCTCTGGTATAGCCTTTTGCATTGTCTCCAAACTCAATTCTGGGTCCTTCTTCAGTGATATAATTCTTCAGTAGAATTCTTTGGTATGTCATGTGTCTTGAGCATCCGCTGTCCACATACCATGGGTCTTTACGCACCTGCAAGACAGAATTATATTCAGGTACCCTTTATTTTTGATTTTGGGTCCTTAGATGTTAGTTTTAGTAACCCAAATCTGTCTAACAACCCTGGTGGTTTCAGACATATTCTTTCCACTGGAGTCAACATATTTGACCACTGGACTGGTCACAGCTGACTTCTGAGGCTTCTGAGGTTCAGGAGTCCTGATCTTCTGAGTTGGTGGACTGCTGACCTTAGCCTTCTGTGTGGCTTTCCTTTTCTTCTGACCTTTGGAGCCTCTTCTGACTATAGGTTCATAATAGTATGACCCATACCGAGCCGGGATGTGTCGGCTTTGGAGGTCCATACTGATCTGCCAATTTTGATTTGCTGGTTCCCCCTTGACTGAACTGGGGTTTCTTGGCATTGATCTTCTTGTCAGAATGCTGATGTGTGGGATGAGGTGCTTTCATCTTCTGTTTGTTCTTTGCTAGGGGGTTCATTATATTTGCGTTCATAGTCTCCCCTTGAACAAACCTATCAACAAGCCGTACTTCTGAGTGTACTGGGGCAGATGAGGAAGCTCCCTGGCTGAATCCAAGTCCTTCCTTGCAGTGCTTTGGCTTATTGCTTGCTAGCATAGCCTCTAATTTCTTCTCAGCACCCATGTACCTCTCAGTCAATCGGGCTCCTCCGGACATCATCACTCTTCTTCAGTGTGTCGTGCTAGGTCTGAAGTCCTGACATTTCTTGCTTCAGCAGACTCAGTTCAGTATCTTTCTGAGTCAAGTCATTGGTCAAAACTGAAATCCGATCTTCTTGATACTGAGACTTGGCCATCAGAGAGTTTATCTCCTCCCTGAGTCTCAACACAAGTCCTTCGGCCTCAGTAGCAACCTGACTCTCCTGAGAAAGTCTCTGATTCTCTACTTTCAGGGTATCCAACTCCTGAAGAGTCTTGCTGAGCTGCAGACTCATCTGAATTTGTTCGTCGAGAAGTTCTTCGTATGCGGTCGCGACGTCCAAATTCTCATCTGCACCTGAAATAGTGTCGTGTGTGCAGTGTGAAGAGGAGTTAAGTGGTTCATGAGAATTTACCTCATCCTCTTCGCCTGCCATCATGCACTTTTCAGCTAATTCTTCAGCTTCAAGCTCTAAGGCCATGAAAGCTGCTTCATCGTCAGATGAATCCATAAAGGAGTCGACCTCTTCTGAGTCGTCTGATATTTCGCCAGCTATGTAGGATTGTCTTTTCTGGGCGAATTTCTCTCTCCTTGCCTTACGTGCTGCGCGTTCAGCACTACTGAGCTCAGGATAATCATACTGATAATGTCCCGGCTTCTTGCAGTTGTAACAAGCGATGACTCTTTCTTCTTTGCTTTCGCTATTCTTTGATGGTTCTGAGTCATCTTTCTTTCTGCATTCAGAAGATTGTGAGTCAGGAGTGTGTTTCGACATATAATTTGACTTACCTTTCGTTTCCCGATAGGCTTTAGTCACTTTTCTCGCGTCGCTCCTTCTCCTTCCGATACTTTACGAGCGGCGCATACTTCCGAGCGAGACTTCCTTCTTGTAGATCATTGAGTGAAGGTTCAATCTTGCTCGTCGTTTTGCTCGTTGCTGGAGATGCTGTGCTGACTGATGCTTTGAAAGCATGGTCGATTTTTGTGTCGGCTTCACTCTCTGCTTTCTTTGAGGTCCGTCGAACTCAAACTCCTCCGCCTGTAATTACGAAAAGATATGGTCGGGAGACACAAGATCTAAGTCGAATGTCGCAATAGAGTGGCAAAAGGTGTCCAAGTGTCCATCCGACGGTGCCCTCGGAATCTTCGATTCATCTCTCGGTTCTTCGAATGTCTTTCCCGGCCCATTGATAGAGTTCATCAGATTGGTAAATCTGACGTTTAGATCTTCGATTTTATCACCGGGCATGAGAGACAAGCTTTCCAGCTTTTGGAGTTCCAGTGCTAATTTGTTGGCTTTAATCTTCTGAGTCCCTCGACTCAGTAGCGCAAGAGCATCCCAGAGTTCTTTGGCGGTCTTGCATTCCCGAACCGCCGCCAAGATAAGAATCACTAAGGGTGGTCAGTATGGCGTTTCTGGCAACACGGTCTAAGTTGTGAAGCTTCTTCTCCTCGGGAGTGAAGAGACTTCGTCTTTGGGAATCTTCTTCCCGGCCACCATTCCTCCTCCTTGAGCTTGGTCTCGAGTTACGACACTATCGATCATGGGAACGATAGGTCCATCTTCAAGCACTTCATCCATACCGTCATGGAGGGATGTCAGATGTGCTTCCATTCTGACTCACCATACTCCGTAGTTCTCCACCGAGAACATAGGTACCATCCTTATACCTGACATATCAGCCATGAAGAATAATGATATGAATGTAGAGTGATATGCAGTGAAAACGTTTTCCCTCGGATCCGTTCGAATAGACCGGTCCTCAAAATGACAAGAGTCTCAAAGAACTCCCGCTCCGATACCAATTGTTGGTCCCGAGTGTACGGTCGGTGTGTAGGGGGGGGGGTGAATACACTCGATTCGATTTCTCAACTTCGAACTTGAACAGTCCTATTCGGGATGGTGTCCGATCAAATAGGTTCGGCCGGACCGCATAACACTGTTACGAATCGAGTTAAAGGCTAAGAGTACTGACTCAGCTGAGATCTGCTAACTGACTAAGTCAGAATTCAGTATCTACAGTAAGAGTTCAGTGCGCGGAATAGTGTAGGCCCAAATCAGTTTTTGTGAGAAAACGTTTTAAGTCTCGGTTCGAGTAGATTTAAAAGTTCGGTATGCTTTGAGACAGCTTGATTGATTTTAAATATGATGTTCGGTATGAATAGTAAAATCAATGCAACAGCTTAAGAAAGCAAGAAGAGACACGGGATTTTTAAAGTGGTTCGGATATCGCTCAAATCCTACGTCCACCGTCCCGAATGATCAAGAGGCTATTTATTATCCCGAGTTAGTCTCGGTCGGCTTGCACATTGGGCAAAGCCGCGTCTTGGTTTTTATACGATCCAAGTCTCGGTTACAACACTATCAAACTTAAAGTGTTTGACAAACTTCTCCAACAGTGAAGGAGTCCTTATACAATAAGGATTGGGTTCAAATGTGAACTCCTTCGTCTAAGCTATGGATATAGCAAGTGAGCTTAGGGTTAGAGGGATAAGGAACGAGAATGCGGCTATCTAGAGCGACGAACAGGCGAGGGTTTAGCTATAGGTTCGTGTCGGTCGCTTGGATACTAGAAGCTTATGTCGGTTCAGCTTGGTTCCTTTTGAGTCGGATGTAGTCTTTCGCCGGAGATAAATCGGTTGATTCTTGCGGAAGACTTAGTCGTTAATTTCGCTCGTTTGAATGCTCTCTCGTGTTCTAGGTGCGCGCATTCTCCAAGTGCTTCAAATCTTGAATGATCCCTCTATTTATAGAGCGAGATTGAAATAGATCCGTTGGAGACGATCTTCTTCTCTCTCTCTCTTTTTGGTAGCAAACGGCTCTTTTGGTGTAGGTAACGGTGTACTTTCCCACCTTTTTAGGTAAAAGGTTGGATCGCAGCTTTAGCGGTGAGAAGACACGTGTATGCTTGTCATTCGTCGAGATGGATGGAGTGGTTGAGACAAAGACAAACTTCGAGACGGGCCGAAGCCGACTTCTCTCTTCCTCGTACATGACAATGCCGATTGTCTTTCAAAAGATTCTCGACAGATCCCGAAGACTATCTGCAGATTCTTGAGTCCGACCTTGTATTCGGTAGATAGACTGCCGAGATAAGTCTATCGATGATCGGCTACGAGTCCAGTGAACTACTCTCGCCGAGTCCAGGCTTCAACCGACTCTCTCGCATATCTTGCTCTCGCCGAGTCCAAGATTCACCGAGTCTTCTACACTGGTGCTGAGGCTGATGAGCTACTGAGCGCCTTGACCAGAGCAGAGTGTCTACTGAGTCTGAAACCTCAGAGACAAATACGAATACAAAGGAATGGTTCACCAATCAGATAGGGTTTTGGGATCTTCAAATCTTCTCAACAGTTCAGAGCACGAGGCTACTGAGCATGATTCAGTATAGAAGATAAGAGTCATTTCCCACAAGCATGATCATGCTGAGGATTGAATCATCACCCAACAAATAACAATAATCGGATAATATGATTCATAAATAACCATCTATTGTAACACATGAAATCAGATATACAATATTTAATAGAAGTTTTAATGCAAACTATAGTTAAAATATTACCCATTATGAATAACATAACTTTTAAGATCAAGAAAGTACGAAAAAAATTCCAAAATTCAACATAAAATACCTAACAATAACCATAGATGCACTTAATATTTTTTTTAATATCTTTTTTAATCTTAATTTTTTATTATATTAAAAAATTAATTATTAAATAATTCGAAAAATATCCAAATTCATAATCCGGGAAATATCCGATATGGGCGAATAATGTGAAATCCGAATTCGAATCCATATCCGATTTAGGCTATCCGAATTCGAACCCGTATCCAACCGGATACTAGATTTGCTCCCCGAATTTGATCCCGATCGGATTCGGCTTCGAATCGGGCGGATAATATCCAATCCGTTTTCACCCCTAATTATTAGATATATCTGTTTTAGCATTGTTTCTAATTAAAAATTGTGATGAAAGTTATTATGGTAATTTTTAGTCATTTCTAACTACTAAATCACTTTCTACAGAATATATATAGGGTGGAGGGTCCATGAAAATCAAGCTTTATATGGGAAATATGAACCATTAATCTAGACCACAAATTCTTTATTACTATATCATCAAATATTAACATAGATTAATAATATTTTAATTTTATATAATATTATAAGGTTTAGTTCATTATAAAAACTATCATATCATGAGTATATCTTTAATTTAGGAAATATTTGATTAAATCTAGTATAATCTACTAAAAATCATTAATTAGATTAATGTACAAAATTTCAATATAAGTTAGGTTATCACCTTTTGCAGAAAAAAAAATCGTAATTTGAGAAAATAAGTTGCGTGTCGCGTGAATGTCCGATCATCCTATTATAGACTATTATTTAACATCAGTTAATTTTACTATCAGTTTCTTATATTATGAAAATGCGTTGAGATCAAATAAAATACACATCATATGTTTAGGAGGAGATAAGCATTCCAAATTTACAACCAATTTAAACAACCCTGATACAACATATTTAAATTGAAACCTAAATGTGAGATTCTAAATTTGTTGAATGAAAATCCAAAGGAAATTAGCATTACGGAATACAGATCTTATAGATTTTCGTAAATGTATATTAACTTTAATCGGATTGAAAATATTCTAATTTAAGATATTCCTTTCAAAGACAAACACATTTGACTTGAAAATATATTGATGAATTTAGATGTAGACAATTTAAAAAGATGGATTAATAGTGACCAATTTCGTGCTTGCATGAAATCATAATGGCCGAATGCCAAGTTAACATGAGCATGGTCATTTTATATTCATAGTAAGAAATTTAACATGATCTCGGAATTAATAATTATCACAAAATATCTTAAAATAATTATAAAACAGCTCCAATTAATACAAGTCATAATAGACCAATAATATCATAATCACACAACTATTGTTGATCCACAAGCAAAAGCAGATTAAAACATCAACTGAGCAATTTCTCAACGAATAATTTGAAGAAATGAAGCAGCAGTACTTGGGGAAAACAGAGGACACAGATTCTTGATCTCTAAAAGGAGACTCCAATTGTAGAAAGAGGTTCACGTTACTCTTGAGGATCAATTAACACTAAAGGGGCTTCACATTTTCGAGTTCTTCGGCAGAAAAAGTTGAATCAACGACTACGAATCACTCCCAGTTGCAATTTCTAGTTCAAGTTCTGCTTCAACAGACAGTTGGCCATATTACTAATGGGCAAGTATTGTCAAAACAGAAGCTCATAGAAAAAGAAGTGGCCCTACATAAGAAGAAGGGCATCTCCACATTAAACTAAAAAAAAGGACACGACCTCTGATTAATTCTTGACTAAAATCTTGAATCTTTGTAACAATTTCGAAAGAACAAATTGCATAAGAAATTTAGAATAGCAAAAGCAGAAAATCCAAAATTTTTAGGCAACCTGCTGCATACTGGTTACGAGTAGTATAAGATTTCCACCCAAACAAATGGATCCATACCAAATAAAATGACATACTTTTCTCAAGGAAACATATGAGTTTAGGAATGAAAAGGCATACTCTCGTATAAATGGTGATTTGGGTGCCTCAACTTCGTAACTTGTTGGGATCAGTTTCGTCTCTGAAAAGGTAAAACAAACCATCAACAACAGCAACAGGAGAAAAGAAAGAACATTCAAAAAAGTATCAAGAACGTAAAAAAGTAGCCTTTCTACACTCAGGAAAACCGAATAGATACCAAAATACCAAATCGGCCAATAAAGATATTGTCTTTGTTCTCCTACATCAGAAACTCCCAACCCCAGTTATAGAAATTCAACACATTTGCTTCCTCCCTCCCTCCCTCCCTCTCTCTTTCCTTTGATCACACATACCCAAAAATTGGCAAGAAGTCACAAAATAGAAGAGATCTCAATCAACACACATCACAGAGAACCAAATCAACACAAAATCTGGACCCATAGTGGTTGGTTATGCATATATGAAATCAATACAATTATTCACCACATTATAACAATATGGATGAGGGATAAATTGGAAACAGAGAAAGGCAAAGAAGAATCTCCCATTCATTGCTACAGTGGCCAGTTTCTTAAGAACTTGAATATCTTTTACTACAGTTCAGTTCATTCTTCAACTACATTCCCACAATACAGACAGACCCTAAACGACGAAATAACGCTAATTGAAGGTTAGAGCAAACCTTTATTTGCCGAATTATTAAATATAGACCGAGAAACAGTTGATGAAGAAAATAATAAAAATCCAAGCACCAAAAACGGAGAATATACAGATTTTAAAAAGATTAAAGCGAGGTCAATTATATTCTCACTTCGCTTAAGCAGACGACGAGAATTGAGAAACAAATTAGAACAAATAGGTTTTATTCCAGCAACAGGAACAAATCTCATATACTTGCATATATTTTTTGCAAATTCACGAATAACAAGAACTAAATCAATCTAAACAAGCAAGAAAATTTACCGCAAAGAGATGCTGAAAGCCCACCTATATTGCACGAAGAACCCTAGATCGTCCCATTGTGTACATCCCCAACTGTCGGGCTTAGCGAATTCATCATCCAAGGCAGCGGTGCAATCAGTTCCGGAAATCTCAGCCGCCCCATTTCCTTCGACTTGTTGTTACTGTTGAGGAGGAAGAGAGCTTCGTGGGATTGGCCGAGACGGTGTCACAATAGAGTAAAAAGGATCCTACCTCAACAAGACGAAAAAGAGGAACATTATTCAGTCGGCGGCGTGAGGTGGCGAAAGTGAAGACAGAGAAACATTATTTTCGCGCTGATTTTAGGGGATTAATTTATTTTATTTCATAATAAAAAATCTCAATTAAAAATAATGAAATATTATTTTCGCTCTGATTTTAGGGGATTAATTTATTTTATTTCATAATAAAAAATCTCAATTAATAATAATAATAATAATAAAATGTGGGCTAAAAAGTTCAATTGAATTGAACACAATTTATAGTATTAAATTGAGGCTAACATATATATATATAAATTATAATACATTTTTTTCTGAAAAAGTCCCATAAGTTTGTAGTAAAATGTTATGAAATAGAGTTACATTAGTTTCAGACCTAAATTAATTTTACATATGCTTAGTTTCACCTTAAAACAACTGAAATAACGTTGTCGAAGAAATTATGTGAACTGAATACCATATTGTAGTGGTGCCATTCACTAAGCTACGTTGTAACAATCACGAGATTAGAATATGATCAAACTATAAAATACGAAAATAAAAGGGTCAATCTAAATGGGACGGAGGGAGTACATACTTTGTTAATTCCCGTGTCGGAAAGCGAAAAAGTCTTCTTTCTCTTACTTTATTATCTACTATATTTTCTTAATTCACACGCCGGAAAGCAAAATGGCCAATATAAATGAGATAGATGGATTACATACTTATAATTAAGCAAATCCCCAAACTGCAAATCAATCCCACATATAATTCGATCTTCCACTCAATTCCTATATAAACCTAGCCTTCTCAATCCGAACATGTTTATATTCGCGTGGGAGGGTGAGGTGGTGGAAAAGTGGGTCACGCGATCTATACTTAATTTGAAACACTCCTTAAATTCTATTTACTTTGTAAAAAGGTTTCTTCCACGGATATATATGAATCTTTAGGTATATCTCATACTTTTTTTGGCCTTTCATTTGTTCCATGAGCTTTCAAGTATACCTTTTTTTTTTCTACTTCATACTTTTAAAGAAATTAAACTATAGATAGAATTGTAATAAACTATTAGATAACAATTATAATACATTTTCGCATACATTTTGAGGTAGCTTGTCAATGACTCAGTGTTAATTAGGTCAAACATTGAACGATAAATTGTAGAAATTAGGAGCATACGTAGGTCAAATCGAGTCGCAGTCTACCTAGATTTGAGTCAAGTGTTGAACCTAACAAGGCTCGGATTAACAAGTTGACGAGCCTAATCAAACTTGAACGCCACTGAAGTTATGCAACACGAAATTAAATTTGGAACTATTTATTAACGGTTCAGTTTTTTTGAATTTATTTAGTTATCCTAAGCTAATTTGTTTTTAAATGGTAGTGAGAGAGATTTTAAAGTCTTAGAAATTGAACTAAATAGTTGAGTTGAGTACATATGAAATCTAAAGTAGTCAAATCGAGTCGCAGTCTACCTAGATTTGAGTCAAGTGTTGAACCTAACAAGGCTCGGATTAACAAGTTGACGAGCCTAATCAAACTTGAACGCCACTGAAGTTATGCAACACGAAATTAAATTTGGAACTATTTATTAACGGTTCAGTTTTTTTGAATTTATTTAGTTATCCTAAGCTAATTTGTTTTTAAATGGTAGTGAGAGAGATTTTAAAGTCTTAGAAATTGAACTAAATAGTTGAGTTGAGTACATATGAAATCTAAAGTAGTCAAATCGAGTCGCAGTCTACCTAGATTTGAGTCAAGTGTTGAACCTAACAAGGCTCGGATTAACAAGTTGACGAGTCTAATCAAACTTGAACGCCACTGAAGTTATGCAACACGAAATTAAATTTGGAACTATTTATTAACGGTTCAGTTTTTTTGAATTTATTTAGTTATCCTAAGCTAATTTGTTTTTAAATGGTAGTGAGAGAGATTTTAAAGTCTTAGAAATTGAACTAAATAGTTGAGTTGAGTACAATATGAAATCTAAAGTATTCAAGAACCAAAATACAAAAAAATCTAAAATTAGTATCTTCTGTTTCCTAAAGTAATAAACCCCATTAATATTATTAGAATAATTTACATTTCATCAATCTAGACTTTTAAAACCCTAATAAAAGGTCATGTTAGAGAATTGCAATTTCATGAATACTACTAATAAAGTTAGGTATTATTGGGACAAAAGAAAAGTCTATTTAACCTTATTCATTTGCGTCTACACTATAATAGGAGCCTGAATCTGTTGTCGAATTTTTCGTGTTTAATTGGTGTTACTATTTCATTGATGGATAGAAAATGGACATTAATTTAATAGTGAAAATTTTGGATAGATGAGATTCATTATCCAATTTATGTCTACCAAAAAATAAAAATATATTCCCCTATTTTAATTCAAATACCCAAAATAACTAATTTACGTATATGATTAACAAATTGAACTAGGATATATAATATTAAATGGAGAT
This sequence comes from Lavandula angustifolia, assembly GCA_028984105.1. Classification (NCBI taxonomy): domain Eukaryota; kingdom Viridiplantae; phylum Streptophyta; class Magnoliopsida; order Lamiales; family Lamiaceae; genus Lavandula; species Lavandula angustifolia. The sequence goes on along the minus strand of CM054821.1, from coordinate 10,256,723 downwards.
ATATATCACCATTTCATTATTGTTACATATTGGACACCAGTTAGACTCAAAATAGAGAAGGACTAGTGTGCATCAACATGATCCAATTTTTAATTTTGACTCGGTTTGACCGAGTTTGACCCGATTTTCTACTTTATTAAAAAAAATAATAATAAATAAAATAAAATAAACATTTCATCTCTCTCCCGTCTCCTCCCCTTCCCACTACCCCTTTCTCTCTCTCCTCTCTTTCTCTTTCTCTCTGCAACTCACCCCTCTCTCTCTCTCTCTCCACTCCCCTCTCTCTCTCTTTCTCACTCCCCCTCTCTCTCTCTCTCCATAGTCCTCCTCGTTTCCACCGTCGTCACTCCGCCTCCGATCTCTCTGCCGCCGCCTAGGTCCACCGGAGCTTCACTGATATTTCGGAGGAGCCGATGCCTGACAGCAGTCTACAATTTTGCAACGTCTCAGTCAATTTCGTTGCGGACGCCGCCGCAGATTCTTCTGCTAATTCTACTGAAAATTGCTTTGCCGCTCCAGTGGAAGAAAGCACCAGAGAGAACGTCGTTCAAGAGTTTGATGAATACGAAGCCGTCTTATCAAATGATGCAGAGATGCGTGGCGAGGAAATTGATAAACAAGAGAGAGGAGTGCAGGTCAATTGTTCGACGAAATGCGGGAATGAGACTCAGGCGATTGAACACCCCGAACTTACTGGTCCTTCCGCTACTAGAGATGAGAAGATTAACAATGGCTATGACGGTGAGAGGAACATGAAGCATCAAGAGCTAAAGGATAAGAAGCAGAAACGAAGGGGAGGAAGGAATAGGAGAAACAATTAAGTGTCTTACTGTAACTATTAGTATCAGTAGTAAATTACCATATGATGGAAAAAATCAGAAAAGTCAAAAATATAAACCTGGGAAGTAGAAGAAAGTCCTTCACATGGGCAAGATTCCAAGTATTTATTAGTGGGGTAAGTTGATTTAATTAGTGAATAGGTATGTATAATTAGTGAACAAGTAGAAACGTGTTCTATAAAATATATAGATTTTATGACTATTTAATTTATTATTTGAAACACAATTTAGATGTCAATCATCTGTTGGTTTTACAAGCTTAGGTTCGATCACTTTTGTATTTCTAGTTACAGTTGAGTGCTTAACTTAGAGGCTGTAAGGGCTAGAGGATTATATTTCTTCTTTTATCGTACTTTTTAATCGTATTATTGTCTATTGATTTGAGAGTGAGAAGGGAATTATGTGATTTTCTTATGAACAGAGGCAACTATTAAATATGTTGTTCCACTCTTATCTACTATGATTAAACAGACACTATGCTCATCATTGACATGTTCTTTTATCGTGATTGACACGCACAATAGAGACAATTGACACTCTGCTCTTTATTGTGAATTATGGCTTAAGCAGACACTCTGGTCATCATTGACACTTTCTTTTGTCATAATTGACACAAATAACACAGACAATTGACACTCTGCTCTCTACTGTAAATTATGGCTTAAATAGACATTCTGCTAACAAGTTCTTTTGTCATGATTGACACGCACAACAAAGACAATCGACAATTTGCTCTCTATTGTGAATTATGGCTTAAATAGACACTTTGCTCATCATTGACACGTTATTTTGTCATGTTTGACACGTTCTTTTATCGTGATTGATACGTACATATACAATTGACACTCTGCTATCTATTATGCATTATGGCCTAAACAGACACTCTGTTCATCATTGACACGTTATTTGGTCATGATTGACACAAACAACATAGACAATTGATACTTTTTTCATAAACAAATGACACTTTTTTCGAAATAAATCGCATTTTTTTCAAAAATAATTGATAGTCAATAAATGATACTTTATTCAAATACAAATGATATTTTTGTTACTTTGGATAAAAAACAAATGACACATTTATTCATTACAAATGACACGCCTTACTTATCAAAAAAATCGAAAAAAAAAAATTTGTTTGTTACGATTGACACTTTTGTTTGTTACAATTGATACTTTCGTATGCAAAGAGTGACACGTCCGTCCTTAAAATAAATGGGAAAAAAAGTTAAAAAAAACGAAAAAAAAAGGAAAAAAATTAATTTTTAAAAAAAATTGTTTGTTGCGATTAACACTTTTGTTTGTTACGATTGACACTTCCGTATGCAAAGAGTGACACGTCCGTCCTTAAAAAAAATAAACAAAATAAACAAAATTTAAAAATTTAAAAAAATGATTAATGATGTCATGCTGACATCAGTAGGTTAACACGGGTCAAAGCAAGTCAACTGGTCAAAGCGAGTCAAAATTGGGTAATTGGATCATGTTGCATGTGTAACATGGTGCACACAAATTTTTATCCTCAAAATATTAGCAGTAGATCCAGTAACTCGAAATTTATTTATTTAATTATTTATTTGTAATCAGATAAACATGTTGTCCTAACTACTGTACAAGATAAATTCATATGTTTTTTATGAACACGCGCATCTACTACGGGAGTGTGCATCATAAATCTGAGTTTGTAATGCTATTAATTGTGGATCAACACAATACAGTACTCAAACATTAATTATCAATAATTACAAACAAATAGTACTACCAACTCTCACGGCGTCACCACACCACCACTTCCAAATGCCCTTTCTTTATAAACATTATACTCATAATTAAAGGAAATCCACACACTGACACTGCAAATCAATCCCACATACAATTCGATCTTTCAATCAATTTTCAATTCATTTGATCTGCTTCTGATCAACGCCAACATTTGTCGTTGTTCTGATCTTCAGTTTAGCTCGATCAATGTAATTCATGACCTTATCATCAAAACTGTCTCTCCTCGCAGACTTCGCCCTACCACCGCCGCCGCCACCATCGCCGCCGCCGTTGACATTTGATGCAGTTTTCACCATCCTGTTCTTAAACTCGTTGATATAATCATAAAACTTACCGTCATGATCCTCCTCCTTCTTAGACCTAGTCTTCTCAACCCGAACATGTTTATCTTCAGCCGGAGAGATCTGTTCTGGCTTCCTCGACACCGACTTAGCAAACTTCTGGCCGCGAATAACCGCTATCTCTCTCTCATCAGATCCTTTCCTGTTCCGAGCATGTCCGAATTCGACCGGCACAGTCTCGCCCAGGCCGGTCTGGTGCAGAACATGAACCGGTTTCGAGCTGACCTCCACCGGATTCTTATCGCTGGTGACGGCAATCGAGCTCTGAGGCTGATGAGAAATTCGGCGAATTCGCGGCCGGAAAGGACTGACGGCATTGCGGATTCTATCGCACAGCCCTCCGGATTTCTTGCTCTGCGCCATTTCTGCTGCTAGGGCTTTTTTTTTTTTTTTTTCTAGAATTGGATTTGATTGAGAAAATGCTTGGCAAATATCTCAATTTATAAGAAGTTAGGGCTAATTAGTGATTAGGTGCCGAATGTCGATCTTTAGTGTGAAAGCTCTTGGTTTAGTGAAGAAGATTTGAGTGTAAATTTGTCAATAGGAAAATGCTCATGGATTCTCTTTGCCTCCTTTTTCGAGGGGTGTAAGTGAGTCGACCTTAACGGTGGTAGATTCGTATCGAGATTAATTTAATGGCACATGTCGAGTTTTTCTACAATAGAGCTTGTTTTTCTTGATGGAATCGATTCCATAGTGTGTCATAAGTCTAAAGAACTCTAACGAGTAATGATGATTGGTAATGTTTCGTGATAAAGGTCGGGAATAATCCATTTTATATGGACCAACTGAGATTAGATAGTCAAGGATGGAAAGATATGTTGGAGAAATGGGGTGGAATTTTAGGCCGGCGAAGGAACATGAAAAAAAGAAAGCGTTTTTTATCAGCTTTCACTTCGTTAAGTAACGTGCAACGCGTGATTTCATATTCATTCCTTTTAATTCCAAATGGACAATTTAAATTTATAAAGTCACAAATAGAGAGGTATCATTAATATTTGAGTTTGTATATACTGATACACTGTAAAATCGAACTGCCTTATAATTAGAATTGTCGTGAAATACAATTGAGATACGGATTTTTGGAGGGTAGATCTACGGAGTCGTCGAGGCTATCCTCCCGAATTATATAATTTATCCAATTTTTGTTATATTCTTTTTTTTAAAATATATTATTTTGCTCTTGGAATTGTCCTTCCAAATTTGTGCCCATAATTTATAGATAGGGGCGGAACAGGGGTGCGTGTGGAGGCAACCGTATCCTCAATTCTTGTGTCGAGACAAATATTTGTATGTAAATTTTACGGAAAAAATACTTTAAAACCCATACTTTACGAGAATTTAATATATTGGCCTGAATTTAAAAATTTAGTAGTTTAATTAATTTTATTGGGCCTAAAAATATGTAATATTGTATTTTAGCTTCACCTAAAGTATTTGAGGAATGTAATTAAATCTTCTAATGAGAAATATGTTGGTTCAACCGCCCAACCCAATAGAAAATAAATAAACTTTTGGACATCTTTAGTAATTAGTTTTGTTTTATCTTTAGACATCTTTACTAAATAACTCAATTCAAAACAGATGAAAAACTAGGAGCAGGGGAGTGACGCTGGGAGAGAGACCAAACGAAAAATTCAATAACATGAGAAAGCATATATATCATAATTGTAGATTCGTTATTTTTATCATTTTTAAGGTTTTTGTAATTCAATTAAACTCTTATTTTTGTCATTTTTATAAGTTATAAGTATTTTTAATTTTTGTATATTCATTGTTATATTATCTTTTATTTTTAAAAAAAATCGTGAGGTTCCGCCCCTGTTTATAGAATCGCCCCATAATTCTAAATCCGATCATGCATGTAATTTCCTGCAAATCAAACAAAAAAAGCAAACTAATTCGCACATTAGTAGTGGGATCCCCACTTTAATATTCCAGTAAACACGCATAATACGTGTTAGGCTAGTAACGAATATCATAACAGCGCTAATCATGATAAAATGTTACAACCTTCGTACACTAACGTCGGAAACATTTTCCAATTGTGACATCCCACTAAAGTTGATCACTTTCTGAATTTAATAAATAATTAATACTCCCTCCATTCCATAGAAAATGTTTTGTTTTCCTTTTCGAATCGTCACATAGAAAGTGTCTTATTTCTTAAAAAGACAAACAATATATGGTTCAAAATTAACAAAGAAAAAAAGTCAAATAATATAAATCACAAAATCATTTTTTCTTAATCTCTGAGCCGCATAGAAAAAAGACAATTTCTATGGGATGGAGGAAGTATCATATTTAATACTTTATCATCTTCTGTTTACTACTTTTTCATCTACTGTCACACATCTTCTCTCTTCTACTTTATCACCTACTCTTCTTTCATACTTTATCATCTATTATATTAATTCTTGTGTCGAAAATAAAGTGTTCAACTATAGCAGGACGGGATAGTATTACAAAGCTCAATGTTTTGTCCCCCATGTTTAATTTTCTATTTCAATTTTCAATATGCTAATGAGTACAATTTATATTTATTAAACACATTACCAAAAGAACACTGAAAAGATGAGGTTAAAAATTAGTGTTATTAATATGTAAATATACGAACTTTAGATGTATTTTGCTATTGCACACAACTTTCAAAAACGCTAGTGTAAACATACGACATTTTCATTTATTAAAATTTGTAAATCGACCAAAAGACTCAAGATAACGCGTATCAAGCATATTAGACCTAAAGTTCGTCTCAAATCGAGCTCAATAAGAATAACAAATCTATTAATAACTTGCCTCTCATTTCACAGGCATACTAATCTTGCTGCCTTACACATCTCAGCTAGAGCAAACCAATACCTTAACTTAATACACCTACCTTGATCAAGCCGTCAATGGCAGCACTGCAACTGTCATAACGGCCGCTGTCCGAAAGCAGACATCCTTTAAATTTCTGTCCAAACGATCCATCATCTCCTCTTCTTCCGAATCGAACTTTCCAGAAGATTTTCTAATGGAGATAACAGTGTTTCTCAGTTTATTGAGAGCTGAAGAAAGCCAGACCAGTGCTAAAACTAATCCGGTTCTCAAAAGCTTTGGCGGGTTGAAGGGTGCTCCGTTGCAGACGACTCTGCAGGCAACTGCTAGAACAATAGCAATGCCAGTTCCGGCAATGGTGGCTGAGAATCCGGTTAGAAGCTCGGTGAGCTGGGGACCAGATTTCTTTAAAGAAATGATGGCGTTTCTAGCCTCATGCTTCCTGATGACGATTATGGAGAGAAGAATTTCACATGCATGGAGATAGCTGTTGGAAGAGATGTCTCTCTCCTTGGCGGTTTTGGGACTGGTTTTCTTCTTTTGTAGTACTAATAAAGTGCAGAAAGATATATAAGGCAAGGGTTACCATTTGCAGGATCATATAAAGCACAGGTTCAGCTATGGATCATGCTGATTTGAATATTTTCATGCAAACAACATACATGAATTGAGATTAATTAAGGTGTGCTCTTACCTGTTAAGAGGTTCGACCTTCTCGGTTGCAAGCTTCGATGGATCTGTATTAAAGAGCCTTAGTCTCCGCCTAACAAGAAAATGAAATCAAGACTTGAGGAAAATTAAACATCACTTTCAACCAAAATGATACTCGAGGAAATCAAATTAATAGTCGATATTCTGTACTGATATGTAGTAAAAATAAAGCAAGAACTCCAAAATACAGGGTACAATTTATCTTTCATGAAAGCTGCTGAACTCTACATACTGTGTATGTAGTGTAATTCACTAATTCTTAACGCAGAACAAAAGGCACTAAATCAAAGCAGTGTAACAAAATGATGCCACTCGAATTGCAGTACTATGAGATTTATCACTTGCTGTTTTTCCAAATTTTGGAAGTTCATTAACCAACTCATTTAGGCTGCAGTTATACTATGACACATGAAGAACTAAGGTTGAAGTCGAGCTTAGTAGCAAATGGTTTTTTAAGTAACTAGGGAAGGCAATACAAATGAAGCAAATCCCTTGTCATAGTCTGATTGATACGAAGCCTCTTCCTCCCTCATATAAGTTTGACAGTTCAAGGGGTAAGTTAGTAGGAGGAATCAACCATAACTGTGAAACGACTATAAGTTCAACTTCTGTCAACACTGGTTTCAAATTTTAATTTCATCATATAACATGTAAAAAAAATCGTAGAAATTCAGAAATGAACAAGATACCTCTCAAAATAAGGAACCAGCATCGTTCATTCACTGGACTTAAAAATGTGTTCGTTGAGAAGGAAAGGTCAGAAATGACAGGGAAGTATATGAGGCATATCACCACCAGTGGGATGAAATGTGTCTTCTCTACAACTTCTCTTTCTCCCCACAACATCCAAAATAGGTTCGTTATTACGTATAACTCTCTTCCTGGATAAATAAGAGACTGCTGACACTCAGCTTCACAACAACACCATTTGGAATGAGGCTTAAATGGTTGCTGAGTTGAATCAGTTATCAGTTCATGAGGCCCAATCAAATCATTGAGCGCGGACATATCCAGTAAACTATCTTCTGCATCAATCGACCCAGACGCAAGTAACTTCAATATTTTCTCCTGCCTGGTGCATTGTTAAGCAATTCCAAAGCCCAGAAGTAAGGACTGCGGATGAATATCTGTTTTCTAAATAAATCAATTCAGGACTGCAAATATGGAAAAACCTAATAGACTTCTTATATACGAATGGCATTCCTATGGAAGAATGAAGCATTTTAGCATAGATGAAAATACCTAGAACGAAAGAGGAAAAAGGGTACATGATAGCTTCTAGTGTTGATTACTTTTATTGAACATGCATAAAACAATATCACTAAGAGGTAATGTATGAATGTCTGCGTGTAAGCCCTAAAAGAAAAGAAATCAGAGAGCCGCGAACCTTGAACATCAACGAGCGATGGCCTGCTAGAGTTTTTAATGGCTAAGTAGTCGTTACAGTCCTGTCCACGTGTGAATTTCAAGTCCTCTTTTTGCTGCAAGCATAAACTAAAGAACTTGGAATTTACAAAGTCTTGATTTGGACAGCGATAATGGAGAAACCTATGCAGAGGCGGAACCAGAGGGGGGTCAGGTGGGTCGATCGACCCCCCGGCCGCCATGACTTTGCTCGAGTAGGGTATAGAATTCGTGTTACTATATGTATATATTTCAGTGGTAAATTATGCTAACTGTGCCTTGTAGTTTAGTTGGCTAGTGGCTCTGTCTGTCTGTAAATGGGGAGGTTGAGGGTTAGAATCTCCCTGCTTGCTCGATCATGTAGTATTTTTTCCCTCTTTCATATTTCTCTTTAGTTTAATTACAACTATAATTAATTCCTTTATTTTATTATTTTAATCACAATTTTTTCCTATACTTCCTTTCAAGCTTATTATTAGTTATTATTGTATCGATCTATCACATGTTATAAGTACATTTTTCTCTCTCTTTTTTAATACTTAAATAAATACATTTCTCAATATAACAAATACAACAAATAACTTTGGCTTGATAGAGTTAGCATACATATCTTTTATAGTGTGTTTGTATTCAAACCATTTAAAACTATATTTAGCAACCCTCGATTTTTTCTCTGCCTTTGACCAACCCTCGATTTTTCTCTGCCTTCGGCTACCGTTGTTCCTCTACATCGACCCCCGATCTGAAAGTTCTGGTTCCGCCACTGAACCTATGCAATTCCTGGCACAGAATGAAACAAGAAAAAAAGGAGTGGATAAGATAACCAGTCAAAAATACTCCAGTCCTGCCATAAATGCATAAGAATTTTGATAACATACTCAGTATCGAGATATCTTGTGTGCTTGTGCGCGGGGAGACGCTGTATATAACGAATCGTGTCATCACTCAAATCTATATATAAGTAGTTAAAACAGAAGAGAAAAGTATCCCTAAGTTTACAACTAATGAAAAATGGCATGAATAGTTAGAAAGAGCCATGAATTTTATAAATATGAAAGATTTCATTCAGAATAATGTACTTTTGCGCAATGAATATTAACCATTATCCTTTTTATGCATAATTTCTAGGAGCAAATACAAAATCAGTTCAGATTTGTTTCTTCTATTTCCAATTCAAAAGAATTCATCCAAACCCAATCGCTTAAACTCAGAAACCTCCATCAAACAAAATATCAAGCCCAGAAAATAAACACACAAAATTAATCTTCCTCAAATCAATCCATCCATGCCTTTGCTATCTAGTTCAAGAAACTTAACCGCTAACTCAAAATAAGAAAAAATTAAATATCAAATATAGATTAAGAATGAAGAAAAAATTGTAAATGAAAAATCATATTTACTTTCGGCACCCTGCTGCAACCATGATCCGGATTATAAATAACCCCCTATCCAGGAGGATGGTCATGCTAAGCCATCAACCCCAAATCCATCTCCTTCGAATTTCAATAGCCAAGATTTTGTTTTTATCCTTTTCTATTTCTCAGAGTCTCCTTTTTTCTGCTTCCTGGTTATGAAAATCAATGAATTTCTTAATTTAATCCCACATAATTAATAATTAAGGGAAGTTATTTCATTATCACGCATCTTAAAAGTGATTTTCTATGATATGATTAATTTAATAAAAATAGACAGAATTTATTCAAAGCACATTCATCATATTTTGTTGCCAAGAAATTAGAGTTAATAATTAATAATGACTATTTTTATGTGGAGGTTCCACGTGGCTAGGCTTCGAGGAGATTCAGGCTCCCGAAAATAAAAACATTTTGTCTTCTTTGGTTCTGGAATCTTCTTGGACTTGTCAAATCATAAAGAGCTTTTGATAGTATTTTTTATTAGAAATGACACAATTTATTTATTAAAATATTCAATTATAATTTTCTAAAATGATAAATATTATGTAAATTATATTTAATAATTATCAAATAATTTACATCATATATAATAGAGTAGTACTTAGATTTATTGTCATATAGTCATATTAGCACGTCATTCTTTTTTTTTCAGGATCGATTTTGTATCGTTATGTGACAATTTTCTAAACAAATATTTGTATTTATTTTATTGTTGTTGGACTTTTGATATCCGGACTTCCAATATATTTTTATACAATCATCTTCCTATATTTAGAAAAAATCAATGGATTACGATATTATATTTCTAACTTATTCGTTGCATCATTGTGTCAAAATATAAAAAAGTCACACGTTAGCTCAAAATGATTAATTTGAGTTATTTTCACTAACAATATTATGCTTGTTAGGTTATTATTATTTAATCAAAGTAAATCTTCATACTTCCGCAAGTAGTTTCACATATGCATTACAACATCCCATGATCCCATCATAAACTAGAGCCGATGGACCGAAAAGTGGTTGGGTTGCTAAAAAAATTACTCGAATTCTATGAATTTTGGGCTAAAAAGTATAGAATTTTCGGAGCCCCGAAAAATACATATATTATTAAGTGGTATTATTGCCTATTACCCATTTTCGAATAACAAAAATCAAAAATACTCAATCTTTATATTTACTACACAAAATACACAACTTTACTTACATTACCCTTACTTTTTCAAAAAGTTGACTGACACCAATCATTTTCAAGTGTTTTCCTGAATTCGAGACGAATTAATTGAAGAAACAAACAAAAAAAACATATGAATTCGAAACGAATTAATTCAAGACTTAAATCCCGCTCAAGTCCCGCTCAGTCCCGCTCACTTAAATTCAAATCCCGCTCAAAAATAAGGCTGTCAATACCCGAATCCCGCTCGATCGAGAGACGAATCCCGCTCGAGCACCGGCCGAATTCCACTCGGGGACAATGAATCCCGCTCGGCAGAATCCCGCCGGCGCCCGTCCCGCTCGTCAAGCGTCGTCCCGCCCGGCACGTCTTCAAATCCCACTCGGCCGACAACAAATCCCGCTCGCCGAGCGGGATTTTACGAGCGGGATTTCATCCAGATCTAGATCTGAATCCCGCTCGTCTCCTTTCTTGCATTCAGTTCTGGAAATTTCTCTCCTTCTCTCCGTCGCCGAATCCCGCTCGACAATACGATTTCGGAGTTGAATTCGACACCAAAACACAAGAATGACCTACCAGGTTAGTCTCACTCGAATTCTATAGTCCCGCTCGAATTTTATCCATTAATTTGGCGCGATTCTTAATTATTTGATGAGAATATTTTTTTGAGAATTATTCGAATTTGAGCATGAATTTTGTTTAATTAGTTGAATTTTATAGAATTATTCGAATTTGGGCATGAATTTTGTTTAATTGGAGCATGATTTTATGATTTTCGGAGCATGAATTTTTCTGAATTTTTGGAATATGATTTTATGATTTTCGGAGCATGAATTTTCTGAATTTTTGTGGCATGAATGGGTGATTTTCGGTCGAAAAAATATCAAAATCTCGCTTGGTCGATCGGAATCCCGCTCAGCTGAACCAAAATCCCGCTCGCCGAGCGGGATTCCGGTTCGGCCGAGCGGGATTCAGATTTTTTTTAACTGTTATATTGTATCGGTGTAACCCGTTTTTAAAAGAATTGATCTTTTCGATGCGACTCCGAGGATAGCATAGAGTTCTACCCGAAGATTTTTGATATAATTAAAAAAAATTGGAGTTATCGGGGACGGTGCTGTAGTAAACGAATTTAGGAATGAGGTTTTTGGTAGCTTTTTGGATTGGAGGGTGAGTAGGAATGCAGCAAGGGCTCTCCATATGTTGATGTGTCATAAGATTGAAGTGGACGGAGATGATTCTGCTATTTGGTTTTCCGTGTCCGGGATGACTACCCGCTTTTCTTGTTTCGATTATGCCCTTGTCACGGGTTTAAAATTTGGATCCGACAATTTTGATCCGCATGCTCAGCATGATCCCCGTTCCTCGACTGTGTACAAACAGTTAAATGATTGTACACCAATAACGGGCAGAGATTTGTTGTCAAAGTTCGAGAATGGAGATTTGGGATTGGACGAGTTGGGCTATTTGAAGGTGGCTCATGTTCTAGCCTTAATTTACTTTTTTCTCGGTTATAGCGACACGAAATTAGTCGACACGTAGATTTGGGTATTAGTGGATGATCTACGTGCATTTGACTTATTCCCGTGGGGCTCATACACTTACGGTGCGCTGAAGCACTATTGTAGTTTTGTTCCGAGAACGGCGGAACAGACGTCCAAGAAATATCATTTCTGTGGCCCCATTTCGGCACTCCAGGTGTGTATAATAATTTTATTAATTTAATTATTAGAATTATTCATATATATCATGTACTAATCAATATTTATTTTCATTCATTGTAGATTTGGTCCTACGAGGCTATTCCAGATTTTGGAGCGATTTGTGCAGAGAGGTTGTCTACAACTGAATTTCCTCGTTGGAAGAATTGGTTCTTTGGTGGAGGCCAAACAAAGAAGCTTAACAGTTTCTGGCATCATGAGGTAAAAATATTAAATTTAAAGTTGATTTTGTTTATATTATATATATATTTTTTTAATTTAATGCAGTCTAATAATAATTTATTTAATGTAATTGCAGTTTGTTGTCCAAGATGGTCTCACACCATCCAATGCGGAGACACACACTTATTATTAGCAGAGTGTCATTAGGGACGATCGACTACATGTATCCTATATTGCGGCTGAGAATTCGTTACATCCCACGATCATAGGGGACCATCGGGTACGAGAGCTATACAGATTCGGACAGTAGTCACAGCGTCCATTCAGTTTTAGAGGAACCGAACAGAGGCAACGTCGTTCCACTGAAGGTGGTAAGCGGGTCTGAACGGAGACTGGACAGAGGGAGCCCGATCAACACCATATCTTGACCGTCGAAGACGTCCGTAAAGTCGTAAGGGAGGAACACCAGGACTTCCAGAAGAAAATAGTTCGCGAACACCGGAACTTGCGGAAGGAAATAGTTCACGACGTGAAGGCACTATTTCGGTCGGTGTTTGGCTCCTGAGGGTTGTCTACTATTCTTCGGTCTCCCTGCCTGACGCGTAATTAATGGCGGCAATACGACCATTGAGGCCACATCTTCCGGCACCCGCCAATTACGCATGGGGGCTACCGAATATAGTGTTCCGGCATAAATCATCCTCCAATTCTCAGTCTTGTATGCATCCGACACGAAATCTAGTAGATTTAGTCCGAAACAACCCTATAGACGGAAAAACTATTATACCTGATAGCAACACAAGCATGCGAACACGGGATCTCATAGAGTTGCCACTCACTATATTCACAAGCGTTTATGTTGATTTGAACTCTCCATTGATACGTTCCGTCGTGAACCTTGAATTTGTCTCCGTTCACTGACACAACAGTGAAGCGATGTGAACGGTCCTCCGACGGAGCTAACTTTAGCTCTGCAGCAATTGTCAGCGGATTATCTCGTACCATGGCTTTTGCTCGACGTTGGTCACACCACTGTTCCACCATGTGACCTATTGCCTAGATCATAGAGCATATCGACAGACGTCGTGCTGTGAGCAGTCTCGAGTTGATGGATTCAGCTATGTTTGAGGTGAGCTGACTATACCGGCGAACGGGAGATTTCGATCTAGACCACTTTTCCGGTCCGACATCCATTAACTTCTCGTATGCCTCAGGATAGGCTTGACGAATCCCTTCCATCGCACGATCGAAATCATATATCGTATAAGCATAGGCAACATCATGATACATCTTGATAAGCGTCTTACCATATCGTGTAAGCTTATTCTGAAGATGATAGTAACAAGTGTCATGGGCTGCTTCCGGATAAACAGCCTCTACCGCGTTAGCTATGCTCCGGTGTTGATCGGATATGATCATTAAATTAGTTGGCATCGTAAATGCTTCTCTGAGTCGGGACATGAACCACGTCCAAGAGTAAACGTTCTCAATTGGACCCACACCAAAGGCTAGTGGAAAAATTTGGTCGTTGTCGTCTATCGTAGCAGCCACAAATAACACTCCTTTATTCCTTCATTTCAAGTGAGTCGCGTCGACCATAATCAGATCTCGGAGGTTAAATACCCACGGGGCACGAGAAACATTAAAAGCAACGAATAATTGTTAGAAACGACCTTCTGAATCGACTTTGAGATCAATCATTGTACCTGGATTCGTTGTTTTCAGTACGTAGAGGTAACGAGGAAGTATCTTGAACGAATCTGAGTGTCCGCCAAAAATCATCGCCACAACACAATTACGGGCTCGTAGAGCAACATTATAGCTTGCTTGAAAGCCGAATTCACCCTGGATAGCTGCCATAAGTGCAACAGCAACGAGACCTTGTTCCATGTGCCGAAGTGCAACAGCAGCAAACAAATCCGCCTTCTCCCAAAATGTCGCACATTCACGGAGTGGATAGTCCACAACGTGATCCAGATCTCGAACCATAGGTGAATCCGATGCATCAAGAGGAACGACTGGAAGTAAACCGTCATTTACTTCTTCGCTGCCACCATATATTATTTCGTTGCTTGGAAGGGCACAGTTGTCCGGCATGAGCATAGATATCAGTTGATTCACACCACCTTCACGTCGGATCCATGCCGCAAAGTCGCCAAACGTACATTGATTTAATGCACCAGGCACCTCATCGTATTCTTCTTTGGATGAACTATCCAAAATATTTTTTCATCACTGTCGGATACAACATGGGTTTCCTCTTCGCGAAATTAGGTTTTATGTTCGCGAAAATTCTCAGCCCGATTGCTACCACCCGCTTGATCTTCAAAATTGAACCTTGAACCAAATTGTTCAACAACATCGGGTGTATGATAAGATTGAGCATTAGAGTGCTCAAGAAATAAAGTCGGCTCGATTTGTGTAGTACAAAGACGAATTAGGTCCATATCGGTTGCGAGAATGGACCTAAGTGTGATACCATGATGAGAAACGTAGGTGTAATAACTTTCATAATTTGACGAAAGTGAAAAGGGATTAAGATTGTATTGAATGAACTGTCGTAAAATAGGGATACAAACACTGTTCCCAGGAATGCAGACAACTCTAACTTCACCGTCAATATACTCGGACAAATTGTTAAATTGTCCGTTAAAATGAACAAGAATATTATACTCCCTCCGTCCCGCTAATTCTGTCCCAGTTGACTTCGGCACTGAGATTAAGAAATTTTAGTTTAGTGTGTATTTTATGAGTTTTAATTGTATAAAGAAAATGACACAGTTTTCGAGGAGTGGTTAGTGGAAAGAAATGAGAATTATCCAAAATTTTGCAAGGCTAGTAAAAGGCAATCGATTTTTATTTTTTATATTTTTTTTTATATTGTATTTGAAGTAATAATCTAAAGTTTTCAAAAAGATAAAAATCATAATTTTCTTAGTTCGGAGCCGAACATAATCGAGTGGGAGATAGATTTTTGAAGAGAGAGAGTATAAGAATGTGGGGGTTGAGTAGTGAGTAAGGGGGACCCACTTCATTTTATGTTTAAAAGTAATTTTTACTATTTTAGGAAATATGACAGTAATAGCGGGACAGCCCGATTAGGCAAGTAGGACAGTAATAGCGGGACGGAGGGAGTACCAACTATCCATTTTTTTTATGAAACGACAAAGCAAAATTTTACATAAATAATTTGTAGTTGAAAATGAAATGAAAGAGGAGTGAGTGTGCTCGATTTTGGACTTCAATCACGATATTAATAGATAAAATCACGATTTTGGAACGAGCGGGACTAGAAACGGCCGAGCGGGATTCTGCACGGCCTGCCAAGTCAAAAAGCCGAGCGGGATTCTGCTCCCCCGCGAGCGGGATTGGGTAGCCGGGCGGGATCCCTCGAGCGGGACTGGGCCGCTCGAGCGGGATCCCGCGAGCAGGACTGGGCGGTCGAGTGGGATCCCGCGAGCGGTACTGGCCACGCTCGAGCGGGATCCTGCGAGCGGGATTCCACGTGGCCGAGCGGGATTCCACGTGGCCGAGCGTGATTCGGTCAGTACGTGAGCGGGATTGAACGGGATTCTGCGTTAATCATTTGCGCACGGAACGAAGCAAAATAACGGTTTTGCAGGCTGACAAGTCTGAAAAGTGGGGATATTTAAGTAAAGTTGGGTATTTTGTGTATCAATTATAAGCTTTGGGCGTAAAATTGTCTTATCGATTTCCGATCTGGGTATTTAAGAAAACACCCCTATTATTAATTAGTATTAATAATCTATAAACACAAATGAAGGAAATATGGAATAGATAACATTATCAAAGAAAGATACAAATGCGACTAATATATGATGAAACTTGGGAATTTAGTTTTTTATTGTTTCAGTTTGGATTTTTTATGTTTATTTGATTATGATTTTGAACTTATATTTATTTGAACATAAATTTACAATATGATTGATTTACTCTCTCCGTCCCAACCAATTTAATTAGTTTCTTTTTGGTGCGGATATTTATACATGTTGATTTTATATAATAAAAGTGTGAAACCCATATAAATTAAATAATTGTTTGGAATTATTTTGTGTGGTAAAGGTGTTAGACCATATAGATATTTAATTGTTTAAAGTTGATCTGAGTTGGTATAGGTGTGATATCCATTTTCTTATTTAGAAAATATACAAGTAAGAAGGGACAACCAAAAAAGAAAATATGGACAAGTCGGGCGGGACGGATGGCGTAATTTATTTGAATACATTATAATTTGTAGTAATTTATTCAACATTAACATGTTTAGTCTAAGTTATACATATCTGTTTTATTTTGTATAACAAAAAATATAATTGAAAAAATAATAATAGTAAATATTTGAGAAATTACTTGGTTACCCACCTGAAAGCCTAAAATCGGATTGTGCTTAATATAACACGGTCCGATAAGGTGTCGGGCCGTGCCTCCCTTCCCTAAAAAAAGCACTTAGTTAAGCCATGATTTATACTACATGTTGCTTCAAAATTAACTTTTAATCGGCTTTGATTATGTCATAGCTCTATAATTTGGGGTTCAATTTATCGTTGGATGAATTGCATTGGGTTTGATTGTGTCATTTCTAATTTGCATTAGTTTTATCGTTGAATAAACTACATTGTTGATAGCATACTTATTAAAAATTATGTAAAATACATGAAAGTGTGTAAATATCGTAAATAAAAAAGAAATGATTAATGTTAACATCAAATTTAGATTAATATATTTTCAATCACATTGCTGTTGAGAAGATTTCCAATGCTTTTTCATTGAATTAACAAAATATTTATTTAACCACACTTTAAAAGAACGCAAAAAGTAGAAAGTGAGGTAAAACGCATGACATTTGAAATGAAAACTCAGTAAATCCCACCAATGAGCTTGCGCCAGATGGACAATTTGGAATTCTATTTGAGTCGTGCAAGCTCACATTTCAGTTTAACTTAACTTCCAGGCTGCTAGATTTTCTCTCTCTAGAATCCCTCTCTCCCTCTATAAAAGTCCCCCTTCAGTCGTCGTTACCAACCGAAACCCTAGAATTATACCCAACCTTCGAATTGTCAAATTCCAGTTCAATCGCTCGCAATCGCTCCGCGTTCCAAGATCATTATTACCTTCGCACCAATTCTGTCAAAACGCTTGTTTAAATCCGTTTGAATTTTCCAGATCCGTCCTCAATTCCCTGAAAGACTTATTTATTTCGTTCACAATTCTTTTTAATCCGATTCTCTTCGATTAGTTTACTGTTCTTTTGTAATCGAAGCGCGTGTGGCCGGAATGGGTAGAGTTAACCGGGAGATAACGAAACCGTCATCTTCGTCGGAGCCGACGGTGACGACGTCAACGTCGATAACGGAAACCGTTAATGGGTCTCACGAGTTCAAGATCACGGGGTACTCTTTGTCGAAGGGAATTGGAATTGGGCAGTACATAGCGTCGGAGATGTTTATGGTTGGCGGGCACGGTTGGGCAATTTATTTCTACCCTGATGGGAAGAGCGTCGAGGATAATTCCACCTATGTTTCTCTTTTTATTGCCTTAGCGAGTGAGGGAACGGATGTTAGGGCGCTTTTTGAGTTAACTTTGTTGGATCAGAGTGGAAGAGAGAGACATAAGGTTCATAGCCATTTCGAAAGGGCTTTGGAAAGCGGGCCATATACGCTTAAATACCGAGGCAGTATGTGGTGGGTTTCTATCCAGTCCAATTTGCCTTGCTCCGTTAATGTCGTTCGTTCGATTACATAGTTCCATTATTTATTCATATTTCATAGTGATAATAATTATCTGTTTTGTAGTGTTAGAAAGGAAAAACTTCCTTTGTTGTGGTCTAGTAAGATGATAATTCCATACATTTCAGTAAAATTGCTGTCTTTTTTTTGCGCCTTTGTCATATCAATTTAGTTTACGCATGCTAATAGTAATGGCTAGTGGGTGTTCACTATGATCTCATACCTAGATATTGATATTTTGATTTGGCTGGGGTTCATTTTGAAATATTTTCGCCCCATTTCTGTTGGCAATGTTTTTAATTGACCCTTTGCTTTGAGGAAAATGTTGTGGGGCAGGCAGCGACTTATGATGGTTTCTATGAAAGTTTTTTTACTGAAATCTATATCTTCACAGTGAAACTACTTCATGGTTTCAGGGAGGTGAAGCTGTGTTAAGATTCAAGATTATGTTAATCTGAAATTAGGAATAAATAACATGTAGTTCGTAGTTCGTACGTTGTAGCTCATGAAAGTTGAAAGCTGTGATGTTTTGGGGTATTTGAGCTTCAGTTTTCATGCCGACATTCTTCTCTACTTAGATGTATCTGCTATCTATGTTAACGTAGATAAAACAGTCACCTATATTCTGATTGCTGGTTTCATTTACATTTGTTTATTTTATTTTGTATTTACTTTACTCAAGCTGTTGGTCGCAGCTATGGGGCTTCCCTGGAGAAGAGTCATAGGTTGTCTGATTTGGTTTGCTCTCGCACAAGCATCTTCTTGTGAAGTATCTTATGCGAAGCTGTAATCAACTTCCCTTCTCTTCTATATTTTCTTTGATATATTCTATATAAAATACACAGGCTCACTTAATATTTTTTGTCCTAGCATCCAAAGCAAATTATTTAGAGGGAAATGGTAAAAATGTTTAATTATTTATGCAGGGGATACAAACGCTTTTTTAAAAGAACTGCTCTGGAGACTTCTGACTATCTGAAAGATGACTGCCTTCAAGTTCGTTGCTGTGTTGGTGTTGTCAAGTCTCACACAGAGGGACCTAAGATCTACTCTATACCATTACCTCCATCAGATATTGGACTCCATTTTGGGAAGATGCTTGAAAGTGGAGAAGCAACTGATGTAAATTTTGAAGTCAATGGAGAAACATTTTCTGCTCACAAGTTGGTAATTGCAGCTCGGTCTCCAGTATTCAGGGCTCAATTATACGGTCCAATGAAAGATCAGAACTCAAGCTGTATAAAAGTTGAGGACATGGAGGCACCAGTTTTTAAGGTAGTTTGAGTATACTCTTCCAAGTTCCACCTAATATTAAATTTATGTATTGATGTGCTTCCAATATGCTTATCAACACCACTTTGTAATATCAGTCTTCAAATACTACTTTTCATACTAAAGTAATTATCTGTTGTTGCCTATTTGTTTATTTTTGGTTGAATTGATTTTTGTTACATTTTAACTAAGGCTAAGATTTTATTCATCTTGACTTGACTAAGCGTATTTCTGCTTGGGAATCTATTGTTTAAGGTTGCACAGTTCTACTTGTCTGCCCTTTTCTTCCCAAGTACCAGCACAGATTTTTGTGTTTTTTAATTATTGTACGTATTGGTTATCAGTTCAAGTTCCTTAAAACGTAGTATAGAACTATGCACTCTTACATTATTTGATTAGTAAGAAGGAAAAATAACACCAGTATGGAGTTTCAGTATTTAGTTTTCTAGCTGTTCATTAGATGTTTAGAATGTGTAACTTAACTCAGTTTTCTCTATACACCTATGAGGCTCTTCTATTTGCAGTTGCTTCAATATGTTTTTGTGTGACATGGACAAATTATTTTCTTGGATTCTCATTTTGGCCTGAAAGAATCATAAATTAATGAAGATTTTTACCTTCTAATTACGTTAAAAGTTTGATCTATGGAGGATGGTATGTTTTATAAAGATATGATTCCGCTGCTACCTGTTTTATTTTTTCTACTTGCTGTTAAGACTGAACTTGATCAGTAAGTATTTGTTGGTTGATTTCTTCATCCCTATTATTAAATTTCCTATCTTATAATCCTAATTACTCTACCTTGCAGGCATTGCTTCATTATATATACTGGGATACACTACCTGATATGGAAGAGCTTACTGGAATGAATTCTAAATGGGCTTCAACCTTGATGTGTCAACATCTGCTTGCTGCTGCTGATCGTTATGGTTTAGACAGACTCAGATTGCTCTGTGAGGCAAACCTCTGTGATGATGTTGCTATTAATACTGTTGCAACAACATTGACACTCGCGGAGCAGCACCACTGTTTACAGCTAAAAGGTGTCTGTCTCAAATTTGTGGCATTGCCCGAAAATCTGAGAGGTACGTATTTCTAATGCATTTTCTTTTAGCTTTATTTCTCAGTGAATGCTTATTTTGAACTAATCATAATAAATAGTCTCTGAGGCAAATTGGTTGCTATATCCACAAAATTACGCAGAAACTACCTCTTCTTGTTCTATGGATAAAGCCCTTAAGTGAATGATATCTGCTGTGTGGTACTACTAATGTACACATTTTGAAGGATTTCAAAGTTTCAACTTGTTTCATTTGTGTTTCCGGTATTCTATTTATTCACAACTAATAGGTTGAAATTCCTTCGATGCACAGCTGTAATGCAGACGGATGGGTTTGAATACTTAAAAGAAAGCTGTCCTCATGTTTTGACTGAACTATTGGAAAATGTCGCGAGGATCAAAGAACACTCTATAGCCACGGGCAAGCATGGAATTGAAGGCACCCTGGATGGAAGTGATGTCAATGGCAGACGTGTGAAGCAAAGACTAGTGTAAGCTGCTAGCTGAGATGAGAGATAAATTATGATAGGTTGTTCTTAGGGTTAATTAGGATCAGTTTTCCTGCTTATACATTCATGCATTTGTAAATGTTTGTTCTAATCTTCTCTCCGTCGTGATCTAAGGATGCGTCTTTGTAGGGTCTTATATCTGTATGTAATTTGTGCATTGCTTCCATAGTTATGAAGGTATGAGACATTAAACAACTGAATTTGTAATTGTTTCCAATAGATTATGATACCCTTTTGGTTGTGATTCATACTTTATTGAGGAGATTGACTTCCAGCTCTTTTACTCGAATTAGTTTTCGTATTAACACTAGGATCCGTTTGGGCGACCTTATTAACAACTTATTTCATTTTATGATTAAAAAAAAAATTCCTAGTTCAGTCTCGTTATAGGCTCTTTTTTTTACGACATAAATTAAGAAAGTTATGTTATACAGTATAAATTATTTAATTTTTTTAGAGTTAAATTTAGTCTACACAATGTTCAGTTTTTTTTCGAATGAGTCATTTTTAATGGGACGAGTCAAAGAGAAAAACAAGGCACCTTTAACAGGACATGAAGAATAAGCATTTACGTGTGCATTTGAAATAATTTATTTAATAGCTTTTATTCTATAAGTCATTTTTAACTTATTTTTGTAAATTGATAGTAATAGACATTTATTTAAATTATTTTTTTTCCAAATGAGGTAATATGAAATTGGTATATATTTTTACATATTCACCAAATGTAAAATTTATCAACACATGATCATATTTTTATTTTTATTTTTATTTAGGGTGTTTTATAAATGTTTATCATAAGTATTTCTTTTTCTTTTTTTTAAATTGAAAAAAATGCTTTAAGAGGAATTTTCTATATACATGTTAAAACTTAAAAAATAGTATTTTAATATATTCAAAAATTATGGTGGTTTAAACATTAAAAAATATCAAATAATGCTTATAAATTTAAATAATTTATAGAAGTAGATTTGCACTTACTAATACACGCTTAGCCCTTGTTTGGTTGTAGAGAAAATGAGGAGAAAGAAAATGAGGGGAGGTGAAAAGGAGAGAAAATCACATTTTCTCTTGCAAGGTTTGCAAGAGAAAATGGAAAGAGAGAAAAAATTATGTGGGGCCCACCTCAAAATCTTTTCTCTCCACAATTGAGAAGAAAATGGAAAGAAAATGGAATGGAAAGACTTGTTTTGGTTTATTAAGTATTAATAATATTTTAATATTATATTATATAATTATATTATATAATAATATTAATAATACTAATATATAATAATATTGTCTACTCGATTATAATATTAATAATATATATATCATAATAATATTATATCAATATAATAATATATTGTAATTATATAATAATATTAATAATATATAATAATATTGTAATATTATATAATAATATTATATAATAATATTTATATATAATAATAATATTTATATATTATATAATAATATTTATATATTATATAATAATATTTATATATAATAATATTGTAATATTATATAATAATATTATATAGTAATATTATATAATAATATTTATATATAGTAATATTATAATAATAATACCGATTTATTATAATAATATTGTAATATTATATAATAATATTTTATAATAATATTATAATAATAATACCGATTTATTATAATAATATTGTAATATTGTAATCGATTTATTTATATAATAATATTGTAATATTATAATAATATTATATCAATATATAATATTATTATAATACCATTTTCTCTTCTTTTTCTACACAACCAAACAAGGTAGACCGAGAAGAAAATACCATTTTCTCTTCTTTTTCTTTTCTCTTTATCTCCTACCAAACAACATATAAAATCCACTCTTTTTCTCTCATACTTCTTTCTCTTCATTATCTTTCTCTTTATTTTCTTTCTTCTCAATTTCTCTTGCCTACCAAACAAAGGGTTAGTGTTTTTTGTATCACAAATATTTGAGTCGGGTGTACATACATCCGGCCCACTCATGACTCATATTCACGACATATTAACCCGCCTTGCTCGGATTTCGTTGTCATAGACATCAACATGAAGTCATGCTAACATCATTATTCCATTATTATTATTTTTTTGCAGTTTTTTTTTTGCTTTTTTATATATATTTTTTTTCTGCATTTTTTCCAATTTTCTTTTTTCAATTACTATATGGATGATCATGTCATTGTTGTGAATAAGAGTATCATTTATTTAGTATCATTTGTTTTAAAATAAGGCAGTGTTTGGAACAACTTATTTAAGTAGCTTTTAACTTCTTGTGCTTAAAGCTGCTTAAAGTTTCTATTAAGCAAAAGCTGCCAGTGTTTGAATTGTCCATTAAAAAATAGCTTAATCTTTTCTTCAAAATTACAAAAATGTCACCGCTTCTAAAAGCACCCCAATACCTGCTTATGAGCTTCTGCTTATTTCAGCTTATTTTAAGCCCAAAAAAAGCATAAGCAGTATAACCAAGCACTTAAAAAAGTGCTTATGCGATAAAAAAGCCCATAAGCAGCTTTTTTAAGTTGTTCCAAACACTACCTAAAAGTGTTATTTTCATTTTGAAACGGAAGTATTATTTGATTCAAACGAAAATATCATTTACGTTGAATAAAAATGTCATTGTAAAGTATCATTTGTTTTCATATTAAAGTGTTATTTGTGTTTTGAAGAAAAATGTCATTTGTAGAGTATTATTTGCTTTAAGCAAAAGTGTCATTTGCGTCTAACAAAAGTGTCATTGGTACCGGAGGAGAGTGTCAGATTCTTATAAATGTTATTTGTAATTAATAAATCACAATGAACAAACGTGTTATTTCTCTGAAAGTGTCAATCGTAATAAACAAAATTGACAATTGTCTTGGATGAGAGTGTCATATTCTCATAAAGTGTTCGTAATGAATAAATGTGTCAATTGCAACGAACAAACGTGTGATTTATCTGAAAGTGTCAAATCATAATAAACAAAAGTGTTGATTGTCTCGGAGGAGAGTGTTACTGTTGGTCCGGAGACGAAAAGTCAGGTGTAGAGGGGGGGGGGTGAATACACCTGAGCTCTGTTTCTTTTTCTCAGTAAAGGTCAGTAAGGCGATGTTTTGCAAGCGATGAACGAGTGCCAAGTAAGCCTTCGATCACTGGGGTCAAAGTGAGTCGGCTTACGAGCTCTTCTACCGACCGATGTCGGTATACGAAACTCGGTCGGAGACCGTAGTGCGGATAAGTGTTAGGCCCGGAGTCGTCTCTTTTGAAAACGTGTTTTCGCAATGTAAAGTCTTTTGGCTGTGCGCTTTTTAAGATACGTTTTATGCAAGCTGATGATTTAAAACAGGGTTAAATGCAATGCGATAAAACAGTAAATAACACAAACGATTTTTAACGTGGTTCGGATAACAGATCCTACGTCCACGGTCCTGAACTTAGCATGAGAAACTTGTTGATTAATCTGAGCAAGTCTCAGCAAGGAAACTGTACGCAGGACAGATCCTTCTAAGTTATAGTCCTTAGCGACTTTTACAATCCAAACCTAAGTTTAGAAGGGAGGGAATATTCTCCAACTGAGAAGGAGTTCTTACAACAAGAACGATTCACTAAATGTGAACTCCTTCGAATCTAAGCTATGAATCTGGCAATGAGCTTAGTTTAGAGAAGAAAGGGATCAAAGAGCTCTAGAGAGATGAACTACAAGAAGTGTTCTATGAAAACTAGTTCGTCTCTGGATAAGCTTGAATGTTCTAGAGCGTTGTGAGCTTGAATGCTTTCCCTTGATTTCGCGTATATTCCTCTATATTTCGAAATCTTCAAATCCTTCTCTATTTATAGCTGTGAGTTGTGGCATATGTCCGTTGGAGACGACGATGCCACGTGTCACAAGCCTCCAAAAAAAACGGCCATAAATTCGAGCTAGTTGCGGTGGGCGGTTAATGCGGCTGTTCATGAGAGCAGCTTTCTTCGTAGAGTAGGTAAGCGTTGTCGGCTTCTCATTGGTCGAGGTTTGTAGTTGGTGAGAGTGTCAGAGTTGACCGTTCAAACAACCTCGTATGTCTTCTGCTGAACTATTCGAAAAGACTTCAGGTGCAGGGTCACTTTCTGTCGGGTACAGTAGACTAAATACGTCTCTGTCTTCTTCGGCTGAGTCGTCTGACTGATGAAGTTAGCTTCTGATAGTCAGTTGGTCGATCCGCGAAGGTATTGTGCTTGCATAGGTTCTTCCGCCGATGACCATCAGCGATAATGTCTTCTGCGAGATCGGGTAAGGCGATGCGCCGTCTCCGATTGAGTTTAGCATTCGGCTTCGACGAAGAACGCAAGCGATTACACCGATGACATGGGGTTCCGAAAAGTATCTTCGCGAAGATCGATCCAACAACTACCCCGTACAGGACTTAGACAAAAACAATAAACAAAACATCAAGTCTAACCTATACATCAGCTAATCCTATCGACACACTAATCTACTGATATCAGCTCGGTTTTGGGATCTTCAATTCCATAGTACTACTATGATTTCCCCCAATTTCTTTTAACCCTAGAACAGCTGAGTATCAATCTACTGACTCATATCCAACAATTACATTCTCATAGAGTGTCATTTACAATGAATAAATCTTTCATTTATCTTAGAGTGTCAATTGTTGTGAATAAAAGATTCATTACTTGGATACATGGATAAAAAAACATACCTATTAAGAGAAGCTACAACCGACCTGTACTAAATTTGTTGAAGATATGTGAAAGATTTTTGTAAACTAAACAAGGAATCTGTTTGGTGAACCATTCCATAACGGACAAACACAATTTTACCAAGGAATCTTGTAAACTAATAACGAATCTGTTAATTCTACCACCAACGTTACGCGCAAACAATATTCACTCTAATTTCAGGAACGATTTTGATTCAATTGACATCATTAACTTCAATTAAAAGCACACACTCTGCGAAGATCTGCGCGTATGGTGTCTGAGAGAGAGAGAGAGAGATGCACTGATTTGGTGAAACACTATCCCGACAGCGACGTATCGCGGTTGAATACTAAAAAATCTGGAGAGCGGAGGTGGGGAGAGCAGAGGCTGACATCGAAGGCTGAGAGAGCAGAAACAGAAAGAGGAGGCGGAGGGAGGAAGCGGAAAGACGAGAAAGAGAGACAGAAAATGAGCGAAGACGGAGAGATGAAAAAGCGGAAAATAAGAGAGAGGATATGATTTTCCCTTTTTTTTAAAAAAAAATATTGGTCAGTGACCGGATGTAGGTACATCCGCCCGCGAAAGTGGTTCTCTTTTTATATTTTGTGGTCTTTTTTCTAACATCAATCTTTAGTTTTATTCCGCGTTCAAGATTCTTTTGAAATAAAATTTCATTTTTCATTATTATTTGGAAGATTTTCCAACTGAACTTTGAAAGTACACTATGATGGTCCGGGCCTAATACATCATTCTCTCAAAAATCTACATTTCTTAAATAAAAAAGATAGTGGGCCCGAAAAAGTATAACGGGCCACGTGCTGTCCCGCGCGCTGTCGCATTTACGTCCTCGCTTTCTATCCTACCCCACCAGCGCCGTTTAGCAATACCAAATACAACGAAACTCGGATTTCTGCAATTTTGCCCAAACTCTTTTCTTCAACACCCACTCACCCTCTCACAAAGATCTATTTTTGAAGTAGGGTTAGGGTTTTCTGCCGCTCAATTGAAATCGTATAAGCAATAACCGAGTGTTTTTTTTGTTGGAGATGTTTTATGCTGAGGATTTTCGGGAATTAGGGTTCTTCTATTTGATGTTTAGTTGACTTCACTTTCAAATGCTTTGGTGTAGCTAGTTTTTGTTTAGTTCTATGGCTCCGAGCCGGAGAAAAGGTTCCAATAAAGGGGCGGCAGCGGCGGCGCTGCGGAAGTGGGAAGTGGGCGATCTCGTGCTCGCCAAAGTCAAGGGGTTCCCGGCCTGGCCTGCCACGGTATGTCAATTGATTTTTAATTATGTTTTCTTGAACTTAAAGTTTTAATATGCAAGGACAGTTAGGTTCCGTGTTGCATTATATTTTAATTGTTTGCAGTTTTTGGTTTCTTGATATATGTTTCTTATACAGTTATACTTAGGTAACTTTGGATCTGGATGATTTCTGTAGTTTTGGGTATTTTTCGTCTGTTGAATTTGTATATTTGGGTGCTGCTTAAGTTGAGTTCAATTGGAATGATATAGCGCTCACAACTAACTCACAAGTCACAACTAACACCAATGCGACGCTATTTGTTGGTTTCTCAGTGTGATTCTATGAATGCGTTATGCGTATAGTATGTTGCAAGCCTTTAGATTTTCTAGTATAGCTAGCTGAAACAAGTTAGAGCAATCAAAGAATCTAATACTATGGATAGCCTAATATAATTTGCTAATTGCATTTTTAGATGGCTATAGTCTATTGTGTATGTTGTCTGCCATGGACCTTGTGGATATCTGTGTGCTTGTTTTCTTCAGGAAAGTGTAATAAGTATGAAAAAGTGCTATTTGGAAGTGGAAGTCATTTTTGGATAAGTTATTCATGAGTGTTTCAGTGTAGTCAAAAGACTTGTCTGGTTTTCCAGGTGCACCACGCATAGTACACCATGCAGTGTGTTGCAGAGGTCTGCATTTTGCTCACATTTTCTGGACCTGATTGAAATTATTGCTGGGATTTTAGGTTTAAGACGAATAATGATGACTTTTTCATTGGCCTTTGATAATTCCTATTTGTTGGGTTCTATCAAGGACAAGGAAATATAATCTCCGTACATGGATTCTGTAACAATACAGATTATCCAAAAACATTAACAACCAGGAGCATTACAAGCTTGCAGGATAAAATCTCAGCTAGACATTCAGATATTCCTTTACTGCTTCTTCTGTTCCAGTAACTCAGTTTATCATCGGACAACTTTCTGTTCAACTTCTAGATCTTAATTCTTCATACAATTCAAGACTTTCAATAAATTCTGGATCTTTGATGGCTTATAAAACTTAATATCCCTTGCACAAACGTGGATTTTTCTGTTTTTATTGTGCAAGAATGCTTTAGAATATGTTGAAAATGTTTTGCAGCTGAGGTGTCTTGGGGGCCTCTGTGCCTGGATTGCACGGGGTTGGTATTGTGGTATATCTTACTTAGTATATTAGGAACTTGGTTTTTAGGTAATTCTTTATTTTATAACCCTGGGGATTCCTGCCATTCCTGGGTGGTTTGGTACTTTTGTGCTCCACTGTATAGATGCCTCATCTAGATAATGCAGTCATGCATCTGCATTGTCTCCCTCTTAAATATAATCATACATTGGTAGGCAGAGATCCTATAGAAGGTCCATATTGACATATTAATCGATCAAGTTAGCTTCTTATAGTGACTGTTCATTTTTGTATTTTTGTCTTTGTATTGCAAAACAAAATATCTTTTGATGTTTGTATTTCTGCATGTGATTATTTGAAAATGCACCCTGCCACTGAAAAAGTTATGAATTAGCAGGGATGCGCTACTGATAAGATAGGGGTCTTTAGAGTATGTGAAAGAGATATAATCTGAACATTAGTATAGCTAATGTCTAAATGATGGTGCACCTATATGTTCCAGCACTTATTGGTCTGAGTTATCCGGACCGAACTGTATTGCATACTGTGATTTTTATTTAGCACTCAATTTTTATTTATTATTTTCTATCAAAGGGTGAATATGTGTATTGGCTAGTATTTCGCAGCAATGACATCTTTGAGTAAGCATACCAACAATTAAATGGTAAACCTTATATCATGCTATCTATTGCTGAAAAAAGTTGATACACTCATAGGTAGTTGTTCAATCATTTTACAGCAGTGTCTCATCGCCTCACTGTTTCTTCAACGCCAATCCAGTAAGGGTTGATATTCATTTTATAGTAAAATTATTGTCTATTAAAATTTAAGAATACAGTAATGATGGAAAATATGTTCTGCAACTGTTTGTAGTTATAGTTTGGTTTAACCTATGGGTCAATTTTTAGTTTAGAATTTCATACATCTGATTTGTCACCAGAATTCAAGCAAGACTAGGTATGTTACATTTTAAAGAATCCCAGATAAGAATTTGGTTAAGCTGAAAATAGAATAAAATTTGTGTTTACTGAATTGAGTTTTGATTAAAGTACTATGATTGGGTTTGGTTCGCTTTAACCATTGACCTACTCAAAACAAGTGAAGGGCTGGGTTTCAGTTTGGAATTTCATATGCTGATTTGCCACCAGAATAAAAGGAAAATCTGGTATTCTTTAAAGGATCCTAGATAAGATTTTGGTCAAGCTGAAAAATAGAATAAAACTTGTTTTAACTTGATTGAGTTTTGATGAAGTACTGTGATTTGGTTTGGTTCACTTTAGCAACTAAACTATGCGAAACAAGCTGGGTTTTAGGCATTTGCAACATCTTTTCATGGGCTTCCACAAACTCATGTTTCTTTTCTTTTTGCGGTGAGATTATTTTTCTATGGATTGGAAGTGATTTCAGGATGCAGAATGAATGTAAGAGGTCTCCATTGTACATTTTATGGTTGTGCATTTCATTGGTTGATGTTGTTAGTGGGTTTGTATGCATTTACATACACAGTTGGATGGTGGGCACTTATTTATAACCATTAAAGTTGATTTTTCACTATTGCTGCTTCATTTTTCCATGGCAGGTGAGTGAGCCACAGAAGTGGGGTTACCCTGCTGATTTGAAGAAAGTACTCGTTTACTTTTTTGGGACCCAGCAAATGTAAGTTATCCTTCTTTGTTTTTCCTGTATAGTCCATGCTTATATGTTATTGGTTTTCCAATCAGTTTACCTTGTGAAAGTAATCAAGGTTGCCTAATATGATGACTAATATATCATGGATGTTGTTTTTGTTAATTTGTTAGTGGTAGATTAACTTTTCCTAAGTAAATGAATTTACTGTTGTATCTGATGCGTATTTGACATTATGGACATTCTTTTAATCATCCAGAACAATTCTGTCAATGGGTTATGCCATGCAAGATTACCTCAGAGTTAGTTTAGCATTCTATTCAGTTAAATAGTTAATTTGTTAATATTTGGTTATATTTAGGATTTTAATAAATAATTATGATTTACTAAATATAGATAGGTGAACGTATTAACATTCATTAGAGAAATTTATTTTCACTAATGAATGTTAATATTATCATATTAACAGTTGTTGAAAACGTTGTTTACTTGTCAGTTTTCTTGTGAATCAATGTTACTAGTTCCCTTTGCAGAGTATTACACGTCAACCAGCGGAAAATAAACTGATAAGCCCTAGGATACCCTAATTAATGATCTAACCACTAAACAAGAGATTCCACAAGTAAACAACGTTTTCAACAACTGGGAGGTGTATCAGTATTGAGCAAAAGTCACAAAATGAGCTGCACAAGAACTATTACAAAGAAATAAAAGGAACACGGAGCAATTAATGAATTTTCCTTCTTCCAAGAAGAAGGTATCTCCACAAGCCTAAGCTTTCTTGTCATTTTTCTGGATACCTCTCTCAGGAAGTGACCTGCTTCATATACCCTCATCTCCGCAGCACCACCACCTCTTCCTACCAAAATACACCCGCCCCACAACAATCATAACCTGAAACAGAATAACAAATACATCTATTAACTATGCTCCACACAATTGAGGCCTTCATCCTATCCTACTAAGCATAATAAGGACAATTGCCAACAGAAATCCAACTAAAGACAAATGATAACACCACTTCCTATTTACCCACTAGCCCATCAGATCCAAGCCTCTTTCTAAACAGTCATCAAGCCCAGTCACCAGGCCTTTACCCTAGAACCTGTTTTGCATCCTCTTTTCTTCCATTTGTCTCTCACTCTGCCTGCTTCTGCGATTCTGCTCAGTTGTGTCTTGTTTTGCTCTATGCTGATACAAGCTTGGGTCTTATTATAAACCCCTACTAAGATTCAATTAGTACCTGCTCTTGTATCCAGTTTACAGAAACAACTAAAATTAATAGATAAAAAGTAAAATTTACAATAATCGATCAACTTATTTTCATCTCCATCACACTTCAGATAAATACTTAGGGTTTTAAACCTTCTATCAGCATGTGTCTTGTCACTCTTATGTTGCATTACACTTCTCTTACATGTGCATGTATAAAAATGTTTCCATGTAATTGATGGTCTAATTTTAAAAAACAGTATCATCACAATCTTGATTTCTGAATTCTATTAAAATTTGTTCTCTTGTACAGTGCTTTCTGTAATCATGCTGACATTGAAGAGTTCACAGAAGAGAAAAAAGTGTCTCTGTTAGGTAAACGCCATGGTAAAGGTTCTGATTTCGCTCGTGCTTTAAGAGAGATAATTGATTGCTGTGAGAAGCTGAAGAAACAAGAGCAGGTTACTGGTGATAATCTCACTGAGGAAACTGTTACCACCATTGAAAACAACTCAGATGAGTCATTAGCTAGATCCGTGACTGATGAAGCTGCTATGACTATGGTTCATCAACTCTCCGCCGGACCCATTGATGATTTGAACTCACTAACTGAAGCTGCTGTAGCTGCAGCAGCTGCAGATTCTATGCATGAAGAGGAGATGCAATTGGAGGAGGCTCATTTGGATACTGTGTTTACCGAAATACATGTGTATCCAACAAGAAGCAAAACTAATGCTGCTCAATCACGAAATATTGGTCAGCAGAGGAGGATATCTGCAAGAAAGTTGAGAAGTTCTTCAAGGGTGGATGGAGGCAGACAACAGCTAATATTGTCTTCCAGCAACAAGGATAGGAGCTCTAGGCGGTCTCTCAGAAGAAGTAGGTCTATTAAACCATCAGATGATTCTGAGGGGAACAATGCCAACTCACCTCTTTTTCCGTCAAATGGTAGTGTTCAAGAGAATGGTTCAGAGGTCCTGACAGCGGAGTCTGATTCAGATAGTCTCAACGACGGCAGCTTTGTAGAGTCAGGTTGTAAACTAGTAGAGGAGGAGTTCATTGAAAAGAACGAAGGAGAACCAGATTCGAGTGACAGGCTTGACTTTGAAACTAATGCTAACATTATCAAGAAGAAAAGGAAGCCTAGTTGAAAAAGAAATAGAAGTGATCTGGTGGCTAAACTGGATGAGGTTGTTCCAGAGACTGAGGTACTCAAGACTGATTGCATTTCACCTAATAATAATGAGAAAGTAGCTGAAAGATGTTCTAAGGAAGACGGTGATGGACATTTACCTTTAAGCAAAAGAGCTAGAGTTCGTTTGGGAAAATCATCACCTGTTGGGGATGGAGAAATGAAATTTGTGGACAAAGAAGAAAAGTCTTTGGAAGTTCCTGAAACAGAACAGTCTTTTAGGCCCTTGAATACTATGGTGCATGTTCCGCTTGATAGCGAAGCTACTCACATCAAAAGAGATTCTG
Source organism: Lavandula angustifolia (assembly GCA_028984105.1). Classification (NCBI taxonomy): domain Eukaryota; kingdom Viridiplantae; phylum Streptophyta; class Magnoliopsida; order Lamiales; family Lamiaceae; genus Lavandula; species Lavandula angustifolia. Next base: position 10,224,362 of record CM054821.1, on the reverse strand, counting down.
ATATTTCACCGTCTTTTCATGGAACTCCTGAGGCTGATAGAAAGCCTCATTATTGGATAGAGCAAAATAATTTTATGGATGGTGAAGCTGCTTTACCTCCATCTAAGCGTCTACAACGGGCCTTAGAGGCAATGTCTGCTAATGCAGCTGAGCATAGTGAAAGAGCTTCGAGTTGTTCATTAAAGGTGGATGGCCCTAGCGAAGGCTGCTCTTCTTCTGTGAAATGCTCCGAGCTGTCCACAGAAGAAAAACCTGTGATTGAAGTAGGATCAGGATTAGCGGGGCATCTTAGTGCTGGTGTTTCTCTATCAAGTGCTTATGGCTCCTGTCTCGGGTCAAACATGGAATTCTCAGAAGAACTTGGAAAAACTGTTGAAGTGGTGTTAGATTGTTGTAGGACTTCTGGTGTAGGTAGCTCATATCCAGAGCTATGCAGGGATTCATTTATACATGCCGAAGGAGTTGAGGACAAAAGTCTGAAATTGTCTCCCGTGAAAGAGTGTTCTGATTATCAACATATAAATCATGATTTACAGAATATTTCTGAAGATTCGTCTCATTTAGACTGCAACAGGCCATGTTTGATTTCGTCTCCGAATGACTGCAAGGTCAGGCCTTTAGCATTGAAGGAGACTGCTGTGAGAACTGATTCCAACATTTCCCTAATGAACTCAAATTCTCTCTTAATGGAAGAGATTACTAGTGATCCACTTGATATTGGGAAATGTAAGCAGAAAGACAATGTAGATGGTGGAGACGAATTACAAAAGACAACGCACCTTTCTCCAGCCGAGAATCCAAGGTTAAAACCAATTGCTATACCTCACTCTGTCCTTTTTCCTTGTCACATCTGATTGTCTACCTATAACTTGCTCTATGTGCGCTTGATGTATCTGTAGGTCTGGATTTACGGGAGAAGCTAGACTAGTTTGTGCAGATTCTACTGTTCTGCCCGCAGAGAGTCCTGTGAAAGTTGTAACTAGCAATCATCTTGAAGACGGAGTTGTCTTAGCTTCTCAGTCTTCTTTGCATGTAATGGATCTGCCAGATTGTGTTAAAATATCATCTCCTCGCGGTTCTTCCAACTACATTTCGTCATCAGATAGTTATATTGAAAAGAAAGGCTTTTGTAATAATGCTCCGTCACAGCTTGAGAAAGCTAAACCTGTCGAAAAGTCGAGCAGTAAGATGGAACTGTTGTCATCATTTGAAGCTGTTATCAGATCTTTGACAAGGACAAAGGAGAGCATTGGCCGAGCAACACGGATTGCTATTGACTGTGCAAAACTTGGTTTTGCAACTAAGGTAGCCTTTGAGAGTGTATTTTAATTTCTAAGAATCTTTTGGTACCAGGGTTGCGGATGAACCGGTGTCATGTCTGTTTTTTATATTCTCTCTTGAAAACTGGATGCCATTTACTTTTTAATCCATTGCTTAGCAACAATCTGTTATGGTATCCCACATTGGTTCCACATGAAAGTGTGGAAGAGTATAGAGTGGGTGTCCACCGTTGACCTTTGACCATGGTTTTGGGTTAAGTTAGGGCTCCTAGCTTATATGCCTAACACAGTCATTGTCATGATTTTCCATAATTATCAGGGGATATATATTTTATTTACTCTGATACGTTGAATTTATGGATAGTGATGAAAATACTTGAAAGCTCTTGCTATGATTTCAGGTTCTGTTGGGTAGTTTCCCTAGTCTCCTTCCTGACATGCATTTTAGGTAGAATTTACGTCGGCGAGGATATTTAGGAATTATATACAATAAATGGTCTAAATAGTCTGGAACCTCTTATTTGGAACATCTAAGAGCAGGCATTTGTGTTGGTCTGTAACAGCCTCTACCTTGATTGTGATGCCAATAATGGGCACGCAAATCTATTTTTAGATTACGTCTTCAGTTACTAATATTTCATTTTTATTAGGTCCTTGAGTTACTGGCCCATAATTTGGAAAGTGAACCAAGTCCACACAAAAAGGTTGACTTGTTTTTCCTTGTCGATTCAATTACTCAGTGCTCTGGAGGCATTAAAGGTAGTTTGCTTTCCTTATTACTGGTGCTATCTTGTTTGTATAATCCTCTGGTATTACATAGTTTATAGGTGCTGGATTCTTGATTTCTTTGTTTATTTATATAAGTTACCTGTTCAGGTGATGCTGGTATATATCCGTCAGAAATCCAGACTGTCTTGCCACGCTTACTATTGGCTGCTGCCCCTGCTCGTACCGGATTTTATGAGAATCATAGGCAGTGTCTAAAAGTGAGTTAAGCTTCTCTTCTACTATACTTCTTTTGGTTCCTCTCATATTTATTTGGATATATTGCAGTGCTTTTGGTTATTGTTCGATTTACTTTGTGCTGAATAGGTTTTGAGAGTTTGGCTAGAGAGGAAGATTCTTCCAGAGACCTTAATTCGCGACCATATTCGAGAACTTGATGGCCTTTACCGTTTGCATGTTAGTGGTGGCTCTCGGAGATCTTGTAGGTTTGAGAGGCCTTTTGATGATCCCATCAGAGAAATGGAAGGCATTTTGGTGGATGAATATGGAAGGTACATTTAGCTTTTGTTGCAGCAATTAACATTAAGAATTTATAATTGCATTCCATTTTCCTTTAGTTCTATGCATGTTCTTATACACTGCAACTAAAAAATTGACTCTTATTAATGTAGTAATTCAAGCATCCAGCTTCCTGGTTTCCAGATGCCTCCTATGTTGAGGGATGATGACATAGGAATTGATTCTGATGGAGAGAACTTCGAGGCTGTTACTCCCGAGCATAATATGGAGAATGCACATGTTGATGGAGAACCAACTGCGGTTCCTACATTTGAGAAGCGTAGCCATATCTTGGAAGATGTCGATGGGGAGCTTGAAATGGAAGATGTGGCTCCGAAATGTGAGGTTGAAGTTGCTTCTAGCAGTAATATTACTCGAACCGATTGCACAGAAGTGCAACATAATCATTCTGATTGCCATTACGGAGAACCATTTGCTGCTCAACAACACAAGGATACCCATCTCATAACTGCATGTTTTCTGGGTTCTGCCCCACCTCCGCCTCCACCTCCACCTCATTCTCCCCTTCCACCACCTCCGCCTCCAACTCATCCACTTCCACTGTCGGGTTTTCCTCTTGCCGCGGATGATTCTGTTCCAAACTTTTCTCATTCGAATTCTCAGGTTTCTTTCTGTCCTGCCTTTCATATACTTAATTATTTTATTTTATATATGCACCTATAATTCTAATTTCCCTGTACAGGAACCGAGTGCAAGGCGGTCGTCTTCGCCCAGAACCAAGCCAAGGACCAAACCTAGAACCTTGGACACGGTGCATCGCCGTCACCACGACAACAAAGACTCTGAAGCCCAGTTACCAAGACAGATGTCGCACTGCAGTAATAGTCGCCATTTCAACGATCAGCCTAGCTCCCATTTTTCCAATCGGTCATCAAACGGCTTTCAGCCAGTGGATGAAGGTTTTCATCTCCCTCCACCACACCCTGCTCCGTCGTATCAGTTCTCATATGTTCAAGAGCAACGAATCCAATCACGGAGGGATATTCCACCCCCTTCTCACCCCAACAGATTTCCATCGCGTAGCGCAGAAAACGGTAACTTCTACAGGGATCGAGACAGATATAAGTTCAGTCAGCGGGATAATATTGGAGAGCACTGGAGGCCACATCTGCAGTCTGTTTCCGGTAACCAAGTCTTCCCTGTCGTCTTCCTATTATTCATGGTAATCCTTTTTTTATATTCAGATCTTTTCTCAGGTCCATACCACTACAATGGTAACAAGGCTTATCCATCTATGCCATGTGCGGGCCCTGCTCGTGACAACAGGTGGAACTACCCTCCCCGGTCCACGAATCACAGACAATTCAATTCTTACGGGCCGCCTTCTGAAGGTCCCAACTTTTGGAAACCTGGATAACGCGTTTGCCTCACATTTATCAAACTGGTAATCGACGCACCTCCTGCCAAACCTATAAATGTTTTCTCATGAATTCTTGTTTTCTGATTTTCCATTATACATTATATATCAACAGAGGTCCCTCTGAGAGAGAGGTTGATACTGGTTTGATCATCGATTAAAAATTCCGCGCTAGGGTGGTTGTACATGTATATGTTGTCAACTATATGTGGCTGCCTTGTGAAGAAAGAAGCATGAGAGGCTGTTTGGTAGGTTTGAGATGTAATATTATACTAGGCTTATGCATTCTGAATCTATGAGATTTTGCTTTGAGAAACAGTATAGGATTTGCTTTCAAACACCTAGAGAATGATTTGTATCTACCGCCCCCATTCTCTTGGCTGCTTTTGTATAAATTAAATTATCACGAATAACACTATACATTATTGAGTCGCTCAATTTCCTTTACCAATCCGAATGATTCTAGCATATATTCTCCAGATTCTCCTCTATAATTGCAATATATGCTGTCTTGTGTCTTTTACTCTATTTGAAACTATCCTTTTATTGTTGGAGCATTTTTTAAAAATTATTGTTGCTTCTCTCTTATGAATTATGATTGAGTCGGGGTAAAGCAGATGAAGCCACCACCGTAAATGCCCTAATTAATAATTAATCAACAGGTGATATGTGGAGTTGAGGGCTCGAATAAAGATATTTCGCAAATTTGATGCAACTTTGTATCTTAATTTAGACCTAAATTTGTGCAGATGAGTCTGCAATTACAATTAAATCTACATTATAGATGTATTTGCTATAAATATATTTCATGTATAAATAATATTTAGGATATAGAAGCAAGCAAAAGCAAAACGATAGGAGCATGCAAAGCGGAGATTGATGTTCAAAATTAGTTCCTCCTCTTTTCCCATTTCAATCCTACACCTCTCAACATAAACAAGAGAAAAACAAAGGAATCAATGGGAAGTTCTCCCTCAGCCCTCGCGAAATCCATCCATGATTTCACTGTCAAGGTTCTTTCATCTTCGATCCCTATCTCCATCTTCTCGTTTACGTACCCTCGAACTTGAGATTGTATTTTGTGATAATGTGGAGCAGGATAATAGGGGTAAAGATGTCTGCCTCGATGTATACAAGGGGAAGGTCTTGCTTATTGTCAATGTCGCTTCCAAATGGTATCTTCCCTTCTTTTCTTCATTTATTTGAATCATCTCTCTCTCTCTCTCTCTCTCTCGCTCTCTCATATGATGATGATATTCTTGATTGTCTGGAAACAGTAGTTTCACAAACTCAAATTACACGGAGTTGTCTGAGCTTTACACTGAATTCAAGGATAAGGGTCTGTTGCTTTGACTTAATTCGGTTTTACCCTTTCTGTTATGTGTTTTTTGATTCGGAATTTTGTATTAGGTCTTGAGATACTGGCATTTCCATGCAACCAATTCTTGAAGCAGGAGCCCGGAACCAGCGAAGAAGCACAGCAATTTGCATGCACAAGATTCAACGCTGAGTATCCCATCCTTCAAAAGGTAAAATTTCAAAATCATTATTGCAGAAATTCTTCAGCTTTCACATGTTAATTTGTACGGATGATAAGGTGAAAGTAAACGGATCAGATGCTGCGCCAGTTTTTAAGTTCTTGAAATCAAATAAAGGGGGCGTTTGTGGGAGTAGCATCAAATGGAATTTCACTAAATTTCTTGTTGACAAAGACGGCCGCGTTGTCAAACGCTATTCAACATCTACTCCGCCCCTAGCCATTGCGGTCTCTCTCTCTCTCTCTCTCTCTCTCAGCTATGTTTCCAGTCACTCTCTCTATATTACTGAAAGAATGACAGTTAAATAAATTTTGTATTGCAGGACGACATAAGAAAGGCTTTGGGAGAGACTTGAAAGGACTTGTACCCAATTAATTAGAGGCTTAGCATGTTATGCAGATATCACTTCTTTCTAACAATGGGGCAAATGCTTACAAAATTTTACAGTATTGTATAATTGATCACGGCATCATATAAATACGAACGGGTTATATACCAAACCCACTGAGTCGCATCTACTAGACCCGTTTCAAAATGCACCAACAAAGAGTATTTATTTAACGGTGTTTTCAAGAATCCACAAAGCTAAGAGAAACATTCCCTTGAAGTACATTTTAACAAAGCCAGGGATCCAAAACCATCAGAACTGGAAAATATGCATACGAGTGAAGTTTTTTTGCCCAACCTGTAAATCTTATGCAGTCATCAAGTAATCGGGATCAAAGATTTCCCACTCGTCGTCTGAATGTGCCTTGCGATCGTCCTTAGCTGCTTCGTCTTGAGATGAGTGTTCAGTCGAGCCAAAAGTTGCACCTTTCTTCTCTTGAGTGTCCATTGGATTGGCTCCTTCTTCATTAAGTGATTCCACTAGCTCTGGAATCAAACTTTTTGAAGATGATCCAGACGAAGCTAAGACGAAACTGGTCTGGCTGGACGAGAGTGATTTGCTTAAAGGAATATGCTCGTCGAATTTCTCCTTCAACAGCCTCACATCTTGACAAATAACAGATATTTCTCCTCTGGAGGAAAAACAGAAGCAAGAAGAAAGAAGAGGGTTATCAGCTCGACATTATTAAGCAATATTCACATGCACAGAAGAAATTTAAGAAATTGTAGTTGAAAAACAATCTGAAACCACCAATTGCTGGTTCTCTCATGCCACATCAATAACAACAAAAACCAACGCACTCGCCCTCCTGCAAAGATACTGAAATGTTCCTGTCCCCCACATTCTTATAAGAATTGGCTTTAGAGTCTTTAGACATGCCCATGCCATTTCTAGAACAAAAGGAAACTCCAAGCAAAACTTGAAAGACATGATCCCAGTCATAGATCGTTTCATGAGGAGCTAACCACACAAACCAACTATCGTATTTAGGGGAAGTAAAATATAATACACTTATACTTTTGCAGGTTATGTTTCAATGAAAATAAGAAGTAATAATCCAATCGGGGGTCAGGGGAAGGGTGAAGAAACCTGAAAATCTAGCAGATGAAGAAATGAAGATTTATCAAGAATATATTAACTTACTGCAACATATCTACAACATGGCCACGGTCCACAAGAAATTCCCGCAACTGTAAAACAACAGAAACAACATAAGTAGCAACACAGCGCAAGAAACTTCAGCAGTAACATATGGCATGGAATGCCAAAGACAGCATCATGCAACCTACTCCCAGATGCACTCTCGCTGACTAGCTAAACGCGGGCATAATGAATAAGACACTTTACCTTGGCATTATCTTCTGCCTGTTTGTTTAGGATCTTTGACTCTTGCAACACTTTCTCCATTATCAGTTCCATCTGAGTGAAGGATTTCATTGCAGCAGTTTCCTTTTCTATTTTTTCTTCCTCGGCAGATTTTATTACATTCTGAGCTTCAGCTAATCGCACCTCCAAAGTTTGTTGCATCTGCAGGACAGAACATAAACATATAAGACAATGATTAACCAATTACAAATCTGTATCATTCTGGATACTGTAGTTTATGTCCGTATGGGCACAACTTCTCTTCAGCTTGTTGGCTCGCTAGACCAAATTCAAGGTTTACACATAAAATTATGCCTTAAATTCAGAATAGATATATCTAGTCTAAAGCTGAATCAAAATTAGGATATAGATGCAGGGATACACATATAAATAAGTTAAATGTATTAATCAAAATAGCAGTAAACAAACTATAATTAAACAATACTGTTCTCAAGAGGGCACAAAATCTCTGACATGAGCCCATGTTTGCTATGTTAATATATTCAGAATCATAAAAGGAGGATCCACCCTTTGAGGTGGACTCAGGAAGGTTCCCCACTTCCCAAATATGAGAGAACATGGGTACCTCTTCAAAAATGATTTCAAGCATCATTAAGTTTTTTGAGCTTAAGACTTTAAAATAAAAGGCACTTTTAGATAAATCTGAGGTGCGAACAAGAAGAAACCCAGAAAAAAACTCAAGATGTTCGTTAAGCCATTAATCTTATTTTGAACGCAAGTGGTAAAAGAATAAGCTTTAGCTTGAAAGCATTTAAATTCAGTAACATTTCAATGTAGAATATATGATATATAATGCCACAAGATGAATGGGAGTGAAGTACATTCCAAGCAAAAGCTTTTATTTTTTATTTCTTAAAATACTTTGGTTGCACGTGTACTGTCACATCTATCTACCATCATTAGTTTGTGAAAGTGTCACACCCCGTTCTGGAAGGAACGGGTACAAAAAAGAAATGATTGCTCCGAGTAATAAAATCGGCATCGGATAGGAATGTTTTCGGGCTACGGAGCGGGAAAGTGGGAAAGTGTGGATCTACTTCTTTAATTATTATGTTTTCCTTAATTATTATGTTTTATATTTAAATATGTTTATGGTAATATGTGTAGCCTATAAAAGGCATGTTTGCATAAGGTTATGATATCAATGAAATTAATCTTCTCTCAAACTCTTAACTCTCGCTCTCTCCCTAAACTCCCTCTCTCTCTTAATAACTCTCTTCCTCTCTCTATCTCTCGTCCCTCTCAACTCAACTCTCTTAATCTCTCTCAATCAATATTTTCGATCCAGGTTTCAGTACAAGATCCAGCAACAATGATTAACAATCCGGCGAATTCTCCCCGTTTTGTTACAGAAAGATATACTATTAAAGGGGGGAGATGACAGGAAACTTCTTTACAAATAATTTAGCTTAGCTATCAACTTAAAAATAACAATTTGACAAATCTGCCACAACTGCACATATATACCTATAACCACAAGCACCATGGACATTGTACGCAAGGAATAAATATTGGAAGAATTAGCACTAAAAGGAGAGTAGAGCTTAAAGCACCTCATGAAGAACAGCAAGATATTTGTCCCTTTCAACTGACAAGGAAAGTGCACGGGACTGAAGCTCTCTCAACTCAGTTGCTAGGATGGCCTTCTCACCATACACTTCCCCAGCGCGCTGAGAGAGAGGAGACATGATAAGCCACAATCAGTTTACTTGACAGAACAAAGTGCTTTACAATCATATTGCAGTAATGTGATAACATTGGTAATAGCTATACAACCATGAAATTTGCTTCCTCCGCTTGTTTCACCATTTGTTTAAGCTCTTCAGACTTAACCAGTATATCTGTATCACCCACAGTAGCTTCCACTTTGGCTTGTTCTGCAGCTTTCTCTTTAAGCTCTACTTCCCTCATCAAGCTGATAACAGAGTCCATTGCCGAGAACAACATTTTCTGGAACAATTTATCAGACATCTTATCAATTTGACATGTAAAAATCTTGAGAATTGAGATGTTAGCAAATCAGAAAATGGCAGATTAAACTGGTAATACTTCGAAGCTGGACAAAACACATCTAACATCAAATTTATGAGAGGACACAAGAGACACAACTGAAGTTCTATGGTAAACCATCTAAAAGTAAAGAGAACCATTTCAAACATGGAACTGCAGTTGCATTTGGTTCTTCGTCATTCGAACTGCAAAGAATGAAAACGATACTACTAATAATTAATACCTTATTATTTCTTGCATCAGCTATTATTTTTGCAAGGGCATCAATCATATGGATTTTTCTAGAACCCTGATCACTGTCTTCAATGACAGCTGTATCAAATCCAAGCTGTAAGCATCTTTTGTCTGCCCCCTCCCTTAAGATATTTACATTTTGATCAATGTCAGCACCATTTCCTTTCGAGGTTCCGAATGGTTGACACTGGTGATTATAAGATGCAAGTTGGATGTTACTTGCTGGACATTTACCATCTGAAGTTGCATTGTCTGTTTTGGGTTCTACTGATTCAACTTGAATATGATGTACCCCATCTTTCTCCATCAACTGAACAAATTCATCATAAGAACAAGAACCAGTGTTCATTTGCATGTTGTTTTCAGGTATACTTCTAGACATTGTCAGTTCAGCCATAACACTCTCTCCTTCACGATGCCCATCAGCCTTCTTGTTCTCGTCATGAATTTCAGGTATACTTCCGGACATTGTCAATTCAGCCATAACACTCTCTCCTTCACGACCGGACGTACTGCGTAAAGGTTCACTACGGCCATCATTAGCATTGCCGGAAATATGTTGATACCCAACATTAGCAGTATACTCATTTTGGCCATCAGTTGACCCCGCTGCAGCATGGACAGATGTGCCATCTGAAGTTTTAGTGGTAGCAATAGCACCTGCAAGAGCCTTTTCAATCAAGAAATAGAACCGGAGGAACAGGGAGCATACCAAATGAAGAAACAAAATCAACAACTAGGACTCGAGAGGTATCCTAGCATTAATCAAAACGACAAAGAGCAATTTCAGTATCATAATAGGATAAAACTATCACCTCGTGATGATTCTCCAACAGCAGTGCTCCCTGTATAAGGGGTATTTGGTGTAGATCGTTCAGTAAAGAAAGGCACTATCTCCTGAAGAACAACGTCAACAGCTGCATCAGCATCCTTGCTATGCTCAATAGCAACAGCTCTGAGAGCTCGAGCATCAATCTGTTGCCAGAAATCACATAAATTGCTTTGACAAATATACAATTATCAATCACATAATAATATAAAAATCAGAGAATAAGACAACAATTTAGTATTGTATTGTAAAAGTACAACCCATAAACAATCATGACCAAAGGAAAAGGGATAATCAAACGCCTAAAAGTACCTGCGGGAAAATCTCCTTCAATAACTTGTACACTTTACTGAATCCCATCTCCGAATCGTAAAAACGAGCCCTGCAAATAACCAAAAACTTACAATTTAGACTTCACAATCACACGAGATTCTCAAATTCCATCAGTTCATCAATTCCGCAAGACATGCAGTCGAATCCAAATATAGGAGCGTGTAGATAACTTCATGAACCCTAACACCCATCCTACTCTCGAATACGTTACATCAAGAACGACAGCTGAACCAAAATTCAAGAGGCGAAATAGTAATTCTCATAATCACAAGAATAACCTCAACAACTTTTCAGTCTTCTTCCTATATCAATCACTGAGTGCATACACGTATGCGTTGAGAGAGTAACAACAAGAAATCGAAGCATAAATCCACACAAAATTGAGCGCTTAATCCAATAAAAAGAAGAGCAACAGAGGAAGCTGAATTCACACAAAACTGCGCCGACTTACTTCGCAAGCTAATCAGTTAGATTCTGGTCCGCTTACACACACAGACGCACATCTCTAAATTACACGAACACATACACATATATATACATACAAACATCGGTTAAAAGAGTAGATGGAAACTCGTACGAAGTGATTGCGAAGGTTTTTATATGATTTCAATTTTGCGCTAAAGAAACTTGTACATTTACCATAACGGTCATAGTCTTGACTCCAGGGTACAATAGGATACAGCAGACGATTGGAAGCTGAATGGAATGTAGGAAAGAGGGAACTAGTAGGCCTATGGCGCTAAGAAATTGGACATTATAGTAATCTCACATGACAAAAATCTAGCAATTTATTAATTTATTAAGTTGCACCAATTAATGTCAGCATGTTTTTATTAGAAAAAAAAAACAAAACAAAAAGAAATTGGATTATGCAAATATCATAAGCATAGCCAAATGTTGGTCCGTGAGGGCCGACGTCCTAACTTGGGTCTAATTTTTTTCTTGAGTTTTTTGTATATTTTTAAAAATTATTGTTTTAAAAGAAAAATCTAAAATCTAAAATTGCAGATTACGGTGCTAAGGCCTTTGCAAATACTTATTATAAACACTTCTTATTTATTTTTATTTAAAGTTGAAAATAATTATTTTAAGTAAAAACATAAAGTTTTGGGTATCAATAATAAAAAGTAAATATATTTGGTAATTTTGAAAATTATAGTGCTTTAAGCACCAAAAGCTTCTCACTAGATGCTTAAAAGAACTACTATTACTTAAATAGTTTAGTTGCTTAATTTTGGAGAAGCTATCACACAAACATTAAAAAACTGTTTATGTTGTCAATAAGCAAATAAATGCTTATGGGTGTTTGTAGATGCTTATTTTAAGTACTTCATCCATCCAACTAGAAACGACGCGTTTCCCTTATTGGACCGTTACATTAGAAATTACGCGTTTCTTAAAATGATAAAGATTGTGTAGACCACATTTAACTACTAAAAAGTCAAACAATCTACACCTCATAACACCACTTACTTGATTCCCGCGCCCTAAAGAAAGATATCGCTTCTAGTGGGACGGAGGGAGTACTTATTCGCTTATTGATAATATAAGCGGCTTTTAATATTTGAAAAATCAGCAGCAATTTCTCTAAAATTAAGCAACTAAAATACTTAATTAAGCAGTTTTTAAGCATCTATTGAGATGTTTTTGGTACGTAAAATACCATAATTTCTGAAACTATCAAATATATTTCTTTTTTTATTATTGATACAAAAAACCTACTACTTTTGCTAAAAAATAATTATTTTCAATTTTAAGCAAAAACAAATAAAAAAGGGTTTATGATAATCATTTGCAGACACCTATTAGTTTAGTATTAAATCCACCTTTAGTTACAAGTAAAATTGTCTAAGTGAGTGTTTGAAATAGCTGAAACTTATTGATGAATGCTGAAAGCTGCAAGTAATGATGTTTTACCTTTCTTCTTCGTATGTTGTAATAGCTTTGATTATTGCTCCCGTTCAGATCTTCTGATCTGTGTCCCAAAAGATTTTTTTTTGTCTCTCTCTCTAAATCTCACGTGTTTTCATATGATGAGTTCATCGAGATTATGAACATAACACTAATATATATAGGCTTCTAAAGTTTATTTTTTATTAATATTTGTAGCCCATTAATTTAATTCTACTTACAATGAGCTTCAACATCAATTAACCCAAAATATAATAAATTAATCTACTTGACTACTTTTATTTATCAATTAATTGGCTTAGCAAATTAATTTCAGATAAATAAGATTATTAAATAATGTAAAATACATTAATCTATTAATAATGATTTCTGAGAGACAATAAATAACTATGTAACTAATTCGGTCAAATCAGAGATTCAATACAAGAAATAAAGTCGGGCGTCAAATCAATTAATTATTTATGCTCAGTCCAGAGCAAAATCAATTAATAAACACATATTCATTCGACTAGAGAATCCGTGCTGACTTACCCCTTTATCCCAATTTGAGCATTGACTTGTATTTTTGACTTAATAGATCCCCGTATTTAAGATAGAAATATCTGTTAATTAACCAAGCCCACTGACAGCTTAAATTAATTAACATCTTATTATATTCCTGAGTAGTACCACTCGACCTTATCAACATACCTGAACTTAATTAACCGGTCGGGTTTAGTATGCTAATCTTTACGAGTTCCTCAGGGGATATTATCAACCCATTTAACAGGGATACGCATGCAAGATATAGACAACCAACCTGAGCCACAAATAACTACTAACACCCAAGATACGTAGATCCCGTCGCGATGACGTTCACAATAATAGGTCAAAGTGCTAACCACCTAAATGCACTCAGCTAAAGTCTTATCAAGCTTAAAATCAGCTAAATCACCGAGATTTTGGTTCTCCGCTAAGGTCAGTCAAAAGACACATCTCACTATGATCCGTCAATACACCACCTTCAGTGTACCAGTATAGACAAACAGTCAAGACAAACCACTTCTTTTCTAAACTGCAGCTTAAACCGACAACTTCAGCTGTGATAACTGTTTATATCTTGTTAGTTTGACCAATTGTGTAGTCTTTTGTGATCTACAACACACTATACAATCTAACTTCCGTACAAGATAAATGATTACATGTGCAAACATATTTATATCAGATAGGAGAATAAAACAGTGGAAAAGAAAAACACATTATATACAAGCATAAAATTTGCTTCCAGCATAAAAAACAGCTGAAAGCTGGGTTATAGCAGCTTAAGCAGCTTCTCTACCTTGGTACTATTTGATAGAGAGTTTCTGTTGAAAGCTAGATGTTCTAAACATTCAAGCTGCAGCTGAAAGCTGTTCCAGACACCCAAGTGCTTCGGTTGGACAGGTCAACCTCTTTTTTTCATGTTATGTCGGATCATGAATGGATGAAATGTTGAACATCGAGTACAACTAACATACTACTAAATTATACTCCATCCGTCCCATTATTTATGTCCCATTAGGATTGGGTACGGAAATTAAGAAAGTGGATGTAAATGTGTAAAATTGTGTTGTAAAAGTATAAATGAGTGAGATCCACTTGTTTAAATTGATTATGGTTCACTCAATTATTTCTTTATTTGATATGAGACATAAATAACGGAATAACCAAAAAAGACAACTGACACATTTTCGTTGGTTGTGAAGTTTCTCGTATACATTTTATATTTATTATATAAAATGTATAAGAAAGAGTTTTATTACAGTATCGATTTTTTTGTGAGAGATTTTTGATTTACATCTAACACCTATTATTTTTTAATGAGTAAAAAGGTAAACTAGCAGAGAGCAAGTCAAAATAGACCATGCTTTTCAACCCAACTTAAAATGACTGTCGGGCTGGACCAATTACTCCCGTTTTCTAGGCCTCCACAATTGAGTCTAACCCAACCCTAATTATAGGCAAATTGTGTCATTTTGGTGGCCATTCTAACAACCCTAATCACGAGAAGCAACATTTTTTACAATTATTGTAAGATAAAGATGGGGTGAATTGAACTAAGCATTCTGAATTATCTCGAGGTTTATTAAACTTTTCATTCAAGACCCATTTTCTTGATCTTTACAACAATCTAGCTAGTTAATAACTCAAAATTTACCTAATTCAAGTACCATGACAGCCTTGTAAACGTTTTAATAACCCTTTACTATAAATACTCACAAAACTCTCCAACGTACTATTTCAACAAAACAAACTCCAACCCTTCTCCCCTCTCCAAAACAATGGCCTTCAAAATCAAATTACTATCCACCATCATTCTAATCCTCACGCTCCACCCCAACACGCCGGGAGGCCACTGGCTCCCGCTCAAGCCGCCGCCGCTGGGACTGCCAATGCCGATGCCGGAGAGTCCCAAACCACTCTGCGCATCCCAGATGGTATTGGTGAACCGTGCATGCTCAGTTCTGCCCTACACACCATCGCTGCCCTCCCCCGAGCACCGCCGCCACCACCACCCGAGGTAGGGCTACGTGGAGACGCCGCAGGAGGAGAAGTGCTGCCGGTGGCTAAAGGAAGTCGACAACGAGTGTGTGTGCGATTTGCTGGTGCGTCTGCCGCCGTTCCTGACCCGGCCTGTCCATGAATACAAGGTCGTCGTCGACGAGAGCTGCGAGGTTAGCTTCGAGTGCGGTTCGAGATTCTGAAGTTCTGACCGTCGGATTCGCTGGCGTTTTTAAGATCCGTGGTTTTCTTCTTGCATGCATGTCTTAAGGGCATTCTAGGAGTTTGAAAAAAGGAGCAAAATCTTTCTTGCACACTTAAAAGGATTGGAATTGAATTTTTTCCTAAATAGAAATAAAGACAGAGATTTCTATTTAGACATGATTATATATTTACTTAAGATTTAATGTGAGCACAAGTATCAACAACATTAAATCTGATATGTATGTGATGAGACATGAAAAATAATCGAGCAACTGACATTTTGCCAACTAGACGAGTTGTTTAAGATTTGTAAACAGTTAAATAAAATCAAATAAAATAATATTACATTTTCAACGCAAAATCAATCGTTAACCTATTTAAAGTAATAATTTTGGAATTGAGAAAAAAAATATTCATTTAACGAAGCTAGTATTCTATCAAACATTATGTTAGTCCATTAATCAATTTAAGATCGAAATAAATTACTATTTAAGCGATGTTATTATTCTATTAAATATTATTTTATTGGGGTTTAACTTTATAATCAAATAAATAAAACTGAATACTAGTAGCGAATAGGTTGGCATAAGCCTTTTCACATCTCCGGCCAGTCTCCAATGAATTAATAAATATTTACTCATTCCAGTTTAAATATATTAATCAATTTGTATAATAATAAAAATCATTATGACGAAGTTATGTTTTTTAGTGATGAATGAACCAATTTATATTGTTATTTGAGATGCGTAGAGAATAAATCAAGCTAAAAATACGGTTATTAATATAAGTTAAACCAAATATAAGCGTAACACTTTAAAGAGAATATCACGCGGACAATCATTTCAATTTTCAAAGCTTACAATAACAGTATCTGCGTCACCAATTTAAGGGGAAAAAATTTAAAAGAAAATAAAAAAATAAAAATGTTTTTATAATAATGATAATTCCCATTAATTAGTTAATTAATCTCTTTTTTTTCGAAGTAAGCATTAATATAATTGTCGATTTATTTGTAAAAAATAGACAAAATGTTTAGTCATAAAATTCTTATATAGTAAATTGGAATGTAAAAATTGGCCATGTGGTATTGAGTCAGATATGTTAGTAACACAATTTTTTTGGAAATGCTACAAAATAAAATAGTGAAAGATAGCACAAAAATTGAGAAACTATTAATAAGAAAAAGAAAAATAATAATGCTCCCCCTTTTTTTTTTTTTTTTTTTTTGTAATATATGTATGCTACAATATGAAACCGAGTCGAATGTTATAATTGGTCTCGCCTACTATTCACGAACTTGGCGATTTAGACACTTATATATTACATATATTTGATTAATTAGTGACGAATTAAATGGGAGAATAAATGAGATTCTACGCGGTGGCAACGGCAGAATGCACAAAGAAGAAAATGAGTGATTTGAGTCTTTATTCCAAAGTTATCAATTTCTCTTTACAGCCTGAAGAATAATGTCTTGCACTTCAACTTATTTTAACATATCTCTGAATTTTAATTTCTGCCTTACGACTTACATCGAACCCATTGCGTATGATTTGATGCGATATTTAAAAAACAAAAATCGTTGGAATATAGTTTTCACATGTTTTGTCAATGTTGATGGCCACGTAACAATTAATGCTTTTATATATTGTACGGACATGGGAACCTAAATCTTATCATGCAAAATTTGTTTTTCACTGTGATGGAGGGTGACTTAATTATTAATTTTTTTTTCTTCGAATTAAATTAACGACAATAAAATGAATTGGAGAGTTGTAAATGAAATTCATACAATTATATTATAAACATAATTTGTTATTGTTTGAGACAATTATGGTAACTGAACATAAGGATTGTCCTTCTTGCGGGCCTTAACCCTAACACCTTAGTTGACGAGAGTGATGTGCACCACTTGTATCCGTGTTCCCGTCAATTCCGCAAAGATTTGAAAGTCATTTCTTCAAGTTGCTCTTCATTTCCAAATTCAACACCTGCTCAGGAACCGAACGGCCGTCCTAATTAATTAAGGTAGCAAAATTATTTGTAGCATCATTGAAAGATTATTAATCCTTTAATTCTAGAATCTCTAAATAATTCTCATTAACTTTGTAAAGATAAAGATACGAAAAGATAACAAAACAGTTATAGCCACTCCCTCCACACAGATCATGGGTTTAGTGCTAATAACTTTTGCAGAAAACTAGGAACAAAACTAACTGACCCAAATACTAATTCAAACATGCATAATTAAACTAATTAAAAACAATAAATAACTAACTATAATACTAAAATAAGACGTGGGCTCTAACAAACCCTCTCTTAAACTGAATGTTGCAAACAATCAGTTTATCTTGGTGGCATATTACAAACTCCAAGTTGATCACGCAAGAACTCATACGCTTCATGCTTCAAAGACTTTGTCATGATATCTGCAAACTGACTCTCACTAGTACAATGCAGCAGTTGAATAGTTCCTTCTTGTATTAGGTCTCTCAAGAAATGAAATCGAACATCTATATGCTTGCTTCTACCATGCATCATAGGATTTTTAGCTAACTTGATCGTGGAACTTTTGTCACACCAAATGATAGTTTCACTCTCTTGTTAAAGCCCCAATTCTCCCAAGATGTTCCTTAACCATATACACTGAGTTGCACTCGATGCTGCAGCCACAAACTCAGCCTCTGTTGTTGAAAGTGTAACCACAGGTTGTTTCTTTGACGCCCATGAAACAATTGACTCACCTAAGAAGAAGACATATCCACTTGTACTTTTTCTATCATTTGCATCCCCAACATAATCACTATCTGTATAACCTGTTAACTCTCCATTCCCAGCCTTGTAGTATAACCCCATAGACAATGTTCCCTTCAAATATCTCAAAACCCTTTTGGCAGCCTGCATATGTACCTCAGTTGGAGCAGCCATGTACCGGCTCAACAAACAAACAACATACATGAGATCTGGTCTTGTTGCAGTATTGTTTAGCAAACTCCCAAATACTAATAACTTCTGCAGAAAACTAGGAACAAAACTAACTGACCCAAATACTAATTCAAACATGCATAATTAAACTAATTAAAAACAATAAATAACTAACTATAATACTAAAATAAGACGTGGGCTCTAACAAACCCTCTCCTAAACTGAATGTTGCAAACAATCAGTTTATCTTGGTGGCATATTACAAACTCCAAGTTGATCACGCAAGAACTCATACGCTTCATGCTTCAAAGACTTTGTCATGATATCTGCAAACTGACTCTCACTAGTACAATGCAGCAGTTGAATAGTTCCTTCTTGTATTAGGTCTCTCAAGAAATGAATCGAACATCTATATGCTTGCTTCTACCATGCATCATAGGATTTTTAGCTAACTTGATCATGGAACTGTTGTCACACCAAATGATAGTTTCACTCTCTTGTTTCAGCCCCAATTCTCCCAAGATGTTCCTTAACCATATACACTGAGTTGCATTCGATGCTGCAGCCACAAACTCAGCCTCTGTTGTTGAAAGTGTAACCACGGGTTGTTTCTTTGACACCCATGAAACAATTGACTCACCTAAGAAGAAGACATATCCACTTGTACTTTTTCTATCATTTGCATCCCCAACATAATCACTATCTGTATAACCTGTCAACTCTCCATTCCCAGCCTTGTAGTATAACCCCATAGACAATGTTCCCTTCAAATATCTCAAAACCCTTTTGGCAGCCTGCATATGTACCTCGGTTGGAGCAGCCATGTACCGGCTCAACAAACAAACAACATACATGAGATCTGGTCTTGTTGCAGTAATGTTTAGCAAACTCCCAATCAACTGCTTGTAAGGAGTTGAATCTAATTTGCATCCATTGCCTTCTTTTGTTAACTTCTCACCTGGGATAATAGGATTTCTGACTGAGTTGCTATCCATCATATGAAATCTGTCAAGTATCTCTCCAGCATATTTCTTTTGATTCAAATAAATTCCTTCTTCAGTCTGCAAGACTTCTACTCCCAGAAAATATTTCATCACACCTAAGTCAGTCATCTCAAACTCCTTTTCCATTTCCTCCTTGAACTCCTCAATCATATTCACATCATTTCCAGTAACTATTAGATCATCAACATATATGCTCACTATCAACATATCACCTTTTGTTTCAGCATGCTTGATGAATAAAGTGTGTTCATAAGAGCATCTAACAAAACCATATTTGATAAAGTGTGCTCCAATTCGATTGTACCAGGCTCTTGGAGCTTGTTTCAAGCCATATAGTGCCTTCTTTAATTTGTACACTTTTTCTTCAGCATGAACTCGGATATATCCAGGAGGTTGTTCCACAAATACATCCTCATTTAAATCTCCATACAGAAAAGCACTTTTCACATATAACTGATACACTTTCCATTTTCTGTGAGCTGCTAAAGCCAATACTGTCCTTATGGTATCCCACCTTGCAACAGGAGCAAATACTTCGTTGTAGTCTAGACCATATTCTTGTGCATAGCCTTTCACAACAAGTCTTGCTTTATGCTTGTCAAGCTCTCCCTTTTCATTAAGTTTTGTTTTGAAAACCCATTTGACTCCAATCTTCTTTGCTCCAGATGGAAGATCAACAAGTTCCCAAGATTCATTTCTCTCAATAGCAGCAATCTCTTGATCCATAGCTACTCTCCACTTCTCTTCCACAACAGCTTCCTTAAATGAATTTGGCTCTACCTTGTCAGTAAACATACTCTAGTCTGTGGTTATAGTATCTTGCACAGTAGTGTGAGTAACAAAGTCCTTAAGGTAATCTGGTGGCCTTCTCACTCTAGGTGAAATCTCAACTTCTTCAAGAGTAACATCACTTGTGGCTGCATTTTCAGCCGAACCACCCTCACTCTGACTTTCATCATCCACTTCACTTTCTGGTTCTACTTCATCGCAACCCTCCCACAGTAAGACATCTAATGTCTGTTTAGCTTCACTTTCCTCCCAAGTCCAACTTTTTCTTTCTTCAAACACTACATCTCTACTGATCATTAACTTCTTAGTGATTGGATTGTACAACCTATATGCCTTTGACTCACTACTAACTCCAAGCATAATACATGTGAAGCTTTTATCATCCAACTTCTTTATGTTTTGATCAGACACATGTGCCAAGCAACCAAAAATTCGTAGGTGACTTACCAAAGGTTTGTAACCACTCCACATTTCTTCTGGAGTCTTATCTTTCAAGATTGAAGTTGGACTTCTATTCAAAATATGTACTGCCCATTGTACAGCTTCTGCCCAAAAACACTTTGGTACTTTCTTTTCATTCATCATACACCTCACAATATTCATTATGCTTCTATTCTTTCTCTCTGCCACTCCATTTTGCTGTGGAGTGTATGCTGCAGTAAGTTGCCGTTTTATTCCATGTTTCTTACAAAACTCACAAAATGCATCAGAGTTAAACTCCCCTCCTCTATCAGTTCTCAAACCACAAATTGACATTCCTGACTCCTTCTCAACTTTAATCTTAAAGTTTTGAAAACCGACAAATGATTCTGCCTTTTCAACTAAGAAGAAAACCCATAATTTTCTACTTAAATCATCAATAAAGGTGAGAACATACCTTTTACCAATGTTGGAAGTTGGTGTAATTGGTCCGCAGATATCAGCATGCACCAGTTGAAGCTTTGCAGTAGCTCTCCATTGACTCTTTATAGGAAAACTTGCTCTATGTTGTTTGCCTACCAGACAACTTTCACATGATGTAGTTTTTGCCTTGAACTCAGGCATTCCCTCAACCATATGCTTTTGTTGAAGAGTTTGCAACCCTTTATAGCTTAGATGTCCAAATCTCTTATGCCATAAAGAAGAAACATCTTCATCAGCTTCCACTTGCAAACATTTCTCACTCGAGCTTTGCAACTTTCTTATTTTTGCTATCAGCAAAAACATCCTATTGACAGTCATGGTAGTTTGAAAAATCAAACCTCGCTCTTCATGGAAAACTTTGCAACAACCCTTGCTCAATAGTACTGACAAACCCTTCTATAGCAACTGACCAGCACTCAACAGATTGCTGCCCAATTCAGGAACATAAAAAACATCTTGCAGTGTTACTGGAACACCACCAATATCCATGCTGATACTTCCTTTTCCTAAAACCACCAATCTCGTTTCATTTCCAAGTTTTACTGAGTGTTTGTAACCTTCATCTATGACTGAAAACAGATTCTTATTTCCAGTCATGTGATTACTACATGCTGAATCAAGAAACCACACCTCTTCCTTATGCAATTGATTCGTTTCTACTATGGTCATTAGCAGTAACTCTTCCTTTTCTTGCTCGGCATAGTTAGCCTTTCTCTCCCAAGTCGGACACTCATACTGAAAGTGTCCAAATTTGTGACATTTAAAGCACTCTATCTCAGATTTATTCAAAACTCGTCCTCTGCCTCTACCCCTTCCTCCACTGAAGTTTCCTCTAACTCTATTATATTGTGGTGCTGAGACAGTAACTCTTAGCGCTTGTTCTTCTTCACCTTTCTTTCTGAATTTTTGTTCATGAACTAGTAATGAACTTTGAAGAGCATCCACCGAGAGTGTTTCAATATCCTTTGACTCTTCTATAGAACAAACAACATAATTGAACCTCTCTGTTAGAGTTCTTAATATTTTCTCTACAATCTTGACATCAGGCATGTCTTCTCCACAGTTCCTCATATCATTAGCCACACTCATTACCCTTCCAAAGTAATCTGCAACACCTCCTGTCTTCATCTCAAAGTCTCAAATGTCCTTCGTAAACCTTGAAGATTAGCCTTTTGAACACGACCATTTCCCTGGTACTTCACCTTCATGGAATCCCAAAGTTGCTTTGATGTATTCTTCTGGGTTATTGTTTTCAGAATAGTCTTATCTATGGAAGCAAATAGATAATTCTAAGCTTTGAGATCTTTGAGACGAGCTTCATTTAAATTCTTTTGTTGCACTTCAGATAGAACTGTGTTTGCTCTTGGTTCCTCAAATCCATACTCCACCACTCCCCAATACTCTTTAGAACGCATCAAATTTTCCATGAGGAGACTCCAGTGATCGAAATCTCCATCGAATTTTGGTATACACACTTGAGCAAAACTACCTGAATCGCTCATTTTACCCACCCCTTTGAAAACCTTCGTGTTTCACTCACCAAGTTATCTCACAAACTCTCGTGTATTCCCACAAATTTCTCCGATCAGGCTTTCGCTCTGATACCACATGAAAGATTATGAATCCTTTAATTCTAGAATCTCTAAATAATTCTCATTAACTTTGTAAAGATAAAGATACGAAAAGATAACAAAACAGTTATAGCCACTCCCTCCACACAGATCATGGGTTTAGTGCTAATAACTTCTGCAGAAAACTAGGAACAAAACTAACTGACCCAAATACTAATTCAAACATGCATAATTAAACTAATTAAAAACAATAAATAACTAACTATAATGCTAAAATAAGACGTGGGCTCTAACAATCATCAATGCCAAATAGCTTTCTAAATATACTCATCAAAATGTAAAATCTAACACAAGTTTGATAGATAAAATAAAGTCGTGAATTGAACATAACTCATACAAACGTGCAAAGAAAATCCAATGCCCTAACTTCTCCCTCGATCGATTTATTCTAAATAATATTTAATCTATTCTTTTGTAGCTCCATAAATTCAAAATTTTCATAATTATTCCTAAATTGATTACTAATAAAATAGTTATTCATAAATATTTCTCGTCTCAATACGAATCGTAGGGTGATCTCGGTAGAAATTGTCTATCGAAAGGTTGCTGCCATTAGAGGAGCTCTTTCTCTCTCCACCACCATCCCACCGTAAGTCACCGGCCTCAAACCATTCAAAAACCTTCTGACCACCGCGATTGCAGGCTCCGCCACTAAATCCTCCCACGCTGCCTCTGAATCTCCTCCGCCTCCGCGTCGTTGGAGCGTTACCGTCGCATCAAGGC
This sequence comes from Lavandula angustifolia, assembly GCA_028984105.1. Lineage (NCBI taxonomy): Eukaryota > Viridiplantae > Streptophyta > Magnoliopsida > Lamiales > Lamiaceae > Lavandula > Lavandula angustifolia. Next base: position 10,201,092 of record CM054821.1, on the reverse strand, counting down.
GGTGCATTGCCCAACCCTTCCTGTTCCTCAACCGTAGAATCTTCTCCAGCTAGCGGCAAACCAATCCAGCCGTGTTCGCCTTTATTTCGCCAACCGCCTCCGACATGATCAGCCGCCGAGTCGCCTCGTCGGAGAACCGCCCAGCTCGGAAGAAACGATTTAACTCAGGAACTCCAATTGCTCTCCCGATTCCCTTGGTGCAATCGTCTCTCGAGTCGATCGAAGAAGCCCCGCACTTCCTCCACCATTCCTCTCTCCACTATCTCGTCGACGCGGCGGGACACGGCGGAGTGGAGAACCGGCACCGCCGCGTACACCCAGAGGAAGCAGCAGTGGTACCTCGACCGGAATTTAGCGTCCACGAGCGCTTCCATGAAGGAGTTCGCTCCTCCGACGACGATCGGGAGCCGTCCTCGAGTAGTTATGGATTGCAGAGAAAGAGTTGCGGCGCGGCGGAATTCTGCGACGGAGAAGTCGGACTCCGGATGGACGACGCCGAGGAGGTGGTGGGGGACGCCGCGTTGCTCTTCTTCGGTGATTTTTTAGTGATGTCGAGTCCTTCATAGACTTGTATCTTGTCCGAGTTTATCACCTCCGCCGCGAAACGGGTGGCGAGGTCGATTGAGAGGCGGGACTTCCTGGCGCCGGTGGCGCCCATAACAACCACCACCTTTTCCTTCGGCGGCGTGTGGAGGAGAACTCGATTGTTGTTGGTTGGGATGTGAAGAGACGGTGGTTTGTGTTTGGAAATAGGCAGTGAGAGTTTCATAATATTATTTTTTCTAAAGAGAGAATATTACTTTTCAATAAAATAATTAATTAACTCACCTGATTATTTAGAAAAGTTAATTATGGAGTTTATGAAATGCGGCGGTTGGGGGAAAAATAAAGGAAATTTAAACTAGAAATAATTAAAATAAAAGAGGATTTTGTAGGTAGAAAAAATAGAAGTGGGAATTTAGAGAAAGAGAAATGGAAAATGGAGGGGTATTTATGGGGGAAACCCTCAGAGTGAAGACTCACTTTCCAGTTGATAATTCAATTCCAAGTTGCTAAATGCTCCAACAAATATTTCCCTAAAATTCCCATACATGTACGTGTGTGGCACATCAAATAGCTAAGGTTATTCCTTTCGTTTTTCGAATTTACAATTTTGTATTGTTGAGTGGTTTTTTTTTTTAATAATAAGGAATTGGCAGTGGCTAAAGTGTGTACATAGTAAATTCACACATGCAGTCTTAGTAGGATATAAATACATAACTTTCGATTAGATACTAAACACCTTAACCATTATGTCATCTCATGAGAATTCAATATCTGTCTTCAAAATTCCATATATCCTATATGATAGAATAAAAAAGTTTATGCTTTCAGCTATTGAATGATTTGCTTATCAAATTCTCTCATTATTAATTTGTGATTAATATTTTATGTTATTTTAGTTATTCTACAAATATATTCTTACAACTATAAGTTGTCTTGTATTAATCTAGTGTATGGGATTGTAAAATAAATTCCATATACAATTTAATAAGAAGGCTGCACATGTTTATTTTTAGTCGAGCCTCTTGTTTTAATAATCCATATTCTCCCCCTTTCACAAAGCGCAATAGTGTATTTCGCCAAAGTCGGGCTATTGGAGTTGTATTTAGGGTGTGCATGAGTCACTACACCCCTAGAATTCTAAAAAAGTTAAAGTTTTATCTTATATTTAAAAAAATAATCATTTTTTAATCTTGAAATTGTATACTCCCTCCGTCCCATTATTAATGTCCCACTTGCCTTTTTTGGTTGTCCCATTATTTATGTGTTGGTCCCGAGTGTACGGTCAGGTGTAGAGGGGGGGGGTGAATACACCTGATTCGATTTCTCAACTTTCGAACACGAACAGTCCTATTCAGGAAGGTGCCGTCTTGAACTAGTTCGGCGACAGGCATACCGTTCGAATCGTGTTAAAGGCTAGAAAAGTACTGACTCAGCTGAGATCTGCTAACTGACTAGGTCAGAATTCAGTATCTACAGTAAGAGTTCAGTGTGCGGAATAGTGTAGGCCCAAATCAATTTTTGTGAGAAAACGTTGTCTCAGTTCAGTAGATATAGAACTCAGTATGAATGGTAAAATCAATGCAACAGTTAAGAAAGCAGTAAGAGACAGGATTTTTAAAGTGGTTCGGATATCGCTCAAATCCTACGTCCACTTGTCCCGAATGATCGGGAGGCTATTTATTATCCCGAGTTAGTCTCGGTCGGCTTGCACACCGGGCAAAGCCGCGTCTTGGTTTTTATATCGATCCAAGTCTCGGTTTACAACACTATCAAACTTAAAGTGTTTGACAAACTTCTCCAACGGTGAAGGAGTCCTTATACAATAAGGATTGGGTTCGATGTGAACTCCTTCGTCTAAGCTATAGATAAGAACGGTTGAGCTTAGGGTTAGAGGGATAGGGAATATGAAAGAGTAGCTTCTAGATCGACGAACAGTCGAAGGTAAGCTATAAGTTCGTGTAACGTCGATTGGATACTAGAGGCTTTATATGTTGGTTTAGCTTGATTCCCTATGAGCTAGAATGTAGTCTTTCGCCGGAGAATGTTCTTCGAGTTTTTTGCTAAGACGTAGTTCTTTGGGTTCTTTGCTCGTTGAATGCTTTCTTGATTTTTGCTCTAGATACGTGCATTCCGTTTATTCTTCTTGAATAATCCCTCTATTTATAGAGCGAGAGATTGAAATAGATCCGTTGGAGACGATCTTCTTCTCTCTCTCTCTTTTTGGTAGCAAACGGCTCTTTTGGTGTAGGCAACGGTGCCTTTTCCTCCTTTTCCGGAAAGTGTTGACTTGCGGCTTTAGCGGTGAGAAGACACGTGTATGCTTGTCATTCGTTGAGGTGGATGTAGTGGTTGAGACATCACAAACTTCGAGATAGGCCGAAGGCGACTTCTCTCTTCCTCGTATACGATGGCCGATTGTCTTTCAAAAGATTCTCGACGATCCACGAAGACTATCTGCCGTTCTTTGAGTCGACCTTGTATTCGATAGATAGGCTGCCGAAGATAAGTCTACTCGATGATCGGCTACGAGTCCAAATGAACTACTCCTGCCGAGTTTAGTTCGATCGACTCTCTCGCATATCTTGCTCTGCCGCGAGTCCAAGATCACTGAGTCTTTCAAGATATCTTTGCTCCTACTGAGTCCAAGATCACTGAGTCTTTCGCATATCTTGCTCTCCGCTGAGTCCAAGATCACCGAGTCTTTCGATATCTTGCTCTCGCCGAGTCCAAGTATCACCGAGTCTTACGTCTTTGACGTGCCGAGGCAAATAAGCTACCGAGCGCCTTGACCGGAGCGAGTGTCTACCGAGTCCGAAACCTCGAGAGACAAATACAAATACAAAGGAATGGTTCACCAATCGAGATAGGGTTTTGGGATCTTCAAATCTTCTCAATAGTTCGAGCACGAGGCTGCGAGCGTGATCCAAGATAGAAGATAAGAGTCATTTCCCATAAGTATGATCATGCTGAGGATTGAATCATCACCCAACAATTTCCCCCTATTTGATGATGCCAAAAACCTATCATCTATGTCCTATCAACTATGCTAAACACTAACTTACTCAGGAACAGAGCTCCTTACAAATATTACAAGTAGAATCGGTGGGTTGTGCCGGTAAGTGCTAGATCGCTTGAGGAAGACAGGGCAGAACAATTTTCCCTTTTACAATAATTTCCCTTTTAAAAAATACAACAATTTTCTCTTAAGAGAAATAATAACTCTTCGAAAGTCTAGTCTATCAGAGATCTAACCGAGCAAAAACTGACAAGTAAATAATCAACGTGTGTGTCAGTAATCACTTCAGTGATTCTGAGTGTTAAAGCATAAAGCAAACACGGCTATTTAGACAACAAGTAGTTGTCAGAGCCAAAAGAAGATTTGTATATATATAATACACAGTTCAGTACATTACAAATCTTGCTAAGCTAAAAGAAGAACTAAGAGGGAGAACCCTTAAACTGCTGAATCCTATTCATGAAACCTTGGGATTTATCTTCAGGCAGTGGAACTCCATACATTCTGAACGTGTTCTTCCTCGGCCTCGATATTCGGCGAAGTCTGCTTGGATCATCTTGTTCTAGTCCTCCGTTCAACGCAAAGCATTCTTCACTTCTTGTTCAATCATTCCGAGATGTCTTGAGTCGTCTTGTCTTACGGGTAGAGGAATGATCCTTGCTTCAGGAACTCGACTACTACCCCTTCGATTCTTGCTGCGTGCATATATGGGTAAAGATCGGGTTCGTTAATGGTCATCCACTCGACATAGGCATCGGCCTTAGACATTTCGAGCCGTAATCGCCGTAAATAATTTCTCTTGATAAACTCTATCTTGGCCGATTCCCATCTCTCGATTGAACCGAATAGGCATCCATTCGTCCGATCTTGGCCATCTATGTGTTTTCGATCGTTTGGCTTCTTGAACCTTCGTATCGATAAGGAATGTCGGCTTTCGAAGGAATTCTCGGCCTGGCCTCTTGTTCGATGACGTTTCTCGAGTGCCTCAAGGTCCGCCAAATGTATCCTCTCGTCTGCGGCCTCTATCTCGTCTAGCTTCCTCTCCTCTCGTAGAGATATTTATCCATCCGAGCAAATATGTCTTCAATTTACGCATCCTGCTCTTGAGGCTTCGAGGAGCTTGTTCGATTCGAGGGGGTACTAGATCTAGATTTGGATGTACCCCGCCTTTCGTATTCTTCTGCTCGCTTGCTCCTTTTCTTTTTCTCTGTCCTCTTCATCTCGTTATGATGAGCTTTCTCGGAGGCGATCTAGCGGTTCTCTTTCCTCCTCCGGCCGGGGCTTTAGTCTTTCCTTTGGCGGGCTTAGACTTTGGCTTGTTAGCCGCTTCGGCCTCTGCAATCTCTCGCGGCCGCCTTCTCATCCGCAGCTATTTGGGTTTCCTCCTCGTGCGATATGTATCTTAATCTCTTTCTTTGGAGGGGTTGGAATGTTAAGCTTTTGTTTGCCCTTGCCTTCTTGAACCGGTGGTGGAAGAGGAGCCTCTTCTTCTTCCGAGTCCTCCACCGCCTTGTTCGGCGTACTCGAGCAACCTCCTTAATGATATCTTTGGGAGTTTGGGTTGCTCGAGTAGTCTGTGCTGGGTCCTGAGCCACTTGGGCCGGTTTCGGTGTGCTCGCAATGGTAAACACCACCGGCCTCACCCTTCCGAGACCGAGTGCCGGGATGACTTCGATGTAGCTTCCCCCTTAGACTTTGGACTTTTGGTGAGGGTCGGCCTTCCCGATACTCTTCTTTCCTTCCCTTTTTCCTTCACTTTCCCCCTTTTTGGCATCATCACCGATCACCGGGTAGGGACTAGGACCGACTTCTTCGGACTTTTGTAGGAGGTTGACGGCTCATCGAGACGATCGTGGAGCTTAGTCGAGCCTCATGCAACTCGTTCCTCTCCATGGTAAGGTTTTCCTTGTCTTGCTTGTGAGAGAGGTCATTGCTTCCTTGAAGTCTTTCAGCTTTTCAGTGATCGTGTCTTCCAAGGCCAGTTGGATATTCTCAAGTCTCTAGTTCAGTGGCCTCGGATTGTTCAGTGATAGCGTCAGTATGAGCCAATTTAGAAGCCAAAAATTCATCAAGTAGCTTGGCTTGGCTCTCCTGAAAGATCTTTAGCTGAGCTTCGAATTTGACTTGCTGCTGAGCCAACGCTTCTGAAATAAGCGCGGAAACATCGGGGCGGGCGATGAAGAGACGAAGACTTCAGCCCCTGAAGTTCTTTAGACGTGGCTTGAGCAGTCTGCTTCCATGTCCTATGGATAGCCTTCGCAAGATCTCGATTTTTGATCCCTTGGGCAGTTAAGGCTTTTGCCACTGATCGAGATCTCTTTGCGGTCTGGCTGGGCGCTGCTTCGAAGGTCGACTGCAGCAAGAGCTGAGCGGGCTCTGCGAGGATGAAGCACCGGCCTTGGACTTCTCGGAACCAAGGATACCGAGTGGTGGAGCAGTTTCGGTATGGGTATCCTTGTCCTGTGGATGTCCCTCATCGGGCTTTCCGGGGCTCGAATCATCAGGTGGGTCGTCGTGGTCCGACCCATCTCGAGGGTCTTTGGGCCGGAGGCGTGCTTGTCGATCATGAATCATGGCCGGCATTGCGGCCCTCGGATTGTCCATTGAGCCGAGGTCTTCGGGCTCGAATAGCCTTATCTCCTCTCTCGGTTTCAATTCCTCTTCATGCAGCTGGCCGACAGGAGTAGTGTAGGACAAGGCGGCGTAGACGAGGCCACTCCCGATGTCGCAGCAACATGTGGAGCCTTGTTGCGTTTTTGGCGATGAGCAACAAGTCCGAGTAGTCGGCAAGCTCCGGAACTAGTTGTAGAATTTCTCGGGATGCTCTGGATATAATCACCGAAGCTTCCATCCCGATTGATTCACCTTCGGATGCGGTCTCGGACTCCAAGTCTATGTGTGAAGTCTCGCTCTTCGGTTGGAGGGACCGAGCCGAGTGGAGGGACGAAAGGGGGGCCGTCTCAGGCGCCGAATATCTGCGCTCCGAGCTTCGAAGCATCCCCTTGGTTCCTTTCGGTGGAAACAATCTTTTCCACGACCGAGTCTTCTCGGAAGACTCGGACTCATCAACCAAATGCATGGGGCGAGTAGTCTTCTCGGGAGCCCGTTCGGCGGGCACTTGTGGAACCTCCTCGTAGGGCCGGCACCTCGGCGGCTTTCTTCATTTTCTTTGCCGGTGCCTTAGGAGTTTTAGTGGGAGGGGTTCTTTTCTTTATAGGCGTAGCTCTCTTGAGACTTTGATTTCGGAGAGACCGCTGAGGGTCCCGACCCTATCTGTTGAAGCGGCTCTTTGTCTTGTTGTGAAATCCGACCTTCTTCACATTGAAGTACTCCTTGTCACCTGTAGGTGATAGGCTCGATCCACATAAATCTTCGATCATGATGGACGGTTTGAGTCCATACAAGCAATTTGCCCTTTGCGCTCGGCATGTTCGATGCTTTGTCGAACTTAGCGGCTCGAGCCATGAATTCTCGGAGAAAGAACTCCGTCCAATTTATCCGGGCTCGGTCGTATATGGCCATCATCATCTGAATCTTAGGCCTCGACACTGGTCAAACGACCACCGCTTGGCTTGTCGAGGCGTGTGTCACTATATAGGCAAGTGCCCCGAACCGAGGCAACATGTTTGTTCTTCGGAAAAGCACTACGAATGTAGTGGGCTTTCCACGGAAGACGGTAAGATATTCATCAACTCGGTCGTCTCTGTACCCGATCGAACTTATCCCTTCGGAGGGTAGATCAAAACTCCGCTTCAAGGCATCCTTGATGGACATACGCTTCGGCTCCGTAGTGGCGTGTTGGATAGAATGTGCAACGAATCTCGCCATTATATCTCCGGACATACGTGTCCGAATTCAAGTACGGCTACGCAACCCTGTCTCGGGAGGAAGAACGAAGGCCTCCTAGACGAGAAATTTCTCCGGCCACGACTCGCGCAGAGCCGAGAATACATCGTCCATGTACTCCGGATCGCATGAATAGAAGTCCATGGTGGGTTCACACCATACGCGATCCTTCTCCAAAATGTTCCGCATATCTGCTTGGAGATATCATAGAGATATTGGTTTCCGCCATTGTACTGTGACAAGAAATGAGTCAGATCTATTTTTGGATAGAACAGTCTTTGTGCAATGCGATACTTGAAACATATAACAAATATATTAGCGAGATATAAGCATACCAATGGATAAAATTCGAGATAAGATAGAGTGAAAATTGCAAGTAAGGATTGCGAATGCGAGATCTCGGATTTTTCGGAATTTGAAAGTTATGAAGTATGCTAATGGCGGTTCAAGGATATGATCGAATATATATATCAAACTATGAAGGTGAACGGTTTTCGATCGAAGGCTGAATGTAAACTTGCTTTATGATATGGACGGTTAAGATTAGAAGTTAAAAAAATAAGCAATGATCACAAAAGACGCCTAAGTCAAAGCCAGTTGTAAAATAGCCTAAGTAGTAACTGTGAAAAGACATGCATTAAATGCGTGCAGAGTTCAAGCAAGCTTGTGTATGGAATGTCGTGCATTAAATGTGAGTCGTTAATAATAAAGACAAACCAAAAGATATTAATGTCATGCTTGAATCTTTGCCATAAATGCAAAGTACTGTAGTATTAAATTACTACGAGTAGAGATACGCAAACCCGTCACCGAACATAGTAGTCACCGATACCTCGTGTAGATGGTTTTATCGAATCTCTATGTACCGAACTTACTCGATCGAGAGTGATCATTCCCCCTCACTTGGAATGTTCCTCTCCTCGAAACCTTATTACCGACTAGGGTCGGTAGGGTCCAGCAGACCTAGCTCTGCCGAAAGTTCTCCGAATACGGATTCGGCTAGAGGCTTAGTCGGTATATCGGCCCTTTGCTTGTCGGTATGGATCTTTTCCATTCCGATATCCTTTTTTTCGACATGGTCACGAATGAAGTGATGTCGATGTCCACGTGCTTGCATCTTGTGTGAAGAACAGGATTCCGAGTGATTGCAATAGCACCGAGTCTTGTCGCGAAAAATCGGCACTTCATTCCGAATGACGTCATAGTCTCTCACTGCTTGTCTCGGCCCAAAGGATCCGGGCGCAACAACTTCCGGCAGCCATGTATTCGGCTTCGGTGGTCGACGTGGCCACCGAGTGCTTGTTTCTTTGAAAACCATGAGATCGCTTCTTGCCGCCAAGGAACCGACATGTTCCCCGAAGTTGATTTTCGGTCGATTCTACATCCCGCATAGTCATCATCGAATAACCGGTTAGTTCAATATTATCATCAGCTGGATACCACAAACCCATGTCGGTGTTCCTCGTAGATAGCGGAGAATCTTCTTTGCTGAGTCCATATGACTCGCTTGGGATTCGCCCGAAATCGAGCACAGACACCTACACAGCATAAGTTATGTCAGGACGAGTAGGCGTTAGATATAATAAAGAACCAATTATAGCACGGTATTCAGTTTGGTCTACTGATACTCCCTCTTTATCAAGATCTATCTTCATATTCGTGTTCATAGGGATCTTGATTGATTTGCCGGATGTGCAGCCGAATCTTTTGATGAGGTCTCGAGTGTATTTGCCTTGGTTGATGAAAGTTCCCTTTTCATATTGCTTGACTTGAAAACCAAGGAAGTAGTTCATTTCTCCCATCATTGACATCTCGAACTTATCCTTCATCATCTTTTCAAATTGCTGACACATGATGACATTCTTCGAACCGAAGATAATGTCATCCACGTAGATCTGCACAAGTAATAAGTCTTCTTCCGGTCGAATCTTTGAATAGAGTGCGGTCTCATCGTGCCTTTACGAAAACCTTTCTGAAGAAGAAACTCGGACGGGGTATCGTACCAAGCCACCGGGTGCTTGTTTTAACCCGTACGAGCTTTTCCGAGTCTATATACTTGATGTCCCTGCTTGAAAGCCGGGCGGTTGTTCCACATAGACTTCTTCTTTCAAGACGCCATTCGGGAATGCGGACTTCACATCCATTTGATAAACTCCGAATCTTTGATGTGTTGCGTAGGCTAGGAATAGTCTAATTGCCTCCAATCTTGCAATCGGAGCGAAGGTTTCATCGAAATCTATTCCTTCACTTGACAAGTAGCCTTTAGCCACGAGCCTTGCTTTGTTCCCGACTATAACGTTGTTTTCATCTCGCTTGTTTTTGAAGACCCATTTGGTTCCAATGACATGTTGATGCGGGGTCCGTCTACAAGCTCCCATACTTCATTTCTCGTGAACCGATTCAGGCTCTTCTCGCATAGCAATAATCCGATCCAAGCATCTTTAAGTGCATCCTCAATATTCCGAGGTTCTTCGGTAGACAAGAAGCGGGGAAAATAATGCGCTTTCTCCTTGACGAGAATCTGGATCTTGTCTTGACATGTGCTTGAAGGATCTCCAATTATAAGATCGGCGGTGTGAGCATCTAGCCACGATCTACGATGTTTTAACTCTTCATCCGAAATTTGTTCAATACGGATAGTAGGTGAGTTAGGCATTTCGGTTGTACTATTACGAGATTGAAGTAGTTCAAGAACAAGAGTATGATCTACCGAGTCACCGTGTTCGGGGCATTCAGCTCGGGAACATTACTAGACGTTCCCCCCCCGAGTTGTTATTCTCGGTAGTGGTCTCGCATTACTTCTACGGTTTCCTCATTGACTTGAGTTACCCGGGATTGATTACTCGTCGGGAGAATCAATCGCTCGCCTACTTGCTCACCGTGGTTGAGATTCGGTAGATTTGTCTTCGGTTTCTTCGTCCGAATCATCATCCCAACATAGCCGGATCTTTTCGCATTTGTCTTTTAAGCTTAGATCCCGTAGCCGCTTCCGATGTCCTCGGATTCGAATTTGAGTTATTGCTCCCGTCTTCGTAGCAAACTCGTTAAAGACAACATGAGGGCTTTCCTCTACGCAAAGAGTCCGATAGTTGAATACTCAAAAGCTTTGCTTGACACGAGAGTATCCTAAGAATACTCCCCGATCCGACTTGCTATCAAAAGTCTTGGTCGATCTTTCCCATTATTGTGGATAAAGCATGAACAACCAAAAATATGGAAATAAGATAGAGAAGGCTTCCCGTCGTTCCATAGTTCATATGGTGTCCGCTTATCTTTGCTTTGTCGGTAGAGATCTATTCTGAGTATAACATGCAGTATCAGTAGCTTCTGCCCAGAATTTGGTTGGGAGTCCTGAGTCTGCGAGTAGAGTCCTAGCTGCCTCTTTTAGAGTTCTGTTCTTTCGTTCAGCAACTCCATTCTCGCCGAGGTGTGCGTGCACTGAAGTCTCATGCTCTATTCCTTCGCTGCGAAACTCCTTTACCATGGAATTAAGGAACTCGGTTCCTCCGTGCGAACGTATTTTTCCGATCTTGGTGTTCTTCTCGACACCGAGCCTTTTCGAAGCGTTGGTAACTCTGTTTGACGTCGACTTGTTGGCAATGAATATGACCCATGTGTAGCGCGAGTAGTCATCTATGACCACTAATGCATATTTTCTGCCTCTGATCGTCACTGGGGAGACTGGACCGAACAAATCCATATGTAGCAGTTGAAGGATTCCATCCGTGGAAGGCGATGGAACTGGAGGATTTTGATTCCTTGTTTGCTTTCCCTTCGGACATGCTTCACACCGAGTGTCTTTGCTTGAATACTTCATTCGGCGGTCCCCTTGCTAGAGTGTTTCTTGCAAGCTTGTTGAGCGTTTTAAAGTTGAGATGGCCGAGTCTTCGTGCCATAGCCACCCCGTGCGGTTGTCATTCTTCGCCGGTAAACAAGCTTCGGGTTCGTCGAGTTCCGATCGACCACATATATGTTCTTTCTGCGCGAACCCGATAACACCTGTTTTCCCTCGTGGATTTATCAATAACATCACGAAACCAACGTCAAAAATCACTCTATTTGAGTTATCACAAAATTGACTAACGAGAGAAGATTATCTTTGAAGTCCTTCAACATATGATACTCTTGGAACTTTGGCGCCTTATCTTTGAGTGTGCCGTATCCTCTCGTGTAGCCTTTGGCATTATCTCCAAACTCAATCTGGGTCCTTCTTCGGTGATATAATTCTTGGCGAGACTCCTTTGGTATGTCATGTGTCTTGAGCATCCGCCGTCCATATACCATGGGTCTTTACGCACCTCGCAAAAAGCAATTATATTCGGGTACCCTTTATTTTTGATTTTGGGTCCTTAGATGTTAGTTTTCATAACCCAAATCTGTCTAACAACCCCGGTGGTTTCGGACATTTTCTTTCCACTAGAGTCAACATATCGACCACCGGACGGTCAAAGGTGACTTCGAGGCTTCGAGGTTCGGGAGTCCCGATCTTCCGAGTTGGTGGATTGCCGACCTTAGCCTTCGTGTGGCTTTCCTTTTCTTCCGACATTTGGAGCCTCTTCGACTATAGGTTCATAATAGTATGACCCATACCGAGCTGGATGTGTCGGCTTTGGAGGTCCATACTTGATCCGCCAATTTTAATTTGCTTTGGTTCCCCCTGACTGTGGCTTGGGTTTTCTTGGCACCGATCTTCTTGTCGAATGCTGACGTGTGGGATGAGGTGCTTTCATCTTCTCGTTTGTTCTTTGCTAGGGGGTTCGGTATATTTGCGGTCATAGTCTCCCCTCGAACAAATCTATCGGCAAGCCGTACTTCCGAGTGTCTTCGGGCGGATGTGGAAGCTCCCCCGGCCGAATCCAAGTCCTTCCTTGCAGGTGCTTTGACTTATTCCATGCTAGCATAGCCTCTAATTTCTTTTCGGCACCCATGTACCTCTCGGTCATCAAGCTCCTCCGGACATCATCACTCTTCTTCGAATGTGTCGTGCTTGGTGCCGAAGTCCCGACATTTCTTGCTTCAAGAGACTTAGTTCGATATCTTTCGAGTCAAGTCATTGGTCAAAACTGAAATCCGATCTTCTTGATGCCGAGACTTGGCCATCGGAGAGTTTATTTCCTCCCCGAGTCTCAACACAAGTCCTTCGGCCTCGTAGGCAACCCGACTCTCCCGAGAAAGTCTCCGATTCTCTACTTTCGGGGTATCCAACTCCCGAAGCGTCTTGCTTGAGCCGGCGACTCATCCGAATTTGTTCGTCGAGCAGTTCTTCGTATGCGGTTGCGACGTCCATATTCTCATCTCGCACTCGAATTAGTGTCGTGTGTGCGGTGTGAAGAGGAGTTAAGTGGTTCATGAGAATTTACCTCATCCTCTTCGCCCGCCATCATGCACTTTTCACCGATTCATCCGCTTCATGCTCTAAGGCCATGAAAGTCGCTTCATCGTCGATGAATCCATAAAAGGAGTCGATCTCTTCCGAGTCGCCCGAGATTTCGCCGGCTATGTAGGATTGTCTCTTACGGGCGAATTTCTCTCTCCTTGCTTTGCGTCTTTGCGCGTTCAAGACTACTCGAGCTCGGGACAATCATACCGATAATGTCCCGGCTTCTTGCGGTTGTAACAAGCAATGACTCTTTCTTCTTTGCTTTCGCTATTCTTTGATGGTTCCGAGTCATCTTTCTTTACGCATTCGAAGATTGTGAGTCGGGAGTGTGTTTCGACATATAATTTGACTTACCTTTCGTTTCCCGATAGGCTTTAGTCACTTTTCTCGCGTCGCTCCTTCTCCTTCCGATACTTTACAATGAGCAAGGCATACTTCGAGCGAGGCTTCCTTCTTGTAGATCATTGAGTGAAGGTTCGGTCTTACTCGTCGTTTTGCTCGTTCTTGGAGATGTTGGCTTGTCCGATGCTTTGAAAGCATGGTCGATTTTTGTGTCGGCTTCGCCTACTGCTTTCTTTGAGGTCTGTCGAACTCAAACTCCTCTCGCTCGTAATTACGAAAAGATATGGTCGGGAGACACAACATCTAAGTCGAATGTCGCAATAGAGTGGCAAAAGGTGTCCAGGTGTCCGTCCAGAGCGGTGCCCTCGAATCTTCGATTCATCTCTCGGTTCTTCGAATGTCTTTCCCGACCCATTGATAGAGTTCATCGATTGGTAAATCGACGTTCGAATCTTCGATTTTGTCACCGGGCATGAGAGACAAGCTTTCCAGCTTTTGGAGTTCCAGCGCTAATTTGTTGGCTTTAATCTTCTGAGTCCCTCGACTCAGTAGCGCAAGAGCGTCCCAGAGTTCTTTAGCAGTCTTGCATTCCTGAACCCTGCCAAGATAAGAATCACTAAGGGTGGTTAGTATAGCATTTCCGGCGACTCGATCTAGATTGTGAAGCTTCTTCTCTTACGGGAGTGAAGAGACTTCTGTCTTTGGGGATCTTCTTCCCAGTCACCATTCCTCCTCCTTGAGCTTGGTCCTGAGTCACGACACTATCAATCATAGGAACGATAGGTCCATCTTCAAGCACTTCAGTCATACTATCATGGAGGGATGTCAGATGTGCTTCCATTCTGACTCGCCATACTCCATAATTTTCCACCGAGAACATGGGTACCATCCTTATACCCGACATATCGGCCCATGAAAAAAAAAATATAGATATGAATGTAGAGTGATATGCGGTGAAAATGTTTTCCCTCGGATCCGTTCGAATAGACCGGTCTCAAAGATAACAAGAGTCAAAGAACTCCCCGCTTCCGATACCAATTGTTGGTCCCGAGTGTACGGTCGGGTGTAGAGGGGGGGTGAATACACCGATTCGATTTCTCAACTTTCGAACACGAACAGTCCCTATTCAGGGAAGGTGCCGTCTTGAACTAGTTCGGCGGCAAGACTGCATACTGCTCGAATTGTGTTAAAGGCTAGAAAAGTATCCGACTCAGCGAGATCCGCTAACCGACTAGGTCGAATTCGGTATCTACGGTAAGAGTTCGGTGTGCGGAATAGTGTAGGCCCAAATCGGTTTTTGTGAGAAAACGTTGTCTCGGTTCGGTAGATATAGAACTCGGTATGAATGGTAAAATCAATGCAACGCTTAAGAAAGCGAGAAGAGACAGGATTTTTAAAGTGGTTCGGATATCGCTCAAATCCTACGTCCACCGTCCCGAATGATCGGGAGGCTATTTATTATCCCGAGTTAGTCTCGGTCGGCTTGCACACTCGGGCAAAGCCGCGTCTTGGTTTTTATACTCGATCCAAGTCTCGGTTTACAACACTATCAAACTTAAAGTGTTTGACAAACTTCTCCAACAATGGAAGGAGTCCTTATACAATAAGGATTGGGTTCGATGTGAACTCCTTCGTCTAAGCTATAGATAAGAACGGTTGAGCTTAGGGTTAGAGGGATAGGGAATATGAAAGAGTAGCTTCTAGATCGACGAACAGTCGAAGGTAAGCTATAAGTTCGTGTAACGTCGATTGGATACTAGAGGCTTTATATGTTGGTTTAGCTTGATTCCCTATGAGCTAGAATGTAGTCTTTCGCCGGAGAATGTTCTTCGAGTTTTTTGCTAAGACGTAGTTCTTTGGGTTCTTTGCTCGTTGAATGCTTTCTTGATTTTTGCTCTAGATACGTGCATTCCGTTTATTCTTCTTGAATAATCCCTCTATTTATAGAGCGAGATTGAAATAGATCCGTTGGAGACGATCTTCTTCTCTCTCTCTCTTTTTGGTAGCAAACGGCTCTTTTGGTGTAGGCAACAGGCGCTTTTCCTCCTTTTCCGGAAAGTGTTGACTTGCGGCTTTAGCGGTGAGAAGACACGTGTATGCTTGTCATTCGTTGAGGTGGATGTAGTGGTTGAGACAAAGACAAACTTCGAGATAGGCCGAAGCCGACTTCTCTCTTCCTCGTACATGATCTGCGATTGTCTTTCAAAAGATTCTCGACAGCCCCGAAGACTATCTCGCCGTTGCTTGAGTCCGACCTTGTATTCGGTAGATAGGCTGCCGAAGATAAGTCTATCGATGATCGGCTACGAGTCCAGTGAACTACTCTCGCCGAGTTTAGTTCGATCGACTCTCTCGATATCTTGCTCTCGCCGAGTCCAAAGATTCGCTGAGTCTTTCGATATCTTGCTCCTACCGAGTCCAAGATCACCGAGTCTTTCGATATCTTGCTCCCGCCGAGTCCAAGATATCCTGAGTCTTTCGCATATCTTTGCTCTCGCTGAGTCCAAGATCACCGAGTCTTCTCTTAGCTTGTGCCGAGGCAAATAAGCTGCCGAGCGCCTTGACCAGGAGCAGAGTGTCTACTGAGTCTGAAACCTCAGAGACAAATACAAATACAAAGGAATGGTTCACCAATCAGATAGGGTTTTGGGATCTTCAAATCTTCTCAATAGTTCAGAGCACGAGGCTACTGAGCGTGATCCAGTATAGAAGATAAGAGTCATTTCCCATAAGTATGATCATGCTGAGGATTGAATCATCACCCAACATTATGTCCCATACCAAATAAGGAAATAAATGAGTGGACCACAATCAATCTAAGCAAATGGACCCCACTCCTTTATATTTTTACACAATAACTTTACACCTTTACCTCCACTATCTTAATTACCGTGCCCAGTCCCAATGGGACATAAATAATGGGACGGAGGGAGTATTTGCATTTCAATACTACAAATTTTTAAATCTCGGCCACTAAATGTAATTTATGATCCGCCCATGCTCTAGTGTTTTGATTTACCTTTTTTTATTATTTTTTAAGATGAAGAAACCCACACTTGCAAACAAATTAAGTTTACAAAAGTAACAAAATCACACAAAATATATAAATTATATAATTAGACGATTCATTTAGAGACTTAGAAACATTCTAATCCGCGATGTTTTCATGAAACAACCACCTTCTTTCATCCCAAATGGGCCGATCGACCTCTTATGCTTGTTTATTGAGATTTTTAATTAAACTTCTTTCTTTTAGTTGCAATCTAGATTATTTATGGGTGTTTGGAATAACTGAAAACAGCTTATAGTAGCTGAAAATAACTTATTTAAAAATCAGTTAGTGTTTGTAAATAAATGCCGAAAGCTGTTGAAAGTGGGGAAAATAGGTTTGGGAATGCTGCTGATAGAAGTAGCTTATTGTTACTTTTTAAAAGAAATGTCTATTTTGTCCCTAGTATTATTGAATAATTATAATTTATAATAATTAAATAAAAATGCATAAATGATTCTTATTCTATGATAATTTTTTGATATAATTTAAAGTCCTACTATATATAAAAAATCAAAATAAATCTTCTATTTAAGAAAAAATCGCCTCAAAATAAAAATCACGATTTTTATTAAAATAAATTATATTTTTATTTAATGAAATATGAACATTAGTTGAGAAATTAAATATATATATTGTGAAACCGAGAATCTTATAAATAAGATATTCGTGTATAAATTTATCTATAAAAATGAATTGTGACACATTTTTGTTTATATTTTTTATTATTTTTTCCATTTTATATTTTATTAAAATAAAAATAAAATTTATTTATTTATAAATCTTGAACTTAATCATTTTTTGATTTATTTATATGGAGTTTTTGGTTTAGGGTTATTTTTGAAATCAAACAAATTTAAAGAGGGCAAATTTGTAAGAAAAATTCATAAACTTTTAAGATATAAGTTGTAAGCTGGGGTAAGTCAACTTAAGTAGCTTATCTAAAATCTGTACGTAAATAGAGAAGTGGTAGGTTAAAGCTGAATTTTCAAATATCTAAAATACAGCTTTAAGCTATAAGCTGTTCCAAACACTTTTTTAGTGGTGTTTGGAGTAGCTGAAGCTTATCGATAAGTGTTGAAAATTGTTGGAAGCTGCTGAAAGCAGCTGAAAGCTATTGATTTTGATAATTTGTAAGTGTTAACAAAAAGTGCTAAAAATCAAAAATTAATATTTGAAAATATTAATAAAGTGATATCTTTTAAAATGAAAATGTTATTTATTTTTCACTTATTAAACAAATTTAGATTTTTTACAAAAATAAAATTTAAAATTTATTGCCACTCATATAAAATAGTATTTTTAATAAAAAAATATTATTAAAATAAAAATTAGTAAAAAAATTATGTATAATTAATATTTTAATTAAAATTAAGAATAAAAAAATTATAAATTATATTAATAAAACAAATATTTACTTATTCTTTATTAAATGACAAATAAAAAGTATACATATAAATAAGTAATATCGATCATTAATTAAAAAAAAATAGTTATAAAATCATAATAGAATGTATTTATTAAAAAAGTTAAAAATTATGAAAGCTATAAGCTATCAGCTTCAGCTGGCCAATACCAGCTTACGAAAATTCTCTATCTTGGACCCAAACACCTTTCAGCATCTCTATAAACTGAATTTCCCAAACACCAAGTTCATTTCCCGATGCAAAATCAGTTTTTTTAATTAATGATCGATATTACTTATTTATATGTATACTTTTTATTTGTCATTTAATAAAGAATAAGTAAATATTTATCTTATTAATATAATTTATAATCTTTTCTATTCTTAATTTTAATTAATAATATTAATAATACTTAATTTTTAACTAATTTTTATTTTAATAATATTTATTATTAAAATACTATTTTATGAGTGGAAATAAATTTTAAATTTTATTTATATAAAAATTCTACATTTGTTTAATAAGTGAGAAATAAATAAGATTTCATTTTATAAGATATGATTTTATTAAAATTTTCAAATATTAATTTTTGACTTTCAGCACTTTTTGCAAACACTTACAAATTATCAAAATCAACAACTTTTAGCTGCTTTCAGCTACTTTCAGCAACTTCCAACAACTTTCAACACTTATCGATAAGCTTCAGCTACTCCAAACACTCACTTAGTCATACGCAAAGCATGTTAATAATATCATACTCCATAATAATTTATTTGGGAAGCCCAATATGTTTATCAGATGTTCAAGAATTTCATCGAAGCCCAAGATGTTTATCAGAAGCTGAAGAATTTCATCTAATGAGCCCAATATTAAATTTTCTTGCATGGTATTACATTATAGAAGCCCAAAATCTTATTTTTAAATGAAAGAGATAACTTTTATCCAGCTCCAGTCCCACCACTCCAGCTGTAGCATAATTAAATTATTCTATCATTCATATATGTATATATATTTATTTATTTATTTATGCTAATCGGTCAATTATTGCACCTTGCCACAAAAATAATTAGGTGGTATTTGACCTAAAACCTTGTCAAGTTCTGATTTGACCAGCAAAAGTATTCTGATCAGATTTGCTTGTCCGGCTGTCCAAAACCAGATTGTTTCACCAGACCTTTTCTTCTGTACCAGAAGCTCACTTTTGATCATGATCTTTAATCATAAAGTGTATTACATTCTTTCAAGCCGTAGATAGTGAATTATCTCGTAATCAAATATCAAATATTATAATCTCATAATTTGTTATATTACCAACTGGGGATGGATTATGATAGATGTCCCAAGTCAAGCATTGTTAAAGCTTTTACATTAATTGAATGATTATTTTCGCTCTTTAATCATAAAAAGTCTACTATATCTATCGACACACGTAGATAATAGATTAAATTGTGTAGTAATCACGTGTTTCATCTCACACATTTTAGATCTTGTCATAAAATGTCTTGTATATATATCTATTGGATACTGTCAACATTTTTTAATTGAATTTCCATAGTTAATCGAATAGTCGAACACAGTTTATTTATATGTATAATAAGAGAAAATAAAGAAAATTACATTAATCGAGCATGATACAATGATACTCAGATCCAAAACCGTTAGTAATGCCAATATTTAAATTAGTGCTTACGCATGTCTTATTTCCTTCTTGGAAAAGTCAGTTTCATTAATTAAAGAAAAAAATAGATTGATGTTGAAAAGTCCACCCACCGCTTATGCAATTCTAGGATGCGAAGCAACAAGTTCTGATTTACAAATTAAATGGTCATTATGAATAATAAAAATATTACTCTCTCCGTCCCATCTTTCTTGTTCTATAACTTTTTGACGCGGTATTTTAGGAGAGTTGTTGGTTGTGAGTAGGGATGTGGGGCCCTCAAATAAAGTGTGTGTAATACTTTTCTATTTTAGGCAATGGAACAAGAATTATGAGACGTCCCAAAATGGAAAGTAGAACAAGAATAGTGGGACAATGGGAGTAATATTTTATCTAATTTTATCTCTAAGTTTTGTCGGCTGAGTGTTAGCATATTTGTCACACGTATACACATATTTTACTATATTCCAGTCAATAATCAATAGTCAAAGTTAAACCCTTCACCAATCTAAAAGATTGAGCTGTCACGAATTGACATTTAATTATCTAAAAATAATGCTTATCCCTACTCCATCAATATGCCCAAGTAACCTATAAATAGCAAGTACAAACCATTTACTCCTACCAACAAACCATGGCATATTCTCTCTCATTCTCTCTCACATCCTTCCTCGTATTACTCTCAATTTGCTCCGCCCAAACTTCCTTCCGACCCCGGGCTCTAGTCCTCCCCGTTAGAAAAGACACTTCCACTCAACAATATGTCACCGTAATCAACCAAAGAACCCCTCTCGTCCCCGTAAACCTCGTCGTCCACCTCGGCGGCCAATACTTATGGGTCGACTGCGATAACGGCTATGTATCTTCCTCGTACAGGCCCGCACGCTGTGGCTCCGCCCAATGCTCGTTGGCCGGATCGACAGGATGCGGGGACTGTTTCAACGGGCCAAGGCCCGGTTGCAACAACAACACGTGCGGCGTGACACCCGACAACCCGTTCATCAACACCGCCACCGGCGGCGAGCTGGCCGAGGACGTCGTCTCGGCCCAATCAACCGACGGGTCAAACCCGGGTCGGGTTGCTACCGTGCCTAGATTCCTATTCGTGTGTGCTCCCACGTTTCTCCTACAAGGTTTAGCTAGTGGGGCGACGGGCCTTGCGGGCCTCGGCAGGGCCCGAATTGGGATGCCGTCGCTATTCTCTGCAGCGTTCAGCTTCCGTCGCAAATTCGCGATATGTCTAACGGCGTCGACTAATTCCAACGGCGTGATTTTCTTCGGCGACGGTCCGTACAACTTCCTTCACGCACCGGCGCCGCTCGACGCCTCCGCGTCGCTCGCCTACACGCCGCTGTTCATCAACCCGGTCAGTACGGCGGCGGCTTACTCCCAAGGCGAGGCCTCCACCGAATACTTCATCAAAATCAACTCAATTCGGGTTAACAACAATCCGATCTCGATCAACACCACTCTACTGACGATCGACGGCGAAGGGAACGGCGGGACGAAGATCAGCACCGTCAATCAGTACACTCTTCTCGAGACCTCCATCTACAAATCGCTCACGTCGGCGTTCATCCAAGCCACCTCCGGCATCAAACGCGCCGCCGCTGTGGCGCCTTTCGAGGTCTGCTACGACAGCAGCAGCGTCGGCAGCACGAGGGTGGGGCCCGGCGTGCCCAACATCGACCTCGTACTGCAGGGCCAGAACGCGGTCTGGACGTTCACGGGGTCCAACTCCATGGTTTACGTGAACGACGACGTTTTGTGCCTCGGGTTTCTGGACGGCGGCGCGAGCCCCAGGACCGCCGTCGTGATCGGCGGCCATCAGTTGGAAGACAATCTGCTGCAGTTCGATTTGGCGGCGTCGAGGATGGGATTTAGTAACACGCTATTGGGCAGCCAAACAACTTGTGCTAATTTCAACTTCACTTCCAATGCGTAGAGAATTATAATCTTCATATTTGTGTTTGTTTGTAATAAATGTGTGTATTTGTGATGGAAAATATGAATAATTGAATAAAATTTAATGGTTTTGGTTTGAATCTTTTGATTGATGTTTTCTAATTTGCATAATTAATACTACTATTATAGCTTTTCTTGCAAAACTGGCTATTCGAATAGAACATAATGAAGATGGCGAGAAAATTCTGATATTGGTACTCTAAATTGTGTTCTCGTCGTTTTTAATCCTTTTGATCCTCTAATATGTTTATGTGTACGTTTTTTTGATGTAAAATTTTAATCGTCCATTTTACTTGTAATTTATTTATGTTGCCATTGATATAATACTAGATACGTAATGTTTTCAAACTATAAGGAAAGAGTGATTATATTGTCATTTGGAGGATAAAAAGTGTGGCGTACAAGATCCGATAACGAGGTGGGCTGAAATAAATATTTCAAAGCATTTTATACATTATATGTCAATGTTAACATGCTACCTTTTACAAATTAGGAGAAAAGGTTCAAATGTACAAAATGAATAAGAAAAACTTTAGAAATAAAAGAAGGAATAGAAAAAACAGGGAGTACACACCAAAAAGAAGAAGTCATCAAAGAAATAAGGAAAGAACCAAGTGTTCCCTAAATGAGATGAGATCACCTGTCCAATAAATATCAGTTCAATTGGTGTCCGATTCAAAACGACGTAGTTTTGAATTAAACAATTACAAATTAAAAGGATAAGATTGAAAAAAGAATTTAATAAATAATTAAAGAGTTCATTTTTTAATACAAAACTACGTTGTTTTGAATCGGACACTAATTGGACTGAGATTTATTGGACATATGATCTCATCCCGTGCTAAACGGTTAAGCTATAACACAAGCTTCGTTTTATTTATCGCATCATAATTTTATTATTAAAATTCTGCACTGGATTGGACTCCCGTACATAGCCCTGATTTTTAAAAACTGAAAAATATTTAGATTACTCATAAAAATATTGCAAATAGTAAATAACATGATCAAAATTGATTTTTTTTAAAAATGGTCAAGAATATACAAAGTAATGGAATATTCGTATTTATAAATTTCGGAGTAAAGTTTGCATTCCGTAATGAGAGTTGTATAAATATGAATATTAAAATGGCGTGAGAAGCAATTACTATCAATTTGTGAAAGTGAAGAGGCTCACTGGGCCTAATGTTTTGGCCCAAATCCATAAAAGGTAAGCTCTAAAACCTAAATCTCTTTACCTCCGACAGAATAAGTTGTTCTTCCTTGCTGCTTCTGCACGACGCAAACCCTAGGTTCGTCATCTCTCCGCTGCAGCAATGAAGCTCGTAAGGTTTGTTTTTCTTATCCACGTTCTATTCGTGATTGTTACTCTTGTCGGTTTATTTTCCTTTTCTTTTTTTCATTTCTGTCGTTTCATTTGCGCAGATTTTTGATGAAATTGAACAATGAAACTGTGTCCATTGAGCTAAAGAATGGAACCGTTGTTCATGGAACAATCACAGGCTAGTTCTTTGTGTTTTTTCATGGAATTTTGTTCTTGGAATTGGGAAATCTTGTTTTTTAGGGCTAGATAGTGATGGCATCCAATACCGATCGAAACTTATGGGTAGCTCAATTATGAACCACACAACGCGTGGGTATTACCATTGTAACAATACTTGCTGGCCTTTGAAGCATTCTTTCAAACCAGTTAATCTGTAGTTAGATTGATTGTATTGATCTCCTACTTCAACAAGCTCTATTTTCTATGCTATTCACAGTTTCACACTCAAGCTTTCAACAAAACCATTTTGTAATTTGGGATAAAGAATTATGCAAACCCTAGATTTATTGGTATAATTTTGTTATTCATATTCAGCTTTCGTTGACCAATTACAATTTAAATGTACATCATACATGGATGGTTTTTGTTTTTGTCCAGGAAAAGCAGTATAGGTCCTATAGTGGAACTATAATTGTCTATTCAACTTTATTTTATAATGTGGAGGCGGAGCTCATTATCCAGCCGACTGTTGCAGACTTATTTGTTATTCAAAGAACATTTGCGAATAGATGGTTATTAATTATTCCAGAGATGGTTTTCTGTCCAGATAGGGAAATGGTTCTTTTGTTGTATCATAGTGAGGTCCAATTGTCAATTTTTTGAAGGATCAATCCGATATTTCTGGTCTCCATTGTTTCCTTTGTGTTGTCGGCTACGAGACTAGTATCTCAACTACCTTCATATCTGTCATGCATTTAGTCTCTTTCTTCAAGTTCTATAATAGTTTGTCACTGGCAACTTGGTGAACTTTTTTATTCTTTTTGTATTATGGTTAGTAAGCCATGATTCACTAATTATGTGAGCCTTTATGTACAATAATTAGATGCATTGATGAGTGATGTGTCTACATTGAGGGTAACTATGATTTTCATATGTAGGAGAATAGCAACACTGAAGCTGGTCTCAATGTTACTTTATCCGGAAATGGGAAAATGTTAAGACTTGCATGTTTAGTTTCCACCTTTCACCCATACCCGACTTTTGTTTTCTTTTAAATGCAAATGACCAGGACAGAAACTTTATGTATCAGAACAGGGCATGAACAGTTACCAAGTAGGATATTAGTTTTAGTTGGAAATATAATTGCTTTCACACATTAGTTGCGTGATTCTTTGAGTGAAGAAGGGGTTTTATACATTTTATAACTTCAATTTGATACGCTGGCTGCAGTCATTTTAATTGCATTTCTTTCTTTGTTCCTTTTTTCATTTTTTCCTTGTAGGTGTTGATATCAGTATGAATACGCACCTTAAGTCGGTGAAACTGACTTTGAAGGGGAAAAACCCCGTAACCATGGATCACCTTAGCGTACGAGGGAACAACATTCGGTACTACATCCTTCCTGACAGCTTAAATTTGGAGACGTTGCTGGTGGAGGAGACGCCTAGGGTGAAGCCAAAGAAGCCCACTGCTGGTACGATGACAATTCAACTTATCTTTGTTTATAGTTTTATAAAAATATACCTCCGTCCGTGTATAATGTCTTGTAAACTTGCCTATTCAGGGAAACCTCTGGGGCGTGGTCGGGGCCGTGGACGTGGTCGGGGACGTGGCAGAGGCCGTTAGACAGGGTTTCGATTATCTGAGTTTTTGTGTGGTTCGGTTATGTAGACATCTGTATCGAAGGGCATATCCCATACTTACCTTCCAACCATGTCAGACCTAAATATTAGATTAGACGACCTTTTCATCTAACTTTCTGGATTGTCTTTTACTCCGTTTGTGTATCTGTGTTCGTTGAATCAATTCCCTCGTTTATCAATCTTTGAGGAGCTTTATTCTCTCTCCATTATTGTTATTTTGATTATTGAACTATTTTAAAATAGTTACGACTTACGAGCAATTATTCTAAATTGTTTAATTCAAATACACCTTGAGACTAGGTTGTAATAGTCTAATAGAATCAAATAGGAGTATAAATATTTTATTCGCACTTAACATAATATATTCAAATAATCGCAAACAATATTTCTTTTTTACTATTTTGTTCATTAGTTCTTTGAAACTATTCAATATTTTAAAGTAGTAGCACAGTATTAGCATAACTCCCCAAATATCCAAAAATCTCTTATGTCTAAAACTATTATTATGTATTAATAAATTATAATTCATTTTTCAAAAGTTTATTATATGTATAGTATAAATATTTAATCAAACTTTTGCGAATATCAAATTGAATTTCTATCATTTATTATTTGAATTTAATCGAAGTACGATTTGTGAGAACGTATTATGAACTAAACAATAAATAAAACTATCATTTCATTTGGAATTAGAGATGGCAATGGATCTTGGAACCGGTCCAGATCCGTGGATCCAGATCCATTTTTATGGATTTGGATCTTAAAAAATTGGATCCATTGGATCTGGATCGGATCTGGACTAATTTTAGAAATTACGGATCTGGATTTGGATCTGGACTTTACGATCTGAGATCCGGATCCGGTCCAAATCCGCCAATTTGTATAACTAAAATATTATTTTATTATCATATCTAAAATATTATATTTATATTATTCTACTTAAAATATCACATTAAATTGTTTGTTGAGCTTGAAATACTTAACTAGTAATCTAATAAATAGAAAAGAGGGAGGAGATTGAGTACCCACTATCCACGAATTTGGAAGTTTTTTTAGAGAGAAAATCGTAGTTTTATAGATGGTTGTAATATTTTTATAATATCATGAGTAGTTTGACTTTTTTTAATGATAGTAATGCTCTTATAGATTTTCGTGTTATCGTAGAATTAATTAACTTAGTTAAATTTTAATTGATTTTGAATTTTTTTAATTTTAACTAAAAAAACTTATGGATCCGGGTTTAGACCCGAGACCCTGTGGATCCAATGGATCTGGGTCTGGATCTCATTTTTTGAAATCCAATGGATTTGGACCGAATTTGAACCAAAGTAAAAAATTCCGGATCTAGATCTGGACCGAGGAGGATCCAGTCCAAATTCGATCCATTGCCATCCCTATTTGGAATATTAGCACGAAAGTGCGTTATTCATATATATAATCTTATCTAACCCACAAAATGTGGTGTTGTCCTACTTGATACTTGATAGGGTGTCGACCGTGACTACGACTTACAAGAGTAATTTCCGTAACTTAGAGCAGTGGTTAACTTGTGGCCCCTTTCCCAAATAGAGATGGCAATTTTTCGGGTCGGGGCTGGATAGTATAGTACCCGGACCCGTCCCGCAAGTTCGACTCAGAGACCCAGATCCAAACCCAAACTTGTACGGGCCCAGAAACTCATAACCAACCCCGGACCCGCACGGGGCGGACCTACCCGGCCCCAGACCCGTTGGTGCCGTTCCAATTGCTAATTTTGAATTATTTTATTTTTTAATTATTAATTTTCGTTAGTGGAAGCCTTTTTGTTTGAATTTTCTTATTATAGTCAGATATTAGTATCTAAAATATGAATTGAAGAACAAGAAAATTCAAATAACATAAAGTAAGATTACATAATAAAATTAATAAAAAAAAATAGTAATGCGGGTCTGAAACGGAGCTGGGTGAAGCGGGGCGGGTAGAGAAATTGGACCCGAATCCGTCTTGGACCCACGCGGGTTAGGTCCAGACCCGCCCCGTACTTCTACGGATCTGGGTATTACCCGGCCCATCGCGGGGCGGGACAGGTCGGGTCCGACGGGTCCAGTTCCAATTGCCATCTCTATTCCCAAACCCAATTAATATCATTTTTCCTCTCTCTAGAATTGTTTCTGTTATATATATTGCCCTAATTGCAATAGAAAAGGTCACACATCCCTAAACCCCCTCCCTCTCTTCCAGGAGAATTTCGATATGGCGCGGAAAAGCACGGCGAAATCGGCTGGGATTGTAATCGGAGCCTTGGCTTTCGGCTGGATGGCAATCGAGCTGGCGCTGAAGCCGTGGCTTGTGAAGGCCCGCTCCGCCATGGACGATTCCGACCCCGACGACGCTGAGAAGCCGCGCGTCGTCGACGACAAAACAGATGATTAGTCAGTCGTAGGTGGGCACGACAAAACAGATGATTAAATGTTCAGTGTCTTCTTTATGTTTACTCTTCAATTCTAACAGAAATTATATTTATAATTTGCCACTTTTTGGGCAATGTTTTAGTTTTATTTCGAGTATAGTAGCTACTGTATGATTAAGTGCGACGTTACCGAAATCAATTCCCTATCTAGATAATGTTCAGATAATTAAATGTGTGATCGGTGGTGGCGGCCGCCCACCCGCTATCTCCGCCACCGTGAAACAACACATCCACCGTCGGAGGAAAATAACTCATATCAATGTGTTGTCAACAGAAAAAATAGAGGATTATTTGCCTCAAAATATACCAATTTTTATCAAAATTTGATTTCCATTTTTGCTGAACTTTAAAATTTACTTATAAATAAATGAATTTTCTATTTGTTTAAAATTATGGATAAAAAATCCAACGAAATGAAAGCTCACATAATATTTTCCGCCAATAATCTAAATTTAATTAAAATTTTATTTTAATTAATTTTTTCTAGTACAAAAAATTATTTGATTTTTTTAAATAGTTAAAAATTACTTTTAAGATTAAATGAATTGATCTCTTAAATTATTACTCCCTCCGTCCCATATGAAACGTCTGGTTTATTTTCGGCGCGGTAATTTATGCGGTAGACTTTTGAGGTAAAAAGTGGTGGCCCACATGCTTAATGATGTTGCTAATGACAATTAAAGAAATGTTATTTTATAGCTCCTACTTTCAAAATGAATTTTTTATATTTTTAAATTTGTGGGTGTGATATTAGTATTTGAATTTGAATTTGTTGCTGACATGGGAGAAATGAAAATACAGATAATGACTTAGAATTAACACATCGATAATGACTTGATTGTTGCTGTAAAACTCGCGCAAAAAGAGTTTTTCCCGGCCAATACAATCCACAATTTTACAGTACATTTAAATTTGAATTTCCCACCCAAAATGTAATTAGTCTATTTATTGAACCACCCAAATTCAAAAGAGGTCAGCCAAAATGATTCTACACCAAAAATTTATTCTTCAGCTGAAGATGAGATACTGCCAGCAGCTATGTTGGTCCAGAGACGATAGTCAGGTGTAGAGGGGGGGGGGGAGGTGAATACACCTGATCACAGTTTCTCTTTCTCAGAACGTGAAGGACAATGAGCCAGTAGGTTGCGGCCCGATGAACGGTGCCGAGATATTAACCTTCGATCACGGGTCGAGTGTGTCGCCATCGAGCTCTTCTACCGACTTAAGTCGGTTGTTGAAACTCCGGTCGGAGACGTTTGTGCGGATAAGTGTGTGGGGCCCGGAGATTCGTCTCTGTTTGAAAACGTATTTTCGCAAATCAAAGTCTTTTGGCTGGTGCGCTTTTATAAATACGTTTTATGCAAAGATATGATTTTAAACCGGTTTGTATGCAATGCAATAAAACAAGAAATAACACAAGCAATTTAACGTGGTTCGGATACGCAAGATCCTACGTCCACGGTCCCGACAAGGCGGGGAGAACTTGTTGATTAATCCGAGCAAGTCTCGGCAAGAAGGAATCGTGCCTTTGGACAAACCCTTCTAAGTTATAGTCCATAGCGACTTTACAAATCAAACCGAAGTTTGAAGGGTGGGGATAATCTCCAACTAGAAGGAGTTCTTACAGTAAGAACAATTCACAGAAAGTGAACTCCTTCGAATTTCTAAGCTATAAATATGACAATGAGCTTAGCTAGAGAAGAAAGGGATCTAAAAATAACTCTAGAGTGAAGAACTAGAAATATTCTATGAAGACAAGTTCTTCGCTGGATGATCTTTCAAGTTTGCTAGAGTGTTTGAATGCTTGAGCGTTTTCCCTTGTGAATCCCGTGCGTAGAGCTCGGATTTCTTCTCTATTTATAGTTGTGAGCAGGCATATGTCCGTTGGAGAAGACGATGCCACGTGTCACAAGCTTCCAAAGAAAACGACCATAATTTCGAATTGTTGCAGTAGGGCAGTGAATACTGTACATGAGAGCAGGCTTTAGTTGTTTGGAGCAGATAAAGCGTGTCGGCTTCTCATTGGTCGAGGTTTGTGGTAGGTGAGAATGTGTCAGATATTAGAGTTGATTAGTCCACATCCTCGTATGATCTTCTGCTGAACTTCGAAAAGACTTATACGACTGGGTCGTTTTACGCCGGATCTGATAGACTTAAGACAGATCTCTGTCTTCTTGATCGAGTCGGTCGACGAGTTGATAGGGCTTTGGTGGGTCAGCTGATGACTGCGAAGGTACTGAGCTTTGCATTATGTTCTTCTGCTGATAACTATCAGCTGATGGGGTATCTCCTACTGAGGTCAGATACAGCTGAAGTCAAAAGAATGTAAGCGATTACACTGATGACGTGAGGTTCTGGAAAGTAACTTCATCAAAAGATCAGTCCAACAGTTTACCCCGTACAGGACTTAGACAAAAGATAAACAACTACGAAAAGTCTAGCATATACATCAGCTAATCCTATCGACACTATACTACTGATATCAGCTGGGTTT
The DNA here is from genome assembly GCA_028984105.1 of Lavandula angustifolia. Lineage (NCBI taxonomy): Eukaryota > Viridiplantae > Streptophyta > Magnoliopsida > Lamiales > Lamiaceae > Lavandula > Lavandula angustifolia. The sequence continues at coordinate 10,171,819 of CM054821.1, read as the reverse complement.
TGGGATCTTCAATTCCATAGTACTACCATGATTTCCCCCAATATTATTTTAACCACTAATCAGCTGAATACCATCTACTGACTCATAACCCAACAATTTTTCCCTAATTGATGATGCCAAAACCCCTATAAAATAATAAACAGGAATACTAGAATACTGACTATAATTTCCCCGTAATTGATCTGAGGATTCAGTCAAGATGAAGTGATTAGTTGACTTCAATAAGTTCAGTAGAGAGGTAGGCAAAATCCGAGAAACGGTTATGTGTGAGTGTGTGTCAGATCACTTCAGTGATCAGTCGTGAAAACACAATCAAAAGCCGTAAGACAATGAGTAATTGTCTGGCAAGCAATAGAAACTGATAATATATACGGACAGAGGATTACAAAGTTTCTATTACTATTACAAAAGATAAGAAGATCACTGCTGACGTCTGAATCTATGCGTCCGCTTCTTGAAGTCCGCAGACATATCAGCTGGAGGATCCATACCATAATACTTGTAGATTCTGGCTCTCAGTGTCTGGATTTCCTCGAGATCTTCAGGGTGGTATTTGCTCAGATCGAAGTGATATGCAGCTGCCATGATCTCGTCTTCTATTTCCTTAGTGCATAGAACTACGCGAGTTATCCTCGGAGGTGGAATGCGCCTGAAGGCTGGAGCTCGAAAAGGGATATTCTCTTTCTTCATTATCTCCGGGGAGCCGATCTCCGAGTCGGGCATTGTATTGATGCATGAATTCATCAAATGCCCGATCAATCAAGTTGCTCGAAGGGTAGTAACCCCATACATAAAAGCCCTTGATGAATTCCTCCTTGAGTTCCTCCCATTGATCATTCACCTCAGCAGACACCCATTTATCTATGTGAGAGACAGGAGCCTTCTTGATATAAGGTGCTCTGGGCGCTGCTCTCCTGTACTTAGATCCACTGGGTATCTGCCTTCTCAGATCAGCTCCTGGCTTATCAGATAGAGCAATCATCTTAGCCATGTCAGCCAACCTCTTCTTCTCTCTGAGGGCCGCTGATCTAGCATCTCCTCTCCAGAGACTTAGTCCTTTCAGCGTTGCCTCCCAGGTAGCTCTGTCCTCGGCCTCCTGCTCAGGTGTAAGAGTCGAAGTGTAGTAACTCTGAGCTGTTGGCTGGACTTCAGTAATTAGAGCTTTGGCTAGCTCCTCTTGAGCTTTCTTCTTCAATTCCTCCTCTATCTTTTTGGCCTTGCCCTTGGCAGCCTTGCCAACTACCTTCTTGGGCTTCTTACCCTTCTTCGCCTCTTCTAGCTGGTGCTCATGATCCAGCTTATCTTGTAGCTGTTGAGCAATTTGTAGATCATAGGCTTGCTGCTCCGCTTTAGTTTTGAATTTGGGCGTCGAGGAAGATGGAGGAGTGATTTCAGTTGTAGTCTCCTTCCCCGGCCTTTGCGGTGGCAGTTGCTGAGGCTCTTCTTCATCCTCCTGATCGAGGAAACGAGCTATTGATAGGAATAATTTATTCACAAGTGTACGAATTAAGTCCTATTGTAGTAATATATCTTGGAAGACCAAGGTCGAACCACAGGGACAGCGATTTCTCTACTTAAATTATATCTAATAACATAAAACAAGTAAACAAATTGTGATGATTATGTTTAAAATGATAAGCACTAAAATGATATGAAAATAGATGAGAAAGAACTAGGGGCGTCGGGCTATGATTAGGAATCCAATTAGCCTATTGATTATGTTCTTCAACTATCCTACGGCATGCACTCTATCATATCTTAAACAATCTCTCGATTCGGATAAGACGTGCTCGCATAAATGCTATACCTACTCTCGTGATATAAAAATTAAACGAACCCATTTCAATCGTAGGTGTTAACCATGCTATATCCTTATTAGCCTACTTTCGTGACTATTCTCGGATATATTCTATTATCTATTGCATGAATCAATCTCAAGGGTTACAAGAAATTAATTCCAAAGAGCACATACATGTTGGCCAAACATATACATGTAATGAACACAAGATAATAGAACTCGGAAATTGAAGAAGAACATGAACCAATAAAAGCTAAAATTCATCCATAAACATAAGCAATCCTAACCCCTAGCAAAGGGAATTAACCACTAAACATAATTACGAAAACATAAGAGAATTCGAATACAAGCATTGAAAAGAAAAGATAAGAAGACTTCTCAATCTCTATATCGAATCTTGTTCAAATGTTGTCTTCATTCCCCAAAAGTTGCAGATGACTTCTTCTCTCCAAAATGTTGATGATTCTCTCCTCCAAGTGCAGATGATTTTTTTCCAAAAATTGTTGATGATGATTCCTCTTCCTAAGAATGGCGTCCCCCTTTCTGCGTCCTGTCTCCCTCTCCTTTCTAACTCCCCATCATCATTTTTCAAAACTGCCGTCCAACTCCTCCAAAACTGCCTTTTTTTTTAATTTTTTTTTAAAATTTTTCGTCCGACTTTCATCCCGACATTCATTCCGGCATTAAATCCGACATTGTTCAATAGTGATTTTGGTCTCTTTTCTTTGTTTTCTTTCACTTTTTCATATGAAAGCTTTACACATCTAGAACACCTATCAAGATCCAAAAATTACAAAATAAGTAGCAATCATGTTCAAAAGTGAAGATTATTAATACCAAACATATTAAACAATGCCAAAATTATAGCCTATCAGCTATATCCTCGATGTGTTGAGCAGATGAGATAGGAACCGCCGCCTCGATCGCGGTCGGTCGGAGAGGGGTATACTCCGGAGGAGTACAAATTGAACCGGTTTCGGCTCGAGCGGCCGAACCTTCTCCTTGAGGTGCAGAGTTGGTTCCTCCCCCCTTATTATCTCCCTCAATAATCTCTACTACAGCCGGTTCTGCCTCAGTTTCTTCTTTTACATCTCCTTCGCCCTTTTTGGCATCATCAGCCTGGGAGAGGTGAGTGCGGATGGCTTTCACGTCTTTTTCCAAGTAATATACAGAATCTTTGATTTGGGTAGCAGTTGCCTCAAAATCCTTGACCAGTCGCACATCTTGCTCCCGGTTTTTCTCTCGATCGGCTCCGAATGTCTTCGGTTGAGCGGTGACTCTCGACGGAGTTTCAAAGAGACCGATCGTGAGACTCGTCATTTCTTTTACGAATGGCTTTCAGTGCCGCAGCCTGTTGCGTAATGGCTGATTGAAGACTAGAGGCGGCCAATTTGTTTCTCCCGTCCATGGTGGCCTGGACTGCCGCGAAAGTCTGAGTCAGCTGCTTAGAGAAAGATTTCTGCTGAGCTAATAAGAGTTACTGACTCTGAGCGGCTAAGTCTGTCTTCTGAGCTGAAAAGCTGCCTCAACGATCTCCTGAATGTTAAGCTGATGAGTAGGAGCTTCTGAGGCCTTCTTAACCCCTTCGGTCAATCGGTCGACGCTCTCAGTCTGGGCCTTAGTCTATTGAGCCCATTTGAGATGCACGTCTTTGGTGAGGAGACGATTCTTGTCTCCTTGGCTTAATTTAGATCTTGTTCTTATAGTTGCTGATGGATCTCCAATGATGAGATCTGAAGTATGAGCGTCAAGCCATGATCGTTTGAGTCTGGCTTCTTCTTCTGATACTACTTCTGCACAGTCAGTAGGTGTGTTAGGCATTTCAGTTGTACTGTTTTGTGACATGTAGATTCGTAAAGAAGGTTAGGATCTACTGAGTTTCCAGGTTCAGGGGCATTTAGCTCAGGAACATTAATCGTTCCCCCTGAGTTTATATTCTCAGTAGAGGTCTCAGTTACCACGGGGGCTTCCTCATCGACCGTTGTTACCTGTTGTTGATTCCGTTCGTAGAATCAACCGGTCGGCCTACATCGCTTGTTGGGCCGAGTCCGAATCTCTTCATCGTCTGACTCATCATCCCAACAATGTTGGGTCTTTTCAGCTTTGTCAGTTAGTGCGAGATCCTGTAGCTTGCTGCTGACATCTTCAGTATTTGTCTCTGTATTTTTCCTGTTCTCAGTAACAAACTCATCAAAAACAACATGAGGGCTTTCCTCCACGCAAAGGGTCCGATAGTTAAAGACTCGAAGGCTTTACTTGACTCGAGAGTATCCTAAGAATACTCCTTGATCGATTTGCTATCAAAGACCTTCAACTGATCTTTCCCATTATTATGGATAAAGCAAGGACAGCCAAAATTTGAAAAAGGGGAATAGGAGGGAATCTCCCCTTCCCTAATTTCGTAGGGTGTCTTCATGTGTTGCTGTGTAAGTAAAGAGCGATTCTGAGTATAGCAGGCGGTGTCAGTAGCATCAGCCCAAAACTTTGAGGGTAGTCCAGAGTCTGCTAGGAGCATCCTTGCTGCTTCTTTGAGTGTTCTGTTTTTGCGTTCAGCAAGTCCGTTCTGCTGAGGGGTGTGAGCAGCTGATGTCTTGTGCTGAATTCCCTCTTTATCGCAGTACTCCTTAACTACTGAGTTGAGAAATTCTGTTCCTCTGTCTGAGCGAATTCTTTGAATCTTGATGTCCTTTTCCACACTGAGCAGATTGGGTAGCTCAGTTTGAACATCAGATTTGTTGGCGATGAAGATGACCCAAGTATATCTCGAGTAGTCGTCAATAACGACGAGGGCATACTTCTTGCCTCTTATAGTCACTGGAGAGACTGGCCCGAATAAGTCCATGTGTAGCAGCTGAAGGATTCCATCAGTGGAAGGTGAAGGAATAGGTGGATTGCTTTTCTTTGTCTGCTTTCCTTTCAGGCATGCTTCACAATTTCTATCTTTGATAAACGATTCATTGGGCAGTCCTCTGACAATTGTTGATGATGATTATGCGTCCTGTCTCCCTCTCATTTCTAACTCCCCATCATCATTTTTCAAAACTGCCGTCCAACTCCTCCAAAACTGCCTTTTTTTTTAATTTTTTTTTAAAATTTTTCGTCCGACTTTCATCCCGACATTCATTCCGGCATTAAATCCGACATTGTTCAATAGTGATTTTGGTCTCTTTTCTTTGTTTTCTTCCACTTTTTCATATGAAAGCTTTACACATCTAGAACACCTATCAAGATCCAAAAATTACAAAATAAGTAGCAATCATGTTCAAAAGTGAAGATTATTAATACCAAAACACATATTAAACAATGCCAAAATTATAGCCTATCAAAATTCCCCCACACTTAGCTCATGCTTGTCCTCAAGCAAAACACACACAATTACCAAAATTTTAACTCAATTATCATTGAAACAAGTTGAAAATAAGGGCAGCAAAATGAAGTGAAGACTTAAAAGCTATCATTCTGTTAGTACCTCCTACTATCCTCATATTCTCAACCGGCTAATCAAGTCTAAATATTGGAATGAAGGACAAGAATTTACCCAAGTGAAACAAGAATTAACCTCAATCCAACATATCAAACTTGGAAATAAGTCATTGGCCAAAATTGTCACAGGCGTCCACAACTGTTCCCACAAGCCGTGGCCCAGCCTGTTGTCCGCATCAAGCAAGAGCAACAAACCTATATCACCCGTTTGTTCCACCACTTACAACTTTCCCAAAGTAAATATATATGATTTTTTTTTTCGTCCTGCACACTAGGCGAACCATGTAGAACAGGCACTCTTCCCCCAAAGTGGGCTTTTTCATTTTTAATTTTTTAATTTTTATTTTTTTCGTCCTGCACACTAGGCGAACCATGTAGAACAGGCACTCTTCCCTCAAAGTGGGCATTTATTTATAAACACCACCAACATACCAAAACAACCAATTTCTTCCAACGCTTTTTCCAAGAAAAACATCAAGGATCGAGGCTAATTAAAGTTCAAACAAAAATGCAAATTCAAATACTAAATTCTAAAATTTACACAAGTTTAGCCAACTTAGAATAAGTCTCAAGCATATGGTGTTCACACGAACTTTAACTCTAAATTCACACAACAAATTTTTGCCCCGAAATTCAACATGCGTCAATAACCATCAATTTAAACTCAAGGTAATCATGCAGTCATCATAACCATCATAAAGACTCTCAAGGACTCGATTTTCAGCATACATAATAACTCCAAAACAACACAAAAATGCACCCATACTCCCCCACACTTGTACAGAACATTGTCCTCAATGTTTCAAATATTCAATAATATCAAAACACAATTAAAGAGCAAATTGAAACGGAGGACTTCCCTGGGATTAATTGGAAGGAGAGGAAGGGGCAGGATGAAAGTTCAGATGCTGATAAAACTGCAACAGCCGACTCTCGATGGATTCGATTTGTCTCATTTCGTGTTGCTGGTTCATGAGAAGTCGGTGTTGTTGCACTCGTATTGTAGTCATCTCTGCTTGCATTTGGGCTTGTTGCTCCTGCATTTGAGTCATCTTTGAAAGAGCTTGGGTCATCTTAGATTCCATTGAGCTGAGCACAACATAAAGGTCGGGGTCCTGCACCGGAATGTCTCGACTACTTTGTCCTTGCTGACTTGGTAGGCAAGGTGGTGCCACTGCTGATGTAGACTCGGGTAGGGCTGCTGGTGAAGGTATCTCTGTGTGGTGGCGAAGGCGTCCCAACTTTTGTCGATTCAGAATAGTTTGTGATACCAAAGCTTTTTCATCAGAAAAGTCCACTTCAAAGTGTTGGAAAACTTGAGACAATAACCGACCATAGGGTAAACACTTAGGACCATGATAAGCAAGAGACTTGCTTATAAGATATAAAACAATTGTGGCCAAAGAAGGTCCGGTAGGTGTTTCTGCCATATTCTCCAACTTATCTAAAGCATAGCAATCAACTAGTCTAACATCCATGTGACCACTGCTTGAGCATGGAAAAACATTATGATGGATCAAATAGACTGACAATCTGTGATGGAGTGAGAGAGCACTTGCGGGGTGGCTAGATCGACCTATTTGCCGCCTGCAAAAATTTGAGTCCTCCGGATCAGGAATTTCAATGGTACGATGTTTAACCGTGTTCCTTGTATACCTCCAGAATGCAGCTTCATAATTCCACAATGGCTCACTCTTAATATTTTGTTTGCCAAGCTCAAAGGGAGGTCCATGGTCGGTAGAGTGTAAAATCGTGGAAAGGACGTCACGATTCAACACTATACTCTTTCCCTTCACATAGCTCTTTATAACTTCACCCGTCAATGAGTCTTTGCCCTCAATATTAGCATAAAATTGCTTAACCAAGTCTGGATAGTAAGTATGAGGCAAATTTAGCAATACCTCCCATCCCATGGAAGCAAAAGACTGGTGAACCTTGTATTCCTCCTCCAACTCCGGAGTAAGATCAGCTTCTTCAAGAATCTTAGTATTAGCATTCTTATTGTACCACTCAAGTGCAGCAACATTAGAGAAACGTTGTCTATCCAAACCCCTTTTTTGACTAGAGCCCGATTCCTTGCTCCTCTTTCGTTTTTGCGGCATAGTGAACAATTCACAATTACCAAATCAACCGAGCAAAACACCAATATTCACTCGCTGCAACTTACTCCTCTTCAACTTTCAAGTTTCAACTACACCACCACTTCATCGGCTAATACAGTAAACAATGAAATCAAAATAAAATTAATTTTTGAATTTCATCATTTTACTCCATCAATAAACTTGTGGCCCAGAAATAAATTCGACAACTCCACAAGAATTAAGCACCCACTGGCATCATGATAAACACGCAGAGAATATGATGCAATATCAACTATCCCCCAAATTCTTCCATTACCATACTATGCAGAGCAAAACAGTCAATAAACCACCAGATTCAACTACCAATGATATCTCTTATGCAATATCTCCCAGGAACCGATGAAACCTGGCAACAACACCAAGAACAAGGTAACAATAACTCACTGACTGACTCACCTGGTGCTGTGTAAGGAGGAAACGGTACACTGATTTCGACGTTATCTTCTCTCTTCTCTGGTAATTGTGGTGACGATGGAACCGGCAAGAAGATGGTGTAGACGATGGTGGAGCGCAACGACACTTTAATCGAAGGATAAAATTGATGAAATTGAAAGAGGGAATAAAGGAATTAGGGATTTGGAATTTGGGGGTGTGGATTTGTTGAATGTAAAAAGAAAAAGGAGAAAAAAAAGTTTAGGGACGGAAGAAGAAAGAGAGAAGAGAGTTTGAGAATGGAAGAAGAAGAAAGGGGGAAAGGGAGTTATACGTGCGGCGATTTACTCTTTTTTTTTTAATTAAATAAGTAAAACATTGCTCACCCACTCCACATATTTACCGTAAAATGCTGGACCGAATGCTAGACGGTATGCCGGATCCAGCTTTGTATTTCCTTACCAAAAATTTATAAAATGCGAAGCTTGCTGGGTCGGAAGCTGGATCAAATGCTGGCTCCGACATTGATATTTCCTCTCAATAAAAATAGACTGCGAAGCTTGCTGGGTCGGAAGTTGGTTCAAATGTCGGACCCAACATTCTTACTGAATTGCCAAATCCCAAAAATTCGACAATTACCGTAGATTGTTGGACAGAAAGCCGGTTCTGAAGTCGAACCCGACATATGTTGCACAACTCCAAAATCCAAATACCGTAAATTGCTGGCCTTTATGCTGGTCCAAATGTCGGAGCCATCTTGACTTCTTCCAACTCTACGATATTATATTCCATCTTCATCCTAAACTCCCAATCTCAAAGTAAAATTCACCAATTTCACACCCAAGATCCATCCTTTTCAACCAATCAACCTCGAAAGAGAATCATCATCTGCAGAACAAAGCTTAACCAAACACAACAAACACAAACAACAAAAGACCACAAAAGAAAACCAGAAATAAAGACATTGGGCTGCCTCCCAATAGCGCTAAGTTTACCGTCTTCAGCCAGACATACCTTCAAATTCAAGTGAAAGGGCCGAGAATGAAGGACTCAATCTTTCCAACATCCGCACTCTCTAAATATAGTTTCAGGCGTTGACCATTCACCACAAATGGTGTCTGCCCCTCCTTTGAAATCTCAATTCCACCTTGAGATCCAACCCGAGTAACAACAAAAGGACCGGACCATCGAGATTTGAGTTTTCCGGGAAATAACTTCAGGCGAGAATTGAAAAGTAGAACCTTTTGGCCAACCTGAAATTCCCTTCTAGAAATATGATTATCATGCCATGCTTTTGCTCTTTCCTTGTAAATGCGGGAGTTCTTATAGGAATCACGACGAATCTCTTCCAACTCATTTAATTGTAAGACTCGCTTTTCACCGGCAGATTTAAGATCATAATTAAATGTCTTTACAGCCCAATAAGCACGATGCTCCAACTCAACCGGTAAGTGACAAGATTTCCCAAAAACTAAGCGGTAAGGTGACATTCCTATCGGTGTCTTGAAAGCAGTCCTATACGCCCATAGAACATCATCCAACTTCAACGACCAATCCTTTCGAGAAGAATTCACAGTTTTTTCTAGGATTTTCTTGATCTCACGATTAGAAACTTCAACCTGACCACTTGTTTGTGGATGATAAGTGGTTCCCATTCGGTGCTTCACACCATACTTACTCAACAAACACTTGAACTGTGCGTTATCAAAATGAACTCCATGATCACTAAGGATAGCTCGAGGAACTCCAAATCTTGTAAAAATGAATTTTTTGACAAACTTTACAACACTCTTGCTAGTGTTGTCTGCTAGAGCCACTGCTTCCACCCACTTGGTGACATAATCAACTGCTACCAAGATATACAACATACCATATGATGGTGGAAATGGGCCCATGAAGTCCAGCCCCCACAAGTCAAATGGCTCAACTTCAAGAATTCCCACTTGAGGTAGTTCATGACGACGACCAATATTGCCTGTTCTTTGACAACGATCACAAGACATAACAATACTTCGAGCGTCCTTGAATAAGGTAGGCCAAAAGAAACCCGATTGAAGAACCTTTGCTGCAGTTCTATCAGGGTCATGGTGACCGCCACAAGCATAAGAGTGACAATGCTCCAAAATCGGTCTCATCTCCTCCTCCGGTATACATCTACGAATCATACCATCAGCACACCTCCGGAATAATAATGGATCATCCACATATAATGCTTCACCTCAGAGAAAAACTTCTTTCGTTGAGCAAAAGACCAATCATAAGGAATGACATTTGAGGCTATAAAATTGACATAATCGGCAAACCATGGAGCATTATATGTGTGAATTAGCATAAGTTGCTCATCAGGAAATTGATCACGAATAGGAATATCATCCTTCCTATCCACACCTTCCAAGCGAGATAAGTGGTCTGCAACATAATTTTCCATACCCTTTTTATCTTGAATTTCCAAGTCAAACTCTTGAAGCAGTAAGAGCCAACGGATTAACCTCGGCTTAGCACTATAGCTAGTAAAAACAATAACCTTAGAACCAACAAGATAAGATCGAAATTTCTCAAAGGCAAACACTATAGCTAGTAATTCCTTCTCTGTTGTGGTGTAATTGATTTGAGCACCATTTAGTACTTTACTAGCATAGTAAATCACATGTAATCGCTTATCTTTCTTTTGGCCCAAGACAACCCCAATTGCATAATCACTAGCATCACACATCATCTCAAATGGTAAACTCCAATCAGGTGCAGTGATAATAGGTGCAGATGTGAGTTCCTTCTTAATTGTATTAAAAGTCTGAAGACATTCTTGAGTAAATACAAACTTCACATCCTTTGCAAGCAAATCACATAGAGGTTTCACAATCTTGGAAAAATCTTTGATAAATCGACGATAAAAACCAGCATGTCCAAGAAAGCTTCGAACTCCTCTAACGGAAGTAGGAGGTGGTAACTTCTCAATTACCTCGACTTTTGCTTTATCCACCTCTATTCCTTTTTCAGATACTTTATGACCTAACACAACACCTTCTCTTACCATGAAATGACATTTCTCCCAATTTAGTACCAAATTCAACTCTTCACATCTTTCCAGAACACGGTTTAAATTCTTCAAACAAACATCAAAAGAAGCACCATAAACTGAAAAATCGTCCATAAATACCTCTATGATATCTTCGACCATGTCTGAAAAGATAGCCATCATGCACCGTTGAAATGTGGCTGGTGCATTGCAAAGACCAAAGGGCATCCTTCTATATGCAAATGTACCATATGGACAAGTAAAAGTGGTCTTTTCTTGATCATCGAGGCTGACAATAATCTGATTGTACCCGGAATAGCCATCTAGAAAACAATAAAATTGGTGACCGGACAAACGCTCCAAAATTTGCTCAAGAAAGGGTAAAGGAAAATGATCCTTTCTTGTGGCTGCATTAAGCTTTCGGTAGTCAATAAAAACTCTCCAACCCGTAGTAGTGCGAGTGGGTATCAATTCATCCTTATCATTCTTGACTACCGTCATACCACCCTTCTTTGGAACAACTTGAACGGGACTCACCCAAGCACTATCAGATATAGGATAAATGATCCCAGCATCAAGTAATTTGATTACCTCCTTCCAGACCACTTCTTTCATGTTAGGATTCAACCGGCGTTGATGTTCAACTGAAGACCGAACATCATCCTCCATGAGAATTTTATGCATGACCACTGATGGACTAATGCCTTTAATATCAGAAATACTCCAAGCAATAGCTTGTTTGTGGTCTCGAAGGCATTCTAGCAACAAATTGGTCTCTGTCGTACTTAAAGAAGAAGATATAATTACAGGATATGTCTCATCTGGACCCAAAAATGCATACTTCAAGTGAGTTGGTAATTGCTTGAGTTCCAATTTCGGATGTGGTGTTTCTTCAGTAGCATTCACTGATTCAATGTGGGCATTCTTCAAGGGGAGATCTCCTTGACCTTCTAAAAACCTCACCGCATCTAAACATTGATCATCTAATGTAGAATCATCCAAGCTTCTAGCAACTACCTTCTCATACACATCAGACGGGGTGAAGGATGTGTCACACTCTAAAGCACATATATCAACAGCATCCATTCGACAACATGAAGAATATGCAGAATGGTTCTTCATAGCTTTAGAAACTTGAAATTCCTGCTTCTCTCCCCCAACTCTGAGAGTTAATACACCGGTTACCATGTCAATATTTGTTCCTCCAGTAACTAAGAAAGCTCGCCGAAATATGATTGGAGTGTTGACATCTTCCTCCATATCCAAGATAATAAAATCTGCAGGAAGATAAAATTTTCCAACTTTGACTACCATATCCTCTATCATTCTAGCTGGATATCGTAGAGAACGATCCGTTAATTGAAGCACTACATTAGTTGGCACTAGTTCAGCATATTTCAACTTCCGAAAAAAACGAGAGAGGCATTAAATTGATAGCAGAACCAAGATCACATAAACATTTAGCCACTAAAATATTCTCAATATAGCACGGCACCGTGAAGCTACCCGGATCTGCTCTCTTTAATGGTAAAGGATTCTGAACTATAGCCGAACACTGCCTAGACATCGGAACTGTAGCAAATTCCTGCAATTTCTCTTTGTTACACAATAAATCCTTCAAGAACTTTGCATAAGCAGGCATGTTTGCTATAGCTTCAGCAAAAGGGATATCAACATGTAGCTTTTGGAACATCTCCAAAAATTTTTGATATCTTCCTTCATCAGACTTCTTCTTCAAACGGGAAGGAAAATGAATAAGAGGAACATAATTATTCAACTCTGGTATGTTGTCCAATTTTACCTTGTCCTCCGTAGAAACTGGAATTCGAACTTCCCCATCAGAATTACTCTCAACTTTCTCTTCAGAATTAGGCACCACATGGGCCTTGTTCACTGGATCATTAAGTATCTTCCCAGAATGAAGGGAGATGGCTTTAGCCTCTTTAGGATTGGTCTCAGTGTTACTCGGAAGCTTTCCCTGATCCCTTCCTCCAATGCTATTAGCAATTTGACCCATTTGATGCTCAATATTCTTGTTCGACTGCCTTAACTCGTTTAAGGCAACTTGTTGGTTTTTGAGCACTTCAGTCAATGTTTCCTCCCATGTTAGTTTTTTCTGTTGAGGAGGTTGTGGAGGTGGAGCTTGTGGAGCTGCTCGTTGCTGATTATATTGAAATCCAGGAGGTTGTGAGCTACTCCCTTGTTGTCTCCATGAAAAATTCGGGTGATTCGTCCAACCCGGATTATAAGTAGCAGAATATGGATTATTCTTTTGCATAAGTGGTGCTGGTGGTCCTCCCCCATAAGGACCAGCGTAACACACATCTTCATAAGAAGAATTATTTTGTTCTTGCTGACCTTGATTTGTTGGAGGCCCCGTCATGTATTCATTTGCTTGTTGTTGAAGTGGTTGTTGTGGTGTCTGCATCATGATCTGCATGTTCTGTAGCTTCTTGCCCATTTCCGCCATTTGAGTTGTTAAATTGTTGAAAGCTGATGTATTGATTTCATTAACTTCGTTAACCGGAGCTTTTTGTCCTCGAACAGCTTTTTGCATAGAACCTTCAGCTAGCTCTTTGAAAATATTATTCATCTCATCAGCCGTCTTGTTTCCAATAAAACCACCAGCACTTAGATCCACAAGCTGTTGAGTGATCTCAGTTAACCCATCATAGAAATACCGCACAAGTAATGCGTCAGAGAATTGATGGTGTGGACATTGAGTAATAAGTGCTTTGTATCGCTCCCATGCTTCATGAAGAGGCTCTCCTACAGCTTGTGTAAATGTGCAGATCTTGCTTCTGTTATCGTTGGTCTTTTGAGATGAATAATACCTTGAGATGAACACATCATAAACTTCATCCCAAGTAGACAGTGATTCTTTCTCCAAACCAAGCAACCAAGTCTTTGCCCTATCTTTTAAGCAATAGGGGAAACAACGCATCTTCAGCTCCTCCTCAGTTAAGCCACTCAATGGAAAGGTTTGTAGAATAGCAAAGAATTCCCTAATGAATGCCAAGGGATCTTCATTCGCCAATCCATAGAAAATTGGGAGTGTGTTGAAATGCAGATTCTTCAACTCATAATTTCGGGCTCTCGGACTCAGCCTAATACAATGAGGGTTGGCTGCAATAACGGGCCTCTGAATATCGCGAAGGCGCATAGCTGGTGGTGGTTCTGGACCACGCCCATTATTATTTTCCTGCCTCTCCGCCATTGGAACAACTTGTTTTGTTTCAATCTCCAATTCAGAATGTGTGATGTCTGAACCCAATCCTTGAGAAGGTGATTCTTGCAAGTTTCTTTTCCGTAGCTTCTTAGCTTTGTTGTTTCTTCTGCAAGTCTTCTCGATCTCTGAATCCAAAATAAGTAAGGGCTCCTTTTGAGATCGGGTCATAAACCGAGTACCTGAATTGATTGAAACAACATATATAAAAAAATACAAACTAAAACAAATATTATTAGAATAACACAAGTAGACAAATAAACACCGTCCCCGGCAACGGCGCCAAAAACTTGATAGGAATAATTTATTCGCAAGTGTACGAATTAAGTCCTATTGTAGTAATATATCTTGGAAGACCAAGGTCGAACCACATGGACAACGATTTCTCTACTTAAATTATATCTAATAACATAAAACAAGTAAACAAATTGTGATGATTATGTTTAAAATGATAAGCACTAAAATGATATGAAAATAGATGAGAAAGAACTAGGGGCATCGGGCTATGATTAGGAATCCAATTAGCCTATTGATTATGTTCTTCAACTATCCTACGGTATGCACTCTATTATATCTTAAACAATCTCTCGATTCGGATAAGACGTGCTCGCATAAATGCTATATCTACTCTCGTGATATAGAAATTAAATGAACACATTTCAATCGTAGGTGTTAACCATGCTATATCCTTATTAGCCTACTTTCGTGACTATTTTCGGATATATTCTATTATCTATTGCACGAATCAATCTCAAGGGTTACAAGAAATTAATTCCAAAGAGCACATACATGTTGGCCAAACATATACATGTAATGAACACAAGATAATAGAACTCGGAAATTGAAGAAGAACATGAACCAATAAAAGCTAAAATTCATCCATAAACATAAGCAATCCTAGCCCCTAGCAAAGGGAATTAGCCACTAGACATAATTACGAAAACATAAGAGAATTCGAATACAAGCATTGAAAAGAAAAGATAAGAAGACTTCTCAATCTCTATATCGAATCTTGTTCAAATGTTGTCTTCATTCCCCAAAAGTTGCAGATGACTTCTTCTCTCCAAAATGTTGATGATTCTCTCCTCCAAGTGCAGATGATTTTTTTCCAAAAATTGTTGATGATGATTCCTCTTCCTAAGAATGGCGTCCCCCTTTCTGCGTCCTGTCTCCCTCTCCTTTCTAACTCCCCATCATCATTTTTCAAAACTGCCGTCCAACTCCTCCAAAACTGCCTTTTTTTTTAATTTTTTTTTAAAATTTTTCGTCCGACTTTCATCCCGACATTCATTCCGGCATTAAATCCGACATTGTTCAATAGTGATTTTGGTCTCTTTTCTTTGTTTTCTTTCACTTTTTCATATGAAAGCTTTACACATCTAGAACACCTATCAAGATCCAAAAATTACAAAATAAGTAGCAATCATGTTCAAAAGTGAAGATTATTAATACCAAACATATTAAACAATGCCAAAATTATAGCCTATCAGCTATATCCTCGATGTGTTGAGCAGATGAGATAGGAACTGCCTCAGTCACAGTCGGTCGGAGAGGGGTATACTCCAGGAGGAGTACAGCTGAACTGGTTTCAGCCTGAGCGGCTGAACCTTCTCCTTGAGGTGCAGAGCTGGTTCCTCCCCCCTTATTATCTCCCTCAATAATCTCTACTACAGCCGGTTCTGCCTCAGTTTCTTCTTTTACATCTCCTTCCCCCTTTTTGGCATCATCAGCCTGGGAGAGGTGAGTGCGGATGGCTTTCACGTCTTTTTCCAAGTAATATACAGAATCTTTGATTTGGGTAGCAGTTGCCTCAAAATCCTTGACCAGTCGCAATCATCGCTCCCGGTTTTCTCTCGATCGGCTCCGAATGTCTTCGATTGAGCGGTGACTCTCGACGGAGTTTCAGCAGAGACTGATCGTGAGACTCTGTCATTTCTTTCTGAATGGCTTTCAGTGCCGCAGCCTGTTGCGTAATGGCTGATTGAAGACTAGAGGCGGCCAATTTGTTTCTCCCGTCCATGGTGGCCTGGACTGCCGCGAAAGTCTGAGTCAGCTGCTTAGAGAAAGATTTCTGCTGAGCTAATAAGAGTTACTGACTCTGAGCGGCTAAGTCTGTCTTCTGAGCTGAAAAGCTGCCTCAACGATCTCCTGAATGTTAAGCTGATGAGTAGGAGCTTCTGAGGCCTTCTTAACCCCTTCGGTCAATCGGTCGACGCTCTCAGTCTGGGCCTTAGTCTATTGAGCCCATTTGAGATGCACGTCTTTGGTGAGGAGACGATTCTTGTCTCCTTGGCTTAATTTAGATCTTGTTCTTATAGTTGCTGATGGATCTCCAATGATGAGATCTGAAGTATGAGCGTCAAGCCATGATCGTTTGAGTCTGGCTTCTTCTTCTGATACTACTTCTGCACAGTCAGTAGGTGTGTTAGGCATTTCAGTTGTACTGTTTTGTGACTGTAGCAGTTCAGTAAGAAGGTTAGGATCTACTGAGTTTCCAGGTTCAGGGGCATTTAGCTCAGGAACATTAATCGTTCCCCCTGAGTTTATATTCTCAGTAGAGGTCTCAGTTACCACGGGGGCTTCCTCATCGACCGTTGTTACCTGTTGTTGATTCTGTTCAGTAGAATCAACCAGGTCAGCTACATCGCTTGTTGGCTGAGTCTGAATCTCTTCATCGTCTGACTCATCATCCCAACAATGTTGGGTCTTTTCAGCTTTGTCAGTTAGTGCGAGATCCTGTAGCTTGCTGCTGACATCTTCAGTATTTGTCTCTGTATTTTTCCTGTTCTCAGTAACAAACTCATCAAAAACAACATGAGGGCTTTCCTCCACGCAAAGGGTCCGATAGTTAAAGACTCTGAAGGCTTTACTGACTCGAGAGTATCCTAAGAATACTCCTTGATCAGATTTGCTATCAAAGACCTTCAACTGATCTTTCCCATTATTATGGATAAAGCAAGGACAGCCAAAAATATGAAAATGAGAAATAGAAGGAATTCTCCCTTTCCATAATTCGTAGGGTGTCTTCATGTGTTGCTGTGTAAGTAAAGAGCGATTCTGAGTATAGCAGGCGGTGTCAGTAGCATCAGCCCAAAACTTTGAGGGTAGTCCAGAGTCTGCTAGGAGCATCCTTGCTGCTTCTTTGAGTGTTCTGTTTTTGCGTTCAGCAAGTCCGTTCTGCTGAGGGGTGTGAGCAGCTGATGTCTTGTGCTGAATTCCCTCTTTATCGCAGTACTCCTTAACTACTGAGTTGAGAAATTCTCGTTCCTCCGTACCGAGCGAATTCTTTGAATCTTGATGTCCTTTTCCACACTGAGCAGATTGGGTAGCTCAGTTTGAACATCAGATTTGTTGGCGATGAAGATGACCCAAGTATATCTCGAGTAGTCGTCAATAACGACGAGGGCATACTTCTTGCCTCTTATAGTCACTGGAGAGACTGGCCCGAATAAGTCCATGTGTAGCAGCTGAAGGATTCCATCAGTGGAAGGTGAAGGAATAGGTGGATTGCTTTTCTTTGTCTGCTTTCCTTTCAGGCATGCTTCACAATTTCTATCTTTGATAAACGATTCATTGGGCAGTCCTCTGACTTTGGAGTTCTTGGCTAGCTTGTTCATAGTCTTGAAGTTCAGGTGGCTGAGTCTCTTGTGTCATAGCCATCCTGACTTGTCACTTGATTTCGTCTGTGCTAGTAAGCAAGCCTCAGGTTCTGCGATTTTCCAGTTAGCAACATATATATTCTTCTTCCGCGAACTTGATAACACTGTTTTCCCTGTAGATTTATCAACAATATCACAGAAACCAGCATCAAAGATAACTCTGTTAAGATTGTCACAGAATTGACTGACAGAAAGGAGATTATGTTGAAGTCCTTCAACATATGTTACTCTTGGAACTGAAGCAGTCCCAATGTTCAGCGTTCCATATCCCCTTGTGTAGCCTTTTGAGTTGTCACCAAACTCAGTGCACGGGACCATCTTCTTGTACGTAGTTGGTCAGCAGGCTTTTCTGGTATGTCATGTGTCTCGAGCAGCCGTTGTCCACTATCCAAGGGTCCTTATGCACCTGCAAAACAGAAGCATTTTTAGGTACCCTTTGGTTCAGTTGGGTCCTTACATGTTAGTGGGTGATTTCGGAACCCATATCTGTCTAGGAACCTTAGAAGTCTGAGACTTCTTCTTCTGAACCTTGTCAGTTTTCTTCTCCACAGGACCTGGAGATACTGACTTTCTGATGATTCTAGGTTCAGGAGCTTTCTTCTTCTGAGTCTTTGCGCTTCTCCTAACCCTGGGCTCATAGTAGTACGAACCGTACTGAGCCGGGTGCTCATACAGTGGTTCATTGTACTGTTCTGCCCACCTGACCTTCTTGGTTCCCCTTGAGTTTGATCGTGGTGTCTTGGGGCTGGAACCTTTGGTCAGTTGCTTCTTGCTGTTCGGCTGAGGTGAAACTATTTTCTGTTTATTCTTCGCCTGAGGTGTGGTGTAAGTAGCTTGCACCTTTCCTCTGACGAACCTGTCAACCAGCATATCTGAGCTTTTCGAAGTGGAAGCTTCGTGAGTATAGCCAAGACCTTCTTTCAGGACAGTTGGCCTTTGTGCTCTAAGCATGCTTTCCAGCTTCTCCTTAGCTCCTAGGTATTGTTCAGTCATCAGCCCTCGCCAGACCTCGTCACTCCTTCTGAGTGAGTCATAATCTTTTTGCACGTCTGTGAGCTTCTGACTGAGTTGGGCTATTTCAGTCTCTTTCTCAGAATTGTCCTTAGTCAGAACTGAGATCTGAGTCTCTTGAAGCTGAGACTTAGTCATAAGAGATTCAATCTCTTCCTTGAGTCTCGCTACCAGATTCTCTGACTCAGTAGAGACCTGACAATCAGAAGAAAGTCTCTGATTCTCAGCCTTTACCTGTTCCAGTTCCTGAATCGTTCTGCTGAACTCTCTGCTCAGCTGAATTTGTTCCTCTAGCAGATCGTCGTAGGCTTGTACCACATCTAGAGGATCATCTGTGACCGAGCACGTGTCATGTGTGTTGTGTGAGGAAGAGGTTATGTTAAGTTTGGAGTTTACCTCAGCCTCTTCTCCGTCCATCAGACAGTATTCAACCGATTCTTCAGGAACCGTCTCTCCGATCTCAACTGCGATGAATGCAGCTTCGTCCTCAGTAGAATACATAAATGTATCCTCCTCAATTGAGTTGTCGGATATCTCTCCGGCTATATAGGCCTGCCTCCTACGGGCAAATTTCTCTCGTCTGGCCTGCCGTTCTGCTCGTTGAGCAGCTGAGAGTTCGGGACAGTCATACTGATAATGTCCCTCCTTCTTGCAGTTGTAACACGTAGATGTTCTGCTGCTCTTTCCAGCTGATTCTTTGGATGGGCTAGCAGCAGGCTCAGTGTTCATGCATTCAGTAGAAGGATTAAGTTCTTCCCTTTTCTGATAATCTTTCTTACCTGAGGGAGAATCTCTGTGGTATTTCTTCAGCTTTCTGACTCTCTCCTTCTCTCTTTGATATTTGAGAGCCATCAGCGCAAGTTGGTCAGTAGCAGACATCTCATATGACTTTGTTTCTGCTGCAGCTACTGCCTTGCTGGAAGAAATGGTTTTGGCTCCAGTTTTGCTGACTGTTGCTTTGAAAGCATGGTCAATCTGAGTGTCAGCTGGAGCGCTGGAACATCGTTGGGGTAGGCTATGCTCAAATTCCTCCGTTTTCAATTCTGAAAATATAACATCAGGAGTTAGATCATTAAGATCAGAGCGACGTAAATAAGTAGCAAAAGGAATCCACTTCTGTCGAGGTAGCGCTCTTAAGATCTTGGTGTTCATCTCTTCGTTGGTGAACATCTTCCCCAGCCCGTTGATAACATTGACTTGATTTGTAAATCTGACGCTGAGCTCGTTAATGGTCTCACTGGGCTCCATTGCAAAGGCATCAAACTTCTGAAGCTCTGACTCGAGCTTGTTCTCTTTGATCTGCGGGGTTCCTTGGCTCAGTACAGCCAAGGCATCCCAAAGCTCTTTTGCCGTCTTGTAGTCTTGCACCCTCCCGAGATGAGAGTCACTGAGCGTTGTCAGTATTGCGAGAACATCGGTACCATCCGAATACCTGACATGTTAGACATTATGTGAACGAGTATAAGGATGAATGAAGAGATGCTTGTGCAGAGAAAACATTTTCAGGATCTGTTCGAGAAGACCAGTAGTACAGAACCGGCGATCAGAAGAACACCGTATGCTCTGATACCAATTGTTGGTCCGGAGACGATAGTCAGGTGTAGGGGGGGGGGTGAATACAACTGATCACAGTTTCTTTTTCTCAGAACGTGAAGGACAATGAGCCAGTAGGTTGCGACTGATGAACAGTGCCAGATATTAACCTTCGATCACGGGTCGAGTGTGTCCGCCTACTGAGCTCTTCTACTGACTTAAGTCAGTTGTTGAAACTCAGTCGGAGACGTTTGTGCGGATAAGTGTGTGGGGCCCGGAGATTCGTCTCTGTTTGAAAACGTATTTTCGCAAATCAAAGTCTTTTGGCTGGTGCGCTTTTATAAATACGTTTTATGCAAAGATATGATTTTAAACCAGTTTGTATGCAATGCAATAAAACAGTAAATAACACAAGTAATTTAACGTGGTTCGGATACGCAAGATCCTACGTCCACGGTCCTGACAAGGCAGGAGAACTTGTTGATTAATCTGAGCAAGTCTCAGCAAGGAATCTGTGCACTGGACAGACCCTTCTAAGTTATAGTCCTTAGCGACTTTACAAATCAAACCGAAGTTTGAAGGGTGGGGATAATCTCCAACTAGAAGGAGTTCTTACAGTAAGAACAATTCACAGAAAGTAACTCCTTCGAATTTCTAAGCTATAAATATGGCAATGAGCTTAGCTAGAGAAGAAAGGGATCTAAAAATAACTCTATGAAGCTAGAAATATTCTATGAAGGCAAGTTCTTCGCTGGATGATCTTTCAAGTTTGCTAGAGTGTTTGAATGCTTGAGCATTTTCCCTTGTGAATCCCATACGTGGAGCTCGGATTTCATCTCTATTTATAGTTGTGAGCAGGCATATGCCGTTGGAGAAGACGATGCCACGTGTCACAAGCTTCCAAAGAAAACGGCCATAATTTCGAATTGTTGCAGCAGGGCAGTTAATACTGTACATGAGAGCAGGCTTTAGTTGTTTGGAGCAGATAAAACGTGTCGGCTTCTCATTGGTCGAGGTTTGTGGTAGGTGAGAATGTGTCAGATATTAGAGTTGACTAGTCCACATCCTCGTATGATCTTCTGCTGAACTTCGAAAAGACTTATACGACTGGGTCGTTTTCTGTCGGATACAGTAGACTCAAGATAGTCTCTGTCTTCTTTGGCTGAGTCGGCTGACGAGCTGATAGGGCTTTGGTGGGTCACCGATGATGGCGAAGGTACCGAAGCTTTGCATTATGTTCTTCTGCTGATAACTATCAGCTGATGGGGTATCTCCTACTGAGGTCAGATACAGCTGAAGTCAGAAGAATGCAAGCGATTACACTGATGACGTGGGGTTCTGGAAAGTAACTTCGTCAGAAGATCAGTCCAACAGTTTACCCCGTACAGGACTTAGACAAAAGATAAACAACTACGAAAAGTCTAGCCTATACATCAGCTAATCCTATCGACACTATACTACTGATATCAGCTGGGTTTTGGGATCTTCAATTCCATAGTACTACTATGATTTCCGCCAATATTATTTTAACCACTAATCAGCTGAATACCATCTACTGACTCATAACCCAACAAGCTATGACAGGGAAAAACCTCACCGACTTCCAACGCAATGCAATCATCCAATTTCTCCTCCAACACAGTCGTAATAGCAGGCCAATTCGAGGGAGAATGGAAGAGATAGCAGCTTCATACGGCGTCACACCCCGGACGGTGAGTCGTCTTTGGGTGGCTGCAAAAAAACAACAAGAAGAAGGGCAAGTAATATGCTTAAAGAGTGGCAGAGGAGAAGCATCAAAGCGGAAAAGAATTCAAGTAGATATTGAACTAATTCGATCTCTAGAGATGCAAAAAAGAGGTACAATTCGAAAACTAGCAAATAGTATAAACATGTCCAAAAGCACGGTTGGTAGGCGGGTTAGTGAAGGTTTGATCAAAGCTCACACTAGTGCCATTCGACCTAGTCTAACCACATTGAATAAGTTAGTAAGGGTTCGGTTTTGTATGGAAGCATTAGAGTTTGATCGAGTCCTAAATGTACTTAGGTTTAAGAGTATGCACAACACTATACACATTGACGAAAAATGGTTTTATATCACAAAAGCAGCCCATAGGTTTTATTTGACCCCGGGTGAGGCCGAGCCACATAGAACTTGCAAAAACAAAAGGTTTATAACAAAAGTAATGTTCATGTGTGCCGTTTGTCGGCCAATTTTTGGAGAAGATGGGCAAGTCTTGTTTGATGGAAAAATAGGAATATTCTCATTCACACAAAAAATTGCTGCCACAAGAAGTTCAAGAAACAGGCCAGCGGGTACACTTGAAACAAAACCGATACAATCAATCACAAAAGAGGTCACAAAGCAATGCTTAATAAATCAGGTATGGCCTACTACTTCCAGCAATTAAAGCCTCTTATTTGAATCACATGAAATTGTTTTATTCAGATTAATAATATGACAGATTACAACTTCAGATTATTCCAGCACATAAGGCATTATTAATATGTTTAGCATTTTACAGATTCTTCCATCAATTAAGGCAAAGTGGCCTACTACTTCAGACAAAAGAATCTTTATACAGCAGGACAATGCAAAACCACACATTAAAGATTCAAATGAGGATTGGAGAAGGGCAGCAAGTGAGGATGACTTTGATGTTATGCTAGTAAATCAGCCACCAAATAGTCCGGATACGAATGTGAATGATTTAGGATGGTTTAGAGTCATTCAAAGCATTCAAATTGAGACTTCTTGCCTTACTATTGATGACTTAGTTAATGTTGTTGTGCTATCATTTGACCAACTAACTCCTTAGACATTAATTAATCTAAATTTAATTAATTTCTTTCTATTTAATAAATTTTTTATTTAAATTTTTTAATTATCAAAAAAAAATTTGAAAATAAATTAATTAAAAAATCTTATTTGAAATGATATAATTTAAAAAAATATTTGAAAAAAATAGTTAAAATTTAATTTAAAAATTATATGAATTGGTCTCTAAAACTTTTGTTATGTACTCCCTCCGTCCCATTATTTATGTCCCATTGAGACTGGACACTGTAATTAAGATAGTGGAGGTAAATGTGTAAAGTTGTGGTGTAAAAGTATAAAGGGGGTGGGGTCCACTTGCTTAGATTGATTGTGGTCCACTCATTTATTTCCTTTTTTGGTATGAGACATAAATAATGGGACAACCAAAAAAGGCAAGTGAGACATTAATAATGGGACGGAGGGAGTATATACCTCTATTACGAATAGTTGACTAGCTTAAAATTTAACAGAATAATCAATTCATCCAAACTAACAAATATTAGGGACAAATAAACTTTAAAAAAATGATTGGGAACCAATCATCCAACCTAACAAATATTGGGGATCAATAAACATAAAAAAAAAATTAGAAACCAATTCATCCAACCTAACAAACATTGAGGACCATTTTCCATTTATTTGTTTTGCCGGATTTTTGACCTATGTTCAATTTCAAATAAATCAAAAGTTTATGTATTTCAGACTTATTTTAAGGTTCGTGTGCAAAATGAAAATTTGACAAAAGTTCGTATATTTTAAGGCAAATAATTCAAAAATAAATCACCAACTTTTACTTACTCCGTCCCACTATAAACGACACGTTTCTTTTGGGCGTGAGAATAAAAAAAAATGGTATTTTGTGGTGTAGATTGCTTTTTTTTTATATAGTTAAATGTGAATTTTTGTCATTTTAAGAAATGTGTTATTTATAGTGGGACATTCTAGTAACGAAAAGTGTCATTTTTAGTGGGACAGAGTGAATACATTTTATTTTAGTTGCCCACAAAATATTGAGAAATAACTCAAAACGTATAAATAGAATAACGTGTCGCAATATGTCAATTTGCGGGGA
This sequence comes from Lavandula angustifolia, assembly GCA_028984105.1. Taxonomy (NCBI): domain Eukaryota; kingdom Viridiplantae; phylum Streptophyta; class Magnoliopsida; order Lamiales; family Lamiaceae; genus Lavandula; species Lavandula angustifolia. Next base: position 10,147,693 of record CM054821.1, on the reverse strand, counting down.
TAGCTCAGTTGGGAGAGCGTCAGACTGAAGATCTGAAGGTCACGTGTTCGATCCACGTTCACCGCATTTTTTGACTATGTTTGTCTTTTGTAATTTTTGACCATGCTTCTCTTTTGTAATTTTTACATGACTTAAAAAAAGGGAAAATCTTTTTAACCACTTGCTCATTAATCTTGGTAATGATATACTATATATTAAACCACAAAACGTTGCACGTCCAAAATCGTTACCCTATCCACAATAAAAGCAAATGCCCTCCTAACACGAAACGACACGAACACACAATCATTTAACAGCTTGGTCGTATCACCGTTCACCCTCCAACGTAAGAAGCTCCCCTATCATAGTCCATAACGTTGCAACGTCTTAGCAAGAATTGGCATAACGTTGTATGCTTGGTACGATCTTCGCAACTCAAGAATCGAACCCACCTGCAAATACCATGCTCATCAGATCAGCCCAAGCATCTATTTCACCAAATTTAGATATAGGAGGTGCATAAAGTGCAACTTAGGGGGGGTAAAATAGTAATTTCCCATAAAATTAAATTAAAAAAGTCTTTCATAATTTGGAGAATGCGGTGGCCCCCACGTGCACCCGCCTACGAAAATATATAGGAGTAGGATGACTTAGGATGATCAGAACCGAAGTGAAGCCGATTGGAAATCCTTGGTTAATACTGCGTAAATAATGGTCTAGAAGGATCGATGCAATACACCACCTACAAAATACATACTAAAGATCATTCAGATGAGTAGCACGGGCGACAAAGAATGTTGTAAAAGCGCCCAAAAACGTGTCGAAGCTTGGATCTTCGTTAGGTAGTCGATCGTAGCTTTCCCCGGTTTTATTTTAGGAATCCGTGCACCCATCTTATTCAAGTAATCAGAAATCTCCTTCGGTACGTTTGACTGGATGAGATAGGTCAAGTATAAAAACAATGAAAAATCACAAATAAGAAAATTATCACATATGAAAAGCTCGGAAATCAACTTACTATATCGATTATGTTAAAGATGAAGACGCAAAATGCATACACGAAATAATACACCCATGGATCTGCGCCGCGGATTCAAGATGTCTCTTATGTGTTCCCAGAAGCGTGAGCCAAAGATACTGAAAAAATAATTGTCAATTATGTATCCAAATTGACAATTGTATCCTTATAGAATTTTATAAATTTGATCACCAAAATGGATAGTATTTGATAACTTTAGACACCAAAAAAACAATTTTAAAAGTATAGACACCAAATATGAAAATAGTTGAAAGTTTAGACACCAAATTTGCTATTCACTCAAAAATAATTACGTATTAGATATTTAACGAGCGGATTTGTAACAAAACAATCAAATTGGAATGGTGAAGGAAAAAACAAACAGTTCACATCTGATCATGAAAAGAAAGGAAGATATAAAGCAAGTCCTTCTCCACTAACCTTGCAACAAAGGCAGGAAATGCCAAGAAATACGAAGTAGTGAGCACAGGTTGCATCCCGGCGGGATTTATGTTGAACGGTAGATAAGGCTCAACCTCGGTTATAGGAGAATCTTCTCTGTCAAAAGAAAGAGGAAAAATAAACAATTATGGCCATTAGCTACCAATACTTTTTGGTATTGAGTGGTTTGGTTGTTTTAGAGAAGGAAAAAAAAAAAGTCAATAGCAATGTCAAGTAGCTCCGTAAAGAGAACCAAAGACTATCACCCAAGGTTTTGTTCATCATGATTTTGGACAAATGATGAGGAATCTTGATTTATTTGTACAGCTACTTTCTTTCATACATCTTCATAATCCAAATCATGAAATAAGCGCGAGAGTTCACCTGGTGGCGGAAGCAAGTTTGAAACCGTAATATTGCAACTTGATCTTCCGGAAACTCTCAGTTACGATGACTGCCCACATTGTAACCACAGTGAAAAAACCTAATACTGCAAAAATATAAGGCCACCAGCTCACAGAGCTTCCTGCAGTTCGTTGGGAACCCCAGGAAAAACCAACGTTATCATCTCGGATATGACAAAAGAGAATCATGTTCTGAGGTCATGTTAGCTAGCAACATGAAAGAATTTAAAATCTTCTATTTTATTCAAGAAGATTTAAGAGAATCTCTGAACTGAGGATGAAACGAAACTGGAAAGATTCATGAGAGCGTGTTGTATGGTATTTATTACCACAAAATGAAATCGTAGCAACTTTGTTAGGCAGACTGACCTGAGAGCTGAGCTAACATCTTGTACAATGTATCGGTATAGCCAGTCAAAATGTTGACACAGATGATTAAAGATCATCCTTGACCTGGCCACATATAGCAGGTTAGTCAAATAATCATAATTGGTATAGTTGAATACAGCTTTTTAAGCCATGTGAATATTTAATTTACGGACTACTATAAGAAATCAGTACAGAAAACAAGAGTACGGATCACATCAGGAGGTATCAGAATAATGCGATAATGTGCTTTCGCTATTAGTCCTTTTTGTTTTTCTTTCTTTTAGTTTAAGGTCAAAGGGTTTTACATCCATTAGGTAATCCATCTAAAAAACTCGAGAATATTGAGAAATGCAAGTGAAAGGACAAAAAAAGACAAAGAAACTAGCAGCACGAAAAACACCATGAATTGCAATGCATATATAAAAAACTATGAATAAATTCACAAAAAGAAAAATACCAAATCCGGACTCTGTTATCTTGTCGGAAATTTTGGCCATTGTCATAGCACCGCACACCAGATAAAAAGTTGTGATCATCCAGTGGCGGACGCACATAGAGGCAAGGAGAGGCAATTGCCTCACCTCAAAATTTGACTTGAAGTTTTTTTTGTATTTTAAGTATCACAAAATTATTTATTTTGTTGTAAAACTTCTCCAAATCTAGTATTTATGAGAGTAACAAATTAAAATCTTTTATTCTCCGAGACATTAATTATCGTGAGCAATTTAATAAGACTTATGTATATTATTTTGCCTTAGTTAGATATTGTTATTCCTTATAATTTCTTCTAACTAAATTTAGAGTGATGTCAAAATAGGATTGTGTACTACGTTTTTCGAATAAATATAAAAAATATATGTCATGAAAGAAGAATATAATCCTTAAATAAACCATAAAAAGTAACTATAATTAGATTTAAGTAGAAAAATGTGCTTAAATTTTTGGAAGGAGCCAACCCCATACAAAGATAATTCAAGCCGTGATAAGTTTTGCCCCCCCAACCGCAAATCCTGGATCCGCCACTGTGATCATCACATGTTTTACCCTGCATATTGGTGGCCAAAGAAGTTTCATCACTGGAAATCAAGATTAGCCCAACCAAAAGCAGAAAAGAATCCAAAGGGCACACATATCTATTTTACAAGCAAAATGATTCAATTATATGTGGTATAAACAAGGGGAAACCATAATCGCAGCAGATCAAGAACATGGTGCAAGGAAAACTTCGGGCAAGCATTAAAGCACACAATGACGACTAATAACAGCTGGAAACAAGTAATCAGTCAGCAGCATCATGACTGTGCAGTGTAATGTGGTATGCGGTTTTTCTTGGTTGGTTTTGAAAGGCCAGCAACTAATGCAGTTCATACATCTTATTTTTAGAGATTTCATACAGTACCACATTTCTGCTTGGGGTTAAAATCATAAACCAAATCTTGATACTCTGCTCGAGGGACCAAACTTGGATTGACAGACATAGACATGAATTTTCTATTGTTGGTAGAAGATTGCTTCAACATTTTGAATGGCATCCACCACAACATCTCAACTCAGAAAATCAAGTCCAATTAGAAAACCACCATTTTATAACATTTAAAAACATAAAAGTGGAGGTCTGCTCTCATGATTACCTGTGGCTACCTGCATATATAGAATAAGGAAGTGAGTCACAGGAAAGAATAAGAGCCTGCGTGATTGCAAAGGCAAGCGAGATCCACCATCTGAAAGAGATTGGAGACAAATGAGCAATATAGCATTTTGTTACAATCAAAAACCGAGAATTTTTTTCACAAGGGCTTGTCTCACTGCTTGAGATGAATAACTAGACACACATATAACTCTTGATCTTCTCTTGAGCATCTAATCCTTCCTTCCGAAGCTTCACTAAGGGCGGGAGAAAGACGCAAAAGAGCTGAACAAGAATTGATGTAATTAGCATGATGTGTGAGATAGTTCAAAGTGAATCAGTAAGAGTATAGTGAGAACACTTCAAAATAAAAACAAAACATTGCCTCTAATCCATTTTACCGAGGTTATAGCACATTTTTTTATCCATAGTTACACACAAGATAAAGCAAATAGAGCCCTGGACACATAATTTTTTTATCAACCCCTCTCTTCATAACCATGAAATCGCGGAGAGCCACCTTTCCTATCTTTAGCAAACTCAGTTTTACTAAATGCCATATGTGAATTTGTTCCACTTGGAAAATATTAAAATAGCTACACTAGGGGTCCATGAAAATTATCAACTATATTACAAATCTACTAAAGGGTATCGTCTTTGCAACAGCAAACTACCAGACAGAGCATAGACACTTTAAAAGATCATTTTTAGGTGTGAACTGTCTAACAATTCATAAATTTAATTTTGCTCTCATCACTAAAAATAAATTGTCAAAGTTCACCTGCATATGGCACCTAGATCATTTTAAGGCGTGAACATTTAACAATTCATAAATTTAATTTTCCACTTATCAGTACAAATAAATTGTCAAAGTTCACCTGCATAAGGATAGATGCCGCTATTTGAGGACTGAGCCCAAGCTGAAAAAGAGAAAGCTCGAGCTCCGGCGTGAGTTTACCAAGCTCCTCTGTAGGTAGTAAAAGGTCCAAAGACAGAGGTTATGAAAATGTAAAAGGGAGCCAATTATTAATGAACAAAAACACTGCCTAGAAGACTGGTAATGCAGAACCAAGCCAAGATAACACCAAGAAACTTGCAAAGCACGAATATTTAATAATGCAGAACCAAGTAAAACTAAGATAAAACAATCGGTAATAGCACATAAGATTCATTGCAGCAAATATTCAGCTGGGATGCAAAGCTGAGTTTAAAGATGACGATAATCTTCTCACCTGTAGAACCGTTGAGAAAGTTGAGATAATTTTCAGGCATCAACCTCCTGTCGAATCCTGGTAAGGGGATGAAGTAGCCAAGACGACTCACAACTAGCAAGACAGCAGTCACAAACAGCCTTTTTCGTATCTCGCTCTTGAAAAAAGATTCTAAAGCATTGCCAGTAATTGTACCAATCCGTAGAAAATTCAAAAATCTATTCCTGTATGCCGGCTTCAAACTCTTTACATTATCTAAACCATTCACATTCAAATCAGTTTCGCTGCTCCCTGAAGTATCAATAAACTGTTCGATATTTATTGATTCTGTGGATGCAGCAGCTCGAACAACTACTGAATTCTCCGGGAAACAATTCAATAACAAAGACCCTTTGTTTTCTTTTAAGAATACATGCTTTCTTGACGAACAAACCCGCTTCCCACTTATTTCTAAAGAAACTGGTTTAGCCCATACACGATTTCTTTGTAATCTTGTGTTGCATAATCGGGAATTGCATGAAAAATTCCCACCTGCAAAAAGCAAGAAATAAACATTCGACGATAAAAACCAAACAACGATCCGCTTACTTAGCATAACAACTCTCAATCAGTAAACAGAGCTACATAAGAATAAAAAAACAATCTTTAAGCAAAAGGAGGAAAAACAACGAGTTATTGTTAAACTATATCGGCTAGTCAGTAGAATTACTAGTCTCAGTACATAACCTATTGTTTATAGTATAAAGGATTCTGAACAAGAATACGAATTTGAAAAGGAAAATTAACCTTGAATATGGAAATGGGGTTGAACCCTTAGAAGAGTGGCTTCCATCGAGTTGGGCAATTTTGGAAGAAGCGGAAGAAATTGGGCCAGAAGATCATCTGGCCCATTTTTTCGGTGCCCATCAATCACGCTCCACCATGCGTGCATTATTATCAAATACTCCCTCTGTCCCGCTATTTCTGTCCTACTTGCCTAATCGGCTGTCCCACTATTTCTGTCATCTTTCCTAAAATAGTAAAAATTACTTTTAAACATAAAATGAAGTGGGTCCCCTTACTCACTACTCAACTCCCACATTCTTATACTCTCTCTTCAAAAATCTATCTCTCACTCGATTATGTTCCGCTCCGAACTCAGAAAATTATGATTTTTATCTTTTTGAAAACTTTAGATTATTTCTTCAAATACAATATTAAAAAATATAAAAAATAAAAATCGATTGTCTTTCACTAGCCTTGCAAAAATTTAGATAATTCTCATTTCGTTCCACCAACCACTCCTCGAAAACTGTGTCATTTTCTTTATACAATTAAAACTCATAAAATACACACTAAATTAAAATTTCTTAACCTCCATGCCGAAGTCAACTGGGATGTTTTTAGCGGGACGGAGGGAGTATTAATTTAATTGAATGGGGTCCACCAATACACGCGTGGCGCTGCGTGATTGGTGGGCCACCAAGTATTCCTCCCATTTTAGGACAGAAGATCCGCGTTGAGAAATTGGTTGCTTATCTACACTGTTAATCCGATGTTTCCGAACATGCTCCCGATAAACAATTTTTGTGCCTTATTATGATGTAATATTATAGGAATTGGGATTCTCAGAGACAGAATTTCTGCTGACTAGGTTGCAGTAGTCTTGGCCATGCGTTAGAACTGCAACGACATCGTTTTCAGCAAGGGGTTTATCTTACCTCGTAGGGTTTTTGTTTATATTTTTCATTTTAAGTTAATAAGAGAAATGGATCACGTCGCTCTGATTTTTTTGTTGAAGTTACACGTAGTCAGGCCCAATAAAAATATTGAAATCTTCGCTCAAGCCCAGTAAGAAGGCCCAATAAAAATATTGAAATCTTCGCTCACCATATTGCTTTTTTTATTATTCATTTACACTCATTATCTTAATTTTCGTGTTCAGTCTCAATTAGACATAAATAATAGGACGCAGAAAGTACTTTGGAAGTCCTACAAATGATTTTAATGACGAGGGAAATTTTGAGCCGTTATTGAAGATGTTTATTGATCAAATACTGCTCATGTGACAATATTCGGATATCACATATAGAATGTAAACTCAATTTATAAGCGTTAGATAAAACTTCTAACTTCTGGTATTTGATTAGAAGACTATGATCATTTGTAATGAAACAAAAACTATGTGAAAAGTGTCGTACGTGGAACTCAAACCCACAACTTCAAATGCCTTTAGGTCGGTTTATGTTTTATTGTGTGGTTTGCACCTTTTGTGGCAACATCATAATTTACACGATACACATTTCCGATAGCGATTGCACATATATATCAAAATAAGTTTTACACTTAATTTAGAAATAATAACTTTGGATTATAACTTCATAATTAAACAATATTCTAAAATAGCTAATAATGATAAAATACACCCCTGCCCCATTATTAATATCTCATTTGCTTTTTCAGGTTGTCTCATTATTTATGTCTCATACCAAATAAGAAAATAAATGAGTGGATCATAATCAATCTAAATAATTGGACCTCGTCATTTATACCCTTACTATAATTTTACACCTTTGTACCAACTTTCTTAATCTTTGTGCACAATTATAATTGGACATGAAGAGTGAGAGGGATGGAGTATTAATTAATATCGTTTTAAAACTACATGAGATTCAAACATCACGTGCAAAAAAAGAGATCTTATAAAATTTCTATTTTTATAAGAAACTCAAATTTTAGCTTTAATATTGACTCAGTTGTACACGTCAAATTGAATTTTGCCAGTTCAGATTCGATTTGGTTGGAATTTTTACCGGTTTGCAATTTTTATTAGGATGGACTTAATAACAATATATTAATAGTATATATATATTTAGGAATGAGTAAGACAACTAAATATTGAGTGGATCACCGCCCCCTTCTCCCCCTATTGCCTCTTGGTGCGTCCGTATGCGGCTATATAAGCATGGAATCCTCGCGATTGCTATTTTCTTGTCGTGAAATCTTCATATTGGAAAAGGGTAGGATTCTATTAAAAGCTACTGAAAAAGAAGATCTAACTTTGAAATTTATCAAATGATCGCTTTTGTATCGAGTTCTATGACAATCTCTTTCCTAATATACATTATTAAATTGCTAGGTAAGATATCATCATCAATTTCATTTCGTAGTCTTGACTTCACATTTTCCATCAAAGAAATTGCAAGTTCAGTAATTGCCACAAAAAGTACTATAAATTTTGATGGTGATGACTTGCGAGATTACTCAAATAAGATTATTCTGAAAATTCATGAATGTTGATTAACTAAAAGTTATTTCTTATGTAGGTCATTTTAGGATTGCATAAACACCTTTAATGTAATTGAGAAAAGTAAGCCGTTCAATTTGTTTAAATATATTTAATAGACGAGCTGAATTCTTGAAAATAAATGGAATAAGTCAACTTGGTAGATACCCACCATGCATGCAACAAATATTATTTATCATACATTTCTAAATTGTAATTATTTTAAGACTATTTAATTCAACCAATAAAATCTTCGAAACGTAAAAAAAAAAGAAAAAAAAAACCATTTTGTTTAACTTCAGAAACGTTGACAATTCTAGAGCCTTTTATCTTATCTACGTCAGTCTAAATTTCCACATTTGGAAGATACATTTACTTGGAGAATTACTGCCCTTTCATAACCTCTAATCAAATTTCATGTTTGAATATTTTTATGCAGCCCAATTAAATGTAAAAGACAAAGGATCTTATAATACTAACTTTAGGTAACATGAACACTATTTTAGTCATTTGAAACCAAAAAATTATCGAAACTCGTGCTGGAATTATTAATGTAAAAATAATATTGGACTTTTAAAAAAAGTAAAATAAGGGGTCTTAAAAATTTGAGGCCCTATGCGCATGAATTTCACACGATTACGACATAGACTACGGCACGGTATACGAATAGATGATAAAATAAGTAAAGAAATGGATTAGATTGACGACACTATTGGAGACATATGTATGGTTATAATCCCAACCAAGAGTTGAGGAAAGATGCAAAATGTATGTATTATATGTATAATAAAGTGGAGAATTAGAAGTTGTGGAGAAGAATGAAAAAGGGGGAATTAGGAGTTAGGAGAATTAGCGCCACAAACAAGCGGTAAGGCCGCCGTGGCAAGATGAGGCTGACGCTCCCCTTGTCTTCAGAATCCACTTCTTGCATTGTCACTCTCCTAAGGATAAATACCATTTAAATTTAAATCTGAATATTACTTTGCCCAAAAATAGCACAAGATGTTAATTTTAAGTTCACGTGTTTTTATTCCAATTTTCAAAACGAAATTTAACTCAAATAATATTTAATAATCCAGTCGTCGACTCTATAGTGGTGAGATTGAACTCGATTAGTTTGACTGATCTGATATACGTTACGTTTGCAAATATTTATTATAATCAGTTCTTATTTTATTTTTGCTTAAAAATGAAATAAACTGCTTTTATGAAAAATAAAAAGTTTTTGTATCAGTACTCAAATTCAAATAATTTTGTATGTTAGGAAATTACAATGCTTTAAGCATAAAAACATCTTAATTAAAAATGCAAACACCCCTTTAGTGAATTTCGTTATAATATAAATGAGTAATTTTGACACGACTCAGTGTGTTAACTCGTGATTAGCAAGCTATACCCAGAAATATGAAATTACTAATCTGATATAGATATATACTATATTTTTGTATTTTGATTAATATTTGTTGGATTTTAGATTATTAAATTAGTTAATTGTTGCATGAAACATTGCATAGCATGCATGAAGAGACACCAACGTTAGTTAACATGCATGATTGGTGTATGAAAAGACATGACACTTGCATGCAAGAGGTGTTGCATGTTAACGAAAAGTTGGCAACCATTGGGAAGAAACTTTTCGTGGTCTATAAATAGATGATGCCACCGTGAGTTATATTATGAATTAATTCTTCCATTCGTATGTTATGTCACTTCATTACATACATCTATATGTTCATATTTCCTTAGTCCCGAGATATCAAGTAGTTCGCCGGAATTACGAGAAGTAGTGCAACTACTCGTAATGAAAAACCGTTGTATCTTGGAGACGAGTGCTATAGACCGCTTGCACCGAGTAGCGGAGCATTATCGTCTTGCGGAGAGAGAGTCTAACTCTTGCCTCGGTTTGCATTTCGTTATTTTCGCTATTCAATTTTTCATATGTTGTTTGTTATGTTGTTATAGTATTTATACTAACATTTGATTTTATTGTCGTTATTTCTTAACACCTAATTTTTTAATAACAATCGCAAGACGATAATTCGTGTTGAAGAAATGATGACAAGTAGTAGTAACGTGCTGCCGAACTTTACAACAGCAACGAACAACCAAATTCACGCGGAAAGGATCCTTGTTCATGCGGAAAGGATCCGACCGTCGGTCTTTGACGAAAATTCACGTTTAGGTTCTGCCCCAGGAGGGCTTCAAGTTCGTAGAAGTAAGCTTTCTGATCGGGCGTCGTTACGATAATTAAAATGGCCTCCAAACTTGAGTCAGCGAGTTTGTGGCAGTTCTGCCAGCTGTACGTCGCGGGCTTGTATCTTCTTCGTCTGAACTCCATTTTATGCGTCGAGCATAGTTTTGGAAAGCCAACGAACTCAGCTTTCTATCGGTATAAGAATCGGTGAGTTTCGAGAAGGGACGAAGCTCCTAGGCTATTCTAAAGTTGGGGGTTCGGCACATCCCGGGGAGGATGGCGTTTCGGTAGTGCCTTTTTGTAGATCCGTAACTTCTTGATACGATCTCCCAATGGCGAACGGAAAAGTTCTGGAGATCCTTTGAATGACAAGGTTCGATACGGTATAGGACTTGGGGTTTCCAGATTTGAGGTCTGTTCACAAAATATCTCTCAAAATGGGTGGAGCTAAGCCTCATTTCAATACTTAGAATTTTCTGGGTGTGGCATTTAATCAAACGACTTACGGGCGACATTCGAGCGGACGTATCTCAGCGGTCGGGACTCTGTTTTACGATCGAAGATATGCTCTGGAATCCTTGTTTATCAAGGTTTGTGCGGATGTCAGTTTTCTAGAATTATGAGTCGATTGGGTCATGAAAATCGGGTCGAAACTTCGCTGCTCGCGCTTCTTGCCAGTTTGGTGTTTTGAGTAGGCTTTTTCCGAGGGGTATAACATTCTGGTCCGAACTCCAAATAACGAGAGGCAAGTTGCGTTGGAAAGCCTGTAGTCGTGGCTTTACAACGGTATGGGTTTCAAGGGGTTTTCGGACAAACAAATAGTGTGTTGGAAATGCTCGGAACATGCTTGCTCCGCAGCCTTGAAAATCGATAGGTAGTGCAGCGAGCCTTCTTCGACGGCGAATAATTCCTTGGTCCGATCTCCGTTTCACGAACCGATAGGTGTGTTGAAAAGCTAAAAGTACAAGGTTTGCAATGGTATAGACTTTGGGCATTGTTTTTCATTACTCCGATCGGAAATTGCGACGCAAGTTCGCAAGATGAACAGTTTTTCTTTCGCAAGAAAAATCTGGGTTTAGTGATGATTTTGGGCAGTTTAACGGGGTGTAACTCCTAAATCGAGAGTTCGTTTATCGAACTGCGAGATGCGTTGGAAAGCCTATACAAGTGGCTTTCCAGAGGTATGAGTTTCGATAGGTGTTAGTTGGTTTTGAGTGATCGGGAGTTGTTTGAACATAGCCGGTTCACTGTCTCTGGCACCGAGGCAGTTCGGAGTGCCATCTTCGGCAGCGGATAACTTCAGGGTTCGAGGTCCGATTTACGAACAGTTTGCGGCGTTGCAAAGTTCGTATTATAAGGGATTATCTGAGGAAAGACCCGATATCCAAAATTGAAAAGGGTACTCTGAGTAACGGCTCGAGACCCTAGATGAAATTGGATCCGACGAGGATACGTTCCGGGATCGCAATAAAAGTGGATCCAACGAGGATGTGTTCCGGGATCGCAAGAGTAACTAAAAGAACGCGCTAGGATTGACTATCTAAAATGTTATTTTATTTAACTACTTTGAATCTGTCTCGATTCTTGAAAGAGACACCTCCAATTGTGGGGGAAGATGAAAAAGATGAGCAAAAACGCATAGCGTATGATGCATGACATCATAACGATTACATACGAAGAAGCCGAATGACTACGGAACTTCTTAGAGGATATTCCTTGTTGGGAAAAATCCGTGTCTCCCGTCTTAATACATTGTGACAGTATGTCTGCAATAGGGAGAGCACAAAGTAGTATGTATAATGGTAAGTCACGACATATTCGTCAAAGACATAATACCATTAGACAATTGATCACTAGTGGAATAATATGTATTGACTATGTGAAGTCAAAAGACAATATTGCGGATCCGTTTACTAAAGGTATTAATCGTGATCAATTGTACAATGCAGTTAGGGGAATGAGATTAAAATCCACACTAAAAGAACGCTCTTAATGGTAACTCTACCATGATGATTGGAGATCCCATGAGCATGGTTCAAAGAGACAACTAAGTTAAGAAAGTTCAAGTTGTGCACTTGGAAACACAACTAAAAATCCATTCTCGAAGCTGCCCCAAGTGCAAACCTGTAGCTTGTGGTAAAAGGGTAAGCTATAAGCTTTTAATGATTCCTATAGCCTTATTGGTGGAGTATGACAGGATACTCTTTATAGGAGATCACCTATATAAGTGAGAAGTGTGGCCGCTTCAAATAAGAAAAACACTTATGAATCCAAGATATGGTCCAAGGCCAAAATGGACACAACGTGAGAACGAACGATATTGTATCTATTATTGTGTATATGTTATTGTCTTGGTTTACACAAAAAGCTGACCGGTTCAAGACATCGCGTTCACCGAGCAGCGAGTAAATCCGATAACATTATACTAAGGAAGGTTCAAAGCAAAAAACTACCTATCCTGATGCAATAATAGGTCACTTGGGACTTTGGTTTGCATAACATTTTGCATTTGCATTTAATAATCTAATGTGGGGGATTGTTGGATTTTAGATTATTAAATTAGTTAATTGTTGCATGAAACATTGCATAGCATGCATGAAGAGACACCAACGTTAGTTAACATGCATGATTGGTGTATGAAAAGACATGACACTTGCATGCAAGAGGTGTTGCATGTTAACGAAAAGTTGGCAACCATTGGGAAGAAACTTTTCGTGGTCTATAAATAGATGATGCCACCGTGAGTTATATTATGAATTAATTCTTCCATTCGTATGTTATGTCACTTCATTACATACATCTATATGTTCATATTTCCTTAGTCCCGAGATATCAAGTAGTTCGCCGGAATTACGAGAAGTAGTGCAACTACTCGTAATGAAAAACCGTTGTATCTTGGAGACGAGTGCTATAGACCGCTTGCACCGAGTAGCGGAGCATTATCGTCTTGCGGAGAGAGAGTCTAACTCTTGCCTCGGTTTGCATTTCGTTATTTCGCTATTCAATTTTTCATATGTTGTTTGTTATGTTGTTATAGTATTTATACTAACATTTGATTTTATTGTCGTTATTTCTTAACACCTAATTTTTTAATAACAATATTTCCTTGTTATTTATAATTTATGTGGAGAGAAATTTTGTATATCAATCATAATTCCGAAATCATTTTACCGAACTGATTGTTATTACAATTTGGAATTGATCGATGTGGATATAAGGTGGAATATTTGTTATAATAGCATAGTGCATAGAATGATGGAAGAATTATACCTTCATTCTATTTAAAAGACCAGAATAACATATGTGCTTTTCTCCGCTGAAGATTCATGTTTTCTTATGGCTAAGAATTTTCGACTTTTAGCTTTGTTTCTGTGATTAGATTATACTAAAATATTGGTGGCTAATCTTTTTTAAAAAGAATTATTTGGTTAGTATATTTACGATTTTCTTTTAAACTTATGTAGAGTGAAAAGTGCAACCACTTTTGTCTCATTAAGTGGTAAAAAAGTTCATTGATTTAAATTAATGGTAATATATCAATCTACCCTATTTGACTATTACAACTACAAAATTACCCATGCATTTAAAAATTATTCACTATATACCCAAATTTACTAAAATACCCCCACTTTTTTCACTTTTCTCTCACTAAAATGTAAGGTCATGATCGGACCAGACCGATCGGACATGCCCGATCATGGCCTGGTATGATCGGCCTTTGTGATAGGGCATGACCGATCATGCCTTGTGATAGGGCATGACCGATCATGCCCAATATTCAGTTGTGATCGGCCCTTGGTCGAGCGTGTCCGACCGGTCGGACCGGTCCGACCGGTCGGACCCTGATCGGGCCCTCTGTTCACGTGATCGGACCATCCCATAGTAGGGGTATTTTCGTCTTCTTGGGTATATAGTGTAGTTAAATATAAGAATTGAGTATAAATGTGTTTGTCTTTTCCCAGATGGGCATTTCACCGCCGGACTCATTAAATTATCCCATAACTTTTACGTCGAATCCGTCTGACATAATTAAACGTAATACTGTTTACAACTTTACATCTTCCTACATGGTTTTGCAAATGTAACAAATGAATGGCACTAATTAGTTGTCTCATCAGCTACACGTTTTTATAGTTGGTTATATGTGGTGTCATTCTCAACTTCCAAACTCTTGTGATCCTCGGAAACTTACAAAATAACAATAAAAAAAGAACACAAAACAAAATATTTGACTGCCCCAAATGTAGATCTATCTAAAAAACTACCAATAAAATATTTTGGAACATTGATTCTGAGATTTCTTAATTTATAGTACATGGTAAAACAAAATCTAACATCTGAGAAGACAAAATCTTCTTAGGAAAAAGCCACACAAAGTGGCAAACTAGTTAGGTTCTTGCTGCCGCTCCCTTCTCCACACTTGAAATGAACCCTCCCGGCGGAGGAGGTGAAGGCTGTGATCATTATGCGGCCGCCTCCCCGGTGAGCCTGCACTTTCACACCACTGACGCTGCTGATGGATGTGAGCGGCGGCGGAAAGCTATGTTTGATTTCCTTGCGGGTTTTCTGAGCCTTGCTGGTTCTTGTGCGTGTATCGACAACCGGGTCGATTCTGCATCCGGTTTCAAAGCCTAGTATCTCAGTGCACATTTGCAAGCTTGTTGGTGTCATCATTGAAGTGGAAAGCTTTGTGAGGGGGTGTATGTAAGCTTCTTGTGAGGTATTTGTGAAATCCTACTAACTTTCTGGGCGTCAATTTGAGTCCATGAGAAGGATGGGTGTGGTTCGGGTGCTAAGGATCCCAAATGGGATTGTAAGGTTGAGCTACAAGACATGTTTTGGTTGTCGGAAATTGAGATTTTCATGAAAACAGAGGATGGGAGAAGTGGGAGTGGTGGGGGATGAATTTATAAGTGGCAGAAAGTGTATGCATGGAATCTTGGTAGGTTTAATTTGGCCACACATATTTAGGGGGACAGAGAATCAAAGATAATTGGCCACATTTGTCTTACAAAATTCCACCCAAATATATAGTAGTAGTTGGTTTATTCTCCACAAAAATAGACATAAATTGAATTGTGGCACAAATCCCACAATTCACAGTCAGATTGGTTGATGTAGACACGAGTATAACTTTATCATATGACTGGTGTACGATATTTTTTTTCATTAAATCCTTTCATGTTATATTTCGCAGTCATTAAACAATTGGTATTATCTTATATTAGATGGAATACGAAAAAATAACAAAGAAATGGAAGGCATATTCCCTCTTTTTGTATTTGCTTTTGTTAGTTGGTTTTTGCCATTTGAAGCCAAGCAGCCGCAGCCAATCCATAAAACTTGCCTGTATTTGCGTGAAACAAATATATAATGTATGTAATAATAAAAAGACATATAAATTGTGGCTGCTGGGATTCGAGCCCAGGTCTCCACGGCCACAACGTGGAATTCTTACACTAAACTACAGCCACTTTGTGGCTGGTTCCTCAATTATTACATATTTAACTTTGATGAGAATCTTATTTAATCTTCTTTCCATCAAACATGTAATAACTCATTTAATAACTTAAAATGTTATGTAAATATCTAATACCCCATTAACTATACTATATTTTATTTGCTCTGTCTCACGCACAAATACACGCAGTAAGTGTGAGATATATAAAGAAAGCAAAAGAAAGCAATATCCATTAAAGAACAAAAGCTTTACTCGCTCCATTGCGTACACATTTACATTTGTCTAGGGAGAGACACCTACGAAGAGGGGAGAGGATCGGAGCTTTATTCGCATCACTACATATGGCCTCACCTAACATATTTCACCACTGCAACATTTCTCATTCCATCACTGCAAGTGGAGTGCAAATGCAAACACCAACCATTCTTCCAGTTCTCATTCCATCCAACTTTCTGCCATCAATATGATCAAGAAGACTGCGCGATATGTGTATATCACCATATTGAGCATTTCATACCAAGACCATTGCACGTTAGAATGAGGCTCTTGTAGCGATTCAGATAATCCTGCATTCCGAATAAAATACAACATAAGAATCTTGATATATGGAACATCGTAGAGTTATAAAGGATTTCAAACAAAAGGCTGCAGAGATGTCACCGCAATATTGCTGTCATATGAAAAAAGCACACCCTTCTTGTCATATTCGCGTCGTTTTACAGGATCACTCAACACTGTTCAACAAGATTAACAAAGTTAAAAACAATCCTTGGAACATATATGGATGTAGTTTCTAATAGTAAGAACACGTAAAAAAGCTATCAAGCAAACTATAATGCTCAACAAACTCGGGGACATAGATATGATGCACCACACCCTCCAATTTTGGCTTGACAAGAGATCTACCTTGTCCACGGTTATAATGGAACAGATATTTTCTTCAATGACGACTCAAATATTTTAAATAATGATTGCTTCTTCCATGAACTACTATTTTCAGCTTTTAACATCGCCAAGTCAGGTTTTAGCTAAACGCATTGGCCCTTCTTATGAAACCTCTAGTAATAGGAATACAGCGTCTTGAATCATATATCCGTAGACTTAAAGACAAACCAAGTTTATGCACAGAAAGGAATAACACATTTTCTGCAGGACTTCCAATGCCAATATGTAGAATAATCAACAAACACATCTAGCCACTTTAAGCATAATATTCAATCAGGCATCAACAGAATGGCTACCGTAGTAGCACTAACCAACAACAGCCTCGTGCCAAGAAAAGGTTTAAGGGAAAAAAAAAAGTTCTTTCTTCGGAGTAAATATTAGAAATATAAGCCACTTGCTCTTAGGCATTATTTGGAATATTTAGAATGTAGGCTTCTGCTTTTTTGGAGCTTAAAATAAGCTAGAATAAGCAAAACCCATAAACTGGTTAGGGGGTGCTTTTTTAAAAACAGAAGCCAAAAAAATTTGAAAAACAACTTATATAAAATTAAGATGCTTGTTTTCTAATATTGCACACAGTAAAAACTTTTGCTTAAAAGAAACTTAAAACAATAAATAGTTAAAAGTTGCTTATATTCCAAACACTGCCTTAGCCTCATTTTAGCTTAAACTGTTAACATGAAGGAATTTTCCTTGGTAGAAGTTAATACACATTTGTTTCTATCCAGAATAAATTGAATAATGATCTAAACATTTCTAAGATATTTGGGATGGAAAAACTCACAGAGCCCATAAATTTAGCATTGGAGTCCACATAAGCGGAAGTTCAAAGCTATTCCCATGAAGTGCCTCAGTCCGTTGACATATTTCCAATTTCATTATTGAAAAACTCAAAAAGCCTACAATTCTAGCATTGTGATGCATATAACAAGAAGATGAACTCTTTGAGGCAAGGCTAACTTTCAAAGTCATTGCCTCGGGGAGCTTATACTGTTTGTTGAAACTTTTCAAATCTCATTTACAATGAGGAGATTGTTAACTTGTTTTTTGCTCGATATTATGCGCAAATAATTTGTTCATACAGTTCCAGCATAATTAATCCCTTACTCAACCATGATTCCGATTTCAGACAATATACTATTAGTAGTATATTTTTTCTCAACAAAAACCTAGAGCCAACTACAGTTTGCATATTTGTCAAGTTATATGCAGTTCATATCTTAAAGCTTGAGATCAAGTAATACATACCTAAATCAGAGACCCCAAATTACAAGCGGAAACTTATAAAAAAACTACTAATAAATTAGATTTTAAACAAAATCTCATTTTTTTCAATTACCTCGATAAGCTTCATTAATTTCTTGAAACTTTGAAGTGGCAGTCTCCTCACTCTTCAGTTTATCAGGATGCCATTTCTGAAACAATGTAAAAACCTAATTAGAAGAAATATAGTACTACTAAGAACTGAAATAAGAAGCGTGTAGAAACTCATGTACCAAAGCAAGACGAATGTAATTGGAACGAATAGCTTCGTCCGAAGCATCATAACTCAATTCTAAAATCTTGTAATAGTCCTGCAAACCAACGGCCAAAAATAAAATTGCTAAAAAAACAACAGTTCAATATTTACGATTATCGAATGGGATATGAAAGGGTAAAAAAAAAAAAAAAAGCAAAACCTAAAAACCTTGGGTTTTGATAAAACAGAGAAGAAATCAAAATTGACATGAGATTCGTCTTCGGATTCTTCTTCGCGCTCGAAATCGTACCACTCATCCCACATCATTTCTTCACCAACGGTAGATAGACGCCAGAAAATGAGTGATATCCCTCTTACCGCGCTCTTTTTGAAGCTGGTAAATTGCCGGAATTCGAAGGTTTGGAGTTGAATGCAGCACGAACTGGATAAGATATAAGCAAGAATGTCGGGAAGGATTTGAAAAAATCGGGGAGAGAGAGATCAATGGAGTGAGGAATGCGTTTTTTCGTCTTTAGTAAAATACGTCGCCACGAAGCCGACCATTTCGCAGACACGTGCAGCCGATAACGTAAACAATTTCTTTTTCAGTTTGGAAGTTTTAATATCAAAATTGTACTCTTGAATCTTGATTACTAAGAGTGATTGGTTGTAAGTAAGATGGTGGGATCCTTAAATAAAGTATATGTAATAATATATTATTTTAGATAAAAGGATAAAAATTATGAAAAGTCCTGAAAAGGAATAAGAGACAAGAATTATGAGATGGAGGGAATACTTTTTAAGTACTAAGTTTAAAGTACAAAGAATAACACGATTTTACATGTAACGATTATAACACGTCTCATGGGATGACATAGCAATTAAAAGCACGAGTTCACCAGATAATAAGTTCAAATTTCATCTAGCGGTAAGTGTGAGTGGTAGCGGAAATGAAATTCGAACATTGCCACATCCAAGCAGGCCATTCTGTCTACTATATAGAGAAGTATCTCAATTCTATCATGGAATTAATACAAATATCCTCTCATTTAATCCCTCAACTGACATCTCCATACAACTTTACTATAAGCTATAAATATGAGTTACATACTGAAACTTCTTTCTTCCGATAATCTCACTGAACTAAACTGATGCAATTTACCCCTTTTCTTCATCATACAAAAGTTGCATCTCTCCTCAATATTTAAGCCACATCACAAGTATGGCAGAATAACAATCAGGCATGCCTGCAGATTTGATGATCATGTTTCAGAAGAGTATGTTACATTACTACCTTGGAGGCCTCTCCAGAGCTACCCAACCAAATCTTCCTTTCCGGAAATCCGACAAGATACGGAATGCTGCTTGATGA
Organism: Lavandula angustifolia; assembly: GCA_028984105.1. Taxonomy (NCBI): domain Eukaryota; kingdom Viridiplantae; phylum Streptophyta; class Magnoliopsida; order Lamiales; family Lamiaceae; genus Lavandula; species Lavandula angustifolia. Next base: position 10,127,948 of record CM054821.1, on the reverse strand, counting down.
GTGTCTCCATTGAATAATCGAAGAGCAATCTTCTGAACAAACCTGCAAACATGAATTCGCAAGTGTCATTTTGAGTAAAAAGCCAGAGGAAAGACATACGAATCTACAAAACTTACAGTCTACCAGCCCGACCGCCTGTCTCAACCTTATAGCGGCGCTGAAGAGCTTTATTGCCTGTTTTAAACATCAAATAACATACTTATTTCTCTTCTTGATCATTACATTTTAGCAGCAGAAGATAAAAATAAACTTCAACCTAGTATATCAGTTGTGATTAACAGAGTGATGTGAAAAGGTTTTTGATCCGCAAAACCTCCACATAACATTTAACTAATTGTGGCCAATTACTTAGTCGGATGAGCAATCAACATATTGTTTAATTTGCTAGGGATCAAGTATATGCCTTAGCAATAGCAATTAGTTGCAGTTATACGCTGTCAGAAATAAATACATGACATACCCACTTCAGGAAGCCGAGCCAGAATTTGTACAAGGAGGGCTGCAACTTCAGAAACATCATAGGATCTCTCTCCAATGTCATCACACATGGCAAGTTTAACTGCAGCTGACTGATCATCGATCCTCATTGGGATAATGCCGGGAGAATCCAGCAATACTAAATCACTCCCAAAGCGAACCCACCTTTTATCCATAATTAACATTAGAATTTACATTTCATAAAGCATGGCAAGTTGTATATTCTATTAATTAAAACTATTTCTGATTTGTAATGCGATCCTAGTGTTTCTTCGTGCGTGATAAACGATAATGGAAGCCTTGCGCTATAGCTATTTTATACTATTATAATGAACAGCCAATGAAACCTAATCCTCAGAATTCATCTAAGGCAGTCAGGATTCTGAAACTTCATGATTGCATGAATGCCTCGTTATCTTTTGGGAATCTAGATTATATATTTAAGACAACGATAAGACATACTTGAGCTCTCTTGTAACACCTGGTCTTGGGGCAGCAGGACACATCCGATGCTTGAGCAACCGGTTTATCAGAGACGATTTGCCAACATTTGGATAGCCGACTATTCCAGCACGAACCTGAAAAAGATGCATGACCCCAGATACGAGTAATTAACAAGACTACAATTTCGTGAAACTAGAAGGTTGCTGCTTTAGTTTATGTCTTCTTTTAAATGAAACTGATATTAGATTACTCAAAACTCAAAAGAGCGAGATTGAAAGAGAAAATAGTTGTAGTACTTTTGATAATATCTACAAGTAAGAGCACATAATGTATGTCCAATCAGCAATAACTGGAATCAACTCCTACAAGTCTACAACTAGTCTCATAGACTACAGTTACATTGACCCTTAAACAGTCCAAGAACTCTAAGAAGAATTTGTTAAAGAAATCTAAGATTGAGAGGTTCTAGGCATCATGGTAGAATTGATACGGCATGTCAATAGGACAATATCAGTAACAAGAAACTCACGGGACGAGGAAGCAGTCCTCTGGCTTTGCGCTTGATGTTAACACCACCTGCTAATTCCTTCGCTAACCTAGCCAGCTTCATGGTACCCTGAAATTTCCAAATCAAAGGTAATAAGTAACAATTAATGGATTGCTGCAGTGAACTAGATGAAGAACCTAGGTAGGTAATTTAAATACCATTCCCAGCTGTCCATTTGAGAAGACAACTTTTGTACCCTGCCTCGCATAGTAAGTAGCCCAAGCATTTCGGTCTGCTGTAGAAATCATGTCGTCTCGATTCAAAACAATGATCCTCTTCCTATTTCCCAACCATGAATCCATCTATCCATCCAAATCAACCAAAATCACCACTAAGCCATTGTGATACAGGAAAGATGTAGGCCAGACAATCACCCTCGAGGAGGTTTGCATGTTTAGAAACATTAACACTAGATGTAACTTAATCATGTGGAGTCGACAAGAGCTTTCGTGCTTTCACCAAGACTACGAAGGTGCTAAATTTATTACCTTTCTTTAATGTTTAGTTCTAATGTGGGAACAGATTCATAACGATTCTGCAAGATTAGAAATGTCTTTCTTCATAAACCAAAAATTCAAATGCCACATAAAGATTATGGTACTCGATCGTGTAATAATCAGTGAAAGTGACAACCAAAGATCTTCCACCTTTACTTCTATGTTGGTTATACGCGTAAACAATTACTCCCATTCATATTTGAAACATACAGGAAATGGAGTGAGAGTATAATAGCAAAGGAAAATGGTCTTTTTCAACTGTGTAATTCTCATGGAAAAGCAGGAGAGATACCTATTGCAAGGTTGGACTCTAAGACATAATAAACCAGAAAGATCTTAACCTGCGGATGGCTAGTGGACATTGGAATCCTTGCATCTCGAACTTCTATGACAACATCCATCAATTTCATCTGGTCCTTGAGCTCTTTTTCAGTTTTCGCTATGTGACCAGGATACCACTATGACATTGCAACAGCAGTAAGAGCACAAAAATGAGTCAGCCCCAACAGATGCTAATGTAACCAAGTCAAGATTTCCAAAGATTGGTAGATAAGTCCACACCTTATTCCTACCTGAACTGGACGTAATGCTTTTGTCCAGTGATTAAGGTCATTTTCTAATTCTAACCAATCAAATTCTTCAGGATCAACATCCAAAGCGCCACTCAGCTTCGAGCTTTCCATTCCATTCAATCCCAAGTTTCTCCCACCAACAATCTGCAAGCATCCTTTGGTATAAATAATAAATTTCAACAGAATGAACTACAGTCCAACAAAAATTAATGACACATAAGTTTTTGGCACAGTCCTCTGCTTTTCTCTTCCAACGGAAAAGCACCTTGTTACCGCCGTGGGTTCGAAAAACAGCAGTTAAATAGGCAAAGCCCACCCACAAAAATTCTGTCGTTCCATATTACACAAAATAATTACTGAATAAAAAATGTGCATTTGCATTTCATTGAGCAATTACTTAGTTAATTAGTTACCCGAGCAGAGTATATTAACTAACGAAAACCAAAAGAAAGTTGTAAATTATATTAACAACACTTCCTATCGGAAATATTACACACGTTGATACAGAAAAAAGAAATCCACTCAATTTGTAGAATAAGTGCACATACAGGGTTTAAAAGTATAATTTCATTGAAATTTAACCAAATTACTAAATACATAAGGAGAATTGAGGAAGAATGGCGTTACAATATTGCCAACATCTTGCCTGTATAATGGGCGAAGAGGTGGAAGGGTGAACAGCGGAGACAGAGAACGCCGGACGGCTGCATCGGCGGTTGGGTAACTCTCCGGTGAGCGCGGCGGCGGAGCTGGCAATCCAGACGCCGGAGAGCTGAGCAGCCATGGAATCTTCTCTGGGTAAGGATAATTCAAGAAAAAGTCGCTGTTTTATCTTCTTTCCGGGGAAGCAACTACGCTTTTTCCTTATATAATAAGCGACTTTGCTTGATAATAATAAAGATATTTTAAGCCGATACTACTATTGTAAGAAGCGGGGAACAATTATTAAAAATACTATTAGATTAACGGTTATGACGTCATTGTGATGAGGGGGTTATATTCAATTCATTATCTCAACAACAAAATTAGAAACAGAATTCAGCCACTGAATTTAGAGGTAGAATCGCCGTCGACGCTGCTGCAGCCAGCGCCTCTCTATCGCCGCCGCTTCTCTCTCCCTTTGTCTTGTAAGCTTTCTCAAATTTCTGCATCTACTCAGTTGAGACGCTTTAGATGAATTTGGCCGATGAAATTCGAGCTTCTGTGCTAATTATGATAACTATGCCGTTTAAATTCTCACCTGCTATCTGGTGAACCCATGATTAACAATTTAATGGAGAACCAGAATCAACCAGTTCATAAGTTTCGAGAATATTCTGGTTTGAACTTGTTAGCAGTATATGCAGTATTTGCTGAATGTTTAGAGCATAGGAATATTGAATTGGTTCCTAAATCTGATATATAGGTCAATTCTATTGAAGGCGTCATGTTGATGGAGTGCAGAGTTATTTCTTTCAACCGGAGTGGTGGTTTATTTGCTGCCACAAGAATAATTCCTCAACGCTCATCATCTTATTCTCGGCAAAGTAAGCTCAAAAATGACAAATTAAGTCTTGTGTTATTCTTGCTTATAGTTTAATCACAACAACATAATGTTACGGTTTCCATTGATTGCAGAGAGGATTTGTTATCAAGACTTGTCTTTTTCCTCAATATCAAAGAAATTAATTAGATGCAGCGGCTCCTCAAACTCAACTAATGATGAGGACAAAACCTCAAACCCTCAGAAGGCATGTCCATAATTTCCTCAATCCTAAAATGGAGTCACAAGAATCCTCATATTTGTTGTTCCTAATGCAGACACCTTTTGGATATTCAAGGAAGGATGTTATACTCATCGGAGTTGGAGTTACTGCTGCTGGTGTTGGCTTGAAAAGTGGACTGGAGGTACCCTACCTTACATCAATATCTTCTTTATTCTTCTTCTACGAGCTACAATTCTTATATAAAGCTCGTCAGATAGAGTTTGATATTAGTGTGATTCATCGTTTCTTCTTGAATTCTATGCAGTATGTCGGAGTTGACCCGCTACAGGCTGGGAATGTTGTTCAGTTAGTTTTGGTATTAGGTCTTACAATAGGGTGGATTTCGACATATATCTTCAGAGTTTCAAACAAGGAAATGACATATGCCCAGCAGCTACGTGATTACGAAGACAAAGTCATGCAGGTTAATTTTCATTTCATCTCAAAATTCTTATATTTCATAGCATGAGCCTAAAAACTGTTTCTTGGTGCAACTTAAAACAGAAAAGGTTGGAGAGCTTAACAGAGGCGGAGATAGAAGCACTGTATGAACAAGTTGAGGAAGAAAAGCGCCGATTGAGTGGCGAGCAGATGAAATAACTGTTACATCAAGTGTTTCTGGACAAAGTCATGGATCTTCATGAGATGATTTCACACGAACTTAAATGAGCTGTTTATATCAGATGAATATGTTGAGAGTATTGTAATTGCCTGCATTTCTTATAAATTTTTAAGCCAACATTCTCTCTCTACCTTACTTGCACAAAATATCACAAGAACTGTGTGCGAGATTGAACTTAAAGAAAGTTAGTTCAATACGAACTTAGCCATCATCAGTCTACAAAAAATTATCTATATCTTCATCATCGTTAATTGGTCAATAACGATCAGTCCAAACAATTACTGCGACGAAACTCATCGTCCTATTCAGCATGGTTAGGTGAAATAATTCCGGGTTTCTGGTAGAATATGATGTATCAGCTCTGAGTACCTGCATTCATGCATCGCATTTCCAACTGAAGTCTATTAGAGGTGCTAGTAAACGCCAAGGAAGCCAAGGTTTGGGGTTCAAACATACCCAGGCATAGCAGTCAACTTGTCGTGTTTATCAAGGATGTATAGAATGCAAGCAAGTCTCAAAGATGAAGCATTGAACGACTCCGATAAATCAAACATGGGGGACACATTTTCCATCGAAATATCCTACAGGGAGAGAGAGAGAGAGAGAGAGAGAGAGAGAGAGAGAGAGAGAGATGTATTTTATCGTATTTATACTTGGATTGTACACAAAACAAATTATTGCTCATACTATCCCAAACAGAAGTAGGAAGTCTTGAGAAGTGGACTTACTTGTGCAAGGGCATATTCGCACAGACGCTTCAGACCCTCCAACAAATACTGATCAGCAGCTTCTAGAAGATCTTGTGCTATATCTAAGTTGACGTCGACAAATCCGGTGTATATGTACCTAGAAATAGAAGCCAGATTCAATTTCTATCCGTAGAAATGCAAATTGATTCAGTATGAGAATTTCCAAATCATTTACCTCATCATCAGTTCGAAGACATCCCATGTGATATTAGGTATCTGTATGTCTTTAGCATCCCTCTCCTGCAACTTTTTCAGAATATTAACAAACCAACCAGGCATACAAGGACTTGTTCGCTTGTGCAATTCAGTCTTACGTGCCAGTAAGTTTCTGATAGAAAAAGGCGTGGACAAGACCGGAGGAAATGAGAAATGAGGAGATCAAGGCACAAAAGGAGAAGCAAAGGAAGGGGAAGAAGCTGCAGAAAGGAAGGTGGAACATGTATGGAGTCATGCATACCGTATCTAGTAGGTGTAATGAGGCTTGATTAGGTCAGCATCTTTCCCTATCTTCTGGCTTAGTCATTGGGCTAATGAAGTGAAGGGTTATTAAAGCAAAAGGGTGAAAGTTATAACATTACTCCGGGCCGCCCAATTTTCATCAGGAGAAAGACATATCCTCTAATTAAAGGAGGATGGTAATGCAAGTATGACAAATATTAACTCTTAGATCTTCAAAGGGGCGTAACTCCCTCGGTCAGAAGGGATTCGTTCCTGATTTAAACCAACCTCCTTCACTCAGCTTCCCTTATCACACTTGGACACCCATATATTAGATATGAGAACTCGAAGTGGAACTTTTAATTTAAGGGAGTTTCCTTAGTGAGGAGGAAATCCAATACATTAGTGCAATCTTAATCGAATGAAAATGTCAATAATGTGATCTTAATGACTCGAAGATTTCCTAAACCAACTATAGTCAATAGTTTGAGCATAGACCAGTGAGGGGGTAGTAATTCAATATAGTAGTGCAATCTTATAAGAACGCACCTCGAGGAAGGGAATCATACTCATAAGCTGCAGTATATAAGCGGAGGCTGAATAGAAGTCTTGGCTTAGGCCTTACTCTTAGTGTCTAGCAAAATGTCTCTTCTTTCTTAATGGAGAGGGAGAGACCATAAAGGATCAACCAAACACATGAAAAACAAATTGTGTTTTATATCTTATGCACAGCTACATTTGGAAATGATGCTCACCGGCCCATGAATCTTCTCTTCAAGTCTTTCAGGCCGATTTATCAGCACAGAGTCAGCAGCTGCTTGCCGCTCAGCATAAAACTTTCTCGGAGCAGCTGACTCAAGCCATGAAAACAGTTCAAGGCTTCATAGATGAGAGAAACAAGATAGCAACCACCTCTCTTCAAACAGCCATCAAGCAACAGGCTGAGGCCTTGAAAGCCATTCAGAAAGAAATGACAGAATCAAATGATCAAGCTCTGCTGAAACTCCGTCAGGAGTCAGCCGCTCAGTTGAAGAAATCTAGAGCTGATCAGGAGAAAGACTGGGAAAACTACTGTAACTTGGTCAGTGATTTTGATGACACAGTTACCCAGATCAAAGATTCTGTGCACAATCTGGAGCAGGACGTAAAAGCTATCCGCACCTCCCTGGCGAATATTGCTGATGCCAAAAAGGGGGAAGATATTGTGAAAGATGAACTCGATACGGATACGGTCGACGTCCGGATCCTCGAGGGACGAGCTCGGGAGGCGGGACCCTCCTCGCCAGCCAGGGGCCCTCGGTCGCAGAGATTCGGGGGGGAACGAGGCTCCGGAGGCGGGACCACCGACTCGAAAGGTACATCTACCGAGGTCCTCCTTGATTTTGTGCACATAGACGAAATCGCTCAATTCCTTGAAGAGCCACCGAAGAAGAAGAGTCTCAACAGTTGCCGCGAGAGGTCGGGGGAAGGAAATCGCTATCGAATCCACTACTCCTTCCTCCCCGATCAAGAAGTTTAAATCAAAAGCGGAGCAAAAGGCATTCGACCTCGGAATAGCCCAAGAGCCGCAAGACAAGCCGGACCAGGGAGCGTCGGCTAGAGGAGGCGACAAGCGGCGAAAAAAAGCCTAAGGGCAAAGCTGTCGGGGGGCAAAGGAAAGAGAAAGGTCATTAATACGGTCGAAGAGCAAAAGAAGAAAGCCCAAGAAGAATTTGCTAAGGCTCTTCCGATCGAAATCAAAGCTACTTGCTCGTAGTATTCCCATATCTACTCTTACACCCGAGCGGATAGCGTAAGATCAAACGACACGGGAGGCGACGCCGCAAGGACCGAGTCTCGGATGAGGAGACACTAGAGCAGCCGCTCTCAGTGAGAAGAAAAGGATGGGCGACACGGCAAGAATGAAAAGCCTATCCGATAAACCAAAGTGATCCGAGAAGGCGGATCCCGAGAGGATCTAAGTTCATCGAGGGGCCCCCACATCAAGCAACAACCGATTCGGCATGTGGATAAGTGGGTGCCGGCTGATATGAATGAACATTGGGAGAGATTGAAAGAAACTTTTATCAAAGGCTACTACGTATGGCGCATTTACCCACTTGATCGCCCGGCCGATCAGCTCTTTGAGGAGTTGATTACGAGATTTAATGTTGAATTCGGTGAACGGCTGAAGCAAGTCATGGAATCACAGAATGTAACCTTTCCGTGCCCAACTTTCCGACGTATTCCACCGCCGAGACTTGCTAATGGACTGCTGAGCACTAAGGACATAGAAAGAGAAGTGGAGGAAGCCGCCTACAGTCTGAGCCTGCTCCCAGAAAGGCCAGATGATAACTTGGAGATCCAGGAGATTCGAGCTAGAGTGTATAAATACTATTACCTGGATCCTCCCGAGGAAAAATCCACTGACTTCAAGAAGAAAACGCAGAAGTTCAAGAAGCAGCAGCAGTGATTTTTCACCTCATCTTTTGTAATAGCATAGGAACTCTGTAATTCTTGATATATATATCAGTTCCTCTGCTTGCTAGACAATTACTTATTGTCTTTCAGCCTTTGTCTTTGTGTTTACACAACTGATCACTAAGTGATCTGACACACACACACATCAGTTTCTCTGATCTTGCCATGCTCTCACCTGCTGAAGTTCGTTTATGATTATCAGTTTTTTTTTCTCAGAAGTTTAAAGGGGGAAATTGTTGTCAGTAGGACAGTATCCTTGATAGATATTAGAGTATAGAGGTTTTGGCATCATCAATTAGGGGGAAATTGTTGGATATGAGTCAGTAGATTGATACTCAGCTGTTCTAGGGTTAAAAGAAATTGGGGGAAATCATAGTAGTACTATGGAATTGAAGATCCCAAAACAGAGCTGATATCAGTAGATTAGTGTGTCGATAGGATTAGCTGATGTATAGGTTAGACTTGATGTAATGCTTATTATTTTTGTCTAAGTCCTGTACGGGGTAGTTGTTGAACTGATCTTCTGCTGAAGATACTTTTCAGAACCCCACGTCATCAGTGTAATCGCTTGCATTCTTCGTCGGCACCGATATCAAACTCGGTTGAAGATCCCGCATCAGCGACCCGGACCTCGGTAGAAGCATTCTCTACAAGCCGATGGTCATCGGTAGAAGAACCAAGGCAAGCAAGTATACCTTCGCGGATCGACCAACCGACTATCGAAGCTCACCTTATCGGTCCGACGACTCACCGAAGAAGACAGACTTTCAAGTCTTGTATCCGATAGAAAGCGACCCAAAGACTAAAAGTCCCTTCAAAATGTTCGGCGAGAAGACATACGAGGTAGTTTGAACGGTCAACTCGACACTCACCAACTACAAACCTCGACCAATGAGAAGCCAACAACGCTTACCTACTCTACACGGTAAAGTGCTGCTCTCATGAACAGCCGCATTAACCGCCCTTTGCAACAAAGTTGAATAGTGGACGTTTTCTTTGGACGCTTGTGACACGTGGCATCGTCGTCTCCAACGGACATATGTCACAACTCACAACTATAAATAGAGAAGGATTTGAAGATTTCAAAAAGAGGAATATACGCGAAATCAAGGGAAATCATTCAAACTCACAACGCTCTAGAACCTTCAAGCTTATCCAGAGACGAACTAGTTTTCATAGAACACTTCTTGTAGTTCATCTCTCTAGAGCACTTTGATCCCTATCTTCTCTAGACTAAGCTCATTGCTAGATTCATAGCTTAGATCCGAAGGAGTTCACATTTAGTGAATTGTTCTTGTTGTAAGAACTCCTTCTCAGTTGGAGAATATTCCCTCCCTTCTAAACTTAGGTTTGGATTGTAAAGTCGCTAAGGACTATAACTTAGAGGGAACCGTCCAGGTGCACGGTATCCCCGCCGAGGCTTGCTCGAGAATAATCAACAAGTTCTCCCGCCTTGTTCGGGACCGTGGACGTAGGATCTTGCGTATCCGAACCACGTTAAATCGCTTGTGTTCATTTACTGTTTTATTGCATTGCATTCAACTGACTTGAAAATCATAAGTTTGCATAAAACGTATTTTATAAAGTGCACAGCTAAAAGATTTAACTTGCAAAAACGCGTTTTCAAAAGAGACGACTCCGGGCCTAACACTTATCCGCACTACAGTCTTCGACTGAAGTTTCGTAATACGGACATCCGTCGGAAGAGGAGCCAGAAGCTGACTCACTTTGACCCCAGTGATTGAAGGCTTACTTGGCACTGTTCATCAGTTGCAAACATCAGCTTCAGCTGACCTTCACTGAGAAAAAGAAACAGAGCTCAGGTGTATTCACCCCCCCCTCTACACCTGACTTTTCGTCTCCGGACCAACATAAACTCCTGCAAGAAATCAATCACTGTATCAAGTAGTACTTTCGCAAATATATTTATGCTTATCATTATACTATTTTATGCTCATAGACTGTATTTTTTATGCTACTCTGACGAAGTAGTTTTTTTGCAAACATATTTATGCTTACCATTCAAATATTTTACGCACATAGAATACTTTATTATGCTACTTTCATTAAGTTGTATTGTGGCTTATATATTTACGCTGACCATTCTTCTATTTTATGCACACAGTCTATTTATTTTATGCTTATTAAATAATACCTGAATCCATAACTTTCGATCGGTTCCCCCACAGTGGAATGATCATTTCTGTCTCGCATTTCTCTACCATCTTTGCACAGCTTGTGCATTTTATCTCCCTCAGGTATTGAGACAACAGATATGTCTAACAACGAAAAAAATAAAGCCCAATGATTAAGATTAATGTAAAATTAAATTCTCTATAACTAAAGATTTTGCTCACCAAGTCATTGGGTATGTTTCCATACTTCACTTTCATATCAATGCTTTTGTGATCAGTGGTATTGTCAATTATGAACGTCCGCTTCATCCTCAAATCGAAACATATCATGAAGTAGCAGCCTTCATTCTCAACCGGGAAAACATACTACATAACAAACCAAAAAACTTCCAATTAACCAACCTTGCCGCAAAAAAAAACTAAATGTTGAATTCGTATAATTTCAGTTACCAGTTGAATCTTATTCAGATTAACAACTTTATGTCTTGTGAGCGTCGTAGCCATTCCTAGATTGAAAAGTTCCTGCCTCTTAAACGAATCGATTTCTTTTTCCGGACAAACTACAGTTCCGCTCTGTGTATATTAGAGATTGTTACTGCATAATTCGTCATCGGAATAGTTCATTTAAAGTCTGTATGTAATTGAATTACACGTACCATCAATGGAGCAAACAGTCGTAGCGGTGATTCATCCGACTTCACTTGCTCCCTTTCGTTGAGAATGGCGGCCCATGCATCAATTACCACATTGTCAATCCAGTTGCATTGCTTCAACCCCCGCATCTTTTGTGCAAAAATCTTAAAATCTTTCCATTCAAACAGCAGACTAGCAAGATAAATACTTCAACATAAGTCATTTGTATCTATCAAACAAATGACTTATTTATATAATATGAACCATACCAATTATCATCGGCTACAAAAATGCAGAAAAAACACACGGTAATCTCCATTTTTGTTAAATTTTTGGCAGCGTCCACGTAACGCAGAATGTACGGTGATTTGATTGCCTTTGCACTCTTCTTTGAAGATTTATTTCGGCAAGCCATTCGGTTTGTAACCTTCAAAGAATCAATTCATTACCATAATAATAAAAGATACTTTGTCAATGAAAATATCACGATTTTGTAAGCGTAGTAGATATATTGTACCACCGCCTTCGAACTCCCTTCACCCTTTTCTTCAGCCTCTTCTTCACATTTCTCAGAGGCCCCCTTAAATTGTGGTGTAATTCCAAGTTAAATAAGTTTGTGCTTAAACAATAAATAATTTATGCATAAACAGTATAAAATTTATGCAGATATAGAAACTGATTAATTCAACATCGAACTAGACAAATTTAATGCACACATAAAATATATTCTATTTATTTCGTGCTTATTCAATGCATAATTTATGCACACATAGACAATTATTTATGCACATTTACATAAGTTGTCTAATTTTGTGCTTAGGCAATGCATAATTTATGCACATACATGGAATGTTTTATGCATTCGTACGAAATACATTTTAACCTCTAACTAACCTGTCCTGCAGCTAGATCACCAATTGTCTCGTCAATATTAACTCCTTTCATTCCTGCAAACTCAACCCCTTCACTGGTATGATACCCCCATCATCTAACCAAGAAAAACTAATTAACAAGTAAAAAACACAAGATGACTTACTCATATATTTAGATAAGTTCAACTACTAATTACATTTTCATCTTTGTCATAACTACCGTGATCTTCATTTAAGGAAACTACAACTTCTGCTATAGCATCAATGGCCCTACCCAATTCTTCCACATCTTCATCCGGGATAAGTTGCGAATCAAGACACTCCACATTGGCGTCTTTTGAAATTCCTTGATTGTCAGTCGATATGTTCTTGCCAGTGGTTGGAGGCTCAACCTTGTCTTCGGTCAACTTTCCCTACAACAATCAAAATAAAACGTTAATGTTATTTCCGAGAATATATTCCTAACATTAATTAATACCATTTTAACCTTATCAACTTGTGTGGGCCAGAAATGTTGTGTCATCCCCAAACTAAAGCTTGACAATTCATCCAGGTAGTTCTTGACCATGAGCCAGGTCGTATCGATAGCAAACATTGCTTCCTTGGTTTCTTCTGAATTCCAAAAATCACCATCAATCTCCTCTTCATTTCCCTCAAACAATGAAACAGATTCTTGTACACCTGAAGCAATAATCTTTGAAGCTGCATCGACCGTTTTCTTAAATGAATTGTTGTTAAACAATTCTGACGGTGCATCCTCAATCATCTTCATGAGTTTCACCATTTGGCCTGCAACTGCTTCGGCTTTTTTCATTATTATGGACGAATACTTCAATGATGGTTCTTGTACTGTAGAAGGACCTGCTCTGTCGCTTATAAACCCAGGGGCAGCTGTTACATTCATTAGATTTACTTCCTCTATAGTCTCAACAGCAACGGCTTCCAATATCCGACCATCTCCAAATCCACCATTCTCCAATTTCATTTGTTGTCTCTTCCTCAATTGCACCCGATCCCAATTTTTCACTAAAAGTAGCTGCCTACCCATTTGTTCATTGAACAACATCACACGATCCACGTACAAAATCTGAATACAGATTTATTTGCATAAAAGAATATACAAATTAGCATAACCAAGGAATTAGAATCTCGGCTTATATTTTGTAAGCTTAAACTTATTAATATATTAGCACAAACTATATTCATGATATGCATAAAAAATGTATAAAAACTTACCAGCAGAAAAAGCGACGGCCCAAAGAAGGGTTTAGTTTTGTTCTCCCTCCACGTCCTGCAGGTATCAATGAGGCACCGGATCACAAACTCGCACCAGTTCCATTATCTGGCATCGCTCTCTTCTTCCAATGGTTCCGAAAAGATTGGGTACAGGTACCCATTCGAGCTTGTTTGTATAAGGGAGCTTGCTAGCAAAACTAAAAAATTGCTCCTGAAAAATTTCCCAGCTCTCTCATCTCGTAGCAGGGCTGCGGTTAAATGATTTACAGATATCTTATGACAACTGTCCACAACTCCCGTGTTTGTGAACTGTCCTACCCATTCATCAACAACAAAGCTTCTATCATTGAATTTTTTCTTACGGATTTCTAGACCCCCCCGAGGAAACCCAAAAGCCCGATACACATCCATCTCATTTACTTCTATCCTCCTTCCCTCCGATACTACAAGTTCTGATCTCTTAGGGTCATAATTATCCACTAACCAATAACACAATTTATTTGGTAATCTACTGACATCTATCCCTAATATACCACCAAAACCCATTCTCCTTACCATATCCAACTGTGCTTGGTTCATTTTTCTTGTTGCCTCCATGAGTGAATGCGGACAACATCTGCTTGTGAGTTGATTTACATCCTCGTCCATCTTCTGAACTTCGTCTCTTCTCGTTTCCAGACGCTCCTCAACTTTTTTTTGCTTTTTCCTTTTCACCTTTTCTTGTTGCGCATGCACTTCTACAATGTTCTTTCCTTTTGATTTTGCAGACACCTTCTTCTTTGACATTTCATTCGCTTTCCTATTCAACAATTTTTTTAAAGGAATATCCTCTTCCGGCACTTTGGTTCTCTTCCTCTTTCCTTTCCCGCTCGAACCGCCTGCATTATTACATTTTTATGCTCATGAATGAATTAGTTTATGCTGACTTAATACTGATTTTATGCAAACCATGTTTATTATTATGCAAATTCCATTAACCAAATTTCTGCACACAACAAACATATTTCGACCACAAAATGTTCAATGTTTATGCTTAAACCATGAAGAATACATACACAAAAAAATGTTATACCAATTGAAGGTTCTTTATGCTTATATAATTAATTATCTATGCATACATAGTTTTAAATTTATGCATATATAGGAAATTCATTAACTGAACATCAAAATACTCACATTTTTTAAACACTTCCAAAAATTACTATATTATCGTGCTTATGCAATGAACATACTATGCATATATACACAAAATATATGCTCATATTATAATCGAAATCTTATGAATACCTGCGTCCATACTATCACCGTTGCAAGGTTAATGCGATGTTTCTATTCGAGTGCCTGAAATCAACAAAAAAAAAATTAATACCCCATGAACTTCACATCAGCATGAAATCGTCAATGTAAACAAACAAGAACAGGCGACAAACAAATTACGACCCAAAATTTTCTAGGGTTTCATTCACACTAAAATTCTTTTTTCCATAACATCAAATAATACATGAGTATCCTACTTTAAGTAAAAAATCAGTCAAACGAACCTGAAATCAAGTCGATTGGAGTCTAATTCTTCGCTTTATTAATCGATTATGTGGAATCTTCGCGCTACGTACCTGCAAATCGACTGTTTTCGACACAAATGGGGTATGGCGAAATCCCTCCTTGATGGAAGAGTATTTTGTTGGTGGTTATGTGGGAAAACGTCGGTAGTAGATGGTAGTTTTTCGATTGAAGGGAATGGAAGGAAGTTTATGAAGGGAATGGAGGGAAGTTTTTCGAGCGCTGCAGAAAATTGTTTCAAATGTTTCGGTTTTCTGCAATTGCCCCCAAAAACATTACCTTTTCTATACCCATAATGCCCTTTTCTCATTTTTTGTTTTTTTTTAAACAAAGAAGGGATTAATATTGATCATTTGATGAGAACCGATCAACGCATAGGATCGGTTCTCGTATCTCTTATGAGGGGTGGATCTCCCTTGATCCACACCTTATATATATATATCTATATATATATATATATATATAATTCTTTTTGTTAAAATGCATGATCCGGCAACAATTTGCGACTTGAAAAATTAAATTATATTTTGCTAGTACATAATTCACGATCGCAATTCGAATTGTGCATTAATTATATTTTACTCATACAAACAATATAAATTCTTTATTTAGTAAATGCCGAATATTATTTTAAACGTCAAGTCCAACTTTTTGTAGAATCATTCTTCTACCGAAGTAATTAAATTCAAATGCAGGTGTGAACCAGTTAATGTGTGCCTCCGCACGTTTTTATGACCTGAAATTTGTATGCAAATCAACTTACTTATAGATATGGAGTACATGTTAAGACTTGAAGATTAGTTTTCAAATTAGTTGGGTTAATGGAACTTGGAAATCTCATATTTCAACAGAATATTCAAATAATGGAACTAAATGAATACGTATTTGAATTAATTATCTAAAATAAATTACAGCATCAAGACTTGAAAAGTTTATAAATCTTAAAATGATTATATGGAAATATGTACGTTAAGACTGGTAATAGAGTTCAAAATCAGTTTCAATATTCAACGAAAGTCTTTCAGCCTCCCCATAATATATTTTGATGTATCACGACATAATTTGAATTTCTGCTACAAACAATAATTGTTTCTAAGTTAACGGCTGCTAACTGGATTAAGAGGTGACTTATAATAACGATTTACTGTTACCATTATTGGAAAATATTATTGAGATGTATTCGCGACTTTTGAATTTTAAATCTATCTTTTTTCGGTTTTAAAGATTTTCAGAAATAAAATATTCCTTTCTCAAATTCATCTCATCTTATTCCCCTTTTTAATTATCTCATTTCGAATATAACTTCTCTACATACAACTAAACTAGAACCTCTATAATTTAATATTCCGTAAGGATAATATTTTTCTCCGATCCCAACTAGGGACTGCATAAAATCATCAAATTCGATAAGATAATAAAATAATAATTTTTAGAAAACTTCACTGTAAATATGTGGTCCGGTCAACATCATAAATTAATAATCATTTAAAATTATCAATAACACTAAGGTGGTGTTTTGAAACAACTTTCAGCTGTATCTTATGGCTTTCAACTGTAGCTGGAGCGTTTGGAACACTCAGCTTTCAGCATAAATTCTCTACCAAATAAAGCCAAGATAGAGAAGCTGCTTCAGCTGCTATGACTCAGCTTTCAGCTGCAGCTTACAGCTTATCTAATTTATTTGACTATTTTATCCTTTAAATATTTCTATAATTCTCAAAAAATCAATAATTTTAAAATTTATATTTTTCTTAATTACAAATTTAATTAATTAATTAATTATATATTAATATATTAATTAGTAATTTGATAAAATTATTTTATATTTATTATTTATAAATTTTTCAGGTTTAATAAAATAATTCTTATTAAAATTAAATATAATTAACTATATATTAATTAAATAGTGGGTTCTGAAAATTTTGAATTTCAAATTAATATTTTTTTTTCTATTTTCATTTAATGATAATTATTTCTTAACTACGTAATTATTAAAATTATTTAAAAATTTTATTATTATGGATTTTAAGCAAATAAATAATATTTAAAATATAATAGTATGGTATGTTTATGTTAATATGATATATTATAAATTTATATATAATATAAAAATTAATAATATTTATTTATTTATTATAAATTATAATTATTTAATAACATTGAGGGTAAAACAGATATTTTATTTAAATAAAATACTGATATTAGCCGTTTTTCAAACACTATTTTTCTCACTTTCAACAGCTTTCAATATTTATTTCCAAACACCTACAAATTCTCAAATCAGCAGCTTTCAACAGCTTATCAATAAGCTTCAGCTACTCCAAACACTCACCAAGACAATTTTGTGAAATATGATTCTAATGTTGCTTGCTTTTTCTTTAAGGTTTAAATCTAATTAAATCTCATCTCTAACTTTTCTAATTATATACAAAAAAATTCCAGTGTTGTTTTCTCGAACTGCACCATAAAATTATAATCAATCTTAGACCAATAAGTGTTTCCTTGCGCGAAACTGGTTCTAAAGGAATTATATTATCTTTAGTACTCACTCTGTCCCACTAGAAACGACGCGTTTCCCTTCTTAGGTCGTCCCACTCGAAATGATGCATTTTCGAAAAGGGTAAATATTGTGTGGACCACAATTTACTACTAAAAAAGTCAAACAATCTACACCAAATGACATCATTTTCGTGATTCCCGCGCCCAAAAGCAACGTGTCATTTCTAGTAGAACGGATGAAGTATTTTTTAGTGTGTACTAGCAATGAATGTTAACTATACTATTATAATTATTTTTTTAAATAAATAAATTCATTAGTTATTAAAAAATTAATATAATCAATTGTTTCTAGATGGTAAATAGTAAAATGACATTAAATATAATATATAGATAAACTTATAACTTCTTATATTAATCTAATTAAAGTTCAATTCTGTTGAAGTTCGAAAACTCTCTCTAAATTAATAAATATTAAAATAAAGATAAATTAATATCTCTCTAAAATAATAAAATATCACGGTCTCGACAATATTAATTTAGAGAGATTTAACTGATCATTTTTTTATGGAACTCACTCACTCACTCACAACTAACAATTCTTCTTAATAGACGTGCAAAAGGAAATGAGACGAGCTTATTGAAACGATGGTCATATAGTAGTTTTGGTAGCTTGGCATTAAAACTCCTTTTTCAGCTATGCAATCAAATCTTATTTTAGGGTTTCAAATGGATGTTGGACCCATCAGTTATTTTGGGATAGTTTTAGCCTGGCTTAATAACCGTGGGCTTATAGTGGGCTGAGCTAGGTGAATGTGGGACTGGTAATGGACTCAAAATGACCCGATCTACCCGTATTTTAAGACTAACAAAAATAACCGGACTTAAATAACCTTGTCCAATTGGCTGGTGGAGAGCTGCTGGATTTGGGCCGAAATAATTAATGGGTTGTGGGATAAACTAACTAGATAATTATTTTAAATTATAATCTTAATTTTTTTAAAATAGTTATGTGACACAATAATAATGAATTTTACCTCAAATTATCAAAGGTTGGGTGTTCAATTTACAATAAAATTATTTGTTTATTTTGTAATATTTAATGAAAATTTGGTGAATTTAATTTCTGAATTAAAAAAATTAGAAAAATATAATTTTATGAATACTACTTCCAAATTATTGAAGGGTTGAGCTGCTTTTACAACACCTCATAAATTTTCTGGTATGACTTGACTCGATAACTTTAATATCTCTAGTTTTTAGTTATTTTAAATTGGTAACAAAAATCTACAATCGCTACTTAAAATATATACTAATAAACCGTATAAATTAAAAAAAAAATAGAAACAAAAGTATTATTTTATGTATTTTACTTCCAAATTATATGTTGAGCCGCGTTTACACCACCTCATAAACTTTCTGGTCTGACCTGACTCGATAACTTTAATAATTCTAATTTTTTATTATTTTAAATTGATGAGAAAAATCTGCAATCACTACTTAAAATGCATCACTGATCAACCGTGCTCAAGTTTAGTAGCCTACAAAATATTGGCTGGTTAAGAATATTGTATAACATTGATGAAGCTTGAATTATGTTACACAACTATAAAAAATGGTAGATCCACGCAGTCTGCCTAACACCTTCTAAATAATGTTTCAAGCCTCATTATTACTCATTAGTTAATTACCTATTTCCCATAGCCCACCAAAAACTATATCTTAGGCATTAATAATACGACACAAATAATTCTCGCGCCAGAATAAATTAATTAGTATTTCCAATTCAACTTTAGCTACTTTTATAATAAGTGTAGCCGCCACTTCGATCCTTTCAAACTTCTCTCTGTATGTTCTACAAACCGTATAAAAGAGATACAATTAAATATCGTTAAAGTAATATTTGATAAAATAATAATTTTGTTAAAATAATAATTTTTTTTGGTTCGAATATGGATAAATGTACTAAAATAATATTCGATAAAGTAATAACCTCGTTAAATAAAATTTTTTCTCGGTCCCGAAATTATTAATTTATCAAGGTTTAACTATAAATTATATTTGTACGACGGATCAACTTATAAAAATACTAGATCTTGTAAATCAAAATCCTAACTTAACAAAGCAGAAAATATTAGAAAAAAGAAAAGTAGATGATATTTGTATAAATATAACTTGGTTGTTGAGTGGTTGCATGTCTAGACGACAATAACTGAAGATTCTCAAACTTTATAGGAAGGAGTGCGTAAATTCGTATCAACTTTGAATGGCCAACGTGTACCACGTGTTTAAATAGTTCTATATTTAAATACTCTACGAAACAAATATTTCCTCCGTCTCGCTATTTGTGGCTCACTTTCTCGAAATGAGCCCGTTATTTGTGGCCACTTTTTCCTAATTTGATAAAAAATTACTATCATATCTTCTACTCTATCATCTTCTCTCTCTTACTTTATTACATTATCTTTCCTACTTTATCATCATTTCTCTCATACTCTCTCATTATCTTACTCATCTTCTCTCTCATACTTTATCATCTACTCTCTCTCATATTTTATCATATACTCTCTTAATTCCCGTGTCGAAAAGAACGTGGCCACAAATAACCGGACGGAGGAGTATTATATAGAGCAGCCAACCAAGTCTTACTCATTCATGCTTGTCACTTATCTCCAACCATTTACTCAAAATTCAAACTAATTTTTCAATTTTCGTCACATCAAACAGTAAATCATCTTCAAACATTAAATTCAAATTCAAACTTAAAAAAATATTTTCTATATATTATTTTATAGTATAATTTTTTTCATTTCTACCTGCATATTTTCTAAATTACATATTGACCTATTCAAACTTTCTATCTACTAAAATATTCATATAAAATTTAGTTTGTTAAATAACTAATTAATTAATAAATAATCATTATTTATTAAATAATAAATAAATAATTATATATTTTAAAAATAAATATAAGTATAAGTACAAAATTGAATTTATAACCCATTCAATTTTAATTAATAATCTGGTTATTAATTTATATGACTTTTTCTTAATTATTTTTCTAATTGATTTCTTAGATTTAAGAAAATCTAATTTAGTTAATTCCCAAAATCAGTCTGCTGTTCATCCTAGTTCGTCTTCTCCTCTCCTTGCCTTTCTCTCGCTTGTTCTTCTCTTCATTCTCTCGCCTCTGCATCTTCCTTATTGAGTCCTTTTTTTAATATTCAAGAATCCAAAACACATGCGTGATTTAGATTATTTTGTGGGGATTGAATGTAATTTGTATTTTTGCTTAGAAGTTCATTGTAGTCTGCACAGTAAAAACTCAAATTTGAGTTTTAATTGTTGAAAATATGCAAAAAAAAAGGCATAATGCAGTTTGTTTTGCAGTATGGTTGGACCTAAATCTCTAGTACAAACTGAGAGTTTTGCAGTATGCTTGGAGATGAATGCATTATGCATCACAATTCATGTCTTGAAAATTTTAATTATGTTGAAATATATCTTATATATGATTTTCATTTTTTAAGTACAGAGTGCCAACTTGATTAAATTTACTCTATATAGAAGGCGCAAATTTGTTTATTATATCGGGAAAGACGAGTTAAATGAATTTATGTTGTTTCTTATACGATGTAAATATCGTTGATATTGTTATACTGTTTTTTTTTTTTTTTTTTTTTTTTCTGATACGAATAATTTTGCATGTATACGGAGGGAGTAATTGATATTATCTTTAAAAAACTGTTATGCAATTTATAATGTCAACTTCATTATAAAGTTATGACTAAAATTGCAAAATAATTTATAGATACTTCCTCCATCCCGCTTGATCTATTTCGTTTTTCTTTTTGAGTAGTCTCATTTGACTTATCTCATTTCCTAAAGAAAAGTAATTACTATACAAACTTCCGTTTTTTTTTGTGAGACCCACTCATGTACTCACAACCAAATATTCATTTTAATCTCCATACCAAAATGAAAAAAGTTAAATGGGGCGGACGGAGTATTTGGTAAACTATATTGCAATGTAATTAATGGAATATTAGTATATTACTGATGATTAATAATACGTGATTGACTTCATAAACTTGAGATTATATGGAGAATTTTATTACGAAAATATTAATGAAATTTTAATGAAAAAACAAAGACATTATGTAATATTGGTGTTTCAAATACAGGAAAACATAGTGATTTTTATACAAAAAATATTAAGAAAATGAGATTATAAAAACATTCATAATTTTGATATTTTCACCTACTAGAAGTTAAAAAGGGAAATACTTTTCGAACTCACCCTTTTAGTAGGTAGAGATTTATTTATTACATCAAAATAATTACCAAACAACTTGTTTTCTTGCCAAGTCAGAAGCAAGAATTACAACATAACAAAATCATACTCCCTCCGGATCTTGTTTCATTTTTTTTTTAAATTGTCCCATAAATCTTATTTTATTTTCTTAAAAATCAAGATTGTTTGATTAAAATTTATCCATAATTTAAAATATTCATATTTCTATATATAATTAATAACTTTTTTCAAAATCTCGTATCAAAAAGTTATGGACAATATTTATGGAAGGAAGAATGTAATTTGCTGGAAATCCCTGACATCCGCATTTTATTTGTATCGTCACGTTTACATGTAAATACTGTATGTGAAAGCGCAGTGTTATTGTATCTTTATTTTTTTTATTCCTTATTTTTGTCAGCATACAATCAAATATTCTTTTCATTTCGAACGAGACATAACAAGATATTTCTACACCTTCAAAACACTCTCTGGGCAAAAAACTTCTCCTCCTCCATCTCCTCACCTTATCTCCATCCTTCTCCCATCAAAATCAAATCTTGATAGGTTTCTTGAAGAAGCTCCTCTCTGAAACAAGAATAGTGAGAGAGAGAGAGGGAGAGGGGTTTAGAAAAAATGCAAGGCGTTCTACAGTCGAAAGGGCTTCTTTCATTACCTTCAAAACCCAGAGTCAGAGCTTTCAGTCCACACTCATCACAAGGTTTAAGGTACAGATTTAGCCCTTTAATCCCCTCTTTGAAACAAGGGACTCCCAATGGACTATCCGTTAATGGGTTTTCAAAGTTTCAAGGATTATTGACAAAGCCTCAATTTATTGGTCAAAAGAATAGAAATTATCCCATCTGCAGAGCTGAGGCTGCTGCAGCTTCTGCAGATGGGGAGCCTGTATTTTTGGAGAAAGAATCCCCTAAATTTATGGGAATTGAGATATTGACCCTCAAGAAAATTATACCTCTTGGTTTGATGTTTTTCTGCATTCTTTTTAATTATACTATTCTGAGGGATACAAAGGATGTCTTGGTTATTACAGCAAGAGGGTCTAGTGCGGAGATTATACCTTTCTTGAAAACATGGGTGAATTTGCCTATGGCTATTGGGTTCATGATCTTGTACACAAAGTTATCTAATGTGTTGTCCAAGCAGGCCCTTTTTTATACCGTTATTCTCCCATTTATCGCCTTTTTCGGAGCCTTTGGGTTTGTCTTGTATCCTATGAGCGAGTATTTCCACCCCACAGCACTTGCTGATAAGCTTCTGAATATATTGGGTCCGAGGTTTCTTGGGCCTCTTGCTATTTTGAGGATATGGAGTTTCTGCCTTTTCTATGTTATGGCTGAGCTTTGGGGAAGTGTGGTTGTCTCTGTTCTGTTCTGGGGATTTGCTAATCAGGTATTTGTTTTCATCTCAGGATTATACTTTTTTATGAGTGTGTATGTTTTCAGATTATCTCAAGATTCCACCTTTGACTGAAATCAAATGATCTGATGGTTAATAAACTATTGTTAAGTATTAGAATGTGTATGCCAGTCTTTACGTGTTAATCTTATTTGTTGAAGTATCCCTTGTATATTTGAAGATTTTGCTTGAGTTTTGGTTACCATTCTGGTAGTTGACTCATTGGCCATTCATTAGTTTATGTCTTCCTGAATAAGGTATATAGGATCTAAAGAGATGTAGTTTCAAATATTTCTGCATATATTGAATTTTCTTCCTATTTCATAATTCATTAACCTTTGTTCAAGATATTTCTGATCAGAATTTTATTCAAAGCTTACAATGTTTTTCCTCCCATGTGACTAAATACTCTGTTGTGTAACACTCTGCTCAATGCATCGTCTTGCAGATTACTACCATTGACGAAGCAAAGAAATTCTATCCGCTATTTGGCCTAGGTGCAAACGTTGCCCTTATTTTCTCTGGCCGAACAGTGAAGTACTTCTCCCAATTGAGGCAAAACCTGGGCCCTGGTGTTGATGGTTGGGCCATGTCCTTAAGGGGGATGATGAGTATTGTGATGCTAATGGGGTTTGCTATCTGCTTCCTCTATTGGTGGGTCAATAACAATGTCCAGCTTCCCACACGTAGCGAGAAGAAGAAGGTATTAGAACTTTTTTCCTTCTTAAACTTTGTGAATATATGTGACTGTTTTTCTATCTGAGTTTCATCCACAAATCCTTCTAAAGAAGATTGTCTGCTATAGCTTACGAGAGGCCTCTTTGCGACTTCCAATTGTTTGTTAACCGTATTCTTTGGCCATTGCAGAAGAAGCCGAAAATGGGGACAATGGAGAGCTTAAAGTTTTTGGTATCTTCAAAATACATCAGAAATCTTGCCACTTTAGTGGTAGCATATGGTATAAGCATCAACCTCGTTGAGGTTACATGGAAATCAAAGCTTAAAGCCCAGGTAAACAAACTAATCCTCCTCCATCCACACCATCTCTTACCACTTAAACTAACCAATCACTTAACCCATGTTTCTTCCTTCTAAACTTCACAGTTCCCATCACCAAACGAATACTCTTCGTTTATGGGTGACTTCTCAACTGCCACCGGGGTAGTAACTTTCACCATGATGCTTCTGAGCCAATGGATTTTCGGCAAATACGGTTGGGGAGTGGCAGCTGCTATTACACCCACTGTCTTGCTTCTAACCGGAGTCGGATTCTTCTCATTGCTCCTATTTGGTGGCCCTATCGCTCCTTTGCTAACTCAATTCGGAATGACACCACTTTTAGCAGCGGTATATGTTGGTGCAATCCAGAACATCTTCAGTAAAAGTGCAAAATACAGCTTATTTGATCCATGCAAAGAAATGGCCTACATTCCTTTAGATGAAGACACTAAGGTTTAATTTGAACCGTTACTCAGAATTTCTTCTTACCATATTCAAAGTTTTAGTACTTAAAATTAGCTTTATTTTCAGGTTAAAGGCAAGGCAGCCATAGATGTTGTTTGCAACCCATTAGGGAAATCCGGAGGCGCTTTAATCCAGCAGTTCATGATCTTGACATTTGGATCGCTAGCAAACTCGACTCCGTATCTCGGAGGCATACTTCTTGTGATTGTTCTTGCATGGTTGGGAGCAGCTAGGTCTTTAGATGGTCAATTCACTGCACTAAGGCAAGAGGAGGAGCTCGAGAAGGAGTTGGAAAGAGCTGCGGTGAAGATCCCAGTCGTCTCTTCGGATGAGAACGGTAACGGATCGTTTTCCGGTGAGTCGATGCTGAACCCTAGCCGAGGGGACTCGTCGTCGGAACCTTCATCGCCTCAGAGTGCGTGAGGGTTAATGTTCCTTTTACTTGAATAATGGGAGCAATAAGCATTTGATATAGTAGACTGGTATGATTCTTCTTCAGGTTTTGAATCCTGTGATTCTTATGTTTAGTTCTTTGTAAGATTTGCTTTTCAGCTTCTGAAATAACCAGAGCTACTTTAGTCATGCCAGTTGGTTTGATGAATATAAAATAATCATTCAATTTAGTTAAAAAAAAGAAACTTGTCTGTGCATCTTATTTAGTTTATTAATTCCCACTGTCTGGTTAAATAACAGTGTCTGCTGTTGTTGCAAAAATGAATTTAAAATTCATATAAATGGTTTCTATTTGGAGACTTGTGATGGTTGGTAAATGCATTACGTATAATATGTTTTTATATAATTATTTCTTGATGTTTCGCTTGATGGAGATTGAAATGAATCATATATTTGAAAATTACTATATTTTAAGTTGATTAATTTTACACAGTGGTGGTTTCAAAATCGATGTCGGATATCGAAAGAGACTCTCACATCGACTTTCATTACTGTAATCTAGTCGTTTCGAAGCACTAGACATCATCAAATTACATATTATCAATTTTGAAGACATATTAGTAAAATTATGTTAGCATCAAATTAATTTGTCTTAATAAATTTTATATTGGACATAAATGTGACTGTGATGTGGGATTAAAGATAGCCGAGCTCTATGGAATCTGGTAAGCGTTTGTCTGATGTGAAGATACAAACTATAGCATTAAATTTGCGACATTTTTCATTAAATGCTGCTTCTACCTCCGGGCAGGCGCCAAGATCATCTGTCCCATTTTTGGTAGACCACACAGTGACCCACCAATCACGCGGTGCTACACGTGTATTGATGGACCATGTTTTTACCAGTAAAATATTTATTTATTGGTAACATGGCCCACCAATGCACGCGTGGCACCGCGTGATTGACAAAAAATGGGTCAGAAATCCGGATTGCTGGGCAGGATCTCACAATTTCTGCAATCCCAACCCTGCCACATGCTCTTCTTATGTAATAAAAAAATTTACTATTGCTGACATCAAGAAATTCTCCCGAAATACTCTTTGCCATATGTACAACAATTTTGTTACTATTATTATATCAAAGATTTGGCAACAAATATATTATAAAAAAAAGAGTTGAAGAAAGAGTGAAGACGACAATTGATTTTAATGCCAATATTCCCTCCAATGACATCTCATGGCTCAATTCTATATTCCTTATGGTGAAAAAGAGAAGTCACTACAAAGCCTCTCATCATACCCCACCGCCAAAATCTTATCCTCCTCTCCACCAATGCTCACAAACCAATGATAAGTTAAAACCGACAGGACCCCTTGCATCTATAAAATGACTTCATCAGCGTATCAATTTTTATGAGTATTTACCGACTTTCTCATTTTATTACTAGTAGTTGGGATATATAATTGTAACAAACGAATTATATGTTCAGCTGAAATTACCTTAAACTATATTATTATATTTAATTTTTTGTACAAAATACCTATATTTCTAAATAAAATTACATGAAATAGTCTGTTTAAAAAGTTATCTTTTGTCCTTTTTCGTATAATGAAATCTCGTACGCAGTTGTATTTCTCGCTTTATTATTTAAGAGAACATAATATTTTGTAAAAATAGAGTATCTCATAAAAGAATAAAATAAACACGTTAGTTTTTTTTTAATGTAGTTTTACTTAAATATGAGGTAATTTCTTACTGTTTTAGTAGCAATTATCTATCTACCTACAGGGACTTGTATATGTAAATGTAATAACATCAAGAAGACATAACTGACTATATCCTCTGCAATAAAATGCAGACTTCAGCATCGCAGCAATCCACCATATTATCCGGCAAACTATCCGCTTTCGCAGACGAATGTTGCATTTCCGAAACCGATTATTTCTTCAAAACTCTAACCAAAATCCAAGAAAAGGGAGTCAAGCCCGACCTCATCGCCTCAATCATCACACACTACGTCTCAAAATGCCTCCCCGAATCCGCCGGCGACGCAGGCGAAAGCGCCACCGCCTCATGGCGGAAGAAGAAACTCTTCATCGAAACCCTCGTCGGAATCCTCCCCAAAGATAACGAGGCCGTCCCCTGCAGCCTCCTGCTGAGGATTCTGCGCGCCGCCAACACGGTCGGGGTCGAGGCCGGGTGTCGGGCCGAGCTCGAGGAACGGGTTTCTCGGCAGCTCGATCAGGCCTCCTTGAGGGATTTGATGATTCCGTGCTGCGGCCACGAGTGCGCGACGCTGCTCGATTTCGAACTCGTTCTGAGACTCGTGAGGAGGTTTTTGAGTTCGGAGGAAGTTGCGAGGAGTGGAGGGGCGTTGATGAGAGTGGCGAAGCTTGTGGATTGTTATATTGCTGAAGCGGCGGTTGATTGTAATTTGAAGTTGGGACAGTTTTTTGCGCTTGCGACGGTTCTGCCGAGTCATGCCCGGTCCACGGACGACCGGCTTTATCGTGCCATTGATATATACCTCAAAGTAAGCAATTCAACTAGTTTAGTCCTTTAGTCAAATAATGAGAATTTCATAGAATCTTAAGGTTGTCTGTATAGCTCTATATTCCTTTTAGTGAAAGTATGCATATTAAGGAAATATAAACGGTATTGAAAAAGGAAAAAAAATCGTGTTCATTTGAAATTAGGTCAAGGTTACATGTGTGTGTTTTATTACAAAAATTTTCTTGGGTTTGTTCAATTACTTTGTTAATAAAATGACGATATTGCAGCTTTATTCATAATTTTTATTTAGATTTTTATGGGTTTTTTAAATATTTTACCTGCTGTCATAACTCCTAAAATCTCAAATACGGTTAAAGAAATGACGTAGGTTTTATTAAAAAAAAAACAGTTTTTTTTAATAAAACAAGTAAAAGTAGTTTAATGTAGCTTTAAGTGATTGTGAAGTATCTTTTTGTCTATTTTTCTTTGTCCAATATACAAGTTTTGAGCGGTCATTACCACCGACATTATGCAACTCGGTATTTTCATTTTTTGTTGGGTGGTTGATCAATAGGTTTAATTCCGTTAAGGTAGATTTAAAATTGATAATAGTTTTTTTTTAAGGGTAACCCAGACCTCACTATGCAAGATTCGTAGTTTTGCCACTACTATATATCTGTTACACAATTTTCTGTGGTTTGGGTGATTAGGCACATCCAGATTTGTCGAAGCAAGATCGTAAGAGGCTTTGCACGTTGATCGAGAGCAGAAAACTGTCAGCAGAAGCCTCAATCCACGCCGCTCAAAACGAGCGGCTGCCGGTCCGGGCCGTCATCCAAGTCCTCCTCTCGGAGCAGGACAAACTGAGCAGGCACATCGACTGGAGCGGCTCTTTAAGCGGCACGCGCAGCCCGGGGATGGGGATGGGTCTGGACGCGCGCTGCCACTCGAAGCGCGAGGTGGCGAGCACGCAGCAGCTGGAGATCAGGAGGCTGAAGGAGGACGTGCTGATGCTGCAGAGCCAGTGCATGAGCATGGAGAGGCAGATCGAGAAGCTGCTGGAGAAGAAAAAGGGGTATAACTTCAGCTGGAAGAAGCTCGGGATCAGTGGCGGGTTTAGGAGTAAGATGGGGCCGCTTGAAGGCGGAGATGACGCGGCGGAGGCGGCTGCGTTGAGGATGAATACTCCGATGCAGATGAAGGCGAGGCTTGTTGGAGGGAGAAGTAGTTCCAAGAAGTGGAGGAAATCAATGCAAGGTAATTAAGACATTTTTTTCGTAACATGTGGGATGTGTAGTTGGATTAAGTTCCCTCTTACATTCATACTATAGTTTAATCTCTTGTTATTATTCGACTTTCTCCATTTATACTTGTCATCCTTGTACTGTTACGTTTTTAACATATAACCGCCTTTTCGTCATGATTGAAAAGCAATATACACTATATATGCACACATCTCGATCGGCTTATACATGTCATCTTATTTTTCTCATTATCATCAGTAGCAGACTTCACAGCCGACTGCACGCTACAGTACCATGAATTACACCTTTAAATTTTAAAATTACCACTCTAATTTATTAATTTTAAAAATCACTTTGGGTTGTGATTATATTCAGCAACAATCTTGGTCTGCCCTTAAATATTGTTCCAATTTTATCGACGTAGGGACATCGATATACAGTGACAGAGCCACATTGATAATATATTATAAGATTCATTACATTCTATATGTTCCTCCTAATTATATTATATAACTATATAAGAAAAATCTTGTTGTGCCGGAACGAGCAAACGTGATTTCACGCGACAATTATCACTCGTAATTTCAAATACGTGTGGAATTTAATTCTTTGGTTGTTTTTCTATTGGGCCTCTATTGGGATTAGATGAAGGTATAACTTGGCCCATATTCACTTTGTAATCTGTATCAATTCTTCATATTATTACAAAATAAATCTAATATCCATGAGAAATTATAAAATAGAAACAAAAATAATTCCTCCATCTACAACAACATCTTGTATACTAAAAGTCAAACTACTTATTACTTGTAAATTTATTTGTGAATATTTCTCCATCCAAATTGAACCCACCCACACGTTAAAAATAGAAGAGAATCAACACTTCAACTTGTTAGTGGTCAATTCTACTACATATGATTTTTCTGTATAACGATTAGAGATTTTTCTCGTCAAATAAAAAAAAATAATACCATCATATTTACTCTTTTTATGAGTTAATCATAGTAATACAAAACATGTAAAATGCTATATTCTTGATAGCATAGAAAATGCTATTTAGAGAATGCAAATTCTAGACTACGTATCACCTGATTTGCCTTCACCATAAATTGTTAAAATTTCATGACATACTGGTGTGAATTAACCTATTTTAACGTATTTTCCGAGCTATTGCAAATACATACGTAGGTTTGTTTAGACTATATATTGAATAAGGAATGCTGATTTTTCTCGAAAAAAACTAAAATGAAAAATGATTATGATAAGACATCTCGATGATGTTAATTTCTTCTACAAAAATTTCTCCTCGAGGCAATTAGGATATCAAACTAATTCTCTAGCTTACTCATGTATAGCTTTGGACAACTATAGTACTATACTACTTCAACTTGATAATTAATTATTCATTGTGCTAAGTTGGTAACCGTGGTCCTTGGTCATGAGATTATGTCAACTTATTTGGAGTTCGGTTTATTTTTTATGTTTCTTTTTACTCTCTTCGTCTCATTCATCGTGTCTTTCTTTCTTTTTTTCTTTTTTTTTTTTTTCATCTTGTTGCATCTCCAAAATGATAATTTTACACACAACTAATCACTCTTTTTTTGTGGAATTCATCCTTTATTTCATAATTAAAAATTCTTTTTAATATACATGCAAAAAAGAAATCAAACATGTTCGTTGAGACGGAGGGAGTACTATATAGTAAATCTCTATTGACGAATTAAATTTAAATACTTATAAGTTTGTTTTTATGGTTTTATTTATTTGTTTTGAACTAATGTTATTTGACCTTCTCCATATACGAAGGGGATAGTACTATTGGTATTATCTACACTTTTAGTGGTGACGGCCACTGTCCGACCATCACCTAGCAAGTTCAACCTTTGATTGAAATAATATTAACAATTTATGATGAATAAAATAAAAGTGTTTTTCCAGGAGAAAAGGGAAAATTAAATGAAAAGAAACATATAGACTGCGGCACTAGTTGTTTCTTTTTCTTTTTTCTTAAGAAAAAGCCGGCTAATTAAATGACACTCACTAGATAGATTACTAGCATGTTGGTTACATGTTGTATGACTTTTTCAATGGTTATCGTGAGGCTTCTTGTAGGTTAATAAATATAAGGATATAAAATATACATACAGGCTTATTAATAATATATGTATTTTAATTATATAAATATTAAAAACAAGTAAGCAGCTAGGGAGAGGAAATATGGCTAACCAACCTATAAATTAACCAAACAAGAAAAAAGAAAAAGGGAGAGGATAAGTTTTTAGTTAATTCAATTTAATTAATTTTTGGTTTGAATTTCAGAGTGAGTCCTCCTCTCTAACTAAGAGAAGCGCAGTAATTGCTACTATAGGTTGGGAAAACACAATTTAATTACTTGCTGCCACGACCAAAAAAATACTATATCTTAATCAATTACTTTTTGGATTTGTATTATTCCATCGTCCTCTCAATTTATTATTTACTCACCTCGTTCCATTTGACTTCATATCTTTTCAGCAGGAGGTTAAGAAAAGTGGTTGGTTGTGTGTAGAAGAATGACTTACACACAAAAAAAATAAAAGTTTGTGTAGTAATTATTTTCCTTTCTAGAAAATGGGAAAAATCAAGTGGGACATCCCGAAAAACAAAGTGAGACAAATTAAGCGGGACGGAGAAAGTATTTTTTTTAAGATTTTTTTTAATTTTCTTTAATTTTTTTTAAATTTATAGCCTGAATAACTTAGCAACAATCTATTTGGAGATCTAAAAACTCCACATCTCATCATTATCCCGATTAAGAGGAGTAACTGAGCTGCTATCAAAACTACATAGTTTTGTATTACACATAAATTTTTTGGGATAATAGTATCTGATCTCGTTTATTTGAGCTTATATTGAAAAATAAGCTACTATTACTAGTACTACTACTACTACTACTACTACTACTATTATTATTATTATTATTATTATTCAGTTATAAATGTATTGGTAATAAAACTAAATTACATGAAAATCATAATTTTACTAAAATTTAGTATCAATTATATCTTAATTAATAAACAAAACAATAGTCTTAAATAGAAAAAAAAAATAGGATGTTGCTTCAAAGTCAATGGAGCATGAAATAAATAGCTAAATTTTGTTTAGAAGAGTGACCAAGAAATTACATTTTCCACGATGAGAAGAACTGCTTCCATTGTTAGCAAATATTAAATAAATGAATATATATAATACTCGGGAAGTTGATTGTTGATATTAATTGGAGATTAAAGAAGTCGATTGTGCTAGTTCTAGGATAAACTCGTTCTATGCTGGATTTTAGGTTCTGTATCAAATTCACTTTTTTGCAAAAATAATTGCACGTTTTGGTTATTTTTATTTCACTTAACAAACTTCATTTCTGCGTAGGTGAGAGCGATGATATAGACGGTGGCGAGAAAAAAATTTCCTGATTGTCTTGTTAAACGCAAACCTTTTGTTGTGATGAAATTTATGGCTTTGGATGACGGAATACAATTTTATCGAGATTATGCCCCTTTTTGTGGATTTGACGTTAGATTTGCTACCAATCGTAAACACATCGATGAAACCTTGTTGCTTAAATACGTGTTGTGTAATCGTGAGGCGCAGAACGCATATGATGGAGGCGATCGAACCAGTGAAAAC
This sequence comes from Lavandula angustifolia, assembly GCA_028984105.1. Taxonomy (NCBI): domain Eukaryota; kingdom Viridiplantae; phylum Streptophyta; class Magnoliopsida; order Lamiales; family Lamiaceae; genus Lavandula; species Lavandula angustifolia. Next base: position 10,095,497 of record CM054821.1, on the reverse strand, counting down.
GAATTCTAGATTTACTATGTAACAATTTATCTTGTTTTTAAGGTTTATGTTAGTTCTCGAACTGGATGATGTGCTGTGTTTAATATTCGAATGTAATGCTACATGCAACCGACTATTCGAAAAAAGTGCTGTTAATTTACGATATTTGTGAGTATTAAATACGTATATGAAAAGTGAACTTTTGCCACAGTAATAGTGCATGTGTTTTAAGTATAAAGCACAATTGTCGTAGGAACAAAGTGAAAAATTAAAATACATATAAGAGTATCAAAACTACTAGCATCATAAGACCAGTCTTAAACTACCAAAACAAAGAGTATCACAATTCGAACAATTCACTACTAATAACTCCAAATCTTAATTGAGGAGAAATCTGTCTATAAAGTGCACTGCACTAAATCATTTGTGCAGTTAATCGCAAACAAACGTGCAGTAAAATATATTAGTTTATGAACCTTGCATTGCAAACCACCATCCACTAAATATGTGTAGTAAATATTAACATAAAGTGCACTTAATGAATGCAATTTGTGCAGTGATTTTCCGTTTCCGGTCATTCTTTTCATCTTCTCCCGCATAGCTTTCTGCACCGCTCGTATATGTGCAGCGAGTGTCGTCGTATCCGTCTTATAATCTTCGCGCTTCTTTGCCATCTAAAGTATTTATAAAAATTATGACATTGACGATCGATTAGAACACTATGAAGATGAAACCAACCACACAAAAATTGAAAACAACACAAGAAAGAATGGGCGTTTCTTGTGATTTCCACCGCCCATGGGAGGGATTCTGCAGTTTTTCGTGGTTTAGGAGAATATGGGGCGAAAGGTGTGGGAAAACAATTTGAATTTTTGCAGTTTATCCTTTTGTGCAGTTATTTTGCAAAGAAAATGCAGTGCATTATTTTTAGGGTAACATGGAATTTTACCCTATACCCTTCGTGCAGTTATTTTACAAAGAAAGTGCACCGAATTTTTAGCTCTCTAATATTCAATCTCAACTATAGATTGTCTTGATCCAATAACTTTATAATTGTTCTTAATTCTTATAATAAGGGGCGTTCTCACATGATCCACTCCATATATATATATATATATATATATATATATATATATTTAAAACTAAGTTTTTCTTTGAAAAAAGAAAAAAGCATTTCATTCAAATTCAGTCATAAATATAATCAAATATCATATTTTGTACTAATACCAATTAACTACTCCCTCCGTCCATAGATATAGTCCAGTATACCAAATCGGGGTGTCCCACTACTCTTGTCCAGTTTCCTTTTTTGGAAAAAAAATTAAAAATGTAACTAACCTAATCTAACTCAATTACATTAATTACCATTAACTAAACCTAATTAAAAATTAAAAAGTCAAAAATAAAAAAACTTTTTATTTTTCAAACAACTTTCCTAAACCCTAAAAACATTTCATCTACCTATCTACATCCTGCGCCGCCCCAAATCCTAAGAACTCTATCATCTTCTTCCATACACCCACACCATTTCTCTTGTAAGAGTTCGACAATATGAAATCCGAGCCGTGGGTTTCTCTCACGGCTGCTGACTTCTACCACGAGCCTCCCAAAGACGATAGTGGCTGGGTGACAGTGAGGAAGCCGTACGATGGGCAACGACGCACGGTGGCCACCGAAATTCGCAAGGATTCCCGGCGGTCCAAGCGAAAAAAGCCTTCGCCGCTTCTTCATTCGATAGATCCGGTATCTACTCTAGGGGCCGCATCGGATCTAACCTCTAGGCTCGATAGCAAGGCCACCGGCGCGATGATGAAAGCCGCTACAACCACGGGTCGAACACCGCCACTCTCGCCGGCCAGATCCAACTCGCAGATCGACTGGATCTGTCCTTCATGTTCCGTTGGACTCGCCAGCCGGCCCGATCTGAGCGCCAATGAGGTTAGCGTCGCGCCGAAGAGGACTTCTGACCTTCAAGAGTTCTCTGCTCTGCTGGAGCGTGAAGGGTTCAAGGCTGCGCCAGAAATTCAGCTTGATCATTCGGATATACTTAAGATATGGGTGCCACACTTATTCAAACGGGTGCGATCTTTCCCTCTCTTAATTGTATTTTTTATTAACTCAAATTCATTCGATTACAAGTTGAGTAGAGCACGTTTGGTTGATGAGGGTTTAGTGTTATGAAATGATGAAATAAATGCACACATACAACTGCTGCCAATTGGATCACATATCAATGAGATGCATTACTACGAGATATGTTTATTCCTCTATTCTCTTAAGACAATTATTCTTGTGTAATTTCATCTTGTCTCCTATTGTTGGCTGCCTATTTCTGTATAGATGTATTATTCTCTGATTTGGGCTTGTATTGCGATTGGTGTTTGATGGTTGGCTGCCATGAGTCTAAACTATCTTCTTGTTGCAATGTCATGTCTCCTATGTTGGGTTATATTGCAATTCATGTTTGATGGCTAGGTGCCATCAATCTAAATTATCTCTTATTGTCTTTTTCTTGGTTTTCTTTGATGTCTCCCATTGTCTTTTGCTGGCTTATATTGCAATTGGTGTAACATGGTTGGCTGTCATGTGTGTAAATCTCTTGTTGTTGATAATCTGTCAAAGATAGTAAGATTGTCATTCATGCAAAGCTTAACACCACTTCTCCACAAGTTATATTAAGTGCCCAACCTGTACAAAATGTTCAGAGAGACTAATATTAATGCCGAATCTGTACAAAATGCTCCACATTATGTGGAGTCTTTTCAAAAAATATGTTCCTAAGTTAAAAGTGTACTTTACAAAATACTACTCCACTTTACATTGCAACTTAACAAAAGATAACTACCTATTACCAAAAAATATAATATTGCTACTTAGATAGTCATATACCCAACCTCCTTTGTAGTTGTTCAGTTTCTTCGATCAACCTATTCTCCAACATGTATGTAAAATATTCCCTCACCAATTCTATTGGTACTTCCAGATTAGAAGGAAGTATATCTTGTCGTGCTAGAGCATCCTTTTTCATATGGGGTAGCTTATAGCAATTCTGACATTTAACCTTCATAATCTCAACCATACATCCCTGTAGGCTTAAGAAAACCTTATTTAGAGTTATAGGAGATAGTGCCTCAAATGAATTACAGACATCAGCTACCAATTGATCCACATTAGTGCATTTAGATTCAATCTGAATGCTTTGTATTGCTCTGAACCATCCAAGATTGTTGACATTTGTGTCTGGAGAATTGGGTAGTTGGTGCACAATCCTAATGTCAAAACCATCTTGGCAAGCTGCTTTTCTGAAATCCACATTAGAATCTTTAATGTGAGGCTTCACATTATCTTGCTGTATAAATATTAACTTATCAGCCAAAGGAGGCCATTTCCTCCTTATTGCTGGCAATATCTGTATTGTAAAAAATTGAAATTAGTTATAGAACATTAATGCGTAATCTGAACCAATGTACTTGCTTCATTGCTGCATATGATAGCCTTCTTCACTATTTGTACAGATTCTAGATTCTATCTGAGAATCTGTTATTAAAATGAATACCAATATTCTATAAAGTACTCCTACTGAACATAAATTAATGAACTACTGAACTTGTTAACTGGCTTCATACCTTAGTAATTAAGCACTCTCAATTGGCTTTGTCTCCAATGTTCCAGCAACTCTGTTTCTGCTCTTTCTAATAGCTGCCACTTTGTGTGTAAATGGGAAGATACCTATCTTCCCATCAAACAACACCTCACCATTGCTTCCAAATACAGGCCTACTAACCGCACACATGAACATCACTTTCGTGATGAAGTTCTTGCTCTTGCAAGACCTGTGTGGTTCTGCCTAATTTGGAGTAAGGTACACTCTGTGTGAAGCCCTTGTCATGTAAAACCACTTCTCATCAATGTGCACAATGTTGTGCATGCTCTCGAACTTCAAGTTTTGTAGGATTCTGTCAAACTCTAATGCCTCTATCGAAAATCTAAGCCTTAAGAACTTATTATCAAGTGTGAGGGCAGGCTTTATAGCATTAGTGTGTGCTTTGATCAGACCTTCACTAAACCATCTCCATACCGTGCTCTTGCTCACTGTTATTCCTTTTGCTAGTCTTCGTATGGTGGATCTGTTCAATATGGAAAGACTCTCAATTATTGGAAGATCAATCTGGATTTTCCTTGGCCGTTTGATTGATTTCTTTGCTGAAATAATGCTTAGAAGTTGACCTTCATCAGTTTGTTTTTTTCCTGCAGCCCATACCCTAGACACTGTATGAGGACAACGGTTGAATTTCAGACCAGCCGCTTTGAGCTTGCCTCTTTGGGGTCGGCCATTCTTGCCGGGCGGAAGCAGGAACTGGAATATATTGAGTTTTTCTGCCACGGAAAGATATTTTCTCCTTGTCATATTGAAATTACAACTTGTAGTAATATGTATGCTTGTATAGAAGTCAGTATTTATAGGTTTAGAAATGCAGGGAGTTTTGAAAAGGGTTTGAAATTTTGAATGTTTTTTCAAATTTTTGGCACCGAGGACAGATCTGCTATTATAGTTGCAGCACTTTGGTGAATTGTTTACTGTTTCATGATCAATTAAAAGCATCAGGGTTTTCTTTTTAATTTTGTTAATGTAGAACATCTTTTTATCCTGGTAATACTCCCTCGTGAATTAATCCAATGAATGTATAATTTGATGAATCATTTTTTATAATTTTCCTATAGGAGTAATACAGTTAATTTGATTGTAAAACTTGGCAACTGTACAACATATATTAACTCTATAGTGTGCATTATTAAAAATAAGCATATATAAATATTTATAAAATCAAATTACAAAAAGTTAAAAAATAAATATAAAAATAATAAAGGCAAAATGTGAGTCTTAATTGAAGAGAGAGAAACAATTAGCAAAACACTTTAATGTTGGGTCCTACCACTACACCACAATTAACAACCCTCCTTAAAAACCGCGCTGGAAAGAAAGTGGAATATCTATGGGACGGAGGGAGTAGTAAATACCAAACACTTCCTATAGCCATTACATTCCCCACTAATTCATATTCTTTACCGTTATCATACTTAAATCCATTACCAAATAGTCTCTCTAATATGAGGTCTTTCAATTCAAATCATTAATAAATGACAAGGAAAATAAGGAGGTGGATGAAGAAAACAAGAAAAATAAGGAAGATTGTAGGTGAAGTCGACCTCATATAAGATTTTGTGAATCCCTTATACACTAATGCGAGTGATGATCATGTTCTAATTGAGGATGTGTACTCTTTCCCAAAAGAAAGGAGGATGTCAGAATAACTGCAATTTTCTTAAGATGATATGTTATAATTGCACCGTTTTTAAAGTAAAAAAAAAAAAAAAAAACAGAAGGAAAAAGTAAAATTGGGAGGTTGTATACTTGTAGTAGAATCAGTATTAACTACTCAGATAAAACTCAAGTCGCGAGCCGCGGCGGGGAAAGAGTTCCTCACTTGGCACAGTAACGTGAAGACTAAGGCGTGAATGGGCAGACTCTTCTCGCATTTCCGCGTGAACATGGGAAACATCAGCATAGGCAGAGAATGTAGTGAATCGCTCGGCATCACTGGGAGTATCTCTTCAATGGGCATTCAAATTATAAAAGATCATGTAATTCCAACTAAGAATTCTCCGGGGCCTTTAGGAACAGCCTTTCTAATTGCGAATGTTTATTCATTTTATCATTTAATAACTCATAATCAGATTTTAAATTCAAGTTAATTCTATTTCGCCTCTTCCCCAGAGAAAGACGATCAACATGATCGGGATAGCAGACTAAAAGCTATGGAACTTGGGTGTGGTAAAAACAGCTTGCTTGAGTTTGCAAATTAACTCATTGAATAGTAAACGATCCCGAGGAAAGGTTCTTTAGACAATAAACAACACTAATTTAATCCTAATTAATTTGGAGGTTTGGACTCTAGGTTTTGATAGAATCAGAAATTTCCATGGTGTAGAAGAGGGACACTCGGACACATTTATTCTCATGACTTTGCATGCATGAAATTAGCATCAAGCGGCTGAAGCCTATTTCACTAGCCTATGCATAGCTGTCCAAATCCACATCAATGTCAATTTTAAATTTAATTTTTTATATCTAGTATTATGATCAAATATTTATCTCCCTCACTCCCTCAGCTATATGTTTACATCTTCTTGTTCTGCTTTTCACCAATGAATTAGGTAGTCGTTCTTTTTGCATGGAATCTGCAGAACTTGAAAATCTGAACTGACCAAACTTGAACAAATAGTTTATGATTCAATCTTGGAAAGTTTAAGGTTTGGAGGGACAGAAATGGAGATCACTAGCAGCCTCCGGAGAAGTTCTTCGGCTTGGATGAGCAACCGCCAGCAAGCATTTTCTCAGTCATCACGCGAAGAAGATGATGAAGAAGCTCTAAAATGGGCTGCTCTTGAGAAGCTTCCTACCTTCGACCGTTTAAGGAAAGGAATCTTGCTCCGGTCGAGGGGAGAGGCAGAGGAGGTCGATGTAACCGATCTTGGATATCAAGAGAAGAAGAAACTGGTCGATAAGCTTATTAAGACGACCGAAGAGGATAATGAGAAGTTTTTGATGAAGTTCAAGAACCGGATAGATAGGTAGTTTTACCTCTTCTGCTCTTGATCACTTTGATTCTTAGTTTTGTTCAGTTAAATAATATGTCTTGTTGTCGTAGGGTTGGGATTGATTTGCCGACGATTGAGGTTAGATTCGAGAACATTAAGATTGATGCAGAGGCTTATGTAGGCAGCAGAGCTCTGCCTACCTTCATCAACTTCTTCAGCAATGTGTTTGAGGTAATAATTAATCCCAAGTGTTTTTCCTCCTCTTGATCATCTTTCTGCAAATGGGAGCTTCTGATATGACGCGTTCTTCGTCTTGAAGGACCTTTTGAGCTCCCTTAACATACTCCCCAGCAAGAAGAGGCCGTTAACAATCCTAGACGACATCAGTGGAATCTTAAGGCCAAGCTGGTAATTGATCTTGTTCTTGTCCTTGCTAATGTTGTTTCAAGTCTTCACTTATGTTAATGTAATTGAGTTTCAATTTATTAATTTTGTTTTTGTGTTTGTCGGAGAAGAATGACACTTCTTTTAGGCCCTCCGGGTGCAGGAAAGACAACGCTTTTGCTGACTTTAGCTGGGATGCTTGATCCTGCTTTGAAGGTCTGTCAAAACAGTCCTTTTTATTACATGATTCTGTCTTGAAATGAACTACTTTTCCCACTATGAAACTAAATTCGAACACTGATTCTGGAGAAGCAGTTTTCCGGGAGAGTGATGTACAATGGGCATGGGATGAATGAATTTGTCCCACAAAGAACTGCAGCATACATAAGCCAAAATGATGTGCACTTAGGGGAATTGACCGTGAGGGAAACGTTAGCCTACTCCGCGCGATGCCAAGGAGTCGGAAGCAGTCACGGTTCTTTTAGTAACGACAACATAAGAATGCATACTGTACCGTATGCAAGATCAAGTGAGAAAAATTAATGTGTTTTCATGTCAAACTCTGTGCAGAAATGCTTGCAGAATTGTCAAGAAGAGAAAAAGAGGCAAATATTAAGCCTGATCCTGACTTGGATGTCTACATGAAGGTAAGAATTTTCCACTCAAAATAAATGCAGTCTGATATGATTTTATGCTGAGGTTTTTGCTCATGTAGGCAGCAGCTACAGCAGGTCAAGAAACAAGTATTGTAACATATTATACATCATTAAGGTAATTGCACCACTCATAAGCCTTCCAACTCATATTCATGATGCATGAATACTAATCAAAACTCATATATTTGCAGATACTGGGGTTGGATGTTTGTGCTGATACTCTTGTTGGAGACAACATGATCAGAGGCATCTCCGGCGGGCAGAAAAAGCGTGTCACAACCGGTAAGAAGGTGTTCTCTTGACTACCTATATGTCGGATTCTGGTCACGCACATGACGTTTCATTTTTTCTCGCAAAACACAGGAGAGATGCTGGTCGGACCATCGAAAGCGCTCTTCATGGATGAGATATCAACCGGACTAGACAGCTCGACGACTTTCCAAGTCGTGAATTCGCTCAGACAGTCCATCCACATCATGAAAGGGACCATACTGATGCCCTCCTCCAGCCAGAGCCGGAAACATACGCTTTGTTCGACGACATCATCCTCATATCCGAAGGGCACATCGTCTATCAAGGCCCTCGCGAACACGTGATTGAGTTCTTCGAACTGATGGGCTTCAAGTGCCCCGAACGCAAAGGCATTGCCGATTTCTTGCAAGAAGTAGGCTAAGGCCCCGTTTGGTTGACAGAAAGGAATAAAATCGGAATCATGAATCATTCCTGAAGGTATGGAATGAAGGAATGATTCCTGAAAACAGTTGTTTGGTTGCAGCAGGAATGAACTTGATTTCAAAATGTGTTTGATTTGATTGAAGGAATGAAATGAAATCAATTTAATAAATTTATTAAATAAATTTGTACACAAAATATCATATTCTATTATATATTATATCATTTTGAAACAAAAATAAAATAAAATTTAAACATAAAAAAATCTAACGAAGATGTAAATCTACGAGCGATCACATTTCCTTCGCCAAACCCTGTCCAAACACAGTCCATAAAAAAATCTAACGAAGATATAAATCTAATGAAGATGTAAATCCTTGAGCTTTAGTCAATCCGAGAATAGCATCCATCTCCTTCGCCAAACCCGTCCAAACACAGTCCATAAAAAACACAAAATGAGTTAAGGTTATACACTTATGATTGCCATAAGTCTGTGGTTTTGGTTCACAGTCCAAACAAAGAAATCACAAAAGCACATATGAAACAAACCTCTCATAGTTGGTTGCTTCAGACTTTACTCTAGTCACAATTTGTCTGAAAATGGTCAAGTAACATTAGCAGGGACCATAAAACCTGATAAGAGTGTAAAACAGTTCCCTAACCAATTATGTATAATCCAGGCAAAGAATCAAGATACACTTAAAAATTGGTCAAAAATCTCTTTGTTGTTGCAAGAAAATGACTTGCTATATCATTTACTTGAGCATGAATTACAGCTCTCATCTTGGCCAATAAGAAACTACTATAACCATATTGTATACCAGCAATTACATAAAAATCAACACAGTAGTCAATTTATTCCATCCAGATATCACATAAAAAAATTAAAACTAATTATCAAAATCTAAACCACAACTTGCATATACTCACTTAACATAGATATGAATACTGCATAATTATTCATTAAATACAACGGAATAGGGGGAAAATTCGTTACCATGCCGGAGTGGCGGTGAACGATGTGGATTCTTCGATTGGAACCACAAATCTTGAGATCGACCAGAAACGTTGTTTAACTCTTTTGATAGGCTAGAAACGTTGACCAGAAACGTTGTTTAAAAATCAGAAAAACCATAAATCTTGAGATCGACCAGAAACGTTGCAACCACGGAACCGCGCGGTGGGTTTGGAGGAAGTACCTAGCAGATTGAGGGCGCCGCGGCGGCGGAAATGGAGGGCGGAGTGGCGGCGGCGACGGAGCAGATCTAGAAGCGGCGGCAGAGACGGACGAAAACGAGAGATGAATCGCACAACTTTACCTTCCCTTTCGTTCTTTGGAGGGTTTGTGAAGACACAGGGGGTGAGAGACGAAAACGAGAAAAAAAAAAAAAAAAAAAGAGAGACCGAGAAAAAAAGTAAGGGAATCAAATTTAAAAGTGCCCAAATGTAGAGGAATGAAAAGTGTTATTTGTAGGGCTATGAGGAATCATACATCTATGCGTTTTTGTTATCCAAACACGAGGAATGAAATCATTCATTTAAAATGATTCCTGATTCCATTCCTCCGTCCCAACCAAACGGGGCCTAAATGGACAAATTTTTTTCACTATCCATACCCGAAACGTATCAGACAGATTAAGAACATTAACATTAAACCTCTTCTCATTGCAGGTGACATCAAAGAAAGACCAGCAGCAATACTGGGCAGACAACGAGACGCCTTACCGGTACATCACCGTGAAGGAATTCTCCAACGCTTCCTTCCACGTCGGCCAGAAGCTAGGGTCCGATCTGGCCACCCCATACGACAAGAGCAAGAGCCACCCGGCCTCCCTCATGACCAGAGACTACGGCGTAAGCAAGATCGAACTGCTCAAAGCATGCCTATCGCGAGAGATGGTGTTAATGAAGAGAAACTCGTTCCTCTACGTCTTCAAGCTCTGCCAGATCAGCACAATGGCCTTAATATCAATGACGCTCTTCATTCGTCCGAAGATGGACAAGGACGACGCAACGGACGGGAGGATCTTCGCGGGATCTCTGTTCTACGCCATCACCTTAGCCACTTTCAACGGAATGGCGGAGATCGCCATGACCATCCAGAAGCTTCCGGTCTTCTATGAACAGAGGAATTTCTACTTCTTCCCTGCTTGGACTTATGCTCTTCCCTTATGGCTAGTCAGCATCCCAGTTAGTGTTGTTGAGATATTAGCCTTTGTGGTGCTAACTTACTACGAAATCGGATACGATTCCAACGTCGGAAGCTATATAACTAATTAAATATATATTTAGGCTATTTTTGTAGGAGATTTTACTTTTATGAATATGAATCTTGAATACATATGTTTTTTGACAGATTTTTCAAGTATTATCTGATACTGCTTGTTCAAATTCAAGCTGCATCGTCGTTGTTTAAACTGATCGGAGCATTGGGAAGAAACATGATCATACCCAACACGGTTGGCTTCTTCGTCCTCATGGTTTTCGCGCTGAGTGGCTTTGTTCTATCACGAAGTATACAATTTAATTTTGCAATTCTTTGATATTTACTCTCTTCTCTTTCTCACTTCCTCTTATTTCTTCTTAGAGAGTGTGAAGAAGTGGTGGTTATGGGGTTACTATTTGTCGCCTATGAGCTATGGAGATAACGCCATCCTTGTGAATGAGTTTAGAGGGAAAATTTATATCATAGACCAGGTCTACAAGACCTTATGGTCTAGAATTTAAGTTGTGTTTTCTTGTATTTTTTTATTTTTAAAATATTTCATGGGGCATGGTTTTAAACCATCAGGTCCACAACTTAAGTTGTGGACCTGGTCTAGGATAGAAAAATTCGTTCAGAGGTCACACTTGGAAGAAGCATGTAAGTTTTTATTATTTTTTTATTTTCCGTTTCCTTTTCGGTTTTTCTCATTTATTTTGTCCTCTATCGAAAATGGAAAGAAATGAATGGACCACAATTATCTAAAGCAGTGGACCCTACTATTTTATACTCTCTCATTCCGGTTATTCTTGTTTTAGTTTTCTTTTTCAATTGTCCCGTCATTTTGTCTTTGTCCGAAAAATGAAAAAAATTGCTGACCGCAATCAATCAATTAAACATTGGACCCCATAACTTTAACTCATCTCCACCTACTTTTTCAAACTTCGTGCCGAACACTACTAAGACAAAAATAACGGGATGTAGGGAGTATCTGAAACCCAATGGGGGCAGAGGGAGTATTTCTTATGGAATGTAGATGGCAATCATGGGATTGAGTTGTTTTTTCTTTGAAAAAGGCTTCATCGGATCCAAACGAGAGGCGTTCGTTGGGTTTGGAGGCGTTGGAGTCGATCGGGTACTTCACTGGCTCGTATTGGTACTGGATAGGATTAGGTGCATTGTTAGGCATGGTAGCCATGTACAACATCTTATCAACTCTTGCTCTCACGTATCTCAACCGTGAGTGAATCTACAATCTCTCTAATTTATATGATTCCTTTGGAATTTGTTGTTGATTTTTGTTTGTTGTGGTTTGCGTTGCAGCTATCGGAAAACCTCAAGCTATGATATTGATACCAGAAGATGAAAATGAAACCTCTAGTGGGATAGTTGGTGAGTTTAACATCACATAATGGTAGATAGGTTTCATACATATGCCTATATGTAGGTGCGACCGCGACCGCCCCCAAATTGTGTACTAATTCGAATTTTTTCTATTTTTTTATTTATTTTTATATAATCGGTGATTTTCTTTATATTTTTGAAATTTTTTCTATTCCGCCATCTAAAATTTGGAGATTTCATCTCATTTTCTATAAGTATATATTTGCATTTCGAAATATTAGATTTCGTCCTCTGGATTCTGATCCGATAATTACCTTTGTTTTGATAGTGAGAGAAGAAGACAGGAGGAGAGATGTTGTTCTTCCCTTCGAACCACATTCCATTGCATTTGATGACGTCAACTACTCTGTTGACATGCCACCGGTAATTAACTAACTAACAACTCATTAACGTGCTAACTTACTTCTAATATCAAGTAATTCTTATAATCTTTAATTTGATATATGCATGAAATGAAGAATCAAGGCGCAAGCGAGGATAGATTACTACTATTAAAGAGCGTTAGCGGCGCGTTTAGACCGGGAGTTTTGACAGCTCTAATGGGCGTTAGTGGCGCAAGTAAAACTACGCTAATGGACGTGTTAGAGTATCTCCAACCGAAGACTTTATTTTTAACATCATTTTACAGTTTCTGTCACATCAAACAGTAATCTCACTCCAACCCACAACCTCAAATTCATCCTCAAAAAGAATATTCTCCATATATTCCATTTCTTACTACTTTTTTTATTTTTACAACAATACCTATATATTTATCAATATTACACATTACACCCACAATAATTTCAATGAACAATTATATATGAAATATTTTTTATTATATAACTGAAAAATAAATAAATTACTTATGCATTAAATACTAGAAAATTACATAAAATGATAAAATAAAATTACAATAAAAAAAATAAATCCTCTTTAGTAGGCAATGAAGATTAGTAATCAATCTTCGGAATTGGTATACTCCGCCCACAAATGTAACATGTAACCTCTCTTCAAATATATATTTTTCTATTACTATTATTGTTCTATGTTATTCCTCTCTTCAAATATATACTTTTCTATTACTATTAATATTCTATGTTATTTTTCTTAATTTTCTTATAATTCTTAATAATCGTACTATTTATACTTTGCCACATCATAAGCTCGGAACAACTTGATTTAATCAATCTAGAGATTGTAATTAATGCCCAGAAATTAACGCACAAACATATCCTAAAAATTAACGCATAAACAAATCCTAGAAATTAAAAGCAAATTAATGCCAAGAAATTAATGCATAAACATATTCTAAAACATATTCTATTACTATTTTTTTTAAAAGCATAAATATATAGGCATTGAAATTAACGCTTCCTTCTTCTTTCTTCTTCCTTATTCTTTCTTCTTCCAATCAGCGCCTTTATTCTTCTTTGTTCTTCCAGTCAGCGCTTTTCTTCTTCTTTCTTATCCAGTTCTTTCTTCTTTCTTCTCCAATCAGTGGCGCTAATCTCCAATAGAATAGAAGGGTTGTTTTGCAATTTTTATAAGTATTATCCAGTTTTCCAGGTTCGACTACAAGACACACCAAAAATCCAGTGCAAGGAGAGAGAAAATCAGAATCTTCTCATTTTGCAGTTGCAAATGGCGTTCGGTTGGTCTTGATTTCGAACTGCAAAACTGTAAATTGAGTCCGGTTGGAGATGGTCTTAGCAGGTCGGAAAACCGGTGGATATATCGAGGGAAACATTACAATCTCCGGCTATCCAAAGAAGCAGGAGACGTTCGCTCGGATATCCGGATGCTGCAACCAGAACGACATCCATTCGCCTTGTGTCACCGTCTACGAGTCCCTCCTCTTCTCGGCTTGGCTACGTTTGCCTCAAGACGTGGACGCGGGAACAAGAGACGCGTTCGTGGAGAACGTGATGGAGCTCGTGGAGCTGAAGCCGCTGAGAGACGCACTAGTCGGGTTACCCGGTGTGACGGGTCTGTCGACAGAGCAGCGCAAGAGGCTGACGATAGCGGTGGAGCTCGTGGCGAATCCTTCCATCATATTCATGGACGAGCCCACTTCGGGGCTCGACGCCAGAGCGGCTCAGATTGTGATGAGAACGGTTCGGAACACGCTCGATACGGGTAGGACTGTGGTGTGCACGATTCATCAGCCTAGCATTGACATATCTGAAGCTTTTGACGAGGCAAGAATTTGGCTTAGATAAACACATTTTATTTTATTTTTTCTGACTTTTTTTTTTCGCAATTTCTTATTGTTTGTTTTGGTGGATTTGCAGTTGTTCTTGATGAAGAGAGGTGGGGAAGAGATATACGTAGGGCCGGTCGGCCGGCAATCCGCCAGTTTGATCCAGTATTTTGAGGTGAATCAGTGTTAGGAATTCAATCCTACACACGAACAATTACGTAATAAGAAACAAACATAATTACATAGCACCCAGTTAGGAATTTATAATAATGAGTATTTATATGTTGAGTCTATAACCGAGTTATAGGTAAAACTGCTAAACTAAACATATCTCCGCCGAGATGCTTGGGACCTCGGATTCCCACATGCATATGGGTCATAGATTTTCGATCAGACTCCACATATTTAATAATTATAACATCATTGTAAATTCAATCGATCTAGTGAATAAATGATAAAAGTATATTAAAATTTGTGTGTTTGAAATGCATAGGCTATTCCTGGAGTGATGAAGATCCGGTCGGGCTACAATCCTGCTGCCTGGATGCTTGAGGTATCATCTTCGGCCCAAGAGGCGGCTTTAGGCGTTGACTTTGCCGAGATCTACAGAAATTCAGAACTTTATAGGTCAGTTTTATCCTTAAATCACTAATTCGCGAGATCATGCATGCACCCTTTTTTTTTTTTTTCTTCTTCTTAGTTATAATGAAAAGAAAGTACAATTGACATCCGAATGAATACTAGGCGAAATAAAGCTTTGATCAGCGAGCTAAACACGCCCCGCCCCGGCACGGAAGACCTCCACTTCGCAACTCAGTACGCACAGCCTTTCCTCACTCAATGCGTTGCTTGCCTATGGAAGCAACACTGGTCGTACTGGCGGAACCCTCTCTACTCCGCCGTTAGGCTCGTCTACACCGCCTTCCTTGCCCTCATATTCGGCTCCATGTTTTGGGATCTTGGTGCCAAAAAGTAAGCACACCCCGCATAGTTTTTCATGAATAATCTCAGGGATCGTGAAAACAAGTACTGATGTTGTAGTATGTAGGGATTCAACGCTCCACATTTTCAATGCGATGGGTTCCATGTACGCCTCTGTCTTCTTTCTCGGAGTCCAGATCGCTTCGTCAGTTCAGCCGGTGGTGTCAGTCGAACGAACAGTCTTCTACCGTGAGAGGGCTGCAGGGTTGTATTCAGCTCTACCGTATGCATTCGGACAGGTACGTAGTAAAATTACATTATTGAATTCTCGACCATATTTGACTTAGTTGAAGTTCCTCTATTATGTCCCAAATTGACCTGCTATTGATCCTGTTGTTTGTATACAAGTTTGGATAATCTCTCCCCTTAAAAAGCCTTTTGAGGGGTGTATGGCTCAATTCATGGTCTAAAACATAGAAAAATTAATTATATTCCTGTTTAATCTCAGGCTGCCATAGAAATACCCTATTGTTTCATTCAATCCATCATTTACGGCACAATTGTGTACGCCATGATCGGTTTCGACTGGACTGCTAAGAAGTTCTTCTGGTACATATACTTCATGTTTTCCGCCCTCATCTACTTCACCTACTACGGCATGATGGCAGTGGCGCTGATGCCCAACGAGAACATCGCCAACATTGTGTCCTACTCGTTCTATGCCCTCTGGAACCTTTTCTCCGGATTCATCGTCCCACGACCGGTAAGCTCTATTGTCAATAAACAGCAGCTGCAGATTTCTCTCGTTTTTTAACTAACAACATGTTTCTACAGAGAACTCCGAAGTGGTGGAGATGGTATCACTGGGCTAACCCTGTGGCATGGACGCTGTACGGCTTGATCACGTCGCAGTACGGTGTTGAAATGGATGTGTTGGTCGACACGAAGCAAACTGTTCGACGGTTTCTGAGGAGTTACTTCGGATTCCGACATGAGTTTATCGGAGCCGTGGCGGCGTGGTAGCTGGATTCGGAGTTGTGTTTGGTGTTATATTTGCTTTTGGTATCAAGGTTTTTAATTTCCAGAAAAGATAGTTGCATTTTTTGTATGGTGTATTTGCTTAGTGTACGTCCGTTGAGAACTTGAGATAACTAGATTGAGATTCAGGGAATTCTATCAAATAAATTTGTAATGGACAAGTTTTTGAATTGTTTCGGTGCCTGACCCGACAACATTAGATTCGGGCCGGGTCGTTATCTTTGGGTTAGTGGATTGAAGTGCTATCTCGGTATCTCCTAATAAACTAAACCTTCCATCTTGCCTCAGTTTAGATCTTCTATCTATTTTTTAGTAGTACGATTTGTACATTATTATTAATTTCTTTTAGTTTTGACTTTTGAGCACCAAATTACGATAGATTTTGATATTTTATGGCATCAAGACTACATCAATTAGGTTTGCCGAGTGGCATTTGTGACCAAAACAAGATTCTCGACCATAGGGTGGCATCAAGACTACATCAATTATGGTATCGTGAATTTTATGTAGTTATTGAACTGCAACAATTTGGAGCTCTGTCCATGAATTTGGTGCTCTTCCAGATAAATTGAATATTTCTTTTTATATTGAATTTTATTTCAAACCCTTGACTATAAGTACAGTTTGTACCAACAACATATAGCTAGCATAAATAGTTTAGCATTCCCATTCTTGCATGAATAATTGATCTAGGGTTTAGTCACTGATCTAAAAACATTAGTAATTCAAAGATAGTCCAGTCTCTAAAAAGTAGCAATTGTGGTATATATGCGTATTACTTCCTCCTATTTTTATTACAAGACGTTCTACTCTTCTGCAAACTAATTAATAAAAAAATTATTCCTAAATTAACCTTAATTAATGATAAGTAAATAAATAAAAGAGATAAGCCATCAAATCTATTGAACTTGGAAATAAAGAGAAGTTATTAAATAAATGATGATAAATAAGGTAATAAAATATAAAACGTCTTACAATGGGGTACTATTTTATGGTCGTTACAAGTTCTCTTTTTAAAAAATCAAACACTAGATTCAAGAGAATCATGTATATTTTATGCAAGAATCAACTATAAGCAAAGGGCGAACAAGTTTTACGCCAAGACTTACTTTGGATGATGCGCAACCTTTTTAATCTGTCCATATGTTTTAGGGAAACAGTTGACTTAACGAATTATTAGTTAATTTGATGATGCCAATTAGATCTGTTTACAAATCATGTTTTTAATTCAACAGATCAATATTTGAATATTGGAACAGGCATCCCGTCATTGATATTTGAATTTTTCAAGCAAAAAGAATTTTTCAAAGCGAATATTTGAATAGACCAATATAAAACGAGGAAATATAAAGTATATATGCCAAGTTGCCAACAACTTTCATGAATATGAACAATTTTTATTCCTAGTTGATCATTTGGATCCTCTGATTGACAGATTCAAATAAAAATGTTATAGCCAGGAATAGCTAACGCATGTGACAACAATTAACCAATTAATATGAATCTGTTAGCAATATTTTGATACTATATACTATAACTAAAGTCAAATAACCAATTTGCTTCATTTAGTGATAAGGTTTTAATAATTGTTTGTCCAGTCCGACGCGTAATTAGGTAAGCAGTGACAAACAATATACTCCCTCAGTCCCATTGATAATGTTTTGTTGGGTTTTGGCTCGGAGTTTAAGATAATAGGTGTAAAGGGGTAAAGTAGAGGTGTAAAAGTATAAGATAATGGTATCCATTTTGTTTAGATGATTGTAGTCTACTCATTTCTTAAATTTTAGGTAAGTGACAAGATAAGTGAGGTACCCCAAAAAGAAAACATACATTATCAATCGACAGAGGGAGTATAATATTTAACTTTTTTGTCAAATGTTTATAGTATATATATATATATATATATATATATATATATATATATATATATGAGATCATATGAGAACACCCCTTAGAGTGAGAAATAGGAACAATTTATAACCGTTTGATCAAGTAATTCGACGCTCCAGATCATCCCATCACTTAAAATCCCAAAATGCACCTTTCAGGCAAAAAGTTTGCACTGAGGTTATTTTTGTAATCTTGCACAATCTATTATTTTTTATCTTCTTTCCTTTGCTATAAACTTCATTTTCGGGAATTCTCTTCCATGTTTCAATATCATCAAGCCTCGTCCCAGATTTTACGAGAACAATCGTTAATTGTGCATAGTTTAACTAATTATCATTCTAGATCTTAGTATCGTCCCAGATTTTCCTTAATAATTTCATATTTTCGTTATTTATTGTGCATATTTTCCCTATTAATTGTGCATATTTTTCTTAATAATTGTGCATATTTTTCCCATTAAATGTGTGCATATTTCCCCAGTAATTGTATATTTTTTTCTCATTAATTGTGCATATTTTTCCTCATAATTGTGCATTTTTTTGCAAAATTGTGCATATATTTATAAATTAAAATAATCAACAAATCACTATGACAAAGGGACGAATAACTGTTAAAACTCAACAGAAAATAAAATTCAACTATTAATAAAAAAAACTTTTGTTGTACAAAGGGACGAATAATACTGTGACAAAGGGACGAATAACTGTTAAAAATTCAACAGAAAATAAAAAACTTTTGTTGTACAAAGGGACGAATAATTGTACAAAGGAACGGATAATGTTGTTTAAAAATCGCTGTTTTTTACCCACTGATCTTCAATTGATCTTCGTTGTCGAAATCTTTTTGGAATCCCTATTTAGAAATCGCTGATTTTCACAAATATATGCAAAATACAAATTTTATTCAATAAATAGTGTCATAGGTTATACTGAATTGTTCAATTTAAATAAAAAATAATAATCCAAAAGGAAGTTTAACTTATGTAATTAAAAAAAACCTACAAATTGTATATGCATAAGGTTTTGACTAAACCATGCATTTGAATATACATAATTGTTCATAAATTATTATTTATATAAAAAAAGGCAATCTAGACAATAAATCAAATAAATGTTCATAATTTTATACATAAGCGTGCATTTTCATATACATAATTGTGCAGAAATTTTAATTAAGTTCTAACAAATAAAAAACCTAATTGATTCCATAAAAGATTCATTCTCAACAAAGGAAAAACACTAATTGTATATTCAATTTCAATATATGTAAAAAAAAAAACCAAAATCTGAAACCAAACTCGGAGAAAAATCAGAAACCAATTCGATAAGAAAAATCCGTCACAAACTGGTTGAGAAACCAATTCGATAAGAAAAACTGGTTGAGAACTGGTTGAGAAACCAATTAGATAAGAAAAACCAGAAAGAAAAATCCGTCACAAACTGGTTGAGAAAAAACTAGAAACAAAATCTAAGAATAGAATGGCAGCATTGGGAAAAATCAGAAAGGAACTTACCGCACAGTTATGGCGAAAGGGGGTTAACGAAACATAAAGAAACTCAGAGCGGTACTTTTTTCTATATAAACAGATCTAAGTCTTTCTTAAAAAACAAATGACAAAAATACCCTTTGTGCAAAATATTACAAGTATATGGTGCATTCCGGGTAAAAATATTTTAAAACGAATCTGATCCATCAATTAACATAATCTAAAGGCTTATGATTGTTCTTATTTCTCACTCTAAGGGATGTTCCTATTTGAATCACCCCATATATATATATATATATATATATATATATATATATGTATATAAGAGGATAATTTGTGAACATCTCTTTAGGGATGAAAAATGCAAATTGACACAAATGGTCCCCAATGTTTGCTAGTTTGGATGGATGATAAGTATGTTGCTACTTGTATTTTCACCGGGTTTTGTGCAGTGAAAAGGATGGATTTATGCGTCTTTTGCGCCGTCTCACATACAAATGGATGAAATATTAAAGCAATGCGAGTCGAGAAAGAAGATTGCGGATTTTGAAGCGAAAGTGATGAAATATGGAGAGTTGGGCCACATTTTGGAGATCAAAGTTAATTGGGCTCAAGATTGAAGATGTTTTTGAGAATTTTACCTTTGGCCCAATTGTTTTATTAAGGCCCAACTTGTAGCTCTCTCCACACACTTTTTACCCTATGTATAAATAGAGTAGTGTGGAGAGAGGTGGGGAACACTTGAACTTTTACAACTTTACTTTTACAACACTTTTGGAGGCAACAACTTTACTCCCTTTTCTTTCTCTAGATGCTCTCGGCTGCAACAACTTTTGGAGAATATTAATGTTTGAATTCTGATGAAGCTAGTTTGGGTTTGTATTTCTATTAACGTTGACTTTGGTTTGCACTTATGGTGATAATTACTTTTCTCTTTTAATGCTTTTCTCCTTTAATGCTTTCCCTTGCTTGATTGTTCTTGATTTCAATATTAAGGGTAGTTGTCAAGATTTCATTTATGTCTTCTTTAATAAGCACTCTTGTCTCTTGTGATTTAATTATGCGTAGCTAATTTTCCCGATTCGACGAGGCAACATTGCACTAATCTAATTTCCCCTTGAGACCTAATTGTGCTTGAATTTGATTTCTTAAGTTTCGATTTATTCCAGGTTAAGTAGATTTATCGATTAACTAGGATTGATCACCCTAGGGTTATTTGGTAGTTCTATGGAATGAAAATGAATCGTTAGCTAAGTTACTTGTATGCTCAACATCGGTAATTTGCTAAATCGGATCCTATGTTCTTAATGTTTCGTAGCACTTAATCTAGAAATTGCTCAACATGCTAGATTGTGTTAGGAAAATGAAATGGGTTCAATGCTTAACATGCTTGTTTCTACATGATTGGAAAGGGATAAGGATATGTTAGTGCTCAACACAACATTCCGACCGATTAACTTAAGGCATTAAATAAATCTTTGAGTCAAGGATTGGGGATAGTGATTAGTATGGGTTGTCGAGTCGAGTCTTCTCTCTCATCGCATTTCTTCGTGTTTTATTCTTGTTTACTTCTTGCCTAGTTTTAATCATACCCAAATTTAAAGCGTGGTGGCTACACCGAAACCAGATTATTAGGAGATTTAGGATAATTCTCCCGTTCCTTGTGGATTCGACCCTGCTTATCATTGTGCTAATCCCTATTTTTAGCTTGTGTTACAGGACTAAATCATTAGGTGAGTACGACGCTCACCAAATTGGCGCCGTTGCCGGGGAACGGTGTTTGATTTAATCTATTTTTCCTATTGATCTTTTGGGTATTTTTTTGTTGTTTATGAGCAGTTTTCCAAACCCGAATCTCTTGTTTGACCCAGAAATTGAGAAGACTGCAAAGAGAATTCGGAAGGAGACGAAGCTGAGAAAACAGCAGAACCTGCTGGCCCAGCAGGATATTCCTTTAACTGAACCAGAAGCTGAAGTGGAAATTGGTGCAGAAGCCAGTAACACTGAAACTGAAAGAGTTCAGTCTGACCATACAAGTTATAATCCTGAAGAAGTAGAGTTTGAGTTAGAGTCAAGGACAGAGTCTGAAGAGATAGCCAACCCTGACCCCAGGTTGAACGAGTTGTCTAAACTTGATGCTGAAGATATGCCTACTGCAATCAGAGTACCAGAAACAGATGAACCAATTGATCTGAAAATTGGGATACTCCACCTTCTGCCTAAGTTCTATGGAAAGAGAGGTGAAGATCCATTCAATTTCTTGAGTGAGTTCACCAAAATCTGCAGAATCCAGAAGAGGCCACCTAGAGTTACAGAGGACTAGCTTAGGTTGGCTGCATTTCCATTTGCCCTGTCTGAGCAGGAAAACGTGTGGTTTTCTAGTCTCCCACCCAATTCAATCACAAATTGGGCAGAGATAAAGATGGCTTTCCTGGATTATTACTTTCCTTCCACAAAAACAAATGCACTGAAGAAGGAAATCTCCAGCATTGAACAAGAACCTGATGAGTCCTTGAGCACATACTGGACTCGGTTCCAACGACTAAAGGACAGTTTCCCCAACCACAAATATTCAGAAGGAGATCTCCTCCAATACTTCTACCAAGGCATGACGATTAAAATGAAAGATTTTGTAAATTCATCAAGTGGAGGAGGATTTTCCAATTGTCGGATAAGTGAGGCCAAAAAGCTGATCCAAAATCTGGTAGATGCTACTAGAGAATATGAGAGCCCTCGTATTTTAAAGAAAGCTGCTCAAGCAAGCTCTTCTGCAGCTGATGACAAAATGGAAGAAAGACTGGGGAGGATTGAACGGATGCTGACCAATGTTGTAGAAAAGGTAGCTGCTGCTGGACCTCTTGAGAAGCCTTGTGGGAATTGTGGAAATTTTGGACATGTCACCCTCCAATGTAACTTTACTGAGGATGTTCAAGTTAATGCAATTGGGAGTTGGAACAATCATCAACAACAAAAGAGGGATCCATACTCGCAATCCTATAATCCAGGATGGAAGGATCATCCTTATTTTAAATGGAGTTCACCAGGAGATCCCCCTCAACAGAGTCTTCAACCACCACAGCAGCAATTCCAACAACAACATCAAAATCAGCCAAGACAAAATATGCCACAACAAGCACCTATGCAACAACAAAGCTACCGTCCCCCACATCAAAGGGTGTTCCAACAGAACGCACCCCCAACTGCTCCAGCCCAATCTTCGAAATCTCTTGAAGAAATGATGGGAGAACTTATCACATCTCAGAAGACTATGCAGAGAGATGTGCAAACTCATAATGATGCCATACATAGCATCCAACAAGCCCAACAAAATATGCAAGATGCACAAAAGGATCAGAAGACAAGCATTGACACACTATCGAGGCATATGTCTCAGATAGCAGACACTCTTAATGAAATGAAGGGGAATCAAGGAAAGTTGCCTTCCCAAGTGCATTTAAATCCAAAGGGAGTGGATGCAATGACTGTGACCCTGCGTAGTGGAAAGGAGTTAAAGGAGTTCCCCAAGAAGAAACAAGATGAGGATTTGAAGTCTGAAGCTGGAAATCACACTGACCTGGAAAAATAGAGTCCCCAATCAGACCAAAAGCTGCAGGACAGACAAGCTGAAGAGGATGAACCAGTCAACATAGTAAAGCCCCCGCGCCAAGTGGGCCTAGTATACCTGTTCAGCCACCTTTTCCAGCTGCTCTAGCGAGGAAAACAAAGCCAAATGCAGAGACCATGGATTTCATGGCAATGTTTGAAAAATTGGAGGTTAACATACCATTCCTCCAAGCTATCAAATTCCCCCCTCTTTGTAAATTCATCAAGGATTTCATGTCTGGAAAGGCAAAGCCCACTGGAAAGGTTGTGATGGAGGAAACTGCCTCTGCACTCATACAGCGATGACTGCCCACCAAGTGTGCAGATCCGGGTATGTTTACGCTTCCTTGTCTGTTTGGAGAGGTAAAAATCAAGCATGCTATGTGTGATTTGGGAGCATCAATTAATGTGATGCCATTGTGTCTTTATAACATGCTAAATGGGGTGGAGTTAACAAAGACTAGGGTTGTGATTCAACTTGCTGATAGGTCATGTGTATACCCTGTTGGTCTTCTTGAAAATATCTTGGTGAAAATCCATAATTTCACTTACCCTACTGATTTTTATGTCATTGATACGCATGGTGGGCATGTAGAGGGTACAACTGGAGTGCTTTTAGGTAGAACTTTCCTTAAGACAGTCAAAGCACTTATAGATATGGAAAATGGGACCATTCGCATTAAGTGTCATGAGGAATCATATACTTATAGACTTGATGAGGCTTTGGAGAAGCCAAGTGATTCTGAAAATGCATATTCTGCTAACTTGTTTGAGCCCCTTGTCCAAGATCACCTTGAGACGAATTTTTTGCAGGACAAATTAGAACTGGCCTTAACACAAGGGCTTACTGAATTTGATATCAAGGGGATTGATGATGGAGAGATACATGAAGCCATTATGTCTCTCTGTGCACTGGAGGAGACTGCAGCCTCTAGCAGTTCTCTACCTCAGCAACATAGTACTGATAAACCACTTCCATCATTGGTCCAGACGCCTAAACTGGAGTTAAAACCATTGCCCACGAATTTGAAGTATGCTTTTCTAGGAGAAGAAGACACTCTTCCAGTAATCATCAACAAAGAATTATCTGAGGAACAGGAGAAGAAGTTGATAGAAGTTCTCAAGAGGCACAAAAGAGCCATTGGCTGATCTTACTGGAATTAGCCCAGATGTTTGCCAGCATCATATTCTGCTCAAGCCAGACAGTAAACCTAGCAGAGATCCTCAGAGAAAGTTTAATCCAAACATTAGGGAAGTTGTGTTGAAGGAGATCCTCAAACTCCTTGCTATGGGTATTATCTATCCTATTTCAGACAGCAAGTGGGTGAGTCCGGTGCATGTTGTGCCTAAGAAATCTGGATTTTAAGTGGTGCAGAATGACAAACATGAACTTGTTCCAGTTCGCCTTCAAACAGATGGCGTATGTGTATTGACTACCGGAAGCTCAACACAGCAACACGCAAGGATCACTTCCCTCTGCCATTTATTGATCAGATGCTGGAGAGGCTTGCTGGGAAGGTCTATTTCTGTTTTCTAGATGGTTACAACGTATACTTTTAGATATATGTGAATGCAGAAGACCAGGAGAAGACAACGTTTACGTGCCCTTTTGGCATCTATGCTTACAGACGGATGCCCTTCGGCTTATGTAATGCTCCGGGAATATTCCAACGATGTATGATGAGTATCTTCTCGGATTTGATAGAGAAATGTATTGAAGTGTTCATGGATGATTTCACCGTTTATGGTGATTCATTTGATGGGTGTTTGGCAAGCTTAGACTTGGTGTTAACTCGGTGCGTGGAGAAAAATCTTGTTCTCAACTATGAAAAATGCCACTTCATGGTCACCGAAGGAATATTTTTGGGACATGTTGTATCGAAAAAGGGAATTCAAGTGGATAAAGTTAAGGTAGATCTGATATCTCAGCTTCCTTACCCGACTAATGTGAAAGGAATTCGAGGTTTCTTAGGGCATGCGGGATTCTACCGCCGATTCATAAAGGACTTTGCAAAAATTGCCCAGCCATTAACTAAGTTGCTGCAGCAGGATATTCAGTTTGTTATGACAGCAGAGTGTAAGCAGGCTTTTCATCTCTTAAAGGCAAAGTTGACTCCAGCTCCAATCATGCAACCACCAGATTGGAACCTTCCATTTGAGATTATGTGCGACGCAAGTGATTATGCGGTTGGAGCGGTTCTTGGTCAAAAAGTGGGGAAAGAAAGCCATGTTATATATTATGCTTCGAAGACCTTGAACCCCGCTCAATGCAACTACACAACCACGGAGAAGGAGTTGCTAGCCATAGTCTTTTCCCTTGATAAGTTCCGTTCCTATTTGCTTGGTTCCAAGATTATAGTGTACTCGGATCATTCGGCATTGAAGTATCTAATGTCTAAGGCTGAATCCAAACCACGGCTGATGCGATGGATCCTCTTGTTACAAGAATTTGATTACGATATCAAAGATAAGAAGGGTGCTGAAAACCACGTTGCAGACCACCTGAGCCGTCTGGTGCTTCCAGCAAATTCTACACCTATCAAAGAGTCATTCCCAGAGGAACATCTGTATTCAGCAACAAGGAAGAATAATCTCAGCTTTTTGGATCAGAGCGAAAATTCTGCAGCAGAATGTCTGGCTGTATCAGGGAACGGTGGAAAACTGCCTTGGTTTGCCCATATTGTGAACAACTTAACCACAGAGCAAATCCCTAATGGATTTACAAGTGCACAAATGATGAGGCTCCGTTGTGAGTCCAAACATTACTTCTGGGATGAACCTTACCTGTGGAAGATTGGTGTTGACCAAGTTATCAGAAGATGTATTCCAGAGAGTGAGCTAGGTGATAGTCTATCTCATTGTCATTCCCTTGCTTGTGGAGGACATTTTGGCCCCAAGAGGACAGCAAGAAAGGTTCTGGACAGCGGATTCTTTTGGCTTACTTTGAACCGCGACGCTTACTTGTTTTGCAAAAGCTGCCCTAGGTGTCAAATGACCGGGAATATCTCCGTGAAAGATGAAATGCCTCAATGTCCTATTCGAGCTTGTGAAATATTCGATGTGTGGGAAATGGATTTCATGGGGCCATTCCCGAGTTCATGTGGGAATTTATATATTCTTCTCGCGGTGGATTATGTCTCGAAGTGGGTGGAGGCAAAGGCCACTCGAACCAATGATGCGAAAGTTGTCTCAAGCTTTCTCAAGAGTCATATATTTAGTAGGTTTGGAGTTCCAAGAGCTGTGATTAGTGATCAAGGCTCCCATTTTTGCAATCACACTATTGATGCCTTGATGAAGAGGTACGGAGTTCGCCACTGCCTTTCTACTCCTTACCACCCCCAAAGCAATGGACAAGCCGAGGTATCCAATCGCGAAGTGAAACAAATTCTCGAGAAGACCGTGAACCCTTCGCGTAAGGATTGGAGTTTGCGGTTGGACGATGCCTTATGGGCATATCGAACCGCTTATAAGACGCCCATCTGTATGTCTCCTTATAGGCTCATATTTGGTAAATTATGTTATTTACCGGTTGGAGTCGAACACAAGGCTTTTTGGGCTATCAAAGAGATGAATATGCAACCGGCTAAGTGTGAGGAGGAGCGTAAATTCCAACTCCAAGAGCTTGAAGAACTCCGTTTGGAAGCTTATGAATCTGCCACTTGGTACAAGGATAGGACCAAGATGTGGCATGATAAGAACATTCGTGGCAAAACATTCCAGGTGGGACAACAAGTCCTCTTATACCAGTCCAAGCTTCGTCTGATGCCTGGAAAATTGAGATCGCGCTGGACAGGCCCATTCACAGTTCGTTCAGTCGGCCCCAGTGGAGTTATAGAGATTCACAGTCCCTCTACAGACAAAGTGTTCAAGGTAAACGGACATCGATTGAAGGCATACTTTGATTCTTCCCAACTGCACACAGTGAGTGAAGTTGCCTTAATCCCTCCAGTTTACACATGATGCCATGGGACCGTCTAGCCAAGGACGTTAAACAAGGGCGCTCGTGGGAGGCACCCCACCGGTATATCTTGTCTATATTTATTTCTGTCCGTTCTTATTTCCTGCTCTTTGTTATTTATTTATTATTTTTTTTGTCCTCTTTGTTGTTCGCAGCTATTTCTTTTGGAGCTTGGTTGTGTTTTATTGTCTTACTGCAGAATAGGGTGGATTGGCTTGCAGTTGCAGGATGTAACTTCGCTTTGGAACGATAAAATCGTAGTTGAAGGAGGAAATTATGTTGAAGGAAGGATGGAAATGCATTGTGTTGGAGGAAGAATGCAAATGCATCATAATTTTGGGTGGGGAGAAGTTAAATTCAATTGGGCCCTGTCACTCTTTAATTCGAAGCCCACCCATATCAAGGGGCCCAACACACTTGTAGCCCAAAATACTTGAAGGACTTGCCCTTCGGATGTTTCTCGGGGTCTGGCTGTGAAATCAAAATTTTGAGGGACCCAAGTGCAAAAACGAGAACTCCTCTTCTCCAATCAAAAGAAACCCTAGCCCCCCCCCCCTTCGATTTCACATTTCACCTTTCCCAATTTCACTCCTCTCCTTGGCGTAACTTCCTCCCAGTTTCACCACCATAACTATTTTCCCTCCTTAAAATTTTTCCACCATGGTCTCCAAGCGACGCCTTCAACTTGATTCTGGGAGATCTTCTTCTGATGAAGAGTTCTCTGCTGCCGACTCTCCGCCGACGACTATCTCTGCCGGCGCCGACAGTACGCCCTCCCCCAGATCTACTGAGCAACTTCCTGCTCCAATACTCTCAAAACGCCGGAAGCTCACTGTTGCCCGTCTCTTGAAGAAAACCCCTACATCCGAGACGCCAACCTCTGTTCAGCCCTCGTCAGCGACTGCTTCCTCTTCTCAGCGCCGAAATCCGACGAATGTACGAACTCGTGCGACTTTTGCGCTACTGCCACACTTCGGGCCAAGTTCTTCACCACCTGCCTCAACTCAGCAGACGGACCTTCCTCCTTGCAAGGTTGCTCCGCTCTCTCTACGCGACTCAATTGCGCGAATTCTCGCCGGAAAGCGGAAGAAGTCTCGTCCGACCTTCAAGAAGCGGTCTATTCTCCGCAAGGTGCCTGCTCAACCACCTTCCCCTGCGGCGAGTTCTTCTTCACCCTCTCCGAGCACAGAGCATGTCGTCTGGACCGAAGCTCTCTCCCGTCATGCTCAAATTGAAAGCGAATCGGAGACCGATAATTTTCAGCCCAACGAATTGGAGCTCTTGTCCACCAACGATACCACTTCAGTAGATACATCTTACGTCAATTTTGATGCCTCCGATGCCGAACCGGAAGATCAGGTTGCAAATCGTGTGGTTCTTCGAGCTCGTTCCAAGGCAGATCAAAAACGGTGGGCGACCTTCTCCGATCAGAAACAAGCGCACGATGCCGCCATCCGTTATGGTAAGGAGTATACCTCAGGTATCTTTCTAGACCCTACTCTACTTGATGCAATTGGCTTGCGCTCTGATTTTCTAGCATGTTTTGAATCTGTGGGGTGGAGTTGGTTGCTTAGACCGCATAATTTTGATATGTTTGAGGAGTTGGCCTTAGAGTTTTTCTCTACTTTCAAGTTGTCAAAAGTTAAAGATGTGCATTCTGTGTGTATTGCATTTCGTCTCGGTGGTGTTGAATACGTCATGTCTCTTTTTGGATTGGAACATTCGGTTAGGGATTTTAACTGAAGAAGAGTCTGTTTCTGAAACCTATTTGTCTGCATCTCGTTGTTACCCTGCTAAAGACCCCAAGTACGTTAAGTCTAAGCATGCTTGGAAAATGCTTGCCCCTGCTGATCCCGAACCCTTTGCCGCCTCTAGATCTGATTTTTCTTATGTTCAAAGCCCACTTTTACGTGTTTGTCATTTGTTTCTGTCGCATACTCTGGTTGGCCGCTCCACGAGCCACAACAAAATTAGTGCTAATGACTTATACATCTTGTGGTGCATACATTCGGGTGTTCGCTTGGATTTAGGATTTTGGGTTGCTAATTCAATGCATCTGATCCGTATACATGCTGAACGTCACAATAGCTTATGCCATCTGTTGGGAACTTTCTTTTTCCGCAACTTTGTTTATCTTGGCCCAAAGCTAACCCCTTGCAGAGAGCCTGCTATGTTCACCTTGAAGTCCCTGCTGGCGGCCAAGGTGGTGTACCTCGGTGATGATGGGAAGCCCAAGTTTAGAGCGCCTGGTCTGATGCTTTCTGGTGCCTCCATTGCTGACCTCCATGATGATCTTCAGCTGCTGCGAGCAGAGCACATCCAATTGAAGACGCACCTCCAGTCCCTGCAAGTTGATGTTGCTGCCATCCTTGCTTGCCTCACTGTCATGTGGCCTTCAGAGCCGCCCAACACTACCCGGTGAACGCACTCCAACCCCCAGTGTCTTTATGTTTTCTTGTGTTTTTTCTTTTTTTTTCTTTCTCTTTCTCTGTTTGGCCCTCCTTTCTGCCCTAAGTGTGAGGAGGGCCCTGTCTGTGTTCTTCCGCCTGTGTGCTTCCCTTTGTATCTCTTTTTCTATGTTTCTCTGTTTGCTTGTGGACAAGCAAAACTACAAGTGTGAGGAGGGGTAATTGCATGTCTGCCAAATGTTTTTTTTTTTCTATCCTTTCCTTGAAGCTAAGTGAATCAATATACCTCTATGCATTATTTGTATTAATTTGGAACTTGTTGGATGAAATTTAGGATGAAAAATTGGCATGAATCGAGTTATTTTAACCCCTACTTATAGACAGGTTTGAGCCTACAGTAGAGCAGCCTCTACTTGTTCTTTTTGAGAGCTTTAATCGTCACAACATCACAATATAACTGGATCATAGGTAATGCATGATAGAAGGCACTAGGACGCACCCCTTTTGGCTTGAATTTCAAATCTTAACCATGCAAAGAGGCCCCTAGTGAACCAATTTGAAGCTTTTATCCTTTTTCTTGACTCAGTCAGTAAATTCAACCGAAGCCTCAAATTTGGACTTTCTCTTGCCCCTAAGTGCATTTTGTGTTGTGGTAATTAATGCTAAGGGATGAATAAAGAAGTAATGTGTTCAGCCCCCTACTGGTGCAAGAAGAGAACATTTTGAATTGTGGCTGAATAGCAGTGAAGGGTGTTGTCTGCATTAGGCATGGCCGAAAAAAAAAAAAAAAAGCAACTGGAGTGAATAAAACGACCCCTGCATGAAACTGATCTGAAGATTCTGATATGCATATTGATGCCTTTTATGAACATGTCTTTATTCTCTGCTGGTGCCAGTGGTTTGTCAAGAATTTTACCCAACACAAGTTTGCACAGCACTCAACTGATAAATGGAGCCTAGGACCCCTTTAGATCCCACCTGAGCATCAATGTATACGTCCCTTGCCCCCATTACAACCCTGAAGAAAGACCTTCTTGACTTGCTAGTTGATCCTTTGATATCGTGATTGCGTGAATTATTTTTGTTGATGAGTGGCTTACCTGGAGTAGTGTAGGGGAGTGCAGAGTGAAACGGTGAGCAAATCTTGATTCATGCCTATTTTGACTAAATTGATAATATTGTTCCATGTGTCGAATTTTAAAATATGCTGCTTGAGGTTGAGATTGAACTTAGTTGAATTATCACTTTGTTTGGATAGGGAACTTGTCTGTGCAGCATGTGAAACCTACTTCTGTCCCAACTCAGTTCTTGATTGTGTTTGCTCCTCTTATTTTCTTTTGCTGTTTCTTTGTGTTTTCTTTTGTTGTTTCTTTGTGTCTTCTTTTGTCTCCCTCTGTGCTTCTTGTGTCTGTCTTTGTTCTTCGTGTGTCATCTGGGGGTTTGGTTGGACAAGTAGCAACTTGATTCTAATTTTCTCATTCCATACTTGAGGGCAAGCATGACTCAAGTGTGAGGATCTTGATAAGTATGTTGCTACTTGTATTTTCACCGGGTTTTGTGCAGTGAAAAGGATGGATTTATGTGTCTTTTGTGCCGTCTCACAGACGAATGGATGAAATATTAAAGCAATGCGAGTCGAGAAGGAAGATTGCGGATTTTGAAGCGAAAGTGATGAAATATGGAGAGTTGGGCCACATTTTGGAGATCAAAGTTAATTGGGGTCAAGATTGAAGATGTTTTTGAGAATTTTACCTTTGGCCCAATTGTTTTATTAAGGCCCAATTTGTAATTCTCTCCACACACTTTTTACCCTAGGTATAAATAGAGTAGTGTGGAGAGAGGTGGGGAACACTTGAACTTTTACAACTTTACTTTTACAACACTTTTGGAGGCAACAACTTTACTCCCTTTTCTTTCTCTAGATGCTCTCGTCTGCAACAACTTTTGGAGAATATTAATGTTTGAATTCTGATGAAGCTAGTTTGGGTTTGTATTTCTATTAACGTTGACTTTGGTTTGCACTTATGGTGATAATTATTTTTCTCTTTTAATTAATGCTTTTCTCCTTTAATGCTTTCCCTTGCTTGATTGTTCTTGATTTCAATATTAAGGGTAGTTGTCAAGATTTCATTTATGTCTTCTTTAATAAGCACTCTTGTCTCTTGTGATTTAATTATGCGTAGCTAATTTTTTCGATTCGACGAGGCAACATTGCACTAATCTAATTTCCCCTTGAAACCTAATTGTGCATGAATTTGATTTCTTAAGTTTCGATTTATTCCGGGTTAAGTAGATTTATCAATTAACTAGGATTGATCACCCTAGGGTTATTTGGTAGTTCTATGGAATGAAAATGAATCGTTAGCTAAGTTACTTGTATGCTAAACATCGGTAATTTGCTAAATCGGATCCTATGTTCTTAATGCTTCGTAGCACTTAATCTAGAAATTGCTCAACATGCTAGATTGTGTTAGGAAAATGAAATGGGTTCTATGCTTAACATGCTTGTTTCTACATGATTGGAAAATGATAGGGATATGTTAGTGCTCAACACAACATTCCGACCGATTAACTTAAGGCATTAAATAAATCTTTGAGTCAAGGATTGGGGATAGTGATTAGTATGGGCTGTCGAGTCGAGTCTTCTCTCTCATCGCATTTCTTCGTGTTTTATTCTTGTTTACTTCTTGCCTAGTTTTAATCATACCCAAATTTAAAGCGTGGTGGCTACACCGAAACCGGATTATTAGGAGATTTATGATAATTCTCCCGTTCCCTGTGGATTCGACCCTGCTTATCATTGTGCTAATCCCTATTTTTAGCTTGTGTTACAGGACTAAATCATTTGGTGAGTACGACGCTCACCAATGGATTGGTCCTTAATCTTTTATTTTTAGTTTATTGGTCCTCAATGTTTGCTGATTTCGATAAATTGGTCTTTATGTTAAATTTTAAGTTAGTCAACTGTTAGTCATAAGGGTATTTACGGAATAAAAGTTTCAGGGACCAATTCATCCAATTTTTAAATTAAAATTGAAGTTTTTTAAAATGAAATTTTTAAAAATTGTAATCTTTTTCGAAAAAACCTTTTTGTTCAAAAAAAATTTTTGGTAAGGAAAAAATTTAGTTAAAAAATTTAAATAAAAAATTGATTAATAGTAACAAATTAACTAGTTCATCCAATACTTATATTAATTGAATTATTTTTTAATATATATTTTTTCAAATAATTTTTTGAATTAACATTTTTTTGTTGTAAATATATTTTATATATATACTTACCATATATTGTGATAACCATGTAAAGCCTAAAAGCTCATGAGCCAATCTTGTACTCTATAAATAGATGTCTTCACCCTCATAATAATACACATCTATTTTCCGTATTCTCTCTATTATTCTCTCATTCCATAGAGTTTATAACACGTTATCAATACGATTGTTCTAGAAAAAAGAATCGAAGTTCAATTGTATCATCTATATGGTTTCTATCTCCGCAGTTGTGACGCCTATCTCATCTGTTGGAATCGAATTAAATCATTGATTTGTGGTATGGTGTACTTATATTATTTTATATATATGATATTACGCGAACTTTTTTTTTTCTATTCCTTATGTTGGAGAGGCGTCGGTGCCTTATATTTGTTAGTAGTAGTAGTGCTTTATGTGAAGCTATATCCTTCAATTTTACATCATTCATGGCGTAATTCTATATGTGAAGCTATATCCTTCAATTTTACATCATTCATGGCGTAATTCTATATGTGAAAGTCTATCTTGTTGTTTATTAGAAATATTCTTGAAAAATATTAGATGCTCTTGAAGAGCAATTCCAAAACATATTTTCAACTTGATTTGTTGCTACAGAAGTAGCACAATCCATATTCCTAAAGAATATCATAAGCTCTTAAAGAGCAATTCAATTTACTTATTGAAATGATTTAATTGCTCCCGAAGTGGCACACAATTAATATTCCTGAAGAATATTACATAATTTTGATGAGCAATTCATTGATGGGCGAATATTGGTTATTGAATTGTTATTATTGTTACTCCCAAAGTAGCACAATTGATATCCCCAAAGAACACTATATGTTCCTGAAGAACAATTGGGTTTCTTGAAAGTATTAGCCTTTCGCCTAAAGTAGTTTAATATATATTAAAATTGTTGCTCCTGAAGTAGCACTATTTGTATTCCTAAAGAATACTGCATGTTCTTGAAGAACAATTCAAGCACTTTATTTTGGCAAATACTGTATATTCATAATTTTAATTGTTGCTCTTGAAATAGCACAATTAACTCTACATGTTCTTGGAACAACTAAAACTTGTCATTTTGAAATCATATATTACAACAATCATACTTTAATTATTGCTCCTGAAGTAGCAAAATTAATATTCTTAATGAATATTGCATGTTCCTAAAGAATAATGTATATTTAAAGGTTATTGTAATTTAAAGTACTACCTAATTACTTTAAATTGTTGTGGTGTAGACCAAAATATTAGAAAAATAAGGAAATATAATTACTCATTTAACTTTAGTCATAAAAAATAAAAATAAAAAAGATTATTTTTATTATTTTATAATTATGTAACTTCCAATCATATTTGAAATCAAATAATGTATAATTGTTAATTGTTCACTCTAAGGTAGGTAGGGTTCATCAAAGAATCACTATATATATATATATATGTATAACATACCAAATTGAAAAAGCAAATTAAGTTAACGCATTAGTCATAATAATGGGTTCTTTATCAAATCAAACACTTCCCACAATAAGCTTTTCAGAGGGAAATCTAGATGTTGGATCATCTTCTTGGTTGTCCACTAGCAAAGAAGTTGTTCGTGCACTCGAATGATACGGCTGTTTCATCGCTACTTTTCCCAATTTCTCCCCCAAATTGCACCATGCAATCTTTGAAGCTTCCAAAGAATTGCTTGATCTCCCAACTCATGTCAAAATGCTCAACACTTCCGACAAGCCCTCGCACAGATACGCCGGAGACGAACCTGTCAGACCTCTGTTCGAAGGTTTAGGAATCGAAAATGTGACGACTGAAGAAGGCGTGCAGAGATTCACCAATCTAATGTGGCCTTCTGGGAATGACAGTTTTAGGTACTATTCAAAATTTATCGAGTTTGTTTGTTTATCTCCATGAAATAACAGTAAAAAAACATGGAAGTTTCTATTAGTAATGCTAAAACTGTGAATTCGTTTTTTTTGTTGCAAAATCCGTCGATAATGACATTTCATCGCTATTCCGTCAGTAATATTTTGCCTTTGAGATTTTTGTAGTGTTATAAGTACTGTTGACTTACTTTTGTGTAGAGAAACTGTGCTTGAATACTCCAAGGTTGTTTCTGAACTGGACGAGGTGGTAATGAAGATGGTGACTGATATTTATGGGATAACAAATAGCTACGAATCATTGACTGAAAATAAATCCCATCTTCTCCGACTAATAAAGTACCGTGTGCCTAAAGAAGGTGAAAGTGGTACAGGGATTGTCCCTCACACGGACAAGAGCTTCATGTCCTTTCTTCACCAATTTCAAGTAAAGGGACTTGATATTCAGACCAAAGACGGGGGTTGGATCGGCGTCGATCCCTCGCCATCGACATTCCTTGTCATGGCTAGCGATGCTTTTATGGTGATTTGTTTATCTTTTTAAATTGTCACATTATTACTGTTCTGCTTTTAAAAATAAAAATGATTTGTGAACCACAATCACTTTAAATAAGTGAAAACCACCATTTTAATACACTCCCACTCATTTTCTTAATTTTCGTGTAGGAAAGATACAAGTCAACCATAATGGTTATGATTGTGTTGATCTTGTTGTGTTGCAGGCATGGACTAATGGAAGAATAGAATCGCCACATCATAGGGTGATAATGGGTGGGAATAAAGAAGAAAGATATTCTGCTGGGACGTTTGTATTTATTAAGGATGTTGAAATAAAAGTGCCAGAAGAGCTAGTTGATGAAGACCATCCTTTGCAGTTTAAGCCCTTTGACAACCTCAAATTCGTGCAATTTATATATACTGAAGAGGGCAAGCGAGCAAAGAGTCAAATTAGGGCTTATTGTGGAGTTTGAGATTTCACCCCTATATATAATATATAAAGCATGTAGTGTCATTTTCAATAAAATATAAAATTATTGTTGTACTGCATAAGTTATATGGAAATAAAAAGTATTTTATCTAAACTTTTTTTAATTCATATTAACGCACATGGTCGGCGAAGCTCTCGTGGTGAGAAGAAGGTTCCATAAACAAGTTTATCCCTAAGACTCCGTTTGGAAGAGTTTAAAAATAATTTATTTCAATTTATTCTAAATAAAAAATTATTTTGCGTGTGTTCGGGAGAACTTAGCGAAATAACTTCTTCTATTCTATAAGTTACTTTTGACTTATTTTTATAAGTTAATATTTCTAACTTATGAATAACTTATAAGGAGCTTATGCAGAAATTCACTATCGAATCCTAAAAGTCACAGTTTTTTACACTGTATTTTTTTTAATGTATAAATTACTATTAAAGTTTGCATCCAAACACAAACAACTTATTAAATTTAAGAACTTTTGTCATAATTCATTAAAGAATATGTCATTTTTTTCATAAGGACTTATTTAAGTTGTTTTCCCAAACGGGGCCAAAGTGAAATATGAATTAACCCCGTTTGGAAGAACTTATTAGCAATTTATTTTAAAAATCAAGTGTCTATTAAAGTGTTTGGAAGAACTTATGAAAATAGTTTATTCTAAAATAAGATAATAGAAATAGCTTATGAAATAAGCCAAAAACAAAAATTAATGCTTATATATGAATGTATCAAAACACAATAGCTTATTCAATTTAAATGATTATACCATAATCACTTGATATTTTCTCAAATGAGGTTAATCAAAATTATGCGGTCCTAAAAAACTCATACATCGTTGATCTAGCTAGAGTTCTGATAGTTCAATTTAATATACTGATTCTGCACTGTCCTATATTGAAATCCATAATTTGCACTATCTTAAATGAATATTGATAATTGATTATGAATCGAGTCTGCTTTTGCATTATAATTAATGGGAGCAGATCCCCTGTTCCTGTTCCTTGATCTCATAATGATAAAACTGTATGATTTTATACGTGATTTTGCTATAAAACAGGATTGGATGATTGCCCCCAATTGGTTTCATAATAGCAATAAAATTAAGCTTAATAAATTTACACCGCGGAAAATGTAACAGTATACAATACAATTAAACCTTGATAAAGTAATTTTCGGTAAAATAATAATTTCATTTAGATAATAGTTTTTTTCGATCCCGACTTAGATCAGTTTATTAAAATAATAATTTCGCTAAATGCATTAAATAATAAAATAAAGTAAATCTTTATGGGCCCAATAAAAATATAAATTAATAATTACTGATTTCAGTGAAAATATGCATTTGTAGTTGATTGTTTTCTCTTCTCACCTAAACCAAAATTAACCTTATTCTTAACTTTTTGTAGAGCATAGATGACTTCTGAAATATTCTGCTCGTGTTGTAACAAGTAATTATTGAAGGTGACACAATTGCTTGAAATGTCTTTATGATAACACAATTGGAATAATTGTGCTATCATCTAGTTTATGATCATTCTTTTCATCATCATTACTCTTCATACCTGATTGAATAATTTCTTCATCCGTTGGTTGTTTCATAACTACATCATTCTCACTATTATAGTTTAAAAGATCTTCAACATTCGTAGCAATTTTTTGTAGCATAAAGTAGAGATGATATCACCTAATGTTTGGAGATCTTTATTTAATTTAAGGACTTTTGTTTCGGGAACATCATTTTTTTAACATGCATGAACTAAGTTATTAAAATGTTAAATTTAATACACATATTTAACTTGTTTTAAATCAAAAAATTCTCTCTAAAGTAATAAATTATTAGTTTATCAATAAATAAATAATTTATTGATTTATTGATAATTAAATAACTTGGTTAAACAAATATTTTCTCAAAAGTTATTACTTTATAGAGGTTTAATTGTAATATACATAAACACCCCATCCTAATTAGTAATGACACAACAAAATTGTGATTCCTCGAACCATAATAGCAACAAATAAAATATACTTTTAGTGAACTTGCTCTATAAAATACAATACTATATTTATTTTTATGATTAATAGTGTTTGGAGCATTGTTAGGCTTACCGTTTACGTGTACATGCATCTTTTAATACTACTCTTATTTAATTTATATCTACAAACATATACAATATTTAGATGTAGAATATATATAATTGATATCATGATTGGAATTACGAGAGAAAGATGTAGAACTTGAAATTTTGGGAGTGAAGAAGCCGCAATACAGAAACCATGATATATGTTGTACTGCGTTAGTTATATGGAAATAAAAAGTATTTAATCTGACTTTTTTTGATTTATATGAAAAGAAGTTTCTAGAAACAAGTCCACTCTTGAGTAGATAAAGTCAAACTCATAAAAAGTTAGATTATATGGGCCAGGTCATTAGTTTTGGGCTAGTGGATTGAGATGGGCCTGATGATTAACAGTAGCCAGTCCAGGCCCAACTCACCTATCTCCTAATAAACTAAACTTTTCCGCTTCTATCAATTTAGATATTTATCCCACTTTTTAATTGTATTAATCTCTTGTAGTTTTGAGCAGGAAATTATACGAGATTTTAATATTTTAAGGTGTGAATCGATTAAGAGGATCAAGACTTACATAATTTATATATTTGATGCAATAAGTTGAAAATGTATGTCCATGAATAAGGTGCTCTTCTAGAGAAATTGAATGTTTTCTATTGAAGCTTATTTCAAACCTTGAAGATAAGTACAATCTATAAAAAGGAGATATTTTGGTATGCCTAATTATTATATTTTATTGTTGTTACAATGTTCTCTTTAATAATTCAAACACAAAAATCAAGATGATTCTTTTAATAGACTATGCAAACAAGGAAAGAGAATTAATATAATTATATACATGCATATGAACAACTTTTATTCCTAGATGATGATGCCGTCGGATCCTCTCTGCTTGGCAGATTAAAATAAAAAAAAATTCTCGCTGGGAATGACTCACGAATGTGACAAGAAGTCAACAATTAATTAATTATTACTCTCTCCCTCCCGCAATTCTTATCCCCTTTCTTTTGGGCACGAGAATTTAGGAGAGTTGTTGATTGTGAATAAGATGGTGATGCTCTTAAATAAAGTGTGTGCAATAATTTGCTATTTTAGGTAAAGGAACAAAAATTATGGGACGTTTAAAAAAAAAAATAAGAGATAAAAATTGTGAGACGGAGGGAATATATAATCGCAAGTCGATTTGATTTTTTTATAATTTAAACATGATCCACATGATTTTTATTATTTTAGGAGATTCACCGAACATCTCAATTAAAAAAAAAGTATAATTTCTAATAGAACTAAGTTAGAAGCTACAAAAGAAAAGTAAAATTAATTAGGCCACAATAATGGGTTCTTTGGCAGATCAAGAACTTCCGGTAATACGGTTCTCAGAGGGAAATCTAGAGGGTGGATCGTCTTCTTGGTTGTCGACCAGCAAAGATGTTGGCACTCGAAGAATACGGTTGCTTCATCGCTAATTACACCAATTTCTCCCCCAAATTGCATCATGCAATCTTTCGAGCTTCCAAACAGTCGTTTGATCTTCCAACTCATCTGAAAAGGCTCAACACTCCGGACATTAATCCGACGATGGGATACCTCGGACAAGAACCGACCGTACCTCTGTACGAAAGGTTAGGAATCGAGAACGCGACGACTGAAGAAGGCGTGCAGAGGTTTACCGATCAATTGTTCCCTTTAGGGAACGACACTTTCCGGTAATGTATAAACAAATTCATCGAGTTAAATTTTGGTCGCAGTTTTCTAGATTTTTGATGCAGAGTTGTAGTAGGGAGATGATGTTACACAATCGTAATGCGAACGGCAATATGAGTCCAACTCATCCGAGATCTACCTTTTGATGGACGAAAACCGCAATTTACTGTTTTCCGAATCAACTTCGTTTTTTTTTAGTGGTGATTTATTTTCTTTTAATTCTGATTTTATTCCAATTAGACTTAGATGTTTTAGGTCATATTAATACTTTCTTTACCCTTAAGATGGACAGTTTTTGGAAAAAAGAAAACTTGATTTTACAGACGGTTGTCTATTATTTCCAATTTTCCCCTAATATTCATGGAATCACTAGATTTTCTTAATGTCGTTTTCCGGTTTTATGATGAATCAACGGAATTTCGATTAATTATTGTAAAAGCTCATCATTTATCTTTATTTATTTATTCTTTATTTGATGCAGGGAAACTGCTTTGGAATACTCCAAGGTTGTGGCGGAACTGGAGCAGGTGGTAATGCAGATGGTTTCGGAGATTTATGGTATAACGAATAGCTACAAATCGATGCTTGAAAAAATATGGTACCATCTTCGACTAATAAAGTATCGTCCACCTAAAGAGGATGAACCCGGTTTAGGGATTCTCCCTCACACAGACAAGAGCTTCATGACCATTCTTCACCAATCTCAAGTCAATGCACTCCAGATTAAGACCAAAGACCGCGATGATTGGATCGTCGTGGATCCCTCGCTGGCCGCATTCATCGTCGTGGCTGGCGATGCTTGCATGGTATATGTATATTGGTATATGCCTCATATATCTATCTCTAGATTGTTTATAAGATTGTCTTGACATACATAAATTGATTTTTATTGAAGGCTTGGACTAATGGAAGAATAGAAGCCCCCCATCATAGGGTGATGATGGGTGGGAGTGAAGAAAGATATTCACTTGGGTTGTTTTCGTTTATTAAGGATGTTGAAATTCAAGTCCCAGAAGAGGTCGTTGATGAAGATCATCCTCTGCAGTTTAAGCCCTTTGATCACTTCAAATTTCTCCATTATTTTGTCACAGACGAGGGGAGGAGATCAAAGTGTGCAATTAGGGATTATTGTGGAGTTTGAGATTTTACCTATTATGTACATTTATGTGTTTGGATTTTCAATAAAAGATCAGAACTGGATCTAATCCCAAACTACAAGTAACAGCCTAATCAAATCTGTGATGAAATCAATACAAATGTAGTACTGCAGCAGATCATTAGGAAAGCTTGTCTATCAACTCATGAGAGGGTCCAACGCATTCATTGATCATATTGACAAGTTTGGTTTCTTCTAAAGCTGCTGCTACGCATTCTTTATCGTTCAGCTCTTTGTTTACTGCAGACGGGTAAAATGATCTCAAACTAGTAACAAGATGCATTTAGAGCTGCATAAAACTAGTTTTGGACATGTGAATGAAGTAAAAGGCTCAAATGCAGTTCATGCTCCTCGGAGAGAACAGTACAACATTTTAGTTATATCAGCTGGAATGATCAAATCAGATTGAGACCACAGAAAGATAGACTTTCCCATGCAGACACATATGCAGCTTTATACAGAGCAAGAGAAATGTGTGCATATTAAACCTTCATGCATGAATGGAGAACAAAATGACATAGGTGAGAGAGAAAGAAAGAGAGAGATCTGCAGCTTCAGTGTCATGAGTACCGGGTGCTACTGTAATATCAACTTGGGAACACAAAAAATAACGTGAAGAATAGATCAATCTTCAGTAATTATGACGCACAATATTTGCTGATGAACAGATCATAACAAAGCTTCAAAGTTCTATAAGCTGAACTACCAAAGATTTTATGAGAATTATTTAGGACCAAATGTGATTTTACAGACATATTCTGAATGACCATTTTCCAAATTCATAACATGATGCTTCAGGGGTAATTCTTGTCTGCCTACCTTGTTACATGGTGGTAAAGAGTGTTAGAGTAAAGGAATTCGAAGAACAAATAAGAATAATAATCAAAACGAAATTAAATACAAGAAAGCAAAATCCAACTCAAAGATGAGTCCCACGATAGACAAGCTATCGGCCAAGCGTAAACGCCGTTCCTAGATCAAGAGAATCAAACCCTAGATACCATACTTCTAATGCATATCGAATATAAATACTAATATCTCTAGGCCACACTCGGCTGCCCTATTATATGGGCCTTAAATAAAAAATAGACTTGATTAAAAATAGACTAGACTCAATAATACTAATTAAGATCAACTTGCTAATTAAATATAAATACTCCCATCAGCGACGCCATGCAGCCTAATTAATTCCATGCAGTTGAATCGCACGTCCTTACGCCATGCAACTCCGACCATGCACACGTCGCACTTTCCGATCGCTACGGCATGGTCGACTTCCCGCTTCTCTTCTTTCTCCTTTGATATACTTTATCTCTAACAATTCCTTCCTCCTTCCAAACAGCCTTGTCCTCAAGGCTGAAGTGCGGAAATTGACTTGCCAATTCGACCACGTCCACCCATGTCGCATCTTCCTCTGATTGTTTTTGAACTCTAACAGTATCATAGCTCCCAGCCAAGGATGGATCGACTAGCTGCTCAGGAGCAACATATCCAAAGGTGCCCATGACTCGGATAGAAATGTGATGGCTTCCCTCTGTTGCTTCCCGTGCCAAACCAAAATCAGAAACTTTGGGGGTAAAGTTGTCTTCTAGTAAAACATTACTAGCTTTAAAGTCTCTATGAATAACACGTGGATTAGAATCTTCATGAAGGTAAGCTAATCCTCTTGAAGCACCAAGCGCGATTTTCAAACGCACATCCCAATCAAGAGGTCCGCTGCTCATGTCTAGACCATGTAAGTGGGACTCAACACTTGCCATTTGGAATTAGCTCATGGACCAAGCGGCGTGTATGCTTTGTTCAATGCATATGCCCATTAATTTCACCAAGTTCCGGTGATGCAACCGACTTAGCATCTCAATTTCAAGCAATGAATTCACGGTCACCATTTTGATTGTCCCTTGTTAGTAATTTCACAAAGAACTTCGGTTCCATCTTGCAGGACCCCATGATAAACACGCCCAAATCCTCCTTCATCCAAAGACCTTCTTTGTGCTTGAAATTTTCTGTGGTTTTCTCAAGCTCTACCACGAAAAATGTTATAACAGAGAATCAAGCGGTATAGCGAAAATCGAGAGGGGTGAGGTTGAGCTAGCGGGGCTACTTGACAAAGATAGACCCCATTCGTGCATCCCGTGACCGAATCTTCAGACGAATCTCGTCACGCAACCCGTTTAGCCCGATACAGTATTTCTCGTCCAATCCCGGATCATGTACCATTCGCGCGATAAATATAGTAATATATTCTTCAACATAATGAGTTTGCCGCGTTTGAACCAAAGTCTCAAACGGATTAGCTAACGGATTTGAGCCAAACATCCGCACCATTTCCAGTTTAAACCCTGACCAACCCATGTCCGGGCTGGTCGCCAGTATCCTTTGAAACCACGGTAGGGCATCACCTTCCATCGCCACGAGTGCCACATCCATCCGATTCCCCTCTGGTGTATTATACAACTTAAAATATTGCTCAACTCTCATCAACCACCCCTCCGCGCCGGTTCCATCAAATGAGGGTACCGTAACTTGAGGTGCGCCGGACATAGCGCTTGTAGTACTGGCCGCGATCTCCGGCCGATCGGCGGTCGGGCCTTGCGCCGAGTCCTGGTCTTCCGAATTAGGGTTCTGGGGCGTCTCGCCGTCGGCGCCTTCGGTAGTCTTATTTTTTCCCGAAACTAGGTCTTTAAGCAGATCATGAATAGATGCCATCGAGTCTTTCATAGACGCTAACTCCCCGGATAATCGATCATCCATACTCTTCAATCCCTTCTCCAACGCATCAATTCGCGATTCCATAGCCTGTTGTCGCGTAATTGTCATCCGGTAGGTCGGACCAATTTGTTAGGGTAAAGGAATTCGAAGAACAAATAAGAATAATAATCAAAACGAAATTAAATACAAGAAAGCAAAATCCAACTCAAAGATGAGTCCCACGATAGACAAGCTATCGGCCAAGCGTAAACGCCGTTCCTAGATCAAGAGAATCAAACCCTAGATACCATACTTCTAATACATATCGAATATAAATACTAATATCTCTAGGCCACACTCGGCTGCCCTATTATATGGGCCTTAAATAAAAAATAGACTTGATTAAAAATAGACTAGACTCAATAATACTAATTAAGATCAACTTGCTAATTAAATATAAATACTCCCATCAGCGACGCCATGCAGCCTAATTAATTCCATGCAGTTGAATCGCACGTCCTTACGCCATGCAACTCCGACCATGCACACGTCGCACTTTCCGATCGCTACGGCATGGTCGACTTCCCGCTTCTCTTCTTTCTCCTTTGATATACTTTATCTCTAACAAAGAGCGCACAAGTTTGCGGCGCAAGCATAAGCCAATTGTTGTGGCATTGGTGCAATGCTTTACAGTTGGCATAACCAGACATGAATAACTGAATGACAAAACACGGGGTGCACTTTTTCGACCTTGCATAGCTACGCTTGTCATCAACCTCAACGGCATCTCTTGCAATGGCATTCAACTCTTCCAAGGACTTAGGCTGCTTTGGATGTTTTATGTTCCTAATATGCTGTGCGAACATTTTAATGTTGTGTAGAAAGCAACATAAGGGTTTTCTAAAAAAGACCCTTGTCTAACAGGATGCATGTCTGAAGAAGAAATGTTGGCACCAGAAAGCTTTTCAATCCCCATTATAGCTAAATACACGCCATAATATCAAAAATTTGAATATCCATCCACATCACCTTGTGCACTTGGATTTCCATGCTCCTTTCTTCCGGGAACAACAGGGTTCGCGTTTATTGATCTCGAATCCATATTGGCTACTCAACCTGAAACACAGTTAAATGAGCTAATTAAATAGCAAATAGTACTAAAGGAACTTAGTAACCTCACAAACCCTTTTTACAGAATACAAATTCTACCCTGCATCATTGAATTGATAAATTAGCAACCAACTTCTACAAAGCATGTTGGCTCCTTAGACTAAATTCTTTACCCATCAAGAAAACACCAAAGAACAGTGAAATTACATACCAAGAATACAGTTTGGATTTATCGAAATCAAAATAAGCATTAATTCCTATCTACCATCATAACCGTCATAAGTCATCGCACAAACAGCACTCAGCAAGAACTTGGAGAAAATTGCTACATCTCAAAGTCTCACTCGTTTGAGTTTCCATGATCTTGCAATTGGATCGAGCTCTCATCAAAACTTCGTTGGTAATTCGTTTTTTTACGCTAGAAGTATGTAGATATAGCAAATTAAACCTACAAAGATAAATCCTTTTACACCTCAAACCATTCACTAATTTACATTTACGGTTTAACATTTGATTGTGTAACAACCCGGTGAGAATCCGCCGGATTGTTAAACATAATTGCTTGTAGAGACTGGAACTAGATTTGGATTGAGAAGGAGCGAGATAGTTATTGAGAGAAAGAGAGT
Organism: Lavandula angustifolia; assembly: GCA_028984105.1. Classification (NCBI taxonomy): domain Eukaryota; kingdom Viridiplantae; phylum Streptophyta; class Magnoliopsida; order Lamiales; family Lamiaceae; genus Lavandula; species Lavandula angustifolia. The sequence continues at coordinate 10,050,642 of CM054821.1, read as the reverse complement.
TATTAAGAGAGAGAGAGGAGAGCTACGAGAGTTGAGAGGAAGAGTTGAGAGAGAAAAGAGTTGATAGAATAATTTGATTCCTTGATTGATTGATATCATAACCTTATGCAAACATGCCTTTTATAGGCTACACATATTACCATAAACATATTTAAATATAAAACATAATAATTAAGGAAAACATAATAATTAAAGAAGTGAATCCACACTTTCCCACTTTCCCGCTCCATAGTCCGAAAATATTCCTATCCGATGCCCATTTTATCACTCGGAGCAATCATTCCTTTTCCATACCCATTCCTTCCAGAACAGGATGTGACAATACTCCCCTCTTTAGGGAGTCTTGTCCTCAAGACTCGGCTGTTTGAGGACGCGAGGATTGTATTGCCTTTTAAAATGATTCCCTCATTTTCTGCAACAGTGAGAGGGAAAGTTGGCGGCGACGGAACTGGGGCGGCAGCTGTTGGTGGTTTGCTGACTGCCGTCGGTGGGGCCGAAACCGGAGGCGTTGCAACAGGAGCTGCAGGCGGCGTAGTTGAGACCGGAACAACGGCAGTAGCTGCATGAGGGTTTGTAACGGGAGCAGCTGCCGGAGGGGTTGACACAGGGACGGCTGCCGGGGGAGTTAAGATCGGAACAGCGACACGAGGGGTTGCAACGGGGGCAGCTGCCGAAGTGGAGATCGGAACAGCGACAGGTGGCTTCTCAGCTTGAGCTGGAGTTTCAGAATACCAGCCACAATATGCTCGTCGGCGAGCCTCCGATCTACGAGTGTAATAATCAAACACTCTATTTATCTCCTTAACACAACGAGTAGTTTCTCGCTCGAAGGCCGCGGCAATCGATTGTTCGATCGCCGTTAGTTGACGATCCGAATATCCAACTCTAATCGCCTTCTGCCGGAGTAGCCCATAGTCGCAGGAACGTTGCTCTGATACCACTGTAACAACCCGGTGAGAATCCGCCGGATTGTTAAACATAATTGCTTGTAGAGATTGGAACTAGATTTGGATTGAGAAGGAGCGAGAGAGTTATTGAGAGAAAGAGAGTTATTAAGAGAGAGAGAGGAGAGCTACGAGAGTTGAGAGGAAGAGTTCCTTGATTGATTGATATCATAACCTTATGCAAACATGCCTTTTATAGGCTACACATATTACCATAAACATATTTAAATATAAAACATAATAATTAAGGAAAACATAATAATTAAAGAAGTGAATCCACATTTTCCCACTTTCCCGCTCCATAGTCCGAAAATATTCCTATCCGATGTCGATTTTATCACTCGGAGCAATCATTCCTTTTCCATACCCACTCCTTCCAGAACGGGGTGTGACAATACTCCCCTCTTTATGGAGTCTTCTCCTCAAGACTCGGCTGTTTGAGGACGCGAGGATTGTATTGCCTTTTAAAATAATTCCCTCATTTTCTGCAACAGTGAGAGGGAAAGTTGGCGGCGACGGAACTGGGGCGGCAGCTGTCGGTGGTTTGCTGACTGCCGTCGGTGGGGTCGAAACCGGAGGCGTTGCAACAAGAGCTGCAGCTGGCGGAGTTGAGACCGGAACAACGGCAGTAGCTGCAGGTGGTGTAGTTGAGACCGGAACAACGGGAGTAGCTGCAGGTGGCGTAGTTGAGACCGGAGCAGCGACAGGAGGGTTTGTGATGGGAGCAGCTGCCGGAGTGGAGATCGGAACAGCGACAGGTGGCTCCTCAACTTGAGCTGGAGTTTCAGAATACCAGCCACAGTATGCTCTGATACCACTGTAACAAACCGGTGTGAATCCGCCGGATTGTTAAACATAATTGCCAGATCTGAGATTGAACTATAATTAGATCTGGATCTGAATGAACATGATTTCGAGAAGTAGAGTGAGTTGATTGAGAAAGAGAGAAAAGAGTTGAGAGAATAATTTGATTCCTTGATTGATTGATATCATAACCTTATGCAAACATGCCTTTAATAGGATACACATATTACCATAAACATATTTAAATATTAAACATAATAATTAAAGAAGTGAATCCACACTTTCCCACTTTCCCGCTCCATAGTCCGAAAATATTCCTATCCGATGCCGATTTTATCACTCGGGGCAATCATTCCTTTTCCATACCCACTCCTTCCAGAACGGGGTGTGACAATACTCCCCTCTTTAGGGAGTCTTGTCCTCAAGACTCGGCTGTTTGAGGACGTGAGGATTGTATTGCCTTTTAAAATGATTCCCTCATTTTCTGCAATAGTGAGAGGGAAAGTTGGCGGCGACGGAACTGGGGCGGCAGCTGTTGGTGGTTTGCTGACTATCGTCGGTGGGGCCGAAACCGGAGGCGTTGCAACAGGAGCTGCAGCTGGCGGAGTTGAGACCGGAACAACGACAGTAGCTGCAGGTGGCGTAGTTGAGACCGGAACAACGGCAGTAGCTGCAGGTGGCGTAGTTGAGACCGGAGCAGTGGCAGGAGGGTTTGTGACGGGAGCAGCTGCCGGAGTGGAGATCGGAACAGCGACAGGTGGCTCCTCAGCTTGAGCTGGAGTTTCAGAATACCAGCCACAGTATGCTCGTCGGCGAGCCTCCGATCTACGAGTGTAATAATCAAACACTCTATTCATCTCCTTAACACAGCGAGCAGTTTCTCGCTCGAAGGCCGCCGCAATAGATTGTTCGATCACCGTCAGTTGACGATCCGAATATCCAGCTCTAATCGCCTTCTGCCGGAGTAGCCCATAGTCGCAGGAACGTTACTCTGATACCACTATAACAACCCGGTGAGAATCCGCCGGATTGTTAAACATAATTGCTTGTAGAGACTGGAACTAGATTTGGATTGAGAAGTAGCGAGAGAGTTATTGAGAGAAATAGAGTTATTAAGAGAGAGAGAGGAGAGCTACGAGAGTTGAGAGAGAAAAGAGTTGAGAGAATAATTTGATTCCTTGATTGATTGATATCATAACCTTATGCAAACATGCCTTTTATAGGCTACACATATTACCATAAACATATTTAAATATAAAACATAATAATTAAGGAAAACATAATAATTAAAGAAGTGAATCCACACTTTCCCACTTTCCCGCTCCATAGTCCGAAAATATTCCTATCCGATGCCGATTTTATCACTCGGAGCAATCATTCCTTTTCCATACCCACTCCTTCCAGAACGGGGTGTGACAATCTGTAACAACCCGATGAGAATCCGCCGGATTGTTAAACATAATTGCTTGTAGAGACTGGAACTAGAATTGGATTGAGAAGGAGCGAGAGAGTTATTGAGAGAAAGAGAGTTATTAAGAGAGAGAGAGAGGAGAGCTACGCGAGTTAAGAGGAAGAGTTGAGAGAATAATTTGATTCATTGATTGATTGATATCATAACCTTATGCAAACATGTCTTTTATAGGCTACACATATTACCATAAACATATTTAAATATAAAACATAATAATTAAGGAAAACATAATAATTAAAGAAGTGAATCCACACTTTCCCACTTTCCCGCTCCATAGTCCGAAAATATTCCTATCCGATGCCGATTTTATCACTCGGAGCAATCATTCCTTTTCCATACACACTCCTTCCAGAACGGGGTGTGACAATACTCCCCTCTTTAGGGAGTCTCGTCCTCAAGACTCGGCTGTTTGAGGACACGAGGATTGTATTGCCTTTTAAAATGATTCCCTTATTTTCTGCAACAGTGAGAGGAAAAGTTGGCGGCGACGGAACTGGGGCGACATCTATCGGTGGTTTGCTGACTGCCGTCGGTGGGGCCGAAACCGGAGGCGTTGCAACAGGAGCTGTAGCTGGCGGAGTTGAGACCGGAACAACGGCAGTAGCTGCAGGTGGCGTAGTTGAGACCAGAGCAGCGGCAGGAGGGTTTGTGACGGGAGCAGCTGCCGGAGTGGAGATCGGAACAGCGACAGGTGGCTCCTCAGCTTGAGCTGGAGTTTCAGAATACCAGCTACAGTATGCTCGTTGGCGAGCCTCCGATCTACGAGTGTAATAATCAAACACTCTATTCATCTCCTTAACACAACGAACATTTTTCGCTCGAAGGCCACCGCAATCGATTGTTCGATCGCCGTCAGTTGACGATCCGAATATCCAGCTCTAATCGCCTTCTGCCGGAGTAGCCCATAGTCGCAGGAACGTTGCTCTGATACCACTGTAACAACCCGGTGAGAATCCGCCGGATTGTTAAACATAATTGCTTGTAGAGACTGGAACTAGATTTGGATTGAGAAGGAGCGAGAGAGTTATTGAGAGAAAGAGAGTTATTAAGAGAGAGAGAGAGGAGAGCTACGAGAGTTGAGAGGAAGAGTTGAGAGAATAATTTGATTCCTTGATTGATTGATATCATGACCTTATGCAAACATGCCTTTTATAGGCTACACATATTACCATCAACATATTTAAATATAAAACATAATAATTAAGGAAAACATAATAAAGTGAATCCACCTGTAACAAACCGGCGCCGATCCGCCGGATTGTTAAACATATTTTCCAGATCTGTCCAGAGACAATCACGAGAGAGAGATCAATTGTGAAAGAAAGTATGATTACATGAGAAGGAGAGAGTTGATTGAGAAAGTAATTGAGAGAGAAAGAGAATTGATTGAGAGAGAGAAGAGTATCGAGAGAGTTGATAGAATTGAGAGAGAAGAATAAGAGAAAATTAACTTTCGATACCAACTCACTAAACAGTAGCGGATATATATAAGTATCCGACTAAGACCTAATTTAATTAGACCCTAGCAACTTAACCAAATATAACTAAAGGAATTAATAAGGAAACTAATACGAAAAATAGATACTAATACGATAATATGTGGCCAATCATCAAGACGTCCACGCGCGTCTCATCTCCCAATCTCGCCATCTAGCCACTCCTTCCATCTAAATACTTTTCCTCTTCCTCGATTGTACGGGGTGTGACAATCGTAGAAAGGAGGCAACCCGGTGAGAATCCGCCGGATTGTTAAACATAATTGCTTGTAGAGACTGTAACTAGATTTGGATTGAGGAGCGAGAGAGTTATTGAGAGAAAGAGAGTTATTAAGAGAGAGAGAGGAGAGCTACGAGAGTTGAGAGGAAGAGTTGAGAGAGAAAAGAGTTGAGAGAATAATTTGATTCCTTGATTGATTGATATCATAACCTTATGCAAACATTTCTTTTATAGGCTACACATATTACCATAAATATATTTAAATATAAAACATAATAATTAAGGAAAACATAATAATTAAAGAAGTGAATCCACACTTTCCCACTTTTCCGCTCCATAGTCCGAAAATATTCCTATCCGATGCCGATTTTATTACTCGGAGCAATCATTCCTTTCCATACCCATTCCTTCCAGAACGGGGTGTGACAGATTGCAAATCAGAAAGTAAACATTAGAAACGAAGAAATCATGTGGAGCAGGGATTAACATACACGTGATCTTGGAAAGTGGCCGTTCGATTTTCTGAGTACAAAAGATGAATCGATATGCGGCGATGGTTAACCGTCCTTCCAGTTATTCAAGATTTCACCGAGTGCAGGGGGTAATTTCGAAGAGGTTGTGGGGTGATAGAAGGGATATGAAGATGGAAGGGGACGGCGGCGGCAGGTGGCAGACCGGGGAGGTGGATGGCGGCAAAGGAGCGGGAGAGTGCGTTATAATTTGGAAAGCATGAATTTTCTTTTTCTCCAAATTATTTTCATTAATTAGATGAGAATGAAATGGACCAATTATCTATTTATAGATGGCAAGAGAATCTACAATAACAGAAATACTGCTAACAAATTTTTAAATTTGTTTTTGAATCTAATTAACTTCTCATAACTGCTCTTGTTAACAAGTAAAAACAATGTCAACTGCTAGACAATCCTTGTTGATATTATAAACTGCTATTACAAGTAAACTATTAAATAACAAAATGAAATAAAATAACAAAACCATCGAGTCGAGGAGTCCTCTCTCCGCAAGACGAAATACGCCCCGGTAGTGCTCTCGGTTGTAGGCGTATCGTCCCCAAAGATAAAACGATGAACGTCTCGAAGATTGCAGCACCGCAAGATCTACAAGCTCCGGCGAACTGGACTGTTTTCCGGCGAGGACAGGCTGCTGGACTTAGAGCTAAGAATGCAAGTGAGCTAAGAAATGCAGCTAAGAAGATCTCAGGTGAATTCTTGTTGGTGTGTTTTGGAATGAAGTGCAGCTTCCTATTTATAGAGCGGCTTCCACAGGGTGTTGATTGCTTTGGAGCCATCAATGCGGGGAGGGTCGTGGATGGTAAGTGGAGTGGTGGAGAGATGGAAGGTTGGGCTGCCGAAGAGCCACTTCCGGATCCTTCCAAAAGATACACTTGGGTGTGGCAGTGCGATGCACCACGAGAGGAATCCAGGTCACGGCCCGGTCCACCGCACCGCCCGACCCGGCGAACGACCCGACGGACCACCCAAAGGACCAATTGCCAAGATCCAAGATCCAAGATCCAAGTCCAAGTCCAAGGACACGGACCGGAACCGAACCGGAACCGAACCGGAGCCGGGCCGGGCACGGCGCGGCGCGGCGCGGCGCGCGCGCGCCGCGCGCGTGAGGCGGTCGGCGAAAAGGCTCGCGCGCATGAGCATGTGTGGCCCAAGCCCACCACATGTCACTTAGTTATCTCCTACAATATTGTAGAGACTTAAATACCACACAAAACATTATTCATTAATCGATGTGGGACATGATTAATGTAATTCTCTCCAAAACCCGAATAAGGTAAGTTTCTCCACTTTAGGTAACATTTAAGTTTTGTCCCCCCAAACTTCGAGCCACTATTTCTCACTCACCGAAAATCGGAATCGAGAAATTAAGAACACTATAATTATCTACTCGAAACGTAGATCGACGTCATATATCTCAAAACATTAATCGGATAAATATCGAGGCTCGAAAATACGATCGAAAAGGGCTGAATTTTGCCCAAGTCAAATTAGCATTTAATGCTAATTGAATTTCCATAATAACTAAATAATTTATTTAGTTATATATATATATATATATATATATATATATATATATATATATCGATTCCAACAATCCCCCACATGAGTGGAAATAGCCAAATGCATGCATGCAGACGCACAGCTCTGTCCTCAAGAGACAATAAAGCATCAGGATAGGTGGCTTGTGACCTTGAACCTTCCTTAGTCAGTGCTATCGAGCATACCGGCGGATTAGTGGACACGTGGCCTTGAACTATTCCTCCATGGTGTATACTTAGACAATAGCACTAGCACTATAAAGTCTCAACCGCGTCCGTTCTCACGTTTGTGTCCTTTACTGGCCATGGACAACCTCTTTGGATTCATAAGTGTTACGTAGAAGCGGCCCTCACTTCTCACTTACATAGGTGATTCTTACTCGAGTATCTTGTCATACTCTACCTTCTTAAGGCATCCAAGAATCATTAAAAGTCAAAGACTTAACCTCACCACTTGACAGGTCACCAACACTCTCGAGCTCTTTTAGGGAATAGACTATTTGAGTGTGGTATCAACAGACTCATATAACTTAGTTTTCCCATTGAACCAAGTTCATGGGATCTCCAATCTACAAGGTTGGATATCCACTATAATCGTCTTTAATTTGTGGATTTAACTCTCATTCCCGCTACGAGCTTATACATTTGATCTCGATTCAAACTTTTAGTAAGCGGATCCGCTAGGTTATCTATAGACTTGACATAGTCTACAGAGATAACCCCACTCGTGATCAAATGTCTTACGGTATTATGTCGACGACGAATATGTCTCGACTTACCATTATACAACCCACTCTTGGCCCTACCAATAGCTGCTTGGCTATCACAGTGAATCATCACAGGTGGCACGGGTTTCGTCCAACATGGAATATCTTCAAGAAAATTACGGAGCCATTCGGCCTCCTCACCGGCTTTATCTAAAGCAATAAATTCAGATTCCATGGTGGATCTGGCAATGCACGTCTGTTTCGTAGATCTCCACGACACAGCTCCTCCCCCTATAGTGAACACATAACCACTAGTAGACAACGAGTCTTTAGTGTCGGATATCCAATTTGCATCACAGTACCCTTCAAGTACTGGGGGATGTCTCGAGTAGTGCAGTCCAAAGTTAAGAGTGTATTTCAAATACCTCATAACTCTTACAAGAGATTTCCAATGTTCTCTACGGATTACTAGTATAGCGACTCAGTTTGTTCACCGGACAAGCTAGATCAGTCCTCGTACAATTCGTGATGTACATAAGACAACCAATGACTCTAGCATAATCCTCTTGAGCAACAGGATCACCCCTATTCTTGCTCAAATGAACATTAACTTCTAGAGGAGTCTTTGCCGGCGCACTATCAAAGACATTAAACCTCTTAAGTACTTTCTCAATATAATGAGATTGAGACAAAACAATCCCTTTGGGAGTTCTTTGTATCTTTACTCCAAGAATAACATCAGCAACTCCCATATCTTTCATATCGAAATTCCTTTTAAGCATTCGCTTGGTGTCATTTATGACTTGAAGGTTTTGTCCCATAATTAACATGTCGTCTACATAAAGACAAACAATTACAAAACCATTCTTTGTATTCTTTATGTAAACACACTTGTCACATTCATTAATCTTAAAGCCATTCGACAACATAGCCTCGTCGAATTTCAAGTGCCATTGCAAAGGTGCTTGTTTCAAACCATATAGGGATTTCACCAACTTACATACCTTTCACTCTTGGCCAGGTACTACAAACCCTTCAGGTTGTTCCATATAAATTTCCTCTTCTAAATCTCCATTTAGAAAGGCAGTTTTCACATCCATTTGGTGAATCTCAAGATTGTGCAAAGCAGCAATCGCGAGAAGCACACGGATAGACGTAATTCTCGTTACAGGCGAATAAGTATCGAAGAAATCATATCCTTCAATTTGCTTAAAGCCTTTAACCACTAAACGAGCTTTATATTTATCAATTGACCCATCTGCCTTATACTTTCTTTTTAGGATCCATTTAGATCCTAAGGGCTTGCAACCTTCGGGTAAGTCTGCTAAGACCCAAGTGTGATCCTGCATAATGGAATCAATTTCACTTTGGACAACTTCTTGCCAAAGTGGACCATCGGGTCTAGAAAGAGCTTCTTTTATAGATCGCGGCTCTTCACCCAAAAGAAAAACAACATAATCAGGACCAATGTCCTTAGCAACTCTTGCTCTAGAGCTACGTCTTGGTTCTAAAGTTTCAAGATCAGGAGCTTGCCTTTTACGCGTAGCGGGTTCTACCCCCACATTTCTAGAACTACTAGCAACTTCTCTTGCTTCACCACTAGAGCTTGACCCAACTTTATCATCCTTTTTACAAGGATAGATATGCTCAAAGAATATAGCATTCCTTGACTCAATAGTAGTCCCAACATTCATATCGGGCACGGCCGACTTATGAATGACAAACCGATATGCACTACTATTCAGTGCATATCCTATAAAGATACAATCGACAGTCTTAGGTCCGATAGTAACTTGCTTAGGCAAAGGCACTTCTACCTTAGCCAAACACCCCCACACTTTGAGGTATTTATAGGAAGGTTTCCTTCCTTTCCACAACTCATAAGGAGTTACATCTCTACCTTTCAGAGGTATTTTGTTTAATAAGTAGTTAGCCGTCAAAACGGCTTCCCCCACATGTTGCAGGGGCGGTCCGAACTTATTAACAAAGCATTCATCATCTCCTTTAGAGTTCGGTTCTTCCTTTCGGCTACACCATTTGATTGAGGCGAATAGGGGGCGGTGGTTTGATGTATAATACCACTTGTCTTACACAACTCTTCAAAAGGGGCTACGTATTCTCCACCTCTCGTCACTTCGTACCATTTTGATTTTGCAATCAAGTTGGTTTTCGGCTTCGACTTTGAAGTTAGTAAAAGCTTCAATCGCCTCATCTTTACTCCTTAAAAGATAAAGAGTACAATACTTAGTGCGATCATCAATAAAAGTAATAAAATACTTTTTCCCACCTCTAGTTTGTACAAACTTTAAGTCACATACATCGGTGTGAATGAGTTCTAGAGGTTTAGTGTTCCTTTCTACGAAATGAAATGGTCGTTTAGCCAATTTTGCTTCAACACAAACTTCACACTTAGTTTTGTTAAACTCATTTACTTTAAGTAGATCGAGATTAACTAATCTTTTTATAGCATTTAGATTAACATGTCCTAATCTAGAATGCCATAAATCGGAACACTCAAGCAAGTAAGAGGAAGTGGCTTCATTATCATTATTCTTGGCCTCAACGGCCTCTTGGCGTAACGCCATTACACTTAGCTTGAAAAGGCCCTCGGACGGGTAACCTTTTCCTAGGAACATACCAAATTTAGACAAAATAAATTTGTCGACTCAAAAACTAGTCTAAACCCTCTCTTGACTAGTACAGAGCCGGACACAAGATTTTTCCGGATGTCGGGGACATGCAAGCACCTCTCCAAGAGTAAGGTTCTTGCCGGAGCTCAACCTTAGCACCACGGTACCATAGCCAACCACCTCGGACGAGGCTTGATTACCCATATTGAGCTTCCTCCATTGGCAGCTCTTGTACTTGGTGAAGCGGCTTCGGTCACCACAAACATGTGCCGTGGCAGCGGTATCAATATACCACTTCCCCTCATTCTCCACGACGTTAGCTTCTTCAGTGACAACGGCCGCAAGGTCGGCTTCAGTGAGGTCAATCTCCAACATATTGGCTTGACGAGCCCTCTTCTTCTTCGGCTTTCGGCAGTCCTTGGACATGTGGCCGGATTTGCCACAGTTGTAGCAGTCCCTTTCAAACTTGCGGGATTGCACCTTGCCCTTCCCTTTGGGGTTGCTATTTGGACGCCCTCTCTTAGCATTGTTGGAGTTGCCACCTTTCTCAGCAAGGTTGACTCTTGGCTCCACGGGTGCTTTCCCCTTCCCATCTCGAGTCCTCATGTCGGTCTCGATGCGGAGCTTAACCACAAGATCCTCAAGCGTCATTTCCTTTCGCTTGTGCTTCAAGTAGCTCTTGAAGTCCTTCCAGCTCGGGGGAAGCTTCTCAATTATAGTTGTCACGATAAAAGCATCTGGCAAAAGCATACCTTCGGCGTGGACATCATGGACAATGAGTTGGAACTCTTGCACTTGGTCCATGACTGGTCGAGAGTCCACCATTTTGTAGTCTAAGAACTTGGCAACTACAAACTTCTTGGTACCTGCATCGTCAGTACAGTATTTTCTTTCAAGTGCCTCCCATATTGCCTTGGAGGTCTTTACATTTGCATATACACTGTATAGACTATCATCTAGTCCACTAAGCAAGAAGTTTTTACAAAAGTAGTCAGAAGTTAGCCAATTATCATAGGCTATGCGGACTTCCAGGTTCTCTTCGTTTTCACTTGGAGGGGCGGGTGCATTCTCCATCAACACAGTGGTGAACCCCAATGTTGTCAGGTAGAACAACATCTTCTGTTGCCACCTCTTGAAGTCAGCTCCACCAAACTTGGCCGGCTTCTCAGCAGCGGGCAGCACTCTAGACGAGTGCAGCACTCTAGACGAGTGCAGAGGTGCCGTCAGGGTCGGGTTTGAACCCCCCACCACACCATGGTGGTTCACACTCCCAAATGGGACGTTGCTCTGCAAGGCAGAGGACATAGCAGTGAAGTTGAATGCCGTGTTAGCGGCATTAGCACGGTTAAGTGCTATCCTGGCGTCGGTAGCGGCGGAAATGGCAGCTAGGGTTGGATTAGCAAAGGCCGGAGCGAGTGTAGGGACGGACGTCGGTGGAACAAGTGTTGCCGGAGGAGGCAATGACGTCAGATACAACGGGGTTGGTGGCAGCAGAAGCGGCGGCGGCAGTAACGTCGGAGAAAGCAGCACTTGAGGAAGACATCTTCTTAGTTTACTTGAAGCAGATATAGTATTATTTCGTCTTGCGATTGTTGATATTATAAACTGCTATTACAAGTAAACTATTAAATAACAAAATGAAATAAAATAACAAAACCGTCGAGTCGAGGAGTCCTCTCTCCGCAAGACGAAATACGCCCCGGTAGTGCTCTCGGTTGTAGGCGTATCGTCCCCAAAGATAAAACGACGAACGTTTCGAAGATTGCAGCACCGCAAGATCTACGAGCTCCGTGAACCCGGATCTGCTTTTCCGGCGAGGACAGCCGCTTGGACTTAGAGCTAAGAATGCAAGTGAGCTAAGAAATGCAGCTAAGAAGATCTCAGGTGAATTCTTGTTGGTGTGTTTTGGAATGAAGTGCAGCTTCCTATTTATAGGCAGCTTCCACCAGGCGGTCGGCGAAAAGGCTCGCGCGCATGAGCATGTGTGGCCCAAGCCCACCACATGTCACTTAGTTATCTCCTACAATATTGTAGAGACTTAAATACCACACAAAACATTATTCATTAATCGATGTGGGACATGATTAATGTAATTCTCTCCAAAACCCGAATAATGTAAGTTTCTCCACTTTAGGTAACATTTAAGTTTTGTCCCCCCAAACTTCGAGCCACTATTTCTCACTCACCGAAAATCGGAATCGAGAAATTAAGAACACTATAATTATCTACTCGAAACGTAGATCGACGTCATATATCTCAAAACATTAATCGGATAAATATCGAGGCTCGAAAATACGATCGAAAAGGGCTGAATTTTGCCCAAGCCAAATTAGCATTTAATGCTAATTGAATTTCCATAATAACTAAATAATTTATATATATATATATATATATATATATATATATATATATATATATCGATTCCAACAATCCTCACATAGATTACTCGTTAATTATGTTACTTGATCAATTATTAATATATTAACAATATTTGTCTTAAAATTTTTTATAACTAGAGAACTATAACTACTATCTAAGATGTACTGTAAGCAAACCATGAACAATAGTTTGCAAGTTCCGCTATAGATTAAAGTAGTTATAATTATATGTGAACTAAATATTTAAAAGTAATATATTCAATTCTAATTATTAATTATAAATTTATTTTAAAAAATTGATATTCATAGAAGAAAAAAAAAAAACTCCGCTTGACTGCGAGAAGAATTAGTTGAGTAATATTTTTCCTTTTATCTCTATTTTCCCATAAGCAGATTTTCATTTAGAACTTGAAATCTTGTGGTTTGCATAGTTGCCTTAAATTTTCTGTGAATGAGATTTTTTTTAGGGAATTCGTGAATGTATAGGGTTTGAAATTAATAATTAATGTGGTTAGTTGTGTAGATTTTATGATAAAAATGTAACATAAGAATATATAAATGGCCTGTTAGTCGGTTACACTTCAAGGATGATTATGATTAGTGCTAATGAGATATAGACTTCAAAGAAAGTAAATCCAGAAAAATACAAGTTTTTTACTTTTACTACAGTAAAATTGGAACCACATACAAACAAATTCAAAGATCAGAGAAATTAAATTAAATAAAGAAGAAAAGCGTGGCCTGCTTGGCTGCTTCAGTGGTGGATGAGAGAGAGAAGAGAGAGAAAATCAGTTGACTAAGCTTTTGTCAGAATTGAGTTGCCTTGACTTGAACTTCCACTCTTCTCAATCGTGATCCCTAAACAATCCTTGATTCACTTGAAAAAACTCTCACCAAACTAAATGAGCGTTTTATGTTTTCTCTTAAACTCATTCTCTAGACAATGAGTTCACTTCTCTAGCTACGAGGAGTATCAAAGATCATGCCCTTTTTTGTTTTCAAGCTGTTCTTCAATCTCGTGGTAAGCCTAGCAATTCTTGGGATTTAGCTGCATCTCTTCTTCTACTTTGTCGAATCTCAATCGGGTTGTTCCAAGATTCAATTTTTATATGTGGGCAGTTGAAATTTTGAGAAAACAACATTTCTGAGATTTCTCCTTTTCTCTATGGTGTTAATTAATTGATTTCTAGCTCTGAACATGATGTATTTTGCTACTTCATCCTGGGTTCTTCTTGGATTATGGATAATTTTATATGTTGGCTTTGTGAATTCATACAATATGGATAATGTGAATTTAGAACCTAGAGGAAGTAAACATTCTGTGAGCTACACCTATGATAGGGTTGGTGAAGTATATAAAGCTTGTGCTTTTGTATTAAAATCTGGTGCTGAACTGAAACCTGATGATAGCCGTTTGTACACAATCAAAGAGGAGCTCTCTTTCTTGAATGGGGATTGGTGGCAGGTGTTGAATGGGGAAGAAGGTGCCCCCTTAATGCCATTTGATGATAGGGAGATTTTAGTGAATTCAACTGATCTTCGAACCCCGGTTAACTTGGTTTCATTTTGGGTTACTGATGTTGATCGTCGCCATCATTCCAAGAACTCGATATTCGTCAGTGGGATTTTACAATTGGGGATAACTCTTGAAGGTTTGCTCTCAGAAAGGCCTTATGAAGGAAGCCCTCGGTTTGACATATGGCCTGCTCATTCCCAACTCTCCATTACTTTCCAAGGAGTTTACACCGAATCGGACCAAACGGAGAGAGTGATGTGTTTGTTAGGGAGTGCAGTGTTGCCTTCTCGCCAGCCAGATTCCGGTGACCCCTGGGGTTGGGTCAAGGAGTCTGGTTATACTAACCAGCCGCTTCTCTCTCAAGATGATCAGATTGTGCTCGTTCTCCGTTATCCTAAGATGGTAACTCTGAGAAGCAGAGCAGTCCATGGAAGTTTAAAAAGTTTGAATCCCAAGTCGAACTTGAAGTACTTTGATGAGGTTCTCTTGTCATCTTGGTTAAGCTCCTCTGTAAACTACCAATATAGTTCTGAAAATCTTGTTTCGAAAGCTTGTGATCCTTATCCGTATAAAGATAGTTTGGTTAGTGGTGATGTTGATACATATAAAGGGCTTGACTTTTGTGACATACTAGAGAGATTCACACACCAAGAAGCCTTAACCGTTTTACCAAACTGGAAATGCAATGGAACAGATGATTACTGCAGTAGGTTAGGTCCTTTTGTATCCGGTAAGGAGATTAAGGCTACGGATGGGAGCTTTAAAAATGTCAAGCTTGTACTTCAGGATGTGAGCTGTGAGAATGTGACTTCTAAGGATAGTGTTTGGTCTATGAGGGTATCTTCGGTATTTAGAGCTGTTCCACCTTCCGAGAATCGTTTCACTGCAGCACAGAGGACCGGGCTTAGTAACATGACTCTTTTTGCTGAAGGGATATGGAAGTCTTCAAGTGGACAGCTTTGCATGGTTGGTTGCTCTGCTTTTGTTGATGGATATGGTGATGGATGTGAGACTCGGATATGCTTGTACGTTCCTCTATCGTTTTCGATAAAGCAACGAAGTATACTTCTTGGAACTATGTCTGGCATTATTGTCTCTCCCTCATTATATTTCCCTTTAGCATTTGAAAAGGTAGTTAGACCTGCTGAGTTATGGGATCAGTTCACTACCTCTAATCCCTATTACAAGTACTCGAAAATTGAGGCTGCTAGTTCGGTCCTGGAGAGAGACGAACCCTTTAACTTCGGGACTGTAATCAAGAAATCCCTCTTGAAGTTTCCGAAGATAGAAGACATGGGAAACTTTCATTACAGTCTTTCTCTTCTTGCCGAAGATCTTACCCTACACATAACTGCAGTTCCGGATCCATTCCCTAATTCGGTTCTTGCAAAAACCGACTTGGAGATGGAGATCCTCTCACTCGGCCCTTTGTTCGGGCGTTACTGGCCTAAACAATACGATTCAAACTCGTACTCTGATAAGGGGGAATACACAGAGAAACAACTCCTCCTCAATGTATCCGGTCAGCTCAATCTTGGTGGAAATACAAACCACCACTCCAACTTCTCTTCACTATTTGTAGAGGGGATTTATGATCAACATGTTGGGAAGATGTATCTAGTTGGTTGTCGTGATGTTCGGGCCTCATGGCAGACTTTATATGAAAGCATGGATCTTGAAGCTGGCCTTGATTGTTCAGTAGAAGTGATCATTTCATACCCTCCTACTACAGCGCGATGGCTTGTCAATCCGACTGCCAGGATTTCGATTACTAGCCAAAGAAATGAAGATGATCCACTCTACTTTATACCAATCAAGCTCCAAACAGTCCCCATCATGTATAGAAGGCAGCGCGAAGACATTATCTCGCGTAGAGGCGTGGAAGGAATTCTTCGCATCTCAACACTCTCTCTTGCAATCGCTTGCATCTTGAGCCAGTTGTTTTACATTAGAGGTAAAATGGAAGTTGTTCCATATGTTTCTCTTGTGATGCTTGGAGTACAAGCTGTGGGATACACCTTTCCTCTTATTACAGGCGCGGAATCTCTCTTGAAACGTACATCAACAGAGTTCAGACAAAGCCAGTCTGATGATCTACAGAACAGCCAGTGGCTCCATGTAATAGACTACTCTGTTAAGGTTTTAATACTAATAGCATTTTCAGTGACTCTGAGGCTTTGCCAGAAGGTGTGGAAAGCCCGGATAAGGATGCTAACGCGGGCCCCTCTTGAGCCTCACCGCGTTCCAAGTGAACAGAGGGTACTTCTTACCACCTTGAGTTTACATGTTCTTGGATACATTGTTGCTCTGGGTGTGCATTATGTTAGTACTAGCTATAACCCTCTTCAGACAGCAGAGTTTGTTGATTCAAGTGGCGATTCTCATGTGATACGCGAGTGGCAGACTGAGCTTGAGGAGTATTTAGGCCTTGTTCAGGATTTCTTCCTCCTTCCTCAAGTTGTTGCTAACGTGATGTGGAGGATACAAGTGAAGCCTCTGAGTAAAGTGTATTACATCGGAATGACTGCGGTTCGTCTTCTTCCTCATGCGTATGATTGCGTGACTTCACCCATACCGAATCCTTACTTCTCGGAGGAGTATGAGTTTGTAAATCCAAGGATGGATTTCTACTCCAAGTTTGGCGATGTTGCTATACCGGCGATCGCGGTTGTTCTTGCAGTTGCTGTTTATGTTCAGCAGAGATGGAATTATGAGGAGATTAGAGCAAAGTTTATGCCTTTGGGTTCAAAAGTGTATGAGAGATTGGGCTCTGTGTCTTGTGAGGCTGAGCTTTCTTCTGGTGTTAACAAAACTTCGACTCGTGAAGAAGGATTGCAGAATGAAGATTAAGAACACTGCCAATTTCAGTCTCGTTTATGTAAAGATAAATGTAAGAATGATACTTACAAATTTACATGTATTAACCTACTCTTTCTTTAATATCACCTCTCCTCACTTCGTATCAATTCATTTCATAAATCTATATGTAATAATCCAGAATACATTACAAAATTATGTATTGATAAAAAACTTGGTATGACACCTAAGTAAATTTCCTCAAGTCAAATAATCACATCTTTTACAATTAAAAAAATGGTTCATGTATGTGAACCCATTGGCCATCTAGCTAATAGTGCTCAAATTTAAAATTCTACTACTATTAGACTATAAGATGCCAAATTGACTGCTTATATTGAGTCCTGTATTTCTCTATAGTTGCCATATAAATGAACTCATAAAATAATCGAAAGACTATGAATCTGCATTTAGGTGTTCTATAATGTAACATATTTTATATGAATTCAACATGCGGCTGCAAGTTAAAGAGCAAAGTGGAGTCCAGTATTCCAAACTTTCTCTGAAAAGTTTAATAAGTGGAGTCAATTTCTGTTTCTGTTTTTTTTTTTTTTGAAAATTTAAAAGTACATATTTATAATTTTTTTTGAGAAACTAATAATTTTTTTTATAAAATTATCAAAAATGTTAAAAATAAACTTTCTAAAAAAGTTAAAAATGATTACACAATTGTGGGAGATAGTGATCCAACCGCCCTATATATGATGATCAGTAGTTTAGTCCGTGTGCACCTTAATCAATTGTTGCATAGTTCCCTCATCATCATGGTGGATTTTAGGAGCATTAAGAATTCTCGATCTCAATTTTTATATTATAATATATGTCCCATTAATATTTTATTATAATTGTATGCGTGTTAATTGCGACACCAAAAGTAGAATACATCCTCACCGCATGTATAGTAGGCTGCCAATTAATTATTGTAATTATAAATAGAATATTAACTAAATTCCAATAGAACTCATTAGTTAAATGATTGTATTTCTAATATTATATGTTCCCATCTCATCCTGCCTCAACCACACCAAACTGAAAAAGGCTACAAAAGAAAAAGAAACACGAATTAAGTCAAATTAATGGATTCTTTGGCAGATCAAACACTTCCCACCATAAGCTTTTCAGAGGGAAATCTAGAAGTTGGATCGTCTTCTTGGTTGTAGACCAGCAAAGATGTTGTTCGTGCACTCGAAGAACACGGTTGCTTCATCGCTAATTACACCAATTTCTCCTCCCAATTGCACCACGCAATCTTTGAAGCTTCCAAAGAATTGTCTGATCTTCCAACTCATGTCAAAATGCTCAACACTTCCGACACACCCTCGCACGGCTACCTCGGACACGAACCCACGATATTACCTCTCTACGAAGGTTTAGGAATCGAAAACGCAGCGACACAAGAAGGCTTGCGGAGGTTCGCCGATCAATTATGGCCTTTTGGAAATCAAAGCTTTAGGTACGTACTACTGTACAAAGTACAAATTCATTGATGAATTAACAAAGATCATTTTTTCTTGTAAGTGTATCTCGAATTAATGATTCTTGATTTATTGTTGGAACCGGATTCCGTTATTTATCCTTACCATTATGTTTATTTGAATTTATCTTTGTTGTTCTTTTAATTCGGCTACATACAGATTCATCGAATTAATTTGTTTGCTAATCTCAATTAAATAAATCTTGACTGACTTAATTTTGTGTATAGTGAAACGCACTTTCACTATATACTCCCTTGTATGTCACACTTTATAATGGGTTGACATGTGGCATATGTGACACTTTGGTGTCACACAATTATACTCCACTATATGTCACATCCACAAATCATTTGACATGTGGAATATATTTTAATTAAATAATCAAATCAAAATCAATTATGGTGGGCCACATATGTCAAATGTCAACACCTTATAAAGTGTGACATACAAGGGAGTATATTGTGTGACACACAAGTCTTTGTGCTTTCGTTGTCATGATTGGAGACGCTTTTAAAGTAAGTTTTATTTGCATATTCTTTTTTAATTATCATTTCCTCGTTTTTTTTTTAAAATTGTGTATAAAATGAACTTAATTAATTGTCTACAAATAATGTCTATATATAGGGTACTTGACAAAAATTAAGAAAACCAATTTTTGTGAATCAAATTGTGAATTAAAAGTTATTGGTAGGCATGGACTAATGGGCGGCTGCATTCCGCCTACCACAAAGTGATGATGGCCGGAGACGAAGTCGATACTCGATCGGATTGTTTTCGATTCCGAAGTTGGGGTACATGATTAAGGCACCGGAAGAGATGGTTGATGAAGAGCATCCTTTACTCTACAAGCCTTTTGATCATCACGAGTTTCTTGATTTTTACTATTCCGAAGCCGGTCCGAGATCTCCGGCTGCTCTCAAGGAATATTGTGGAGTCTAAAATACTAATTTATAATTTGTGACTAGTGCTCATCTTTTAAGCCATGTTAATGTATGTGTGTGTATATATGAGTTCGATAAATAAGAGTGTGGGTGAGTCCTGTATGCAACTACAGAGACTGCTGATCTGGTGGTCACTTGCAGACAAAAAATTCAACGTTTCATATATTTATAGGCTGAAAAAAAAAAAAAAAAACTGAAACCGGCGGTTCTGAACTGTTGACAGCAGTTTTGGAACCCTTGCCTTCACCATGGTTCCACACCTGGACTGGAAACTATCGACCAAGGTTCCATGCAGTGGCGTATGTAACACCCCGAAATTTTCTAAATAATAATAATAATAATAACAACTATAAAATAAAAATTTTCATTTGCATCTCATGCATGATATCTTGTGGTAAGTCCTATAAGTCGCGCCTTAGAAATTTAAATGAAAAAAATTAAAGCATTTATCTTATTTGTCTTTAAATCATTTTTGTGATGTAAATGTATTTTGAACTTTGAATGTATTTATTTATATCATATTATGATTATATTGTATATTTATTTATTTAGAAATAATGATAGAATTAATAGGCAAGAATAATATTTATTTTGGATTTCCTAAACCTACTGGGATTCATAAAAGGATAGAATATTTATTAGGGTATTAAGTTATTAGGAGATAATTTAAAATTATACTTTATGAATAAAATAGACCTTTTATTTGTGATATAAATGTTTTAGGAAAGAAATCTAGTTTTAGTTATCCTTATCCTGATTTATCTAGGATTGAATCTCTTATATGGTAAGTGATAGAATATATTCTATATAAAATAGATATGGACGAAAATAAATATGGATAAATTATATTTGATATCATATTTTATTAGGGATGGTTGGATAATGATTTTTAGGCTTATAAATACCCCTTAGTCGCTTATAATATAAACTTTTCGAAAATCTGTCAGCATACCTGCGAATTGTTTCAAGAATTATTTACGTACCTTCCCGGTAACATATCGTGGTGAAATTTTAGACGGAGGTTCCTAGGTACGTCTTTTATATCTCTGTAAATGTTCGTGGTTTTTGGACAAGTTGTTATATTTTTAATGAATTTCCACATTTATACTGCCGAAAACTAATGTTTTCTGGATAGAGATTAGTAAAACATTTATATCTCTTTGCACAAATATGGTATTGATTTGATTCTTTTTCCTAAATACTCTATACACATAGGAGTTTCTCAAAATATTTATTTTGTATTTTTAACATGCTTGTACGATTTATTACAAACCTTCCATGGTTAAGCAAAGAATTTCATGCGGTGAAGCAGTTTTGAGTGAAAATTGATTTGTATATTATGAATACATCACTTATCTATATGGTTTGAAATTTTGATATGATATGTCTATGTATGTCTCCTAGATGTTTGTTAAATCTTAGAATTTTTAGAGTATGTTTAGTCCCTGAAACGTATAGATGAATGACAATAGGTCAGAAACCGATTATGTTAGCACAGTAGATATTGTTTTGGTTATAACTTTTAGAGGACATATTATTTTAGTATGAAACAAATTTTGATATGTTTTAGACTCATTAAGGAATATGTATGCAGAAAATTTGAATTTATAGAATTTATTCATGTTCTGTGGAATTTTTCTAAAATATGTATTCTGCACGAGTTAAGATAGAACATAGAAACCTAGTTTTCAGATATGATATGTTGTAACCTAATAACTATAGGTGTCGATATACTTATTTGCATTCCATGTACAAAAAGATTAATTGTTTCAAAGCATGAAAATCATATGTACGTGATTAATAATTTCATAAATAATTAATTCAAGCTTTATTATAGGACAGGTGCGCAAGGCTTAATCACTTGATATACATCTTTCATTCACTAAAAAAGGTTAAGGTGGGGTTTACTTTTATCCTTATTATATACTATATCGTTTTTCTCATGCGTTATTCAAGATACGAGGCGAGCCTTCGGGCAAATCAAGAGCGGTAAAACCTTCGGGTTAGCCTTCGGGCAATTCAGGGAGCGATAAAACCTTCGGGTTAGCCTTCGGGCAAATCATAGCGAAAAAAACCTTCGGGTTAGCCTTCGGGCAATTCGGGAGCAAGATAAAACCTTCGGGTTAAGCCTCCGGGCTTGCATGTCTAATTTCTCATGTTAAATTCTTTATAGTTTATAGTTTGGATAATTGTTGATCCCACTGAGTAGTCGTACTCACCCCTTAATATTTTCACTTTTTCAGATCATGGTCCTGCAGGTGCTTGAAGTGGCGGATGGTGATGGTCACACACACACAGAAAAGGATTCATGAAATTTTTACGTTATTAATTTAGTTTTATCTTGAACTATGCATTTATTTTTATTTAATTCCGCAAACTAATAGGTGAACATGTTTTTGAATTAAGACTTCCGTTTTTTATGAAATGCATTAAAACCTTATTATTTTTATAAATATATTATTTTTGAAAAATTAAATTGAGAAAATTATATGTTATGCACGGGGTGACGTTCCCTTAAAATGTTATGAAAATTGGGGCGTTACAGATTGGTGTCAGAGCAGGTTTACTTTCCTGTAGACTTGTTACATGTTATGCAGGAAATTGACCATCATCACTGCCACAGCATCGTGCCGGCGAGGTAAGAAAGATTTTTCTAAGTTAATTGTGAAGCATAATATTGAAAGCATGTTTTTCTTGCATGACACGAGCATGATTATTATACAAGTATATTATGTAAAATATTTAAAGTCCTCGAAAATGTTGCCTTAAGAATGAGAACTTAGATGCCTTACATAGTTGAATTTTATATGAACAATAGGAAGATGCCTCCGATAAGAAACCCATTAATTAGTGAAGGAATAAGAGATAACCCTCTAGAGAACCTTAACAATCTACAGCTGCTGGAGGCTATGAGGTAAATGTTCCAGCAATGCCAAGGAGGAGATCTAACTATAGTTAGCAAACCTTATTACCTCAGGAAACATTTTAGTACTTAATCAATTAGTTGTAGTTCTTTTTTTTTTTATTTCGGAGCGTCGGATTCCTTCATATCGAAAAGATTTTACGATAAAGTAGCCGAAAAGTGCGAAGAGGAGAGTGCAGTATGCAAGGTTGGGTTTCCTGTTGGCAAGGCAAAGGAAATAAATCGTCGAGTAAAAGGAGCAACATTGAAGATCGATGGCGAGATCTTGAAAGCAGATTTGTACATCCTGGAGATGAAGGGCTTCGACGTCATATTGGGATTGGATTGGCTCAGTAAGCACGATGCAGTTATCAGATGCAAAGATCGTGAAGTCGTTTTCCCAACACTAGACGGAAATCAATTTTCTTTTTACGGAAGTAGAAGAAAGAGAGGATCTCATATCATAACTGCGATGAAGGCCACTAAGATGATGAGGAAGAAGGATTGTCAAGCATATTTGGTGAATATTACAAGCACAAAGACGGAGGAAATAACCATAAATGATATCCCGGTGGTGAGGGAATTTCCTGATGTGTTCCCTGAGGAACTAAGTGGTCTTCCCCCCAGATAGGCAAGTGGAATTCAACATCGACATAATGCCTGGAGCAACCCCTATCTCGAGAGCGCCATACAGAATGGCACCAATGGAGTTACAAGAACTTAAGATACAACTACAAGAGTTGCTAGACAAGGGACATATTCGTCCAAGTGTATCACCGTGGGGAGCGCCTGTGCTTTTCGTCAAGAAGAAAGATGGAGCTATGCGTATGTGCATAGATTACCGTGAGCTCAACAAGTTGACAATCAAGAACAAATACCCGTTGCCAAGAATTGAAGACCTCTTTGATCAACTAAAAGGCGCGGGAATCTTCTCAAAGATTGACTTAAGGTCCGGATATCATCAGCTGAAGATTAAGGAGAGTGATGTGCCGAAGACAGCTTTTCGAACAAGATACGGTCACTATGAGTTTACTGTGATGCCTTTTGGACTGTCTAATGCACCTGCAGTTTTCATGGATTTGATGAACAGAGTATTTCATCAATATTTGGATCAATTCGTAATTATCTTCATTGACGATATCTTGGTGTACTCAAAAGATCGGAGCCAACATGAAGAGCATCTCAAGATAGTGTTGGAGACTTTAAGAAATGAGAAGCTATACGCCAAGTTCAAGAAATGTGAGTTTTGGCTTAGTCAAGTAGTATTCCTTGGTCACGTAGTGACCGCACAAGGGATAGAAGTGGATCCAGCAAAAATCGAAGCGGTTAGTAACTGGAAGGCACCGAAGAATGCAAGCGAATTTCGAAGTTTCTTAGGATTAGCGGGATATTACCGACGGTTTATTGAAGGATTCTCAAAGATAGCAAGGCCACTCACTCAATTAACCAGAAAAGGGATCAAGTTTGAGTGGAATGAAGAGTGTGAGAGGAGTTTCCAAGAATTGAAAGGGAAGTTAACTACAGCACCCGTACTCACTATTCCTGGCGGAACTGAAGAGTATGTAATCTATTGCGATGCCTCAAAACAAGGACTTGGATGTGTTTTGATGCAACATGGGAAAGTCATAGCTTATGCTTCAAGACAACTGAAGACTCATGAACTAAATTACCCTACTCGCGATCTGGAATTGGCAGCTGTGGTTCATGCCTTGAAGATTTGGAGACATTACCTATATGGAGGCAAGTGCGAGATATATTCTGATCACAAAAGTCTCAAGTATCTGTTCACACAGAAGGAATTGAACATGAGAGAAAGAAGGTGGCTTGAACTAGTGAAAGATTACGACTGCACAATTCATTGTCATCCAGGAAAAGCAAACGTCGTAGCTGATGCTTTGAGCAGGAAAGAGAGTTTGACCGCCCTATATACTTCCCGAATGATTGAAGAGTTTGCAAAAATGAAAATTGAAGTTGTACCGTCGACAGAAGACACTACTACTAAGTTAGCAGCTATGAAGATCCAACTTATGCTAAGGGAGCAAATTCGGGAAGCACAAAAGAGAGATAGATTTTTGTGCAAGATAAGAGATCAAGTTCTTGAAGGGTAGAATAAGGCGTTTGAGATTGCAGCAGACGGAACGCTGATGTTCGAGAGAAGGATCTGTGTACCAAAGGGAAGTGAAATAATGAGGGAGATTTTAGAGGAGGCACATAACACGCCATACACCTGTCCATCCCGGGAGGGACAAAGATGTATCATGATTTGAAGGGACACTTTTGGTGGAGGAATATGAAGAGAACTATTGCGGAAATTCATACAAAGTTGTATGACTTGCCAACAAGTGAAGGCTGAACACCAACGACCATCCGGCTTATTAAAGCCGCTAGATATACCTCAATGGAAGTGGGAGGAGATATCCATGGACTTCGTGGTAGCATTACCCAAAACTCAAAAAGGAAATCATTCAATTTGGGTAATTGTGGATAGACTCACGAAATCGGCTCATTTTCTGCCGATGAAGATGACTGATAATATGGATCGATTAGCACAAATCTATATAGATGAGATTGTTAGGCTACATGGAGTGCCTACCAGTATTGTATGTGACTGCAACCCGATGTTCACATCAAAATTTTGGAGGAGTTTGCAAGCTGCTATGGGTACTAAGTTGAAGTTTAGTACCGCCTACCATCCACAAACTGATGGAACGTCTGAAAGAACTATTCAAACTTTGGAAGATATGTTGCGAGCATGTGTCATGAATTTTGGAACCAATTGGGGCGTTACAGATAAGATATGTTGCGAGCATGTGTCATGGATTTTGGAACCAATTGGGAGAGACATTTGCCTTTAGTTGAATTTGCATATAATAACAGTTATCAAGCAAGTATAGGGATGGCACCTTTTGAAGCATTATATGGAAGGAAGTGTAGATCACCTCTGCACTGGGATGAGGTTGGTGAGAAAAGAATATTGGGACCCGAGATCGTAGAAAGAACCGTGGGAGTCATTGCAAAGATTCGAGAGAGAATCAAGATTGCTCAAGATAGACAGAAGTCCTATGCTGATTTGAAGAGGAAGGATATACAATTCGAGAAGGGTGACAAAGTGTTTCTCAAGTTGTCACCAATGAAAGGTGTAGTGAGGATTGGAAAGAGAGGAAAGTTTAGGCCTCGATACATTGGGACCGTATGAGATATTCAAAACAATTGGAGAAGTGTCATACGAGTTGGCGCTACCGCCAAGTTTGACGTCTATTTATAATGTTTTTCATGTGGCGAATTTGAGGAAGTATGTGCATGACCCAAGCAACATAGTCAATTACGAAGGATTGGAGCTGAACAAAGATTTGTCATATGAAGAGACGCCAAATGCCATCTTAGACCGAAAGGTTATCCAACTTAAGAACAAGGAAGTGCCATTAATAAAAGTTCTTTGGAGTAGACATGATGCGAGTGAGGCAACAAGGGAAATAGAAAAGGACATGGAACTAAGATATCCGAACTTTATAGGCAAAGGTAATTAATTTTCGAGGACGAAAATTTTATAAGTAGGGGAGATTGTAACACCCCGAAATTTTCTAAATAATAATAATAATAATAACAACTATAAAATAAAAATTTTCATTTGCATCTCATGCATGATATCTTGTGGTAAGTCCTATAAGTCGCGCCTTAGAAATTTAAATGAAAAAAATTAAAGCATTTATCTTATTTGTCTTTAAATCATTTTTGTGATGTAAATGTATTTTGAACTTTGAATGTGTTTATTTATATCATATTATGATTATATTGTATATTTATTTATTTAGAAATAATGATAGAATTAATAGGCAAGAATAATATTTATTTTGGATTTCCTAAACCTACTCGGATTCATAAAAGGATAGAATATTTATTAGGGTATTAAGTTATTAGGAGATAATTTAAAATTATATTTTATGAATAAAATAGACCTTTTATTTGTGATATACATGTTTTAGGAAAGAAATCTAGTTTTAGTTATCCTTATCCTGATTTATCTAGGATTGAATCTCTTATATGGTAAGTGATAGAATATATTCTATATAAAATAGATATGGACGAAAATAAATATGGATAAAATATATTTGATATCATATTTTATTAGGGATGGTTGGATAATGATTTTTAGGCTTATAAATACCCCTTAGTCGCTCATAATATAAACTTTTCGAAAATCTGTCAGCATACCTGCGAATTGTTTCAAGAATTATTTACGTACCTTCCCGGTAACATATCGTGGTGAAATTTTATACAGAGGTTCCTAGGTATGTCTTTTATATCTCTGTAAATGTTCGTGGTTTTTGGACAAGTTGTTATATTTTTAATGAATTTCCACATTTATACTGCCGAAAACTAATGTTTTCTGGATAGAGATTAGTAAAACATTTATATCTCTTTGCACAAATATGGTATTGATTTGATTATTTTTCCTAAATACTCTATACACATAGGAGTTTCTCAAAATATTTATTTTGTATTTTTAACATGCTTGTACGATTTATTACAAACCTTCCATGGTTAAGCAAAGAATTTCATGCGGTGAAGCAGTTTTGAGTGAAAATTGATTTGTATATTATGAATACATCACTTATCTATATGGTTTGAAATTTTGATATGATATGTCTATGTATGTCTCCTAGATGTTTGTTAAATCTTATAATTTTTAGAGTATGTTTAGTCCCTGAAACGTATAGATGAATGACAATAGGTCAGAAACCGATTATGTTAGCACAGTAGATATTGTTTTGGTTATAACTTTTAGAGGACATATTATTTTAGTATGAAACAAATTTTGATATGTTTTAGACTCATTAAGGAATATGTATGCAGAAAATTTGAATTTATAGAATTTATTCATGTTCTGTGGAATTTTTCTAAAATATGTATTCTGCACGAGTTAAGATAGAACATAGAAACCTAGTTTTCAGATATGATATGTTGTAACCTAATAACTATAGGTGTCGATATACTTATTTGCATTCCATGTACAAAAAGATTAATTGTTTCAAAGCATGAAAATCATATGTACGTGATTAATAATTTCATAAATAATTAAGTCAAGCTTTATTATAGGACAGGCGCGCAAGGCTTAATCACTTGATATACATCTTTCATTCACTCAAAAAGGTTAAGGTGGGGTTTACTTTTATCCTTATTATATACTATATCGTTTTTCTCATGCGTTATTCAAGACAGAGCGAGCCTTCGGGCAAATCAAGAGCAAGAAAACCTTCGGGTTAGCCTTCGGGCAAATCATAGCGAAAAACCTTCGGGTTAGCCTTCGGGCAATTCGGAGCAGATAAAACCTTCGGGTTAAGCCTCCCAAGCTTGCATGTCTAATTTCTCATGTTAAATTCTTTATAGTTTATAGTTTGGATAATTGTTGATCCCACTGAGTAGTCGTACTCACCCCTTAATATTTTCACTTTTTCAGATCATGGTCCGGCAGGTGCTTGAAGTGGCGGATGGTGATGGTCACACACACACAGAAAATGATTCATGAAATTTTTACGTTATTAATTTAGTTTTATCTTGAATTATGCATTTATTTTTATTTAATTCCGCAAACTAATAGGTGAACATGTTTTTGAATTAAGACTTCCGTTTTTTATGAAATGCATTAAAACCTTATTATTTTTATAAATATATTATTTTTGAAAAATTAAATTGAGAAAATTATATGTTATGCACGGGGTGACGTTCCCTTAAAATGTTATGAAAATTGGGGCGTTACAGCGTAGCTAGGAAATCGAGTTAGTGGGGGCAAAATTTATCGGGTTTGAATTTTCTTTGTACGGGGGTTCGGGGGCGGAGCCCCGAAAAAAAAAAATTTAGCACATTTTTCTACTTATATCTAACTATACTTACTCTTTATGGCTTATTTAAGGATTATATTCCTCTTTCATTAATAACTCATATATTTTTTATATTTATTCGTAAAACATAGTACACAATCCTATTTTGACATCACTCTAAATTTAGTTAAGAGAAAATTATGAAGAATAATAATATCTACTGTATGGAGTCACGAAAAGTATTATGATTTATGAATCACAAGATTACTGTTTCCTGTCGTTTATTGAACCCTCGAGGCGTCCAGCTGTCCAGGTCAGTTCTGTACAGTTTGGTAGGGGTGTTCACAGTTTGGCTAAACCAGCCGAAATAACCGAACCGAACCGGCCGATGAACACCTGAGTTTGGATTCTATTGGAAAGAGAGGCAGACAGCTCCGCAGCTGGTGTTGGAGGGTTGGAGCGGGAGTGGAGTGGATAGCTGTTGTTATTCATAATGGGTGCAGTTGAGCCACCCAAAAGATTTTAAATTGAAAAACATATTTAGAATATTAAATATATTAATAAATTTTATAATTAATTGGAAATTACGAAATTATCCCTAACAAATTCTCGAATTCCAGTGGGGGCATTGGCCCCCACTGCCCCCCTTTTGCCTACGCCACTGGTTCCATGGTTCGGTTTCGGGTTTAGGTATTTTGGAACTATGAACCAAGTCAGAGATTTTAAAAATTAACTATTGAAATTCAACGGTCCTAATCAAGTGACCGTTGTAAATCCATGATCAAGATTGTGCCATATCAGTAATCCATGTGTTTGGAACTAATTTAATTTTTTTTTTAAAAATAAATAAATGCTAGAGCTGGAACCATGGGTATATGATCCACGGTTCGATTCTGGATCCACCAATTCGAGGGACAAGAACCAATGGTTCCGGCCAGATCTAATACTTTTCCTAGAATTAAAGTAATTAACTAAAATTAAGATATATAGTAATCAATTAAACTCGTGATATGTTGAATAAAAATTAGTTATGGTACTTTAATCTTTCCCATTACAAATGACATTGAGGCTTGAGCACTTGAATCCTTTAAATTTTACCCCTATTTCCCAATATCCAAAATTAAGTTAATAATGTTATAAGGTAGTGCAAGAAAATGGTGTTTTTTCAAAGGAAATTATATGTTGTGAATATGTACTCTGTAGTCACAGAGGCAGAGTACGACCTCGGCTCAACACTAAATAACCCAGAAGATTAAGGCAGCTTGCTGGCGCAATTAACAAGTATCGCTTTTTGATGCACACACTACGGGAGGAAATCCTCTATCTCCATTATTTTTTTACACATGTGTAAAACAATACGATTTTATAAGTAACATGTGTTCTGGGACAACATTTGGGCGTAAGACTGCTCCCAATGAACAAGATTAATCTAGTTTTTTTTTTAATTTTTTTTCCTGAATTATGCATAAAGGGCATACCTGGTATTGCAAAAAAAAAAAAAAAAAAAAAATCTTTGAAACCTCCGCCGTTTCATTTATCCAGAAACCTCCGCCATTTCATTTATCCAGAAATCAATTAAAACCTTTTTGAAACTGTTCATGGAAACTCTCAGAAACCGTTTGAGGAGCGGATAAAATCTCTACTTCGTGAATAACTGAAAGTTGAAGGTGAGTTTTTCTATAAAACTATAGTATTTGCAAAAATCAAACACATTATATTGATTTTCTTTCTTGTTTGTTGCAATATGTTGCAATTTTTAGTATTTCGTTTTTTTTCTTTCTAATTCTTATAATTCCGATGGTACGAACACAAAAGCACATATGATTTTCTTAATGTTTTGAGGGATCAAATTTTGAGAAAAAAAAATTCAATTTTTCGATATTTTGCTCATTGTTAATATAAAATTCATAGGAATTGACTCACTTCTGCAGAACGAGAACAGTGTTTTTGTTCAAAATCTTTATTTTGTAGTTTTTTTTGGTGTTTTTTGTGTTGTAAAAGAGAATTAATGTAAAATGCAGTTACTATATTGTTTCGTTTTTGGATTAGGTTTTGAAAGTAAGGTGTTTCTACATTCTAAATACACCAACATGAAGGAAGAAGGTCAGTTTTTTTATTTCCCAAACTTCTATTGACATTGTGCGTGAGTAGATAAATTGAAAGATATTTCTTGTTAATTTATTTTATATTGTTCGAATGGTTGTGCTTAAACATAAATGATTTGAAACATAACTAGTGTTTTGAAGTTGCGAAATTAACACCTCAATATGTACATGTTTTATGCTATATTATTTTTTATGCATAATGTAACAAGAGTTTATGCATAAAGAAGGAGATATAATGCAGAAATTAACTAACTACGATGAATGTACAATTATTGCATAATGTAAGAGATTTTTATGCATGAAGAAAGAGAGTAATATGCAGTAATTTTCTAACTTCGATGAATGTACAATTATTGCCTATTGTGATAGATTTTTATGCATAAAGAAGGAGACTTTTATGCAGAAATTATTTAACTACAATGAATGTGACTTTCACGCATAAATTATTTAACTACTACAAATGTGTTCTTACTTGTCAACATATAGTAAAAATAATAATTTTAAAGTTGTTGTTTTAACTAATTATATTTTGACATTATGAAGGATCATCAGAAAGGAATGGATAGAGGAAACTGGCTGTACATGGAGATAATGATTTTGTAGAGCTTCCTGTTATCAAAAGTAAAAAGATAGAAAAAACAAATCAGAAAGCATGCGAGATAAGCAGGAAATCCAAAGAGAAAGTGGAGATATATCCTCATCTCATTAGCCGATGTAGTCCAACTGGACTTGTTGAAGGGATAGGAAAAATGAATGAGATACAGAAAGAAGTAAGAAAGATGGGATTTGAATCTATTTTAGATCTGACTGTAAAAAGACTCCCTAACCAATTAGTTTATTGGGTAGTAAACAATTATGATCCAAAAGCTCTACAATAGTTATTTCTCACATTCAGGAATAAAAACCGACTCCGGATCATCAAGTAACTCATCATTGTTAACAATAAAAACCATAATACTATCTGCAAACTTCTAGCCTGTACAAAATGCTAAAACAAAAAAATAGGTGATACATAAAAATGACATTAAAAAAAAAAGATGAAATATACTGTAGGATATAAAACAGGTAAAAAAATGGCACACATTAATTTGTAGCGAAAAAAAATACCATTATGAACACATTACGAACACATTATCTCGAAAAACAATACCATTACGAACACATTATCTCGAAAAAGAATCAATTCAATTAAAAAACTATTGAGAATAAAATAACCAAGCAAGAAGAATACGGAGTAAAATGCAAAATTGAAGTATAAACTAAATTACCTGGACGAAGCATGAGCAAAATGAATGAAAATCAGGAGAAAACTGATGTATAAATGAATGTAGATCAGATTGAAGGCAAATAAAAAAAATAGAAAATCTGAGAACGGCATATTAATTGCCAAATGGTGTGAATAATCACATAGTAATTGACGAATTGTGTTAATAACCGCATATCCATAAATATAAAATTATAATTTTACACTTCCTTAAAAAACATACTCCCTCCGTTCCACTCCATTAGTCCACTTTCTTTTCGACACGGAGATTAAGAAAGTTGTTTGTTGTGTGTAAAATAGATAAAGTAGTGGGGTCCACTTAAATATATTAGAGTATTATTTTAAGTTAAAAAGGGAAAGTGGACTAATGGAGTGGAACGATCCAAAAAGGAAAAATGGACTAATGGAGTGGAACGGAGGGAGTATATACTAAAGATATATTTAAAAACATCTGAAAAAAATAAATAAATTTGGACCATTAAATTAATTAAATTTAATGTCATAATTAGTTCCTAGTTCTCACAAATGAGGGTTCTCACAAGATCCAATATATATATATTTACATAAATTATGTTTGTAATTTATGAGTTTGTTTTATGTTTAACTAGATTGGACTTTAAATTTCAATGAAGACAATCCTCCCCTAAGTATGTATTACGTTATGACTATTAATAAAAGTTTCAAGTCAGGTTAGATTGGAGATTTTGTTTTATAAAATGATGATATCGGGAATACATTTACTACAAATTTAGTGCACAGAGAATTACTTTAAAACTTATGATGCTGGAATAAATACTGAGAAAATTATCTATGTATACACTTTTATTATTGTACCCTTATAACCATTTAAAAAAAATACTTAGTGTCTAATCATACTATTATGTAATCTAAAATACTGAAATGGAAAGTCGCCATCAACATGTCAAATTATTTTTTTCATTTATTTTGAATCTTTTAGTA
This sequence comes from Lavandula angustifolia, assembly GCA_028984105.1. Classification (NCBI taxonomy): domain Eukaryota; kingdom Viridiplantae; phylum Streptophyta; class Magnoliopsida; order Lamiales; family Lamiaceae; genus Lavandula; species Lavandula angustifolia. The sequence continues at coordinate 10,018,083 of CM054821.1, read as the reverse complement.
TTAAAATCTCGCGTTTTATATTGCACATGTGTTGTCTTTTGGAAAAAAGGACCACATTTGTTTTTAGTTGTCAATATATAATATATACCTAATTAAATAATGTAGCAGTATGATGTTGTCGGGCGCGATCGGATCTTGTAAATAGTGAAAGATCCATTTGGATAGAGTTATAATATTTGGATAAAATAGTGAAAGATTCCATTTTCACAATCCGAGCAATTTGTGCTACTTTTATTTTTATTAACATTCTTAATTTTTATTGTAAAAAACAAATGCAATCGGATTATGATTGGTAGAGTTAAAATAGCTTTTCATTGCTTGGTTGAGTGAAGAAAATGAGAAGAGAGAATATGTGAGAAAAAATGAAAAAGAGAAAGAGAAAAGTGTGAAATAAAGTGAATTAAATATATTGTTTGGTTTTTTGTATAAGAGAAAAAGAGAAGAAAGTTAAAAAAAAAAGAAGATATTTTCCTTCTTCTTAACTGTTGTGTAGAATGTGAAAAAGATAAACAGTGTTTAATTTAAAAAGATAAAAATGAACTTATTCAAAAATACATGCCCATTATTTTTTTGTATGAGGATAGAATTATTAATTTTTTCTATTTCTATCCACTATTTATATATTTATAGAATTTTTTTTATAGAGTCTGTAATGCAAACGAAGTAAAATGTTCATTTCTCTCTAACTTTATCTTTCTCCTGATTCTTTCATTTTATAAATGTGTGAGTTTAATTAATAAGAGTGCATGCGTTTAGCCGGTATATATGCAACTATAAAGTTTGCTGATCTGGTATCATTGGCTGACAAAATCTCAAGTTAATTCCATCATATTTTTACTAAATGAATGGAAGCAATAATTAAATAATTAAAATACTGATCAATTAAACTCGTGATATGTTGATGGGTTTAATAAATTAGCAAATTTGATTCTCAAACATTCTATAATTGTGGTTTCGATCTTCAATCTTTTTCTTCTCTTGGGAGATTGATCACTAAATATTTTATAATTGTAATATATTAGTCTTTCTATTAGTCAATATTTAAAAAAATATTAATAATTAAAATTAAAAAAGTATTTTCGAAAGAAAAAATAGGATCAATTTTGTCAATTATAAAATGTTTGCAGACTAAATCCACAACCATAAATCAAATAGACGGTTTGACTGTTGGATGGACTACTATTGCAATTATAAAATGTTCGGTGATCAATTTGCCAAGAAAAAAATTTGGATACTATAAGCACAATTTTAAAATGTTTAAGGATCAAAATTACCAATTTGCCTCTAAACTAATACAGTTAAATTTTGATAAACTAATAATCTTGGGACCGAAAAAAAATATTCAATTAATGAGATTATTACTTTATCAAACATTGTTTTAGTGTATTGGTTCATGTGGGACTAGAATACCTTTTTATCTAAGCAAAATTATTACTCAATAAACAATAGTAAATTTATAAACCTTATAAGTCATGCATACGATCATAATGATTTGGGCTTTTCTAAAATAAACAGATTATGAAATCAGGCTTAAAACTCTAAATAACCAAAAAAGTACAAGGCAACTTCCTGTGGAGATCTCCATTTTTTAACACTCATTAAAAGACTAGAGTTTTACCATTTACAGTTTTACGCGGAACAAAAATATTTATTTTTAACTTAATATAATGATTATAATTTTATTATTTTGGATCGAATATACTTTGATAGAGTTTGCTATTCACAATCATTATATGTTTTTATTTATAAGGTCAAACGTGTAAACTTACAAGATTTTTTGCATAAAAAGAAATACAAGTTCGTAGTTTCTATGTAACTATGAGTTTCCACCCCAAATCGACACTCTAATAAATACTCCCTCCGTTCCATTTATATTGGCCCCTTGCATTTCCGACAAGGGAATTAAGAAAGTAGAATAAGTGATAAAATAAGAGAGAGAAGATGAGTGAGATGGTGAGAGATGAATGATAAATTAGGTGAGAGAAATAATAAAATATGAGATACTGTAATATTTTATTTATTTATTTTTAGAAAGGAGCCAATATAAATGGGACGGATCGAAATGGAAAATGGACCAATATAAATGAGACGGAGGGAGTACATAATATCTATATAGGAAAGTGGTAAGGTGACAACATAATAAGTAGAAATCAATATACATCATTCATTACATTCTACTTATTGAATCACTTGATTGAAAATTTTCTTATACATATTTCTTATATTTGTATATAAATTTTATATATAAAACGTTTAACGAATATGAATAAGAAATAAAAAACTGTTCATATTTCTTATGTTCATATGTGAATTGCACTCTATCTATATAATCAACATGTAGTACTAGTGGTAATAAACTACAAGCTTGGATCATAATATATTTATACAAAAATTTGGACGAAATCGACCTCACTTCAAGTCGGGTTTTGAAATCAGGAATTATACATGAGTTAAACTACTAAATCAACAAATCTGTGTCTGTGAGATTGATCAAGATATTAAGACAATCCTACACAATCTTAAGTGGGGTCGACCTTAATTATAGAACACCGGTTGATATATACCCCATGCGGAAGAGCCCATGATTCTAGAGACAATATGCATAATATAATCTATCCCCAACTTGTGATTAATAATATTTTTAGGGTATTTATAGACCCCATGTGAAAGAGCAAAAGATTCTAGAGACTGTATACATAATCGAAGCCCAACTTGTCATTAAAAATATTACTAAGGTATTTATATACCCCATGTAAATTTCAAATAGTAGTTCTAATTAACGAAGGTCGCTGTACATTTCCAAATCATTTTCATTTTACAGAGAGGGAGAGAGAGAGAGAGATGGGTTCTGAAAGCATAAAGCTCCCATCAATCCATCATCGACTTCACAAACCTCAAACAACAAACTGAAACATGGGAATCAGTACGTACGGCAAGCCCTACAACAGTACGGCTACTTCGAAGCAACATTCGACCACGTTCCTCTTCATCTACGAAAATCGCTTCTCGATCAAACCAAGCAACTTCTCGATCTTCCGGTTCTGACCACATCGCATAACGAGGTTAAGAGACCCTACATCGGCTATGTCGGGGAAGTACCCGATGATGCAACTCTACGAGAGCTTGGCCATCAACGACGTGCTCGGCCCCGGAAATGTCGATTCCTTCACCACCCTCATGTGGTCCCATGGAAATGTCCTATTCAGGTAATTAATTTACATTGTGATTTTAGTCTCATAATTGTCATTTACCTGCAATTTCGATTCCATAAATTTTTAATAGTATAATTTTGGTCCCGTGACTTTTAATAATGCAATTTTTAGTTATATAAGTTTGAGTTACTTATAATTTTAGTCCCGTAACATCCCATACAACAATTTTAGTTAAGAGTCTGAACATAAGTAAAAGAAAGTTACAAAACTAGAATCGCACACATCAGGAGATTCGAACAATAATTAAGTGAAAGTTACGCGATCAATTTCAAAGTTACTTGACTAAAAGTCATGGTGCGATTTCAATTATGTAAACTTTAATAATAATGCAATTTTAGAATAACTTTCAATTACTATCATAACTTTATGTACGCCAATTTTAGTTCCATAACTTTACAACAATCATAAGTTATAGGACCGAAACAAAAAGTGAGTGAAAGTTACGGGACTGATTTTAGTTCCATAACTTTACAACTATCATAAGTTATAGTTCCAATTTAGCCGGAACTATATATTTAGGAAAAGCCTAACCCTGGTGTTTGATTTTTTTTCTTAATTACCAGCAAGGTTGTGGAATCCTTCTGCGAGCGACTTTCGGAACTGGACAAGATTGTGAGGAGTGGAGAGCCTGGGATTAGAGAGGTACGTACATGGAGGAGCGACGAATTACCTTGTTCGAGTTCAGAAATACGACGGCCCTCACTAAGCTAGGATTGAAACCCCATACGGAAAAGAACTATGTTACGGTATTGTATCAGAACGAGGTCAACGGATTACACCTTCTTACCACTGAATTCGCCTTTCGTTGTCATCATTGGAGACGCTCTCTCTCTCTATGTATCATTTCTCCATTTTAAGAAAATAAGTAAGCTGAGTTATTTATTTTTGTTAATTATATATTGATTGGTTAGGCATGGTCAAATGGACGGCTTCGTTCTCCCTACTACAAAGTGATGATGAGGGGAGACGAAGCTCGATACTCGTTCGGATTGTTTTCGGTTCCGAAGCCGGGTTACACATGATCGAGGCACCGGAGGAGATGGTTGATGAAGAGCATCCTTTTATGATCATTACAATTATCTTGATTTTTACTACACAGAAGCCACTCAGAAATCTCCATGCTCTCAACGAATATTGGGGACCCTAAAATAATTGCTTTTTAATCCATTTCTTTAAGTTGTGTTAGTATTTGTTGAGTTATACTAAATTATATGCGTGATATGTTGGACACATATTCATTTTATATATGTTAATTTGATCCTTCCCATCAGAAACTAGGTTGAATCCTTTTTACCCTTATTTCTCAATAGCATGAACTAAACTCTTAACCTTATATCATATAGTAGTACTAAAAGGGTGGTGTGTATCTCTATAATTTGATATTTCATGACATATGTTACCCATTATTTTGTATATGTATTAATCTTAGTCATGAATAGAATAGGATCATCATGCTTTGGACCTTTATCGAAGCCACAATCAGTTCAAGTTGAATGTATATTAGGCCCAACTGGTCAATTTAACATTTTTGGGATCCATGGTCCATTGAATGTGGATTAATTAAAAGGGAATATCTCAAATATATACATCATCCGTTCTATAATTCTTACTTTAAAATTTTTCGGTACGGTGTATAAAAATATATGAAATCATGGTCCAAAAAGAAAAGTGGAGCAAGAATTGTAAGATGGAGGGAGTAGTTCTTTTATTTCTTACTTGAGTTTGGTTGGCAACTTAAAATTAAACATTGAGTTTAAGATTGTTTCTTATGATTTGAAATTAAAATCACATATAAATTTTGAACAAAACTTATCGATTACTAACGAAGTGAAAGCACTACAACAATCAGAAGCTATGTCGACGTTTATTTTGACATGTATCAATCTAACAACGCACGTGTCCATAGACCTAAATAATGTACAGCAATTTGTTTATAATATCTTCTGCCAACTAAATAATTCAAAGTGTTTCAAAATACGACGAGACATCGAATTCAGTTCGTCAGGATCGAATATTCTTAAATATTGTGGAAATTCCAAAATGCACAGATCTCCAGATGAGGGTAATATAATACTCTAGATAATTAAAATTTGTCAAAGTTCCCATTTCGCAGTCACAACAGTTGAATAAATTGCATTATCTTGTACTCCTAATGCAAGAACTATTATGAGGCAAAGCCAGCAGTAGCCACACAGTATCGGCACAAATACAAATGTAGCCAACGTTTAAAAGAAAACACATATATAGCCATTTTGTCCTTATACGGCGCAGGGCCGATGGCGGGGCCGATGGGGGTGTCAATCGGCCCTAAATCGGCCCTGATGAAAACAGTTGAGTTGTTCAACTTATATGGTGGCGGGGCAGATTTATGGCCGAATTACTGTGAATCGGCCCTATATGCCATAGGCCGATGAATCAATCGGCCGATGGGCGAACGAGGGCCGATGAATCAATCGGCCGACGAAGGGCCGAACCAGGGCCGAAGGTGGAAATCAATCTGTCCCTCATCGGCCCTTACGCCCTCCTTGGAGACATGATTTGACAAGACACTGCATGACTTTAATGCTTGCAGTAGGGCCGATACCGGGCCGATTGGGGCCGATGTCGGGCCGATACACTTGGTTCCGATACCTTGATCTGCTGAATTGACTAGTCGGTTCCGACATTTCACATGCACACAGGCCGGGGCCGATTGTGGTGGGCCGAATAGGGCCGATCAGAGGCGATCAGGGCCTATTGTCGTAAAGCATAGTACAGTTGCAGATTTCACGTGAAAAATTTCAGAAATTTCTTCATAAGACGTAGGATGAGCGATTTGGTTCTATCAAAAAAAAAAAACATCATTCCACTTCTTTTCTTCTCAAATCTTCAAATTATAGTTGGATAAAATGACCGATTTTCGATCAATTATTGTGAAATTGAACGGCCAATTCGATGCAGATTCGAATTACGTCGGTGGGCATGAGTTCATTGTTTACATTCCTTCAAACAATATTTCTCTCGAATGTCTTCGACAAAATATTGATCGGTGGCTCGCTGCTTATTCCCTTCCTTTCAACTACTTCATTTATTATACTGCTGCTTCCCGACGAACCGGCCGAATGATGAAGGCCATTATGGGCCATGATGATGATCTTATGCGACTGTGCTCTATCGACGTAGAGCCGATTGTGTTTGTTGTGTATCCTGAAGTGCAAAATCCTCAATTTGTTGTTCCGAATCCGAATCAATTTCCCGAAGATAATTCTAATTTCGGGGGTTCTAATTGGTTTACGGGGCAAGGAAGTAGAAGTAATGATGGAGGGTGGGCTCCCCAAAACAATACTCGTGTGGAGACGGATACAGATGGTGAGGCGGACTTGGACTCATCATCTGATGATGATGATGATGAAGATATTCCTTCTACCTTGAATAATTGTTCGTTATAAGATTTTGCTGCATGGATTCGGAGGGAGGGTGGCGTAAGTCAACTTATGTCTTTGCTAGTTCCAGTCAATCGTTCTCGAACAAATGACGAGACTGTATACGACAACACAGAAGCAGCAAGCAACTGGCTACTTCCTGTTGTTCCCCTTGATGTATCTGATTCAGTAGCGTCGTAGAACTCGATAACTGTTGTAGACGGAAGTCTGCAAGCGGGATTGATGTTTAGCTCGAAAGACGATCTTTATGCTGCTGTGGCTCTATTCCATTTGGAAACCAGGGCGGATTTCAGAGTTCAACGTTCCAGTGCATCCCGTTTGGAATATTTATGCAGAAGAAGTGCTGATTGTCCATTAGAGCTACGGGCATACTGTAGAGGTCAGACGCGTTGGGAGGTTGTTAAGTGGGTTGCGGACCACAATTGTAAAACTGATTTATCCGGACTTGGTGAACGAAATGTGAGGTCCAAGGCTGTCGCTGCTTATATAGCACGTAAAATGCGTCGTCAAAGCAAGTTAATGAAACCGGCTGATATTCAGGCCGATTTGTTGGATAAATTTGGAATACAAGCAACGTACGGTGTTGCCCTCCGAGCGCGCAACGCAGCTATATCGATGATTTACGGCGAACATGCTGATTCGTTCAGCAAACTGCCAAAATATCTGCATTTGTTGGAACAAACAAATCCGGGAACTTATACGGATCTTGATGTCGGTGAGGATGGTCGTTTCCGACATTTATTTATGGCGCTAGGAGTATCGCGTGCCCCTTGGTTAGGCAGCCTCCGGAAGGTTATTGTGGTGGACCGCACCCATTTAAAAGGGAGAAACAAGGGAATATTATTCGTCGCAGCTACTTTTGATGCGAACGAGCAAATATTCCCTCTCGCTTTTGGTGTAGGTCCCATTGAAAATGATGTTTCGTGGATGTGGTTTATGATGCGACTAAGAGCCGCATTTCCAACGGATGACAGTTTAGTGATTGTTTCAGACCAACATAAAAGCATAGCGAATGCGGTAAGAGTGGTTTTCCCAGACGCACAACACGGGCTCTGTTACTATCATTTATCGAATAAGCTTGCGAGGCACGGTGAGTGGGTTATCCGGTCATTTTATCGAGCAACTTATGCTTATCGGGCAACAGAATTCCATGACGCTATGAACGCGATCCGTGAGGGAAAACCTGCTATTTACGAAAAGCTGATGGAAATCGGATCGGGAAAGTGGTCCCGACTTTTCAGTAAAGGTCGTCGTTACAGTCTACTGACTTCGAATGCTGCCGAGTCAATAAATTCTCGACTGATGGAGGCTAGACGACTACCAATTTTAGCTATGCTTGAGGCAATCCGTCATATGATAGAGTCGTGGTTCGATACACGACGGGTAAAAGCAAGTTCCAGAAACAATCCGTTGACGGAGGCTTCTGAGTTGAGGATGCGGAACGAAGTAGAAGTGGCTCGAAGGCTTACAGTTACGCAGGTCACTAACCACAAGTACAAGGTCGACGCAGGTGATCGACAGTGGAGGGTCAATCTTCTAGACGAAATGTGTGAATGCGGCGTCTGGCAAATTGACTTGTTGCCGTGTAGTCACGTTGTCGCCGTTTTTTGTATCATCGCAGGGAAAATTTGTACAATCATATTAATGATTATTATACGACGGCGACGTGGAAGGCAATATATGCCGGAGTGGTTAATCCCGTGCCTCCTCGAAATGAGTGGGGTGTCCCACCGGAAATAGAGGATATGGTTGTTCTTCCACCAATAATTATGCGGCAAGCCGGACGACCGAGAAACAGCCGTCGTCCTTCAGGAGCAGAAGCTAGTACATCTGGTACGCGTCGTAGGAAAAAATGTGGTAACTGTGGAGAAGAAGGTCACACAAGGAGGAGATGCCCTGTATCTGGAATGACTTAATTTATTGCTCAATGATCGCTTTAATTTTATTGTCACTGATCGATTAAAGTTTTTGGTCACTGATCAAATTATTAGGTAGGAAAAAAGGCCGAAACCCTAAAGGGCCGATAGTGCTGAACACATCGGCCCTAATCGGCCGACACCCCATAGGGCCGAAACCCTTATTTTATCGGCCTCGGCCTAGAGACACAATTACCGATTTTGTCGGCCTCGGCCATGCAAGGCTCGGGGCCGATGGTAGTGGGGCCGATAAATAGTCGGTTGATTATCGGCCCGAAGCCGATATTCGGTTCAGTATCGGCCCCTAGGCCGATACATGATTTTATCGGCCGCGGCCGAGAGACACGCAATCTCGGCCATGCTAGGCTCGGGGCCGATGGTAGTGGGGCCGATAAATATTCTGTTCAGTATCGGCCCCTAGGCCGATACATGATTTTCTCGGCCGCGGCCGAGAGACACGCAATCTCGGCCATGCAAGGCTCGGGGCCGATGGTAGTGGGGCCGATAAATATTCTGTTCAGTATCGGCCGATACATGATTACTAGATAAAAGATATGGATAAATATTACGAAATGTTCCATCTTTACATTATACAAATAAGTCATCCACGACAGACTGATGTTGCTGCATTTTGGACAAAAAGTCATGGTTAAATGAAATAATATAAAATTAATTAAAATAGTTAACATACCTGTACAGGTGGTGGAGCCGCCCCAGGGAGTGGCTCCCAACGTCTCGGGACCCAAACATGTCTCTCCTCGTACATGCTATGTCGTCCCATATCATGGCCACGATTAACCATTCGAACAGCCACATTCCAAGGATCTGCTTCGCCACTCGTCGTATCTTCCACATCTCTCTGTGGTGGCTCATTCCAGCTGGGCCACTCATGTACATTAACAATCCTACCCCGTGGTGGCTCAGATGGTGCAGAAACTGTTTCCTCATCCGATTCATTAATAATCTGCTCCACATCCCACGAATCAGTAGATTGTATGCCTTTGCCCTTGCCCTTGCCCCCGAAAATTGACTTTATCAATTTCCCCACTTTCTTGAAGAACCGATCCTCATTATCCTTCCAGCGCTGATCCACTTTTTCTAACAATTCAGTCTCGCGCCGCTGAAACTGTTCATCTATCGAACGGATCATTCTGTCATAAGTGGGCAAAGTCCAATCTTCATCCCTCCGAGGCCCAGATGACCCCTCCGCCGGTGCACGTTTCTTCGTCGATTTTTTCTTTTGTGCTGCCGGCGGAGGATCCCGTACAGTGCCCTCTTCAACAACTACTCTCCGATGTACGGCAGCCGGTCTATGAAACTCCACACCGATCGGATTATCTCCTATCACCCGTCTCCAGTATTCCGAATGCTGCTCCTCGGGAGTGGGCGTAAGACTCTGAAGGGGTGGTGTTTCCATCTGTTCGAAAAGTTTAAGAAATAGGTTATAATCCGTTCCGTAAAAGTTCATAAATATTTAAGATGTTACTTACCGGCAAGGCAAAAAAACTAATCCATTCCGTATCTGGTGGCGTGACAAATACCCATTTCACACATCGGGGCATACCACCGTCATTAATAAGGCGTACACACAGACTGGCCAAATCTGGTATCGCCTCATAGGCCCAGATCTACAATACGATTAAAGATCGGACAACTATAAAATATAAAATAAAATAAAAAATTATAAAATCGGAAATTTGTACCTGAAGAGCCCAAACTGGACCATAAATATTATACTTCGATTTAACTGCTTCGACTTCCTTCGGCACGAAGCTCATGTAGTGCAAGAGAGCATTATACGTGTATGCTCCCCATGGAAAATCGTTCCACGCATCTATATCATCAGCAAGAACCCACATCCAAGTCTCGACCTTCTTCGTGTCGGCAGGTGCGAAGAAAAAACACATTAGGGCCAAGATATTGGCCACCTTCAAATAATCGTCGTCTGAGAGGTTGCCGAGCTTCTCATTTTTCCATAAATTTAGTAGCTCGCCTCCTGTTACTGGATTCCCGTTTGTCACTCTCATGTACACTCCAGACTCTTCAGGGGCACGAGCTGCCGTCGTATCGAAATTACGGGCGCCAAAAAATAAGCCGGTTACGAGTGCATACTCGTACTGCGAAAATCGAATCTCCCGTCCGGATATGTGAAAACGGGCCTCCCCGGATGGTGCCGGCACCTCATAGCACATCAACTGATGCAAAGCTATGATCGAACTCTTGCCCTTCCTCCAAGCGAGCAAATGTCCAAATTGTCCGTCTATAAACCTACTAATTAGGTCATTACCCCCACGTTTAGAAAGAGTCTTTTGTAGTAGTTCGGGTAGGCTATCTCTCCAATATGTCGTGACTTTAGGGGTCTTTTGTCTAACCGATAGTCGGATATAAGCGGGCTGCAAGATTTTTCGAAAAATCAATTATTTTTCGAAACAGATAATAAGGGCCGATGAAAGGGGCCGATTTTAATATTACGAGCCGAGGCCGAAGAGTATTCGGCCAGTCGGGGCCGATGATTATTCGGCCAGCCGAGGGCCGACGGCCGAAACCTCAAAGGCCGAATTCTATTCGGCCTTGGACTTCTCTTCGGCAAGACGTGGCCGACGGCCGAATGAAGGCCGAATTCGGCCCCAATCTCATCAAAGCCGAGTCTGCCCCCAATTTCATCAAGGCCGAATCAAGGCCGAATTCTGCCCCAATCGAATCAAGGACGAATTCGGCCGACTTATCTTCGGCAAGACGGGGCCGACGGCCTAATGAAGGCCGAATTCTGCCCCAATCTAATCAAGGCCGATTTCAATTCTCCAAAGAGACCGAATTCTCCAAGGCCGATTTCAATTCGATGCGGGGCCGATGGCCGAATCAACTCGGCCAGACAGGGCCGAATTATATTCGGCAACGGGGCCAGGGCCGATGGCCGAATCAACTCGGCACGGCGTAGGCAGGGCCGAAGACGTCTATATTCATCGGCCCTGCAATCGGCCCCCAAATCGGCCCCAGTTTCATACATTTGCAGAAATTAAACACGATAATCTCTCCAACTTCTCCACAATTTCATCAATAAATTGACATGTCAATGTAAACCCAACCTAAATTTCATCTTTGAATTAACTACAATCACAATTACAATTCATGGAATAATTTTACTAACCTCAAATTCATCGGAAGACATGATATTCTTCAGATTAACGGCGCGGCGAATAAAGCGAGCGGCGGCGGTTAACGGCGGCGGCGAGGGTCGAATTGTGGGAGAAGTAATTTTTCAGAAAAATGTCGGCCAAACGGTTAAATTCTATCGGCCCTTCATTATTGGCACTCGGGGCCGATGGTGGGGCCGATATTGGGGCCGATGACTTAATATCGGCCCTGAGTGAATCAACGGTCAGATTAAGAAGCCGTTACACTGAATAAACGGTCAAAATCTTCGGCCGTTACACTGAACGGTTTCGTAAGGGTCAGGGCCGATACCTAGGCCGATGACGCCCCGCTGTACATCGGCCCTAAGTTTATGCCTTTTTATAACATCGGCCGACTGGGGGCCGATTGACATTAATTCGGCCATAAATCGGCCCTTAAACCATATAATTTGTTGAAAGCGAATGTTTTTGGAGGGCCGATGAAGGGCCGATTTACACCACTATCGGCCCCTCCATCGGCCCTGCGCCGTATAAGGACAAAATGGCTATATATGTGTTTTGTTTTAAACGTTGGCTACATTTATTTATTTTTTTTGCGAATTTGGCCACCAGAGTATATTACCACAACTATTATTATTAGATAGTGCAATAACTATTATTATTATTAAATTAGCCATAATAGAAATTAAGCACTATATCATCAATTCACATAAGAGTGAAAATATCAAATAAGTTACAAGCTATAAGTTAGATAATGCAAGAAATGGGATCTACAGTTCATTTTTTTTACATAGATCAAATTTAAATTCAACTTGTGTCGTCAATAAAATAGTAACACGTCTCCATTTAACTCAAAATACATAATATAACTCTTATATGTAGAGTTAAGAAACCCCAATTACGCTATATATATAATTTGTAAACCGAGGACACGTGTCATGATATGTCATTGGTGAACACAAATTGTGTACACGAAAGTTTATAGATGATCCGCTGCTATAATACAATGGTCTAGATTTCCGTATCATCTTTAGAAGTAAAACAACCACCTCTCAAAACCATGAAGCTCCCAATGATCGACTTCTCCAACCTCAGACAACAAACTCAAAATTGGGAATCCGTGAAGAACCAAGTCCGGCAAGCCCTAGAAAATTACGGCTGCTTTGAAGCCACATTCGATCGCGTTCCTCTTCGACTTCAACACTCAATCATAAATCAAACTAAGCAACTTTTCGATCTCCCTCTACCAACCAAACTACGCAACAAGACCAACAAACCCTACCTTAGCTATATTGGCCAGCACTCGATGATGCCACTCTACGAGAGCTTTGGTATCGACAACGTCATGTCGCTCGGAGAAATCAACACCTTCACCAACCTCATGTGGCCTCAAGCAAATCCCTCTTTCAGGTATCAACATATTTAATTAAAGAGAAGTTGGTAAAAGTGATAATTAAATTAGGCAATACCTGAGTATTTGCTAATCGTGCTTACAAGTAGAAAAAATTGAAACAATAATATTTCTTAATTTTATATTGTGGTCTGTAGAATGTGGTAGATTACCTTGAAATTTAGAAGTAAAATGTTAAACTGTTAAAATAAAATATAGCTTCTCCAAAGTTCCAAAGTTACAGATATGTCATCAATTAGTGAGGAAAAGTTTATACAACCCAAATTCGCCCAGCTTCTCCTTTTTTATAGCTAAGGGAATTTACTTAGTTGTGAAACTAGTCAAACGCTCAAAAATGAACTTTTCCAGTAAAAATGGGAACTTATAATCTATTGCAAACACTCGTATAATCAAATCAATTTTAGAAACGCTAAACCTAGTCAGGGCCTGCCCTGAGGGTGAGCGAACTTGGGCGATCGTTCAGTCCCCATTTGGAGACCCAAAATTTTTAAATTTGTTAAAAGTAGTATGATTCGAACTTTAGACCTCTTAAGAACTCATATATGATATTTCCAGCTGACTAAAATATATTTCATTGATTTCTTATACAAAACAATGTAAAGTTGAAATTTTAGGGTCCCGGTTCTAATCTTAAGAACAAGGGCCCGGTTTCATTTTCGCTCGGGCCCGGTATCCTCAGGAACGACCCTGACCCTAATAAACTGATTTTGTTCTTACTAGCAAGGTTGTGCAATCCTACGCGGAGAAGCTGTCCGAATTGGACAAGATAGTGAGGAGAATGGTAGTGGAGAGTCTGGGACTAGAGAAGTACATGGATGAGACGAATTACCTCGTTCGAGTTCAGAAATACGACGCGCCTCAAAGCCATGAGACTAAGGTAGGATTGCAATCCCCAAGAACATCGTAACGATACTTTACAAGAATGAGGTCAACGGGTTAGAAGTTCAGATCAAAGATGGACGATGGGTTGCTGTTCAACCCTCACTTAATGCTCCTTTCATTGTCATGATTGGAGAAGCTTTCAATGCAAGTTAATTTTATTGAAATAATCTTTGATATATATAGTGATAGAGTGGATTAAATGAGAACTTCACTCTGCATAGAGCCGATCTGCACTCTTCATCTTACTATTTGATCGAATATGCTCTAGAAGATTATGTTATGCTTATTCCTTAAATATTTTAGGCCTAAGGTTATATGATTTTATTACGTAAATTTAGATTTCTGTCAGATCCTCATCCTAGACTAATAGGACAGTGGTTAATTGAGGTGTTATTTGCAGGCATGGACAAATGGGCGGCTGCATCCTCCCCACCACAAAGTGATGATGAGCGGAGACGATGCTCGTTACTCAATCGGATTGTTTTCGATTTCGAAGCCGGGGTACATAATTAGGGCACCGGAAGAGATGGTTGATGAAGAGCATCCCTTACTCTTCAAGGCCTTTGATCATCGCCAGTTTCTTGATTTTGACTATTCCGAAGCCGGTCAGAAATCTGCATCTTCTCTCAAGGAATATTGTGGAGTGTAAAGGCTTGAAAAATCGTTGGTCGTTTATAAAATTATAATTATTAAACTTTGGGCAAAAAACCCTCATGGGCTTCGGAGTAAATCCGTCTTCATTTATGCTTATAAATTATAATTAATAAACCTTCAAATAATTATGTAATCAAATTAATGGGTTGCGTGTTCAACCTATGTTGGGTTTATGAGAATAATTTCTTTGTTTTCTGTTATTTAATTAGTATTTTTAAAATTTAATTTTTAAATTATAAAAAATGGATGAAAAAAGCTAATTTTGGGTGAACACATTTATAGCAGCCCAATTAATTATTAGGCCAGGCTGGCCCGAACTGTAATGGTTACAGCTCTAGGTACTATTATATATTTGCCCATTTGTTTCAAATGAAATTATATACAATATAACCTCTATAATTTATAACTATCTAAAATAATATTTTTTTTCCGATCCCAACGCAAATCAGTGTAAAAGATCATTGAATTCGATAAGATAACAAGATTATAATTTTGAGAAAATTTTAATGTAATTATACGTTCCCATTAATATCATAAACAACTAATAATTATTTAAAACTACCAATAACGCTAAGCCAAGTGAAATATGATTCTCATATTAGCTGTTATTTCTTAAAACTAAAATCTAATTGAATTCCAAAGTTATGCTTTATTTTCTCAAAGTGTACCATAAGATTGTGAAGAGTTTTATATGCAATAAATGCTTTCTTGCACGTAACTATCGAATATAATACCAGGAAGTGTTTCTCTCATCTATATATAATATATGCTATCACTAATTCACTATTATAGAGAATATTTTTTAATAAAAACGTAATGAGTTGCAATTAATCAACTTTTTTTTATTATTATTTAATAGTCAAATTTAATACGTTGTATTTTTTTAGTATTCATTATCAATTAAAGTCATGGAACTTGTTTCTTAAATGTATTCATTATTGTTGGTTCCGATATGAACTCAGGTATATCGGAGGGGGGAATATACCTCATTCCAAAACCCACTTGTTTTAATTTTCATACCAGAGAGAATCTAATTGATGTTGAGTCAGTTAGTGAACGCGAAATAGTTGTGGGTTGATGAATCATTTTCGTATCTATTTATTTCTGGCCGAAATATTACTTAACCGTGCAGTCGAAGCACTTTTTAGTACAGTTTTGCACAAAATTAAAGCGGATGTGGCGCATGACTAGGATGCAATGTGGCAATGATTTTATGACCTAAAAGGCGTGTTTTGAAGGTGTTTTGGACGAGAGTTGAATATGGAAAGAATATGGAAACTTGGAGCTCAAGATAGGAGATAGATAAGGAAACATTTGTTACCAAATCTATCCAAATCTACCCATGAATGGGTAGTAGATTCCGCATCGCCTTAGTAACTGAAACTATTCTTGTTTCCGCATCTACCCATGAATAGATAGTAGATTCCGGAGCAAGTGATCATGTTTGTTACACCTTGCAGGGGTTTCTGCAGAAAAGGGTTCTGGCTGATGGTGAGGTGGTGGTTTCCATGGGTAATGGATCGCGAGTTCCAACTGTTATCATATGAGATTTACATTTATCTGTTTTAGACTCTAGTTTAGTATTGAGAGATGTTTTATTGGTGCCTGAGTTTAGGCGAAACATTATTTCTGTTTCAATTTTTTTTTATTGTGGATGGTTATAGATTTGTTTTTGATGATCAAATTTCAATTTCGAAAGGGAAAGATCTTATCTGCAATGGGTCTTTAAATGGATCTCTATATACTATTACGTCTAATCCATGTCCATCTGTTAATGTTGCTTCCTCATCATCAAATCCGAAGAAGAGGAAAGAATCTTCTAAGGTAAATCAAACTCATCTATGACACTTAAGACTAGGTCACATCAATCTAAACAGGATCCAAAGGTTGGTGAAATATGGATCATTGGAGTCTCTCCAAGTTGAACCATTTCCAACTTGCGAATCCTGCTTGGAAGGTAAGATGGTGACTAGGCCTCTTAAGGCAAAGGGTTATAGAGCCACAGAAGCATCAAGTTTGGTACATTCTGACTTGTGTGGGCCTATGTCTACACAAGCTCGTGGAGGGTATGAGTACTTCGTCACATTTACTGATGATTACTCGAGGTATGGATATGTTTACCTTCTTCGCCACAAGTCGGATTACTTTGAAACCTTTAAGGAATTCAAGACAAAAGTGGAGAAGAAGTTAGGTAAAGAAATCAAAACACTGGGATCTGATCGTGGTGGGGGATACATATCCATTGAGTTCAATGACTACTTGACAGAATGTGGGATTACATCCCAACTGATAGCACCGGGCACGCCTCAGCAGAATGGTGTGTCAGAGAGAAGGAACCGAACTCTCTTAGAGATGGTTCGGTCCATGATGAGTTATGCAACTTTGTCAGTTTCCTTTTGGGGATTTGCCCTAGAGACTGCAGCATACTTGCTGAACCATGTGCCATCCAAGTCAGTTAACACGACTCCAGTCGAGTTGTGGAGCGGGCACAAGCCCAGTATGCACCACATAAAGATTTGGGGGTGTCCTGCTTATGTGTTGAATAAACAGGCCGACAAGTTGGATCCACGTTCAGAGGTTATGCTGTTTATAGGATATCCGAAGGAAATGAAGGCTGGTTATTTTTATGATCCTAAAGAACAGAAGATCGTTGTCAACACCAACGCTCGGTTCTTAGAGGAGGATTATATTAGTAATCATAAGTCTCGAGTCGAGATAATCCTTGAGGAACTGCAAGGTGATCGAGATCCACTCATAGAGCCAATTGTGCAAGATAGAGCTCCACGAGCAACTACACAATCTATTAACACAGCTCCTGACACTCTTCGACGTAGTAGGAGGGTGATATTTACACCTGATCGGTATATGTTCACTGGGGAGACATCTGACCATCTCCCGGCAGATGAACAAGACACTGTGGATCCATGGACTTACAACGAAGCAGTAGGAGATGTAGTTGCAGATTCATGGCGAATCGCCATGGACTCGGAATTTAAGTCCATAACTGATATGGATGTATACGAGATCACTGAACTACCTGAGGGCTGCAAGGCTATTGGTAGTAAGTGGGTATACAAGATAAAGAGAGGACCGAATGGAGAGATCATGGCATTTAAGGCCAGGCTAGTGGCGAAGGGTTTTACCCAGAAAGAAGGTATCGATTATGAAGAGACCTTCTCGCCCGTAGCAATGATCAAGTCTATTAGGATTCTCCTTGCCATAGCAGCTCACATGAACCTTGAGATCTGGCAAATGGATGTCAAGACCGCATTCTTAAACGGTCACCTTGAAAAAGGAAGAGACATCTATATGAAACAACCAGATGGTTATGTGAAGGAGGGCGAAGAGCATCTAGTTTGGAAGCTTAAAAAGTCTATTCATGGACTTAAGCAAGCTTCCCGGTTATGGCACCAGCGTTTTGACGAGGTAGTCAAATCCTATAGTTTTGTATCATGTCCTAACGAGGTGTGCGTGTACCGTATCTGTGTTAATGGAACAGTGGTGTTTTTTGCACTTTACGTAGATGACATCCTTCTCATTGGAAACAATATTGAAGTGTTATCAGATGTAAAGACATGGTTATCCGAGCAGTTTCAAATGAAGGACTTAGGTGAAGCTGCTTACATCCTTGGGATCAAGGTTATCCGAGATCGCCAGAAAAGGATGTTGAGCTTCTCACAAGCGTCCTACATTGATACTGTTATTGCTCGTTTCAGCATGCAAAATGCCAAGAGAGGTTCAGTACCTTTCAGACATGACATTTTTCTATCTAAGAATCAGTGCCCAAAAACGCCTGAAGAGATAGAAAGTATGAGGCTAGTACCATATGATTCCGCTGTCGATAGTCACATGTATGCAATGCTTTGTACAAGACCAAATATCTCATATGTTGTAGGCATGGTCTCAAGATATCAGTCTAATCCTGGACAAGCGCACTAGACTGCGGTAAAAAAATTCTCTCGTACCTTAAACGGACTAGGAATTAAAGAATTATTTACCAGTCAGACAGTCTAGTGCCTTTGGGTTATACGGACTCAGATTTCCAAGCTGACAGAGACGAGAAGAAGTCAACATCGGGTTATGTGTTTACCTTAGGAGGTGGAGCCATTTCATGGAGGAGTGCAAAGCAGAAATGTATTGCGGACTCAACCATGGAAGCAGAGTATGTGGTTGCTTCAGAAGCTTCGAAAGAGGCAGTTTGACTCAAGAATTTTCTCCTAGATCTTGATATTGTTCAGAATTTGCCTAAGGCAATCACGATTTATTGTGATAATGTGGGTGCAGTGGCAAATTCTAAGGAACCTAGATCTCACAAGGCGTCTAAACACATAGACAGGAAGTACCACATTATACGAGAATTTGTAAATCGAGGCGACGTACTCATAGAAGAGATCAGAACTGAAGACAACCTAGCTGATCCTTTCACAAAGAGCTTACCAATTCCAGCTTACGGGAAGCATGTTCATGGCTTAGGAGTGGTAGAGATGCCCCCCACTTAGGACTGCAGAAACTTTTGTATAAGTGGGAGAAGAGGAGTGATAGATAGGATATATAGTTAAATACTAGTTTGTACCTAGAACTGACACATTGTATACCACAAGTTTGCTTTAGTATAAGTGGGATAATTGTTGGGATTTTGTATACTGGAAGCAGTTTTTATGTGTATACAATGTGTTTTTGTCCTTACCATTATTTTATTCTCCTATCTTATAAATATATATATTTGCACATGTTATTCTTTATCTTGTGTAAAAGTTAGATTTGTGTAGTGTGTCGTGTATCACAGAAGACAACACAAATTGGTTGAACTGACAAGATATAAACAGTTATCACAGGTGAGACAACTTAAGGATAAGTTGTCGGTTTAAGATGTAGTTTAGATAAGAAGTGGCTTGTCTTAGCTGTTTGTCTTTACTGGCACACTTAAGGTGGTGTATTGATGGATACAGTGAGATGTGTTCTCCTAACTGACCTTAGTGGAGAACCAAGATCTCGGTGACTTAGCTGGTCTTAAGCTTGGTAAGACTTCAGCTGAGTGCATTTGACTATCTATCACTTTGACCTACTATGGAGAACGTCATCGCGATCGGGATCTACGTATCTTGGGTGTTAGTAGTTATTTGTGGCTCAGGCTGGTTGTCTGCATCTTGCAACCGTATCCTAGTAAAATGGGTTGATAATATCCCGTGAGGAATTCGTAAGGATTAACACATTAAACCTGGCCGGTTGATTAAATTCAGGTGTGTTAATAAGGTCGAGTGGTACTACTTAGGAATATAATAAGATAATTATTTTAAGCTGTCAGTGAGCTTAATTAATTAACGAATATTTCTATCTTAAATATGGGGATGGATTAACTCTAAAATGCAAGCCCTTGCTCAATTTGGGATAAAAGGGTAAGTCAGCATGGATTCTCTAGTGGAATGAATCTGTGTTTATTAATTAATTTTGCTTTGGGCTGAGCATAGATAATTAATTAATTTGAGACCCTGCTTTATTTCTTGTATTAGATCCCTGATCTGGCTCAATTAGTTGTCTAGTTATTTATTGTCTCTCAGAAATCATTATTGATAGATTAATGTAATTTTACATTATTTAATAATGTTATTTATCTGAAATTAATTGGCTAGACCAATTAATTGATAAATATTAGTAGCCCAATTGATTAATTAATTATATTATGGGCTAATTATGTGAAAGTCCATTAGGAATATAATTAAATTAATGAGCTACAAATATTAATATTATATTGGTTTTTGAAGCCTATATATATTAGTATTCTGTTCATAAACAGAACATACACACATATAATTTCATACACGCCCTGCGTGAGAATTAGAGAGACGTAATCTTATTTTCTTCTGTTCTCTGACCACCCAGAAGAAGAAAAAGGTCGGGACACAGATCAGAAGATCTGACACACGAGCAACAATCAGAGCTGCAACAACATACGTAGGAGGAAGGTATATCGTTCTTCACCTCCTATTTCCTTCAGTTGATTCATAGGATTAATTAATATTTTGTGGCGAGGATCGAAAATATGTGTGTGTGGAATATTCGATTGGACCTGTCTCTTAATTGCTCAGTTAATACATTTTCTGTGATTTTGAGTTTTTACAATTCTCAGTTTCGTAAATCTCAAAACTTGTGTGGTCGCTAACCAAAAACTCTAATATAAGTAGGAAAATCATGACTAGTCTCTGTTCCCTGTGTTCGATATCCTGTCAGCTATACTGATTTAAATCTCTAGCTTTGGCATGATTTATTTGGTGCAATACAGTGCTCAACATGGACCCTTTTAAAAACACTTTCATATACAAGAGATATAATGTAACACTGAATACAAAGATAAGCTGATAAAGATTGCAAAATCTAAAAGACACAATGATTTATAGTGGTTCGAACTCACAAGACCTTACATTCACCTTTCTGTATCAGCAGATATCCACTAAGGATACTCGAAGATTATCGAGAACAAATCAGATACAAATAATTTTTCAATCTATCAAGTCTATCAATAATGACAAATTGCGTTTAGACTGTTCAACTTAACAATAGTCTTAGATACTCTTGATTCTAAGCTTGTGATATGAAGGAAGGATCACTTGGAGTATAAACATAATGGAATTTCAAGCAATGAAACATTAAAGTGTGAAGGCTATCAGCTTGTTCTTGCTTTTGAATGTTGTATACTTTGAGATCTTTGAAATTCTGTGACCTCTCAAGGATGAGAGGCCTTCTTCATTTATAGGCGAGCTAGGAAGAGATTCGTTGAACGAAGATCGACCTCCTATTGACTCCGAGCTTGCAACGGTCTGCTGCATTAAATGCATGGACGCATGTTGCGTTCTGCTTGCTTCTTCAGATAAAACACTGAGATACTATTTTGTCCCTTGGACTGGGCCTAACATGGCGGTCTTGTATTGATCATTGTTGATTTGGTACCTCGTTCCTCAATCAATTCATCGGGATTCTTCAGATAACACTTTGAATGAAGTGTCAGTTCAGTTTGGAATATTTAACTTAACTGAGCCCGACTTAGTTTGTCCTTATAAGATTGAACGATATTAACCTGAAACTGTCATATTATGAAAATAATGAGCATGTCTATACATATTAAGACCTAGTTACAAACTAAGCAATTACATCAGATTTCTTCATCTATCAATAGGGTTTTAAGATCATTTAAAAGAACTTATTATTTCCCAACCATTATTTCTTAAAAAATTAATATAATTTATTATTTTTAAATACGAAAATAATATTAAATATGATACCAAAAAAAACTTGTAACCCATTATATTCATCTAATTAAAATTTAATTTCGTCAAATTCTGAAAACTCTATTTAAATTAATAAATATATATTTTTAAACTAATTACTATCTCTTTTAAATAATAAACTCTCACAGTACCATCACTATTAGTTTAGAGGGGTTTCATTGTATATAGGAAAATTGGTCTAAATGGCCCAAAAACTGAGATTTTTGGCCAAATTGGTCCCCATTTCGAATTTTTTGGCCAAATTAGTCCCTAATTTTTTAGATTTTGGACAACTGTTAATTTTTCTGTTAGTCAACGTAAATTTAAAAAATTAATTAAAATATTCAGAGAGTACTTTCGAAATAAAATTTCGAGGACTAATTTGGCCAAAATTTTTACGGTGAAATTTACGAAGGACCAATTCGCCCAATATTATTACCGTAAAATTTACTAGGACCAATTCGGCCAAAATATTTTTACCCAAGATTTTTACTGAGGACCAATTTGGCCGAAATTTTTACGGTAAAATTTACTAACGACCAATTCGGTCAATATTTTTACCATAAATTTTACGGTAAAAAATATTGGCCGAATTGGTCATCAATATATTTTACGGTAAAAAATTTGGCCGAATTAGTCATCAATAAAATTTACGGTAAAAAATTTGGATAAATTGATCCTCAGTAAAACTTACCGTAAAAAATTTGTACAAATTGGCCCTGAGTAAAACTTTACGGTAAAAATTTTGCATGAATTGCTCCTTAGTAAATTTACTGTAAAATTTTTGGCCGAATTGGTCATTTGTAAAATTTACAGTAATAATATTGGCCGAATTGATCCTTAGTAAAATTTAACGGTAAAAATATTGACCTAATTGGTCATTAGTAAAGGTTTTGGGTAAAAAGATTTTGGCCTTGGTCCTCTAAATTTTATTCCGAAAGTACTCTCTAAATATTATAATTTATTTTTTAAATTTGCATTGACTAATAGTTGATTAATGGCAAAATTAACGGAATGACCAATTTATCCAAAATCTAAAAAATTGGGAACCAATTTGACCAAAAATCTCAAATTAAGGACCATTTAAACCAACTTTCCTTGTATATATAGTGAATTTGTAGTCATGCATAGGATCATCATATTTTGGACCTTCTCAAAATCACCAAGAAAGGTTAATTCAGCTTGCTGGTCCACCTTTTAATGCACCCATTAACAAATGAAACTAGAGTTTACAATTTACATGCAACAAAAAAATATTTATTTTTGGCTTAATTTAATGTTACCATTTTTATTACTTTGTTCGGTATTTCTAGAAAAGATCACACTGCAATTTTGATTTGTCCGAATATACGAAAAAATCCAATAGATTTTTACTGACAGATAAAGGAAGATATGGTGCAAGTTGATGGAGAGTGGGAATCGTGTTTGGACGTACTTCACAATTCTCATTATTCGATTTGAATTCAGAAAAAAGTGAACTTTCTTGAAAATCTCTGCAAGCTTTTGACCTTTTTTTTTGGGGGGGGAACTTTCGTATTATGTGTGTGTAATTTTTTCTTATACATATTTTATATATTAGTAGTTGAAGAGAGAGAGAGTATGATGAGGGAATGCCGACCATTTCTTTTTTTTTTCTTCGTTTTCATTGGTGTTTTTGTTTTGGGTGAGGAGAAGTAGTGGGTGCATTTTGTCATGTTCCGGATTATATACATGTAGTGTGGAATAATTATTGCAAGAAATGAGTGTGTTTTGATTTTAAGCACCATCGAAAGCTGAGATTCTTTAGGATAACGTCTGTCAAAGAGATTCTTTAGAAATCGTACTTGATAATTAAAAGCATCATTATGTAATAATTTTTAAATTTGCATCCGATCTTAAGACTTGAGACTTGAGTGTGGTAGGAGTATAAAGTGTGACAAACAAGTCATTATGCTTTAGGCTATATTTTGTATATATATTTTATATTCTCATTAATATTATGAGTTTCTATACAAACCAATGTAGAGTAAATTAAATCTTTAAAACTTAGTTTAATTGAAAGTTCGATTATACCTAGATGTTTTTTCATTAGATTATAAGACAAAGTTAAAAGAGAATTGAATTTGAGATTTGGATTAAAACCCATCAGTTAGTAGGGGATTGAGAATCACCATCAAGTTTTGGATATCAATTAATTCCGATATTTTATTAATTACATTCTAATTCCTTAGTTATAAATGAGAAATATCATTATTTAGTAGTAATATTTTATGTTATTCCGCCGTTTTTTTATTTTTGTGCGTGAAGTAATTCCTTTCCTATTCATTTTATTTTACTCTTTTATATCAATCAGACAATCACCTCCATAAGTATATCTTGGATCATGCGAATGAGTCTATCAATGTAATATTATCCCATTTTGTCCAATAACTCGTTGGAAAAATGTATGGATCTGCATTGTGCAACTTACTTAGTTTGGAATTGTTTGGAGAGAGAGACGATGAATACAAGATATGGACGGTGAAATATTATACCTAGAGAATCAAATTATTAAATTAACATTCTGAAAACTATATTCTCTTTCTATCTCCTCAAAGTGGACGAAGCCACAAATAAATAGATTATCTTCAAGTCCCAATTTTTGTATCCTATTGTCTCATTGTTGTGCCACTGTTGAGATTGCGACAACACATAGCCCTTCACTTAGAAATTTCTAGTAACAAATCTAAATCAGAATGGTGGAAGATTTGAATAGGTGGAATTTATCAATGCAAATGGATGATCCTCATTGGTTGACAGTTTTAATGAGAACCTTTTTTTTATTTATAAATAATTCATAGCCCTCTCTAGATAAGCATTAAGCTGCAAATTCCAGACAAGATTACAAATTCATCATCTTTCTACATTATTTCCATTAAGTCTCCCTCAAAATTAATGGGTATGGAGGCTGTGGAGCACATAATTCAGACAGGAATATTTGGATGTTTAATGACAAGTCTTCATAATTAACTGCATCTTAATGTACATTATTTACCTTCACTTTAATGCCGAATCGCCGGTAAAAATGACCAAAACCATTTAAAAGAAACTTCTAAAAATCCTAATTTTCTCTAAGTAGAAAAATTATGTATTAAAATTTGAAGTTGTCTCTTGAAAAGTCTAAACAAAGTATATATTTGATCCTAAAAAAATCAACATGCTAATTGGAATGGAATCAGCACTAAACAGAAGCAAAAAAAATACTGAAAATAAAAATGACGTTTATTCAGAAAACATTAAAAACTAACGTTTTCGCCGTTTTACAAATCGTGTGTTTTTCACGGCATTTCGAGCCACATTATCACACTTGTTAATGTTAGTTTCTCTAAGTTGAAACTCATTTCAATGAGAAGGAAATAGAGGACGAGAGAGAAGGAAGACGACTAGTATGGATAACAACATAAAAAGTGGAATTTGCCAAAGAAGATTGAGACAAGGAAATAAGGAGGCTACACAACATTAAAATTAATTTCTATCTTGGAAGTCTATTTCATTGTAGACTTGATAATACTCAAGTGATATAATTATGAAATGTGACAGCTTTCTTTATCTTAAGAGCTCGACAGAAGCTTTCTACTAAATGTCCGAAGA
The DNA here is from genome assembly GCA_028984105.1 of Lavandula angustifolia. Lineage (NCBI taxonomy): Eukaryota > Viridiplantae > Streptophyta > Magnoliopsida > Lamiales > Lamiaceae > Lavandula > Lavandula angustifolia. The sequence goes on along the minus strand of CM054821.1, from coordinate 9,992,581 downwards.
CTATACAAAACTTTTTCTAAAGTTGCAAGAACAATAACATAAATTAAGACAATAGTGAAGACACCCTAATTGGGCCGGCGAATATTCTACCAAGGATAAAAAGCAGCAGCTTTGTCCTATCTTAATTCCTTTCATTGTAATGAAGGATTATGCTACATATTATATTATATATATATATATATATATATATATATAATAGGGTGCAGATCACATGGAAACTCACCCTTATATTCAATTCAAAATTAAATATTTTATATTTTATTCAGTGCGTTGCTCATCCGCTATCCATAAAACCTAGTATACGTTATCACCTTTGTTAATTAAGATATATGGCTTCCAATTTCAGAAATGAATTACATGATGCAATCATATTTTGTTACAGTGGTTCCACATATTGTCACGTTTGTTTTAGAAAAGTGTATTAATATGAATTGAAAGTAAAGAAGAGACATTGTGGGAGTTGCCTCTGTCATACGGTAATAAAACTACCATTCTTGTTGATAGTATAATCATATATCCCTTATAGAAGAGCACATGGTTGCAGGCGACTGATGCGTCTCAACACAGACTAATCTACACAACCCTGCAAGAACTGTCACTTACGTCCTTACAATAATACCAACATACCACTACTGAAAAATGTTCCTTTAGTAAGGAATATTTTGTTGCTAATAATAGATCTTCTACGTCGAAATCATCTTCGCGAGAAAAGATCTTTTCTAGCTAGTGCCCGTCAGGATTGATCATTCCTCGCTAATGCTAAAAATCAACACCGTGGAGAACTTTTCCTCACCAATGTATGTTGTGAAAGTACCAAAACACCCTTTTCTAATTTATTCCTACTGTGTTAAAAATCTTATATACCCTTTCTCGCCATTGGTGAGTTATCCTTGCTAATACGTATTTACTGTACCCATTTTTTCTTTTAATTTAAATAGATAAACTCATTGGCGAGGATGATTTTCCTTACAAAAACATGCACTTTGCCAAGAATATGTTCTCGTTCCTCACTAAATGTCAACACATTTTGAAGAAAGATTTCTCGCTATGAGAGTATCCTTTTAGATAAATTGATTATATTATTCCAATATTCTTTAAATGATTTAGTTAGGGATGAATTGATTCTTGCATAGTATTATGAAAAACAAAAATATGTACAATCCCAATTACAATATGTAAAATCCCAATTACAATAACTAACAATTAATAAGAAAAAACATGAAACATGGATCTACTACTTAAACATCTATAAGATAATATCCAAAGTCTGCAAAAAATTTCCTCTGCAATCTTCATTTGTCACGAACAAACTCCATCTCTTCCTCCACAATTTCCCATTATATATAACAGTTCTACAAAGCAAACCCCCAAATTTAACCAATATATTAGGACAAAGAAAATTGAGATTAATCAACAACAGCAAAATAAAATTCACATTCCCACACTATCTCCGGACAATTCACATTACAAGATAAGAACGCATAAAGTCCGTGAGTAAATTAATACAACAAAAAAGGGAAGTAGTTGAATGTTACATGATACAACCAATTTCTTACTAGCACAACAGTAAGCTTAGTGTCGAGACTCCAAATTGCCTGCAAATTCTTCCCCTATCTCTTAATTTAATTCACGTCTCTCTTATACTTCGCCAATCTCACTCTATGCTGCAAACAACGAACAATGAGAGGGGAACTTGAGAAAATGAGAATGGTGGAGAAAAAAAGCAAAGAAAAGTGAGAAGCGGAAATGAAAATAGGGGAGAAATTATGTTAGGTGAATTTGTGAAGATGTGAAATATATAGTGTATAAGAGATTGGATAAGTTGTATATATAGTAGTGGCAGTACACTTTAATTGGTGGCTTCCCAAAAATTTGAAAATTCCTCCAAAAACTTTCAATTGAAATTTGAATTTAGGTCAAATATTTGAAAATTGGACTTAAATGAGAGTGGAGGAATTGTATTTTGAAGTGAAAGTATAATATTATATACTTATAATTTTTTTTCTTTTTCAAACATCATTAATTATGATACTTAATAGTTCTAGACATCATTAATTAGGACTTTATGGAAAATGAAATAGAGAATAAGATCTAAATATGAAAAATTATATTAGAAACTTTATGAACATCAATACCTATATACATGTATAAATAATTAATACCTTAATATATATATATATATATATATATATATATATATATATATATATACATAGGGTATGGTTCTAGGGAGATCCATTGCTCAAAACAGATATGAGAACCACCCTAAGTCATTGATCATTACTAAATGGATGACCTAGATTTCCTATTAGTTTCTACAAAAAATAAAACAAAAATAAGCTTAAGGGTAATATAGGAATTGTGGAAGATGAAAATTTGAAATCATATCTCCACCCTCCTCCACGCCTCTATTCTTTCTCACTCACTCTCTCCATTTCTTCCACGCCTCCTCCAAGCGCTCGATTCTCTCTCACTCACTCTCTCTCTCTCTAAAATCAAAACATCATCTAAACTCGAAAACCTACAAAAACACGCTTGATTTCTCTCCCAAAACATAGTTTTTCTTGGCTTCCTAATGAGTAGTTCCTGATTTTCGACGATTGCATCCAACTAAAGGTAAATTTAATCCGTCGAAATTGTGTTATGCATGAAATAGAAACATATTTGTGCGAAATTGAAGCCTTAAATCTTTTATTGTTCGATACGCATTGTGAATCTGGTGTTCTATTGTGCAAAAATCATTGGATTCAATCAAATCGAACTATGCATTAATTTATGCGAATTGTCTGAGATTATGCTGCGTTTTGTTTTCGTTTTTGTTTGTTCGTAGGTTAGATCAGTATTGGATTTGCCGAATTGCAAGCAAGTGACGGATTGCGTTTGAATTGGTAAAGCATGGTCGTATGCATGAATTAGAAGTTATATATCATGAAAATGAATGCATTGTGAAGCATGTGATAGACTGCATTTTATATTGTATTCGAAGTAATATGCATGAATTTGTATAGTCGTATGCATGAACGAGATGTTATATATGCATGAAAAGTGATGCATTATGAAGCATGTGACGGACTGCATTTCATATTGTGTTCGAAATAATATGCATGAATTTGTTGGATGGTATGCATGAAATTGTGAGTAAGTATGCATGAAATTGAGTAGCAATTTGCATGAAAGTGTAGATTGTCATGATTGTTGCATCCATTCTTTATGCATGAAAACTATTACGTGTACGCATCAATGTGCATGAAATAAACATGAAACTATAATGGTTATAAATATTGAAAGTGAAACATTTATTGCAGGTGTGCATTTGATAAGGCACATAGAAACATTCAATGGTGACGAAAACAACTGGAACACTGGATTTTTAAGAAAAGGCCACAAGTAGATAAAGATTTTGAGGTTGCGTTATTGTTTGAGCATAGTGAACTTGGATGAAAACAAAATGAAGGAGACAATAGAACAAAAAGCCTTGAGTCATTTCGATGAGAGCAACTCAATACTTAAGAAGTTTCGAAAATATTGCTAGACAAATTAGGACTTTTGTTAGTACTTGTGTGTTTTCTTGCTAGACAATTATAACTTTTGTTAGTAATTATCTGTTTTCGTGCTAGACACTTAGAACTTTTGTTAGTGAACTTGTGTTTTGTTATCAACGTTACACATATGTAACTGGTAATTTATGCATTTTCAAATTTCACTTTATGCATTGAGTACAAACTGACAACAACGTAAAAATAAGGGATATGCAGAATTATGAAATCTAAAAAAATTATGCATAAACATACCGTACCATATGCATAAATATTGACCATCGTATGCATGAATACAAAATTGCAAGGATAATGTTTCATGGAAGGTGCTAAATAAAGTTCTGCATGAATACAAAATGACGACAACATAAAAAAATCAATATGCGTAGTTATTAAACTAAAATCATTATGCATAAACATGAAATAGTATAAGCATAAATCTGAACCATTATATGCATGAATAAGAAAGTACAAAATATATAGACTATATGTGTTGGCAAAGTTATGCATACAAAGACAAGGTTTCGTGCATGGAGCTAAACTATATTATGCATATAGACTAAGACGAATCTTCAACAGACATGACTTTATCACAGTTTCTTGAATCGTGATGTTCCATCTGCTTTCATTTCCGACAAATCCTCTTAGGTTTCAACTCAGCTCGCAATGCCGCCTCCTGCCTAGACTGTATTCTACTCCCCGAGTCTTTGGTTTTCACTTGATCTGGTGGCAGTCAGGGGCGGATCTAGGATTACGAGAAAGGGGGGGCGAGATTTGAAAACTCGATTGAAAAGAGGACGAAGTATAGATTTTGAGGGGGCGAAATACAAAAAAATCCAAAAATCACACATAAAAAATCGAGTTTCGACATGAATCGGGGGGGCGACCGCCGCCGGGCGCCCCCCCTTGGATCCGCCCCTGGTGGCAGTATGTCTACATCGAGAGCCATAAAAATTCTCAAACTTAAGGATGAAAATAGGCTTATCGGGGTCGAGAAACATTTGATTATAACAACTCTGTCATTTAAGTTCTGATATGCATGAAAAGTTGAAAGGATCAGCATAAACACATAAAATAATATGCATAAACATGCAATAGTCAAACATAACAGCGAAAATAATTGTTCCTTGTATGAGGAAAAATTGAGCAGAATCCAAAATACATGAAACCCATCCATAAAACCCAGAAATTGAGCATAAATAATTGACAGGAGATCGATTCCGTGAAATCGACTCCGAAATAAGATCGATTCTGTCAAATCGACGCGAAGAAATCCTCAAATTCCGTCAAAAACCCTAGGTTACAACTCCATAAACCTTCGATTTCATTGCAAATCGACTCCGAAATAAAATCAACCCATAAATCTCAGAAATTCAGCATAAACCCTAATTGAACTGACTTCAATTCGAAAGCAAGTGATAAACCATCCAAGATTCCAAGAATGAGACAAAAGCAAGGGATAAACCATCCAATAACCAATCCTTACCTTAGATGCAAAATGGAAAATGAGACGAAAGCAGGGGATAAACCTAATTGTGTCGCGTAGTATGGGAAACGATCGACTCGCCGTGCTGAACTTCGGCGAGCGACAAAGGAATCGCAGCGTTCCTTAAATTGTTGAAAGAACGGCGAGACAAAATCCACTTAGCTGCTACTCCATTCTCGTTTCAATTCAAAAAAGGATAAGGGGAAGGAGATGTATAGGGTAAAATAAAGAAAGGGTGAAGATTACCCTTTTGCCCTTAATGATGTTAATTTTTCCTTTTTTAAATTATTTTAAAATGTCTATTGGGGAAAAAATGGTGGTCATAGATTAAGGAAATGGATGGACGAGATTGGTTCTCGTATCTCTTTTGAATCCAATATTTCATTTGATCCATTTCATATATATATATATATATATATATATATATATATATATGTGTGTGTGTGTGTGTGTGTGTGTGTGTGTGTGTGTGTGTGTGTGAGTGAGTGAGTTTTTAAATTTATTTATCATTATATATATGAATTTTTGAAATTAAATATATAAATATGAAAATTGTGTGTTAATTAATGTAGGTATATCTTACGGATATATAGATAGTATATATAGAATGTATTAAATTACTAAGATGGTATATAAATACTTCCTTCGAGTTTTTTTTTCGGATTATCTCACTCCATTAGTCCATTTAAAAAAAAATATGGCGAGGAAGGCTAGGTTCCTCGGTAAAAAAGTATCTGAATTTTGAATTATTTCTTTTTTTATTAGCGAGGGAAACATGATAGTGAATCACAAGATTCCTCGCTGAAACCGTATCTGGAGTATTTTTTAATAGCAAAGTATAAATGGCGAGGAACGACACAATTCCTGCTCAATCATATTTTCAAATTTGATTTTAATTTTTATTTTTCAATAGCAAAGAAAACATGGAGAGGAGGGCTTAGTTCCTCGCTCAAAATTATTCAGAATATTGAATTTTTTTTTATTTATATAACTTCAATAGTTAATATGATAGCTCAAAACATGGCGAGGAGGGCTTAGTTCCTCGCTCAAAATTATTTATGATAGTTCAATAGTAATTAACTCTTATTTATATACTAATATATAAAAAATATGAGTATGAATAAATTGTGAATTGATATGTAATTATTACATTAATATACATAAATTATGAGTAGAGTCTTCCAAACATACATATAATAGTGGTTGTAATCATAGTTGTCGGTTTTTGAAAATTTTGAACAACCATCTAAAATGTTGAATTGAAATTTAAAATTTTTGAACATCCCTCCAAAATGTAGTGATTTATGTAGTTTTCATATTAGTTGAATTTGGAAAATTATATTAATTGAATTAATTCCTCATAAAATAATTATAAATTTGAATTTTTTTATTTACTGATAGCGATGAGAACTTGACAAGTAAGGTCTCGATTCCTTGTTAAAAATCGTTATGAATTTTGAATTTCTTTCGTTTAATTGAGGAGATGTGGCAAGGAAATGCTATATTTCTTGCTAAAAGATACTAAGGGGACCAGGGCGAGGAAATATCTGAATCTTTGCCAAAAAAAAATATTACAAATTTTGATTTTTTTTGTTTTCACTTACTAATAGAGAGGACTTCATGGCAAGACAAGTCCTGATTCCTAGCTAAAAAATGTTTTGAATTCTTAATTTTTTTTCTATTTACTAATATCAAGGATAATATAGCGAGGAAAATTTTGATTCCTTACTAAAAAATATTTCAAATTTCAATTTTTTTCTTTTGGTGTTCTAATAGCAAGGAAAATATGGATGGGGAGAATCAGATTCCTCACTAAAGAATATTTGGAATTTTGAATTTTTTATATTTTTTATAATAGCGAGGAAAAAATGGTGAGGAAATGTTCGATTCCTTACTAATTGTAACCGAAAATAAATTTCTCGCTAAACATGTCTCTTTAGCGGCAACAAGCTTGTTCTCGCGAAGTTTTTTTCCTTACTAATGACAGATTTTCCATATACATACAAGAGAGAGAGAAGGGAAATAGCTTGCAGTTAAAATAGACAGAATTGTATATATAATAATATAATCTAGCCCTACTTATTTGTTTTACTGGTAATCAGTTAGCAAACCTAATTAACAAGCTAGAAGCCTTTATTAATTCGCTCTAGGATTTTCCAGTCGCATGACTCAATAATTCAACAAATTTTATAACGATAAAACAACGAAACTCCTTTATATCCGGGGTATTAAGATGTCGTTTTCTCTGTAATTGCTCCCATATTACATTATATAAAGTACAATTCTATTCTCAATTCCCTCTCTTACTTTCTCTCTAATCTGCACCACGACGAATACACAACAGCGACAATTTGTTTGTTTCGATCTGTGATTTGATGCAACTTTTTTTCCCCTTCTTCAACTCTAAACCCTCCAAACTTCTACATCTTTTTTTTTTTTAAATTGCAGTAATGAGAAATATCAATTAAGCCGAAAATAAATTAAATGAAATAGACATTGTTAAGAAAAAGAAGAAGATGGTAGCTAGGTTAAATTAAATCAAAACTAAAACACCAAGATGATTTAATTACACATATCTATAATTTCCTATTAAAAGCTATCCAACTTGTAAACTATTGTGGTCGTTGCTATCGACGAATCCATTTCGAGGAGAGCAGAGCCGTACTGACGTCAGCGCCTTGTCGAAATGCTTGGCCTTAGTTCCCAGATACTCCTTCCACGTAATCGGCCTATACAGAGGGGGGTGAGAATGGTCGACCAGCTTCGCCACCGGGCTAATTTTCACGCTCGGTGGCGGCCCATACAAGTACGCTACCGACAAACGGTGTCGGGTCCGGTTCACCACGGCCCGGTGGAGCGCGCTCGGGTATAACCCGTTCGACAGTATGTGCATCAAATCGCCCACGTGGATCACTAGCGCACCCGGGTGGGGCGGAACGGTCACCCACCGGGTCCCGCCCTCCCTGAGCACCTGCAACCCGCTCATGTTGCTCTGGTGGAGAATTGTGAGGATTGTTGAGTCTGTGTGGGCAGCTAGACCCATTGCCCGGTCCGGGTCGGGGCAGGCCGGGTATGAGTTTAGCTGTAAGGCTGCACATCCGCCTTCGAAGCCTTCTTTCGGGTTGGCCCACTTCACGTCTTCTTCGGATAAGCCTAATGATCCGAGCATGTACCACATCAGTCGTGTCGATAGTGTGTTCATCGTGGTCTTGTAGTTTTCTACGATGTTGCTGTGATGAAAATGAAGTAATTAAGTTGTTAGTCGCGCACGTGAATTAGATTAAAGTACAATGTAGTCAGAGAGAGAGATGGGTGCTTACCAGAAGTTATGATGGTCGTGGGGCCAGAGCTGGCGGGCGTGTTCTGCCGGTGAGCCGGCAATGGTGAAGCCTTCTGACCACATGAGCTTCGGGAAGAAAGAAGAGATACGCGCTACTCCGTAGCCCGACACGCCATCGGCTCCACGCGCCACCCTTAACTTCTCCTGCATGGGGAGGGAGAACAACCTGCTTCCCGCCGTCTCTATTTCATCGAGTAAATCCTTCGCTATGCCGTGGTTGATGACTTGGAAGACCCCCCAAGTCTTGCATGCATGGCCGATAAGTTCGGTGACGTTTTCGTTATTCAGATCGATGATCGGAACGTTTTCGGTATCACCGCCGTCGGATTCGCATCCGCCGCTGGGGAAGGGGTAGTGATCAAGGTGCGACGTCCATGCATGTGTCTCCGGCAACTCCTTGAACGACTTTAGGTCTAGAGATTTGGGTTGGAGATTGATGGGGTAGGCGGTGAAGGCGTCGGAGAGTGATCGCGAAGGCATGGTGCGGTTTTTCGTGTATAGTTCGTGTGAGAAATGTTTATGGAGTCCTCGTACTAGTAGTAGATGCGGTAGTAGGGCTAGGTTTCTGTAGTGGGAAAAAGTAACAAGGAAATGTGATGGAGGAGAATGAAGAGGGTGTTTATTGTGTTTATATAGATGAGGAGGAGATGGTGACTACTCATTACTGGTTGGAATTTTGAGATTATTTAGTGGGTGCATATATTTGTGATGTAAAGTTTGATTGTTTTTTTTTTTTTTTTACTGGGGCTTAGTGGAGTTTATTTTAGTGGGTACGTAGGGTGGGGGGTGATGCAAAAGATGACAAGAAATCAAAGTTGTTGTGGTATATATATAATATATACTCGCTCCGTCCCACCCGACTTGGCTTAATAGGTTTGGGCACGGTTATTAAGAATAGTTGGTAGTTGTGTGTAAAGTGGTATAAAGTGGTGGGACCCATTAGAATTTATTAGAGTATTATTTTAGTTAGTGGCCAAGTCAAGTGGGACAATGAAAAAGAGGAAAGAAGCCAAGTCGGGTGGGATGGAGGGAGTACTATTATATACCATGCATCAACTTCTATGTATAAATACTCCATTTTGATTTATACCCTCGATCCAGACATTAATACCAAAATTGAGATTACACTATTTAATCCGGCTTAATTAAACCCTAATTAAGTACACTAGTGACCGATAGTGACTGCATTTGAGGTAATCAACTAGTAATGATGATAATTAATATGCAAAAAAGGGGATCTTAGAGAAAGCTAGAAAGGGGCCCTCTTTCTCTCTCCATGTGCCCTTGTCTTGTCCTCAAGTAGAAATATATCTTACCTCTTCCCTACTACTCGGTCCTAATCCCTCCTTCACTACCAGACAACATCTGTTCATCCTTTTCCCAAAATGACCATCTCACCCCTGCCCTCTCGGTACTGATGAAACTTCCCTTCAGTCTTGGACTTTAATACCAGATCGCTACTAGCCACCTTGTTGGAATTCTGCGCATATACATCTATAACCGTACTAATCTGTGATCCTAAAACACAAAACGTGGAACTCATTTATGTCGTATGAAAATTATTTTTTCTTCTGCCCAAAAACTGATCAAATGTTACTTGGAATAACTTACATTCTTGTCTTTTTGAGAGCTAAGGAATTGAAGCTACAAAAAGTATCAAGGGTTATTTTTGTGAGAAATGTATGTGTGTGGGGAGAGGGACAGTCTTGTCATTTGGAAACATGGTGAGTGGTGTATTGATGGTTCCTTGTAATTTCTTAATTTTTATTAAAAACGGTCTATATATGTGATAAATAGAAAAGGCACTTTAGGTTTATATGGTTAGATTTGTGGGTTTTGTCCCAATAGACCAAGTGGGAACCCTAATCATCAACTTTGATTGATCCAAGCATTTCTAACATCCATCACATATATTTGGGTCCTCATTTTGATATTGGACTTGAGAAAATAGGAATCTATTGCCACTACCCCTTGCCTCTTCTAGTTATCTTCACATGTACATAACAGATAAGATTTGTGCCCATCAAGTGTTAGATATGTTCTTGTCCCGTGGCCGAAAACCACGAACATAAATTCAATTGATGCTATTATGTGTGAGTCTATCATCTATTATTTGTATCTTTTGTGTGATTTGAAGTTACGTACTATGTATATTTTCCCAGTCACTAAAACATCAATTTTTTTTAAAATGAATATTAAAAAAATCACAGAATGACGGAATTCCTTTTTCGTTTGCTTTTACTATTTTATATGGTGGTTATGGTGACCACAATAGATAGGAACAAAAGAACCCATGTCAAGCTTTGAGATACAAAGAGGAGCATTGCCATACATGTGCATGTGCTCAAAAGGACACATACACATGCATATCGATCATTCTACATACATATGCCTATCACGTGCAACTAACATGATTAATTTAATTATTTAATTTCGTGCTCTCTAGTTTATCTAAATATCTAATACTATGATTTTGCTTGATGTGAGCGGCAAAGTGTTTGCAATTTATTGATATGAGAAAGACTATTTGTTTGGATATGTTTTACACATGTATGGCAGAAGTGATGCTTGGCTTCATGTGCTGAGAATTATTCAAAATCTTGATACCTATTTATTTTCCATTTGTTTTTGTTTTTGACCAAAAATCAGCATTGATACAGCGTGGCGTTTAAAATTAAACCTTAATTCCATTCCATTAGATTCTTAAATATGATATTAATATTGTCCGAAAAAGTCTTAAATATTCTTAGGGTTGAGTTTCTATCTTTGGGAGCCCTTTATTTCTCCTTTTGATTTAGCCGACAGCCGCCACCTGGCACCACAATAAGGATAATCAGAATCTATATCTTTTAAGAGAATTTTGTTTTCGCCATTCGATATGCATAATATTACAATTTTTATTTAATTTTATATAAATTTATTTGAACTATGAGATTCTTTGAAAACTAATCATATCTATCGTTCGAAAAAAAAAAGTCTAACATTATTTCGAAATTGTAATATAGTTTTGCATATTCTGTATGGTTTGAAGCTTATTCGGTTCGCCGGAAAAGGAAAAGAAAATAAAAACTATTAATGTTGTGAAGTTTTTAATGCTCCTCCCCGCTAATATGGATAAATCATGCCCTAATTTGACCGTTATTTCAGGTAAAATGAGGAGGGGGCCCCAAGAATTTCTAAATTAGGAACTTTTCACTATTTTTAACTTGTTATTTATCAATTAATCTAATAATAATAATGATTTTTTTAATAATAAGAATAATGATTTTAATACCAAAAAAATGGAGAAAGCCTCTGCTAATTAACTCTCGCAAAGTGGGACACATTCTTTATTAAAAGTATAAGTATGTCATTCCTTAGAAAATGAAATATTACTTATTAAAAATCTCGGGAAACTAATACATTAATAATGTCTCATTTCCGTCTTTAAATATTTTCATTAGAAGTGTTTCATCTGAAAAGATGAAACACTTCTCCCTTAGTTCCAACGAGCTGGTGTCATTTCTTTTCTATACATATATTAAGGAGAGTTGTAGATGTGAGTGAAATGGTAGGTCCCATAAAAAGAAAGTGGTTAGTTGTGTGTGAATAAATTACTTTTTTCGAATAAAAATAGATGAGTGAGACAAACTAAAAAGGAAAACGAGACCAGCTCATTGAGACGAATAAAGTATGTGACTAAGAATCAACCACTCAAAAACTCAAATAATACACCCACAAAATACCATTTTTTTAATAGCCTTGTCGAAAATAAATGAGACATTATCCTACTAATGAGATTAAAAAAGTATTTTTGAATGGTTGTCGGCAGAACCCAGAAAGGAGGAGAGATAAGGCAATAATTAGTAGTACAATTAAACAAACTTTTGACTTGTTTATACAACTTTTCTATTGATGCGGCGAACAATACCAAACTCCAATTTAATCTTTGGTTTCTAGATATATTAGTCTAGTTAATTAACCTTCTTCAGTTTCAGTCGTCATTAAACTAAAGTAATAATATAATATCAATTAATTAATAACAGCTTAAAGCTAAGCATGCAGTGAGATTAAATACTAATAGAAGACAATCACTAAACATGCATACTGAAATAGTCCGATATCCGTGCACGATTACAATTGTTACATAATTATATGCTGCTATAATTGTATATGTACTAAGGTCTAATTAATAGCCAAACTATTTTGAGTTCTTTTTTGAATTTGTCAGTACAAATTTGGGTGCGATTGAATTTAGTTGGTTGAAATTAGTAGGCATGACGTTGACGACATGTTTGATTTTAAATGATAATTTTTTTTATTAACGAGTGAAACCAACAGCCACAAATAATGTGATATTGAGTATAATTTAATTTATCCGTATGTAATAACATATAAACCACATAAGAGTTAACAATGTACGACAACTTCGGCAAAACTCACAAGATTTCAGGAAGGAAGAAGTTAATTTTAGTATTAGGCCCTAGAATATATATGATAATTAAAGCAATATTGGAAGGGAAATTAGGCTAGAGTTGTATGATTGTATCAATGTCAAAAGATACTAAATTTTATAGTGGTTGATCAGTAACTAAAATTCTTGAAAGTTATTATTACTTATTGTGGAGTAAGTTTCAATTTTCAGCTACCTCAGTCAAAGTAACCCAACTATAACATGTTTTGCGTCGGCATACAACTCAGAAAGGTATTTGGCCTAATTTCATTACAATTTTACTATGACCGCCCCAAAAAAATTAATATGCTGAGTATTATAATTAAATCAAGTCTATGGTGATTAGTTTGATACTCAACAAGTTATTATCAATATTTTCCAATTTAAATAAGAAAATCAGACATACTGTCAAAAGTTGAATACTTTGATTATTGGATGACTAAATGGAAGTCAATAAAACATGCACTTTCTGCTACATCAAAACCGTGCCTTATCTCAAATCAGACACTCCTAAATTTGAACAATCCTAGTGAAAACTAAACCAACAAATATAGAATACCTCCAAAACCATTTTCATGTAATGTGACTAAATAAACTAATTAATAAGTCTCTGATTTTGGGGACCCATGAATACTTGCAAATAAATGAGAAAGATTTAAAAGGGTGTAGATCAAATAAAAATCATCATATTGGTAAGAATTAGGCACCAATCTAATTTATTCATTGATTTAGGTTAATCGAAAATCAAATCTAATATTGATCCAAGATTTCGCTTTGAGTATTATTTAAAAATTTATGTAGATGCAATATTATCTTCATGCCCTATGTATAAAACCTAGTATATATATAGGCAAACCAAAATTTCAAACCCAAGATTTAGATTTGTCGTCTATTTTTAAAATAATTGATGAGATTGATTCTTAATTTTTACGTAAAGATGAGGTTCTATGTAATCTGCACTTAAATTTAAAATATGTAAAATTATAATTGTATTATTGGTGATCGTTGTTTTCACCAAATAAATCCTACAAAATTGCTAGAACTTAAATCAGTATAGCAAACAGGTATCGAACACAGGATTTTTAAACTTAAATTCCTATTAATCTACGGGGTTGGTTAGCGACCACGCAATTTTGGGTTTTTATCTATGACTAAAACAAGGAATTAAAATCTGCAGGAAATGAAAATGGAGTAAACTAATTCAAGAAAATAGGTCCATCAAGATGATTCACACACACACAATCGATCATCGACATTATTAATTAATTAATCCCCTTAAGTCAATTAGTTGTAGAACGCCGTAATTAAACTGATACATCCCATATTCCCCATTAATTATTCGGTAATCGTCATGGTGAGCATTGAAACGACTACTTCTCTAAATTAGATGCAACCTACGTTGGTGGGCAATCAATAGATTTAACACCTAATCAACTTTAAGAACTAAGGGAACCAAATTTAGGAGAATATTCGTATGGTGGGCATCTAATAGTCTCCTACCAAATTAATCATATTGTTCTAAGAACAATTTTGCTACTTATTTAGTCTAATCCCACGAGAAACGATGGAAGTACTAAATTAGCTATGGATTAAACTAATCTAGGGTGATCAAGCCTAAATTAACTATTCTAATTGATTAATCTAGATTAATTCGGAACCTAAGTGATTAATTATAAAGCCCTAGTCTCACGAAATAATGGTAGTGTGTGTTTCACATCTCGCCGGCCCTAAATGACTTAGCCACGCATATCGGCCCGACTGACCAGGCGGACCGGTTTACTTGGCAGAACACTAAACATGCTGAAATTCTGAAATAAAACACACGAAAATTATAACAACTTGACGAACTGATTTAAAACACGAATGTAAACGAAATTAACACTAAAAGATCAGAAGTTACCAATATGTAGAATCCAAATCATCCAAATGAAACGCATAAATTGAAATCTTCCAAGCTAAACTAAGAAACGAAAGTAAAATAGTGTTTTTGTCTCCAAATCCGTACTTGAACGAAAGGAATAGTTCTCTAACTCGGTTGTCTCTCTCTCGGTCTTGGAATAGTGTAAAGATGATGTGATTTTCGTTCCTCTCCTCTCCTGTATATAAGGCGACTCATTTTCCTTGTAGAAGTAGGGTTTTTATATCCAATATGGAAATATATTAATTAGATAAATCATATCAAATTCTTTCCATATCATCTCTTTCCTTATCCTCCACCTTCCTTCTCTATAATTTCGTCCAAAAATCAATCATTTAACCCCAAATTCGTGTCTGCCACCTCAGCATCTTGTCATCGCCACGTCAGCACTAAAATCTGCAAGACATCACAGAAAATACGGTCCAACTGGCCAGATGAACGTCAAAAGAGATAGAAATTGTATAGTACGAATTAAACTCATTAATTATACTATATAATAATGGAAAGATAATAGTGGTCCGGGAGCCGTTTACAGCGCGCTTGCCAGTCAAAAATAGTGTGGCGACGAATGGCAAATAATTTATTGAAAATAGAGAGATTCAGACGCATAAAATAAAATATATTAGTCGCCAAAAACAATAATGGCAAAAATATCAATTCTACAGAGTAATAGAACGTGACAATAGGCCAAGTCCGAGTTTTGGCTCTTTCTTCGTAAGTGGATTTATTTTGTTTTTAATTTGTGTTGATGTGTGTACCAATCGATATACGCTACATGACAATTAAATAGGCTTAGCCCGTTGGGAAATCGGAGGGTTAAAGTTTCTCTCTAAGGAAGCACAAACTGAAATGATCTTTAACTCGATCGGGTATGAATCAAATATATTTATTATCTTGATATCATAGAATAACATACTAACGATCTATAAAATGAATTGGACAGCTGAAAATCTAGTCCAGTCATTTAAGATTATCACGTCATGGACTGAATTAAAATTATTTATTTTTTAATATCCTAAAATCCATTATACTTTTCGGTGCAAAACCCTATCAGGCAACCGGAACGGATCAATTAAGCCGGGTGTTTAAATGATCAAGTTGGTCATTCATGTTAATTTTGATAACTCTATCCATAATTTATGACGATGCCTATCAAATTAAGGACTCTCCAATTCCAATGATATTTAAAAATAAATGTCAGATACTGCAAGATGATTGTCCATTGGAGCTCAACAATGTGCAGTCTTCTTTCTTATTCAATAAACTAATGCATTAAATTTATTACCTAAAAGCAATTATTAGGTAAGAATTTGGCAAAATTTGTTTCCACTTGAAAGCATTTCCAAGATCTACAGAAAGGTTCGAGAAAAAGAAGATAAAATGACAAAATGTGAAGTTTCTTCATCATTGAAATTCGCCAATTAAACAGATCAAGAATTGGCTGGCATTCGTGATGCCTATTGTTCTTATATTATCAATCATTCTGCTTTCTTTTTGTTTTCATTTTTAGGAGTCATTATATTTCCAACTTGGCCATTTCTTTTGGCTTGTTTAAGTTCAATTTAAAATACATGATTGAGTTATTATATGTTTGAATTTATGGTAATCGATCAAATCTATCGTATATGATTAGTCTAACATGATTAACATTAAAAAAAAGTTGATTTTCTAAAAACAAATTGCAACGTCACAACAAATGATCAACGTAGGCAATACGTGTAGTCAAATTGCATCCACAACTAGTACTACAAAACTCTACTAACAACAGCAGTTATTTTTTACTATTATATTTAGTTTTGTTTATTATTTTGTATTTTATTTGTGTATTTTCTTTTAACACGTGTAGAAGCCCACGTAATTAACATATATACATGACATAATAATATACTTTGTCCATGTGATTTACCTGTCAATATATTAAAGTGACATAGAAATAGGAAATATATTATATATAATATGAATCTCACGTAGAATAGGAATAGGAATATATTATAACAATTTTTTTAATTGATTTCCTTCTGTCGTATGCTAGCATGAATTCCTATGTATTCGACTTGTTAAGGCTTCTTATAAGGATCCCGAACAGAATACGCACTAACGTACTCGGGGTTGTTTTTGTCTTCACATTAAAAATAATAATAATAATAATATTTAGAAATACTTTGGCATTAAAAGGAATAATTTTAAACATGCATAAATCAGAAGCTCGATCCTAGAGTTCTAATCTAAGGAACCGCGGATGACCATTTGTACCCTTCCCGCACAAATACAGGGTGGTTCCGAACCTGCCCCGCTTAAACTCACGAAGCCACTATTTAAAATATTAAAATACTAGTTAGCAGATTCAAACTCATATTTATAAGTTTTCCTGAGATATTTTTACCATTTGAACTAAAGCTTTTTATTTGTAATTTATTTTCATATATAATATAAAATATCTCTGTGAGTATGATTTATTAATATTATTAAATATTTTACTTAAGTTTTAAATTTAAATGTTTGTAGAAAATAAGAACTTGAAATTATATATCTCTAATATATTTATAAATTTTTACAAATGAATTCACCAGGGTTTGAATCATCATTCAAACATTTTAACATTTATTAAAAAAAAAAAAAAAACTTAGGAGTTCCGGAGCTTGGTCCTAAATTTTGGACCCGTGCGAATCTACGGGGCAGGGCGAGTTTGTAAATCAAAGTGCGGAGTAAGTCTGGGTTTGGATCCTATGATACACCCTCGAAATTGTCACCCCTAAATAACGTAGGAAGGGGTGAGTAGTGGGGGTTGGTGCTCCCACTGAAATTAAACTAAATCAATTAAGAGCCGTTAAATTACATAAAATTGGTAAATGATCTAGTGGTAGAGTTCTTAGTTCGAAAGCAAGAGGACATGCATTCATATTTAGATAAACCTTACTCTCTATTTTGAAGCTATAATCTTTTCTCAACCTTAAGAAAAGAATAGAATATATATGCAAATAGTATATCTTAATAAGCGTGTAATTTTTAAGGTAAATTCGTAGTGAAATACATGTGGATAATCTTGGTAGAATCCTTCGGATAGGAAGCGCTATGAATAAAAATTACAATATGTATCTGGCCTCATTTTGCATCTGGAAAAAATAACAATATAATATTGGCTTACTATATTTTCCTAAGAGACTCCAAGTAGGGGAAAGATATCGATTTATCTATCATTTACCTAAATGCTTATCTATGGTACCGCCTACGTACGTACGTATACCGACCGCTACAATCCAATATTTTACTTGTTAAATATTTGTATACATGGTTTCTACCACGACAAACATAGCACAACTAACAATATAAAATGTTTAAGATAATAGTCATGTAGATTAATGGACTTGTGAGTTGCTTACGTAGCTTCAATTAGAACCACATGAAGTCATGCAACTAGCTAGAATGTTTCTAAAATTTATAAAGTTCTCTGTCATAAATTAGTCTGGCTGGCTATTTGTTTGGCCCTCATACATCACTGTAAAATAATCTCTTCATACGGATATATATAAATTACGTCGCAAATTTTGTTGGTGTTCTTTTGATATGTCCGTTGGCAACAGGGGTGCTGACTGGCGGTCGGGTTGTAAACGAATCAAATAGTATTGATTCGATTCGGTATTCGTATTCGATTTTTTATATTCGTATTTGAGATTTTGAGATTCGAATTCAATTATAAATATTCGATTCGATTTGTTTACTAATCAAATACAAATACAAAATTGTAATATTCAATTCGATATTCGTAAATATCCGATTAAATACAAATTATATATATAATAATTATTTTTATATATAGTAACTTTTATAAACTTATTATAATTTTAATTTAAAATATTTATGTTAAGGGTCTAAATCAAGATTAAATAACTCATCCCTCTTTTTAATATATGTATTTTTTAATATCAATTAAATGAATAAATTAATTTTTTTATCACAAAATTGAAAAGTGAAAGCCCTACTCAATCTTATTTCGTTCCCTTCTCCTCCCGGATGAGAAGGGAACGAAATAAGATTCGGGTTGTAAACAAATCAAATAGTTTTGATTCGATTCGGTATTCGTATTCGATTTTTGATATTCGTGTTCGAGATTTTGAGATTCGAATTCGATTATAAATATTCGATTCGATTCGTTTGCTAATCAAATACAAATACAAAATTATAATATTCGATTCGATTCGATTCGGTTCGTTTACAACCTCTGGCGGACGGCTATGCCAATCGGGTATATGGGAATGGGGTCAAATCAATAGTTGTAATTAAAGTTCTTTAATATGCTAGTATGAATCCGGTAGGAATTAACATGTTCCTATCATAGAAAGTAGGAATTATAAATTTATACATAATTTTTCATTTGTAAAACTTTGTAACTTTAATATTAAGGATTACATTTTGAGAGTATATTAAATCAAAATCATCTCAGAAGTAAGAAGAAGGGTAGAGATGGCAATTTTGGGGGTCGGGGTTGGGTAGTATAGTACCCGGACCCGCCCCGCAAGTTCGACTAAGAGACCCAGATCCAGACCCAGACCTGTACGGGTCCAGAAACTCAGAACCAACCTCGGATCCACACGGGGTGGATCTACCCAATCCCAGATCCGTTGGTGCCGTTTCAATTGCTAATTTTGAATTATCTTATTTTTTAATTATTAATTTTCGTTGGTGGAAGCCTTTTTGTTTGAATTTTCTTATTATAGTTGTCAACTATTAGTACCTAAGAGTTTGAATTGAAGAACAAGAAAATTCAAATAACATAAAGTAAGATAACATAATAAAATTAATAAAAAAAATTAATAATGCGGATCTGAAACGGGGCTGGGTGGGACGGGGCAGGTAGAGAAATTGGACCCGAACCCATCCCGGACCCACACGGGTTGGGTCCAGGCCCGCCCCATACTTCTAAAGGTCTAGGTATTACCCGCTCCATCACAGGGCGGGGCGGGGCAGGTCAAGTCCGACGGGTCCAGTTCCAATTGACATATCTAAAGAAGGGTGCACAATTGATTATTAATTTATTCTTATATGTAGGTGCACAATTCATATATATATATATATATATATATATATATATATATATATATATATTAAACAAATGCATTTACAAAATGGACGTGGATAACAAACGTTTCAAAAAAAATCATAATTAGTGATGGAAAGTTTTGTCGTTAATTTATAATATTAATTTAATGATAACCTATCATTTTCTATCGTTAAAACACGATACATTTGTTTGGTTTCTGTTACTAAATTCACCGTTATTTGCATGATATTTTATCGTGCATTTTTTATGGATATTTTAATGTGAATTTCTTACTGCTAGAGTCCGGCATTTGAAATGCAGACATCAACTCAATTATTGGACACATTAATAAATGGACAAAAACTTTGTCTTGGAGGAAAGCACTCCTGCACATTACATCATGCATGATGCAAATATATTTTGTATTTTGTAGTTTATTATACGTGGGTATCCGGTTCGTATTCTAAGCCTTTACAAACTTTGAGTTAGTTATACGGTTCTGTTTGTCGTTACTTATGTAACAACATTTCGTTAATTACTAGAAAGAAAATCTTGATAGAAATTTATTATAAATCTCTCAACTTTCATTTTTTACATGCTTATTTAGCTACAACACAACTAATGAGATCTTTTGGCTCATAATTTTTTTTTTTTGATTTGAGGAACCCGCAACCGCTACCTTCGGTGCGCTCTGGGTAAACCTCAACTCCTTGTGCAGTAGCCTGCAAACCACACAGGAGATTAAACCACCCTCGGGGTGGCAACAGCCATTACGAATGGGCGGTCAAGGATTGAACCTATGACCGTCTGGCATCGAAACCTCACCTCAACCACTCTGTCATCCTCTCTACGTAGCGGGACATCTTTTGGCTCATAATTGATACGTTATTATATGGTCCACTCATTAAGTGGTCTAAGGTGTACTTTTAAAATGAAAATGACTCATTTATTGTTATCAATAAAAGTCGAAGATCATGTATGTGCACGCATAATAAGTCTTGAAATGAAATAACACTTGCCAACAGATTTCTCAGGAAAACACTACCATTCAAATACATCAATTCCGGGTTTTTTGAGTTTTTTTTTTTAAATTGTTGTTTCTTTCTTCTTAATTGCACATTTCCCCTACTAAAATTACAAATTTGCACCCTAAAACGATGCGGTGTAGCTATTAAAGTCCATATTAGTTTGAAAAAACATTGAACTGGCTTAAAACAGTAAGACTAGTCTTGAAAGAAGATATGTTTTTAACTATTACAAAATACTTAATTAGTTGTCTTAAAAGAATGAAGAATTTTGTTTCGACTTGAACTCATTTCCAAGAGTTTGGAAGGAATGGAAATATAAAATATGAAGCTTGCAAATCAAAAAATCAAGATAAATAAATATTAACGGGGTTGGGATAGATTCATAGCCAAGATAAAGACATATTAACGGGATGTTTGCAAATGCTTATTTTAAACACTTATTTACTTATTACAGCATAAGCATTTTTTTGTATTTGGAAAATTTAATTATTGCAGCAGCTTCTCTAAAATTAAGCAATTAAACTGCTTAATTAAGCAGTTTTTAATTAATTTTCAAAATTACCAAATAAATTTGTTTTTTATTATTGATACAAAAACTACCGAATTTTTTTAAAAAATAATTATTTTAAACTTTAAGCAAAAATAAATAAAATGTACTTATAATAAGCATTTGCAACCACCTAAATATTGATACTGATCAATATGATCTTTTCCGAAACAAAAGTAGCAAGGGCAAGATGATTATCTCCTTATTTAATTTATTTTTGTATCTGGAAGTAGTGTTGAAATGTTATTTTATCAATAGATTATTATAGCAAACAAAAATGATTTTAAAAAGAAAAAGAAAATAAAAAACTGACATGAATTTCAATGAGATTATTTGGCGTGTATATTCATGCAGCTAGCGGAATTAACAAGTCCACGTCCAGCCAACAGTTTTTTCCTCAATATGATTTAATTACATGCGGAGTACATGGTATTTGTTGAGTTAATAAATACTTACTCCATCTCAATTATAATGTTCACTTTGCATTTTACATGATTTTTAAGGAGAGTTGTTAGTTGTGAATAGAAATGTATAAAGGTTATAGGTCCCACAAAAAAGTTATTTGTAATAATTTGCTAAAAAATAAAATTAAACATTAAGTTTGGGACTGTCCGAAATGAAAAACTATAATTTTCGATCTAAGTAGTGCTAGAAAGTCCTTGGATGCAATAATTGGCCAGGATTCACATGTAAGCAATCCAATGATTTTATAATTTGGAATATTTTCGTCTTCACCACTTTGGGGCATAGAGAGCCAACTCTTGAGAGAAAATAATCTCAGATATTTTGTTCAAGCTATGTTTTGCCTTGATTCGAACAATTTCTTTAACTTCGTCTGCCTGGACTACGTACAATGTATGAAATGATGAAATATCTATCTACACCTTGAAATCGAAGACGAAGTACAAAATAATAGTATTATTTTTTTAATAATATCTTATCGTTTTAATTATAATCTCGATTCCTAAGATGGTGTAAGAAGAGATTTATCGTTCTTTAATTTAAATATATTTCGCAAATAGAGAACTCATGATTAATAAAAGATCCACGCCAAAATGGTTGTAGATAATAAAACCATGCCACTGCTCCACCTCTTCAAGATTTTATCCGATCCTTCCAATACAAAAAATCGCATATATCTCAAATGTCAGTATATTTGCAACTTTAATCAGGGATGGATATATGCAAGATTTTAAGACAAAACTATAAAATAGAAAAATAAAAAAAATAATGCAAGTGTATTGACAAATATTTTACAAATATTGAGATTATAATCAATCTATAATTTGGCATATTTTGATCTCAACCTGTTGTTGGACTTCTGGAATTCTGAGCATTTTTTTTTTAGTGATGGATGCTTTTACACAAGATTTAATTTCAAATATAATACTATATTATATAGATCTAGTGCTTTGAGTTTCTAGCATAATTTTTTGGGGCAAAAATATGTATGGAAATATTTTAGTAGACTCATAGGGGCGTTCTAGTAATTTTAGGTCCCTTTATGTGTTCATTTATTGTGCATGAATAAAACAATTGATTTATAAATGCAGAAAATGTGAATCTATGTTTTAGCAGAACAAAATGATTGTGAATTCATAGATAAGGTAAGCACCAACCATTTGGCGGGGACCCTGGTGGTGATTCTAACGTACCGTTTGGCGGCGGAGGTGGTGCTGCAAGACCAAGCAAGACGCCAGAACAATCTAATCCAAAGCTACCTATAAAATTTAATAACAAAGATTATTAAAAAGAATTATAATAATGCTCAAATAATTAGATAGTTAAAATTAATCTTACATTGCTTGAAGCATGGTAAGGGAGATTGGTTGAGCAAATTGGAAGATCCTGCGTTGCATTGACAGTTATGCCCCGTCCCATTTACAACGCAGGTACCCTCATTACACCATACAAAATTGCAGGCTGCAAAATTAATGTTGGAAACGTAATTTTCAGCTTTTTCTTTAATTTCTTTTCTCAATCAATAATAAATAAATAAATGATTTACGGCTGAAAAGATCGAAGGGCGGTGGTGGAGTCGCCGGAGGCGGAGGGGGCGGCGGCGCACGGCTCCCGCATGTGAGGTCTAATGTGCCTGCAATTATTACATTGTATCATATAATCAAAGACTCCGACCGGGGTATTTTTGTAATATAAATATATTATTATATATACATATAGTTTTTAATTTATATGTTAAAAAAACTTACAATTTGGAAGAACACAAGAAATGAAACCTAGCTCAAATTTTTTCCACCCATGATTGCACGTACAATCATACCCATAAATCGTAGTAATTGAGGGCTCACATACTCCTTCTCCACAAAACGCTTTTGCACAAGGACCATCATCACCTACTTACATACAATTAAATATTAATGAAACTCGAACTTGATTGAATTTACAGTATATTAGTATATGCATATAAAAGTCGAGTGGAGATCGAATCAAGAACCCTACATACAGAGTGTGTGTACGGAGAGGCAAAGAACGACAAAGGAGAGGAGGAGAACGAAAGTTGGGGAAGCCAAACTGAAGTGGTAGCCTCTCATAATTTTTGTTACAATAGACTCAAGGAGAAGATATTTATACATGATTTTGCAATTTGTTGTACTTGATGGACGTTACTTTTGCAGACTTCTTGTCTTAAACACACATAAGAGTTTACGTCTAAGAATTCAGACAATGTGTGTGTCGTAATCACAATATTAAGGCATTCTATGATCCTAAGAATCTTCTAATGATAATAAGAGACCGGTCACAAAAAACAGAACAAAATTAATATTATAACTAAGATACAAGAGTATATATAGACACGATAAAGTGTGTCGAAACATGCATAGAAAATTACGAATGATCAATTAATAATTTCCCTACCAATTGAAAGAGTCGATTTTTTCCACAATGCAATATGACAAAAATCAAAGTACACGTTCAAATTTATTCCTCATACTAACTTAAGCTTAATATGAAATCCGTATAGCGGCTACAGATTTCGCTCATCACACGAACATATCGGCCCATTTTGTACTACTGAACAACAAGTACTTCTCATCAACCCACATAAGAAATGGGAGGAAAATATAAGATCTCTGTATTAAGTAAACAACAATAAAGATTTGTATCATTACTATTCAGTAACAAATTCAACATCCCTAATCAATTGAGGAAATAAGAGGCTACAAGCTTTGCTTCCTTCCAGTAGGTAGCACAATAGTCAAAACCAGATATACGGAGCATCAAAACGAAGAAGAAAGGAATTAGACTGCATGTACCGGGAGACGGTGTTAAGCTGATCCGAATTCAGAGAACCACTTCTCATGCTTTTCAATATCAGCTGCTGAAACGCTGGGCTGAACCTTGGCGATGGCTTCCAAAAAGTCGCACATCGCGATGGGATCTTTTGAAATCTCATCCTTGGGCATGTTCTTGATCTCATCGCGTGTCTTTCCTGCTATCTTGCGCCTCATGCCATTTAATGAAGCATCACGGCAAACATTTGTTAGATCATCTCCACTGTATCCCTCTGTACGGCGGGCAACTTCATCAATATCCACATCCGGAGCTACCTGATTACAGGAAATGTTGAAAGTTTTACTATTTTGATTCTGTATCTAACCAATTCATCAAATCTAACACATTTCTCAGATATCACCATCATAACCATGCATGTAAATCAGAAATATTAACACGTTATTAGCATCTCCAATGGGTTAAATTTGGACTTTTTTTTGTTATCTAAGCAACATAAAACATAGTAAACAAATCTACGATTAAAAGTTCAATAATGCTGCAAGGCACAACAAAGCCTTATTAATAAAGAGGACTTTGGTTAATGGGGAAACTGAGTAAACATGGAGTTGTCATCCTTTCAGATAAATAAACTGATTATAGATTACTGAACAAATGTTGAAAGAGCAATAATTTGTTACCTCCACAGTTTTCAAATTTATCCGTATGAGGTCCTTACGACTCTCAAAATTTGGTAGTGGGATGTATATTCGTTTCTCCAACCGCCTCCTGCATTCGTTATAGAAAAAACAGAGTTCAGAAACTACTGGACAAAATTTAGCTCTAGATGAAACGAATACAAGGCCCGACCTTAATGCCTCATCTATATCCCAAGGAAAATTTGTAGCAGCTAAAACCATCACAAGTTTGCGGGTACCGTCCTCATTGGTTGAGGAAGCATTGACACCATCTACCTGAACAAGAAGTTCAGACTTCACCCTTCTGGATGATTCGTGTTCTCCAGAAGCCCTAGAAAAATGGAAAAAGGTCATACGTCAAGGGGTTCAAAACTAAATAATTTAAATGAGCCAAGTAGTGCATGCATACTAACTATAAACTCTTCTCAGATGAAACCTTTGGAATTATAAGACAACGTAGATAAGCCAAGAAGAAAATTGTTTAGCAGTTGAAAGAGAGGTAACAGAGTAATTTGTTTCTTACCCACGAGAATTGCATAGAGAATCTATCTCATCTATGAATATTGTACTCGGAGCATGAGCTCGCGCAAGATCGAATAAACACCGAACCATTCTTTCACTTTCCCCACGCCACTTCGAAGCCAAGGTCGCAGAAGAAACATTGAAAAATGTTGTACCGCACTCAGTTGCAACAGCTTTAGCAAGAAGAGTTTTTCCAGTACCTGGAGGGCCAAACATGAGGACACCTTTCCACGGCCTCCGGATTCCCTGCAATGATGGACGTTTTGAATCATATAATGAGCAACTTAGTTTTCTACACATTAGCGTTCTATTAACGAAACACAACATGGTTCCTCTAAGAATTAAATGTAATGTGCTAAGAGATGCCCAGATTTAACACTGCAACAAAACTAAGCAGTAACTCAGATTCTCAGAATATTACTAAGATCTGCTCTAGGTCCCAAGACTACATGAAATGTGAAAGAACTGAAATCATTAACTTACTAGAAGCATTAAAATTATCTAAATTAGTTAACCAGGTTAATTAACATCAGAGTAGTGTAGAATTATTAATCTTAACCAATATACGATACCTGAAAATATTCAGGCATCCAAAGCGGAAGCACCACAGCCTCCTCCAGAAGCCTTTTTGCTTCACTTAGCCCAGCCACATCATCCCATCTAACTCCAGGACTGGAATCAAGAACGTCCCTTTCAAGCATAGCTGCCAAGTCAGCATCAGGCCCTTCATATTCAACTTTTTTGGGTTTTCCCTCTTCAGCATCCCCATTCTGAAAAGTTTTACCAAAATCAACAAGAATAGTATTATATGAAAGTTCAATGGAAACAGAACAATCCTCAAGGAGCCAAAACTGAAAATTAAGTAGGGTTCATACAAAAAGGCAATCGTGAATGATATTTAGCCTTTCTAATGAAAATGAAAGACGGATTAACCTTCTCAGATGGATATTCAAAACCATGTAAAGTAAAGAAGAAAATGAAAAAGAAAGAAGCTATTCCAATTTCAAAAGACCAACTAAATAAACAGATAAAACATAAATTTATTTTAAAAATCAGAAACTTTAAAGAGAAACATTTTGCAGAGAACTGTGACAGCCCAAGATATACCAAATATAGATGCAGAACCAATAAATAAACAAAAGAAGGAGTTGCAACTTGGAACTGACCTATCTACGCATTTGTTCAGCTGAGATATTTTGAATAGACAATGAAAAACGTACTCTTAGAAAACAAATCCACAAAGCTTTGAAGTTCACATAATTGGCAGAAAGTGATGCACATAAAAAGTTGACAGCATGAAAGCCAAGGTCAGACTAATGAGATTTTCAATGTTCTTATGAGGTCATCAACTGACATTCAGGATTCAGCTCGAACAATTTTCAAAATCATTATGGAATTCATTGTCAAATTGTTAATGACATGTATAGGATTAACAAAAGAGCAGGTGCATCTTGCCAAAGCTTAGCAAGGTATTAATTTTGTTTCAATAAGATAATAAAAAAGCACAGATTTCCAGGGGAATTGGCGCACTACTTTTTCACTCAGATCATTAACATGAAATAACCAAACTGAACGAATAAAATTCCTCACGTAAATTAGATATTCCATAAATGATTTTGAGGACAGAAAATGAAGTAATGATTTCCAAAACTAAAGGAATAACTGCATGTATGTGGTCTGTTATTTTCTTCTAACCCTTAATCATACAGAAAAAAGGAAGGCAATGAAACATAAACATAAGAGAAGACAGTGACACCTACTATTCAACAAAAAGTTCATGACTTGTTCTGACATGAAAATTATAATATTCCCCTTCTATCCAGGACCATATTTAATAACCACATGACTACTTAAACTAGCAGAAAGTATAAAACAGAATCATGTCCAGCTAACACATACAGAAGGAGTAATAAGCTAATAGTTCAAGGCCAAACTTATCTCCATCTGTAATTACTAATTAGGTCACTTAAAATACCTACCATAACAGAGCTAATGTAGTCATAGATCTACACGCCGCAGTCCAAGAGTTCAAATAGGAATTTGTACACATAACAAGCTTTGTAACTTACTATTGAATCTGGTTTCCCAGAGGTAGACTTCGCAGAGCCTTTCTTTCCAGTAGCTGATGCTCGAACTCCAGAATTGACCTTACTAGTGGCACCTGCCCTACCTCCGCGTGGAGTAGTTTTAGCTGAACCCCCACGAGCCCAAGCTCCATCTTGTGGTGACTTCCTCATTCCCACTTGACCAGGTCTTGTAGGTCTCCTACCCGTAGTATCTCGACTGGGCGGCCTCCACACATCAGGGTCGTCCATAGGAGAACCAGAAGATGTAGGGTACTCATCCAACGGTTGAAACACAAAAGATGATTTGGTTGAAATAGGAGGAGAATTAGCCCGTCTACCAACATTAACCTCCTTGAACGACCTTTTCTCAGCATCTAACTGCTTCACCACCTCTGTTTCTTCTGAAATGGCTTTTTTTACATTCATCCATTTCGTACGAAGCAGAGGGTCATCAACCGTATTCAAGTGCCTATCACAATTTCAAATTAACAAAGCCGCAAATATGCTAAATTGATTTATGAAACAATTATCCCACAAAAAACTGACCTAGACAAATCCAACAACAAACTAACAAAATCCCAGTTTTTACAGATCCAAGAAAAAAAGTAAAAATCTAGCCTAAACTACCAAGAGACACAATTCGAACATAGAGAAAATGGGGCACGAACAAATCCGCAAAAACAGAAGGAAAAAAGAAAAAGAGAGAAAATTTACTTGTTGATCTGAGCAATGGCGCCGTCGAAGAAGATAACCGCAGTGTCATAGAGTCCTTCAACAGCGTACTCTCTCGCTAACTTCACATGATCTTGCAATCCCGCCAGAGAAGCACCAACCATTTTTACTCTCTCCCCACCAAATCAAAAGGATTTACTAAATTAGGTTTGAAAACGAACGCAAATCACGAAAGCAAAAGCTTAACTCACAACTATAAGAAGAGAATTGAATGAACTATTTGTGAAACGAGAACGCAACGAAAACATATATATGGTGAAGAATTTGAAGCTGGTAAAGTTTACCCCCATCGAATGAGCCAGCGGCGACGTTTAAACGGTCGACTGAGAAGAAAGGCAAAAGGGGATAATTACACTTCGACCCTCGGTTTTTAAACTTCTCATTTCTAAATCCCCTCACAACTACTTTTCTATATTGTTTTTAAAGCCAAGTGGAGCCCGTAATAAACGTGGCTCAAGTAATGGATGGTGCACAAAGCTATAATTCGAACATAAAAAAATTTTATGAGATCATTTACTACTCCTCACGGTCGCGTCAGATTTGTTTTGTTTGTTTTCGGTATGAAAATTAAGATGAATGGATGATTGTGCGTAGATGAATGGATGATTGTATATAAAGAAATAGAGTTCACAAAAAAAATTAGAGTTTATATATTAATTATTTTTATTTTAAAAAACAAAATAAGTCAAAGTGCAATAATTAAAAAAAAAGGACAAGTCAAGCTAAATGGAGAAAATAATTAAAAAGTAGTATAAATTTCTAATTTCCCTCTTAATGTGGGGTGTGTGGTTCCCTTAACGCATCCCTTGCCAATGATAGTGTTCCTTCCAAATAAAAGGATAGCGGTGAAGGTGGGTGGCCCGGAACCGATAGGTCATGGGTTCAATTCCCATTGGACACGCTATGTTGAGTCTGTCACCCTGTCACATTAAGGGTGGTTTAACTCTTCTGTGTAGTTTGCAGGCTATTGCACAGGAGCAAGGTTTACCCTGTGCGCACCAAAGGTAGCGGCTGCGGATTCCTCGTTAAAAAAAAAAAAGGAAAGGTTTTGTAGGTTGTTACATGATTAGTATTTTATTCACTATACACCCAATAGTGGCAACAAGGTTTTTTTTAAAAGATAAATAACTCCCCACTTTTCCTGAACTATTAAAAAATGCAATGTATCTCAAATTATCAAGACGAAAGTATAGAAACTCCTATTATTTATTTTCACGGTAAAATCAAAACGTTTATTAATATTGTCCTTTATAACTTTCTCATACCACCTTCAATTAATAAAAAGAAAAAAATAAAATAACGTACGCCAACCAGATAAAGTCTCATTTTCCTCTTGGTTGGATCGAACCAGTCGAGTCAAAGTCTGATGTTGAACCATGACCTATCGATCCCGGACCACCCACCTTCACCGCTATGTTATTCCATGGTGACAAATGGGAAGGTTATTTTATTTGTGAAGGTGGTGTTAGAAGGTTAAAGAAAGCTAACATACCTTTCGATTTTACTATAAAAGTATAGGGTATAGAAGTTTGTGCTTTCTTCTTCATCGTGTGGACTGATTTATAATAATTTAAGTGATACAAAGTTATACTACCAAATGACGATTTAATGCATATCTCCTTTTGTAATCATAAACAAGAAGGGATAAATTTTAAAATTTTGAATTCGAAGAGACATCTAAAGTGCATATTTTGTAACTAGACGTTAGGAAAAGAGGAAGAAGCATCATCACTTTAGAGTTGAGACTGAGGAGGACATTTGAGTAACTCAATCTATCCGACGTGGCAGAACTAAAATTCATTCTGCGCCAGAAGATTACAGTTAAGAAGAATCAGAATTTTTGTATTCTTCCTGCACTGCAACTGCAGAGAGGAGATAACAATGGCGGTGCTGACGGTACTATCCCCGCCCACCAAAACCACCTTGCTTACGTCATCATCCTCACTACATCCCATTTCTTAATATTTTAATAACAATGATTTTACAAATTGCTATTTTTGGCACAAAAACGTTTCCAAATGGACTCCATTTCCCACAATTTCCGCAGTTCCTAAGCGAAAAAGCGAAACAGTTAAATCGAAGCTGCACTCGATGCAGTCCTCTAAGTCATCGGGTAATTAATTTAAAGTTGTTGGATTTTGTTCGTTGACACGCAGTTTATCGACGCCGTGGTTTATATTGTTTCGGATTGAAGATTATTCGTTTTGTTGTAAATTCTTGATGTTACTCATTCGTGATTGAAGGTTGAATGGATCTTTTTTGTAGAATTGATGATTCATATTTGATATTCTTCATTTTCTTAGTGAATTGACTTAATCTCCGTCATTGTTAGTGGCTTTTGATCATAAGCAGTGGCTATAGCCCTAGAATTTAATTTTCCTACCCTAAATTTATCTAGAAAAAAGATAGAAAATATTTGGTAGATGTGCTGTCTAGGGGAGAAAAAAAGTTATTATTTGCTCTCCATCGTAGGGGCTCAATGCTCACTAATCATAATTGGAAGCATTTCTTATTCGCAAGCCTTAACTATGATGCAGGCAGTGGATGCTCATGAATAAAAGACACATCTGCTATTCATGATCAAATTGCTAGTCAAGAAAGGAGTGGAGACCTATTGCTTTCCGCAGTTCCTGCACCAGCAGCTCAAGTTTCTGCTGTGGAGAACCTCTATGAATTTATATCCTCAGGTCCTCTCCTATACAAAGTAGGCCTGAACCCGGACCAGGTGGCCGAATCCATTGACAAGTGGATCTTATGCGGATCACATCTCTGCAGATTGTTTCAGATAAACGAAATGTTTCTAACGGAGCCTCAAAAAATCCGGATATACCATTATTACATACCAGTCTTCTTGTGGTGTGAACAGGAAATCTCTCACCATAGTTCTAAGTTCAAAGATCAAGATGATTTCCCCCCGTTAGTGGTATATTTCAAGTGATTGCTCTAATGTGTTTGGAAAATATAGTAACTGCGGAGGCTGGTATCTTTTATAATGTTCTTTCCTGTTGATGCAGATAGGCTTTAGTGCGCCACAAGGTTGTGGGAAAACAACACTCGTATTCGCGCTGGATTTCCTTTTCCAAGTCACTGGGAGGTAGATTATGAAATGGTAATATTTCTTACAAATATGATTCAGCAACTAACAGAAGGTGGTAAAACTGACGACTTGATTTCAGAAAGACTGCAACTATATCGATAGATGATTTTTATCTGACTGCAGAGGAACAGGTAAATCTTTTAATTGTATCTCCTGTTAATCTTGTTTGGTTCTCCCTTTAGAAGTGCTTTTACTATTGTAAATTTGGAATATCCGTTCTAGGGCAAACTAAGGGAGAGCAATCCTGGGATTGGACTTCTAGAGGTAGTTAGAACAATTCATTTCCTTAAATGGATTTCTTTTACTACTATGGTTTGTTTACTTTGACATCTTTGACTTTAAGTTCCGTGGAAATGCCGGAAGCCATGATCTTCCTTTGTCAGTTGAGACACTTACTGCCATGGGAAAATTGACTAAAGAAGGTTAGACTCGCAGTATTTCTTTTCTTATCTTTGTTGTATTAATTATATTCTGTTGGCATAATGTGAGTTTCAGGCACAAAATTGAAGCTTCCGCGATATAACAAGGTAGGTAAACAAGACCAGACTCTTCTTCTCAGAATATTTGGGATGTGAAGCATTTAGTAGTGTACTTTTATTCCAGTCTGCATATAATGGCCGAGGTGACAGAGCTGATCCTTCAACATGGCCAGAGGTTGAAGGCCCTCTATCGGTACGTGGTTCACAATACATCACGAGTCAGTGAAAATGCATTCGGTTTAGCTGCATGTATGAATGTTAAATTCTATTAATTTAAGCATATTTCATGACTAAAATTGGCTGAATATTGGTTTACAGTGATTGTACTAATAGGTAGGAGGCACTTGGCATTTGGTTAACGTTATAATAAGTCGTCCCTTTCCTATCCTTAGGCTATCTTGTTTGAGGGTTGGATGCTTGGTTTTAAGCCACTTCCTGCCGAAGTTGTGAAAGCTGTCGATCCACAGGTTTGTGAAGTGATATGTTGAACTTTTTTTTATCCTAATATGGGTTGCAAGCTCACTTCTGAACAAAATTCTGCAGCTGGAAATCGTCAATAAAAACTTAGAAGCCTATTATGATGCATGGGACAAGTTCATTAACTCATGGATAGTAATCAAGATCAAGGATCCGAGTTACGTTTATCAGTGGCGATTGCAAGTAAGCTCCGGATGCATCCTTCTTATCTCTTAGAAAAGATTGTTACTGCTAATAGTCTGACTGCTTCTTCGGGGTATGTTCAGGCAGAGATTGCTATGAGGGCTGATGGAAAACCTGGGATGTCTGATGAGGAGGTAAATTCCAGATTTTTAATGTTATAATTATAATGATTCTATGCTTGAAACAAGCTGTTCTGGTGTTGCTATTGCAGGTTTTGGATTTTGTTTCAAGATACTTGCCAGCATACAAAGCATACCTTCCCACCCTTTATGCTGAAGGGCCAAGCGGTTCGGACCCGGAGCATCTCCTTGTGGTCGAAATCGATGAGGGCCGAAACCCCATCCTTGGCAATTAGGCAGGTTACCTGATCTAAGTTTTGTGTGTATGTGAAATTATGATTTCTTTCTTTTATATAAGAGTTACAGTTTTGATGATTCAAGAAAAAATAGAAGTTATCTATCGTAACATTCTACTACTGAAATAAAAGTTTCTGCCAATTTATCTGGTTTTGTAGTTTTTGGTATTGGCTTCATCCTACATCACAGACGGTCACAATCATTATCATTTATAAGCATAACTGCGAGAATACAAATGCAGATTAAACATTTTTTCAAATTAATTTATAAATTTGTGAGAAATCATTAATACATCTGATAGAAACATGTGTTTCTTATATGCAGCAGCAGCAAATAGTGTCTAAGCAGCATTCACAAGTCTCTGCACAGCACCAACAGCAACACATAGCAAACAAACTGCAATACAGAGAGAGAGAGAGAGAGAGAGAGAGAGAGAGAGAGAGAGAGAGAGAGAGAGAGAGAGGCTCTCAATTCAATTGATTTAAAGTTTTAATTAAAAAAAATTAATAAATAAAATAGAGAGAGTGGTATATTAGACGAACCAAGCATAGAGGCATCCTTTCTCTTCACGGCGTTTCTGGATGTAATCGGAATAAGACAAGCTCTGCTGCGGCGGCGCTTGCATTTTGCTTCTCTGACTAATTGAAGATTTGTTCAACACATCGTTGCTTGCTTATGATTTATGGCTGCTTGTATTGTATTTAATGCACGCGGCTTGCTGAGTTAGCAGCTACTAAAGACAAGATTCATCAATTCAGCAGTTGAGACAGTTGCACCCTATTACATTATCCAAATCATAGGCACAATGTAAAATTCATGTGATTTCCATTATTACTATCAGAGAAAGAGACTCCTATTTAGCTATGCATTCAGTTGAAAAAGGCTGTAAGAATGGTGTTGAAATCTGTCAAACTATTCCATGAAAAAGTATCAGTTGAAGTGAAGTGGCATCCATGTGCTCACATGAAACACAACATTTGTCATGTTATGCAGCAGATGCTCAAACACCAAACTCCCAACCAAAATACTGGATACCCAATTTCACAACCAAATAATTTCTTTGTCACGCCCCAATTTTCATAACTTTTTAAGGGGACGTCACCACATGCATAAACTTTTGTCATTAAATTTAATCTTTAAAATAACTTTAATAATTTTTTTCATAAAAGAAAAGTTCAGTGCAAAATTTCATAACAACGGAAGTCTTAAAAATAAAGGCACATGCGACTACTAGTTTTTGAAAAATGCAATGGAACGAAAGTGGTTAGTTCATGATAAAACTAAATTAATGCAGTAAGAAGTTTCATTATTTCTTTCTCGTATAAGTGTGTGACCATCACCATCCCCCACTTCAAGCATCTGCCGAACCATTTCCTGAAAAATGTTAAAATAGTGGGTTGAGTACGACTACTCAGTGGGGAAATGCATTTATCCAGATTATAAACGATATCGAATTTAAACATGATAACATAGACATGGTAACATAGTATGGTTGATCCGAAGATTCATAGACATAGCAGCCCGTAGGCTTGACCCGAAGGTCCCTTGATACAGGCCCGTCGACCTTATATCCCTCGTTCATTTCATAGTTTCATTGATCCTGTACTATAGTCACATAGAAACTCAAGTAAAGAATATAATAAGGATAAACGTGTTAAGATTCTCCACCTTAACCTTGACGTCGAATGATAAACTTGATTATGAGATGGTTACGCGTCTGTCCTATACATGAAAGTTTTTATTTTTAATTATTTATTCATTGTATGGATATCATGTATGATATTTCACACGTAAGCAAATGTTTCATGAATCAAGCCTATCACTAAAACCTATCATTTGTGCAACATTGAAAGAAACTCTCGGCAGTTTTAAATAAATATTACTAAAGATAATTTGAAATAAATATCTAATAATACTATACATCTAATTAGTCGAAATTCAGTAAAATCTGGCTTAATTTATAAGACATGCACAGTAACTTATTTAAACTTATAGTTTCCATCTAATCCATTTTATTAACTACGATGTTATAACATGCACATAAATCATAGTCAAACTGAATCCAGCAGAGCATGACTATTAGATAAACAACTCCTAATCAATTTCCTATGTTCCAACTTAGAACAACACTTAGGAAGATTACTTGTCTTAAGATTATTATTATCCTCACGAGTCACGACTAAATAACTTCACAGAAATTCACAAAGTAAACACAAATTTTAGCCATCTAATTTACTTTTTGGACTTCTCAGCATAAAATTTATCAAAGAAAAATTAAATAGTAAGCATGCCGATACTAATTTTATTCGTGAATTTCATATACAAATTCACATAATTAATCATAATGAACTCCAAAAAAAAGGGTCCTATGCATCCACTAAACAATTTGAATACACTCAAGTCGGTTGAGCAAGTTCGAAGCAAAGTCAAATAACTAATTCAATAGCAAACTTTGTATGAAAGTATAGTAGGTATAGATTACCTTGAAACAATTAGGATTTTATGAAAGAAACCTTGAAGAATCTCGTCAATGAAAAAGAAAAACTTTTCTAGAAACAAAATAGATTTGCGGTATTATAAGATTTTTAGGTGTGCCTAATATGATTATGAAGTGTATCTAGATATAGATGTAGGGAAAATCCTAGTTAGATAAGGTTTATGCTGAAGATAAATATAAATCAAAGGAAATTCACATTAGATAGCGTGAAAGTTACTAACGAAAATTTTCTTATATATATGTATATATATATCACTAAGGAAATTCAAAATTCTTTAGAAAAATAATAATAATAATAATAATAATAATAATAATAATAATAATAATAATAATATATTAAGTTTAAAATCCTCATCCAACTTATTTCGGTTTTGAAATCTAGAAATATTTTTAGCTTCAATTCTTTAAAGTAAAATAAAACTAATAATCATTAAGTATTTTAAGTTGAATTTTAAAACCCACGATTATACATTTATTTAACTATAGACATAATACAGATTTTTGTACCTATAATAAACCATGATATGTAAAGTGAAATTCTACCCAACACGAATCATATATGCATTTTCAATTTAAATTATAAGGCGCGACCAATAGAACTTAAGCACAAGATAAAATGCATGAAATGCAATACATTTTAGAATAAGAATTTTCGGGGCGTTACATTCTTCCATAAAAAGACCACAAGAATAGAATAAATACACAGCCAAGAATTATGCATTTCGCAACCAACTTAAGTTTGATGCAACCTTAATCCCAATGTTTTACAAGTCTACTTCGAGTACCGATTTGTTTCCTATGGTACAACGATTCGTAAGAAACGATCTGGATCGACACGCAAGTAATGATGGGTCACTCCGCATGCCAAAAGTAATTAGCAATTAAAGTTTTACTCACTATATCACCTACTTTCTTGAAAAACACTAAAAATAGCAGTTACTAAGGTTTTATGCACCAACCACAACCAGTAACCAGTACACCTACTTCATCATACACCATAACTTATTCTCAGAAAAGGCAATGACATGATAAAAATTCAACCAAATTATACAAATACATAAATGTGTAAGAGATATATATGTAAACTCTAGTCCTAATTGATAAAAATTTAGAAATTATGTTGATATTTAAATTAAAGAAAAACAGATTCTTTCCCCAGAACAGGACTTGAATCGCAAGCATATGAGTCGGGAATCTTTAACTGATGCCTAAGAATCAGTAATAGAGTCCATAATTTTAGCTATCAACCAGAATCATGAATTTTTAAAGGGTATCAATGGTTTTTTTTTTCCTTAATCCAAGATGTTTTATGCATGAATAGAATTAAAAACACAAATTGTAACACAGTTGGACAAGATCTTAGCTAACAAAATGAACAAATATGACAAACATCATACTAGAATTACACAATTACATCAACTCCGCTCTGCTCTGCTCTTCGACAGATACTACGAATCATCAGAAATGTAATAGTATCTCTTTCTGATCTAAAGAAATGTTTACATGACAAGAAAACTTAAACCAGCAAGAAATGATAAGAAACACACACCAAAATAATAAGGAATGCATCTAAGAAGGACTAATCAATGGTATACCAAACAATGAACTCTAACCAACCTAATCTCCCTTTTGGTAACCCTCCAACTCCTCCAACCACAAATCACCAAACTCAAAATCCTTCCACTCCTTAAACCACGGCCCTCCAAGCGTGTAATGAATCGCCTTAGGAACCGTACCCTCAACAACCTTATTATGCCCCACAATAAAATTCCACACAAATGGGATCTCCCCAATCTCACCATCCTCCAACCACTGAAACCTATGAAGATAAGCCCCACTCTCCTTATTAACCACCTCCTGAGTTAACCTCTTATTCTTTCCATAGAAGACCAGTTCTTCATTGGATACACAGTCTGCACAGCACCATCCATCTTCCGACCTTATCGTCGATCAAATCGACTAGCTTCTTGAGGAAATCACAATCCACATTTCATGGAGCTCGGATTGCTTGACGGGGAAGACCTCAATTGGGATTGAAGCTCTCTTCTCTTCAAGAGAGAGTAGCGGCAGACCTCGTAAGCAATGTCTTCTTTTGATCGTACCCAATGAAAATCTTGAAACTCTTCGCGTTCTCATTTGGATGAATTGCATTGCCGTTGCTCGGATTCTTGGAACTGGAGTCGGGTTTCGGACGATTTAAATCCGCCGCGCCCGCCATGAGTTCCGGCGACGAACTCCAAATCTGCAGCTGGGGCGTAAGAGAGGACGCATAATTAGTTCGAGAAAATAATCAAGATTGCATCTTTTTCGTGTAGAATGATGCGGGAAACGCGAAATGTAACTAGTTCGGCAGATCTGGGATGGGAAACGAATAGTTAAAAGAGAATATTTCTAAATTGTAATGGTGATGAGATACGAAGTAAGAGTAACGAGTTAATATTGCAAGGTATTCTTGTGGGTCATCGACTCGTTTTCATTGATTTGGATCAGAAAAAGTACGGTAATGGAGGGAGAGGCAGAGGCGCGTTTCTTTCACCACATGAGGGTTTCCGAGGATAAAGTTTCGATTTTATTCTTTTTATTATCATACGACTTGCAATGTGATTGCATTTTCTTTTGATAAATTGAATTAAATAGTGCTTAAAAATTTGAACTTTAACCAAATTAGTTTTTATTTCTATTTTTTAGGTTAAATTTATTTCCGCAAGACTAGAATTTGGTTAAATTGATTCTTTTGTTAATTTTTTTGTCAGTCAGTCGAGGTTGGTGAACGATATTTTCAAAAAAATATTATAAGAATATTTTGGATATTTTTTTTCTATTGATCAATTTTACCAAATTTATAAATCTTAATGACTAATTTCACCCAAAACTTTTTTCTGAAAATATTGTAGACAAATTTAAATTCTAATCTTCTGATGACCAATTTGATCAAGAAAATCGAATTGATGACCAGTTTGATCAAAAAAGTTCAATCTTGTGAGGACTATTTAAACCATTTTTTATTGTTTTTTAAATCGTTCATTTTCTTGTCTTAGAAAGAAAAACATTGTAGTTCTAATATTATGCTATAGGTAACATAAATTAATTACCCTAAAATAGATCGCTTAAAAAGAGCACTTTCCCTTAGAAGTTAATTTGTTGATTTCTTTTTCTATAGTCAACTGATTTAGGAGATTGGTTTTTATTGAATGAGAAATACATCTAATAGTGCATTCAAGTTTGTATTACATAATTGTCAATAAGCTCCAAAACTACATTTCATCACTTTAAAATTAATGCCTCTATACAACCAAATCTGCCAAGAAAAACTTCTTTATCAACTACTAGATGATGCTTGAGAGTCCATCCAAGATATGCTCTTTGGAGCTGCAAAAATAATAAGATTTATTTTTAAAGAGATTTAGTGAATTGAGCATCTATTCTTTAAATCGAGCTTGTCACTGATACCTAGTTCAATGGCCTCGGAGCTTCTCATCAACCTCAACCTCTTGCATGAATCCACAAACATTCTGTTGATATTAAACACATCAATTTATGGATTCAACTAATTAATAAAGAAAATGAATCACACTAAACAAGAAAATATTACCTCCAAGGAACATCTCCAACCATCATCCAGTCTCCATCTTCGTCCTCATAAGTTGGCATATATTCTGTGCCCTTTGCATTGCCCATGATCTTCCTCTCATTCACAACATCACCTACAACCAATTAAATGAAATAACAGATAAAAATCCAAAAAAATAAAATTAAGTTATACTTATACAAGAGCGGGTTTACTCAGTATATATACAATTTAGTTAAAATGAAACTAAGCATGATTAGTTAAATGCTTACATATGGCTAAGCATGCAAACATATCCTCAAATGCAGCCAATAATTCCTGATAGCCATTGTATAATTCAAGATCAACTTTTCTGAGGTATGGAGCTCCATCCACAGCCACCTTCACAAATTTGCTGCTTTTTATCATCTTCTTTCTACTTGATCTCACTGGTGGCCATCCCACAACCTGACCCCTATATTAAAATTTTAAAAATAAGCCAAAAACACAGGTAATTAGTCATTATTTTTTTCTAATCACTATTGATAGATTTTTCCATTTTTCTATTTTCTGCAAATTAAAGTACT
The DNA here is from genome assembly GCA_028984105.1 of Lavandula angustifolia. Taxonomy (NCBI): domain Eukaryota; kingdom Viridiplantae; phylum Streptophyta; class Magnoliopsida; order Lamiales; family Lamiaceae; genus Lavandula; species Lavandula angustifolia. The sequence goes on along the minus strand of CM054821.1, from coordinate 9,952,784 downwards.
TATTCATTAATTCAGAATGCAATATTTTAGTATTTAACTGAAAGATAAAGTTTTATAATCTGATCAACTAAAAAGAACACTTAAAATATAGTAGTAAAAACAGTGGTCTGCATGCGCTAATGGTCACATGGATACATTTATCATTTATGGTACAAAAACTATTAACTAAAATCAGTTCCAATTTATTTAATAACATATAAATATATATTTTATACAAAAAATAAATAATTTTGCACATAATCCTAATATGCTTCATGTAGAAGGCAAAGTGTAAAATTATTTATTTTTTGCATAAAATATACTAACAATTATACATAAAATATATAAGGATCATGCATGGTTCAGAGTTCTCACGCTAAATGTTGGTTCTCACCAGATCCACACCCTATATATATATATATATATATATATATATATATATATATATATATATATATATATTATGCAAAAAATAAATAATTTTTATTTTGCACATAATCCTAATATGCTTCATGTAGAAGGCAAAGTGTAAAATTATTTATTTTTTGCATAAAATATACTAACTATTATACATAAAATATATAAGGATCATGCATGGTTCACAGTTCTCACACTAAATGTTGGTTCTCACCAGATCCACACCTTATATAAATTTATATATATATATATATATATATATATATATATATGAAGTGGATCACGTGAGAACTGCAAATCATGCATAATACTTATATAATTTATGCATAATTTTTATTTTTTTTGTGTAAAAATCCTTTAATTTTACATTTTGAATAATCCTTATATGTTTTATGCATAAAATAAAAATATAAAATTACATGTATTTTTGCATAAAATATACTCCCTCTGTCCCATTATTAATGTCCCACTTGCCTTTTTTGGTTGTCCAATTATTTATGTCTCATACCAAATAAGGAAATAAATGAGTGGACCACAATCAATCTAACCAAGTAGACCTCACCCCTTTATACTTTTACACCACAACTTTACACATTTACCTCCACTATCTTAATTACCGTGCCCAATCCCAATGGGACATAAATAATGGGACGGAGAGAGTATAACAATTATGCATAAAACATAAAAGGATTATGTATGGTTTGTAGTTCTCAAGTTAAATGTGATTCTCACTATATATATATATATATATATATATATATATATATATATATATATCCATTAGGGAGTGGTTCCCGTGTGAACAGCCCTTATCGTGTGAACGTGTGAACATTGCACTTTAAAAACAAACGTATAGCACTTTCAAGGTAAATCCATTGCACTTTAATACAGCACTTTACGTACTGCACTTAAAGACAAGTGTATTGCACTTTAAGTATTGCACTTTAAAATGCAGCATCGTTGTCTTTAAAGTGCAGTGTTCACATGTTCACACGATACTAGGTTATTCGCATTTGAGCCTCCACCTATATCCTTATAGGTATTGACGTACCGGTACTATGTACCAAACACAACTCACCATTATGATTAAACATTTAAACTTACAATATTTCCAAAGCGACTCAAATTGAGTTCGTTCGTGCGGTTGACCAAAATTAGTTACATATAAATTACTTTACGGTTATTTTTTATGTTAGGTAGGTACATTAGCTCATCTTAAATGTTGATTTATATACAAATTATTTAATTTTCTTACAGTTATACTTAATTGAATTTTCTAAACCTCACCGAATAAGTAATAATGAATGAATTCAAATTGAAGTCGAGATCTTTGCATGGATATTGTAATAATGAATGAATTCAAATTGAAGCGAAGAACTAAACCTACTCTGGGGGAGGAGACTGTGTTACGGCACTACATTCATCTCCACAACTGTTCGCCAGATTCAAATCCACCGTCTCCGTGAATCCCCGCTTGGTACGAGGCTTGGCCGTGGGCGAACCGGGGAGGGCGAGGCTGAGCTCCGTCTTGAGGCCGCCGGAATATCCGTTTCCTTCAACGATCGACATGATCTTCTGGTAGTTGGGATTTCTATGTGGCAGAGTAGTTAATTGAATAGTACTGGAAATTCTGATTCTGTTGTCTTCGTGTTTTGCAACTCAAATATATATATAAATATATAATAAACTATATTATTTGTTATATATAAATAATTTAAGACGCGTGATTCTTTTTATGCGAGAGGAGGGCGTTCTGGATGGTCCAGTAATGTCTAGACGTGTATCTACAGCAGTTTTTGGTCAGTTGTCGGTTTGAGTAGAACTCCAAAATTAAACGTGATTATTAGATTTGGGACCCATTTGGTTCTATGGTGTATTTGATTGTATTCCTTCTGTTTGTGTACCCGTGCACTGCTGTCTTTGAGTTTGGTTGCATGTCCATCATGAATTAGCAGTAGTAGAGTAATCATTTGAATGTTAAAAATTTTGTAATAATATAAAATAATGTGGCACGTAATTGCAATAAAAATTAGTTTGAAGGATTTTGTTGCATCAATTAAGTTTAATTTTTTCACATTTATATATATTAATGTAGGGATTAGTATGCTACATAAATAGTGTAGTAATATATTAGGTATAATTGGCTATAATCCGTCTCATTTATACTATCTCAAATTTGTCCTTGATATTACATTGTTTTGACTGATTTTTATTTTTATTTTTATTTTTTATATATTTTTAATCTCTTTATTAAGGGGGTGCCGCTTATGCTAAGCAGCTTATAGCTGAAAGCTATATTTTGTGTTTGGAATTCCAGCTTTCAGCTAGAGCTTTTTTATTTCTTTTCATATTTTAGAGAAATTGCTTAAGTTGTCTCACCCTAAATTATAGCTTATAGCTAATGGAATTTATTGAACAAATTTATCTTGAAGATTTTATTTTATTCCCAAAAAAATTTCTCCATAAAATTCAATTATAATTCCACAAAATTATTATGTTTTAATATAAATTAACTTATAATATAAATAACAATCAGATATTTTATTTAATACATAAATTAATTTTATATTTTACAATTTTGAAATGACAATTACAAAGAAAAAAAAAACTTAAAATAGAAATAACTTATCAATTTTATTTATTTATTATAAATTATGTAATAACATTAGGGATAAGACCGTTATTTCATTTAAAAAGTGAAAAAAAAAACTATTGTATGAGCAACATCTCAAAAAATTAAGCAAATAAGTAATATTCAAGATAGAATAGTATTATATTTTTATGCTAATATAATATACTATAAATTTATGTAATATAAAAATTAATTTCATTTAATATTTTTTTAATACTGAAATTGAAATTATAATGTAAAAAAAATAACTGCTCAATTTTATTTATTTATTATAAATTATAAGTATTTAATAAGACAAATATTTTATTTACAAAATTAAAATAAGTTACCGCTATTAGCAGTATTTCCAAATATTATTTTCCTCACTTTCAGCAGCTCTGAGTACTTTTTTTCCAAATACCTACAAATTCTCAAATCAGCAGCTTTCAGCACTTTCAATAATTTTCAGCACTTATCAATAAGCTCCAGCTACTCTAAACACTACTAAAACTACTCTAAACACTAGTAAGTATTCAGGAATGAACTCAAGTTCTCTCAAAAATCTTTCATTGGGATCTGATAACAAAAATTGACTTCCTCAAAAACCATTGAGTGAGATCTTATAACAATAAAATGTGTGTAATAACAAAAATTGACTTCCTCAAAAACCATTGACTGAGATCTTATAACAATAAAATGTATGTAACTTTTTTCTCATTTCAAGACTTTTAAATCTAATACTATAATCAAATGAATTATGACAACATAAATGGGATAGGGGATTTCAACCCAATATAATCAGTATTATCATATTGTAATATAGTACTCTTCTGTTCCATTTAACATGACACGTTTTTCTTTTCGGGACGTCCCATTTAAAAGGAAATATTTCCTTAAAAGGAAATAACTTTAAAAAATATTATTAAATTATCTCTTACTTTTTTATTTCTCTCCAAAACTTTTTCATTTTTTTATCTTATTTTATCATTTTTCTCTCATACTTTATCATTTACTCTCTCATAAACTCATTTAGCTTCTCTCTCTTACTTGATCATTTATCTCTCTTTCATATTTTATCATCTACTTTCTTAATTCTCATGCCGAAAAGAAACATGTCATGTTAAATGGGACGGAGAGAATATATAATAATAATAATAATAATAATAATAATAATAATAATAATAATAATAATAATAATAATAATAATAATAATAATAATAATAATAATAATAATAATAATAATAATAATAATAATAATAATAATAATAATAATAATAATAATAATAATAATAATAATAATAATAATAATAATAATAATAATAATAATAATAATAATAATAATAATAATAATAATAATAATAATAATAATAATAATAATAATAATAATAATAATAATAATAATAATAATAATAATAATAATAATAATAATAATACGAGGATTCAAGTAGCGGGCAGAAATCTCTAAATCGTGAAAAGAAATGATTTTTTTTTTCAATTTCTATTAATTGTTTCGTTATTTTAAAATTGCATGTCACTTTTCTTTACGGAAATTGGTATAAGTTATGTGGTTTTAATTTCTAATCTGTGATTAGTTGAGAGGGATAAAATAAGTGGAAATACAAGTATTTATCCAATCTCACTAAAAAAACACAAAAGTACCCACTAATTATAACAATAATTATAGAATACCCAATATTACTCATTTACCCTTACTTTTTTCAGTTGGCAATGAGTGTCGATAGGACCCTACGGGTGCCGATAAATTGTCATCGGCACTAGATATTTCAAATTTTAATTTTTTTTATAAAACAATTGATCCGTAACATGTTGATTTCTTTAAAAAAATTACAAGTGCCTAAGGGTGCCGATAACATGATCGGTTATCGGCACCCTTAGGCACTCATAGAATAATACGAAAAAGAGTCCCTCTATCGGCCGTAGAAGTTGTAGGCCGATAGAGGGAACATGTTGGTTTAAAAAAAAACATAGTGCCTATGGGTGCCGATCATGTATCGGCACCCTTAGGCACTCATAGAATAATACGAAAAAGAGTCCCTCTATCGGCCGAAGAAGTTGTAGGCCGATAGACGGAACATGTTGGTTTAAAAAAAAAACATAGTGCCTATGGGTGCCGATCATATATCGACACCCTTAGACACTCATAGAATAATACGAAAAAGAGTCCCTCTATCGGCCGAAGAAGTTGTAGGCCGATAGACGGAACATGTTGATTTTTTTAAAAAAAACATAGTGCCTATGGGTGCCGATCATGTATCGGCACCCTTAGGCACTCATAGAATAATACGAAAAAGAGTCCCTCTATCGGCCGAAGAAATTGTAGGCCGATAGACGGAACATGTTTTTAAAAAAAAAATAGTGTCTATGGGTGCCGATCATGTATCGGCACCCATAGGCACTCATAGAATAATTAGAAAAAAAGTCTCTCTATCGGCCGAAGAAGTTGTAGGCCGATAGAGGGAACATGTTGATTTTAAAATAAAAAATAAATAAATTATGGTGCCTATGGGTGCCGATAAAATGACTGGCACCCTTAGGCACTAAAATTTAAATAACAAAGTGCCTTAAGGGTGCCATAAAGGCACCCATAAAAGACTCCATCCAAGACTGAAAGATTTAAAAAAAAAACAAACAAAAAAACTGACGAAAATTTGAGGGCAAATTGGTAATTTTGGGTATTTGGTGAATATAAGTTTAAGGAATGAGTATTTTTGTATTTTTTTAGGTAAAAATGAGTAAAAGAAGAAAGCTACCATGAAGTAAAGTGCGGGGCCCACGTGTCGGGTAATTAACAGCGTAGTCAACCAATTTGATGATCGGAATATTTTCTAATCCCGGGTCGGTGGGGCCATTAACCGGTCATGTGACCTTGTTGCTTTGTCGGGTTCTCTCATTAGTTACGGGGACACTAAGTTTCTAAACCGACACGTGCCTCCTCGCAATACGTTCTTTTCCCATCGAGCTTCAGACATGACCTTCACTAGCAAGTTAAAGACTGTTGTCACCGCTTGTTGCGGGTCTGCTTCGTCCTGCTTTTCGGATAGGTTATTAATTGCGGGCTAAACTAAAATACACTCTTAAATACTGTAAATATCTAATAAGAGACTTTAATTATTTGGATAGATTAATTTCTTTTTTCTACATTTGGATATTATTAAAATCCACACGGTATAGAAGTGTATTCCCCAAATATGGCACGATATTTCTTTTTGGACCATTTTAGCTTTTAGTTAGCCTAAAGATGATTCCACATAATCCACCTAAAGGATATTAGCATTTTTCCAGAATCCAACCACTTTCAATATTGCAATTTTCCTAATTTGCTTAGACACGACATGTTTTTAGATTAATGAGACTAAAGGTGTTTAACTATCTAAGTGCAAGCAAATTGACCATTGAAACCATTGAGTAAGCAATTAATTTATTGGAAAAACTAATAAACTTGCATGAAATTAAACTCAACAAATAAAAATTGAAATATGGGTCACCGGTTCAAATCGCACTAATATCATTAGATAGATTTTTTTTATCAAATACAGTTAGTCTAATGTATTGCAGACCATTGTATATGAACGAGCCAGGGTTCATCGAGGTATAATTTGATAGTGACTGCGGTTGACCAGTGACAAAAGAAAATAAAAATATTTATTTTTTACTATGTTACCAAGCAAATTTCATCAATTTTAGTGACGATTACTTGTATCCGGCATATAAGTTAGACACGTGTAACTAAAAATTAGTGTACTTTTTTTTTGTTGGATAAGATATTGTTCTAAATATGCATGAATGGGAGATTCCTTTGTACCAAACGATGTGTTGTTTATTTCAAGAAAAATAGAATAAAATTATAAACATGTTTGCGGCCTGACATGCATGCACTTGACGGAAATTTTGAAACATGATATGGGAGCATCTCTACATTGTTAATTTTTAAATGAGTTCGTGATTACTTGTTAATTATTTACTAATCACGAAGTGTTGAATGTATTCTGATTTATTACAAGCATTTGACTGAATTAACGAACTTTAGAGTCAAGTTCAACGAATTACAACTACGTACTCTTGTCCGCATATACGTGTCTAAGTTTCTTTGATGCTATGAATAGGATCACTACTCCTTCCATCACAGCCTATTAAAATTGTTGATACATGTAAAAGTAATTTAGTTTTTGAATTATTTTTACAATTATATCATAGTTAATTAAGATCTAAGCCCTATAATATAAGTGATATTTTGAATGTTTTGAAATTGGAGGAGCAAAATATTCCCCTAACATCAAGTTTTCCTTAGATCTTGATTACAATATAGACTAGTTATGTGTCGAAACTAATAGAAGTCCATTTTCTTGAAGTTAAGAAAGAGAAATACAATTCAATTATATATATATACGTGTGGATCTAGTGAGAACTCACACTCAACTATATTCATATATAGCTGGCTTTTGGTTTAGGGATAATATCTGGTAAGATTATTCTTTTTTTCTTGATAGATAGGATCTTGTAATTATGTCATTTACAACGTGTACTTTTGTGCGGTTCATGCACCAAAAATAGGCCAGTTTCAATCCAGCTAGGTGAAATACATTGGATTCAAACAATGCCCCGAATTATGCGTAAGTTTGAAATTAAACTAGACAAAATAGTTATGCGTACTAAATCTAAATATATATCCTAATTTACATAAATTTTAAAAGCGGTAATACAGGTTTATAATTATTTCATTTGGTATAACAAAAGCAGAAAATAGGCATTCTTAAAAAACATCACTATATAGCCGTCGGCGAACTATAGACCTACCAAATATTTTTTTTTTCCAAAAAATGTTGAGAATTGATATAAGACCTATCAAAAAAAAATCTTTTTTTTTTGTGACGGAATGTCTAACATAAATGTTCAACAACTTTTTTTTTTCATGATTGAGAATCGATCGTGACTTCGTGAATGGTACCGATCAGGACTCTATCCTATGAAACCTGTTTAATAACTATTTTCTTATATATAAGAAAATATTTTTTTTTATAGGTGGGTGTTTCTTTTGTTTATATATATATAATGGGTAAAGTTTTTCTTTATAACCAGGCTACAAGTGTATATTATCATATAATGAAGAATTAGCTAATCATTCAATTTTGCCATTAAAATTAATGATAGAGAGTTAAATGTTTTTATCTTGATAGTTTAAATAGTAATATACTATACCTCGAGATTATTTGGGTTTGTAATGCATTTTTCTAAAAAAAAAAGTATTAATTCAACTAATTTTGTATAGAATAATTACTTTAGTCATACAGTATTCTTTTTTACCTCATATGTCTTACCTTCTGTAACCATTTGTGCAAATATAAAGTGGGCTAGAAATTAGTCAGTTTGTACAATGTGTTTTCAAGTACAATTAAACTCTATGGATTTCCCATATATATATATATTTGAACCCAAATCTATAATTTTTTCACCGATACTTTTACCATTTGAACTAAAACTCTTACTTCTAACTATTATTTATTTATTTTATCTTAATTGGTTGTTTAAGAAAGTCACCCCTTAAGAATATAGTCATTATTTTTTTCATCTAATTATATAAAAAAATGCGAGATTGAAGCGGATCGTAAAAATGAACTCCAATTACATATATATAGAAATCCCACAAATAGTAAGCACAATAAATACCTCGGGAGAAACATAAACAACACTCAGACATATCTAAATCTGAAGTCTAGTTACATCTCACCTATCATCAATTTAATTCAAGAAATTGATATAAGAAAGTATGACCATCACAAGATGGAGTAAAATGACGGATATATCCTTCCTAAATCTTTCTAATCTTCTTTGGCAAGTCCATTTAGAAGGTCTCTTGCTTGAAGCCTTGCATCTGATCTCTTCATGATCCTCAGCCTCTTGCATGACTCTGCAAACATCCTATAAAAATTAATCACATTAATTAAACGCTGCCATATGAATTTCCAAATAAGTTATTATAATTTTCTTACTTTCTTCGGTTATTATTTGAATTATTATGACATGAGAAACTTTGTTTTCGTTTCATATAGACAAGAAATTATTACATGCAATTTAGTGCAGGAAATGAATAGGGAGAGATTATTTTTCGGAGACTTTCATAATTGTGTTTGGTGGGAATCTGGCTGTCTTCCCTGCATAACATTCTACATTCATTATGATGTCTGGATTGACTTGTGATTTTGCCTTACCTCGCTTCTTCTCTCTCCTCAAAATTATGATGACAGTTTCGCATGTGTCGGCCATACTCAATATATTTAGAGAGAGAGAGAGACTTACTCCCAAGGGACATCACCAAGGAGCATCCAGTCCCCATCTTTGTCTTCATAGATCGGAACGTACTCACAATTCTCTGCATCATCATTCAGTGCCTCTCCTGTGTACATTTCACAGCAAACAATAAAAGAAAAATTAAATTAATTTAAACTAGGCTTCTTTACGATTTGTAATACAAAATATCACATTTTCTCTAAGAAGATTTATTCAACTGATTTGCATAGTAGGAAAAGAATTAGAATTAGCCAAAATTTAGTGTATGGCTATGTGATTGATTTCCTTTACATATATCAACGTCATATCTTGTGTTATTTATTATCTATACGTTCACAAAATTGCGTATTGTATACCAATTACAAATTTACAATCATACTGACGAGATATCATAAATAGTTAAACATAACATACTAACGCATACCGATTGAGTGAACAGTAACAACATATGTGACAATTTTAAGGAGATGAATGGCTCAATTAATTAATACGTGCATCTATTTGTATGACCAGAATATATTTTGCATGGCATTTAAGAGCTAAAAACACAACTCAAATCCACTCAAAACTAAAATCAAGAAAAATTAAGAGAAAGATTAATGGAATTAAATGAAAACTAACCAATGCCAAAACATCCAAAGAGTTGTTCAAGGGCCAAAACAAGATCCCCATAACCCTTGTGATTACTCAAATCAATCTTCCTCAAAAACGGCGCTCCATCCACGCTAACTTTCACGTACATCTTCATCCCACTATTCTTCCGCCCGAACGTGCGCACCGGCGGCCACCCCACCACCTCACTCTTCTTCCCCTCCTCGCCGCACATGTCAGAAAACACCCTCTTCTTCTCGTTGCCGCCTCCCGGCAGCCCCAGCCTCAGCTCGGTCTCCAGTCCCAGCCCATTTTTCTCCATTTTATAAAAAGAAATTAGTTTTGTTTTGTTGAGTTTGGTTGGAATAAAGAGAGTGCAGAGTTTTTTATATATACGTGGGAATGGGAGGTGAAGGAAGCTTATTGGTCGGTGAGATGAGAAACATCGGTGGGGAAGTGTTGGTTGCCTGTGACACTAGAATGGCCCGGCAAGATTAAAGTTGGATATGGGCAGATCGGATGGCTGTTGATTGGGGATGGGATCTAGGGTTTCATCTGGGCCGTTGGATGTATGCTTCATGGGGACATTGCATGTGATGTGCTTGATTGAAGGGGGTTGGGGAATAATTAATTATTCAATTTATTTTATTCCGGTTGGTAGGAATATAATTATCAAGCATAATTTTATTTTAATATAGTCTCTCTCTCTATACTACTTTAGCATGCATGCATGCATGTTAGTTTACTATATATATGAGGAAGACAAGAAGAGTTTGGGTTAGTTACACTTTTTTTGGTTTAATAATGTATGTGTTATAATATCATGTAATCTAATTATATATATAGGGAACAGATTAAATGGGAATCAATGTATATAAGCTTTATAGGAATATTTTTTATGTTATAACTAGAACACTACAAATAAATTATTAATAATTAATATTGTACCATAAAATCTGGCCGTTTAGACTAGAGGAGTCCTAGTGATCATACTTTAATTTTTTAAAACTTTAAAAGAGTCACCCCTATATGTATACACACGGATAACTTCTAATCCAATCTTTAAATTGAAATCCCAATATATATATTTACGTAAGATAAATATTGATTAAACTCTTAAAAGCCCAAAAAAGAAAAAACCTAAAAGAGAAAAGGAAATAATAATTGGAAAGTGTATAGATGGAGCTGGTGGAAGGCTGGATACAGTTAATTGAAAACATAAGAATAAAACGGAGTGAATAATATGTTAAATCGAGGTTTGTCTGATGAATGTGGAACATAAGTGTAGTGGGTACACTTCCAGTTTAAAGGCGACCAACTCATCCATCAAATCATTTTTTTTAACTTTTTTTTAAAAAAAGAAATCCGTTGAACCGAAAGACTTCAGAACCGAACCAAAACATGAAGGAGGATATAAGGGGATCGTGCAGAAATCCGAACTTATATGTATTTTTGAAATTTGAAAAAGTTTTAATTATACATGAAATGTTCGTCCCTTGTGGAGCATATTTTTTCTTGAACTAAAAATTATTATGATTGTGATTATTAACATTACTCCCTCTGTCCCATCGAGCTTATTCACTTTCTTTTCGGCACGGTAATTTAAGATAGTTGATATAGGTTGATAAAAGTGTGAAACTCATACATTAATTAATAATTTAGAATTAGTTTGTGAAGTAAAGGTGTATGACCTATTTTATTAATTAATATTTTTGAGTTGATTTAAGTTGGTAAAAGTGTGGAACCTACCTCTTTTTTTAGAAACTGAACAAGTTCGAAAAGGAATACTGGACAAGTTCGGTAAGACGGAGGACATCTTGAGATTTAAGTAGTATTCATCATTTTTATATGGTTAATTGATTGAGATTCCACACCAATCCCATCCCTGATTCAATGACAAAAATTATGATAATAGCATCATTTTGTCATAAAAGAAAAAAAGAAAAAAGAAAAAACTTTGATATTTACGTATAATAATATACATTTAGAAACCGGAATTATGACCTTAAATATGTTTCCTTAGGTTAGGCAAGTTAGTGAAGTAGAAATGTGGAATGGGGCACACGTGATGGGAGTTGTCTGAGGCAAGTAATTATGGGATTTTATTTCTGTTGTGGCATTTAGACAGCAATACCTAACATAATAAGATATGCCCCCAACAATCTTATTATTATTTACTAATTTTGAGAAGAAAAAAATTAAGTGAACCTATAGTGTTAATATTTACTAAATCAAATAACCATTACATGTCCAAACTACGCCTCACTCAAATTTGGAACTCAATCTTCTCGGACATAAACCATATATCATCCTACAATGAGAAACTTAGTGACACACACATGGTGATCCCATAGTCAATAAGATTCATGCTTCTTTGTTGAAATTCAGAGTAAATGAAAACTCACTTTAATGAGGATACGATTATTCTGTTCTGTCCATCATGTCCTTTAGCTTTTGCAACCATTCTGTATATTGGCCTTGCTCTTTCTTGTGTAGGTAGAGGAGGAGGTTGTTGGTGAAGTCCTCTTCGATCCCTCTCGTTGCTAGATATTGCCTCAGCTCGTCTTGTAGATTGGGGTCTAAGTCGCTGCAAAAGGATGTGACCAGTAACATGAAGTATAGACAATGTTCAAGTACGAAACCCATAGCAAACATTCCAACCTTTCAATAATTGGACATGTATAATATTATCCTTGATATCAGAACATATATACCTCCTAACAGGTAGTGCTCAGAAAAATCATCCCATGAACACTAACTGAACAATCAAAAAGTAGTTCTACTGAATCTACAATTCTGCAGGTAATTGTGGACCTTTACCACGTCTGAAGTGGACAATGGAAGATTGATGAGAAAAACTTATCAGTAAATTCATTATGTTACAAAGAACAGATAATCCTAGTCATAACACGCTATTATAAGTATTTCCTGTGGATTTTCATATATAAACAAGAAAAGGGAGTTTATAGCACCTGCAACTAGGACGAATCTAGGAAGAGAGTCGGTCCTGAAAGGGCAAGGACTTATTTGGTCTCATTTTCAGTGTTCCAGAGTCATCCTCAGTGTTTCAAAGGGAGAGACATCTGGATATAATATAGAAACATTCTTAGTTAACTACTGATATAATGATATTTAATGACTCCCAAGACTTCCATTGTACTCTTGATCTCTTGTCGGTCAAAATCATGTTGGGCTATCTAAATGGAGGTCTCATTACAAAAGGAGAAAAAGTTCGTACTTGATTAATCTGTTTAATATTAAAACAGTTACACAGAATTTAGATTCCATTAAACATATAGCATGTAAATATGAACTGATGATTATGAACAGGTTCTGAAAATTTGAAAAAGGGTGAAAACAAGTACTTAGCATCTGCAATTGTTCAAGAGGCAACAGTGGGAAGTAAAGTAAACGAGTGGTAAGCACTCGGACCCTTATATGATGGCAAGGAGAAAAGGCCAACGAGATAAAGGAAGCTATATAAACAGTCAGTACAAGAGGTTTTTAAGCAGTGGTACAGATTCAAGTCAAGTCCAAGAGCTCATTTTATCTCAATATACAGAAGACAGAATCAACTTATTTACAATAGGGAGATACCTGAACAAAGGGCCTCTGTAAACTGATGAATTTAGAGAAGACGACCCTGGGATGTAATGTGCACTCTGAATGTGAAAATCAGGTTTACCACCTTCTCTATTGGATGCTACACAATCGAACTTCAAGATAGAGCTCAAATCAGGCTTTTTTACACAAATTTTCAGCAAAGCTTCAGCAGGGAACCTGCAATCTTGTTCGAATGTGTTACGGCCCAATAATGCTGAGATGGCTACTTCCTCTCCAGAAGAACATTTTTTCCTTAAGATCACATCTTGGGACCGTGGAGAGTCCCAATCGAGTACAAAATCACCAAAAGAACCACTTTTCTCATTCTGCATCCATATAAACACAAGGGAAATTGAAAATTCACTTAAATACCCTTGACTTGGCTATAACAGCAACTAAACTTGCAGGACGATAATGCAACTACTTAAACAACCTCGTTGTGGATAATAATCAAACAAGATCAGTACTAGGCACCTTAGCCTACTATTCAGGCCTACATTCATAACATATAAATCTTTGCTTTGAAAATTAACTTCATCCTTTGATTTTACACGAAACAGTGCTACTATTTTATCTATATTAACAAAAATCATTGTTAGAAAAATCCTCAAGCACGTAGACATTAGCATAAAACCACAGTTTCTCAAACCACCAATACCATCACACGGAAAAAGCCAAGCATCAGATATAGTCTTCTGAGAAGAAAACTAGCTAAACCCCAAATAGAGCACGAAATTCGAAACCAAATTGGCAGAAATCCCAACGGTGAAAAACAAGAATCGACCTGGAAGCGCAAGGAAGAGAGTTCGTAGTTAAGCTCAGTTTCCAAAATCTTCAGCAAATCAGAATCTTCAATGGCTCTCTGAGCTCTGCGCAAGACCTTCGTCGCCCTCGCCATAATGTTTACTACCGTTTCTCTCCCTCTCTCTCGTTTTACTGATACTATACGGTATTTCTGTTCATAAAGGTTTTTTTTTATTATATTAATTAAATGGTAATCAATTCATGTTTTCTCAAACTCATTACCCCAACTCACTTCTTTTCAACTAGTTACACCTTTGTAGATTTTGTTAGGCTTGTGATTTTGTAAATGAAATATGTAACATTCATTTTTGAACTTAGGAAATCAATTTCATCATCTACTCCCTCTATCCCACAATTATTACTCCAAAGCTTTTCGACACATCTTTTAAGGAAATGTGTTACTCCAAAGCTTTTCGACACATTTTTTAAGGAAATGTGTTGGTTGTGTGTAAAAATATAAGAACCCTCATATTGTTGTAAATATATTTTATATATATACTTATTATATATTGTGATGACCATGTAAATCCTAAAAGTCCATGAGTCCATCTTGTACTTCATAAATAGAGGTCTCCACACTCATAATAATACACATCTAATTTATGATCTCTCTATTTATTCTCTACATTCTCTCTAGTTTATAACACGTTATCAGCACGAAAGCTCTCATTCCAAAAGAAAAAAATCCACGGCTGAAGTCCAATTTTACTACTAAGATTGAAAAAAAATTCTTCCAAACATGGGATGATCGATCTAAAGAGGCTGAATGGTGCGTGTAAAGCTAGCAACCTTTGTCTGACTATGTTGGACTCAGATTTCAATACGTAATTATTTCATTAATCCATGCTCATACACGTTTTTAAGAAGAGGAAGAAATTATTATGTTATTCTTTCATTTTATTATATTATAATATTCGTTGATTACTCATATTGTATTGTTGCTCCTGAAGTAGCACAATATATTAATATTCATGAAGAATATTACATGCTCTTGAAGAGCATTTACACGTTTTTACATACTTATTTAATGCTTTGATTTTAATTGTTGCTCCAAAAGTAGCACAATTGATATTCCTGAAGAATATCACATGCTCTTAAAGAGCAATTCAATCTTACTTATTGAAATAATTTAATTGTTGCTTCAGAAGTAGCACAATTTAATATTCCTGAAGAATATTCTATGCTCTTAAAGAGCAATTCAAATTTTCTTATTTTTGAAATGATTATTTTGTTGCTCCCAAGAAGACAATCAATATTCCTGAAAAATATTACATGATTTTAAAGAGCAATTCAAAACCATATTTTTAACTTAAATTGTTGCTCCAGAAGTAGCACAATTCATATTCCTGCAGAATATCACATGCTCTTAACGAGCAACTGAAAATTATTTGTTGAAATTTAATTGTTGCTCCAGAAGTAGCACAATTTAATATTACTGAAAGAATATTATTAATATTATCTATGTATTTACTATATACCTCAGTTTTTTTTCTCCTGCATACTGTATAATATTTATATCTATATATACATAAAATCTTAATTTGGTGCTCCTGAAGCAGCACACAATTAATATTCCTGAAGAATATTATGTACTTTTGATGAACAATTGATATAATATATCTTATTGATGGCGAATCTTGGTTCTTGAATTGTTATTGTTGTTGCTCCCAAAGTAGCATTGATATCCCCAATGAACACTATATGTTCCTGAAGAACAATTGTGTTTCTCGAAAATATTAGTCATTCGCCTGAAGTCGTTTAATATAGACTAAATTGGTGCTCCTGAAGTAGCACAATTTGTATTCCTGAAGAATACTACATATTCTTGAAGAACAATTCAAGCTTTTGATTTTGACAAATGTTATATGTTCATAACTCTAATTGTTGCTCTTGAAGTAGCACAATTAACTCTAAATGTTCTTGGAACAACTAAAACTTGTCATTTTGAAATCATATATCACAATAATCATACTTTAATTGTTGCTCCTGAAGTAGCACAATTAATATTCTTGATGAATATTACATGTTCCTAATGAACAATGTATATCTAAAGGTATGTTGTAATTTTAAAAAAAATAACCTAATTATATGGAGTGGTAGCAAGAGCTCCTCTTTGAGTGACAATTGCATTTTCAATATCCTATTGTGGCTTAATTTCTTTTCAATAATAGATGTGAGATCTGGTAGATCTCAAAATTTGCAATTCATTGATTTCGCTTATCATAAAACTAAATTGTTGCTCTGGAAGTAACACAATTACATTCCTGGAGAATGACCATATTGTGATAGTAACATTACTATCACATGTTTGTGGAAATGCTTCAAATATAGTATTTTACATACTATTTAACTTTTGCTCCTGAAGTAGCATCATTTATATTCCAGAAGAATATTAAATGCTCTTAAAGAGCAACTCGCATTTTCGATGATATATGTTATTCTTGAATGAAAAACATTATTTATGTCTTGTTGACATTAATGCACTCTTGATATCAATGTTCATCTGCCAATAAGAGGGCATGAGAGAGACAATAGAAATGAAGCATCCCAATAGGATTGCTTAAAGATATAATTGATTGTCCTCCCTAAAACTCGATACGAGTATATGCATCCTAAATTGCAAGATTTTCAAATCTAGTGCATCGAAATTATTGAAGGCTCCAGAAGAGCATGTGTCATTCTATCAAACAATACGAAATCAACTATTGAGTTTGCCCTTTACTTTAGTAAGTCTAGAAGGAACTTACTAAGTTTTAAGGATATCTGCTGCAATGGATACCATACTGAAATAATATATAAAGGTAGTGATTCTTTTGTATTTAGCCAGAAGCTAACAAAAGAAAAGTTATCACACTACCACCTTGAATGTATTACACATTCATAAAAATAAATGAGACAAAACATGTCATGAACCGGAAGTTCAAAAGAGCTCTATGCTTTGACATGATCAGTTTGGACATCTGCAAGCAACTTTGATGCGCAACATAATTGAAAATTCATATGGGCGCTGCAGAGAGATCCTGAAGAATCTCTTAATTTCCATGAATGCTCGATTTCTATAAGAAATGTAGCACTTGGTAAAACTACAATTTCAAATATAAAGAGCTCAATCCATCAAGAAGATTTGTCTTGATAAAGCGAGTGAGTTTATTAAACTCCAAGTTCCTCCTGAAGAGGATTTATATCATATGGCTTTGGAATTGAGATCGAATAATTAGTTGCTCATATCCATACTCAAAATGGTATTTGTCCGTATAAAAATGATCTCACATTAAAACTGTTATTATGATGAAATAACGTTCCCAACATTAGGTGGAACATATGTCACATTTGGATTACTGAAGTAATCAATGTGAAATCTACATCCAACAAAAAGCACGAGAACAAACTAGTCACATTTGGGTTCCAGAAGTAACCAATGTGAACAAGAAGTCGAAAGATTCATTTGCAAAATATTGCGAATCAACTTCTTGATGTTTTAGTATGTATATAAAAGAAGTGACAATATTATACATTTGTTGCAAATACCCCCGCAAGAATAAATGTCCCTGAAGGACAAGTACAAATGGTAGCAAATGAATATAAATTTGTCAAAAATATGATCGACCAATTGGTTCTAAAAGAAATTTTGTGTCTAAAAAAAGGGGAACAACATATGAACCAAAAAATGACGATAATGATTAATCAATCAAATAAAAGTTCCTGAAGAACTGCCAGCGTCTAATTAATGAGATCTCAATATATTGGAGAGATCAAATATCGTCGTGGACGCATGACGATATATTCGCTTTTAATATGACTCTTGAAATGAAAAAAGAGGACCCTCAATGACGATCTATAAGAGATTGTCAAGATTGAAATAATTGGCCAAAGAGAAACGAAGTCATATAAGGTGAATTAATATTCCCTAGAAAGCCGGAAATATTTGGACCTGTAGTTCCAAAATCCGGAAAGTATATCCCCGAAGGATATAAATGTGTTTTTGTTACATAGAGAAATGAAAAACTTACGAGATATAGGGTAATACTCGTAACACAATTTTTCTCTCATAGACCGGGAATTAATTATGTACTCTCCTATAATAGACGCCATTATATTTGATTAATCAACTTATGTCACAAAAGGCTTGTTATGCGCCTTATGGATGTAGTAAATACTATCAATGTGATTCACTAGATAGTGACATATATATAAAGATCCCTGAAGGATTTAACTTGCTCAAAGCATGTAAGTCAAAAAGATATTTTCAATTAGACTGCAAAAGTCACTGTCAGGGCTGAAATAGTACAGTCGTATATGATATAATCATAACGACGAAATTCCTCGACAGAAGGGTACATAAATGATGACTTGAGTTTGATTGAAACTCCTGAAGAACATAATACTTATATGTATACTCCGTCAAAATGACTTACATAGAACAAGTAATTATGAATTATTTTATTCATAATCCAACTCGAATCGTCGTCGGCATTAGGGGGAGATATGAAATATAAAGATTGAATGCCGCAAATATCTCGTTGGATTAATTATTTAGATTCACGCACTATGAACCAGAAGTTCATCAAATTATTTAGTGCAAAAGGAGTGATTAAAATCTCATATACTTGTTGTATATGCACCATGAACGAACTGAAGTTCCTCATAGAAAATATAAATCAATTGATTCTCATTAGCACCAGAAGCGTGAGAGATTTATTGGTACTAAGAGATAAAAAGTCCGCGGAATAGAAATTTAGAACACATCACTCCACATTCCTCCTGAAGAGAATATGTGAATCATTATGTACAAAAGTACTTGATGAAATCAACCAATGCCCAAAGACGGAGTTAGAATCAAAAGACTTGGGTTGAACTAATAATTGTCTCGACCTGTAGATCGAGCATCTCCCTGATGGAGTAATGCTAGTCGACCTACCTAAAAGGTCTTTAAAGTTATTTATTGTATTTCATCCATATAGCTACCTAATGGTTGCTTCCATCACTTGAAGTGGATGTAGACTCATTTAGACTTATAGAAAATAATAAAGATGTTTTAGGACCAGAAGTTCCTTACTTATGTGCAATATGAGGATTTGAAATGGTATTGACCATCGTTTATTATCTTCGAGACAAACATGTTATTATCTTTGATGATAATTAAATTTGTGTTGCACAAATTAATGTAGACCTTAAAGATAACCTTGAAGATTGTTATCTTGAGGGGGAGTAACAAACATCCAATGCAACACATGAGAAAATGAGTCATTGAGATTGATTCATAAAAGAGTCAATGCACCACATGATCTCCAAAAGAGTGGTGGCATCAACATCCAGCAAATTCGCTCAAGTGACAACCTAGTAGTTTCTTTTAGGGATGGTCAATTAAGAGGGAGTGTTGTAAATATATTATATATATATACTTACCATATATTATGATGATCATGTAAACCCTAAAAGCCCATGAGCCCATTTTGTACTCTATAAATAGAGGTCTTCACCCTCATAATAATACACATCTAATTTCTGCTCTCTCTATTTATTCTCTACATTCTCTCTAGTTTATAACACATATAAAATATTTATAATAATTTATAATTTTCAGAAATAGAACAACAATTGTGAAACAGTCAGTAAAGGAAAATAGAACAATTATGAGACAGAAAGAGTATTATTTATAAATTTAAAAGAGTTATCCTAAGCATAAAACATATAATGAGTAAAACAAACCTAAGAGCATTGCTCCAAATTTATTCGTGTCAATAATCAGACAAAATTTTCAAATAGAAATAGCATTTATACATGAAGACGTTAAATTAAAAAAGAAAATACATGGTCTTGCGTTGGACGAGTATTGTTGGTGTAAATTTCTTGTATGCTGAGAGAGAGGCTGTAAAGAAAAGCAAGACAAATACAAAATCTGAAACTGTCAAAACAAAGCTGGTGGAGAGTAATACACATCATGCCATAACTGCTGCAGAAACAAATCCATACTCTCCCTTCGTCTCATCATTTTCTAACCTCAAATTTCATTTCAATGGCGATCTCTTTGAGAAAAGTTAGCCGGTGAGGGCATCAGTGTGATTACTTAATTGCAAGATGCTTAAGCGCGTCCAGATTCTCGATATTTCCATTAGAAGAAACGCCCTGGTCAATATATGAGTTGTTTGGGTTTCCATTTTGATGGTGGTAAGATGAATTTGAGACAGCAGAGCTGCGACTACCCTCAAAATACGTCGAGTTGGGGAAGAATTCAGCACATCTGAGTTTCCATCCTGCAGACGAATAACAAATTCAGCTAATGAACCAAAGACTGCAAGCCTAACTCTTGTTTTGCTATCATTAGCCATTTTAATGAGTGATCTCCACAAAAGAATCTCTACTTAGTAAATGTTAATAAGCATTCAATTTTGTTAAAAACAAAAGAATAGCATCAAGGAAAAAGACTCACTAGATGCAGCGTTGTGATCAATCAAAGTCGTCGCTAGGAGTCTGTGGACTGCAATGCAATCCTTAAGCCTCCAATTCCTAACTGGCCCAAGTGCTCCATTTCTGAAAGGGACATGTGTAAGATTCAGTGGCACAAGAAAGTTTATCATAATTATGGGAATTGATAAGACTTGGTTAATAGTGTACGGTGAAAGCGGGTTGTCAGATGATTCTTCTATCAACTTAATTGCTTCTTCCTTCTTGTGAGATTCTAAGACAAACATCATTTCCGCTACAGCAGCTCTGTGTGGCAATGAATCTGAAAAGAAATACAATAACAATAATGAAGTGGACAAGCATATGTAGATCAATATCGATATAAATCATGTATAAGTATTACCTCTATGTCTTTCTAGGAAAATGGAGTTTGCCTCGGTAAGAGATTTCTCGTGCAACTGACTGCAAAAAGGGGGTAGTATAAACACAAGGAGCCAACAAGATAGGACAGAGGCTCAAAGAATCAAAGAAAATTGATAATAAGTCTAACGGGGAAGAGAGGGGAGTGCGGAAGATCAGAAGGGAAAGGAAATTATCCAAGCGCACCTGAATGCAGGACGCTCAGCTTCCAAGACACCCCAGATGAGTTTTTCCGCATCAGTTACAGGAGCTGGCATGGATGATACTTTATGGAAGAACTTTATCTGCAAAACCGAAAATTGAACACAAAATCAAAAAATTGTAAGCAACTACATGCAGAAATAGGGATGTGCATTTAACTTATGATTACACTTGTCAGAAAGAACTATGATATACTCATTAATCATACCAAGCAACGGTGTGCATCTGGGTTATCAGCATCCAATCGAAGCAGATGATTAAGTGCCTGCACAATTATAGAATAGGGTGGATATGTTACATCTTCATCATTCAGAAGATAAATTTGATATTGATGCCACGAAGGTATGTCAAGAGAATAGAGGAAAAAGGACATCCATCCTGAAGTTAAAACTCTAAAAGATTGTATTGGTTTCTGTTTAAGCTCCAGAAAAGTCATCACCTAAGCATTGTATCTCCGGTCATTAATTTAGCTACAAAAGATGGAAATATTTCATGGATGGCTGGGGGTTGGAACAATGAGCATCAACAGAAGAAACACACTTTAATAGAGCACTAAGTTGCATAAGACTCTACCTGCAATGCAAGTAAGATTTTCGGCTTTCTCATATTAACTTCAAAAGAAAGCAAATGAGTCTCTAAGGAATCAGAAGAGTGTTTCTGGAGTAGCTTCAAGTACTTTGTAGCTTCAACCAAAGGATCTTCAACCTACAAGTAAACATAACATCATCAAACGTGAAGTTGTAGTACATTCTTGCGACGTTTAAATTCCTGGCTCGCATTATAAAGTGAAAACAGCTTAAATAAGATCACTACAACCTAAATATAACAATTAACAAGATACTCCAATGGGAAATATGACGAGTAGGGGTGTAAGTGGTTCCGGTCCGAACCGTGAAACCGACGGAACCGAACCGAACCAAACCGAAAAATGCGGTTCGGTTAGGTTTCGTGGTTCGGTTTGGTTTATATTTTCCGAAACCGTTTACAATCGATTCGGTTCACGGTTCCAAGGGTTTAGAAACCGCTCAAACCGAACCGAACCAATGGAACCGAATGAAATATAAAGTTTTTGTTAATACTACATACTACTTACTTACTAGGTAGTATACTAATATGTGATTACTAGGGGTATAGGAGGTAATTGATACATATGTAAATATGTAATTAAAAAAATTAAAAAAGAGATGTTAATACTACTATTACACTAAGGCAGTAGGGCACGCCGCACAACTGAGTCCTGACTACACCACTCTTCTGTGTTCTCAATTCTCATTTCCATCTTCTTTCTCATTTCTCAATTCATTCTCAATACTATTTTCACTTTTTCTACCAAAACGTTAAAGTTGAACAAGTCCTCCATCCGTAGGAATTTTTTCTAGGAGTTCTTAGTTCATCCGTTTACGTGGAGTCATGAAGTTGTTTCATTTTGCTACGCCTATGTGGATTGTGGAGTCATGAATTTGTTTCCCTTAGTTGGAGATTAACTATTGTAGTTATGTTAAGTATATTTATATTTTGTTAATATTTTGGAGCCCTAGTTGGAGATTAACTTTTGTAGTTATGTTTAGTATATTTATATTTTGTTAAAATTTTGGAGTTGTCGTGCTTGAATTTCATTCACGTTAAGCATGTATGGAATATTATAGTTCAAAAAAATCTATTTAGGATTTAAAAAGGTAAAACCGATGAACCGAACCGAACCGAATCATTTCTAAGCGGTTCGGTTCCAAGAATAAAGTACACCTTAAACCGAACCGAACCAAACCACTTTCATATGTTCGGTTCGGTTCCTA
Organism: Lavandula angustifolia; assembly: GCA_028984105.1. Lineage (NCBI taxonomy): Eukaryota > Viridiplantae > Streptophyta > Magnoliopsida > Lamiales > Lamiaceae > Lavandula > Lavandula angustifolia. The sequence goes on along the minus strand of CM054821.1, from coordinate 9,929,654 downwards.
AATTGTACTAAAAACCGAACCGAACCTTTACACCCCTAATGACGAGTACCTGGATTAACTTCTCTCCATGGGGATCCGGGTCAACAGGCTTTACTTGCCTTTTTCCAGATTTTGAAATAGAGGTAGCATTTGATTCTTCCTTGATTTCTGCTTCCTGCATAATGCAACTATTTTAGTGCACAGCTATCTAGAGTAAATTCTATCAAAGAAGCTGTGTCGGAAGAGTTGCTTACTTTCTTAGCTCGGGCTTCAGCCTTCCTCTGCTTTTGCCTCAATTTCTTCTTCTGAGAAGGAGGCAACTTTGATATCTCTTCATCTTCTTCGGCGGATGACTTCGGAGGTGAATCATACAACTTCAAGTAGCATCTGCATGTCCAAAGGCAAAGAAGAAACAAAATTTAGCAAGTTCACCGGCAAATTTGAAATGTGTTCTGTAGAATCCCAGGTTTTACTGTAGCAGTAAGATTTCTTAAGCTCGTAGTATTGGGACAAAGTCTAAAATGCCAAAAGCATCATAACGACTGTGTAAACAGAGATCAATACCGTATGGCTCCAGAGGCTGCTTTGCGGAAATAAGAATGAGAATGAAGGCGATCTTGAAACTTCAGCATATCGACATAAGTTCGAAGAGTCATTTTTCTTAAGCAGTATGAGTGGAAATCAAACTGATCCTCCGTAATATCTGCATAATGCTTTTCCACAGCAAGAAACTTTTTCAAGGCCCGTCCTAGGTCCCCTTGGCGCAGATAACTTTCTCCGGATGCCAATTCATACCTTAGATACATCCATAGTAAAACTGATTAACAAAAAAATAAACTCAAGTTCTGAGACACTTACTATTTGAGTAACTTGAATAAGAATACACACCACATGCACTGCATATCATGAAGGTTATTGTGCTGTTCTCCATCTTTTGTGAATAAAACAGCTATCTTCTCAGTCAATGCAACCTATAGTAAAAAAATTGTACATGAACATACGTACATAAACATGAACAATCCTGATTCTAGTTTAAAAAATATTTGAATGACTATATAATAACAACAAACCTGATCAGCTTGCAACATTCGTTTGACACATTCACTGTTCACATAACGATCAGCAAGATCCATGCATCTAGCTTCATCTGCCAAAGCAGCAGCCGCTACTGGATCACCAGCATGCTTTAGTATCCGGCTCTGCAGTGAACAATTACTAATAAAATATGCTTATCTATTTGCAATAAAAGATAATTGATCCTCTCAAGATAATCAGAAAAGGCTGAACAATGATAATATGTGACCAAAATCACCATGCAAGGAACTGGTTATACACATAACAATGCAGATATTCTCCAATTAATGACAAGAAATAAAAGAAGAATATCTCAATGAAACTACCCAAGCAAGACAAACAATCATCAGATGAAGTAGGGATTGCTTCGGCAGAATATAAATTAGTTACTAAAACGTAAATTAGCTTTCAATTTCCTACGAAAGGTTTTCAAGATGGGAATAAGGAGTTCAAGGAGGTAATATAGAAAAAGAATTGCAATTACATCTAATTACCTTCACTGAGTACAAGTCAATTACTGTTGGAGTGTGTTCTATGGCCTCATCAATTGTTTTGAGAGCAATATCATACTGACTGCGTCTGTCATAATGCTGTACAAAGCAAGCTTCTTAGAACAACCAAGATACCATGTAAATACAAAAGACAAATATAAGTAACACTAACAAGTGGAAGCCTCACAAAATAAAGAAAAAATTGTGAACCTGAGCCAAATAAAACAGAGTCCACACAAGGGTTGAAGGAGGCTCCTTTTCCACCCTGTAGATATAGCAAAGTAGAATCATTATGAAAGCAACATACCATGCAGGAGGAGGGAAATTTTTTTAAGATTAAAAACTGGAGTTCGTGAACAGTATCATGGCATATCCATCTGATTTAACAAGTTATCATCTACTTGGAAGGCCAACCACACTAATGCAACCAGGATAACAAGGTCAAGCAGCACTACTGCAAAGTTCACAAGAAAAAATGATAACCACAAATTTCAAAATCACAGGTTAATACATAGACTAGGCTTTTTACTACTGTTATACGGCACATATCCTAAGCATTAAAGTCAGCTAACATATCTTAAACTAGCATTCATTCTAAGCTATATGACATCCAGTACCATAGTCAACTCATTTGAAGTGTTATTCTTGAGAAACAACTAAAACAAAACTGACAGAAACATACAAATAGCGGTAATGGAGATTAAAAACAATACTTAGGGATCTAGATTTTCCAGCTCTAGATTGATCACACAAAAAGTAGGAGATAAAACCCCTTTTAATTACACTGAGAGAGAGAGAGAGAGAGAGAGAGAGAGTAAGAGAGTGTACATAATCTAACAAATAAGATAAGATAAGAGGTAACTAAATCTGTACAATGACCTCCCAGGATATGCACCAGTTGTCTTGATAGCATGCTCCAGCTCAAGAATTAACTGCTCCAAGATATCAGCCTGCACAAGAATTGAACACCGACACTTTGTAAACTAGGCAGGACAAATTGAATCCTTAATCCCGAGGGAACAGTTATAAATTTCGTGCATGAAGCAACTAACCTTTCCAGGATGGTCATACAGAGGAGAAAGGTCTGAAAATAGAGAAGGAACGCCCTAGATATATATCACAAATTGAAGTAAGTCATGCACCAAGATTACATTAAGTACAAATTGAATACAGTTGAAAATAGTTACCTTGCTCAGAAATGGTCGAACATAATTTTCAGCTGCCGAACGAAATTTTTCAGCATTCAGAAAATCAAGCGGGATTCTCTGCTCAGTAGGAGTTGAAGCAAAGAATTTAAGGGACTTAACATTATTGAAGCAGTAATCCAAGATGGGAAAATACAACATTATGGAAGAGCACTTGGGAAAGTGAATGGACGACTTGTGCGCATACACAGGAGGTTTCATGAAGAAATTATAAGTGAAATGGACAGCATGATTCTCTTTTGAAGACACAAAATATTTTGCATAAGATAATATAGGGTACTTTTCACAACCCAAGCTTGAAATAATCATTTCAATTCTCAGAACCTTTTTATTGCTCATTCCGCTAATTTAAACTGTTTGAGAAAATCATCACTAAAGGTTGTCATTATAAATCACAAAAACCTATTCAAGAACCAAATTTCTACTACACTTAAACTTCAGATTAACTAGGAAAGAACAAAAGAAATATGAAGCCCAACAAATGAATAAACAAATCACTGCCTATGAGTTGTTCAATTTAATGCAATACGAATACACATAGAACACTTTAGGCAAAGATGATTGTGTTCCAATTGCGAGGATCAGTAGCAAGGAAAAATAGCTCATTACCTTGACAGCAGATGACCTTGTATATTGCTTGCTCAGTGACGCATAAAGGGATTCTAATCGATCAATCTCGTCAGGAGAATACTGACCACTAGCTGAGTACAGCTCCATACACCTTTGAAGGCCCTCATAATACCTATCGTTATAAAGATTTAGAACTGCAATATTAAAAAAATTGTAGCTCCTCCAAAATCATACAGCCCAAAGACAGAACATATCCCAAATAAATAACTCGTTTAGGGAAGTAAGAGAAAGACAACAGCTGTATCGAGAGAAATTTGAAATTAAAGTAAGCTCTCTATGAGATTCAAGTACAAATCGAACTCCTAGACAACATTTGAATCAAGAATTCATAATTTAGACTGTTATCTAAATTGCTATACTCCAGAAAGCTTGCAGAAAGACAGAGATCTCAATGCTCAATTTTATGTGGATGTCAAAGTTTGACACTTCAATTTTCGATCAACCTTGCAGCTGCTTTTGGATATGCACATACTCTTACTTTTTCATGCATAAAGCAAAATCGATGGACAAATTTAAGGACAGATCAAGCAGAACTGCAGAAGGAAATTATACACGTGTATACAGGTAATTCACATTTGAGAATTCAAAGGCTTCACATATAACTCTATTTTGAGGTGGCAGTCTGTTGCTCATAAATCCTATTGTCAAGAGTACAAATACTTCACAAAAATAGAAGAATTTATTCCAATACATTATACAGATGCGGATTTTCTAATAATTAATAATATCAATTATCACTTTATGTGCTATAATAAACAGGATAAAATTTCAAATATAACAACCGTATCCATACCCGTAATTGTCAGGATTCATATAAAGTAGTTTCTTGTACAATTCTTCTCCTTCACTTAAGCGCCCAAGCTTTTCAAGCAGAGAAACCTCTTGCTCCTTGTAAGATAATTTATCAACCTTACCCCAAACAAAAGAGAACATTATTTCAAAAAAACTCAAAAGGAAAATTTAATAGTGAAACACCAGATGCTATAAAAAATCACTCACTATCTTGGATTCTTTCTTATGCAACTCCTCAAGAGCCCTCTCAAACAATCCACATTCTTCCAGTAAAGAAATCTGAAAAGTGAAATTGAATATTGTGATGAAAACATTATAAGTTAGCAGATCAAATAAGAGGTCTTCGTTAGATGAATCGTACTCTCAATATAAAAGAAAACACAAGCCAAAAAAAAAAGCAGAACGTCAAAAATCATGGCAGAATCCAAAAAAGTTTTTTTGCTCTACGGAAAATACATGCACATTGTCGTTTAAATAAGGATCAAATAATGAAGGTCAATAAGTGTTGCATGCACATATATACACAAAAAAATACTCCCTCCGTCCCACTATTTGTGGCTCACTTTCCCGAAAGTGGTGTCCCGTTATTTGTGGCCACTTTCCTAATTTGGTAAAAAATTATTATCATATCTTCTACTCTATCATCTTCTCTCTCCTACTTTATTACATTATCTCTCCTACTTTATCATCCTTTCTCTCATACTCTCTCATTATCTTACTCATCTTCTCTCTCATACTTTATCATCTACTCTCTCTCATACTTTATCATCTACTCTCTTAATTCCCGTACCGAAAAGAACGTGGCCACAAATAACGGGACGGAGGGAGTACATGTATAATGTGCATCTAGTTAGAAAAATATCCATTAGCTATGGAAACATGAGATTCTGACTTTTTAGGGGGGGGAAATAGAAAAGAAATTTGACAGTTCTAGCAACCAAACTATCAGTATCTAAATGAGGACGAACAGCAACAGCGAGAACGGTATAGGCACAAGTTATAGTAATGCGTACAGGTAAAGAAAGAATCTGGATAAAGATATATATAAAGTAATGATAATGCCAGCATCAAAGGAGAGAACGATATCCAGAAATCAGTAGATAAAATGTACAATAATGTCATCGTGTGAGATGTGCAGTATTGTTATATCTAACAGCTGAAGCGAATGCCAGTAGAAACGACTTCAGAAATTTTTAGGCATAACATCATAGCCAATATAGTACAGTTACAGCTAATAAAGTTTGCTACCTTGTAAAAAAGCATCTCTCCATGCTCACAACGTTCATTATCAGGAGGGTGATCATCCTCCAGAGTCCCTTCATATGCTTGCAGGATATCGACTGCCTTTGATCCACTAATAATAAAAATGGTATACAAATTAAAAACCAAAGGACTTTGAAGCATTAATGTCTTACACAATTGGCATGTACAAAACGTAAGTGCAAAGACATCATTACAACAAGTAATCATCCATATACGTCATTAGATGCATGCATATAGTATAATGTGCATTGCTCCTCAAGCAAATTTCTGGACCCACTATCTTACAGTTATCCATAAACAAATGGAATGGATGGCAGAATGAGAATCATCAAAACAATAAATAAAGCATCTTATGCAACAATATACTTGGAGTTCAGATGTTGGGCAACAGCAAATCCAATCCAATTCATTCGATGGTTTGGTTTCAAGGTGAGCAATTGTTGCCTTGTCTCAACAAAACCTTCCAAGTCTCGCATCTGAGCCTGCAAAACAATTATGAAAACAACATACCATATATTAGTAGAGACGTGATATGCTCCACATGAAGTAGTAGTGCAGAAGATACTAAATTACTAATACATGTCTGTATTTTCAGATTTCATGGTCAACAGCTACCCTTTTTGGAGATATTGAACTTATTTATGAATTAAGAAACATATTTTTAGCATATAAACATGAAAACTTTTTTCTTAGAATAAAATATTTCAGAATAAGCAGGTACAGGACAAACACCTGTAACAGAGATAGATCCCGAAGTATTTCAATGTTATCAGGATCAATTCTCAGTGCATTGCGGTAACACTTTATTGCTTCCCTGTATTCTCTGTCTGACCGATATAGAAGACCATAAACATGCCAGCAAACATGGCTCTTAAGATCATTCTGCACAAAGGAGATATGAAAATTAGGACAGCCAGATGACGACATTGAATAAGATAAAGCAACAGTTCAAAGTAGGGGAAAGGGAAGTCAGAGATTAACCTTCAATCCAAGTCTAACAAGTTCATAAGCTTCAGACTTGCGGTCCATGCAATTCAAAGTCAACCCTTTCATTGATAAGGTTTCTGCCATCCAAAATATAAATTGAGAAGGTAGAAGAAAGTTAAAAAAACAGGGTACTGACAGACTTAATGAATAAAGATTGAAAGAAAAAACTGGAATTCTCTTCGTTGCATATGTCCTTAAATGATCAATATGAGCCCAATATGTAAAGATCGAGGGGTAATCTTACTTGCTCGTACTCTACTTCCACAGTTCCACTAATAAAACCAATAGGTATAGCAAAATCAGGGTTACATTAATATCAATTGCATTTTACACATTAATGCAGAAACAAAATTATACTGCAACACAAGGTGAGAGCATGTGTATGAAGGATGCAGTATCAGCATAAGTCCTCTAGCAGACAACAAAATGCATCATATGGAAAGAGATTAAATCAACCAGTATCCGCCTTACATAAGTTCCTTTTAGAATTAGGTCCCGTAATGCATGAAGAAAAGAAATGAAATAGATATATCACTCTGAAACTACATTTTGCCTTCCACGTAAATAGCTGTTTAGGAGTGGGAGCTTTCCAGGAAAAATAGATAGCATATAAAATAAAACAACCAGATTAGTTTTTACATACCTCCATGATCAGGGAACTTCTTTAAGATGGCATCGGCAGCCTTTAAACCTTTCTTGTATTGTTTTGTTTCATATGATTTCTGCAAAGATAAAACATAAAGATGCCTCAACAATCATGACTAATGAGAACCTCATGCACTAGATAGTAAATTTGCAGACAAACAAGTGTGGCCCTCACCTTTATATAAGCCTCGTACATACTTGAAATCAAATGCCACATATTGCGTGATAGAAATTATAGATGCTTAAGCAAAATGACAAATTTCATAAAATCGCCATCATGAATGAAAGATACATAGGTATATTTCCAAGTCCAAATTCTAGAAATGTGCTAGGTTATGTTGACTGCAATTATGAATGTCCATTTGAAGCATCTTAATCTCCAAGGACGCAACTAGAGTAAATAAACTTGTTACAAACTGCCTAGAGTAGAGGGCACACACATAAGGTATTTTTCAGCATTTCTCTTCATTTTCTCCAGTTAAAACATTTTCATGCCTGTTAGTGACTTCATAATTACGTACATTAGCTCCACATCCATTCATGTTAGACATTTGAAAAAAGTGTTAAACGTCTGATTTTCATGTCCCAAGCATTCAACAAGGCGAAGGTATCATCGCCCTTCTTAGACGCTTGCATAATAGTGTAATATATAAGTATGTCAATAATTATTTCGATAGATAAAAAAATATACAACTTATTCTAATCTCCCTGATAAAAAAGGGTGTCTCCAAGAAAGTACTTTCTAGAGATACTAAGCAAAAAAAAGACCTTCATATGGATCAAATTGCATGATTATTATTCGGAATACTCTGCTCTGCATTCTAAAATTACAAACGGAATCAGAATTACAATGCCGCACGCTCGAGATACAAAATTTAGAAACAAAACCTTAGCATAATTAATCTAAATTAGATAACCAACATAAGAATTAACACAGCAGCAATCGCGCAAAAAATCCTAGGGTTTTACAACACGCAGTATTGCAAGTCGAAACACTGAGATTAACCGATGTTTCTAGGAAAAAGGTAGCTGGAAAGGGGCAATCTTAAGAGTGAGAAACACTTACAACGATGAGTTTAAAGAGGTTGGCCTCTTTGGCAGGAAGCGAAGCGCCCATTGCAGCAAGTTAACTTGCGGAAACCTAAGAGCTCTGGATTAATTAGGGTCCGTGAAGTTGGAGAGAGAAAGAGACTGTGAAATTGTGTATGCGGAGAGAGGGGAAGAGAGAAAGAGAGAGTGGCTTTGCGGTGAGGTGGGGGGTGGCGTTTATCTGCTGCAACCCTACAACTCGGAAGAAAGAGTTAAATCAAAATTATGCAGTCGCTAATAACTCTGAAAATTGCTAAAAGTCAAGGGTCTCACTCGAGGGTTTTTTCGTCATTGCAAAGCTTATGATTTGCCTTACCTTTTTTGCTGCCGTCAACAATAATTAAACAAAAAATAAGCTTTAGGCAAATTGATGGTGGGTTTAGAATTAGGAATCGGTATAAAATTCATATATAGTATTTGATTTAAAGGAATTAAATTTAAAATTTTAGAATGATATTCAAAAATTTAGAATTTTTAATTCACTATTATTGGTGGATTTTACTTCAAATCCCAAATTTAATTCGATATAATTTTCAAAAAATTATTTTGTTAATTTCATTATTCGTTTTACATTTTATTTTATTTTATTCATTCTTTCCTTTTTTTCTTTATTCCATTATTTTTATTTTTCATCTGTATTCTTTGGTTTTTCATTCTTCATTACTAATTTTTTATATTCTCCTTTTTTCATTTTTTCGATTTATTAATTTTGATTTTTTATTTTTTAATATTTTTATATTTTATACAAGTTAAGGATAAAAATAAAAATTTATACGAATTATATGTACATTAATGATCCTAAATCCGAACAACTAAAACATAGAATGAGTGAGCCAATTTTGAAACATGAGGGAATAATCCTGAACGGTGAATCTAATTCGAAGCTGCAAATCAAACGCCCCCTGAATCTTTTAGTTCGCAAAGTATAAACGTACAGCATAATAGAACTCTAAATTATTGAAATTTAAAAAAAATTGGTGTTTTCATTAATTAATGGTATTTTAAAAATAATAATAACATACAAAATTACAATTTGGGTATAAATTTATTGATGATCAATTTATCCAAATAGTTAAAATTGTGTAAATAATGCTTTAATATGCAAAAATTGAGTAATTGGTACTTAATTTTTGCATATTAAAGCATTATTTTAAAGGTTCATGCACATTAATTATGTCCAAAAGTAAATGATAACGTAATTATCAAATATATTTGAGTAGTTAAGGGCCGTTTGGTTCAACAAGGAGAAAGGAAAGGAATTAGGAAAGGTTTTTGAATGATTACCTTTTTGCCATCTTGTTTGGTTCAGACCCAGGAAAGGGAATCGATTCTCTTTCCTTCCCTTTTTGACTGTTTGGTAAATGCAAGGGGAATCAATTTTTTTATATACATAAAATTCAAGAAATAGCCTAAAAAAATAGAAACTTGGTAATATCTGCAAAAACTAGAAACACAATCTTCGACATCCAAACATAAATAAAATTTAGCATGAAATCCAATTACAAATCCAAAGAAAAATAAAATAAAGTCATTACAAACCATGAACCAAAAATAAATAAAAAAACCAACAAGTCATCATAGTTCTCCAATTCAATAACACAACCAACACCATCACTGCGTATCATTGTTGCCATCCCCGGAGGCACCAGAACCAAGTATTTCTTTGACAAAATCAACTCTGAAATCAGGAGGACATCTAAAAAATAGTTTGAGTTCATTTGGTTTAGCTGTAAGAATTCTAGCCGCTGCAATCACCTCCCTACGTGATATACCATCTAACTGCATTAGTTCACCCAACACTTTGTCAAATAAAGCATCCCTCTCTTTGTCTCGTTCATCCCTCTCTTGTTCACGGATATCAGCTCGAGCTTAAACGGCCGCCATACCAGAAAGATGTCCATTCATATCTTTCATTAATTCCTTCAAGCTTTCAAAATCCGAACTAGCACTCGATCCTACCTTTTTCTTATCGTTCTTTGCTCTTTTAACCTTATTTGACGGTGGAGCAGAGTGCATGGATGAGCTTCTAATATCATCTTCATTATCACTTAGATTAATGCTCTCATCAATCTCTTTTTCCACATTTGTGCTCTCTTCTTTCTCTTTGTCCATATTTCGAATAGCATCTTCAAACCCCTCAGAATGCTTCCCAGTTGCATAGTCCTTTCCATAAATATCCATCATAACATTCAAGTGGGGAAACGACACTCCGTATAGATTTTTGCAAGAATGATGAACCTATGAAAATTGAAATAGTTGTGAGTATATAAAAAACTCAATCAATGAATTAGTTACTAATAAAGTGAAGTTAACTTTACCTTGCAGAATTCATCATATACTGATATTTCGACGGATATCATATGTCTTTCATCATCACATTTGAATCCACTTGTTCCCAACATTTGTAGAATAGCCCTAAATTTGCCTACAAAAGTTTTTAACCTAGAATCAATGTGAGGATTTGCTTTCAACTCACATCCTGACATTGTCTTTTCCAACTTCTTCTCTAACTGAATCATGTAGCCTGCTCTAAACCCATTTTCACATTTCCAATGAGGTTCAATAGACAACTCATGTAAGGCTCCTATGAGGGCCTTGTCCTCTTCACTAGTCCAAAAACGTTTATTTCTACCCCTTCCTTGGCTAACACTTGTACTCATGACTTAGCCTGTAATAACGTGTGCAGAATTTGTGAGGGTGTAGCTGTGTAGCAACTTTTTTCATAAATAAACATGGAACTCAGTTGGGCAAGACAGCATGAATGAGTGCAGCAGATACACACACAGGTTTTGCTTTATCTAATACTATCTCTTAAGAAAATTGGATAATCTTGATAAATCATTATATGCTCCACTGTTTCTTTCCAGCATACTGCTGTCAATTTGAACTACATTAACAAGTAACATCAGCTAGATTTCGCAAAATCTATATTGCTAAACAAGACATTCGCATGAGAAATTTTTGATAAATGAGTGATAAAATCCAAAGAGGCAACCCAATGACAGAAATGCATTAAGCAAATAATAAATAAAATTAGAAACAATTCAAATAGCGTGTGCCCAATCTGATTTCATAATCAATTCAAATAGCGTGTGCCCAATCTGATTTCATAATCAATTCAATCAGAGAGAAACAATTCAAATAGCGTGTGCCCAATTCAAATACCTCTACTCCGGTTCATACAATTTGAACCCTAGTTTTTAAAGTCGCCGGCGGTAAGTGTAGCGGCGGGACAGCAGCGCAGCGGCGACGGAAGCTGCAGCGGCGGGACAGCAGCGCAGTGCAGCGGCGGGACAGCAGCGCAGCGCAGCGGCGGCGGGGGTGCACCGGGCGGGCGTCGGGCGGGCGGGCGGCGGCAGGCGGGCGGTGGGGAGATTTTCTTTGTACAAAAAATAGCGAGAGAAAAAAAACCAGAATGGAGGGGATGAAGGCTAGAGGGAATTCTAATCCCAGCTCATAATGGGGTTTTGAAAAGTGGAGTTTTGGGGTGTTCAATTCCCATAAATTGGGCAATCAAATATCCTTAAAATACGAATCAAACGCTAAATAACAGAATTAAAGGGAATCGATTCCCTTTCCCTTTCCTATTACCTCCAACCAAATGCCCCCTTAATTCGTTGAAGTTTATTTCCAATTTTAACATCCATAAATGTATTAAAAAAATGCAAAATTAATGTAGGGTTTGTGAATTAAATTTACAAAATTACATAAGTTTAATCACCAAAATGTATTTACACTCGTACATATTCCGCATTAAGCTAACCAAGTATCTAAGGCCCCGTTTGGTTGCTGAAAAGGAATGGAATCGATATGAGGAATGATATCTGAGAGGTATAGAATGAAGAATGATACCTGAAAAATGTTGTTTGGTTGTAGTAGGAATGAGGTTGATTCTTATATGTGTTTGATTTTATGGAGGAATGGAATTAATTAATTATTTTTAAAATAATTCTATAAATAGAAAATAATATTCATTCCATATAATAATGAAATTAAATGATGTCAATATACGGAAAAATGGAAAAAAAATCCTAAAATATTTGATTCCAAAATTATTCCATTTGCAAGTCTGCAACCTATAATCTACAACCCAGAAATTTAATGTACAAATTTGAGGCTGAAATCGAGTTCCAAATTTATGTGATAGAGATGAATCTGTAACCCATAAATAAATCTGCAACTCAAAGATGAATCTGCAACCTATAACGTCCAAAATCTATGTCAGCCCCAAATCGAGTTTCATTTGAGAACCCACACACAAATAATAGAGAAGAGGCGGGGAGAGAAGAGAGACGATGGTGGCGAGAGGAATCAACATGAAACAGAAAAGTGGTGTTGGTGGCGGTGACGATGGTGGAGGAGGCGTGAAGCTGTGAACTAGGGTGGCTATGGGGTTTGTGGTGGTAAAGTTGGAGATGGCAGCGGTGGAATGGCATGGCGGCGGTGGGATGGTGTGGTGGTGGTGGAGATGGCGGTGGTGGCTGGTGGGATGGCATCTTGGTGGTGGAGGTGGTGGCTGGTGGGATGGCGTCTTCTTTTTTTTTTTTTTTTTTTGAGGAACCCGCAGCCGCTACCTTCGGTGCGCTCTGGGTAAACCTCAACTCCTTGTGCAGTAGCCTGCAAACCACACAGGAGATTAAACCACCCTCAGGTGACAGGCTCGCACAGAATAACTTCAGTGAGGATTGAACTCATGACCTGTCGGTCCCGGGAAACCTCACCTCAACCACTCTGCCATCCCCTCTACGTAGCGGGACTGATTAGTACCAGTGAATAGAATAGAATGGAAAAAGGAACTCCATTAAATATCTAAAAAGAAGCAAATCTATCCTTCTATTGTGTATAAAGTTCATGGTTTCCATTGGTGCAAATTCAATCACCTGAATTTAAGATGAGAAACAATTCTCCATTGGTAGCAACTGGTTATCCATTAAGCGGAAAAATCCTATTGAAATTCAAAAAAAAAAAGAAGTTCTCGCTCGGTCAAGAACGGACTACGAGGGTCAGCGACTCAGCTAACTTTCATAATTAAATACCGTTATTGTATAGGTGGGTCTCATTGTGAAAGACCCGTTACTGGATAATTCATGGGTAGAGCCAAAGAGTGTGGTGTGAACTATACAAGTTACCAATAACACTGATGAAATAGTAAATGACCATAAAGGCTCCGGTGTATAGAGAAGACCTCACCGTTTAAGAAGTAACCATAGAAACGAGGAAATCCACTATTTCTTTATTTATTTAATTTCTATTTCTTTTTTTTTACTAGATTTTTGACACCTATCAAAAGCAAATTTCTTATTTCTTTCATATTTCGCAGTAAAATACCTAAAAAAGAAAAATCGTGGTTGGGAAGGTTGGTTGTGGAGGTGGTGGATGGTGGGATGTCGTCTTGTGGTGGAGGTGGTGGTTGGTGGGATGGCGTCTTGGGATGCTTTGAAATTATAGTGGAAGAGAAGAGAGAAGAAAAAGAGATAGTGAGGGAGAAGAACGACAGAGAAAGACTTTGATTCCTTAGGAATCAAATCTCAAACCCCCCAATTTTTGGGGTTTCATAAAGTGTTGATTGGGGGGGTTGGGGAAGGGGATGTTGTCTCATTCCTCTTCGGTTTTTCACGTACCAAACATATGGATTGGAATGATACATTTACTTTTATTCCTGATTCCATTCCTTGATACTAACCAAACCGGGCCTAAGAACTTTTTAGTTAATCTATATTACTATATTTTATAGAAAATATATCATATCCAATATCCAAAGTTGTGCGCAAAATTAATGAAAATATATATTTCATCTGTCATACTTCATCAATCCACTTTTCAGTTTCAAACGGTCTCACTCTATTAATCCACTTTTCATTTTTAACTTACAATAATAGTTTAATACTCCCTCCGTCCCATTATTTATGTCCCATAATTAAGATAGTTGAGGTAAAGGTGTAAAGTTGTGGTGTAAAAGTATAAAGGGGTGGGGTCCACTTGCTTAGATTGATTGTGGTCCACTTATTTATTTCCTTATTTTGTATGAGACATAAATAATGGGACAACCAAAAAAGGCAAATGGGACATTAATAATGGGACGGAGGGAGTACTACATTTTAATGGACCTAACTATTTTATACTACTATTACTTTACACACAATTAATAATTTTATTAATTTTCATGCCGAAAAGAAAATGAACTAATAGAATTGGACGGAAAGTAATGATTAGGAGTATTAAATAAATGCGTAAATGATCAAATCACTTCATTAAAAGAAACAACAACAATAAAAGTTAAATGACTGACTTTTAACTTTTAAGGTTATTGATTTACTTATTTTTATCTTGTAGCTAATTAAGTGTGAAATTGTTTTTTCAAACGAAGCTGAGATTAGTTGAGATCTCACTTAAATTTTGAATCTTAAATTGAATGATAATATAAATATATATAAGTAAAATATAAATATGCCATTCTTATCACCAGGGCCTTGGATTGGGCTTGTAAGCCCAAATATCCTGCAATTGGTAAAAAAATTGTGGCGGGTCAATAAATATACTCATACTTAGGCACTTAGGATTTTATGTTTCATTTTTTCTTGGAAAATACTACCATCATTAATTAATTACATTTCAAAATTGTAATCTCTCATTATCTCACAATTGATGTGTTGTGTATATATTTTCTATCGATCGCAGACCTCAAATAACATGATTTTGTCATATTAAAAAAAACCAACATTGTTCCAATTGCAAAATACATAACCTTGTTCTCATTTGCTTTCACCTACTTTTGAAGGGCTTCAAGTTACTTATGTGGTACGTCAAACAAAATGAACCTCATAAATGATGCACTTATAAGCACGCACTCAGCGGTATTTTCATATACATTTATGATTTAACAATAATTCAAACGATAATGTCTGTAACTAAACTTATAGCATTATTTATATAATATGGAGTCTTTAGTAAAAATAACATACGAGGTAGAAATCAGAAGGGAGTCACGTGATTATGACATGTTTATAAAATGTACCAAGAGAAGCAAGTACACAATCTACATAAACTTAGTGAAAAACATTAACACAATGAAATGTCGTTGTAAACGAATTAATGAAAATGCAAATAAGTAGATTGATGCTTGTAGATAGACAAATACTCATAAAAGAAGTGAAATGAGCCCAAAAAAAAATATTGAGAAAGAGCTCATACAATTTATGCAGCAGGTGACAACAAGTTCCAAGTTTTGATTGAATTCGATGAAGGTATGTGTAAACATCAGTTCTTGATACACCATGTTTCCATCCCGAAAATGAAGTTGTGGGTGATCAAGAAAGTGGTGACGTTCGAAAAGATCTCAGACGTTCGAAGATGGGGGTATTTTATCCCTTCCAATCCTAATACTCCCATTTGAGATCTTCAATGAATTCTTGTCCTGAGGTAGAGATAAGGCGAAAAAAGAACTGAAAAGGCAGGACATCTCAATTGATTGCGCTAATGGATTTGCTTAACAACTTCGTGCTCTCATAGTCTCTAAAGACAATGAAGCTGCATGCATTAGAAATGTGTCGAATACTCAACTAGAGTTGAAATACCAAATGTTAGAAATTTCGAGTAAACAAATTCAAATGAACAATAAGAAGATGGAACATGAGGACATGATAATGAAACATAAAATGTTGATTGCTCTTATGATAAGAGACAATTTATCACAGGAGAAAGAAGAAATACAACTTGAACTACTAGCAATTGTATTTAGAAAATGAAGCTAGTATATTTTTATTTATGTTTGCTTTTATACATTTGTTATGTTTATCTTAGTATAGTTTATTTTCATGTAATAAAGTTTATTTCAATGAATCTTGTTTATTATATGTAATCTAGTTTATTTCAATGTAATACAGTTATTTCAGAATTTAGTTTATTATACGTAATTTATTTATTTTATTTAAAATAAAAAACATAAATTAAATAAATATTTTTTCCACGCCACATGTTAAAGATGACATTAAAATTTAATGGTGAAGGTGACAAAAACTTGTCATTGCTTACGCACCACATGGTTAAAGATAACATGGAAATGATAAAGGTGGACAAAAACTTTTATTATTGCTTACACACCACATGGTTAAAGATGACATTAAAATTTAATGGCGAAGGTGATAAAAACTTTTAACATTGCTTACGCACCACATGGTTAAAGATAACATATAAATGATAAAAGTGGACAAAAACTTTTATTATTGCTTACACACCACATGGTTAAAGATGACATTAAAATTTAATGGCGAAGGTGATAAAAACTTTTAACATTGCTTACGCACCACATGGTTAAAGATAACATATAAATGATAAAAGTGGACAAAAACTTTTATTATTGCTTACACACCACATGGTTAAAGATGACATTAAAATTTAATGGCGAAGGTGATAAAAACTTTTAACATTGCTTACGCACCACATGGTTAAAGATAACATATAAATGATAAAAGTGGACAAAAACTTTTATTATTGCTTACACACCACATGGTTAAAGATGACATTAAAATTTAATGGCGAAGGTGATAAAAACTTTTATCGTTGCTTACGCACCACATGATTAAAGATAACATAGAAATGATAAAAATGGATAAAAACTTTAATTATTACTTACACACCCCATGGTTAACGATGACATAAAAAATTCAATAATAAAGGATACAAAAGCTTTTATCGCTTCTTA
This sequence comes from Lavandula angustifolia, assembly GCA_028984105.1. Lineage (NCBI taxonomy): Eukaryota > Viridiplantae > Streptophyta > Magnoliopsida > Lamiales > Lamiaceae > Lavandula > Lavandula angustifolia. The sequence continues at coordinate 9,912,798 of CM054821.1, read as the reverse complement.
CCCATGACGTATGTAATCTATTAAACTTGCATACATACATGGTAAAATAGTTGCTATTGGCACAAACTTCTCTATTTAATTAATGTACGCATTACATATCCCACTTCCAATTCATTAATAGCCAGAGAGAGTTGGTTAATCAGCAAAATGTCAAATTGATAACTCCACTTTCTCTGTTTTCCCGCTTGCGGGTTCCATCAAAATTTGAATTTGTTAACCCCACGCACATAGCCGGAAAAGTATGGCGTCGATGCGGAAAGAGGCGGCGAAGGTCTCCGCCTCCGTCGGCCCACTGAGAGGACTCAGTGATCTGTCACTCTTTCCACGCACAATCAGGGCTTCATTTGACGCTCCGGTTCCATCCACGATATTATGAAATCTACGGTATAAATCGCTTTAATTTTTTTTTTTTTTTTTTATGGTTTCTCATAATCGAACTAGCACTAGTTGTTTATCTGTTGAGGAAGTTCATGAACTATTTGTTATCAATATGAATTCCGCTCCTGAATTTGCATATTCAAGTGTTTATCAAATCTTTTTCTTTGAATTCTGTGGGTGATCTTCAGCTTTCTGCTAATTGCAGAGTAGACTACTGGCATTTTTGTTCCGACACGAGAGAATGACAAGAAATACATCATTTTATTATGTTAGCAGTTTGTGACTTCAACTTGGCTTTTGTGAATTTCGAACATGGATGTCCTCCCAAGAGGATGAATCACACAAGAAGATGGTAGATCATTGGTGTTTTATTATATGCTAATGTATCGGCATATGATATACTATGTTTTATTATATCACATATAATAATGAATGTGCAGTTTTAATCCACAGAATCTATGAAGAAGACAGAAAGCTAAATCAATGATATGCTGGAGGCACTGTTGCGATGTAATGATGATGAAGATTGAGAAGGGCAAGGAGCCTTGAACTCTTGATCTGGAGAGCATGTGCTGTTTGACTGAACTGCCTGATGGCTAATGTTGGAAGGACTACAATTATTGAATAAGAAACTACAGATGGAACAAGAAGTGGTGGCAAATCCAGTTACTCCTTGTTGGGCTTAGGTGGTTCAGCCCATTTGCTTAATTGGCCCACCAACCAACCCAACCAATAATATATAAATGATTGCTTTTGGTTTTTTGTAAGCTTGAGAAACAAGTGACGGCGTGAGGGAAAAAAAGGAATTGATTTGTTTTCAATATTCAATTGAGGGTCGGGCAGCGAGAGGCTTCAAGTAGGCTGTTATCGAATCGAGCTTTTATCGAATAGCTCGGGCTCGAGCTCGATAAGGCTTGGCTCGAATTCGATAATATCGAGCTCGAGCCTTATATTGATATTCGATAATTAATCGAGCCGAATTCGAATATTGCAATATTCGGTTCGAAAGCTCGCGAGCCCGGCTCGATTAAATTACTTTAGATTTTGGGTACCGAATTTGAGCTTTCGGTACCGAATTCGAGCTTTCGATTCTGAATTAAAAAATTAAAAAAATATTATTTTCTTAATTTTATCGAGCTTTCGAATCGAGCTCGATACCGAAATCGAGCTTTCGAATCGAGCTCGAATACCATGATTTTTTATCGAGCCGAGCTCGAACCCGAATATAAAGCTCGTATCGAGCTCGAGCTCGAGCCTGAGCAAAAATGGGCTAATCGAGCCGAGCCTGTACAAAGCTCGGCTCGACCCGGTTCGATAACAGCCCTAGCTTCAAGGAAAGAATTTTTTTTTGCTCGCCTGTAATCAGCTTCTCTTTGTCTGAAATCAGCTGTCGCTGGCCTCCTCCGCAATTCGTGTGTTCGTCTTTGTGATCTCTATTCATCTACCGCTCCAATTTGGGATCTCCAATTGATATCGTATTTCCAATTCTATAGATTGTAGGTTGGATATACTTGTGGCGTTTTGGTTGGTAGATTGATTGGTGCTTATATCGCCCGGAGTCACCGGATTGATTTGTGTAACTCTTTATCATCATAGTGGAGTTATTTTGTCTGGACTAGGTCCCGTGGTTTTTCCCAATTGGATTTTCCACGTAAAAATTATTGGTGTTCTTGTGCATTTAATTTCCGCAAATTATTATTATTTGTGAGTTGGTTCATCCTGTTTTAATCGGTGGCTTGGGAAAATTGGATTGTTTCCCTTAATCAGTGGCTAATGACACCAAAGCTGATGAATTGTGGAAGAACCTGAAAAACATGTATGAGTGCAAATCTGGTTTGAACAAGCTTCGTGTTTGAAGCAAATTGCTCGTATGAGATATACTGATGGCTCAGATATGACTGAGCACTTGAGTAATTTCCAGGGCTTGATAAATCAAGCAACTAATTTGAAGCTAAATTTGGATGATGAAACGACGGCTTCGTTCTTATTCAATTCACTGTCGGACAATTGGGACATTATGGTTGTCTCTGTTACTAATTCAGCTCCAAATGGTGTATTGACTATGACCTTAGCAAAAGAGGCCGTGATGAATGAAGAATTTAGAAGGAGAGAACAAGGTTTGGCCACTAAACCCCAGGCCTTGGTTTCTGAAAAGAAAGAACGAAGAGGGAAAAGAAGGAGCAGAGGACCCCACAACAAGCAAAATAAATCGAGGGGAAAGTCCGAGTCAAAGAAAAATATTGAGTGCTTCTACTGTCATAAAATGGGTCATTATAAGAGTGACTGCAGAATTTTTGAAGGCAAAATCTGGTGAACAAAAAAGCAAAGCTAAGACGACTGGAAAGGAAGAAGAAGATACTACAGGAGTAGTGGCAGCAGATAACGATGATTTGTTTTTACCTTGTGATGATGGTAGTGTGAATGCTACTTTCCACGATACTGATTGGCTAGTAGATTCTGGTGCTTCCTATCATGTTTCTGTACACATGCATTTCTTCTCTACCTATACCTAGGGGTGTTACGGTACGACATACCGTCTAAATTTTCCCATACCGCATACCGTGCCGAAAACGTGCGGTATGGGAAATTGCATACCGTTACCATACCGGTCATTGCGGTATACCGTTGATCGATATGCCGTAAGTGCGGTATGAGCAAGTATTCATACCGTTGCCATACCGGCCGTGCGGTATGCCTTACCGCATATCGGTATACCGATACAATGAGGTATACCGAAAGAACACCGGTATACCGAAGCATAAAGCATAAAGATAGGCAGCGGCCGGCGGGTGCGAGTCGCGACTAGGGCTTTGGTGGGGTGGGGGGGGCGATCGAGATTCGAGATTAGGGATTAGGGAATTAGTGGGGGAGGGTTAAATATTTTGTTACTTTATTTATTTTAAATATACTACTATTAAATATACTACCATTATTTATTTCGTAGTAGACTTTTTGTATCCCGTTTTCGACACAAAAATTAGAAAGTAATTTCAATTGATCATTTCATACAAAAGTATATATTATATCATAGTTTTATAATAAAATCATGAAATACTTTATAATATAACTATACATTTAAAAAATAAAATATGAACTCTTTATGAAACATGGAAGTAGAGATCGCTTCTTTTGAAAAACGAACTCATTTTTCGGAAAACATGAAGAGGTCATATTTTCTTTTTTCTTTAATTATATATCTATTTTATTATATTTCAAAGTTCTTCATGATATTTTCAATTCCTCCTTCGTAGTAGACTTTTTGTGTCTCATTTTCGACACAAAAATTAAAAAGTAATTTCAATTGATCATTTCATACAAAAGTATATATTATATTATAGTATTATAATATTATCATGAAATACTTTATAATATAACTATACCTTTAAAAAATAAAATATGAACTCTTTATGAAACATGGAAGTAGAGATATCTTCTTTTGAAAAACGAACTCATTTTTCGGAAAACATGAAGATTTCATATTTTTTTTTCTTTAATTATATATCTATATTATTATATTTCAAAGTTCTTCATGATATTTTCAATTCCTCATTCATAGTAGACTTTTTGTGTCCCGTTTTCGACACAAAAATTAAAAAGTAATTTCAATTGATCATTTCATACAAAAGTATATATTATATCATAGTATTATAATAATATCATGAAATACTTTATAATATACATATACCTTTAAAAAATAAAATATGAACTTTGTATGAAACATGGAAGTAGAGATCTCTTCTTTTGAAAAACGAACTCATTTTTCGGAAAACATGAAGAGGTCATATTTTCTTTTTTCTTTAATTATATATCTATATTATTATATTTCAAAGTTCTTCATGATATTTTCAATTCCTCATTCGTAGTAGACTTTTTGTGTCCCGTTTTCGACAAAAAAATTAAAAAGTAATTTCAATTGATCATTTCATACAAAAGTATATATTATATCATAGTATTATAATAATATCATGAAATACTTTATAATATAACTATACCTTTAAAAAATAAAATATGAACTCTTTATGAAACAAGGAAGTAGAGATCTCTTCTTTTGAAAAACGAACTCATTTTTCGGAAAACATGAAGAGGTCATATTTTCTTTTTTCCTTAATTATATATCTATATTATTATATTTCAAAGTTCTTCATGATATTTTCAGTTCCTCCTTTGTAGTAGACTTTTTGTGTCCCGTTTTCGACACAAAAATTAAAAAGTAATTTCAATTGATCATTTCATACAAAAGTATATATTATATCATAGTTTTATAATAATATCATGAAATACTTTATGAACTCTTTATGATTTTCGTAATGACTAATGTAAGTAAAGTACCACTTTTTAATGTATCTAAATTCTAAAATATTAAATTTGCATTTAAAAGATACTATATTACAAGATATATACGGTATTTTTTCGGGTATGTGGTATATATCGTGATCGGTATAGATCGACATTCGGTATCATTTCGGTATGCGGTATATACCGTGATCGGTATAATTTGGTACATGGTATGTGTCGGAATATCGGTACATACCGGTGGTTCGGTTTCAAACGGTATCTATCGGTATACGGTATGTACCGTTACTTTCGGTATGTACCGTATCCACGGTATGCTACGGTATACCGCGGTATAGGAAAACCCATACCTTTACCGTACCAAAAAACTTCGATACGGTATCATACCGTACCGAAAATCTCGGTATACCAAAAATTTCGGTATTTTGATATGTTTTCGATACGGTATGGGCGGTATACCGATTTTTCGGTATTTTTTAACACCCCTACCTATACCAGCGGTGATTTTGGCTACGCCAAGATGGAAAATGAGTCCAAATGCAAAGTTGTTGGCATTGGAGATATATATTTAGATATTGATACTGGTTGTCAATTGGTTCTGAAGAATGTTAGGTATATTCCTAGTATGCGTTTGAATCTTATCGCTACAGGAAAACTTGATGATGATGGTTTTACTAGCACAGAAGGTGGAGGCAGATGGAAGCTTGCGAAAGGAAATCTCGTTGTTGCCAGAGGAAAGAAAAGAAATGCTCTCTACTGGACGCGTGCTAGGTTAAGCAAGGGAGAGATAAATTCAGTTCGTGAATGCTCTATAGATCTTTGGCACAGATGACTTGGACATGTGAGTGAGAAGGGGATTCAGACACTTGTTCGAAAGAAGCTCCTACCCGAAGTACAAGGTACTACTCTTAAACCTTGTATTGATTGCATCTATGGAAAACAACACAGGGTTGCATTTAAGAGTAAACCCCCAGCTAGGATGTCCAGCCCGTTACAAATAGTACATACTGATGTGTGCTACATGAAATATAAGTCTCTTGGTGGTGCAATTTATTTTGTAAATTTTATTGATGACTTTGCACGGAAAGTTTGCTGTTTCCTTTGAAATCTAAAGATCAGGTCCTTGAGATGTTCAAAGCTTTCACAGCAGAGTTGAAAGAGAGACGGGCAAACAACTGATACGTGTCCGGACATATAACGGTGGTGAATACAGAGGACCGTTTGAAAGCTATTGCAAATCAAATGGGATCATACTTGGGAAGACAGTTCCTAAGACTCCTCAAGAAAATGGTATTGCAGAGAGGATGAACAGATCAATTACTGAACGTATTAGATGCATGTTATCTAATGCGAAGTTGCATAAGCCTTTTTGGGTTGAGGCTTTGAGGACTGCTGTTGATCTAATTAATCTTTCTCCATCAGTTCCTTTGGATGGTGATATTCCAAAGAGAGTTTGGAAAGGAAAAGAAATCTCTTTCAAGCATTTAAGAGTCTTTGGCTGTCAGACGTTTGTTCATATTCCTAAAGAAGAAAGAGCAAAACTTGATGTGAAATCAAAGCAGTGTATCTTCTTGGGTTATGGAAATGAAGAGTTTGGCTACAGATTGTATGATCCGGTTACAAAGAAGGTTATCAGAAGCAGAGATGTTATCTTCCTCGAAGACCAGACTATTGAAGAAATTGAAAAAGAAAAGAATCAGAAGTTGCCAGATGAGATTTCTATTGCAGATTCAATCCCAGAACTAGTCGATTTTGGTCACTAGGGAGCTGAATCAGAGCAAAAAGAGAACATAGATGGTGATGAAATTGTTTCTGATGAACCCGAGGGAAGTGAAGCGCCAACTCCACCACCAGTTCAAGATGAAGTTAGGAGATCTACCAGAGAGAAGAGACATTCAAGCAGGTACAATCCTAACGAGTATGTTTTCTTGACAGATGGAGGAGAGCCAGAGTGTTATAGTGAGACTCTTGAGCATGAAAAGAAAGAATAATGGTTGCAGGCCATGCAAGAAGAGATGGTATCCTTGCATGAAAATCACACCTATGACTTGGTGAAGTTGCCTAAGGGCAAGAGAGCTCTAAAGAATAAATGGGCCTACAAGCTGAAGACTCAAGAACAATCTTCTCAACCGAAGTACAAGGCAAGACTAGTTGTGAAGGGATTTGGTCAGAAAAAGGGTGTAGACTTTGAAGAGATTTTTTCTCCTGTGGTAAAGATGTCTTCCATTCGTACTATTCTTGGTATTGCAGCTAGCCTGAATTTAGAGATTGAACAACTTGATGTGAGGTCAACCTTCCTACATAGGGGTGTTCGGTACGATATATCGTACTAGTTTTTTCATACCGCATACCGTACCGATAAGGGTTGGTATGGAAAAAAGCATACCATTACCGTACCGATCATTTCGGTATACCGTAGTTTGGTATACCAAAAGTTCGGTATAGTAAATCTTCATACCGTTATCATACCGCTCTTTCGGTATACCGTACCGCACTTCGGTATACCAAAAAATCAAGGTCTACCGAATATTTAACGGTATACCGTAAATTTAATCTATGTTTTTTATAAAAGCCAAAAAAGTTATTAGTATTATTTTTCAATAAAATTAATTAATCTATCTATTTTTATGAATTTGTTAATATTACGGGTTAATATTTATAAAGTTGAAAAATATAATTTTTTATTCATTTCATGATTTAATAGATAAATAATACTCCCTTCGTCCCATTGGAAGCGTCTTGTTTTCCATTTTGGGCGTCCCATTGGAAGCGTCTTGTTTCTAAAAAAGGCAAGAATATGTGGACAAGATTTAACTATCCAAAAGTCAAACAATATACACCACACATTATCATTTTCTTAACATCCGTGCCCATTGGAAACAAGACGCTTCCAATGGGACGGAGGGAGTATGACTTTAAGTCAAATAAAATTATGTCATTTAAGTGAATTTATGTTATAACATTAAGATTGTTTGATATGAGTAACATATTTGTAACAATCCGTTTTCAAAACTTGTAATCAATATTTTTGCACTATTTTCTACAAGATTATGCGGTATGAACTTCGGTATGCAGTATACGTCGGCATGGAAAATCTCATACCGTTACCAACTTCGGTACGGTATGATACCGTACCAAAAATTATGGTATACCGAAAATTTGGTATCTTCGGCATTTTTCGGTACAGTATGTGCAGTATACCGATTTTTCGGTATACCGTAACACCCCTATTCCTACATGGTGATTTGGAAGAAGAAATTTACATGGAGCAACTAGAGGGGTTTTAGGAAGTTGGTAAAGAGAGTCATGTTTGTCGTCTCATGAAGAGCCTGTATGGTCTGAAGCAGGCACCGAGACAATGGTATAAAAAGTTTGACTCCTTCATGATGGAACAAGAGTATAAGATGACTACATCTGATCATTGTGTTTATGTGAAGAATTATTCAGATGGTGATTTTATTATTCTCTTGCTTTAGTCGATGACATGTTGATTGTAAGTCACGACGTCAGGAAAATTGACAGCTTGAAGAAAGATTTGAGCAAGTCCTTTGCAATGAAGGATTTGAGACCGGCTAAACATATTCTTGGGATGAAGATCTCACGAGACAGACAAAATGAAAAACTTTGGTTGTTTCAAGAAAAGTACATTAAGAAAGTACTTGATCGATTTAACATGAGCAGTGCTAAGGAAGTATCTACTCCACTTACAGGCCACTTTAAGCTGAGTATTCAGCAGTGTCCTAAAAGTGAGAAAGATGAAGAATGTATGAAAAAAGTTCCTTATGCATCAGCCGTTGGCAGTTTGATGTACGCTATGGTGTGCACTAGACCGGACATAGCTCATGCCGTTGGTGTTGTTAGTCGGTTTCTTTCTAACCCAGGTAGAGAGCATTGGAATGCTGTCAAGTGGATTCTCAGGTATCTCAAGGGGACTTTTAATGTGTGCTTGTGTTTTGGCAATGGTAAAACAATGTTAGACGGATTCACTGATGCAGATATGACAGGTGACTTTGATAGTAGGAAGTCCACATTTGGATACTTGATGAAATTTGCAGGTTGTGCAGTTTCATGGCAAAACAGACTACAAAAGTGTGTTGCTCTTTCGAGCACTGAAGCAAAATATATTGCGGTAACTGAAGCTTGCAAAGAAGTTCTTTGGTTACAGGAATTCCTACAGGAATTGGGCACGAAGCAAGAAAAGTATAGTCTTTATTGTGATAGTCAGAGCGCTATTCATTTGTGTAAGAATTCTACCTTTCACTCTCGATCCAAACATATTGATGTGAGGTATCATTGGATCCGAGATGTTTTGGATTCTAAGTTGTTGACACTCGAGAAGGTACACACAAATGATAATGGTGTTGATATGTTTACCAAGGTGTTGCCAAGAGAGAAGTTTATCTTTTGCAGGCAAGAGGCTGGATTGGTCGAGTCTCCCCAAATGAACTGACGGGGGAGATTGTTGGGATTAGGTGGGGTGTGAGTTGGTTCATCTTGTTTTAATTGGTGCTTGGAAAAATTGGATTGTTTCCCGTAACACTCCTGCATCTTTGCCAACTCCTTCGAGATGTCTATCTGGATCTATTTCTTTATTGAAAAAGAAGCAAATGTCATTTCATGCATCATGACATGCTTCAAATGTCATTTTTTGGACTTGTTTATAAGATTTTACTTGCTCCAGAAGTAGAAGAGAATCAGTCTCTGTTGTTGTTAGTTTAATGTTCAGAAATATATGGTTTCTAAACTAGAATGCCTGCTCTGCTTCATCTTTTTTCCACGAGTCTATTCAGATGAAGGCTTGAGAATCTATCGTTCCTAACTGATTCAGTCTTGCTGGTGTTGTATGTTTTTCCTTTCCTTTCTTATGCATTCAATGAATCTGTCTGCAACAATGCTACTGATCGATCTTCTAATTATTCAGCTTTCCCCTTTTTCATCACCAAAATGTGAAGATAACTTCTTTATTAATCTATAGCTTCGCCTTTAAGTAGATTGTACGTACTATCATCGATGTTTTGAAACCGGAGTAAGAAGAAGCAAAAGAGTTAAGATGAGACCACTCACTCACTCTTTCATATGGTGAAAATATGAACCTGCTAATAATTTCTACTTTCAAGGTAGGGAAACTTGTTTTTGTCACATTGCTCCTGATTATGAAACATCAATCTGTTTGCTATCACACTAGGATTTTAGAATTAGAACATGCACTTATCCCGAAATTGCTCTTATTCTGAAAATCATCTACATTTCTTTTGCTCTTACTTCTATTCTACTTAACATTACCTCTTTGATCTTTCTCGTGCAGTAGACTTAAGGCTAAAAGTGAAGCCATATATCTTGTCGGAGAAGCCCGGATACAAGGAGCTTCTCGAGCTGGTAGCTCGCCATTAAGTTGAGCATGTAGCTATGATCATCTAATAGGGGTTCATTTATTTGTAAAGATTTCTCATGTTATATGGGAAAAAGTTGTTATTATATAGTACTCCCATCGTCCCATTATTAATATATCATTTACCTTTTTGATTGTTATCCTATTCCAAAAATGGGCACATAAAAGTTCCTAAAAGCCTAAAACGCTGCGGGTGTGAGGTTTATCCCAATGTATTTTGAGTAAGGATCACGAACTTCCGTTTTCATTGTAGATATAGAATGTAATTTACTTTAAATAACGAAAGATATAATGAAATAATAATTTAAAGTGGTCGTCTAAATTGATAAAACGTATGGAGATAAATATATAGTTTGTATCCCACGTCTCTGATTTCGAACAACTTATCATAGATAATTAATCTTGGCATTATAAAGCATTTAGAGTCGTTACGATGTCCGAATCTAAATTCACTTTCTTCTAGAAGACTTCGGTTTTTGATAGTGACATTTGTGGTGATATTATTATTATACTCTTAAAACCTAAAAACAGAAAGAAAATGATGTCCACTTTACTCAACATGGGGTACATTTATCATCTTCTCCGACCACTATTTTTTTTCAAAAAGGAAAACTGTATCACTTTCACTTTAAATAGAAAAATATTATTTTGGATGCGTATAGTAATGATAAAGCTCTGAGCTACTCCCTCCGTACCATTATTAGTGGCGCCTTTCTTTTCGGCACGGGAATTAAGAGAATTTGTAATAAAGTATGAGAGATGAGTAGATAATAAAATAGGAGATAGAGATGAGTGTGATAATAAGAGAGTATGAGAGAGAAGATGATAAAGTAGGAGAGAGAAATGCGTATAATAATGAAAGTAAATGATAAAGTATGAGAGATAAGATGATAAAGTAGGAAAGAGAGTGGTAATTTTTTACCAATTTGAGGCGTCACCACTAATAGCGGGACGTCCGAATTAGGAAAGGTGACCACTAATAATGGGACGGAGGGAGTATTAGTCTACAAATCTCTTATCTTGGTGTTCAATCTATTTTCTATGTGTTATGCCGATGCTTTTTGTTTTTGTTTTATCGAAGTAAAACAACATCCATTCGTTGTGCGATATGGATAATAATAGGGTCCTTTTTGACAAGTTTTAGAATTTTGTCTTGTAATATAGATATTTTATATTAAAATTTGTTGAAGTAACACATTAAAATAAAAGACTTTAAACATATATATATATATATCTATAATATATAATATATATATATATATATATATATATATATATATATAGTTTTCAAGCAGTGATGATTTTTTATTCCATAATTGAAATATCGCTACATGTTCCACCAATCAAGCAATGACATGTATATTTTAACTTAAGTAAAAAATTTAATTTTAATTGATATTAATATGTAATTTAATGATAAATAGAAATTCCATAAATACACATAACAACTTTTAAATCAAGGTAATATTTTTTGCAATATACCATAAGATTGAAGATATAAGATAACTGTGCATGAATAAATGTTATTCATGTACTCTCTCCGTCTCATTCATCTTATCTTATTTTTCTTTTCGTATTGTCTCGTTCATCTTGTTTGTTGGGTTATGAGTCAGTAGATGGTATTCAGTTGATTAGTGGTTAAAATAATATTGGGGGAAATCATAGTAGTATTATGGAATTGAAGATCCCAAAACCCAGCTGATATCAATAGTATAGTGTCGATAGGATTAGCTGATGTATAGGCTAGACTTTTCGTAGTTGTTTATCTTTTGTCTAAGTTCTGTACGGGGTAAACTGTTGGACTAATCTTCTGACGAAGTTACTTTCCAGAACCCCACGTCATCAGTGTAATCGCTTGCATTCTTCTGACTTCAGCTGTATCTGACCTCAGTAGGAGATACCCCATCAGCTGATAGTTATCAGCACAAGAACATAATGCAAAGCTCGCACCTTCGCAGCATCACGGTGACCCACCAAAGCCCTATCGGCTCGTCACCGACTCGTACCAAGAAGACAGAGACTGTCTTGAGTCCATCAGTATCGACGTAAAACGACCCGAGTCGTATAAGTCTTTTCGAAGTTCGACGAGAAGATCATACGAGGATGTGGACTAGTCAACTCTAATATCGACACACATTCTCACCTACCACAAACCTCGACCAATGAGAAGCCGACTCGCTTTATCTCGCTCCAAACAACTAAAGCCTCGCTCTCATGTACAGTATTAACGCCCCGCCTGCAACAATTCGAAATTATGGCCGTTTTCTTTGGAAGCTTGTGACACGTGGCATCGTCTTCTCCAACGGACATATGCCTGCTCACAACTATAAATAGAGAAGAAATCCGAGCTCCACGCACGGGAATCACAAGGGAAAACGCTCAAGCATTCAAACACTCTAGCAAACTTGAAAGATCATCCAAATGAAGAACTTGCCTTCATAGAATATTTCTAGTTCTTCACTCTAGAGTTATTTTTAGATCCCTTTCTTCTCTAGCTAAGCTCATTGCCATATTTATAGCTTAGAAATTCAAAGGAGTTCACTTTCTGTGAATTGTTCTTACTGTAAGAACTCCTTCTAGTTGGAGATTATCCCCACCCTTCAAACTTCGGTTTGATTTGTAAAGTCGCTAAGGACTATAACTTAGAAGAGGTCATCCAAAGTGCACGCATTCCTTGCCGAGACTTGCTCGATTAATCAACAAGTTCTCCCCGCTTGTCGGGGCCGTGGACGTAGGATCTTGCGTATCCGAACCACGTTAAATTGCTTGTGTTATTTACTGTTTTATTGCATTGCATACAAACTGGTTTAAAATCATATCTTTGCATAAAACGTATTTATAAAAGCGCACCAGCCAAAAGACTTTGATTTGCGAAAATACGTTTTCAAACAGAGACGAATCTCCGGGCCCCACACACTTATCCGCACAAACGTCAGCGACTGAGTTTCAACAACTGACTTAAGTCAGTAGAAGAGCTCAGTAGCTGACACACTTTGACCCGTGATCGAAGGTTAATATCTGGCACTGTTCATCAGTCGCAACCTACAGCTCAGTTGTCCTTCACGTTCTGAGAAAAAGAAACTGTGATCAAGTGTATTCACCCCCCCCCCTCTACACCTGACTATCGTCTCCGGACCAACAATTGGTATCAGAGCATACGGTGTTCTTCTGATCGCCGGTTCTGTACTACTGGTCTTCTCGAACAGATCCTGAAAACGTTTTCTCTGCACAAGCATCTCTTCATTCATCCTTATACTCGTTCACATAATGTTTGACATGTCAGGTATTCGGATGGTACCGATGTTCTCGATAGAAAACTCTACGGTATGGCGCGTGGAATGGACGCACACCTCACATCGCTGCATGACAGCATGACAGACGTCCTTGAGACAGGACCCATCGTTCCCATGATCGACATCGTACAATTTGCCGCTGTGGGAGGTGTAGGAGCACAGACTGGTGCTAAGATCCCTAAAGAAAAATCAGCCTTCACGCCAGAAGAGAAAAAGCTGCACAACCTCGACCGAGTTGCGCGAAACGCAATACTGACAACACTCAGTGACTCTCATCTCGGGAGGGTGCAAGACTGCAAGACGGCAAAAGAGCTTTGGGATGCCTTGGCTGTACTGAGCCAAGGAACCCCGCAGATCAAAGAGAACAAGCTCGAGTTAAAGATTCAGAAGTTTGATGCCTTTGCAATGGAGCCCAGTGAGACCATTGACGAGCTCAGCGTCAGATTTACAAATCAAGTCAATGTTATCAACGGGCTAGGGAAGATGTTCACCAACAAAGAGATGAACACTAACATCTTAAGAGCGCTACTTCGACAGAAGTGGCTTCCTTTTGCTACTTATTTACGTCGCTCTGATCTTAATGCTCTAACTCCTTATGTTATATTTTCAGAACTGAAAACGGAGGAATTTGAGCATAGCATACCCCAACGATGTTCCAGCGCTCCAGCTGACACTCAGATTGACCATGCTTTCAAAGCAACAGTCAGCAAAACTGGAGCCAAAACCATTTCTTCCAAAGGCAAGGCGTGCAATGCAGCCGAAACAAAGTCATCCGAGATGTGCGCTCATCGACCAACTTGCGCTGATGGCTCTCAAATATCAAAGAGAGAAGGAGAGAGTCAGAAAGCTGAAAAAATACCACAGAGATTCTCCCTCAGGTAAGAAAGATTATCAGAAAAGGGAAGAACCTAATCCTTCTACTGAATGCAGGAACACTGAGCCTGCTGCTAGCCCATCCAAAGAATCAGCTGGAAAGAACAGCAGAACATCTACGTGTTACAACTGCAAGAAGGAGGGACATTATCAGTAAGACTGTCCCGAACTCTCAGCTGCTCAACGAGCAGAACGGCAGGCCAGACGAGAGAAATTTGCCCGTAGGAGGCAGGCCTATATAGCCGAAGATATATCCGACAACTCAATTGAGGAGGATACATTTATGTATTCTTCTGAGGACGAAGCTGCATTCATCGCAGTTGAGATCGGAGAGACGGTTCCTGAAGAATCGGCTGAATACTGTCTGATGGCCGGAGAAGAGGCTGAGGTAAACTCCAAACTTAACATAACCTCTTCTTCACACAGCACACACGACACGTGCTCGGTCACAGATGATCCTCTAGATGCGGTACAAGCCTACGATGGTCTGCTAGAGGAACAGATTCAGCTGAGCAGAGAGTTCAGCAGAACGATTCAGGAACTGGAACAGGTAAAGGCTGAGAATCAGAGACTTTCTTCTGATTGTCAGGTCTCTACTGAGTCGGAGAATCTGGTAGCGAGACTGAAGGAAGAGATTGAGTCTCTTATGACTAAGTCTCAGCTTCAAGAGACTCAGATCTCAGTTCTGACTAAGGACAAATTCTGAGAAAGAGACTGAAATAGCCCAACTCAGTCAGAAGCTCATAGACGTGCAAAAAGATTATGACTCACTCAGAAGGAGTGACGAGGTCTGGCGAGGGCTGATGACTGAACAATACCTAGGAGCTAAGGAGAAGCTGGAAAGCATGCTTAGAGCACAAAGGCCAACTGTCCTGAAAGAAGGTCTTGGCTATACTCACGAAGCTTCCACTTCAAAAAGCTCAGATATGCTGGCTGACAGGTTCGTCAGAGGAAAGGTGCAAGCTACTGACACCACACCTCAGGCGAAGAATAAACAGAAAATAGTTGCACCTCAGCCGAGCAGCAAGAAGCAACTGACCAAAGGTTCCAGCCCCAGGACACCACGATCAAACTCAGGGGGAACCAAGAAGGTCAGGTGGGCGGAACAGTACAATGAACCACTGTATGAGCACCCGGCTCAGTACGGTTCGTACTACTATGAGCCTAGGGTCAGGAGAAGCGCAAAGACTCAGAAGAAGAAAGCTCCTGAACCTAGAATCATCAGAAAGTCAGTATCTCTAGGTCCTGTGGAGAAGAAAACTGACAAGGTTCAGAAGAAGAAGTCTCAGACTTCTAAGGTTCCTAGACATATATGGGTTCCGAAATCACCCACTAACATGTTAGGACCCAACTGAACCAAAGGGTACCTAAAAATGCTTCTGTTTTGCAGGTGCATAAGGACCTTTGGATAGTGGACAGCGGCTGCTCGAGACACATGACATACTAGAAAAGCCTGCTGACCAACTACGTACAGGAAGATGGTCCCAGAATTGAGTTTGGTGACAACTCAAAAGGCTACACAAGGGGATATGGAACGCTGAACATTGGGACTGCTTCAGTTCCAAGAGTAACATATGTTGAAGGACTTCAACATAATCTCCTTTCGTCGATCCATTGCGTGACAATCTTAACAGAGTTATCTTTGACGCTGGTTTCTGTGATATTGTTGATAAATCTATAGGGAAAACAGTGTTATCAGGTTCGCGGCAGAAGAATTTATATGTTGCTAACTGGAAAACCGCAGAACCTGAGGCTTGCTTGCTAGCACAGACGAAATCAAGTGACAAGTCGGGATGGCTATGGCACAAGAGACTCAGCCACCTGAACTTCAAGACTATGAACAAGCTAGCCAAGAACTCCAAAGTCAGAGGACTGCCCAACGAATCGTTTATCATAGATAGAAATTGTGAAGCATGCCTGAAAGGAAAGCAGACAAAGAAAAGCAATCCACCTATTCCTTCACCTTCCACTGATGGAATCCTTCAACTACTGCACATGGACTTATTCGGGCCAGTCTCTCCAGTGACTATAAGAGGCAAGAAGTATGCCCTCATCGTTATTGACGACTACTCGAGATATACTTGGGTCATCTTCATCGCCAACAAATCTGATGTTCAAACTGAGCTACCCAATCTGCTGAAGAAACTCAGTGTGGAAAATGACATCAAGATTCAAAGAATTCGCTCAGATAGAGGAACATAATTTCTCAACTCAGTAGTTAAGGAGTACTGCGATAAAGAGGGAATTCAGCACGAGACATCAGCTGCTCGCACCCCTCAGCAGAACGGACTTGCTGAACGCAAAAACAGAACACTCAAAGAAGGAGCAAGGACGCTCCTAGCAGACTCTGGACTACCCTCAAAGTTTTTGGCTGATACTACTGACACTGCCTGTTATACTCAGAATCGCTCTTTACTTACACAGCAACACATGAAGACACCCTACGAATTATGGAAAGGGAGAATTCCTTCTATTTCTCATTTTCATATTTTTGGCTGTCCTTGCTTTATCCATAATAATGGGAAAGATCAGTTGAAGGTCTTTGATAGCAAATCTGATCAAGGAGTATTCTTAGGATACTCTCGAGTCGATAAAGCCTTCGAGTCTTTAACTATCGGACCCTTTGCGTGGAGGAAAGCCCTCATGTTGTTTTTGATGAGTTTGTTACCGAGAACGGGAAAATACGAGACAAATGCCGAAGATGTCGGCGAGCAAGCTACGGGATCTCGCACTAATCGATAAAGCCGAAAAGATCCAAGCATTGTTGGGATGATGAGTCGGACGATGAAGAGATTCAAACTCGAAGAACAAGCGATGTAGGCGACCTCGGTTGATTCTACCGAACATAATCAACAACGAGTAACAACGGTCGATGAGGAAGCCCCCGTGGTAACCGAGACCTCTACCGAGAATATAAACTCGGGGGAACGATTAATGTTCCCGAGCTAAATGCCCCCGAACACGGAAACTCGGTAGATCCTAACCTTCTTACTTGAACCGCTACGATCCACAAAACAAGTACAACTGAAATGCCTAACACACCTACTGACTGTGCAGAAGTAGTATCAGAAGAAGAAGCCAGACTCAGACGATCATGGCTTGACGCTCATACCTCAGATCTCATCATTGGAGATCCATCAGCAACTATAAGAACAAGATCTAAATTAAGTCAAGGAGAAAGCTCACTCTATTCTTGTTTCTTGTCTACGTAAGAACCTCGGTCCAATAGAGGACGCACTCAATGATCTTGGCCCGGATCATTGCCATGCAAGAAGAGCTGAACCAGTCCGTCAGAAACGAAGTTTGGGAGCTTGTCGACAGACCTAGACATCAGCACGTTATTGGCACTAAGTGGGTCTTCAAAAACAAGCGTGATGAAAACAACGTCATCGTCAGAAATAAAGCTCGACTAGTTGCCAAGGGTTACTGTCAAGCAGAGGGAATCGACTTTGATGAAACATTCGCTCCAGTCGCAAGATTGGAAGCCATTCGTCTTTTCCTAGCTTGCGCAACGCATCAAGGATTCAAAGTATATCAGATGGATGTAAAGTTAGCTTTTCTGAACGGCGTACTGAAGGAAGAAGTCTACGTGGAACAACCGCCTGGCTTTCAGCAGGGACATCAGGTGTACAGACTTCGAAAAGCTCTGTATGGCTTAAAACAAGCATCCAGGGCTTGGTACGATACCCTATCAGACTTTCTACTTCAGAAAGGTTTTCAGAAGGGGACAGTAGATCGCACCTTGTTCAACATAAAGTTAGGAGATGACATCATACTGGTGCAAATCTACGTGGACGACATCATTTTCGGCTGCAGAAACGTGACTATATGTCAGCAATTCGAGAAAATGATGAAAGAGAAATTCGAGATGTCCATGATGGGAGAGATGAATTATTTCCTTGGATTTCAAGTAAAACAATCACCTGAAGGAATTTTCATAAATCAAGCCAAATACACTCGATATCTTCTCAAGAGATTCGGCTGCGACTCTAGCAAGCCAGTCAAGATCCCCATGAATACAAATTTCAAAATCGATCGAGACAAAGAGGGAGCTTCTGTTAACTCTACTGATTATAGAGCTATTATTGGTTCTTTATTATACTTAACAGCTAGCCGACCTGACATAACTTATGCTGTAGGTGTATGTGCAAGATTTCAAGCGGATCTCAAGCAAAGTCATCTAGACTCAGCAAAGAAGATTCTGCGATATCTAAGAGGAACACCTGACGCTGGGTTATGGTATCCTGCTGATGATAATCTTATACTGACAGGTTATTCTGATGCTGATTATGCAGGATGCAGGATAGATCAAAAGTCAACCTCTGGAACGTGTCAGTTCCTAGGCAGCAAGCTGATATCTTAGTTTTCAAAGAAACAACACTCAGTAGCAACGTCCACTACTGAAGCTGAGTACATGGCTGCTGGAAGTTGTTGTGCCCAGATCATTTGGCTTCAGCAACAACTGAGAGACTATGGTATAACTCAGAATGAAGTGCCCATCTACTGTGACTCCGCAAGTGCTATTGCAATAACTCAGAATCTAGTTCTCCATACGAGATGCAAACACGTGGATATTCGACACCACTTCATCAGAGACCATGTCGAGAAGAACGATATCAGAATGGAGAAAATCCATAATGACAAGCAAAGGGCAGACATACTGACCAAACCACTAGCTGAGAACAGATTCAGAGAATTATCAGTTGAGCTAGGTCTACTGGATCCTACTGAATCGTATCAGTAGAAGACAATCAATTGGTATCAGTAGAATCCAACTACTGATAACAACAATTGGTATCAAGTATAAGGAACCAGTATGACAGGTCAGAAAACTCAGTACAGTGATTCTGTCGGGAGAATCAAACTGTACACAGTAAGGGGGAACGTGGTCATCAGCACGTCAACCATCCTCCTTAGTTTTAACGGTAACCAGCTGATCGTAAAAGTTCAGCTGAAGAGGTTTGCGTAGTATTACATACTTAAACTTTTTCAGAAGCATGCTCACATTTATTATATCAGTCGATTGCACTCAGTAGTTAATGAGCATTTATTTCCCGCCATTAATATTTTTAAGGATAGGTCAGTAGGAAACCGTTCTTATTTAAAATGACCTAGTCTTTAATGCTGCCTGCAACGCATTTAATGCATGTCTTTTCACTTACTTTAACTGCGCATTATCCTACGTGGGTCTAGATTATATGCGGCTTAGGTAATCATTCCTTTTATATCATTAAATCTCAGTCGTCTATTAGATTGAAAGATTAAACCCTAGCCGTTCGATCTAAACGGTTTATTTTGCATGATCTTATAAAATCTTTCATTGTCCTTCTTCGTCTCACTTTCTCGCCATTTCCGATCTTAGAGCTCACTCATCTGCAAATTTTTTTTCTCCGAAAATCTAACTACTTGCATTTGATATCCCTCAAGCTCTAAATATTTCGGTAATATCTTTATCTCTGTTTTAAGCTTATACTGACTTACTCTATTTTCAAGTGCTAACGAGTTTTGATGCAGATACTAATGGCGACAGTACAGACACCCACCAATATCGATGAAATCATCATCTCTCGCATCCAGTTTGAGCCGACCATGGCGCTTCGCCAAGTTGATCTTCCGTACTTGGCGCCCGTATTCACCGCCCTTGAGAATTCTGGACTAGAGCTCTCGTCTCCAAGCAACCCCGTGCTTATTTGCCCAGACAAGTGGCGGAAGTCTACTACAACTGGAGAACCCTAGATTCAGGGGTTGAGGAATCTTCATTTGCCTTCATGAAGGAAGTAGTACCCAAATCGTGGGATGCTAGTAAGCACGTCATCAACATCAGGGATGCTCTGGAACTAGCATTCGATCTTTCTGCCGAAGGAATCTCTCCTATAGGCTATAAGGAGAAGGAGATGAACTCATATGTTCAGAAGTTCTGTGGAAGGAAGGATATCACCTTCAAGACAGAGCTGCCGAAGAACATTCTGCTAACACAATACAGAGGGCTCGCATATATCGTATCTCATATCCTCACGAGCTCAGCAGGTTCCTACGATCAACTATCCAAGCCACGAATCCAGCTGATGATGGCCATTAATGATGGAGTCCAAGTTAATTGGACGGACTATTATGTAGCCGAGCTGAAGGCTCAGGCTCAGAAGTTCACAGCCTCGCCCACTGGACAGAGAAGCTTAATCAGTGTGGGGAAGCTGCTGTATGGGACGAAGATGTCCATACTTATCGAGCAATCAGTCTCGAGAAGTTCAACTTTTGCTGACTCCAGATACTTTGACAGCAAACTTATTAAATTCAAGACGAAAGCCGCTGCTGAGAAGTCTATCGGGCGAGGGCCGCCTGAACCGAAGAGAGTAGCCTCTGATTTGCCCCCTCGCGCCGACCCATCCAAGAGGAAGAGGCTTACTAAGACTGGACCGTCTGAGGTCTCAGTAGTACAAACTCAACAAGCCTCTCCCCCACCCACTCAAGAAGAATAGGTCCTAGACTCTGACACCGGCATTGAGGGTGCCACGTTAAAGGACAAAGTTCAGTGCATTAGTTCTGAGGAGACTCAGTCGGACGTCAAGGTACCGACTGAGGAGACTTCCTCTGAGTGGACAGCCTTACACTCCACTCATCTCCGAGCTACAGGAGAAGTACATGCTCAGATCCCTGAGATCTCTGAGCATCCTGACTTAGTGGAGATAGCAATAAAGGCTAGGACACAAATGTTACTGAGGTTCCTCAGCTGGGACATTCTCGAGGATATTATCAGGACCCAGTCAGCTTTGTCCTTGCTTACTGAGGAGCAGGAATTGCAATCAGCCATCGGGTTCGGGAAACCGGCTGACCTTGCGTCCTTTGAAGACTTGAGGGCAGCGATGCTTTATCTACTGAGCATGCGCTCCTCAGTTCCCGGTGACAGCCCTTCGCCTCCATCTCATCATGGCGATGATAAAGATGACAAGGATGATGAAGAGATGGAACAAGCACCACCCAAGGATGCAGAATTGGGAGATTCTGCTGAGGGTTCCACTCCCCGCGAAAAGGGCCAATCACCACCTCTTTCCAAATCAGGTGAAGCCCCTGTTGCCTCGAAGCCGAGTCGAGCGCAACAACTCGCGATGTCTAAGCAGAGGCTCGGAACCAGCTCATACCAGATAAAACCAATAGGTTCCATGACCTCCAAGTCGGTCAATAAAGCTATCAGGCGCCAAGGTGACAAGAATCGTCTCCTCGCCAAAGACGTGCATCTCAAATGGGCTCAATACACTAAGGCCCAGACTGAGAGCGTCGACCGATTGACCGAAGGGGTTAAGAAGGCCTCAAAAGCTCCTACTCCTCAGCTTAACATTCAGGAGATCGTTGAGGCAGCCCTTTCAGCTCAGAAGGCAGACTTAGCCGCTCAGAGTCAGCAGCTCTTATTGGCTCGGCGAGAATCTTTCTACGAGCAATGACTCGACTTTCGCGGCAGTCCAGGCCACCATGGACGAGAGAAACAAATTGGTCGCCTCTAGTCTTCAATCAGCCATTACGCAACAGGCTGCGACACTAAAAGCCATTCAGAAAGAAATGACAGAGTCTCACGATCAGTCTCTGCTGAAACTCCGTCAGGAGTCAGCTGCTCAACTGAAGACATTTAGAGCTGATCAGGAAAAAAACTGGGAGCAGTATTGCGACCTGGTCAAGGATTTTGAGGCAACTGCTACCCAAATCAAAGATTCTGTATATAACTTGGAAAAAGACGTGAAAGCCATCCGCACTCACCTCTCCCAGGCTGATGATGCCAAAAAGGGGGAAGGAGATGTAAAAGAAGAAACTGAGGCGAAACCGGCTGTAGTAGAGATTATTGAGGGAGATAATAAGGGGGAAGGAACCAGCTCTGCACCTCAAGGAGAAGGTTCAGCCGCTCAGGCTGAAACCAGTTCAGCTGTACTCCTCCTGGAGTATACCCCTCTCCGACCGACTGTGACTGAGGCAGTTCCTATCTCATCTGCTCAGCACATCGAGGACATAGCTCGTTTCCTCGATCAGGAGGATGAAGAAGAGCCTTAGCAACTGCCACCGCAAAGGCCGGGGAAGGAGACTACAACTGAAATCACTCCTCCATCTTCCCCGACGCCCAAATTCAAAACTAAAGTGGAGCAGGAAGCCTATGATCTACAAATTGCTCAATAGCTACAAGATAAGCTAGATCATGAGCACCAGCTAGAAGAGGCGAAGAAGGGTAAGAAGCCCAAGAAGGTAGTTGGCAAGGCTGCCAAGGGCAAGGCCAAAAAGATAGAGGAACTGAAGAAGAAAGCTCAAGAGGAGCTAGCCAAAGCTCTAATTACTGAAGTCCAACCAACAACTCAGAGTTACTACACTTCAACTCTTACACCTGAGCAGGAGGCCGAGGACAGAGCTACCTGGGAGGCAACGCTGAAAGGACTAAGTCTCCGGAGAGGAGATGCTAGATCAGCGACCCTCAGAGAGAAGAAGAGGTTGGCTGACATGGCTAAGATGATTGCTCTATCTGATAAGCCAGCAGCTGATCTGAGAAGGCAGATACCCAGAGGATCTAAGTACAGGAGAGCAGCGCCCAGAGCACCTTATATCAAGAAGGCTCCTGTCTCTCACATAGATAAATGGGTGCCTGCTGAGGTGAATGATCAATGGGAGGAACTCAAGGAGGAATTCATCAAGGGCTTTTATGTATGGGGTTACTACCCTTCTGAGCAACCAGTTGATCAGGCATTTGATGAATTCATGCATCAATACAACGCCAAGCTCAGAGATCAGCTCCTGGAGATAATGAAGAAAGAGAATATCCCTTTTCGAGCTCCAGCCTTCAGGCGCATTCCACCTCCGAGGACAACTCGCGGAGTTCTATGCACTAAGGAAATAGAAGACGAGATCATGGCAGCTGCATATCACTTCGATCTGAGCGAAGACCACCCTGAAGATCTCGAGGAAATCCAGACACTGAGAGCCAGAATCTACAAGTATTATGGTCTGGATCCTCCAGCTGATATGTCAGCGGACTTCAAGAAGCGGATGCAGAGATTCGGACGTCGCCGGTGATCTTCTTATCTTACCGTAATAGTAATAGAAACTTTGTAATCCTCTGTCCGTATATATTATCAGTTTCTATTGCTTGCCAGACAATTACTCATTGTCTTACGGCTTTTGATTGTGTTTTCACGACTGATCACTGAAGTGATCTGACACACACTCACACATAACCGTTTCTCGGATTTTGCCTATCTCTCTACTGAACTTATTGAAGTCAACTAATCACTTCATCTTGGTCGAATCCTCGAGATCAATTAGGGGAAATTACGGTCGGTAGTCTAGTATTCCCGGTTCTTATTTTATAGGGGTTTTGGCATCATCAATTAGGGGGAAATTGTTGGGTTATGAGTCAGTAGATGGTATTCAGCTGATTAGTGGTTAAAATAATATTGGGGGAAATCATAGTAGTACTATGGAATTGAAGATCCCAAAACCCAGCTGATATCAGTAGTATAGTGTCGATAGGATTAGCTAATGTATAGGCTAGACTTTTCGTAGTTGTTTATCTTTTGTCTAAATCCTGTACGGGGTAAACTGTTGGACTGATCTTCTGACGAAGTTACTTTCCAGAACCCCACGTCATCAGTGTAATCGCTTGCATTCTTCTAACTTCAGCTGTATCTGACCTCAGTAGGAGATACCCATCAGCTGATAGTTATCAGCAGAAGAACATAATGCAAAGCTCAGTACCTTCGCAGTCATCAGCTGACCCACCAAAGCCCTATCAGCTCGTCAGCCGACTCAGCCGAAGAAGACAAAGACTGTCTTGAGTCTACTGTATCCGACAGAAAACGACCCAGTCGTATAAGTCTTTTCGAAGTTCAGCAGAAGATCATACGAGGATGTGGACTAGTCAACCCTAATATCTGACACATTCTCACCTACCACAAACCTCGACCAATGAGAAGCCGACAAGCTTTATCTACTCCAAACAACTAAAGCCTGCTCTCATGTACAGTATTAACTGCCCTGCTGCAACAATTCGAAATTATGGCCGTTTTCTTTGGAAGCTTGTGACACGTGACATCGTCTTCTCCAACGGACATATGCCTGCTCACAACTATAAATAGAGAAGAAATCCGAGCTCCACGCACGGGATTCACAAGGGAAAACGCTCAAGCATTCAAACACTCTAGCAAACTTGAAAGATCATCCAGCGAAGAACTTGCCTTCATAGAATATTTCTAGTTCTTCACTCTAGAGTTATTTTTAGATCCCTTTCTTCTCTAGCTAAGCTCATTGCCATATTTATAGCTTAGAAATTCGAAGGAGTTCACTTTCTGTGAATTGTTCTTACTGTAAGAACTCATTCTAGTTGGAGATTATCCCCACCCTTCAAACTTCGGTTTGATTTGTAAAGTCGCTAAGGACTATAACTTAGAAGGGTCTGTCCAGTGCACAGATTCCTTGCTGAGACTTGCTCAGATTAATCAACAAGTTCTCCTGCCTTGTCAGGACCGTGGACGTAGGATCTTGCGTATCCGAACCACGTTAAATTGCTTGTGTTATTTACTATTTTATTGCATTGCATACAAACTGGTTTAAAATCATATCTTTGCATAAAACGTATTTATAAAAGCGCACCAGCCAAAAGAGTTTGATTTGCGAAAATACGTTTTCAAACAGAGACGAATCTCCGGGCCCCACACACTTATCCGCACAAACGTCTCCGACTGAGTTTCAACAACTGACTTAAGTCAGTAGAAGAGCTCAGTAGTTGACACACTCTGACCCGTGATCGAAGGTTAATATCTGGCACTGTTCATCAGTCGCAACCTACAGCTCAGTTGTCCTTCACGTTCTGAGAAAAAGAAACTGTGATCAGGTGTATTCACCCCCCCCCCCTCTACACCTGACTATCGTCTCCGGACCAACATTGTTTCATTCTAAAAATGACAAGTTTTCTACACACAATTATCTACTTTCTTTTTATGGGATGCACTCATTCACTCACACCTAACAACGCTCCTTAATATACGTGCCGAAAAGAAAGGAGACAAACTCAACGGTACTGAGGGAGTACAATAATCTTCGACTATACAAAAGAAAACTACTAATCTAATCTTGTGATAAATCTGATGGATAAAGTTTTCGGTCGTGTATAGGGATTAATACAGAATTAAGGAGGATTAAGGTGGACAAAATCTGCAATTTCATAAAGTGGGGAAATGAGAAATCTATAATTTAGGAGGCGGAATGATAAATTTTTTAAACAATATATAAAATTTGGGATTCTGTATAATTTACAAAACGATAATCCCACCTGCGTCTATTAGATTCCCTGCCCATGTGTATAATCTCCATGTAGGTAGTGTTTAGAAAAAAAATTTATAAGCAGTTTTTAGCTACTTGTTTTAAAGTTGTTTAAGTTGGTTTTAAGCAAAAGTTATTAATGTTTGCAATACGAAAATAGTATTTGGGGTCTTCGGGAATAGTGTTTAGGGTCTCCGGGAATAGTCTTTGGGGTCTCCGAGAATAGTGTTTGTGGTTTCGATGAATAGTGTTTGGGGTCTCCGTAAATAGTGTTTGGGGCCTTCGTAAATAGTGTTTAGTGTTTGTATGAATAGTATTTGGGGTATTTGGGAATAGTGTTTAGGGTCACGAATTACATATAAAATATAACTTTGAAATATAATAATATAAACATATAATTAAAGGAAAAAAAATACGACCTCTTCATGTTTTCCAAAAAATAACTTTGTTTATCAGAAAGAGTGATATCTACTTTCATGTTTCATGATGAGTTCATATTTTATTTTTTAAAGGTATATTTATATTATAAATTATTTCATGATATTATCCTTAAATCATGATATATTTGAATTATTTCGACGCCAACACCTCGAACTTTGAACCTTACAAGAGTTGTGTCATCAGCGCTCGATCTCGAGAAAGTCAACTAAAAAGGCAACAAAAAGTCAACAGTCAAAGCACATCGGGAAGCATGCCCAAAAAACTCAGAAATTTACCCCGGGAAACGTGCCCAGCGAAACGAGTTGAAAATCACGAAAGTCACCTCGGGAAGTGTGTCGAAAATCCCAAAAATTTTCCTCAGGATTCGTGCCTCGGGAAATACGCAAAAAGCAATTAAAATGTCCCCTCGAGAAACGTGATGAAAATCGCGAAAATTATCTTGGGAAACGTGCCTAAAAAATGTGTTGAAAATCTAAAAAAGTCACCTCGGGAAACATGCCCAAAATCTCAAAAAGTTGCATCGGGAATCGTGCCCAGAATATCGAAATCTTCATTGGGAACTTGCCTCGGAAAATGTGTCAAAAATCAAGAAAAAGTCACATCGGGATGCGGTTCGGTCGATCCCGATGAACTATTCATCGAGACCCCAAATACTATTCCCCTAAACCCCGAGCACTTTTCCTTAAACCACAAATACTATTCATCTAAACCCCCCAATACTATTCATCGAGACCCTAAAACGTCGGTTTAGAGACATGAAAAGTCAACTATGAAGGGGGTGTCGAAAATATCATGAATAACTTTGAAATATAATAATAGAGACATATAATTACAGAAAAAAGAAATTACGACCACTTTATGTTTTCCGAAAAATGAATTCGTTTTTCAGAAAGAGTAATATGTACTTCCATGTTTCATGAAGGATTCATATTTTATTTTTTAAAGGTATAGTTATATTATAAAGTATTTCATGATATTATCCTTAAATCATGATATATTTCATTTATTTCGACACCAAACCTCGAAATTCGAACCTTACAAGAGTTGTGTCGTCAACACTCGAACATGAGAAAGTCAACTAAAAAGTCAACGAGCAAACCACCTCGGGAAACGTGCACTAAAACTAAGAAAATTACATAGAGAAATTGACCTTGGGAAACGTGCCCCATGAAACGAGCTGAAAAGTACGAAAAAGTTACATCGGGAAGTGTGCTGAAAATCAACTAAAAACAACTTAATTTTTAAAAAAGCAGTATAATAAACATTCTCATATACTGTTTTTCAATTTATTTTTCATGTTCTGATTTTGAAAAACACCCATCTGACAAGCTTATGAGCTTCTGTTTATTCTGACTTATTTTAAGCTTAGAAAAACAAATGTCCACATTCCAAATATTAAAAAAAAAAGTGTTTCAGCAGTGAAAAAATCCATAAGCTGCTTACTTAAGTTGTTCCAAATGTTGTCTTAGGGGGTGTTTGCAACAATTTAAATTTTAGAACTTATAACTTAATTTAAGGAAAAAATCAATATTTAGTATTTGCAACAACTTATAAGTTGCAAAATTATCTAAATTTAAAGTGAATAAGTTGAAGTTGTTTAAGTTGGCTTCAACCAACTTCTTCAACAGGACGACATATTTGTAATACTGAATAAGTGTAATTTGAAGCTGCAGTTCTAAATTTTAAATAAGCTACTATAGTATAAAATTTGCAATCACTATTATTTTGACTTTTCTAATTTTAAGCGGTATTTGCAAACACTATCTTATATTTATCTAAATTACAACTTTTACCAATTTCTTAAATTAAGAACTTAAGAAAATTTAAACTATTACAAACACCAATCTATCACGAAAGAAAATTCATTGACCTGCCCATTTTTAATTATGACCCGAAAGGAAAGGGACTTTCATTAGAGACATAAATAAAATAATCATTCCAAGAATTCTATGCCATTACTGAAGTCAAGTCAATTAAGTCAAACGCCACAAAATTTACGGCAAATACACATATTCTTCCTATAGCTCTTAACTGCATTGACCGTAACATTGAAATTTGATAATACAGTGGAATTTTATTTGATTCAATGCTACATTTTCTATACGCTGCAAGCAATTTCCACATCCTGTTTCTGGGTGTTTGGAATAGCTGAAGTTTATTGATAAATATTTAAAGCTGTTGATTTGAGAATTTGTAGGTATTTGAAAATAAGTATTGAAAGCTGGTGAAGGTGGAGAAAATATTATTTGAAAAACTGATGATATTAGTAGATTATTTTAAATTTTTAAGTAAAATATTCATTTTACCCTCAACCTTATTAAATATTATAATTTATAATAAATAAATAAATATTATTTATTTTTATATTATATAAATTTATAATATATCATTTTAACATAAACATATCATACTATTATATTTTAAATATTATTTATTTGCTTAACTAAGAAATATATCATTTTAACATAAACATATCATACTATTTATAATATATCATTTTTATATAATTTTAATAATTACTTAACTAAGAAGTAATTATCATTAATGAAAATAGAAAAAATATTAATTTAAAATTTAAAATTTTCAGAACCCGCTATTTTAATTAATATATATTTAATTTTAATAATAATTATTTCATTAAACTTGAAGAATTTATAAATAATAAATATAAAATAATTTTTATCAAATTACTAACTAATATATTAAAACATAATTATAATTAAATTTGTAACTAAGAAAAATATTAATTTTAAAATTAATGATTTTTTTAGAATTATAGAAATATTTAAAGGATAAAATAATTCAATAAATTAAATAAGCTGCTTAAACAGCTTCTCTATCTTTGGTATATTTGGTAGGGAATTTATGCTGAAAGATTAGTATTTCAAACACTGCAGCTGCAGTTGAAAGTTGTTCCAAATACCATTTAAGTCTTACCGAGAATAAAATGTATACATATAAATTCTTCCAACTTCCAGTCATACGTAAATAATTTATTAATATGTTTTTAGCCACTTTTTATAATTTATATGCATTAATTTAGTCCATTAGTAAATATCTAGTTTATGTAATTTTTTGGATTTAAAAAATCTCGACTTATTAATTTTCTCTATATTTTTTTATTTTACTCTTTTATAAAAAAGAATATTTGAAGGGCAGTTACTCTCCCAATTACTACAAATGCACTCAGTCAGTCGGCTTACACAATTTGATGATAATTGCTTGTTTTATAAAAAAAAGGAAAATAAAAAAGTTTGTATGCTTCATTTAACTATTGTCTAGGTTTCTTTTAATATAAAAATTAAGAAAAATGTTAGATATCTATAAGGAGGTATTCATGTCCATTAAATTATATTAAAATTGTTATATTAAATTGAAAGGAGAGTATACAAGTGTAGTGAGTCAATTCAAAATAAAATAAAATTGGACAATTAGAATATGATAGGAGTATATTTATTTAGTTCAATTTGTAAAATGTTAATAATATGTAGTAGTCATGATTTAGCCCATTTTTATTTTCAAAGTTAAGAATGAAAATATGTATACTTAACATTTGTATATTAGAAATAGTATTGTGCAAATCCCTACCATGTCAACATGAGCATAATACCTCAAGAATTGAAAGTAAAACCTAGAATCATAAATGAAATTGAAATTAAATTATCATAATTTATGACTGCATTTCTTCTTTGCTAAATCATAATTGAAGAGGTGTCAGCACATATAGTAGTAGTTGCTTGTGCCCATAGGCTAATGATAGCGGTCACCCTTTATTCCAGAACAAACACTTCTCTCTCTTCCTCAAAATAAGGGCAAAAACCCACAGAATTGAGGCGCATGTCGATTTTTTCTATGTTTCCTTGTCCTCTTCACGAATCTCTGCCTTAAGGCCGGCATCATTATAGAAGCTTTTGGCCTAATCTCCATTCACTAAAATCACATATTGACAGAATAAAGTTTTAAAAAGAGAGAGAGAAATAGCGCTATTATTCCGGTGTATATAAAAATCAAATCTTCATTTCTTCCCTTCACTCTCATTACAATACTTGTAGCATTATGGATTCGGATCTTATTCCGGGTCTTCCGGCTGATTTGGGTCTGGAGTGTCTGATCCGAGTTTCTCACCACGACTTATCTTCTGCCGTCTCAGTCTGCCGGAGCTGGAAGCGGGAGATTCACCTTCCCGAGTTCTGGCGCCGCCGGAAACACTCCGGGTTGACCCGGAGAGTCGTGGTTACGGCTCAGTCCCGAGTCGACCCGACCCGGAGCGGAAGGAAGTTTGCGGCAGTTCCGTCTTATAGGCTAACTCTCTGCGAGCCGGAAACGGGTTTCTGGGCTGATCTCCCGCCGATCCCGGGTCGACCCGACGGGTTGCCGATGTACTGCCAGCTGGTCGGGGTCGGGTTGGACCTCGTGGTGATGGGCGGGTGCGACCCGGAGACGTGGAAGGCTTCGTCCGCCGTCTTCATCTATAACTTCGTCTCCGCCGCGTGGCGGCGCGGCGCCGACATGCCGGGCGGCGAGAGAATGTTCTTCGCGTGCGCGTCGGACGACGCTCGGACGGTGTTCGTGGCTGGCGGCCACGACAGCGAGAAGTGCGCGCTGAGGTCCGCGGCGGCGTACGACGTCGCCGCCGACGAGTGGCGGCGCATGCCGGACATGGCGAGGGAGCGCGACGAGGCGGAGGGGGCGTACCACGGCGGCGCCTTCCACGTCATCGGCGGCTACCCGACAAACATGCAGGGCAGATTCGAGGCGAGCGCCGAGTCATTCCATGGCGCCTCGTGGCAGTGGGGCCCGGTCGAAGAAAACTTCCTTAACTCCGCCACGTGTCCGAGGAAGTACGTGGACAGTAGGGATGGGAGACTGCTGACCTGCCGCGATGCTGACTTGGCAGCACGTGAAGGATCGACGTGGCGCGCGGTGGCTGAGCTGCCGTCCGACGTGAGAAATTCCGCATACGTGGCGGCATGGCCGGGGAAGGTGGTGGTGATCGGATCGGAGAGATTTGGGGCGCCGTACAACGCCTTTGTATTGGACTTGGAGAAAGGCAAGTGGGAAAGAGTGGATGCAGAAGAGGAATTTAGTGGGCATGTTCAATCCGGATGTTGTTTGGAATTGTAGGTCAATTTTGATGTTTGGAATTGTAGGTCAATTTTGTAGCTCATTATGGAATATAATAGTTCAAGAATTGCCCAATTTAATGTCCCATTAAGATTTTACTATCCAATTTTGTGCCCCATTAAGATTTTATTGGTGATCAAAATATTGGAATTGCTCAGATTTAAATTTAGATTCAATTACGGGATGTATGTAGATCTTCAATTTTAAGAAGAGTGAAATCTACAACACCCTCAAAAAAGGGTGTCAATTAAGACTTAAGAAATTAGCGAGTCTCACTATGAAGACAAATATATCTATATTATCTCACTCAAGCTAATAGAAGGAATCTGCTACAAGATTTTCCAAAAGAAAGAAAAAATATAGTAAAAATTGGTAATGCTACTTAATTCTCATGCAGTTGTACAACACCTCACCAAACTTCTGAAACATATGCTTTTTCAAGTACATCTTCTCCACCTTCTCTCTCCCCCTCATCCCCATTTCTTGCCTAGCTGCTGGATTCTCAAGCAAGAACTCAAGGTTTCTTGCAAGAACTTGAGCTCCCGGACGCCCCACAGCATGGAGCAGACCCGATACGTTGTGTTCAACAATCTCCTTCGTGCCTCCCGAATCAGTTCCCAGCACCTGCACCAAGTGAAAAGCTTGCCTGATAAAGGGTGATGGTGGTTATATATGTAAATAAATGAAGTTCAGTAGAAGATGGAGTCTATACTGGAAGTCCAAATGCCATGGCTTCAATTGTTACCCTCCCAAATGTCTCCCCAATTCCCTGCATATACATAATGCAATTAATCATATACAAGCCACTTAGCCATAGTTAGCTATCATAGCAAGAAAGATATAATATACTTACTTGAGAATTCATTACATAAACATCTGCAGCAGAGTAAAGGGAGGCGACCCGAGTTGTTGCTGGAGTCCATAGCACAGAATTGGACAAGTTTGAATGTGTTGAAAGATATGCAAGAAGTGTTTTCACATAAGGGACTTTATTACTTTTAGATCCCACTGAGCCAATGAGTATCTTAAGATTCTTCTGTTCCTTCAGCCCTCCTCTCTGGGATGATAACATTTTTCTCATGGTAGAATCTCTTGAATAGTAGTCATGATCTATTAATATTGAATCTTTGGGACCATATTTGTTCGGTTCTTGGCCTTGTTCGATCATTATACGTGCTGAATCCATAAGCAATAGCTGACCCTTCCCCGGGTTTATACTGCTCAAGGAAATAGCTAACATATCATCATCTGTTAGTCCCATTTCTTGTCTAACTGCACTTCTTAATAACTGTCTCTTTCCGAGCATCTCTGTTGTATTGAAAGTTGGAGTGTTCAACGAGCAGGAGATACCTGCTACAAAGGCTAGCTCATCATTGACAGAGAGTGGGACTAATGCAGGCTCATCTTTCAACTTGATGTTTTCTTCCTTACTCCAGGCTAACCACTGTTTGGATTGTTGTTCAGAAAGAAAAATCAACTTCTTTACGCGATTGAGGACATGCTTCGACCGGTCAAAGTACTCTCTTCTGTTCTCCATGATCCACCACAAGATTTGACTGGAACCCATTACAGTACGAGACAAGTATTGTTCTGAAATCACATGTAAGATGAAGAAGATGCTTTAGATATCTACCATGTCAGTATGTGTAACTATGTTTAAAACATGCAGATTTCATCACATAGTTGGAGACTTTGCTAGTTTGAGCCAATATCAACCAATTTAAGGCTGCTTGAACCATACTTCATTCAACTGATCAAGAAAGTTAAGAGACAATATTGGTAGATGAACAAGCCTAATTCCGCATACTAAAAAGCATGACAAAGAACTTAAAATGATAGCATGACATCATATTTTGAAATGCAGTACAGTTATCAAATTATCTCCAAAATTAGTCCTATTATGACATTTGCATATGGCCAAAAAAAAAAAAAGTCGTATCAGAAAGTCTGGACTTCAGACTACATGTTCCACATGCATATGAACACTAATTATCAGTTTCAATTTGCAGTATAGTCGAAAAATCTCAATAATGCAAACAAAGTTATAGAATGCATCATTAAGTGTTCTCACCTATCCAGGATGAACAAACAGCAGAACCTGCAATTATGAGATTTGCTCTCATGGCTACTTTGTAGCTTAGCTCTGTCTTGTCGACGAGCACTTTAATTTTTCTTCTTTTAAGTTCTGGCATCAAGCTGCCCTTTCTGTTCAGAACTATAACCGATATCGTAGCTCCACAGCTCAGAAACTCTGTAGCAAGCTCCATCATTGCAAGAGGAGCTCCTGTAGTGGTCAACTCATGGAAGATCAAAATAAACTTTCTCGACCAAACAAGGCGTGCAAATGCCCCCTTCCGGTCACAAGTGCCTGACCGTCTCTCAGGACTCCACTTCAAAATCGAATCCTCCACAGAGCCAAACGGGCCAACAAGGACTCCGTAAGTAGTATTTGTCTTGGGAATTTCTTCTTCTTGTACTTCACTTTCTACATCATGCGTCACAACATTCAGTTTACTAGAACTCTTAGAGTTACGCCTAGACTTCTTACTTCTTTTCTTCGAAGGCTTGCTTTTATTTTTCAAACTCCCACTTCCACTACCCACATTCTCCAAACTTGAGTTACTTGTTACTTTCTTGAGCTTAAGTAGTCCAGAATCAACAGTACCAATCAAGTCTCTCCTGTTACTCTTATGTGCTGCAATCTTCCCACCATTTGATTCACCTCCATATCCACCACTGAAGAGATCTTCCTTATTATCTCCATGAGCCCATCTTGATTGAAAATAGAATCCAGCATAAGCCCAAAGAGAGATCAAAAGCAACCAAAGAACTACTCGGTTGCTTCTAAAGCAATAAGAGAAAGGATAACCACCACTCCTCCCCTCTCTCTTCAGAGTTCGGCCGGAGTTTAACCTCCTAAAAGAAGGAGAGCCCCTCGGAGTTGACTTCCCCGACGAAGACGGTGATTTCAAGCCGCCACCACCACTAGGCCTCAATGGAGATAGCCTAACCATATTCACATCCTCCATCGCAAAATCTCTAATCACTCAACTATACGCACAAAATGCCGAAACAACCCCAACCTCAGATTGTTAGTCAGATTCTTGAATCTAAAATCCAAAGAAAAGAAACAGAAACTACTTTTCCTCTTTCCGTACTGCTAATCTGCAAATGCACAACACTAGCCTGCAAGTCTGCAACAGAAAACCAAAATCTCAAAGTATTTCAGCACTCCAAGTTGAAATCCCCTAATAGCATTTTACATCCATTTCAAATTTCAATCAATCCTTGACACTAGACCCACACAAATTCATTACTCCGAGCCACAAAATCCAAGAATCGCCGACACATAAAGAGAAAAGCGATCCGGAAAACTCACCACGATTAATTGAACTGGATGCCGATAGAATAGACTGCAGCTAAGATTAATGTGATCTTTGAAAAAAGTAGTGAGCAAGTGGTTGGAATTATTTACACGGGTGAAACTCGATGTTGATTACAGCAGAAGATCCAGGAGCAAGAATCTTTTTCTTCTTTCCCCACTAAACGCGGAGAAACGGAAAGATCTCGAGTGAAATTAGGATGCACCGACAATTCTAAAGTCAGTAGGTATTTGAACTCTTTTACTTTATTGTAGCAGCTCTCACTGCAGCTGCGGTAGATTCTACTTTAGAGAGAGAGAGAGAAAAGGTGGAGCAGCAGTAAGAAGGCGAGAGAGAGAGAGAGAGAGAGAGAGATGGCACGTGATTAAAACTGTAGAGGAAGCAGAGGAAGCTCGCTCGCATAAAGAGAAGTTTTGGGAATCAGCAAAGACGAACATAATTTCTAGTACTACTATATGATTAAACTTAATAAATGCACGTATATTTGTAGTCATTAGAATATTTATAAAGACATATAATTGCAAGTTAATTGACATTTCCACCCTTATGTAATGCCCGTATTTCATTCAAAAGCTAAACTTATTTAAGTTAATTAGGATAGAGATTAAACTGCCTATCAAGTAAAGTTAATCTAGCAACAAGGATTTGGTAGACCAAGTCAGCAACCGTCACTTCGCCTGCATAAGTAGAGTTCGTTTTGAATTGGAAATTTAAAAATTCGAAATATATATTTTTAAGTAAACATCTTACCAAATACTCCCACTGTCAGTGCAGTTATTTCGGCACGAAATTATTTATTGTGTATAAAGTACTAATATAAAATAATAGTATACACTAAATTATATTAAAATATTATTTTAAGTTAAAAAAAAACTAATGGAAAGAAATAATAAAAAAGAGAAATTGAACTAATAAAATGGGACAGAATGAAAATGGGCCTAGTATTTTGTTGAAAATTACAATATCAATTTTAGATCTTCCGAGGTGTCCAGGGCAACCAATTTCAGTGGGCCAATCTCATTTTTCGAGTAAAGCCCAATCTAGCTTATCCCAATCCTTCACAATCATCAGCCTAAACCAACCATAAAATCCTTCTGTTTCATTCGACCTACTCATTTTTTTCGATACAGAGATTCAAATGAGTGTTTGGTTGTGTAGATAAACCCTCCCCTTCTCCACCAAAAGAAAGCGTGGTTGGACGGCGCAGTTATGTAGTACTCTCCTTTAAAAAATTAATAAAGTCAAATAGACAATCCAAAAAAGAAAATGAGTATAATAGATAAACTAGAACAGACCAAAATGATCGAAGTCCATTGGGCTTTTCGGCCCAAAACCAATCGACCTGTTGAACCATCGCGTCGTAAAGGCTGGAACAATGATCCCTCCATCCCATAAATTATGTGCCATTTTAGAAGGGGGGAGGGGGGTGGTTTACAAGTTATGGCACTGTCTTGGTATTTTGATGCAATTTCTCATCAAAAAACATTAACTGCAAATTTCTTTAAAATCAACGTAACAAGTAGATATTTCTTCAGCCTCTTCAAAAACTTTCACCATATATATCAAGAACAATAAGAATGCAACTAAAACCATCAAGAAAGGCTCAAAGACTGCAATACCAGCAAAGCAATTTATTCTCAACCCAAGAATGTATATATATATATATAGAAACACAAATACCAACAGTGATTCATACGCAAAAAATAACTTAATTTAGAGTCGATTCAAACAGAATTACCAGAAAACTGCAAGATGACGAAACCTTGATCAGATAGATAATAAAGCAATAGCAGCAGCTGCACATAAATACTTGGTTATTCTTTCACACTTGTTATATTTTGGAAGAAGCTCCATTACAATCTTCTTGCAAGGTTCAGGTAAAGACTAATGCACAGTAACCTGCATGGGATGATTCAAATAATTCATTTTGCCTACTTCGCATCAAAACACCAAGATATGATCTTGCACTATTTGATTCACTTACAGCATAAAAGAACAAGGAACTGCCACCTGACAAGCTGCACTGTTCTTCCTCAAATTAAGCAGCATGATCAGGCGTTTTAAAGTACCTATATAAAAGTCGACGAGTTATGAAACTTGACACGGCAGATTTAGACATTTTACTCAAAGATGGCGAAAATGGGCAAACAATATGAGAATCACATAAAATCATGAAGAAAATTATGGCGACAAGGTTTATAACATCATTAGATACATAGGGCAATTATTATTTATCCTCTTTAAACAATATTTAACCTCATTTTGCCTGCCCCAACCTCTGTAACAAAACCAGAAAGTAACAGAAGAAAACCAGAAAACTTATTTGATAACAGACAAAAGAAATTAAAAACCATAATGGAAATAGAATTTAAAAGCCATTACCTAAAATATCTCACGTATATGCAGTAGCCCATAGTACTCCAGATCAATGACTGGAGAACGAAATGGGCCTTGGAAGAAGGCCTGAACCAAAAGCACACCAAAAAACTCTGCTACACCCAACAGATGGAAGGACATTGACTCTTAAAGATTTTTGATTTAATATGCTTATTCCAAGGCAATCACAAGTTATCCAGTTACTTCACTGGTCAAATTTCATCTCTGTGTATCTGCATACAAATGCATGCCACGGTAAGTAACTAAAACATTAACTTAAAAAACAAATAACAATAACAAATCACACTTACCTGCGAGGATTCTTTTGCCTCTGTCCAAAATCATCGTTTGCAAGCTCTGTAAAGGGAACAGATAATTAGGTCCCCCATGACATTTACATGGAAGTGTGAAAAGTTTGAAGAACAAATTGTTTATTGCAGCTTACCAGGCCTCTGTGAAGGTTTCCAATCATTACCTACTTTTGTTGAACTACTATTTTCTTTGCTGCAATCAAAATAGGAGGTTTGTTAGTTAAGACAGTAAACTGTGACTTGCAGTAGATTTTTAACTTCATAACTGCAGAAATTTTATACAAAGCAATCTGATGAGATAATATGTGAGAATGAGAATCCTACATATCAAAGAAATGGGGTTTAAAGCACTATCCCCTCTACCTTGAAGCAGCTCCTGTAGAAGATATCTGCCCAGACGGCCGAACATTATATGAACCATCAACAGTGATATATGGTGGACAATATGTTGCGCCCAGTGCTCCAGCAGCACCCAGTGCTCCAGCTGCACCCGCTAAAACAGGAAGCCTGAATTGTTTCACAACTAAGTTAGGGATGCAGGCGATTAAAAAAATAAAATCTGATATGAAATGGACTCATTGTGGAGCATCTACACGTGTTTTGACGATTAAATGATGCTAGAGGAATTACCAAGTCATTTCGGAACTCCCTAGACCATGTTGTGGTTGACCAACATATCCAGGGAACGCCATGCCAACAGCAGGAACCCCAATTCCCCCAGGGTGCTGGGCTCCAAATTGCATGACTGTAAAATTCACCAAAGAGCAGGTATTAAATAAAGTTAAAAAATCAGGTCAATCAAGACAAGATAAGATTACGAATTTACGATAGAAACCGTGTTTACTCAATAATATTTCATTGTTTTTCTAACAAACAGAAAAGGCAAATACCTGGTAAGAAAGCAGGGAAGTTTTGATCACCAGGGCCGCTGCCCGTATTCCCAGACGATCCCATGATATGAGCTCCACCATATAGGAACGAGCCCTTTCCATTGCCTGAAGCATTTCCTTTTCCTTTAGCAACCAAAGCAGTCTTAGATTGATGCAATTCGGATCCAGACTCCACCTCCTCAGATACAGACGTACTTACAGCACCTGAAGCATTAGACGGAGAAAAGGCTTGTGATCCACTGGGCACACGCTGTGTAAACTGCTGAACAGAACCTTGCAGCGAAGACTGAGCACGAGTTTGACCTGGATTCCTCTGATCATTTTGCAGCTGATTTGGTGGAGGAACCCTGTTGAGTGGGTTATTAGGGATAGATGGTTGGTAGGCCATATGTGTGAAGGATGTTGGTCCTCTTCCTTGTCCCCTCAACTGAGTTTGATCAGGGCTGACAGATGAGGATCCCGGTAGTGACATTGAAGGTTTACCAGCCAGTGCAGAAGAAGAATCACCTATGGATAGATTTCCAAGGCCAATGGAATCCACTACATTTTCCCCCCGCATCGTAACAGTAGATTGTGCCATGGTAAAGTTCTCATTCACTACTGATTGCTGACCATTTCGATTAACTGTACCAGCTTGCGCATCCTTCTCATGGGGTGCAGTGTTATCTTTTGTGGATGAACCAGTGGGATAAAATGGAGGAGAAGCAATGTTCAAATTGGAGGCAACTTGTCTTTTGGGAACGACATCAGGTTTTGAATTAGATACAGGTTCACTGCTTCTTCTAGGGCCAACATGGGAATTCTTCTCAACTGTTTTCCCAGGGCTACAAATAAAAATATATAGAACCAATAAGATCTAAACGAACAATATACAAAAGGTAAATGGAAAGGGAGAGAATAGGAATATACTCACTATTTGTTCTGTGTAGTTGGCATGTCATTGTTGTTCTTAAAAGATGGTTGATATCTTCGAGGTCCACGTCCCCTGAAACCCTTAGGAACACTGTTCTGATTATTATTATTATTATTATTTTGAGTGCTGTTATTGATGTATTCTTTGGGCCTGTTTCCTTGTGCCGATCCACGGTCTGTGGCTCTATCTCTATTGCGACCTCTATAGAGCCCCCTCATACCCCTTCTACCCTGCAAACCAAATCATATAAGGAAAGAAACAACCACATTCTCCACATAGACACAAATAAAACTAGCATATGTTGAAAACGTTCACCTCTTCATGATGTCTTTCATGCATACTCAACTCCTCAAACTTATCGTGCCCCCATTTCCTATCATCTTTAGACTCCCACAATTTTCTTCCTCCTAGGGTTCGCCTGGTAACAACAAAATCTACATTAGTAAGTCATCTAAGACTTAAAAAGATCACGCAAAGGTATGCCAGGAGTTTTACGGACAGATGAACTAAAAAATTATCTGAACACCAGTATTATACGAGCAGCATAGCTAGAACAAAATCAATAGAAAAATGATAACACTTCACAGTTGGATACTGTTTAAGCTTGAAGTAAGGTTTCTAGAAAATATAACTAGGGACTGGGCAAATCAAGCAAACAAAAAGCAGATAAACATGCACTAAGACTAAACAATACATGAGTCCCTATATTTTTCAAGTAGCAAAAAAGAACTACATAAATGCAGGAATCGAAGTGAAGATCAAATAGATATGAACTCATTAGAAAAATAAAACAACAAAGTCTCCCTTTCCCATTAGGTTAATCACAAATTTGGCATATTCCACATTGCAGGCAAGAGAGGTAATATAGCAACAAGCAAGCTTGATGGGATCAAACTTTTTTCTTAGATGTACTACTTGAGCCTGGAGGCAATCCAATCTTTACCCTAAATAAGGCATTTTTCAGAAGGATGATCAGTTGATCACCAATGCAATTTGAAAAGAAAGAAACAATAGCAAATAAAAAATAAGCCAAGTGTGTTTCTAAACACGCCTTATAAGTTACTAGTTGCTCTGAGATGATCAGTTGATCACTAATGTAATTTGAAAAGAAAAAAATAAGTAACAAATAGAAACTAAGCCGAGTGTGTCTCCAAACACGCCTTATAAGTTACTAGTTGCTCCAAGCTTCTGGATAGACCAAGGCTACTAAGGAGTTAGGATAACACACTTCATGAATGTTTAGTCCGGTTTTTTATCTTTCTTTTTTTCTTTTTCTTTTGTGGTAAAGTCGAATATCCGGTCGACTAAAACTCCAAATACAATAAAACTCAAAATTTCAAATCTCACTCCCTTTTGTGTGACTTTATCAACAGCCATATCGACAAGCTCACCAATTAAGCAACAATTCTATGACAAACAAATCGTCCATCAATTTTCTTCCCATATTTTCCACTCATCACTAATATTAATTCTCTCATGATGTTCGAGCAGGAAAAGAACCACCACAGAACATTCTCACCTACAAATCCTCTCCTTGAGTGAAAGTATGATCTAACTAACGCCAAGCAAATAAAGTTTACAAGTCAGGAGCATCCAAATAGTTTTCCACCACACAAAATCAATATAAACCCAATAAACAATATCCAACCTTTGTCGCCCGCCAGCACTGTCCCGAAATCTGTCATCGTGCATGTAAAAAGCTCCCGCAGTCGGCACAGAAAAGGGCTGTACTTCCTTCTTCTCTTCGTCATGCTGCCCATCAGCAACATCTTTATTCCCATCATTCAATTCACCCGGATCATCATTGACTTCCTTCTCCTCCTCCTCCGAGACCTTCCCCTCAAAAGCTCCTTCCTTCCCACTCTCCTCCCTTTCCACCTTCACCATTTCCGCACTATCTCTATACTCCACATCTTCCTCCTCCACATCTTCCTCATCCAAATCATAATCTTCCTCTTCGTCCAGCTCCTCCTCGTAATCCGCCGCGGCGCCTTCAGATTCACCGTCCGACTCAATCCTCCGCGGCGGTTTCTCCGTAGGGTTTCCCCCTCCCTCCGCCACCTCTTCGTCGTCGCTTGCCTCTCTCCTCCGCATCTTCAACGATAACTTCGCCTCCTCCGGATCGCTCTCGTACTCAGTCTCCTCCTCCGCCATCGCCAGTAACCGGATGGGTTCAACTTCAACACAGTACAGAAGCAGAATTCAAAGCTGCAGTTACTGCAATACTTAGGGTTTGAAAGTGGTCGGAGATTTGAAAACCCTGGATTCACAATTAATCCAGCTAGAATTTATAGGGATTTGGATTTAATAATCTTCAAGAACGGTCAAATTTCACCAATCAAAAGATTTATTTAGAGAGAGAGGCATTGACGGATGAGTTGCTTTACTCCAAATTAAAAGCAACCAAATTGAAAACCTAATAGAAACGGAATTATCTAGTTTCCCAGGGTGTTTTCTGTAAATTTCTTTTTTGGGTGGATCTGCATCCGGGGTTCAATCCGGATCTTCTGGCCCATACCCATTTTATGAAGACCACTCAGTAGCCCACTAATTACGCATTGTCATATGTGTTTTTACTAATAAACAAATAATTTACTGGTAAAAACATAGTCCACCAATACACGCGTGACACTGCGTAATTGATGGGTCACTGAGTGCTCCGCCAAAAATGGATCAGATGATCCTGCGGCATCCGGGGTTGGCCCAACTCGACCCACTTAACTATGGGTATTACTTTATAGTATTAAATTAAAGAAATCAATACATTCAAAACTCCAAATTAAATAACTTTTAAAATGTATATTTGGGTAAAACATGGGAAAACATAGTAGTTTAGTAAAGTTAATGATATTTTTAATGATAATATTATATTTATTTAAGAGGAGACAGATAAAAACATCTAAATATCCAAGATCTACATTGGAATTAACCTTTATAGTATGTGTTCTTTTCCATACAAATTAATGGCATATCATAATGAATATTTCTAATTGATTATTATGACATTACTGATCTGAGGTTTGAATGATTATCACATTTCAATATTTAACAGTTCACAAAAACTTATTTGATGGTATATAGTAAAAAAAAATCGATCAATTTAATATTTAACACAATATGTTTTCATTTTATGAAAGAACAAAAAAATAAATTGTTTCCTTAAAAAATAACATTAGATAGTTTAGATTGTATGGATTAAGGTCAACTTGAACAATTGAACCTATACGAGAAATTATTCAAATATATTAGTAATAAAGTAATTTTAATTATATCGGGTCAATTTTATTTTTCTTGGATGTATATTGATTATTAATTACACATAAATTTAGATGTATGATCTGCCTTCAACATGTCCTAGCCTCATTCTGTTCACACAATAGACAACTAGAGGTGCCCAATCTTGTTCCAAAATTGTGAGGAATTGGATCGTGAACCATGTTTCATTATTTCAGTTGGAACCATGGATGGATTTAAAAAAAAAACATTTGGAACATCCATACTAGTCTTTAAAGTGAAAGAGCGATAACGAAATAGAAATAAGTTGTTCCAAACACCCACTTCATCCGTCTCGCTAAAAGCGACTCACTTTCCTTATTAAAAGTGGCTTGGTCTAAATTTAGTAAATTTTAATATCCTTTCTCTTACGTTATCATATTCTATTTCCTATGTTATCAATTATTTTTTCATTATCTCACTCATCTTCTCTCTCATACTTTATCATTTATTTCTCTCTCATACTTTTCGTTAGGGGTGGCAAAATGAGCTCAATCCAATGGGTCGGTCCGAGTACCCGTACCCGAGACTGAGTTGGTCATAAAAGAGACCCGAAATGAGTAGGGCCTAAAAAAGCCCGTCCAAAGAGCTCATAGGGCTTACCGAGCTGGGGCCTAAAAAAACCCGGGATTTTGGGCCTTAAAAAACCTGTCCAAAATCCGACCAATAATATTAGCCCAATAGCAATTAACAAGTTATCAGTTGTAATATTAGCCCAATAAATATTAGCTCAAAAGAAATATTAGGCCAGGTCCAACAATTAAATTAACAAGATCCCTAGATGGCTCCCTAAAAGAGCAACCAATGCCTCTCAACTAAGAGGGAAATTATTCGTTACGATTTAAGAATGATTCAGACTTCAAATAAGTAAATTCAAAATTCATCTGCCGTCAAAATTCATCAACCGTCAGAGGCATGCACACGCACACGCCCGTACAGCTGACTCTTTTCTGACACGACACTGCAGCCAACAACTCGATGTCGACGCCTTTCGCCTTCAAAACCATTGCGGTCAAGGATGTCAAGTAAGATCATATTGCTAGTGAAATTAAGTATTATTGCGAACTTGCGATCACTCTTGTGCTTTTTTTTCCTGGCAATATGCGAAATTAGTGTTCCTTTCTTCATCACATAATCACATTTACTCTATCCTTACAGAAGCCTCCTCTATTATCGTAATTATCCTTTTTATTTTTAGCAAATAAAATATTTTAAATTATCTGGTCTTGTTCTTTTTTAAGACAGAGAGTAATTATACGTGGAAAAGTATAAAACTTTAGTTTATGGTGATTAGAATAGCTTTATCTAATGGTGATTATTCTATTTATTTATTAGCATGATAAAATTTAAATTAAAATATGATAGAAAATAGAGGATTCTTCTAAACTCAGAATGATCTTTTTCGCCAACTTGTTAGAATGAAATTCTGACTAACAACATATATTTTTGTTGTTTTTCGTTTCAACTTTTGATTTTTGATTATATTTAAAAAAAAATGAAAAACTCAAGATAGGCCTGCCCGTACGCCCGAAAGCTTGGGGTTGGGTTGGGCATAACATATTTGAGCCTGAATGAATTTTGAGCAGACCCAACCCGGCCCACTAAATCACCAAAAGCCCAGTGGATTGGATTGGGCCGGGCCGGCCTACTACTTTATCATCCCTATATTCATCTACTTTTTTAATTATCGTGCCGAAAAAAATGACTGTTAATAGCGAGACAAAAGGAATAGTATTTTGTAAATACTATTTTTTTTCTACTTTTTCTACTCAAGCACTATTTACAAACACCCCCATCAATTCTCTAATAAAATCATTTAATGAATTTATTAACAAATAAATTACATATATTATTGGTTCGGTCCGGAGACAAATATCAGGTGTAGAGGGGGGGGGGGGGTGAATACACCTGAGTACAATTTCTTTTTCTCGATGAAGGTCAGCTGACGCTGTTAGTTGCAACTGATGAACAATGCCAAATACAACCTTCGATCGCGGGTCAGAGTGGGTCGGCCATCGAGCTCTCCCTGCCGACTTTTGTCAAGATTTCGAAACTCGGTCGAAGACTTTAGCGTGCGGATAAGTGTGGGGCCCGGAGTTTGTCTCTTTTTGAAAACGTATTTTCGCAAATTAAGTTCTTTTGGCTGTGCGACTTTTGAAATACGTTTTATACAAACTTATGATTTTCAAAGGTTTGTATGCAATAAAACAGTAAAGAACACAAGCAATTTAACGTGGTTCGGATACGCAAGATCCTACGTCCACGGTCCTGAACAAGGTAGGATAACTTGTTGATTAATCTGAGCAAGTCTCAGCAAGGAAACTGTGCACTGGACAGATCCTTCTAAGTTATAGTCCTTAGCGACTTTACAATTCAAACCTAAGTTCGAAAGGGAGGGGATGATCTCCAACTAAGAAGGAGTTCTTACAGTAAGAACAATTCACAGAAAGTGAACTCCTTCGAATTTCTAAGCTATAAATTTGGCAATGAGCTTAGCTAGAGAAGAAGGGATCTAAAGAATTCTAGAGAGAAGAACTAATGATATTCTATGAAGGCAAGTTCTTCATTGGGATGATCTTTAAGTTTGCTAGAGTGTTCTTGAGCTTCGAGCGTTTTTCCCTTGTTTGTCCCGTGCGTGGAGCTCGATTTCTTCTCTATTTATAGGCCGTAAGCTATGGCATATGTCCGTTGGAGACGAC
Organism: Lavandula angustifolia; assembly: GCA_028984105.1. NCBI lineage: Eukaryota > Viridiplantae > Streptophyta > Magnoliopsida > Lamiales > Lamiaceae > Lavandula > Lavandula angustifolia. Next base: position 9,867,876 of record CM054821.1, on the reverse strand, counting down.
GATGCCACGTGTCACAAGCTTCCAAAGAAAACGGCCATAAATTCGAACTTGTTGCGGCGGGGCGGTTAATTACGTACATGAGAGCGGCTTTCTTGCCGCAGGGAGCGGGTAAGGCGTTGTCGGCTTCTCATTGGTCGAGGTTTGTGGTTGGTGAGAATGTCGAGTTGACCGTTCAAACAACCTCGTATGATCTTCTCGCCGAACTTTCGAAAAGACTTAAGTAATCGGGTCGCTTTACGTCGGATACGATGGACGCAAAGTCTCTGTCTTCTTCGACCGAGTCGGCCGACAAGGAATGTAGCTTCGAGTAGGTCACCGTGGCGACGCGAAGGTACTTGGGCTTGCATGAGTTCTTCTACCGATGACTTATCACCTTGGGTTGGCCTCTACCGAGGTCTAGTCATTCTTGGCCGATCAAGAACGCAAGCGATTACACTGATGACGTGGGGTTCCGAAAAGTTTCTTCGACAGAAGATCAGTTCGACAATTACCCCGTACAAGACTTAGACAAAAATATTAAAAACGATTACATCAAGTCTAACCTATACATCAGCTAATCCTAACGACACACTATACTACTGATATCAGCTCGGTTTTGGGATCTTCAATTCTATAGTACTACTATGATTTCCCCCAATTTTCTTTTAACCACGAACAGCTGAGTATCATCTGCTGACTCATATCCAACAATTTCCCCCTAATTGATGATGCCAAAACCTCTACTTCTAAATTCTAAACGAAAAACATTTTATAAGGTATGCTGACCTACTGACAACAATTTCCCCCTTAATTTATCTGAGGAAAACAAACTGATATGATAACTTCAAAACATCAGCAGGTGAGAGATAGGCAAAATCAGAGAAACTGATAGTGTGAGTGTGTGTCAGATCACTTAGTGATCAGTTGTGAAAACACAAAGCAAAATGCTGTAAGACAATGAGTAATTGTATGTCAAGCAATAGGAACGATAATATATATGATCAGGAAATTACAAGTTCCTATTACTATTACAAAAGAGTAGAGAGAAGTACTACTGACGCCTGAAGCCTTGAGTACGCTTCTTGAAATCAGCAGATCTGTCGACAGGAGGCTCCAGACCATAGTATAAATAGATTCTCTTCCTCAGCGTCTGGATATCCTCAAAGTCTTCAAGAAGGTCGACACTCGTGTCGAAATGAGATGCTTTGCGCTCTAATCTCATCCTCTATTTCCTTCGTGCATAGAACTCCGCGCGCCGTTCTAGGAGGTGGAATGCGCCCGAAAGTTGGAGCTCTAAAAGGAATGTTTTCTCTCTTCATGATCTCCGGGAAGTTGTTCCCTAAGCTCGAATTGTAATTAAACATGAACTCGTCAAAAGCTTGTTCGATAGACTGCTCACGAGGATAGAATTCCCATACATAGTAGCCTTTGATGAATTCCTTTTTTAGTTCTTCCCATTGATCATTGACTAGAGCTGGTACCCATTTATCGATATGAAGAACTCGGGTCCTTCTTGACATAAGGAGCTCTTCCGTACCTTGATCCTCGTGAGATTTGTCTTACGGGGATCACTGGCGGCTTTTGAGATAGAGCTAATCATCTTAGCCATATCGGCCATTCTATTCTTCTCTCGGAGAGCCGCGCCTCTACGGTCACCTTTTCTAAGGTTTAGGCCTTGCGGCGTGGCTTCCCAAGTGGCTCTATCTTACGCTTCTGCTCAGGTGAAAGATGAGTCCGATAATGACTCCGAGCGGTAGCTTGACTGCGGTAGGGAAGAGTTTTTGCAAACTCCTCCCGAGCCTTCTTTTTCTCCTCTTCCACCGACTCTCCCTTCTTCTTACCTCTCGCCCTTAACAACTTTGCCCTTAGGCTTCTTAGCAAGTTGGGCTTCTTCCGATGACGCTCATGGTCCAGACTTATCCCGAAGTTGTTGGGCTACCCGGAGGTCGAAGGCCTCTTGTTCCGATTTTGATTTGAATTTACGGACGGGGGAGGAAGGATGAGAAATATCGAAGCGAGTCTCCTTCCCCGGCCTCTGCGGAGGAGCCTCGTTGCTCTTCTTCGACTCTTTCTCAATGAAATGAGCAACTTCTTCTATGTGAGTCCGCGGAAGATGAGATGGGGGGTAGGTTGTAGGGGATATTCAAGTAGTAGAACCCCCGAATCCGCTTGGGGCTGCGGAGGGTCCTTTCTCCCGAACGCCTTCCCCACCGAGCATAGAGGGTTCTTCCCCCCCGAGGAACTGTGGAGAGTCCTTCCTCCTGAACCCTTCCTTCCAAGATCTGGACTTCAGCCGTATCCGTTTCAGGTTCATCTTTCATAATACATTCTCCCTTTTTGGCATCATCTGCCTTAGAGAGTTGGGTGCGAATGGCTTGAATGTCTCTTTCCACATTGTGGACTGAATCCTTAATATGAGAAGCTGTGGATTCGAAGTCTTTGACGAGATTGCAGTATAATTCCCAGTCTTTTTCCTGATCAGCTCTAGATGTTTTAAGCTGTGCAGCTGACTCCTGACGGAGTTTCAGCAGAGCTTGATCCGGCGATTCTGTCATTTCTTTCTGAATAAGTTTCAGAGCCTCTGCCTGTTGGGTAATAGCTTCCTGAAGGCTAGAGGTGGCAATCTTATTCTTCTCATCACTTTCGAGCTTAATAATTTCAAGAGCTTGAGTCAGCTGCTCTGAAAAGATCTTCTGCTGATTCTGGAGCAACTGCTGACTCTGAGCTTCTAAATTGATTTTCTGAGCGGCTAAGGCAGCCTCAATTATCTTCTGAAAATTTGGTTGAGGAGGAGCTTCTGGAGTTTTTGAGATGCCAACGGCTAGTCTGTCTAAGCTCACTGTCTGAGCCTTAGTGTACTTTGTCCATTTCAGATGGACGTCCTTAGCCAATAGTCTGTTCTTCTCTCCTTGACGTCTAATGGCTTTGTTAACAGACTTCGAGGACACGGAACCGATAGGCTGAATCTGGTAAGAACTGGTTCCGAGCCTCTGCACAGAAAACGTGAGGAGCTGCTCTCGACTGTACTTCGGAGCACCTTGAGCATCACCTGATGTATCAGGATGTGGTGATTTGCTCTTCTCACGGGGAGTTGAACCCTCAGCAGAGCCTCCCAACTCTGTATCCTTGGGTGTCTGATTCTTCCTCTGATCATCATCATCATCATTGTTCTTATTATCATCCTCATCGGCAGGAGGAGATGGGGGGCGGAGGAGTATCACCGAGAACCGACTCTCGCAAGCTTAGAAGATACAAAGATAGCGGCTCACGAGATCTTCGAGAGTAGCCAAGTCACCGGCTCTCCGTACCACTATGACTTCTTGTAATTTTTGCTCCTCATCGAGCAAGTTGGTCCTGAGTGAGTTTTGATTATCTCTCGCTAGAATATCCCAACTCGAAATCTCGAGTAGCATTTGAACCCTTGCCCCGAGGGCTATGTCGACTAAGTCCGAGTGCCCGGCGATCTCGGGAATATGATCGTGTACTTCACCGTGTGGCACGGAGACGAGTGGAATGAATAGTTGTCCACTCGGTCGGAGTCTCCTCGGTCCGGTTCCCTAACATCCGACCGGGTCTCTTCGTAGCCGATGACTCGGACCTTATCTTTGAGGGTCGCACCCTCAATGCCGATATCGAGTCCAAAATTTGCTCTTGTTGTGTGTGAGGAGGAGCTTGTTCAATGACGGTGAGAGGCCGAGCAACGAGACCTCACCGGTGCCGGGCTTAGTTAGCCTCCTCCTCTTAGGCACTTCGGTATGAGGGGGCGAGTAGATGCGGCTCTCTTCGGCTCAGCCGGCCACTTTCCCTATAGATTTCTCGATCGCCGCTTTTGTTTTGAACTTAATCAATTTCATGTCAAAGAATTTTTGAGTCGGCGAACAATGAGTGCCTTTGAACAGAGCTCTCAATGAGGACCGACATCTTAGTCCCATAAAGTAATTTCCCCACACCGGCTAACTTCCTCTCTCCGAGTGGGTAAGGTAGTGAATTTACGGGCTTGGGCCTTCATCTCGAAACGTAATAATCGGCCCAGCTCACTTCAATTTCGTCGTCGATCGCTATCATCACCGAATCCTTGGTTTGGACAGTTGATCGTATGATCCAAATGAGCTAGTCGGGATTTGAGAGACTATGTAGGCAAGTCCTCTCGTATTGGGGAAGCAAAAGGTTCTTCGAGCAAAGCCGTCTTGAACGAGATGTCAGTTCGTCCGCAGAACTTATGGACATACTCATTTATCTCTTTCTCCTTGTACCCGATGGGAGAAATACCAGAGTCTGGAAGGTCGAACATCAGCACCAAGGCGTCCCTGACGTTGAAGACTTGCTGTGTAGAATCCCAACAATTCTGATCAACTTCTTTCATGTAGGCGAAAGAAGATTCCTCGCCTCCAGACGCAAGCGACTTCCAGTTGAAATACACCTCTGCCACTTGCCTTGGCAGATACGATCTCGGGTGTTTCGTTACCAACTCCTGAAGACCAGAACGCTCCAGAGCATCAAAGACCGGCTCCAGATAGGAAATATCTACTTGACGGAAGGCCAAAGTTGGTTCAAACTGAATCATAGAGGACATAATCTCCTCAATGTTCTCAGGAGTCTGAACTGTCGCCATTGAAATCTGCAAAACAACTTGTTAGCACTTGAAAATAGAGTAAGTTAGTAAGTATTAAGCAGGTTTCAATACATTACCGAATACTAAAGAGCTTGAGAAGAATGCAAATGCGAGGCAGTTTGAGAAGATTTTGAGAGAACTGAAACGCTCGAAGATAGCTCTTAAGTTGTAAATGGCGAAAAGTGAGGAAAGGATAGAAGATGAAAGATTTTATATATCACGTCTGATTATAAGTTTTGATCCTACGATCCAATTTTAATCTTTCAAATCTTATGGACGGCTGAGATTGAATGTTAAAAAAAGGAATGATTACCAAAGCCGCCTCTAACATAGATTTACGTAATAAAGGTAAGTAAGAAGACATGCATTAAATGCGCGACAGACAACATTAATTACGCAGTTATTCTAATGAGAAGGTTTCCTACTGACCTTTCCTTAAACTATTAATGGCGGGAAATAAATGCACATTAACTGCTGACTTCGTGCGACTGATATAGTAAATGCAAACATGCTTCTGAAAAGAAATTAAGTATATGATACTACGCAAACCTCTTGGTTGAACTTTCGATCACCGGTTACCGTTATATCGTAGGAGGATGGTTGAAGTACCGATAAGCGTGTTCCCCCCCTGCATGTACAAAGTGTGATTCTTCCTACTTGAATCATCAGACGGAATCTACCGATACGTCGATCTTGGTTCCATCTACCGATACCAAATGTTGCCAATTGTCTCCATAAGTCGCTATCGGTAGTTGCCTTCTACTGATGCATTTCAGTAGGATCCAGTAGACCTAGCTCAACTGATAATTCTCTGAATATGTTCTCAGCGTGGTTTGGTCCAGTATGTCTGCCCTTTGCTTGTCAGTATGGATTTTCTCCATTCTGATATCCTTCTTCTCGACATGGTCTCTGATGAAGTGGTGTCGGATATCCACGTGCTTGCATCTCGTATGTAGAACTGGGTTCTGAGTTATGGCAATAGCACTTGTGGAGTCACAGTAGATGGGCACTTCATTCTGAGTGATACCATAATCTCTCGGTTGTTGTCGAAGCCAAAGGATTTGGGCACAAGCAACTTCCGAGCGGCCATGTACTCAGCTTCAGTAGTGGACGTTGCTACTGAGTGCTGTTTCTTTGAGAACCAAGATATCAGCTTGCTGCTTAGGAACTGACACGTTACGGAAGTTGACTTACGATCTATCCTGCATCCTGCATAATCAGCATCAGAATAACCTGTTAGTATTAGATTATCATCAGCAGGATACCATAACTCATCATCAGGTGTTCCTCGTAGATATCGCAGAATCTTCTTTGCTGAGTCTAAATGACTTCGCTTGGGATCCGCTTGAAATCTTGCGCATACACCTACAACATAAGTTATATCAGGTCGGCTAGCTGTTAAATATAACAAAGAACCAATAATAGCTCTATAATCAGTAGAGTTAACAGAAGCTCCCTCTTTGTCTAGATCGATTTTAAAATTCGTGTTCATGGGGATTTTGACTGGCTTGCTGGAGTCGCAGCCGAATCTCTTAAGAAGATGTCGAGTGCATTTGGCTTGAGTGATGAAGATTCCTTCAGGTGATTGCTTCACTTGAAATCCAAGGAAATAATTCATCTCTCCCATCATGGACATCTCGAATTTCTCTTTCATCATCTTCTCGAACTGCTGACATATGATCTCATTTCTGCAGCCGAAAATGATGTCGTCCACGTAGATTTGCACCAGTAGAATGTCATCTCCTGACTTTATGTTGAATAGGGTGCGATCTACTGTCCCCTTCTGAAAACCTTTCTGAAGTAGAAAGTCTGATAGGGTATCATACCAAGCCCTAGGTGCTTGTTTTAACCCATACAGAGCTTTCCTAAGTCTGTACACCTGATGTCCCTGCTGAAAGCCGGGCGATTGTTGTAGGGGGAAAGTGTCCCATACCTTAGATCGTCCTAGAATACGATCTTCTTGACTCGGTTCAGAAAAGGTCTTCTGAACTGTTCCCGTTGCCCGAGCTCCCAACTCCGGATGGACGGAGACGCTAGAAAGCTCCTGACACACTATAACCGACTCACAAACTTTCAAGCTCGAAAAACTTCCTACGATATTTCACTCAAGCAAAGGCTCGAAGAAACGTCGTTCGGATGTTATCGAAGACTTGAGTGCACTATGAAATGAATCCCAAGCCCCCTATATATAGGAGGAAGGGTTGCATAGTAATGGGCCTTAATGGGCCTAATAGTATTGGGCCAAAGGGCCAAATAGTATTGGGCCAATTATATACAAGCCCAACTTACTCTATTACCAATTGTTTCGATCCATTTAAGAACCAAACAATTCCAGGTAAATTAGTAACTAAGAAAGTATCATGTGAGTTTGTCATAGAATGTCAACATCAACTGGGCATATGTTCGGGCCAGTCCAGGGACCTAATACAAGAAATAAAGTCGGGCCTCAAGAGAATTAATTTTCCATACTCGGCCCTGAGTAATATTAATTCTCAAACATAGATTACATTCCACTAAAGAATTCATGCTGACCTACCCCTTTATTCCCAAATGTTGAGTCTGGGCTTGTATTTTTAACTTCAGTTAATCCCCGTATTTAAGATATCGAATATCCATTAATTGATTAAGTTACTGACTACTTAATACAATTAATATCTTATCCTTGAGTAGTACCACTCGACCTTGTTTTGTCATACTTGAACTTAATCAACCTGCAGGGTTTAGTATGAACAAACCTTTCGAGCTCCTCAAGGGGATATCATCAACCCTGTAACAGGATACGGATGCATGATGCAGATAACCAGCCTGAGCTACACACAACAGCAATCACCCAAGATACGGAGATCCAATCGCGATGACATTCACCCATGGTAAGTCAAAGTGATTACTAGTCATATGCACTCATCTGAAATCTCATCAAGCTTAAGAATATCTGAGTCTCCGAGACCTTGGTTCTTCACACGGGTCAGATAGAAGAACACGTCTCACCGCGGTCCATCAATACATAAAATGTACCAACATAGACAAGTGGTCAAGACAAGCCACTTCTTATCTATATTGCAGCTTAAACCAGTAACTTGTCCTAAAGTTACCTCAGCTGTGATAACTGTTTATATCCCACTAGTTCAACCAATCACTACAGTCTTCTGTGATCTACTACACACTGTATGATCTAACTTTTTGTGAGATAAAGGACTAAAATATGCAATTATAATAATCAGATAGGAGAATAATAATAGTGGTATTTGGAAACATTGTATACAAGCAAATACATCAAAAACGTAGATTGCTTTCAGTATACAAACCCAACAATTCTCCCACTTGTACTTAAAGCAAATCTTTAGTATACAATGTGTCTCAACTACTAGCTATTACAATCACTTTCTCCCACTTATACTAAGATTTCTGACTAAGTGGGGGGCAGTCTACACAAACCGAAACCTCGAACATGAATGTCAAAGGACGCTTGTGGTAGACTCTTAGTGAATGGATCTGCTAGATTATCCCCTGTATCAATCTTCTCAATTACCACGTCTCCTCGGCGTACGAATTCTCGTATAATGTGGTACTTACGCTCTATGTGTTTAGACGCCTTATGTGATCTCGGTTCTTTAGAGTTTGCAACTGCACCTGAGTTATCACAATATATCGTGATACACTTAGGCAAACTAGGAACGATATCGAGATCCTGGAGGAAAGACTTGAGCCAAACTGCCTCCTTAGAGGCCTCAGAAGCAGCAACATACTCTGCTTCCATGGTAGAATCAACAATACACTTTTGCTTGATACTTCTCTATGAAATGGCTCCACCTCCAAAGGTAAACACATAGCCCGAGGTAGACTTCTTTTCGTCTCTATCTGCCTGGAAATCCGAATCTGTATAACCCACAAGTACTAGATCATGATAAACAAGACTATAATCTCGAGTCCGTTTCAGGTACTTGAGAATATGCTTGACCGCAATCCAGTGAGCCTGTCCAGGGTTAGACTGATATCTCGAGACTATGCCAACGGCATAACAGATATCTGGCCTCGTACATAGCATAGCGTACATGAGACTCCCAACAGCGGAAGCATAAGGAACTAGTCTCATGTCCTCTATCTCCTTTGGTGTCCTGGGACACTGCTCCTTGGATAGAGAAACACCGTGTCTGAAAGGTAGCAATCCTTTCTTGGCGTTCTGCATGCTAAAACGAGCCATTACAGTATCAATGTAGGATGCCTGAGACAAGCTTAACATCCGTTTCTGGCGATCTCGGAGAACCTTGATCCCTAAGATGTAAGCAACTTCTCCTAAATCCTTCATCTGAAACTGTTCGGATAGCCATATCTTTATGTCTGATAACAACTTCAAATTGTCGCCAATAAGAAGAATGTCATCTACATAAAGTGCAAGAAAAACCACGAATCTATCGACACAATAACGATACACACAACTTTCGCTTTCACACTGAACAAATCCAAAAGATTTGATCACGTCGTTGAAGCGAATGTTCCATGACCGGGAAGCTTGTTTAAGTCCATAAATAAACTTCTTAAGCTTCCACACAAGATGCTCTTCGCCTTGCTTCACATAACCTTCTGGTTGCCGCCATTTGTCAAACCTCTAGGTTCATGTGAGCAGCTATGGCTAGCAGTGTTCTGATGGACTTGAGCATCGCTACAGGTGAAAAAGTTTCCTCATAATCGATACCCTCTTTCTGAGTAAATCCTTTTGCCACTAGCCTGGCTTTAAAAGCCGTGACCTCTCCATCAGGACCTCGCTTTCTCTTGTATACCCATTTACTACCAATAGCTGTACACCCAGCTGGTAGTTGAGTAATCTGGTATACATCCATAGCACTTATGGACTCATACTCTAAATCCATAGCGAATTGCCATGAATCTGCATCTTGATCTCCCACTGCTTCGGCGTAAGTCCAGGGGTCGACTACATCTTGTTCGTCTGCTGGGAGAAGATCCGAAGTCTCTCCCACGAACATGTATCGATCAGGTTGTAAAACAACCCTCCCACTACGCCTAGTGGTTAATGGCCCTGTGTCAACAGATTTTGCAGTTACTTGTGGTAACATTTCTTGCACACTTGGCTTATGGAGTGAAACTTGATCACCTTGAATTTCTTCAAAGATAATGTCAACTTTGGACTTGTGATTATTTACATAATCCTCTTCAAGGAATCTGGCGTTGGTGCTAATAACGACCTTCTGATCCTTAGGATTATAAAAATAACCACCTTTCGTTCCCTTAGGATACCCTACAAAGAGCATAGCCTCAGATCTTGCCTCCAACTTGTCAGATTGCTTGTTCAGCACGTATGCTGGACTACCCCAAATCCTTATGTGGTTGAAACTAGGCTTTCGCCCAAACCACAACTCATAAGGAGTCTGAGGCACCGACTTGGATGGCACTAGATTGAGCAAATATGCTGCTGTGTCCAAGGCATATCCCCAGAACGAAATTGGCAATGTTGCATAACTCATCATCGATCGAACCATAACCATTAAGGTTCGGTTCCTTCTTTCTGACACACCATTCTACTGAGGCGTTCCTGGTGCTGTCAGCTGGGATGTAATCCCACATTCTTTCAAGTAACACTTGAACTCATGGCTGAGGTACTCGCCACCACGATCAGATCGTAGTGACTTGATATTGGCATCTAACTTCTTCTCCACTTCCGTCTTATATTCCTTGAATTTCTCGAAACATTCAGACTTGTGGCGAAGAAGATAGATATACCCAAATCTTGAGTAATCGTCAATAAAAGTGACGAAATACTCATAACCTCCCTGAGCTTGTGTGGACATAGGTCCACACAAGTCAGAATGTATCAATCCCAACACATCTTTGGCTCTATTACCCTTTGCCTTAAAAGGCCTGGTCACCATATTGCCCTCCAAACAGGATTCGCAGGTTGGAAATGGTTCAACCTGGAGAGACTCCAATGAACCATCTTTTACCAACCTTTGGATCCTATTAAGGCTTATGTGACCTAGTCTAAGATGCCAAAGATATGTGGAATTCTCCTTAGAAGATTGTTTCCTCTTCTTAGGTGATGATGATGTAGTTGCAACATAAGAACAAGGTAAAGGTTCGCTAGATATAGTATAAAGATCTCCGTTTAATGTGCCTCCGCAGATGAAATCATCATTTCGCATGATAGAAACATTATCATCAAAAATAGATTTATACCCATCTTGCTTAAACAATTTACTGACAGAAACTATGTTCCGTCTAAATTCTGGCACATACAAAACATTTCTTAATACTAATATTCTATCTAGAAAACACAATGATAAATCTTCAATGGCGATTGCAGGAACTCTCGATCCATCGCCCATTGAGATCATCACCTCGCCATCACTCAGATCCCTTATCCGCAGGGTCCCCTACATGGAGTAACAAACATGATCAGTTGCCCCCGAATCCACTACCCATTCATGGGTAGAAGAGGAAACCAATACAGTCTCAGTTACTAGAGCGATGCGAGTACCTTTATTCTTTGCCTTGAGCATAGGGCATTTTGCCTTCCAATGCCCATCCTTGCCACAGTTAAAGCATTTACCCTTCCCCTTGGTCTTAGCCAAGTCTCTGGAGGGGCCTAAATGCTTTCTCCCACTATCTGTCTTGGACCTTTTACCCCTATAGCCCTTTTTTCTGTTCCCACCTTTCGGTGGAAACTTTGAGCCCTTAGAGGTCAAAGTGTTCAAGACCTATGCACCTCCGCCCATCACACCCTCTGCTGCAGTCAAGTCATTGAGTAACTTATTAAGAGTATGTAACCTCTTTGACAGCAAAATATTGATGCGAACAGTCTCGAAAGACTTGGGCAAAGTGTGGAGGATGATATCGACCTTGTTTTCACCGTCGATACCTCCTCCTAGCATGTCAAGCCTAAACAGGTCAATCATGTGCATGACATGCTCTTGCACAGAACTGCCTTCAACCATTTTACATCTCATGATGTCACGCATGATGTTGAACTTGGCAGTTCTATCAGCCTCACCATACATTTCTGCGAGATTTATCCAAATATCGCGTGCATCGATGAAACCCCGATCTTTGCACTGTAATGTAGGAGACATGAGCAACATAATCAAGGCTTTCGCCATGTTATTTGACCGCTCCCATGCTTTCACTACATCTCGCTCGGCATCGGTGGTGATCGATCAATGAGTTTGGCGGGGTTTGTCCTCGGTAATGACAAACATATTTTCCTCAAAGAATAAGAACATATTCCAAGTTTTGTTTCCACTCCAAATAATTATTACTCCCAGTTAAGGGTTTCTTGGTAAGAGATTGAACCACGGGGTTTAGAGACATATTTGAAAATTAATAAACGTATATAAGATACAATTGCACAGGTTATATTCGTTAACAAACAATATTGTAACCTTTTGATAAAACAATATTGACTTGAAAAACTCGAACAGCCCAAAAATCACACATGCAAGCCACGTGGGTGGACGTTTACACATGCAATTCCTGACCATGCTATTTACCTAGCACTTTAATTCTAATCCATGTCAAGTACCTATGACAAATAGAATTAATAGTCCGATATAACTAGACCATGTCACTATTAAACACGAGGGAAGGGACTTCGGAGAAGTGAATTGTACCCCCGGTGACATCTAAGCATTGACCACTCAATTTGACACAAGACAATCAAATTCTCGAAATTAGTACCTCACGAAGAACATACCGCTTTCAATTTGATTTTTTTAGCCATCTTATTCCAATTCTATCTTCCAGAGTACTTATGAAAATCAAGCACGCAAGCCACGTGGGTGGACGTTTACGACCTGACTCCCACTACTCAATAGAATTGAAATATTTTTATAGAAAACCTATCTGACAAACTTATGAATAAAGAAGATAGGCAAGCCACGTGGGTGGACGTTTACCTACGATCTCCATCACTTTGTCTAAGGTCCAATTGGTTGAGGTGTATTTTGATAATTTAAATAACCATAAAAAATATCAAAATTATATTTGCTTAGTCTTTTCTTACAAAAGGTTTTTTCAAAACGGGCTCACAAAAGCTCGTAATCCATAAAGCATAATAATCTAAGCACATTTAATAAAACATGCTCGCGGAAAATTAACACATGCTTTAAATACGAATAAAGCCCTAATTTCATGATTTCTAAGCACAATTAATAAAACAATTAATCATGCTAAAACATGAAATTAAACATCCACGACATAATAAAAGCAAGTAATAAATGTCGTCATCGGGCCCAAACACATAGAAAAATAAAATCTATCTATTACATGGCCCGAACAAATACATATCTTTGAAAACGGAGCTCGGAGACGAAGAAACGGGACGAAACAGACGAAACTAGATGAACAGCCATGTCAGCTGCCACCTGGCGCCACGTCATCTGCTGACTGCCATGTGGACAAGCCACGTGGAACGCACTGTCAGCACACCACGTCGGCAATGTCTGCCATGTGGCGTGCCACGTCAGCGCTGACGTGTCAGCCACATCATCGTCTTCAACCTCAGCGAACCGGCCAGACCGCCGCCGCAGTCCCGGCCGGTTTCCGGCCATCGGTCTACTCCCGAAGGAGAGCCAGACAACGCTGAGCCCAGAACCGGTCACCCCGACCGGTGCCGCCGCCTGCAGCGGCGTAGATCGGTGTCGGCAACAGCCCGACTACGCCGCTGCAACTCCCTGCTGCCGCCGCGCCGTCGCCTCTGCTGCCTGCCCAGCACACCGCCGACGCCATGCAGGGATCGCACTGGCCAGCAGCTGCGAGATCTGCGCCATTTCTGGCCGGATCTGTGCAGCGCCGCCGCGCGCCACCGCGGGTTGTCACGCTGCCGTCAATATCCACCGACGGAGTTTGCGAACAGCACACTCTCACTGCTACGAACCATCTCCCACTGTCCGAACACAATGGGTGGCTCCGGCAGAGTCGAAAAACATCCGGTCAACCCACATAAAATGAGGATTTTTACCGATCCAAATTCGTGCTCTCGACGCCATCAACGAACCAATCCGATTACATAATCAAGCAGATACATAACATTCACATTGGCCGTAGTCTACTCGTGGATTTGTCTCACGAGATTACATATCCGGGATCAAAACAATTGGCACACAGGCCGTTCCATAAATACGAACCCGACGACGACGAACAAGAATTTAAATCATACATACAATCGTCCTATGCATGATACTACGAATCAAAAAGAGCGCAGGAGCTAGGAACCTTGCTCTGATACCAATTGTAGGGGGAAAGTGTCCCATACCTTAGATCGTCCTAGAATACGATCTTTCGACTCTGGCTCGAAAAAGTCTTCTGAACTGTTCCCGTTGCCCGAGCTCCCAACTCCGGATGGACGGAGACGCTAGAAAGCTCCTGACACACTATAACCGACTCACAAACTTTCAAGCTCGAAAAACTTCCTACGATATTTCACTCAAGCAAAGGTTCGAAGAAACGTCGTTCGGATGTTATCGAAGACTTGGGTGCACTATGAAATGAATCCCAAGCCCCCTATATATAGGAGGAAGGGTTGCATAGTAATGGGCCTTAATGGGCCTAATAGTATTGGGCCAAAGGGCCAAATAGTATTGGGCCAATTATATACAAGCCCAACTTATTCTATTACCAATTGTTTCGATCCGTTTAAGAACCAAACAATTCCAGGTAAATTAGTAACTAAGAAAGTATCATGTGAGTTTGTCATATAATGTCAATATCAACTGGGCATATGTTCGGGCAGGTCCAGGGACCTAATACAAGAAATAAAAAGCGGGCGCCCCAAGAGAATTAATTTTCCATACTCACTACCGAGTAATATTAATTCTCAAACATAGATTACATTCCACTAAAGAATCCTTGCCGACCTACCCCTTTATTCCCAAATGTTGAGTGCCGGGCTTGTATTTTTAACTTCGGTTAATCCCCGTATTTAAGATATCGAATATCCATTAATTGATTAAGTTCTTCGACTACTTAATACAATTAATATCTTATCCTCGAGTAGAAGCACTCGACCTTGTTTATCATACTTGAACTTAATCAACCTGCGGGGTTTAGTATGAATAAACCTTTCGAGCTCCTCGAGGGGATATCATCAACCCCGTAACGGGATACGGATGCGTGATGCGGATAACCAAGCTCGAGCTACACACAACAAAGAATCACCCAAGATACGGAGATCCAATCGCAATGACATTCACCCATGGTAAGTCAAAGTGATTACTAGTCATATACACTCATCTGAAATCTCATCAAGCTTAAGAATATCTGAGTCTCCGAGACCTTGGTTCTTCACACGGGTCAGATAGAAGAACACGTCTCACCGCGGTCCATCAATACATAAAATGTACCAACATAGACAAGTGGTCAGGCAATGCAAGCCACTTCTTATCTATATTGCGGCTTAAACCAAGAACTTGTCCTAAAAGTTCGCCTACTGTGATAACTGTTTATATCCCACTAGTTCAACCAATCACTACAGTCTTCTGTGATCTACTACACACTGTATGATCTAACTTTTTGTGAGATAAAGGACTAAAATGTGCAATTATAATAATCAGATAGGAGAATAATAATAGTGGTATTTGGAAACATTGTATACAAGCAAATACATCAAAAACGTAGATTGCTTTCAGTATACAAACCCAACAATTGTTCCACGTAGACTTCTTCCTTCAGTACGCCATTCAGAAAAGCTGACTTTACATCCATCTGATAGACTTTGAAGCCTTGATGTGTTGCATAAGCTAAGAATAGACGAATGGCTTCCAATCTAGCGACTGGAGCGAATGTTTCATCAAAATCAATTCCTTCTGCCTGACTGTATCCCTTTGCAACTAGTCGTGCTTTATTTCTGACAATAACGTTGTTTTCATCTCGATTGTTTTTGAAGACCCACTTAGTACCAATCACGTGCTGATGTCTAGGTCTGTCTACAAGCTCCCAAACTTCGTTTCGGACGAACTGGTTCAGCTCTTCTTGCATGGCGATGATCCAGTCAGCATCATTAAGTGCGTCCTCTATCGATTGAGGTTCTTCTGTAGACAAGAAACAAGAATATAGTGATTTTTTGTCTTGATTTAATCTCGATCTTGTTCTTATCCTCGCTGATGGATCTCCTATTATGAGATCTGAAGTGTGAGCATCTAGCCAAGATCGTCTGAGTCTGGCTTCTTCTTCTGATACAACTTCTACAGAATCAGTAGGAGTGTTAGGCATTTCAGTAGTACTGTTCTGAGATTGTAGTATTTCAGTAAGAAGATTAGGATCTACTGAGTTTCCAGGTTCAGGGACATTTAGCTCAGGAACATTAATCGTTCCCCCTGAGTTTATATTCTCAGTAGAGGTCTCAGTTACCACGGGGGCTTCCTCATCGACCGATGTTACCTGTTGTTGATTCTGTTCGGTAGAATCAAGTAGGTCAGCTACATCGACTGTTGGTTGAGTCTGGGTTTGTTCATCGTCTGACTCATGAACCCAACAATGCTGGATCTTTTCAGCTTTATCAGTAAGTTCGAGATCCTGTAGCTTCTTCGCCGACATTATCGTATTTATCTCTCGTATCTTTCCCCGTTCTCGGTAACAAATTCATCAAAAACAACATGAGGGCTTTCCTCCACACAAAGAGTCCGATAGTTAAAGACTCGAAGGCTTTATTGACTCGAGAGTATCCTAAGAAAACTCCTTGATCGATTTGCTATCAAAGACCTTCACCGATCTTTCCCGTTCTTGTGGATAAAGCGAGGACAACCAAAAATATGGAAATGAGATATAGAAGGAATTCTCCCTTTCCATAATTCATATGACGTCTTCATGTGTTCTTTGAGTGAGTAGTGAGCGGTTCCGAGTATAGCGAGGCGGTGTCGGTAGCATCGGCCCGTAACTTCGAGGGTAGTCCGAGTCCGCGAGGAGCGTTCTTCTTTGCTTCTTTAAGTGTTCTGTTCTTTCGTTCGGCAAGTCCGTTCTGTCGAGGGGGTGCGCGGGGCGATGTCTCGTGTTTAATTCCCTCTTTATCGCAAAGACGTCTTAACTACTGAGTTTAGAAACTCGTTCCTCTCGTCCGAGCGAATTCTTTGAATCTTGATGTCCTTTTCCACACCGAGCTTCTTCAGAGATTGGGCAACTCGGTTTGAACATCGGAGCTTATTGGCGATGAAGATAACCCAAGTATATCTCGAATAGTCGTCAATAACGACGAGGGCATACTTCTTGCCTCTTATAGTCATCGGAGAGACGCCCGAATAGGTCCATGTGCGGCGGTGAAGGATTCCATTAGTGGAAGGTGACGGAATAGGTGGATTGCTATTCTTTGTTTGCTTTCCCTTCGGACATGCTTCACGGTTTCTATCTTTGATAAACGATTCGTTGGGCGATCCTCGACTTTGGAGTTCTTGGCTAGCTTGTTCATGGTCTTGAAGTTCGGGTGGTGAGTCTTTTGTGCCATAGCCATCCCGACTTGTCACCGATTTTGTTTGTGCGAGTAAGCAAGCCTCGGGTTACTCGGTTTTCCGGTTGCAACATAGATGTTCTTCCTCCGCGAACACGATAACACTCGTTTTCCCCGTAGATTTGTCAACAACATCACGAAACCGGCGTCAAAGATAACTCCGTTA
Source organism: Lavandula angustifolia (assembly GCA_028984105.1). Taxonomy (NCBI): domain Eukaryota; kingdom Viridiplantae; phylum Streptophyta; class Magnoliopsida; order Lamiales; family Lamiaceae; genus Lavandula; species Lavandula angustifolia. The sequence goes on along the minus strand of CM054821.1, from coordinate 9,850,674 downwards.
AGATTATCACGAGAATTGGTGACGAGAAAGGAGATTATGTTGAAGTCCTTCAACATATGGTACTCTTAGGCCGAAGCGGTCCCAATGTTCGGTGTTCCGTATCCCCTTGTGTAGCCTTTTGAGTTGTCACCAAACTCAGTTCGGGACCATCTTCTTGTATGTAGTTGGTCGGCAGGCTCTTCGATACGTCATGTGTCTTGAGCGGCCGTCCACTATCCATGGGTCCTTATGCACTCCGCAAAACGAAGCATCTTTAGGTACCCTTTGGTTCGGTTGGGTCCTTCTTGGTTAGTGGGTGATTTCGGAACCCAAATCTGTCTCGGGACCTTAGAAGTCTGAGACTTCTTCTTCTGAACCTTGTCAGCTTTCTTCTCCACAGGACTTGGAGATACTGACTTTCTGCTGATGGTTTTGGGTTCAGGCGCTTTCTTCTTCTGAGTCTTTGCGCTTCTCCTGACCCTGAGGTCATAATAGTACGAGCCGTACTGAGCCGGGTGCTCATACAGTGGCTCCTTGTACTGTTCTGCCCATCTGACCTTCTTGGTTCCCCCTGAGTTTGATCTCGGTGTCCTGGGGCTGGAACCTTTGGTCGGTTGTTTGTTCTTTGCTTGGGCGAGGTGCGATTACTTTCTGTTTGTTCTTCGCCTGAGGTGTGGTGTCAGCAACTTGCACCTTTCCTCTGACGAACCTATCAGCCAGCGTTGCTGAGCTTTTGGAGTTAGAAGCTTCGTGAGTGTAGCAAAGGCCTTCTTTCATAGCAGTTGGCCGTTGTGCTCTGAGCATGCTTTCTAGCTTCTCCTTAGCTCCCAGGTATTGTTCAGTCATCAGTCCTCTCCAGACCTCATCACTTCTCCTGAGAGAATCATAGTCCTTCTGTACGTCTGAGAGTTTCTGACTGAGTTGGGCTATTTCAGTCTCTTTCTCCGAATTGTCCTTGGTCAGGACTGAGATCTGAGTCTCTTGAAGCTGAGACTTAGTCATAAGAGATTCGATCTCTTCGTTGAGTCTCGCAACTAGATCCACTGACTTAGTAGAGACCTGACAATCAGAAGAAAGTCTCTGATTCTCAGCCTTTACCTGTTCAAGTTCCTGGATGGTTCTGCTGAACTCTCTGCTCAGCTGAATTTGTTCCTCTAGTAGGTCGTCATATGCTTGTACTACGTCCAGAGGATCATCCGAGACCGAGCAAGTATCGTGTGTGTTGTGTGAAGAGGAGGTTATATTAAGTTTAGAATTTACCTCAGCCTCTTCTCCGGCCATCGACACGGATTCGGTGATTCCTCAGGAACCGTCTCTCCGACTTCAACAGCTACGAATGCAGCTTCGTCCTCAGAAGAGTACATGAATGTATCCTCTTCAATTGAGTTGTCGGATATCTCTCCGGCTATATAGGCCTGCCTCTTCTGGGCAAATTTGTCTCTTCTGGGATGCCGTTCTACTCTTTGAGCAGCTGAGAGTTCGGGACAGTCGTACTGATAGTGTCCCTCCTTCTTGCAGTTGTAGCATGTTGATGCTCTGCTGCTGCTTTTTCCAGCTGAGTCTTTTGATGGACTAGCAGCAGGTTCTGTTTTCCTGCATTCAGTAGAAGGATTAGACTCTTCCCTTCTTTGATAATCTTTCTTACCTGAGGGAGAATCTCTGTGGTATTTCTTCAGCTTTCTGACTCTCTCCTTTTCTCTTTGGTATTTGAGAGCCATCAGTGCGAGTTGGTCGATGAGCGGATATTTCGGAGGTCTTTGTATGCAGCAGCGGCCTCTTGCGCTTCTTTGGAAGAAATATTTTTGCCTCCGGTTTGCTTTTCGTTGCCTTGAAGGCATGATCGAACTGTGTGTCAGCTGGAGCACTGGAGCACTTTTGAGGTAGACTATACTCAAATTCCTCCGTCTTTAATTCTAAAAATATAACATCAGGAGTTAGAGCATTAAGATCAGAGCGACGTAAATAAGTAGCAAAAGGAAACCACTTTTGTTGAGGTAGCGCTCTTATGATCTTTGTGTTCATCTCTTTGTTTGAGAACACTTTTCCCAGCCCGTTTATCACATTGACTTGATTCGTAAATCTGACGCTCAGCTCGTCAATGGTTTCACTGGGCTCCATCACAAAGGCTTCGAACTTCTGAAGCTCTAATTCGAGCTTGTTTTCTTTGATCTGAGGAGTTCCTTGGCTTAGTACAGCCAGGGCGTCCCAAAGTTCCTTTGCCGTTTTGCAATCCTGCACCCTCCCGAGATGTGAGTCACTGAGCGTTGTCAGTATAGCATTTCGTGCTACTCGGTCGAGGTTATGCAGTTTTTTCTCTTCAGGCGTGAAGGCAGATTTGTCCTTGGGAATCTTCGGACCGATTCGAGCTCCTTCACCTTCCACATCAGCGAACTGAACGCTGTCTATCATTGGAATGATGGGTCCAAGAACCGATCACGTCGGTCATCTTGCGTCGTGCAGCGACGTAAGGTGTGCCTCCATTCTTACACGCCATACCGTGAAGTTCTCTATCGAGAACATCGGCACCATCCTGATACTTGACATGTCAGATATTATGCGTACGAGTATAAGGATGAATGAAGAGATGCCTTGTGCAGAGAAAACGTTTTCAGGATCTGTTCGAGAAGACCAAGATGTCGGAACGGGTGATCAGTAGAACAGCGTGAGCTCTGATACCAATTGTTGGTCCGGAGACAAATATCAGGGGTAGAGGGGGGGGGGTGAATACACCTGAGTACAATTTCTTTTTCTCGATGAAGGTCAGCTGACGCTGTTAGTTGCAACTGATGAACAATGCCAAATATAACCTTCGATCGCGGGTCAGAGTGGGTCGGCTGCGAGCTCTCCCTGCCGACTTTTGTCGAGATTTCCGAAACTCAGTCGAAGACTTTAGCGTGCGGATAAGTGTGGGGCCCGGAGTTTGTCTCTTTTTGAAAACGTGTTTTCAAAAATTAAGTTCTTTTGGCTGTGCGACTTTTGAAATACGTTTTATGCAAACTTATGATTTTCAAAGGTTTGTATGCAATAAAACAGTAAAGAACACAAGCAATTTAACGTGGTTCGGATACGCAAGATCCTACGTCCACGGTCTCGAACAAGGCGGGATAACTTGTTGATTAATCCGAGCAAGTCTCGAGCAAAGGAAACTGTCTACCTGGACGAGATCCTTCTAAGTTATAGTCCTTAGCGACTTTACAATTCAAACCTAAGTTCGAAAGGGAGGGGATGATCTCCAACTAAGAAGGAGTTCTTACAGTAAGAACAATTCACAGAAAGTGAACTCCTTCGAATTTCTAAGCTATAAATTTGGCAATGAGCTTAGCTAGAGAAGAAGGGATCTAAAGAACTCTAGAGAGAAGAACTAATGATATTCTATGAAGGCAAGTTCTTCATTTGGATGATCTTTAAGTTTGCTAGAGTGTTCTTGAGCTTGAGCGTTTTTCCCTTGTTTGTCCCGTGCGTGGAGCTCGGATTTCTTCTCTATTTATAGGCGTGAGCTATGGCATATGTCCGTTGGAGACGACGATGCCACGTGTCACAAGCTTCCAAAGAAAACGGCCATAAATTCGAACTTGTTGCGACGGGGCGGTTAATTACGTACATGAGAGCGGCTTTCTTTGCGGGGGAGCGAGTAAGGCGTTGTCGGCTTCTCATTGGTCGAGGTTTGTGGTTGGTGAGAATGTCGAGTTGACCGTTCAAACAACCTCGTATGATCTTCTGCTGAACTTTCGAAAAGACTTAAGTAGGCTGGGTCGCTTTTACGTCGGATACGATGAGACGCAAAGTCTCTGTCTTCTTCGGCCGAGTCGGCCGACAAGGAATGTAGCTTCGAGTGGGTTAGGCGCGGCTAGCGAAGGTGCTTGGGCTTGCATGAGTTCTTCTACTGATGACTTATTAGCTGCTGGGTTGGCCTCTACTGAGGTCTAGTCAGCTGCTGACTGAAGAACGCAAGCGATTACACTAATGATGTGGGGTTCCGAAAAGTTTCTTCGACAGAAGATCGGTTCGACAATTACCCCGTACAGGACTTAGACAAAAATATTAAAAACGATTACATCAAGTCTAACCTATACATCAGCTAATCCTAACGACACAATATACTATTGATATCAGCTCGGTTTTGGGATCTTCAATTCCATAGTACTACTATGATTTCCCCCAATTTTCTTTTAACCACGAACAGCTGAATATCATCTACTGACTCATATCCAGCATATATTAATGATCTTTTACCCACAAATATGTTCTGAAGTTTTATTTATTAGTAATCTGTTATTCATTAAAGATTACAAAATTAAAATTCTTTTTTAATAAGTAATACTCCCTCCGTCCCACCCGACTTGGCTTCTTTCCTCTTTTTCATTGTCCCATTTGACTTGGCCACTAACTAAAATAATACTCTAATAAATTCTAATGGGTCCCACCACTTTATACCACTTTACACACAACTACCCACTATTCTTAATAACCGTGTCCAAACCTATTAAATCATGTCGGACGGGACGGAGGGAGTAGTATTTTACTATCCATATTAATTATTTACAAATATACCTCGTGTTTATGGCCAATTTTATTTAAGATATATCTTCCTATAATTTGTCATCATTGGTAAATTTGCGATCCTAAAGCATACAAGTTGTATGTATATATATACACACACATAACATATCGATCTAAAGCTGCTGTTGAGATGCAAAACAAAATATTTATCACAATATATTATAAACATGATGTTGCATTCTTGAAATTCGCATATTTGAAAGTTAAATTTTCGTGAGGATGAATATCATAATCAAGAGGCGGATCAATGTGGTAGTGGTGTAAATATGCAATTTCAAGGGAGAGGACAAATTTAAATGTATAATTTAAATATACGTACTTCATTTCGAAATTTGAGTAACAATATCATCACAAGTAAATAAAAATTATTATCCTTACAAATTTAATGTCTTATTACAATATTTATTTTCACACAATAATGTGACACACAGACACATGAAATGAAAGTTAAAAACAAGGTTGGTTGATATAATTGTTTGAGACAATCACTCAACTTGTTAGCATCTGTCAAAATAAAAAAAAAAAGTTAGAATATCTAACATATGTACAAAATATTTTCTTTTTGTTAATTGAAATATGCACCGAAAAGATAAGAAAGATGAATTTTGTAATAACGCAAACTTACCATTTACGAATCGAGAGCATTGATTAAGAGCGGAAGTCTAGCAAATGTCGACTTCACATCTTCAGACTTCTTCCCTTGCACTTGAAAAGACATTTTATGTCCGCAATCTGCACTTTATGTCCGCAATCTTGCACTTTATGTCCGCAATCTGTATAGCAACCGTCGTAGCAATCACTGTACGATGCCGACGCACTCCCTATGCATAATACAATAAGAATAGCAATCACAGTTAATTCATGCTTCTAATCCTTTCTTGTTAGTTTCTTAATCTCCTATGTTTTACTTGTTTAATCCTCCAACTCCACTCGTATTTATAGGATTTATCGGTCATCCATTAAATTATTAGTGGTTTAGCAAGAATTTTGAATTAATAATGGTTTCTTTTGTGTGTGTACGCGTGTAATAAGGGAATAAAATGTAAATTGAAATGAAAGACATTCATATCTAGGAGTGTTCGGTATGGTATACCAGACTATTTTTTCCATACCACATACTGTACCGAAAATGGTTTAATATGAGAAAACTCATACCATTGCTGTACCAAATACTTTGGTGTACCGTGGTGCAATATGCCGAACTTTCGGTATAAACAAATTTCTATATTGTTGCTTCGGTATGTAGTGTCATACTTCAGTATACAGGAGTACAACGTTATACCAAAAAATTAAGATATACCAAAGACTAAGGTATATTGGATATGCAGTATACCGTTCTTAATATACATCAGTATATCGGTATAAAGTTGTATAATTTAGTATATGGTATATACCGAGGTTCAGTATTAATCAAAATATACAGATTTTTCTAGTGTATTTTAACAGCCCTATTCACATCCATATATCAAAGTCTGAATAAAAAGATGTTCGAGAAAGTAGTTGTAGTAGCGAACAAGAATGAGAAAATTCTTCATGCCTCTTCTAATAATAATGAAAAAGAATCGTGTGTATTTAAAAAAAATCTTGAGAAAATCTTATTAGAAATAAATAATAATTGAAAAAATAGTAAATTTTGAATGTGTGTAAAAAAGAAAATTAAATTCAAAGTTCATGTGCAAAAAGGAAAACTGTAAATAGTTTGTATATTTACTGAAAATCAGATACGGTAGATGTTGACTTTCATTTTATTTCGCCACATTTTGATTTCATGCCATGTCAGCTTTGGTTTCGCCACATTTTTTACCTATGTGCAATTTAAAACAAATCAAGAGTTGATATATTTATGGACTAAATTAAAAGTTCATGTGCAAAGAAAGAATTTGAAAAAAGTTGATGTATTTACGTAACTAATATTCCCTCCATCTCAAAATTTTTGTATTCCTTTTCGGTGTGACTTTTAAATAGAGTTTTTAATTGTGGGTTATTCGAAGTACAACATTCGTTGAAAACTTGTAAGGCATAAAAAATCTTTTTAAGCCGGTTGTGGAATTTAATTAATTCTGAGTTAAATATGTTATCCAATATTTACCTATTCAATTTGTGGCTGAGTTTCAAGTCTTCTGTGCACCCTTGATGGCATTTTTATGGAGCTCTTCACATCTTGGCATGCCTTGTCCACCATTACTAGGAAATCGCGAACAATCACAAAGAGATGGCCCCCCTCATCCTTGCCTCCCCTCCCGTAAAAGTAATCTCCAGTGCTCTTCACTAGACCTATTACTCGCTTCTCCTCCTCCGCGAGCCATGCAGAATCTGATTCACATTGACTCACAAATGTACTAAGAGTCTCAAGAAACTTACTCTCTTCATTCAAGTCTTTCATCTCAGTTTCAAGAAATTCTTTTGTTTTGAAACGCGCCTGACCAAGTTTGGACACGGAGTCGCTTATAATGTCATGATCAATTGCTGCTGCCTTCTTCACATTCTTGAGGCCACTGCTAAGACCAGCAACTTCTTGAAGACCCAGGCTCCGGTAGTACTCTTCTGAATCGTGGGAAGAATCTTCGCCAAGATCTTCTGTCCTCACACTGGATATACTCCCACCCTCTCTCATTCTACGACCCGCTCTTATCCCTTCTCCACGGATTATCTCATGGACAACAAAATGCAACAGTGAGGTCTTTCCATCTGTTCCTTTCACATCCGACAGTTTCAACAGTGTGTCGAGCTTGAATGCCTGAGCACCACCGCGGTAGGTGCCATCGTTCATCCTATTGCCAGTTTTCAGAACAGCTTCCAAGAGTTTCAGGAAGAGTCTGCTGTTTTTAAGCTCGTTACACGCTACCTGACAAGAGTGGGATAGTGTTTATACTCGCCAAAAAAGCATCACTATTAATAACAAAGTATAGAATATACTAAAAACCTCTAAAGTTGCTAAAGATTGTTTGACTGAAGAAAACTCTTCCTGGAATGTGGCTACAAACAATAATGCTTCCAGACGTTTGTAGGCAAATGGGATTTCAATCAAGGACTTAAGGAATCTCTCAGGTGGGCCAATTAGAGAAAGATCGCCAGTATATAATCTTAGTTTCAGTTCTTCGTCCATTGTTGGTGCCAATCTCAACAGATTTTGGATGAATTCTGAAGGGAGCTCGTTACCTGATACGGACATCGCATCAAGAGATTAGAAATGAAGAAACTAATTTGCAAATGCACAGAATGATGAACATGGAAAGTACAAATCTCTAGATCAAATAATGAGCATTCTGCTCTGGATATATTTTCTCCTTGAGAAAGAAAGAGTAATTTTCTTCCCCCATGTAAAATGTTATCTAATATACACATCTTTTTAGTTCTTGTGAAATAATTGCAAGATATTGCACACACCTTCAGTAAGGGCACTGCAGACTTCTTCTGATGTCACATTCAATGCTTTTAAAAGAATTGCCAAATTCTGCGCTTTTTTAGGATCAATAATCTTTATAAACTGGGGAGTAGATTCGGATGAAGATCCTTCTTTTTTCTTTTGCTTTTTCTGGTCAGCTGCAGCATATCCAAACAGAGCTTCCATCATGTCCTCATCAAATCTGCCAAAGCAGAAAATAGTTCAGAGATTCACATGATAAATAAGGAAGCGATATATTATTAGAAAATTATCAAGAAAAAAGAAAGCATCATTGGAAGTCCAGTTATAGCCCAAGAAACGGACTTACTGAAAAGACCCAGCTTTAAGCTCGTGCCAGACCATTTGTTGATCGGGGCTTGCCATTACTTTGTCCCAGAAGAATGGCTTTAACTTGGCTTTGGGAGCTCCAGAGTCATCTGAAGCTATACTTTCACCTCCTGTTGAAGTTCGGTGATGGTGGGGTCCCAGAGGGGAAGGTTTTGATGGAAGTGGAGGTGGCACACGCTGACCGGGTCTAGGAGGCGGTGGCGGAGCTGCAGCACCTCTCGGTGGAGGAGGGGGTGGTGCTGCTGCTACTTTTGGTGCTTTTGGTTTTTCTGGTGGTGGTGGTGGTTCTGTAGCTCCTCCCGCCGCCCCAACTGATGCTGCTGCCCCTACTGCTCCAGATGCCACCTCCGTTCCGGCAGCAGCTACTGTTCCTGCCACTGTCCCCATGGCAGTTCCAGGAGCAGCAGTGGCTGCTGTTCCAGCAGCTGCTTGTGCTGCTCTCACAGCCGCTGCTCTTGCTGGAGGAAGAGGTAACGGAATTTTCTTAAACGCTTCTGCATTAGCTTCTATTTCCGGAGAAGCACGGAAGCTAGCACTCATTGACATGCGAACAGTTGAAGAAGACTTGAAATTTATACGGCTGGGTGAACTCAAGGGGTGAGATTTATCTGGAGAAGCTACTCCCTACGCACCCACCCGGACCCCCTTGGATCCGCCATTGCTTTCGTTAAAAAATAGTACTCCCTACGTCCTATTGATAATATCTTGTTATGTTTATACGCGAAGTTTAAGATAGTGGGTGTAAAAGTTTAAAGTATTGCTGCAAAAGTATAAGATAGTGGGTCTATTTGTTTAGATAATTGTGGTTCATTCATTTCTTATCATTTTAGATAGGATACAAGATGAATAGGACGGTGTCCCCTTGGGATGACATAGCGGTGAAGGTGGGTGGCCCGGGATCGATAGGTCATGGGTTCAATTCCCACTGGACACGCTATGTGTGAGCCTGTCACCCTGTCACATTAAGGGTGGTTTAACTCTTCTGTATGGTTTGCAGGCTATTGCACAGGAGCGAGGTTTATCCTGTGCGCACCAAAGGATAGATAAGATCAATGATACGGAGGAACTATGAATTTTGAAAGATAAGTTGTTAATCGTATTTTAAGCGAATTAAGTGTGTGTTTTATTTTATCTGGAAAATCCTTAGCCAAGCGATGGATAACTAACGAGGGAATGGATAACACAAGAATCTACTTTTACACAATAAAGAAGACTTTCTAATTTATGTTGTAGTGCTGCTTGTATCTCTGAATATGTTCGGTTTAATTCTTTTTTTATTATTATTGATATAGCGGTGTTTTCAAATCCCGACAATACTGATTAGGGTGTGAAATGATACTGCTTTCGCACAGCTAGGTTTTCATCTCCTTGTATTTCAGTTATTAAGTGGGTGAGTGTGTCTTAGACCTTGATTGAAGTGAGAGATTGATATCTTCAACGACCTTTATTGAAATGAAAGATGAAGGAGAAGTAAAAATCGATATATCGCACATACTATATAAAAAAAATACTGAACTTTAAGTATATCGTGATTTTCAGTATGTATCATACCGTACCGAAGTTTTTCAATTTCCATATCGCGGTATATTGAATTTTTGGTACATACCGTATCGAATCGCCTTATGGCCGTATATTGGATATTTTCTTATGAACTACATACTCACGTGGTCTTAAATAATCGAGTACAACTCTTAACTTTTAATTTTCTTATTGTTGTGTTACAATTTATTTACTACTTGGATGTATTATATTATTATTTGCATATAACAAAAAATAGTAAATATAAGAGATTTACAAATCGGGTCCGTAAGGGATTGAGCTGGATTTTCAATTTAGAAGCCTGGTGAAGAGTTGGCCCGACCTAGCGCGCCCAGAAAAAACAAATTTAGTCCAATGGCCTGCCCGCCCAATGCCCTGCTCTAGCTTGATCTTGATTGAAATGATGTTTCCGCACTAAAACTGATCCAAATTCCACATATTTTCACTAGTTCATGTAATTTCAATTTTGTTTCTCCTACACCATTGTTTGCTTTTTCATCTACTAGCGTTTTTGCATTCTCGAAGAAAAAGAAAACGAGTACTTTTCAATAGCAACAAGTTGGTTGGACAAGGGAAAATAGGGAGTGTGCACTAAATCCCACAGCAGTTACACAGCACAAAGCTACTTCCCCTGCAGCACTCAAAACCCCAGAGAATTCTCCCAAGGCTGATGAACGACGACCGTGTGTCGTAGTAGACCTTGAAAAGTATGTTGAGATTGTAACTGGATGCACTCATTATGCTATCTTACGTTGTCTTGGAGTCCTGAAAGTTAGATTCTACCAACAGCTTTATATGATAGTAGCTTTTTGCTATTATACGCATAGGTTCATAATTGTGATGCTTTCTTCTTAGTTTGGTGGGAGTTGTGGGTGAGGGCTGCTGTCGATTTTTTAAAATTTATCATTTTATTTTCGAATTATAAATTCTGAATCCGTCTAATCATGTGCATGGCATGGATGACCTTGGATAGCCCTTTTCTTTGTCTCTGTTTGCAGGTTTAGAGCCGTCAACGGGTCCATGGAGCGGGTGTGGGATTTTGCCTCTTTCAAATATTTTTTTTAAAATTATTATTTCATCTCCATTAAAATTATAGGTTCTTGGATCCACCATCATCATTCTCCATCAAAGGGATATATGAATATATAGAAAGAAACAAAATGAGATAGCAATCACTTATAAACAACTTATTTCCATTCCAATCAATGAAATGTAATACAAATTCCACATCCACGCATTATTTGAACCTAGCAAACCATTACATAATTATAGCCCATGAAAATAATTAATTTATATTTTCAGTGAAACAGTTAATAGGATATAAATTTGGGAGGGAAGAAGTATTGATTAACATGGGAATACTAATTACATTCTATGTTAACATAAGATTTGATTTATTTCTGATGTCTAGCTAATCACGGTTTCTATTCAAAGGATATTAATTTATCTTTCTCAATTAAATATATGTAATTAATATAATACACTACACGGAAAAATCTTTTATGGCATTTTCATCATGGGTTGATTTTTCACGAAGGTATGGTTTCAAATAGGGAACCGTGATTAAATTTGACGTGAGATCATAAAATATTAAAGAATTAACTATAATAATAATAAAATAGTTTCTTAGTAGTCCAATATTAATAAAATAATATACATGAAAACGTATTTCTATCACAATTAACAAAAGGTAGTATATATCGTATACAGATGATCTAACCTTGTGAAATACGGTAGATGATTAATATGGTTTAATAAAAAATATGCCAAACAATCTTTAATGAAAAGATGGATAAAATGAATGAAATACTTTTATTAGAAGTATTAATATTATCTAATAATATTTATATTTCAATAAAAGAAGTTCTCAATCATTTATTTTTCTTCTCATTGGAATTTTGGTTACCAAACTAAAACATTTCGGATTACTGAATTTCGAATAATAGAAATTTCGATTCGATTATATTTTATGTTATCAAAACCGCTTCGACCCTACTGGTTGACCCGATTCAACCGCAGCCCGGTCACAAATCCGAGCCGGACCAATTAAAAATCTATTTTTTATTTAGACTCGGTACGACCTAGTAAGCCCGTCCGATTGGCTCGGTAATTGTGACCCAGTTGACTTCTTAAGACCCGAAGAAAAAATAAAGTTTTGAATAAGAAAGAATATATTTAATCTTTCATCTCTCAAGTTTCGCCCAATCCTAGTTCGACCAACATCCCTAGTCAGAACTCTAAGTTGCTCTTTTTCCACCGTGAGTCTTGTTATAAGTTCCATCGATTTCTGCTTCTTCTCTTCTTTCTTCCATTGGCGTCGTAAAGTTGAACTACGGTTCCGCCCTCTTTTGATTGCTTGTTTATTTATTTGAAGTTTTGATTTCTCTCTTAATTGTTTATTTATGTAATTGGGCTTTGATTCATCTCTTTCTTTATTATTAATTAATTATTTAAATTTGTGATTTCTATTTTGATTGTTTAATAGTTTATAAACTTTATTTTAAGCAAGATAAGTGCAGCTTGTTATTTATTTTAAGTGTATTTTCATTGATCAATTGCAAACGAAACATTAACATTTTTATAATATATATATATATATATATATATTATAATTTGAAAACAAAATTTATATTTTCATTTAATTAATCTATTTATAAAATTATGACATCATATTTGATAGACCATTCAACCGGTAGAATTACTAAATTTTATTTTTCCGGATCAATGACCGTGTCGGTTATGATAACATAAATTCTATTTAACATAATTGACAATCGTAACTTGAGCTTCGTTCATAATCAAGGAATTATAAAATCATTAACTGGAAACTTTGGGATAAATGAATAAATAGAAAAAATGAAAAGAACAAGCACTTATAAATAACTTATTCCATTCCATCGAATGAAATCCAATACCAATTCCATATCCAGGCATTATTTAAACTCAGGAAACCATTGCATAATTTCCATACACATGAAAAGAATTAATTTATATTTTCATAATTATCGGAGGCCAAATCTTTTAAATTTGGTTGAATAGGGCATTTCTTCAAGCAGTCTTGGAGGCATCGCTCCAGTTCGATGACTTCCCTCCTAGGACACCCAAGCTGGCATCTCAATAGACATTTATTAATTGGAACCTCAGCTGCGCCAAATCTTACTGCAATCATCATCATCATCACAACACTCCCAACATATTTCAAACTCATCTTCATGTTTACTAATCCCAAATTAATTCAGTCTACGTTCTTCTTTACTTTGTATGTATTTATTATTTTATTAATATGGGACTTGCAAAACACCTATTTATTTTATTAGAGTTAATTCTCTAATACTTTCTGATTTCACTTATTCTCACGTTCAATTAATCATGATTCCTATTCAAATGACACCCTTCATGAAACTCCAAATGATGAAAACGACATGATGATAAATTACATGAATGTAATTTGAATAGGGAGCCGTGATTAGGTGGACATGCGAAACAAGTGAAATCATATTTCTCACCATAGAATGTAATTATAGTATTCCATATTAATAAAACAATATACATGAAACTGAATCTATCAATAGAAGGTAGACCAATATATACAAGTAATATTCTATATAAATTGTCATATAGTGCAAATTATTTACAGTTGCATCTCAATATATGCAGGAGGGGCGGATCCATGATTTATTGTTAGGGGGGCGAAATATATGGGGATGAGTTATATTCATCCGAGGGTTCAATTTTTTTCGTGGGGGTGTTTTTGATCTAAATATACTTACTAATTAAGGCTTATTTAGAGATATTATATTTTCTTTTACGAATAGCCGTTATATGTTATTTGTAATTTATTCGAAAAATATAGTACAAAACCGTATTTTGACGACGCCTAGATTTAGTTGGAGAATATTACGAAGAATAACAATCTCTAACTTATGAATTAATCAAGTATTTGAAAGATAGAGTTTTTCATGCTTCAAATGTTGCAAATTTTACTTAAAAGGACAATCAAGTATAAAAAAAAATAAAAACACAAACATAACATATAACTGCATAAAGATATATGTTATATTATATATGTAACTCTATCAAAATTGATACCCAAAACTTTAAATTCTAGACCTTCACTAAAATTAAAATTAGTGACACATCATATACATTTTTGCCTAAATTAGTGGTCACATTCACATTATTCTTAATTTTTACTTTGGGGGTAAGTTGACCAATTAAAAAATTCCAAGGGGCCGAATTCAAAAATTTAAATGAGACAAATGTACAAATTACTAAAAATCTAAGACAATTCGTAGTATTATACGAAAGTTCGGGGGGACCGTCGCACCCACCCGCCCCCTTTGAATCCGCCTCTGAACATATGATTTGATAACCTAATATGTAGATAATATATTACATCAATTAAATATATTTAAATGAAGAATCTTTGAGTGTTCGAGCATTATTGCTTGAGAGAAATGACACCTTACACATGTTAAGAATTTTTTATTGTTGGACATTACAGGCGCTGACATATTTTGATTGTGGGACATGACGGTGTGAGTTTCTTATTGCGTTTCACACTTATAATATATGTTAAGAATTTTTGAGTGTTCGAGCATTATTGTTTGAGAGAAATGAATGTATAGAAAAATGAGAAGAACAAACACTTATAAATATATAACTTATTTTATTCGATTCAATGAAATGTAAGATAAATTCCATATCCACGCATAATTTAAACTTAGCAAACCATTAATGTATGTTTTGATAAGTAGCCGAGGCCAAATCCTTGCAGTTAGAATCCTTGCAATCTTGTAAATTTGGTTGAATATGGCATTTCTTCAAGCATTCTAGAGCGCAAAACGGCTTCCTCCTACTAAAAGAACACTCAAACTCGCATTTCAATATACACTTATCTGGTAATTCAGCTGCGCTAAATCTTACTACAATCATCATCATCATAACAATCCCCATATATTTCAAACTCATCTTCATGTCTGTTTTTACTAATCCCAAATCGATTCTCTTTCTCTCTCTCTCTCTCCCCCTCTCTCTCTCTCTCTCTGGATTCATATATATAATGTAACGTTCACAATCAATTGAACATTAGGAAGTTATAAATGTGTTTTGCTCAAACTTTTTTTCTGAATTTTCCAACTCTTTAAATTATTTCGATGTGTTTATTACAGTTTACCTTGATTAATAAGGCTAATGGATGTAGTTGGTGGAATAGAAAAGTGGGTCAGCTTGATTTGCTCTTTTTACTTTCTTTTAGGGGTCTTTCTACAATTTGGTTAAATATATTTAAACCTGTTTAGGTTTCTAGTATAAAAATACAATTTTTTTAAGGATAACATGAGTAATTATAGTGACACCTAAATACAATTAGGGATGGTGAACCCGACCCGCTCCATCTGCATGGTTATGGGTCTAGATTTCACTTGTACCCGTCCTATCCTGCCACGGCCCGCATACAGGGCCGGCCCTGATGAAGGTGTTACAGGGGCGGTTGCCCAGGGCTCCAAATTTTTGGGGGCCCATTTTTTTTTTTTTTTTTTAAATTTTCTTTATACTAATAAATAAGTTTTTTATTTAAAAATTGATATATTTATTCATTCTTTTAAGTTAAAGAAAAAGCCCAATAAATTTCTTTAGTTAGTATAATAAATCTAACCCAAAATTCTATTAAAAAAAATATTATATCTAAGTTTAATATATTAATATAGAATTCAAAATAATTAAAATAATTGAATAGGTAATAAAAAGAGAAATACTATCCCCAATTCTTCATCCTATGAATCGCTTCTATTATTGTTCATATCTATTTCTCTTTTGTTCCCAATTTCTTCGTATACCAAATTATCTTGAACACGACTAAGTCATCAAAAATGGAGGTCATGTATTTTTTAAGATACATACTAAAATAGAAGACGATAAAAATGTAGTTTATCGATATTGTTTTATAGAGATGGGGCCCATTTTTTTACTCTTGCCCCGAGTCCATTTTTTTTCAGGACCGGCCCTGCCCGCATAAGACCTGCAAATTTATTTTAATCATTTCTGATTTTTTAATTTAGTAAAACAATAAATCATGCATTTAGTGTTTACATTATTTTTCTTGTTAGTCGTTATCTTCATCTCTCATATTCTCTTTGCCACTCCGTCTTGTTACCGCTGCTTTCCGATAGTAAATCATAAACTAGGTGCAAGCAAATAAGCTTTCAAGAACTATTTAAAAACATGAGATTACTTTGAGATATACAGTTAAACCTCGATAAATTAATAACTTTGGGATAGAGAAAAAAATATTCATTTAACGAAATTATTACTTTATCGAACATTATTTTAGTGCATTGACCCGTATCGGGAAAGAAATTATTATCTTAACGAGATTATTACTTTATCGAATATTACTTTATCGAGGTTTAACTATAAAAGTGATAAAACTTTGGACTACTTTTTATTGAACCAATGCGTAAAAACCTATGATTACGCTTTAGGAGATTTGATCTTCCTTTTGAGCTTAATCTATGTTTTTCAAAATTAGCATAGCATAAATTATGTTACCGGTGCTTGGAAGACCCATTCTGTGCCGGTCTCAATTTAAATCCAAAATTTTGGACCCATGCTAGTCTGGGTTTGGAACCGCGGGCCAAGTTTGGATCTTATGGTATTCGGCCAATTCACAAAATTGTCATCCCTAAATACATGATATTAAATATCGTGTGTGATTAGGTTGGGTGTAATACAAATAAATTTTTAATATGTAATCACTAAACTTTGGACCCATGCTAGTTTGGGTTTGGATCTGTGGGTCCAGGTCCAGGATATGGGTCAAGTTTGGATCTTGGTCAATCCACAAAATTGTCATTCCTAAATACATTTAATATTAAGATGTCTTGTGTGTGATTAAGGTGTAATACAAATAAATTTTTAATATGTAATCACTAAATTAATGAAAAAATATAGGGTTATAGCTTTCATCGATTAATTATTTATTAATTAATTGTCATTAGGATTCTATATTCATGTATTCGTACATTCTTGCAGATAATTGGATACATTGAAAAAAAATAAAAAAATATGAAAGAACAACCACTAACAAATACTCCCTCCGTTTCTTTATTGATGTCCACTTGGGAATGAGAACGGAGATTAAAAAATTTTATTTGGAGATATATTTAATGAGTTTTAATTGTATTAATAAATTGACACGGTTTTCGATGAATGATTGTGGGAATGAATGTGAATTTATCTAAATGTTATTAATGCATAGTTTAAGCATTTGATTTAATTTTTTTTATTTTTATTTTATATTGTAATTAAAGAAATAATCTAAAGTTTTCAAAAAGTTAAAAATCAAAATTTTCTACGTTCGGAGCGGAGCGAAATCGTGTAAGAGAGAAACTTTTGGAGAGAGAAAGTGTATAAGAATATGAGGTGAACAATGAATAATGAGGGGCTCACCTCATATGGGGTGGATAGTGAGTAATTTGTCATTTTAGGAAAATAGACATTAATAATAGAACATCCTAAAATGGCTTGGATTCAATGAAATGTAATACAAATTCCATATCCACGCATTATTTAAACTACGCAAAACATTACATAATTTTCGTACACATGAAAATAATTAATTTATATTTTCATAAGAATTATCCGAGGCCAAATCTGTGCAGTCAGAATCCTTGCAGCCTTGGAGATTGGGTTGAATATGGCATTTCCTCAAGCATCCCTGGGCACATCTCCGTGGTCTCTTACTAAGCGCACATTTAAACTGGCATTTCAATAAACACGTATTAACAGCGGGTAATTCAGCTGTGCCAAATTCTACTACAAGCACCATCATCATCATCACAACAATCCCAACATATTTCAAACTCATCTTCATCTCTACCTTTACTAATCCCAAATTGATATATTTTCTCTCTCTCTCTCTTCTCCATGTATTACAAGCTATATATAGAGACTAGAGTGGATTTTAAAAATATTATAATTTGGAAATAATTCAGTCTACTTTCTCCTTTTACATGGAAATTTTGAGAATTTTGTTTTTTTTAAACATAATATTTGGAAAGTGACTCTATATTATGTAAAATAAATGATTATTCGGCACATATTTTCTTAAACTATATTAAGAAATACGGTATTAGTTAAGAAAATATATGCTAATTAATCCTTAATTGCATATTATATGAAGTTAATTTCCATGATATTAATCAAACAATTAAATTCCCAAAATATCCATCTGCGAAATGGAGAGTATATTGATTTATCCTTACTTTTTTGGTTAAGCTTATCATATTAATTTGGATTTGTAAAAAATCCGAGATATGAGTTATAAATAATTTAACGTTTATGTAAAATGAGGGAAAATGATTAATGGGTTATAACACATTATAGAGTATCAACTATCAAAACATACATTATGACTGGTAAAAGAAATATTTATGCACTATTATAAAAAAATTTAACATTTCATACACATTTGATGTGGCTATAAGAATTTTGTAAGAAATTTTATTCAATTGGATAGGTTACAATTTCTTACAATTTTAAGTTATTTGACCTATAACACATAAGGTACATCCAACAATATTAATTATAAATTATTAATGTATCTAATATAGTACCATGCAATATAAATCACAACTAAGCATTCTTCATAGCGACACAGCCCTCCGAACAAGTATCCAAGCATACTTCAAACTTAGGAGTATCTGGAAAACAATACGTTAACGGTCGAGAAAATATATTTTTACGTTACAATTAGTTTTTATTCCATAACATTACCTGAGGCGAAGATTTTGCAATTAGCATTGGCGCAGCTATTTGTGCATTGGGAATCAGCCTCTAACATTTGTGTTAGGTTACATTTTTTCAAGCAATCAGAATAACACAGGGGCTTTCTTACAATTGCACACTTCAAACTACATTTTCTTGCACATCTATTACCACTACTAGATCTCTTTCTCTTTGCACCAACACTTACTAGGAGAATCATTATTACCATAATCACCAAGAAATGGGAACTCATCCTAGATTTCTTCATGATTTTTTGCTAATTTGTAGTGATATGATGTTTGTCACGTTCTCTCTCTACTTGTCTCTCGCATGGGGGTTTATATATAGTTTCATTTTAGTCTCTACTTTAGTAGTCGAATACATAATGGGACATAAACGTTAATAAACAATTGCGCATTTTATCGTGAAGTTGTAAATTTGTTTTACTCCAACTTCTTTGAAAAATTTCCAACTATTTAAGTTTTGTCGATGTGTTTATTACAATTTCTCTTAATCAATAAAGCCAATATAGATGTAAAGAAAAGTGGGTGGGTCACCTTGACTTTATTCTCTTTCTACTCTTTTTTTGGGGGTCTCAATAGTATATTGGTAAGTTTATTTTATATCTAAACGGATTTTTAATATATTGGATAATGTGAATAATTATAGTTGACACATAATGATGAGTCGATTTCGTAACTAATTATTTCTGTCCGAAAAGTCTCCTAACTGTGCAGGCGAGACGCTTTTATTGGCAGTTATGCAGAAAATAGGCTGATTTGGCACGACACGTGGAGATGATGTGGCAACGCGTTTTCCAGCTGGAATGGCGAGATTTTGTGCGGTTTTGACCGAGAAAGAAAAAAAGGAAAGAAGAAGAAAAGAAAGGAAAGAGGGAAGAAAGGAAAGAAGATGGATAAGGAAGGATTAGATATTTCCATATCTCTCAAGATCCTTTCCTTATCCAACAAGAAACCCTAGATTGATCGAGGATCATTATATAAGGATGAAGAGGCACGAAATTCAGCTCTTCGACACTTCTACACGCTCTCGACCTCCTCATAAACCTCGACACCCAAATCCTTTCCGATCAACCATTTCCGAAGACACCACACCGCCGCCATCGCCGATTTCCACCAAAGCCGAAGAGAAGAACAAAACAACCAACATTCCGATCTATTTCATGCAAGCAGTAGTTTTAGTTGATGAACAAACACTTTCGAATTTCAGTTTTTAATGTTCGCACTTTAGCTTAGTTCGTTTCTTCAATTTCCGTTCGTTTTGAGAGATCGAAGACTATTGATACTCTTGATCCTATTTCAATTCGTGTTTTAATTCAGTTCTTGTTTAGTTTTCAGTTCAGTACGTGTTTATTTCTCTGTTTTAATTCGTATCTTACTTTATATTAGTTTTCGTGCATGCTAGGGTTAGGGTTACAAATGATGCATGTTCTGTTTTGCAAAGTGTCTTACCTGTGCAGTCAGGACAGTTTCATGAGTAGCTAAACTTTTAGTGGTCCGGCAGGATGTAAAACGCACACGTGAACAGTACATGAGGCTTAGGTTCTAATAATTAATTGAAGGGTTTCGGGTTAATTCTGGTTTATTTAATCTGACTAGTAATTTAGGCTTGATCACCCTAAGTTGCGTAGTTTGTAGCTAACTTAGTACTTCCATCGTTTCTCGTGGAACAAGGCTAGGTAAGTAGCAAAGTTATTCATTAGAATAATTGGATTAAACCGGTAGGAGACTATTAGATGCCCAACATACGAGTAGGCTCCTATACTAGGCTCCCTTAGTTCAATAAAGCTGTTTAGCTATTAAATCTATTGATTGCCCAACAACGTAGGTTGTAGCTAAATTAGGGAAGTAGCCGTTTCGAAGCCCAACATGACGGTTACCGACTAACAAAAAATTTATCAACATACATGAATTATTTAAAAAATATTATAATTTTTATTCAATAGAAACATCAAAATACCAATATATAAAAAAAATCTCTAACTATGATCAATTGGAAAAGAATAACATTAAATTACACGAAAAAAATCAAAACAAATTTTCCATTTTTGAGAATAACATAAAGAGTATATTTCTAAAATTTCTTCTATAAGAATAGGTATGTCAAAAAATAACTTGAATTACACGAAAAATTTGAAATAAGTTTTTTATTTATTAAAAAGTAAATTCACATAACAAGTTTAAAAATAAATATTATTTTGTTAAAACAGAAAGTTTTGAAGCTAAAAGATTATATTTTGATGTAATAATCTACTTTACATAAAGGTTTGAAAATAAAACTCTCAAAATCATTAACAATTAACGGTATTGTAAATTTAATTGATAAAAATATTTAGTTCATTCGTCCCAATGAATTTGCTCACTTTATTTTCGACGCGGATTTTAAAGAGAATCGTTAGTTGTGTATAGAGTTGTGTAAAGTAGTTGGTCCATCAAAAAAGTGTGTAACAATTTGCTTAAAAAGAAAATTGGACAACTTCAATGAGACGGTCCGAAAATATATATTTCACAATTTCAATAGGACGGAAGTACTATTTAATAATTTTCTTACCGAGCTGGGGCCTAAAAAAACCCGGGATTTTGGGCCTTAAAAAACCTGTCCAAAATCCGACCAATAATATTAGCTCAATAGCAATTAACAAGTTATCAGTTGTAATATTAGCCCAATAAATATTAGCTCAAAAGAAATATTAGGCCAGGTCCAACAATTAAATTAACAAGATCCCTAGATGGCTCCCTAAAAGAGCAACCAATGCCTCTCAACTAAGAGGGAAATTCTTCGTTACGATTTAAGAACGATTCAAACTTTAAATAAGTAGATTCAAAATTCATTTGCCTTCAAAATTCATCAACCGTCAGAGGCATGCACACGCACACGCCCATACAGCTGACTCTTTTCTGACACGACACTGCAGCCAACAACTCGATGTCGATGCCTTTCGCCTTCAAAACCATTGCGGTCAAGGATGTCAAGTAAGATCATATTGCTAGTGAAATTAAGTATTATTGCGAACTTGCGACACTCTTGTGCTTTTTTTCCTGGCAATATGCGAAATTAGTGTTCCTTTCTTCATCACATAATCACATTTACTCTATCCTTACAGAAGCCTCCTCTATTATCGTAATTATCCTTTTTATTTTTAGCAAATAAAATATTTTAAATTATCTGGTCTTGTTCTTTTTTAAGACATAGAGAGCAATTATACGTGGAAAAGTATAAAACTTTAGTTTATGGTGATTAGAATAGCTTTATCTAATGGTGATTATTCTATTTATTTATTAGCATGATAAAATTTAAATTAAAATATGATAGAAAATAGAGGATTCTTCTAAACTCATAATGATCTTTTTCGCCAACTTGTTAGAATGAAATTCTGATTAACAACACATATTTTTGTTGTTTTTCGTTTCAACTTTTGATTTTCGATTATATTTTAAAAAAAAATGAAAAACTCAGGGTAAGCCTGCCCGTACGCCCGAAAGCTTGGGGTTGGGTTGGGCATAACATAGTTGAGCCTGAATGAATTTTGAGCAGACCCAACCCGGCCCAGTGGATTGGCCTGGGCCGGGCCGGCCTACTACTTTGTCACCCCTATATTCATCTACTTTTTTAATTATCGTGCCGAAAAAAATAACTGTTAATAGCGAGACAAAAGGAATAGTATTTTGCAAACACTATTTTTTTCTACTTTTTCTACTCAAGCACTATTTACAAACACCCCATCAATTCTCTAATAAAATCATTTAATAAATTTATTAACAAATAAATTACATATATTAATGATCTTTAGCCCACAAATATGTTCTGAAGTTTTATTTATTAGTAATCTGTTATTCATTAAAAATTACAAAATTAAAATTCATTTTTTAATATGTAATAGTATTTTACTATCCATATTAATTATTTACAAATATACTTCGTGTTTATGGCCAATTTTATTTAAGATATATCTTCCTATAATTTGTCATCATTGGTAAATTTGCGATCCTAAAGCATACAAGTTGTATGTATATATATATATATACACACATAACATATCGATCTAAAGCTGTTGTTGAGATGCAAAACAAAATATTTATCACAATATATTATAAACATGATGTTGCATTCTTGAAATTCGCATATTTGAAAGTTAAATTTTCGTGAGGATGAATATCATAATCAAGAGGCGGATCAATGTGGTAGTGGTGTAAATATGCAATTTCAAGGGAGAGGACAAATTTAAATGTATAATTAAATATACGTACTTCATTTCGAAATTTGAGTAACAATATCATCACAAGTAAATAAAAATTATTATCCTTACAAATTTAATGTCTTATTACAATATTTATTTTCACACAATAATGTGACACACAGACACATGAAATGAAAGTTAAAAACAAGGTTGGTTGATATAATTGTTGAGACAATCACTCAACTTGTTAGCATCTGTCAAAATAAAAAAAAAAGTTAGAATATCTAACATATGTACAAAATATTTTCTTTTTGTTAATTGAAATATGCACCGAAAAGATAAGAAAGATGAATTTTGTAATAACGCAAACTCACCATTTACGAATCGAGAGCATTGATTAAGAGCGGAAGTCTAGCAAATGTCGACTTCACATCTTCAGACTTCTTCCCTTGCACTTGAAAAGACATTTAATAGCACATATTGAATAATCGTGCACTTTATGTCCGCAATCTGTATAGCAACCGTTGTAGCAATCACTGTACGATGCCGACGCACTCCCTATGCATAATACAATAAGAATAGCAATCACAGTTAATTCATGCTTCTAATCCTTTCTTCTTAGTTTCTTAATCTCCTATGTTTTACTTGTTTAATCCTCCAACTCCACTCGTATTTATAGGATTTATCGGTCATCCATTAAATTGTTAGTGGTTTAGCAAGAATTTTGAATTAATAATGGTTTCTTTTGTGTGTGTACGCGTGTAATAAGGGAATAAAATGTAAATTGAAATGAAAGACATTCATAACTAGGAGTGTTCGGTATGGTATATCAGACAATTTTTTCCATACCACATACTCTATAACATGAGAAATTGGTATACCGAAAATGGTTTGATATGAGAAAACTCATACCATTGCTGTACCAAATACTTTGGTGTACCGCGGTGCAATATGCTGAACTTTCGGTATAAACAAATTTCTATATTGTTGCTTCGGTATGTAGTGTCATACTTCAGTATACAGGAGTACAACGTTATACCAAAAAATTAAGATATACCAAAGACTAAGGTATACTGGATATGCAGTATACCGTTCTCGATATACATCAGTATGTCGGTATAAAGTTGTATAATTTAGTATATGGTATATACCGAGGTTCAGTATTAATCAAAATATACAAATTTTTCTAGTGTATTTTAACAGCCCTATTCACATCCATATATCAAAGTCTGAATAAAAAGATGTTCGAGAAAGTAGTTGTAGTAGCGAACAAGAATGAGAAAATTCTTCATGCCTCTTCTAATAACAATGAAAAAGAATCGTGTGTATTTAAAAAAAATCTTGAGAAAATCTTATTAGAAATAAATAATAATTGAAAAAATAGTAAATTTTGAATGTGTGTAAAAAAGAAAATTAAATTCAAAGTTCATGTGCAAAAAGTGGGTGAGTGTGTCTTAGACCTTGATTGAGGTGAGAGATTGATATCTTCAACGACCTTTATTGAAATGAAAGATGACGGAGAAGTAAAAATCGATATATCGCACATACTATATAAAAAAAATACTGAACTTTAAGTATATCGTGATTTTCAGTATGTGTCATACCGTACCGAAGTTTTTCAATTTCCATATCGCGGTATATTGAATTTTTGGTACATACCGTATCGAATCGCCTTATGGCCGTATATTGGATATTTTCTTATGAACTACATACTCACGTGGTCTTAAATAATCGAGTACAACTCTTAACTTTTAATTTTCTTATTGTTGTGTTACAATTTATTTACTACTTGGATGTATTATATTATTATTTGCATATAACAAAAAATAGTAAATATAAGAGATTTACAAATCGGGTCCGTAAGGGATTGAGCTGGATTTTCAATTTAGAAGCCTGGTGAAGAGTTGGCCCGACCTAGCGCGCCCAGAAAAAACAAATTTAGTCCAATGGCCTGCCCGCCCAATGCCCTGCTCTAGCTTGATCTTGATTGAAATGATGTTTCCGCACTAAAACTGATCCAAATTCCACATATTTTCACTAGTTCATGTAATTTCAATTTTGTTTCTCCTACACCATTGTTTGCTTTTTCATCTACTAGCGTTTTTGCATTCTCGAAGAAAAAGAAAACGAGTACTTTTCAATAGCAACAAGTTGGTTGGACAAGGGAAAATAGGGAGTGTGCACTAAATCCCACAGCAGTTACACAGCACAAAGCTACTTCCCCTGCAGCACTCAAAACCCCAGAGAATTCTCCCAAGGCTGATGAACGACGACCGTGTGTCGTAGTAGACCTTGAAAAGTATGTTGAGATTGTAACTGGATGCACTCATTATGCTATCTTACGTTGTCTTGGAGTCCTGAAAGTTAGATTCTACCAACAGCTTTATATGATAGTAGCTTTTTGCTATTATACGCATAGGTTCATAATTGTGATGCCTTGCACTGTGACCTTTCTTCTTAGTTTGGTGGGAGTTGTGGGTGAGGGCTGCTGTCGATTTTTTAAAATTTATTATTTTATTTTCGAATTATAAATTCTGAATCCGTCTAATCATGTGCATGGCATGGATGACCTTGGATAGCCCTTTTCTTTATCTCTGTTTGTAGGTTTAGAGCCATCAACGGGTCCATGGAGCGGGTGTGGGATTTTGCCTCTTTCAAATATTTTTTTAAAAATTATTATTTCATCTCCATTAAAATTATAGGTTCTTGGATCCACCATCATCATTCTCCATCAAAGGGATATATGAATATATAGAAAGAAACAAAATGAGATAGCAATCACTTATAAACAACTTATTTCCATTCCAATCAATGAAATGTAATACAAATTCCACATCCACGCATTATTTGAACCTAGCAAACCATTACATAATTATAGCCCATGAAAATAATTAATTTATATTTTCAGTGAAACAGTTAGTAGGATATAAATTTGGGAGGGAAGAAGTATTGATTAACACGGGAATACTAATTACATTCTATGGTAACATAAGATTTGATTTATTTCTGATGTCTAGCTAATCACGGTTTCTATTCAAAGGATATTAATTTATCTTTCTCAATTAAATATATGTAATTAATATAATACACTATACGGAAAAATCTTTTATGGCATTTTCATCATGGGTTGATTTTTCACGAAGGTATGGTTTCAAATAGGGAACCGTGATTAAATTTGACGTGAGATCATAAAATATTAAAGAATTAACTATAATAATAATAAAATAGTTTCTTAGTAGTCCAATATTAATAAAATAATATACATGAAAACGTATTTCTATCACAATTAACAAAAGGTAGTATATATCGTATACAGATGATCTAACCCTGTGAAATACGGTAGATGATTAATATGGTTTAATAAAAAATATGCCAAACAATCTTTAATGAAAAGATGGATAAAATGAATGAAATACTTTTATTAGAAGTATTAATATTATCTAATAATATTTATATTTCAATAAAAGAAGTTCTCAATTATTTATTTTTCTTCTCATTGGAATTTTGGTTACCAAACTAAAACATTTCGGATTACTGAATTTCGAATAATAGAAATTTCGATTCGATTCTACTTTATGTTATCAAAACTGCTTCGACCCGACTGGTTGACCCGATTCAACCGCAGCCCGATCACAAATCCGAGCCGGACCAATTAAAAATCTATTTTTTATTTAGACTCGGTACGACCTAGTAAGCCCGTCCGATTGGCTCGGTAATTGTGACCCAGTTGACTTCTTAAGACCCGATGAAAAAATAAAGTTTTGAATAAGAAAGAATATATTTAATCTTTCATCTCTCAAGTTTCGCCCAATCCTAGTTCGACCAACATCCCTAGTCAGAACTCTAAGTTGCTCTTTTTCCACCGTGAGTCTTGTTATAAGTTCCATCGATTTCTGCTTCTTCTCTTCTTTCTTCCATTGGCGTCGTAAAGTTGAACTACGGTTCCGCCCTCTTTTGATTGCTTGTTTATTTATTTGAAGTTTTGATTTCTCTCTTAATTGTTTATTTATGTAATTGGGCTTTGATTCATCTCTTTCTTTATTATTAATTAATTATTTAAATTTGTGATTTCTATTTTGATTGTTTAATAGTTTATAAACTTTATTTTAAGCAAGATAAGTGCAGCTTGTTATTTATTTTAAGTGTATTTTCATTGATCAATTGCAAACGAAACATTAACATTTTTATAATATATATATATATATATATATATATTATAATTTGAAAACAAAATTTATATTTTCATTTAATTAATCTATTTATAAAATTATGACATCATATTTGATAGACCATTCAACCGGTAGAATTACTAAATTTTATTTTTCCGGATCAATGACCGTGTCGGTTATGATAACATAAATTCTATTTAACATAATTGACAATCGTAACTTGAGCTTCGTTCATAATCAAGGAATTATAAAATCATTAACTGGAAACTTTGGGATAAATGAATAAATAGAAAAAATGAAAAGAACAAGCACTTATAAATAACTTATTCCATTCCATCGAATGAAATCCAATACCAATTCCATATCCAGGCATTATTTAAACTCAGGAAACCATTGCATAATTTCCATACACATGAAAAGAATTAATTTATATTTTCATAATTATCGGAGGCCAAATCTTTTAAATTTGGTTGAATAGGGCATTTCTTCAAGCAGTCTTGGAGGCATCGCTCCAGTTCGATGACTTCCCTCCTAGGACACCCAAACTGGCATCTCAATAGACATTTATTAATTGGAACCTCAGCTGCGCCAAATCTTACTGCAATCATCATCATCATCACAACACTCCCAACATATTTCAAACTCATCTTCATGTTTACTAATCCCAAATTAATTCAGTCTACGTTCTTCTTTACTTTGTATGTATTTATTATTTTATTAATATGGGACTTGCAAAACACCTATTTATTTTATTAGAGTTAATTCTCTAATACTTTCTGATTTCACTTATTCTCACGTTCAATTAATCATGATTCCTATTCAAATGACACCCTTCATGAAACTCCAAATGATGAAAACGACATGATGATAAATTACATGAATGTAATTTGAATAGGGAGCCGTGATTAGGTGGACATGCGAAACAAGTGAAATCATATTTCTCACCATAGAATGTAATTATAGTATTCCATATTAATAAAACAATATACATGAAACTGAATCTATCAATAGAAGGTAGACCAATATATACAAGTAATATTCTATATAAATTGTCATATAGTGCAAATTATTTACAGTTGCATCTCAATATATGCAGGGAGGGGCGGATCCATGATTTATTGTTAGGGGGGCGAAATATATGGGGATGAGTTATATTCATCCGAGGGTTCAATTTTTTTCGTGGGGGTGTTTTTGATCTAAATATACTTACTAATTAAGGCTTATTTAGAGATATTATATTTTCTTTTACGAATAGCCGTTATATGTTATTTGTAATTTATTCGAAAAATATAGTACAAAACCGTATTTTGACGACGCCTAGATTTAGTTGGAGAATATTACGAAGAATAACAATCTCTAACTTATGAATTAATCAAGTATTTGAAAGATAGAGTTTTTCATGCTTCAAATGTTGCAAATTTTACTTAAAAGGACAATCAAGTATAAAAAAAAATAAAAACACAAACATAACATATAACTGCATAAAGATATATGTTATATTATATATGTAACTCTATCAAAATTGATACCCAAAACTTTAAATTCTAGACCTTCACTAAAATTAAAATTAGTGACACATCATATACATTTTTGCCTAAATTAGTGGTCACATTCACATTATTCTTAATTTTTACTTTGGGGGTAAGTTGACCAATTAAAAAATTCCAAGGGGCCGAATTCAAAAATTTAAATGAGACAAATGTACAAATTACTAAAAATCTAAGACAATTCGTAGTATTATACGAAAGTTCGGGGGACCGTCGCACCCACCCGCCCCCTTTGAATCCGCCTCTGAACATATGATTTGATAACCTAATATGTAGATAATATATTACATCAATTAAATATATTTAAATGAAGAATCTTTGAGTGTTCGAGCATTATTGCTTGAGAGAAATGACACCTTACACATGTTAAGAATTTTTTATTGTTGGACATTACAGGCGCTGACATATTTTGATTGTGGGACATGACGGTGTGAGTTTCTTATTGCGTTTCACACTTATAATATATGTTAAGAATTTTTGAGTGTTCGAGCATTATTGTTTGAGAGAAATGAATGTATAGAAAAATGAGAAGAACAAACACTTATAAATATATAACTTATTTTATTCGATTCAATGAAATGTAAGATAAATTCCATATCCACGCATAATTTAAACTTAGCAAACCATTAATGTATGTTTTGATAAGTAGCCGAGGCCAAATCCTTGCAGTTAGAATCCTTGCAATCTTGTAAATTTGGTTGAATATGGCATTTCTTCAAGCATTCTAGAGCGCAAAACGGCTTCCTCCTACTAAAAGAACACTCAAACTCGCATTTCAATATACACTTATCTGGTAATTCAGCTGCGCTAAATCTTACTACAATCATCATCATCATAACAATCCCCATATATTTCAAACTCATCTTCATGTCTGTTTTTACTAATCCCAAATCGATTCTCTTTCTCTCTCTCTCTCTCCCCCTCTCTCTCTCTCTCTCTGGATTCATATATATAATGTAACGTTCACAATCAATTGAACATTAGGAAGTTATAAATGTGTTTTGCTCAAACTTTTTTTCTGAATTTTCCAACTCTTTAAATTATTTCGATGTGTTTATTACAGTTTACCTTGATTAATAAGGCTAATGGATGTAGTTGGTGGAATAGAAAAGTGGGTCAGCTTGATTTGCTCTTTTTACTTTCTTTTAGGGGTCTTTCTACAATTTGGTTAAATATATTTAAACCTGTTTAGGTTTCTAGTATAAAAATACAATTTTTTTAAGGATAACATGAGTAATTATAGTGACACCTAAATACAATTAGGGATGGTGAACCCGACCCGCTCCATCTGCATGGTTATGGGTCTAGATTTCACTTGTACCCGTCCTATCCTGCCACGGCCCGCATACAGGACCGGCCCTGATGAAGGTGTTACAGGGGCGGTTGCCCAGGGCCCCAAATTTTTGGGGGCCCATTTTTTTTTTTTTAAATTTTCTTTATACTAATAAATAAGTTTTTTATTTAAAAATTGATATATTTATTCATTCTTTTAAGTTAAAGAAAAAGCCCAATAAATTTCTTTAGTTAGTATAATAAATCTAACCCAAAATTCTATTAAAAAAAATATTATATCTAAGTTTAATATAGTAATATAGAATTCAAAATAATTAAAATAATTGAATAGGTAATAAAAAGAGAAATACTATCCCCAATTCTTCATCCTATGAATCGCTTCTATTATTGTTCATATCTATTTCTCTTTTGTTCCCAATTTCTTCGTATACCAAATTATCTTGAACACGACTAAGTCATCAAAAATGGAGGTCATGTATTTTTTAAGATACATACTAAAATAGAAGACGATAAAAATGTAGTTTATTGATATTGTTTTATAGAGATGGGGCCCATTTTTTTACTCTTGCCCCGAGTCCATTTTTTTTCAGGACCGGCCCTGCCCGCATAAGACCTGCAAATTTATTTTAATCATTTCTGATTTTTTAATTTAGTAAAACAATAAATCATGCATTTAGTGTTTACATTATTTTTCTTGTTAGTCGTTATCTTCATCTCTCATATTCTCTTTGCCACTCCCTCTTGTTACCGCTGCTTTCCGATAGTAAATCATAAACTAGGTGCAAGCAAATAAGCTTTCAAGAACTATTTAAAAACATGAGATTACTTTGAGATATACAGTTAAACCTCGATAAATTAATAACTTTGGGATCGAGAAAAAAATATTCATTTAACGAAATTATTACTTTATCGAACATTATTTTAGTGCATTGACCCGTATCGGGAAATAAATTATTATCTTAACGAGATTATTACTTTATCGAATATTACTTTATCGAGGTTTAACTATAAAAGTGATAAAACTTTGGACTACTTTTAATTGAACCAATGCGTAAAAACCTATGATTAC
This sequence comes from Lavandula angustifolia, assembly GCA_028984105.1. Lineage (NCBI taxonomy): Eukaryota > Viridiplantae > Streptophyta > Magnoliopsida > Lamiales > Lamiaceae > Lavandula > Lavandula angustifolia. Next base: position 9,819,821 of record CM054821.1, on the reverse strand, counting down.
GCTTTAGGAGATTTGATCTTCCTTTTGAGCTTAATCTATGTTTTTCAAAATTAGCATAGCATAAATTATGTTACCGGTGCTTGGAAGACCCATTCTGTGCCGGTCTCAATTTAAATCCAAAATTTTGGACCCATGCTAGTCTGGGTTTGGAACCGCGGGCCAAGTTTGGATCTTATGGTATTCGGCCAATCCACAAAATTGTCATCCCTAAATACATGATATTAAATGTCGTGTGTGATTAGGTTAGGTGTAATACAAATAAATTTTTAATATGTAATCACTAAACTTTGGACCCATGCTAGTTTGGGTTTGGATCTGTGGGTCCAGGTCCAGGATATGGGTCAAGTTTGGATCTTGGTCAATCCACGAAATTGTCATTCCTAAATACATTTAATATTAAGATGTCTTGTGAGTGATTAAGGTGTAATACAAATAAATTTTTAATATGTAATCACTAAATTAATGAAAAAATATACGGTTATAGCTTTCATCGATTAATTATTTATTAATTAATTGTCATTAGGATTCTATATTCATGTATTCGTACATTCTTGCAGATAATTGGATACATTGAAAAAAATAAAAAAATATGAAAGAACAACCACTAACAAATACTCCCTCCGTTTCTTTATTGATGTCCACTTGGGAATGAGAACGGAGATTAAAAAATTTTATTTGGAGATATATTTAATGAGTTTTAATTGTATTAATAAATTGACACGGTTTTCGATGAATGGTTGTGGGAATGAATGTGAATTTATCTAAATGTTATTAAGGCATAGTTTAAGCATTTGATTTAATTTATTTTATTTTATTTTATATTGTAATTAAAGAAATAATCTAAAGTTTTCAAAAAGTTAAAAATCAAAATTTTCTACGTTCGGAGCGGAGCGGAATCATGTAAGAGAGAAACTTTTGGAGAGAGAAAGTGTATAAGAATATGAGGTGAGTAATGAATAATGAAGGGCTCACCTCATATGGGGTGGATAGTGAGTAATTTGTCATTTTTGAAAAGTGGACATTAATAATAGAACATCCTAAAATGGCATAGTGAACATGAATAAAGAAACGGAGGGAGTAACTAATTTCCACTCCACTCCATTGGATTCAATGAAATGTAATACAAATTCCATATCCACGCATTATTTAAACTACGCAAACCATTACATAATTTTCGTACACATGAAAATAATTAATTTATATTTTCATAAGAATTATCCGAGGCCAAATCTGTGCAGTCAGAATCCTTGCAGCCTTGGAGATTGGGTTGAATATGGCATTTCCTCAAGCATCCCTGGGCACATCTCCGTGGTCTCTTACTAAGCGCACATTTAAACTGGCATTTCAATAAACACGTATTAACAGCGGGTAATTCAGCTGTGCCAAATTCTACTACAAGCACCATCATCATCATCACAACAATCCCAACATATTTCAAACTCATCTTCATCTCTACCTTTACTAATCCCAAATTGATATATTTTCTCTCTCTCTCTCTTCTCCATGTATTACAAGCTATATATAGAGACTAGAGTGGATTTTAAAAATATTATAATTTGGAAATAATTCAGTCTACTTTCTCCTTTTACTTGGAAATTTTGAGAATTTTGTTTTAAACATAATATTTGGAGAGAGACTCTATATTATGTAAAATAAATGATTATTCGGCACATATTTTCTTAAACTATATTAAGAAATACGGTATTAGTTATGAAAATATATGCTAATTAATCCTTAATTGCATATTATATGAAGTTAATTTCCATGATATTAATCAAACAATTAAATTCCCAAAATATCCATTTGCGAAATGGAGAGTATATTGATTTATCCTTACTTTTTTGGTTAAGCTTATCATATTAATTTGGATTTGTAAAAAATCCGAGATATGAGTTATAAATAATTTAACGTTTATGTAAAATGAGGGAAAATGATTAATGGGTTATAACACATTATAGAGTATCAACTATCAAAACATACATTATGACTGGTAAAAGAAATATTTATGCACTATTATAAAAAAATTTAACATTTCATACACATTTGATGTGGCTATAAGAAATTTTATTCAATTGGATAGGTTACAATTTCTTACAATTTTAAGTTATTTGACCTATAACACATAAGGTACATCCAACAATATTAATTATACATTATTAATGTATCTAATATAGTACCATGCAATATAAATCACAACTAAGCATTCTTCATAGCGACACAGCCCTCCGAACAAGTATCCAAGCATACTTCAAACTTAGGAGTATCTGGAAAACAATACGTTAACGGTCGAGAAAATATATTTTTACGTTACAATTAGTATTTATTCCATAACATTACCTGAGGCGAAGATTTTGCAATTAGCATTGGCGCAGCTATTTGTGCATTGGGAATCAGCCTCTAACTTTTGTGTTAGGTTACATTTTTTCAAGCAATCAGAATAACACAGGGGCTTTCTTACAATTGCACACTTCAAACTACATTTTCTTGCACATCTATTACCACTACTAGATCTCTTTCTCTTTGCACCAACACTTACTAGGAGAATCATTATTACCATAATCACCAAGAAATGGGAACTCATCCTAGATTTCTTCATGATTTTTTGCTAATTTGTAGTGATATGATGTTTGTCACGTTCTCTCTCTACTTGTCTCTCTCATGGGGGTTTATATATAGTTTCATTTTAGTCTCTACTTTAGTAGTCGAATACATAATGGGACATAAACGTTAATAGACAATTGCGCATTTTATCGTGAAGTTGTAAATTTGTTTTACTCCAACTTCTTTGAAAATTTTCCAACTATTTAAGTTTTGTCGATGTGTTTATTACAATTTCTCTTAATCAATAAAGCCAATATAGATGTAAAGAAAAGTGGGTGGGTCACCTTGACTTTATTCTCTTTCTACTCTTTTTTTGGGGGTCTCAATAGTATATTGGTAAGTTTATTTTATATCAAAACGGAATTTTAATATATTGGATAATGTGAATAATTATAGTTGACACATAATTAGATTTGTCGGTGCATTATATTGTATTTTATTTTTTCTTACATTATGTGCAAGACTTGTTAATTACCCGTTATGCCCTTATACCCGGGCCTAACTTTTGTGTTCCACAATTATTTTGTCTTCTATATCACCTCCATAAATATGTTGATATGTGGCATATATTCTAATTAAATAATAAAATTAAAATCAACTATGGTTGACCATATATGTCACATGTCAAAACATGTATGGAGTGTGACATACAAGAGATTATGAAAGTGTGACATAGAAGTCTTTGTGACTTCGAGCCTATCATTGATTCACTTGTTTGCCTGCGTTTTTCTTTAACTTTTCCTCACAAGACAAGATCAACTCGCTTTATTCTTAGCATGCAAGCTTTTCTTGCATTCCTTTCTGAAGCTTGAAAAGAAAAAAACAAACAAAAAAAAGATAATAGATGGTAGCAACAGCTTATACACCTCTGGTTTCTTTGCTGAAACTATGGATCAGATCCACACTCATCCTCTCGTTTCCACATTTTTCGACATAAACCAGAATAAATATCTGCGCGAAAAGGTTAAATTCTTGGTCGATTTTGTGGAGAAATACTCGGATGCAGACAGCAGAGAAGTAGAAGATCTATTGCGTCGAATTGCAGATGCAGCTCATGAGGCTGAGGATAAGATCGAAGTTTATGTAGCAGATCGAGTTTGTGGTGGAGAAGGTCTGAGTTTCTTATCTGATATGCAATTGATCATTGAAGAAATAGAGTCCATCAAAGAAGAAGTTGTCAAGGTTAAAGGGAAGCTGGAAAAAGTCGATCTGCCTCCATCACCATCATCATCATCATCCTCAGCTCCTCATGCGAATGACGAGGGGATTTGAAGACTACAAGCATAAACTCTTGGATGACCTCATCAGACATGATTTTGGTCGGCAAATTATCTCAATCACTGGAATGGGTGGCATAGGTAAGACTACTCTTGCAAGAAGTTTATATGAAAATTCACATGTCTTGCATCATTTTGATGTTCGTGGGTAGATTACAGTGCAAGAAGAGTATATATGCAAGCACTTTCTTGCCTAGGAGGAGACTCTATTGACATGGATACAATTGATGATCAACAACTAATTCTTGAATTATATAGAATTTTATATAACCGAAGATATTTGATTGTATTGGATGATGTTTGGATTACGGAGATTTGGGATAAGATCAAGTTTTTCTTTCAAGAAAAATGAAAATGGAAGTTGAATCACTGTAACAACTAGGGAATCAAAACTTGTGGATTGCATTGGTTCCTCTGCAGTTCCTGTGAACTTTCTTGATAAGGAATGTAGTGCAAGTTTTTTTGTGAGAAGACATTTCCACAACTAGATTTTCCTTCCGAAATGAATGAAGTATGAGAGAAAAACGTGAGGAAATGCGGAGGACTTCCACTAGCAATTAGTGTAATCAGAGAGGACTTTTAGGAAAATTACCAAGGATGTAGGAACATTTGGAGAAAGTTGCAAAAGATAAAAGCTTGATTCTCAATTAAGGAGAGAGCAATTGCTTGAACATATTATATTCAAGCATTATATTTGAGCTACAAGTACTTGCCTGTTTGTTTGAAGCCATATTTTTTGTATTTGAGATTATATCCAAAGGACTCTGATATTGATATATCCAAACTTATCAAACTTTGGGTTGTTGAAGGGTTTATAAAAGAAAACAGAAGTAAAAGTTTGGAAGAATTGTTGCAAGAGTAATTGTAATGATCTTGTTGATAGGAATCTCCTTTTAGTTCATCCACTTTCTTCTCCAAACTCGAAAAGTTTTAGAATTCATGATCTTGTAAGAGATTTGTGTATAACAATGAGCGAGAAAGAGAACTTTCTTTGCATGCAAAGGAGCACAGACGTTATTCGTCACTTTATATGTGATCAAACAACGATAAGGATTTACCCTCAAGAATCCCATGGTTCATGGGCGCCATGGATTCGTGACCCTCTAACGTCCTTGCTGGAAGAATTGTACATTTTTAAACTATGAGTGTTGTATTGTGGTGAAGGAAGCCCAAATTATGATGCTAATCAAGAAGTTAACTTGCGCTTCTTGCACGATCATTCTTATAAAAAGGATAATTTCTTTCGTCTTTCATTGGTATCATGGTTTTGGAATCTGCAAACTTTAATTGTTCTACGCAAAGAAGTCGTTGCCTCATCTAAAATTTGGAAGATGCCACAACTTAAGCATATTAACGTTAAAATGATCTGTCTTCCATATTCACCTCCTGCTATTGATGACAACGTCTGTGTTTTACAAAACTTACATACACTTAAGAAGGTAAAAAACCTCATTTTCACCTAAGAGGTGTGCAAGAGAATGCCCAAAATCAAGAAACTCCATATATATTAAGGCCCCGTTTGGTTGAAAGAAAGGAATGAAATCGGAATCAGGAATCAAACCCGAGGGAATGGAATCGGGGAATGATTCCTGAAATCAGTTGTTTGGTTTACGGAAGGAATGATTTCATTCCAATACATGTTTGGTTTCATGAAAGGAATGAAATTAAATTTGGGGATATGAAGAACCCTAATTCACAATTTAACAGCCCTAAATTTCCATTAGCATAAACTCTCTCTGCCTCCGCCAAATCCGCTCACAATGACGCAACAAGATGGCACCGGCGCCGGCGGCGGCGGCACGATTTAAGAGCCCTAAATTTCAATTAACAAAAACTCTCTCTCTACATCCGCCTATGGCAACCAAATCCGCTCACAATGACGCAGCAAGATGGCGCCGCCGCCGCCATTAACAAGCCGGGTCTGAGGAAGTAGGTGTTCGTAAAAGAGAGATGGCAACGGAGATGGCGCCGCTCTTCCCCGCTCAGAACCAGAACACGAACTTCGGTTCGACTTCGGCGACCGTCCTGCAACGGAGATGGCGCCGCTCTTCCCCGGCGGTGGCGGTGGTGATGGTTGCGGCGGTGGCGGAACAGCGGAGGAATGAAATCTGGGGAAAAGAGATGAAGAGAGAAGAAGAGTTGGGAGAGATGGGTTTGGAGAAGAGAGATGAAGAGAGAAGAAGAGTTGGGAGAGATGGATTTGGAGAAGAGAGAGTGAGGAGCGAGAGAGGGAGGAATCAAATCTCAACCCCTCGATTTGGAGGGGTTTGAGGAAAGTCCTCAAGAGAGGTATGAGGAGAGGTATCACATTCCATTCCTTCCCGAAATTTTACGAATCAAACGCCATTAATGGAATCATTCCTTTAAAATGATTCCACATTCCATTCCTTTAGCCCAACCAAACGGGGCCTAAGATTTCAGTTTGCCAAGCGGGCAGGGGCGGTACTCGGGGGTGCGGGTGGGTGCGACCGCACCCCCCATTTTTCGCGCCGAATTCGAAATTTATGTGTAAATTTTACGAAAAAAATATTTTCGCACCCCTCGTATTTTACGAAAATTTAATATGTGGAAGCGAATTTAAAAATATATTAGTTGCCCAACAACATGAACTAAATTAAGTGGTCCAACAACATCAATTAGCCCAAACAACTTCAATTAGCCCAACAAGCAATTAAATTAAATTGGAACGCTGACAGCTACACAACGAGAATTGAGAGCCGAGAGTTAAAGGCGTAGACCGCATCCAGCATCCTCCGCATCCGTCGTCCGGCATCCGGCATCCGGCATCGGGCGTCCGATGATTTTCTAAAATGAAGCTCGTAAAGACAAGGCTAAGGAATAAAATGGAAGATGATTTTCTACTTGGTTATATGATAATGAGCATTGAAAATGAAATTGCTGAGAGTTTTGATATTGACTCAATTATTGATGAATTCAATAACATGAGAAAGCATAGATCGCAATTTTAGACTCGCTATTTTTGTCGTTTTTATGGTTTTTGTATATCATTTTAGACTCATTATTTTATCATTTGTATATGTTATAAGTACTTTTGACTTCCTTATACTCATTGTTATATTATCTTTTCTCAAAAAAAAATTTCTCTCCCCCCCAATCTATAAATCCTCGTTCCGCCCTTGCAAGCGGGGTATGCTCAAAACACATTTTTTTATATATACAATATTAATTAATTACCTGAGGCGAAAATTTTACACTTAGAATTGACGCAAGAATCCGTGCATTGAAAATTCACGAAATAATTGATTTATATGACATTTCTTCAAGCGATCCCCAATCCGTGCATTGAAAATTCACGAAAATTCACGAAATAATTGATTTATACATTTTATTATTGAATTAATTTCATCAAATTATTATAATTATTAATATTTATATAATAGAATAAACATAATACAATTTGGGTTTTTATTTTATGTTTTCATCTAATCTCGTTTGAAAACATAATCTCGTTAATTAATGTATGTGTCATATATTTTATGGCTGCGGCGATTTATCAAACCACAAAATATATTTCTCTAATTTAAAATATACTAAATATTACTCCTTAGTAATATATACCTTTTTTTTTAGCGACTCATATTCTTAAAATTAATCACTATACTCATCCTAAACAATTATTCAAAAATGTTGTATATATTAGCTTTTAAATTTAATTGTACTATTCCTAAATTACTATTCATGTTATTTAAGTATTTCTTTATAATAAAGGTGAACTCTTGTAATTTGTAAACAAATCATGGGAGATACACATCTGAATATACAAATTCTATATTTACATTAGTCATGTATGGATAAAATCGAAATCATTATGATAAAATAGGAATGTACGTGCACGAGATTTATAGAAATTAAACCCAAATCGCATCGAGACATCTATAAATAGTGAGATATATGAAATGATACATACATTATATTATATAAAAAAAATAACCAATCAAGAAAAAGAAAAATGAAGTTGTCGAGCTTTGTGTTGGTGATTATGGTTTTGATCGTGTGTGTCTCGGTTGCAGATGCAGATCCAGAAGCTTATATTAAGTGTGTTAATGATTGCTTGGATAAATGCTTGTCCAGACAGCTAGTTGAGTTTTGCAACGGACAATGCCGGAAATTATGTAGGGGAATTCATACTCAAACCAAGGTTTAGATGAAGATGATTGACGTGATGTTTGTGATAATAAAGTTACATGTTTTGTAATAAAATCTATTTCTATATAATTCAGGGTGATGATTACTTACTTGTATGATTGGCTTCTTGTGGTTGTTAAAATCGAAGAACTCGTGTACACATTTTTCCCGGAAAAAGGTTTATGTGTTCCGAAGCATGCACTTTATATATCATACATCTTAAATTAAATAATATGCAACGCCCAGTAAAACTAATAACAAATTGAAATACAGTTTGTTTGACCAAAATCACAAATTGACCTTCACTTATTTTCGATTTTTTTTGTTTACCCATTTAAGGAAATAATTTAAACAAGTGATTATAACATACGTGTTTATTTAGAATATAAACATTTAAATTGAATAAGATGTTTGCATTTAGATTCTCATGGGGATATGATAGGGGGATTTATTGCTATAAGCTGTTTTTGCTTATTTCTATAAGTTATTCCCATGAGTTTACAAAAATAAGTCAAAAATTAGATTATTTATTAGAGTATGTTGTTTTCATAAGCTCACTCAAACACGCACATAATCACTTAACTTTTAGAATAAATTGAAATAAGTTGCTGATAAGTTCTCTTAAATAGGATATTAACCAATTGGTAAACCTCAACAAGTTAAATCAAGAATATTTGATTATTTTTATTAACCTATACTAATTTCATATTATAATGTTTGTACTTTGTACTCAGAATACAAAATTTAGTTTTATATTTCCAATTTTTCATTTACTTTTTCGTAGAACTGCGATTAAAAACTGGCCCAAACCAAATATTTCGGCCCCATGATGCGTTTTGTAAAATAAAGAAGCAAATGGTTCAGTCCATTTTAACTAAATTGACACCCCATTCAGAACCAAGCAAAATGGTAAAATATAAGGAAATAGAAAATCACGTTATTAACATAAATTTCAATTTAAGGTATGTTTGATAGAGTATAATGATCACATTATATATTGGCTGGTGTTATTTATCAAATCACATAATACTTTTCATAATATTACAATATACAAATTAAACCCAATTCAATTAACAAAAACCTATAAATAGTGGGTTGAAATGGTAGAAATTTATCAATAAAAACCTATAATACTTTTTTTGGACTGTAGATGCTCACAAGATGTGTGATTAATTGTGTAGACAAGTGTAACAACCTATCGTGTTAAATTAATTTCCTGTTTTTGTGCGTCGCACATGATTGTGTGAGAGAATAATATAAATAAGACGATGTTGCAATAATAAGGACTTGATATTTAGGACACCCCTACATTAATTGTTTACTTGACTAAGATTATCTTCACATTTTTTGAAAATTTGTTTTTTTACAGTTCTATTAAATTTACAGTTTCATCTCCATTCTCAATATTTTACATCCTTAAAGTTGCATATTCAAAACTTGAAATCATGGATCCACCTCTTACCATCTATTTATAATTTCATATTCATCCTCACGATATCACATGTTCATAATATAATATTGTAAATATTTTTTTTGAATCTTGATCATATATTGATATTCCCTCCGTCCCACAAATAATGTTACTTATATTTCCGAGATTTAAGGAAAATAGGGATCAGAGTATACCCTTTTATTGCAAAATTTAGAAAACTCCTACATTAATTCGTCAATCTTTAAATGTCGTGTTAAATATGCGAACTTAAGTAATAACTATAAATATTGTTCGCTATCTATAAAGGCAATAGTTATAATTGTCTAAATTAAATATTATGTTGTTAATTGATGTAAAATGGATAATAATTATCTGTAATGTATAAACGTATATACAATGAGGAATCTTACATATAAGAAAAAAAATATCACGCACTCTTATTCTTGCATGTCAGTATTGTTCGGCCGAAACTATAAATAGATGAATCCCTCTTAGTATTCGTAACTCGTAAGGTTAACAACAATATTCAGAAGGAAAAAAAAAACACAATTATTGAGAGGCAAAGTAGAGAGAGAAAATGAAGGGGAGAAGCAGAGCGGTTATGATGATGGTGGTGGTGGTGATGATGGGTGTGGGAGAAGCTGATATATGGCCAGATTGCCCCTTCCTCTGCAGAAAAATCTGCGGCGGAACAAAAAATGCAACTTGCACGGCGAATTGTACCAACCAGTTCTGTATTGTGCCGCCGTCCGCCGCCGTCGTCCCTTTCGATGATAGGGAAATGCCGTTGGAGAGCGACGGACAAGATTGAATGTTTAAGAATATCAAATTAGTTCAACTTCAAAAATGATTATACTATTTCCTATTTGTTGAAATCTGAGATTGGTTAGAGAAATAAAAGTTTATGAAATTTTTATATTTCTAGTGCATGTTAAATTCGTATAACAAATATAAATAAAAAGATTATACTTAAAATTTATTATATGCAGATTATTCCACTTACTGAATCAAACAGTCACAAAGAGAAAGGATCTGCTCCGGATCCGAATCAAACAAATGGATAAATGCTAATAATTTCATTCTTATAGTTCCCCTTTCTTAAATCTCTTTATATTTATTTCCGTTTTCCGACCAGACCCCTCAAATAGATAAATTTATTGTCATAACAAAACAGTTTGTATTAAAAGTGAATAATCCATCTATATTATGTAGTTATGGACTTAGGGACCGCTTGGTTCGACAAGGGGAAAGGAAAAAGAATCAGGAAAGAGAAATAGAAAGAAAAGGAAAGGGTTTGCAATAATTAACTTTTAGTCATCCTGTTTGGTTTGGATTTAGGAAAGGGAATCAATTCCATTTCCTTTACTTTTTGACCGTTTAGTAAATGCAAGGGGACTTTGGTGCAACCAGTTGCAGGTGCAACCGGATGCACCCAGATAAATAGCATATTAATATGAATGTTTACATACCCGCTAACGTAGCGCAGTTGGTTTGATACGGGGCTCTCATTCAAGAGACCTGGGTTCAAGCCCTAGTGACAACATTTTTGATTTTTTTACATTTTGACATTAATAAATTTAATTTCTTATTTTCAAAAAATTAATATATGACACAAAGTATTAATATGTATATTAAAAAAATTTCTTGTTAAAAAATATTTAAAAAAAATATATAATTGTATAAACAACTACAATATGACACAAAAAATAAGACATTTAATTTCTTATTTTAAAGAAAATTAATATATGACACAAATAATATTAATATGTATATTAAAATTTATTCTTGTTAAAAAAATATAGTAATATTTTTTTTTAAAAATTATAATTGTATAAACAACTACAATATGACACAAATTAATAAATTTAATTTCTTATATTTAAAAAATAATATATGTCATAAGAATATTAATATATATATATATATATATATATTAAAAGTTATTCTTGTATATATAATATACAAGAATAATTTGCATTAAAAATTTAATTAATTTTTTTCAAGTTACATTATGATACAAAAAAATATAATAAATTTATTCTTTTATTTTCAAAAAAATAATTTGACTAAAAAATATTAATATGTACATTAGAATTTATTCTTGTTAATAAAAATATAATTTATATAATTTTTTTCAATTACATCACCAACAAACCTTTTTTTAACATTAAAAATTGAATTTTTATTTTTAAATTACATTATGATACAAAAAAATATAATAAATTTATTTTTTTATTTTCAAAATATAATATATGACTCAAAAAATATTATTATGTATTAGAATTTATTCTTGTTAATATTGTATTTTTAAATTTTTTTTTTCAATTACATGATAGGGAAATATGTGGAGATGATAAACTTTATATGAAAATGTATCAATTATTCTGAATATATCATTTGTTCTGAATAAAAGTATCACTTCTTATTAACTAATGTATCACTTGTCATGAATCAAAATATCACTTGATATGAATAAAAATATCACTTGTTCTTAATAAAAGTATCACTTTTCTAGAAAAAAGTATCAAGATATCACATGTTCTGAATAAGAGATCATTTGTTATTAATCAAAGTATCACTTGTTATGAATCAAAGTATCACTTGTTTTTAACAAAAGTATCATTTTAAGTGAAAAAAATATCAATTATTCTGTATTTCCATTATTTGTATTGGATAAGTGTATTAATAATTACTACTCTCAATGAGAAATGCCATGACAAATCAATTTCTATTAGCAACTTTTTCATTGAAGTAGTAATAGTATAAAGTTTATGCATGAAAGTTTAATAGGCATTGACAACTAGTGCATGAAAGTTTAATGATATTAACAAGGAAAAATACCATAGCAGTTCCACGACTAAAAGATTTTCGGAACGCTAGCTTTTTCCAAACCTTTTCAAAATGTGAGTGTGCCGAAGGAACGCGATCATTTTTAACCAGAGAAAAAAAGTAGGGTTTAGACTTCCCCTCTATGGTACAGTATAAATAATGAAAAATACCGTAGCAGTTCCACGACTAAAAGGGTTTGGAAATGCTAGCGTTCCGAAGGAACGCTAGCTGTTTCCAAACCCTTTAAAAATGCGAGTGTTCCGAAGGAACTCGAGCATTTTTAACCGGAGAAAAAAGTATGGTTTAGACTTCCCCTCTAGGGTACAATAAAAACACAGAAAAATATTATTGCTCAATAGGAATGATACTTTTTTTTAGGAAGAATGATACTTTTCTTTACAACATGTGATACTATTACTCAATAAGAATGATACTTTTCTTAAGGAAGAATGATACTTTTGTTAACAACATGTGATACTATGGCTCAATAACAATGATACTTTTCTTAAGGAAGACTGATACTTTCTTAAGGAAGAATAATATTTTTGTTAACAACATGTGATACTATTGCTCAATAAGAATGATACTTTTCTTAAGGAAGAATGATACTTTTCTTAAGGAAGAATGATACTTTTGTTAACATGTGATACTTTATTCATAGCAATTCCACGACTAAAAGGGTTTACTTTAGTATCATTCTTAAATATCACTTTATGTAAATAATAGTATCATTTTATCTACACAATAGTATTAGTGTTATATCTCGAAATTATTTCACCATTTTTATCTCGAAATTATAAATTTTGTAAATTACAGTTAAATCTCAATAAAGTAATACTCGATAAAAGAATAAATTCGCTAAAATAATAAAATTTTCCTATTTCGATATTGGTCAATTTATTAAAATAATAGTATTTGATAAAATAATAACCTCGTTAAATGAATTTTTTTTTTCAGTTCAAAAATTATTACTTTATCGAAGTTTAACTGTACTTATGATTCCGCACCCACCTTAATTAAAGCTTGCCGCACCTACCTTAATTAAAGCCTTGCCATCTCAATTTGATATGTAAATTTAATTTTAATGGCCCATTTGCAGCTCAATATTCCCATTTGGGAGATTATTGCTGGGCCCAGCAATGGAGTGGACGAATGGAAGACAATATACTTCAAGACTGCATCCCTGTGGTTATTCAGGTATAATTCTGGCTCGTCGAATTAAGCAACCAAGAAAGTACTTTCTACCTTGTTGCTCATGCATACTAAACTTCCAGGATGGAATTTACCTACCATACGAGAATGTTCTCAACTACGACAGCTTTGCTGTTCGTATTCGTGAGGATGAGATCCCAAATTTGATCAACATTCTACGGGTATGTGATTAATGCTTTTCTTGCATGTGAATGCATTCTATCGAGAGCCATGGACAGCCCCGGACCAATGGCGATTTCTGTTGCTACTAGAACATAAACGAGGCTGAGGTAGAATTCAAATTGGCGAATGTGAGCAAAATGTGGCAGAGATTCTTGTACCGCGATTCTATGCTGCTAGAAGCTGATAGGCAAAATGCTACGTACGGTCTCAGTGAAGGCTGGGCTGTAAAGTTTCGGGAAATTGAAGGAGACGATGCCTTTGCTAGTCTCATTGTTGGGCCCACTGTACGACAGCAAGCATCTCCACAGCATCCTGCAAGAGCAATTGAAGCATACAAAATTAACCCAAGCTATAACTGACGTCATCATCCCAGCCTTTGACATCAAACAGTATAAAGATATGGGCCAAATCATATAAAGATATGGCCGAAATATTAAAATTAGCTTGTGGCCCAACTGGTTGCATGTGCAACCAGTTGCACACAAGACCAACTCTTTTTTAAATACATAAAATTCTACAAATAGCCTAAAAAAACGGAAACTTGGTAATATCTGCAAAAACTAGAAATACAATCTTCGACATCCAAACATAAATAAAAAAAGTAGCATGACATCCAATTAAAAATCCAAAGAAAAATAAAAAAAAAGTCATTACAAACTATAAACCGAAAATAAATAAATAAAACCAACAAGTCATCATAGTTGCCATCCCCGAAGGCACTAGAACCAAGTATTTCTTTGACAAAATCAACTCTGAAAAAACAGTTTGAGTTCATTTGGTTTAGATGTAAGAATTCTAGTTGCTGCAATCAACTCTCTACATGATATACCATATAACTGCATTAGTTCACCAAATACTTTGTCAAATAAAACATCCCTCTCTTTGTCCCGTTTATCCCTCTCTTGGTCACGGAGATCAGCTCGAGCTCAAACACTCGCCATAGCAGAAAGAAATGTCAATTCAAATCTTTGACAAAGTCCTTCAAGCTTTCAAAATCCGAACTAGCACTCCCAGTCGCCATAGAAGAAAGATGTCCATTCATATCATGTCTTTCATCATCCCATTTGAATCCACTTTTTCCCAACAGTTGTAGAATAATCCTAAATTTGCATACAAGGGTTTTTAACCTAGAATCAAATGAGAATTTGTTTTCAACCCACATCCTGGCATTGTTTTTCCAACTTCTCTTCTAACTGGCGAGCTCTAAACCCATTCTTACATTTCCAATGAGGTTCACTAGATAACTTCTATGAAGTTCTTATGAGGGCCTTGTCCTCTTCATTAATCCAAAAACGTTTATTCCTACCCCTTCCTTGACTAACACTTGTAATCATCCGTCAAAAGATTGAAATATAATTTGTCAAGTATTTATGGAACACATAAAGAAGCAAAAAATTAGTCCAAATATGGATCATCAATATTTAATTAATGCTAAATTAAGAAAAGTGGATATGGTGAATAAGACTTCCTGACTCTTGAAAGTGCGAAATTAAGAGCATAAAGCAAGAAACATTTTGCAAATCAAAATTACATCAACACAAGCAAATAAGAGGCATAAAGCAAGAAACATAAATACATGTGTTGCAACAATTCAAGCAGAGAAGAGGCAAGCAGAGAAGTTGCAGCAGACTGAGAAAGATGCCGTATTTCAGCCTAGTGGAAAGAAGACACTCAGTGCTAGCAGGAGCTTGGATACGGTACCCTTTTTTTTTTAGGCATAATTTGTAGAAGATTACAGTTCTAAAAAAACATTTAGAAGCATTTCATATAATCCTCTAATTCTATCCTCTAAAGCTCTGCATAATTCAGAAGCATTTCACGACTTCGAAACATATTAAGCCTCCATAATTCAATCCTCTAATACTCTCTCATCACAAGTAGAAGATGATCAATCCACTAGAGACAATCTCAATATTACAGAAAAAAGTATAATGCAAAGAGAACTCCAGTTTTGATGTGTAATACAATGTGTAATACAAAGAGCAAAGATGTGTAATATACCAGCTTAGTAGAAATCTTTGTTTTTTCTGCACAG
Source organism: Lavandula angustifolia (assembly GCA_028984105.1). Lineage (NCBI taxonomy): Eukaryota > Viridiplantae > Streptophyta > Magnoliopsida > Lamiales > Lamiaceae > Lavandula > Lavandula angustifolia. The sequence goes on along the minus strand of CM054821.1, from coordinate 9,804,127 downwards.
AAGTACCATATAAGTGAAGCTAGTCGTCGATACAGAATATAATCCTTCTACTTTGCAATTTGAATTAGAAACAAGGCATATTTAAGCCCAACCAAGAGACACATAAACACACTTCAGAAAATCAAATCCTTAATTTGGAAGATAAAACAAGATTCCAACAACATTCCCAAAAATAAGATGAATTTCAGAGAGGAGATTGAGGGTAGGGCATCGGGAAAGAAGGATTGGGAGTGGGGAATGGGGAGAGAGGAGATTGGGGAAAAGGTCGACTGAAGAGAGAAAAAGACGAGAGAGAATGAAGAAGGGGGGGGGGAATGAATTGCGGAAAAGAATTCTAATCCAAGTCGGAGAGTTTTAAAAAGTGAAGTTTGGGGTTTTTCAAAACCCTTAAGTTTGGGTAATTAAATTTTCCTAAAACACAAACCAAATGCTAAATAGCGGAATTAAAGAGTTTGATTCCCTTTCCTGATTACCCACACCAAACGCACCCTTAATGTTATTGAAATTTTTCAAAAGAAAATGGTAGGGATTCATATAAAAAAAAACTGTTACTGTAAGGATATGTTTATATTTTGTATATGTTTATATTTTGTATTATGAAAATCTCAATTGCTTAATTGTCGAAGTCTATTCTTTGTTTGATATTAATCATGTCTTCTTAGTGTAAGGTTGAATAACGTCTTCTTCTTTTATGAGGTTTTTTAAGGTATGAATGACTCACTTCTACGATAACACAATAATTCTTCAAAAATATTATGATTATGTTATTGATGGTTTTAGATTGCTTTTGCAAAAAGAAGTTTGGGATATATGAATATAGTTTTCTTATTAATGGTAAATATTGTGTAGGTCTTTTAATATTTTGGAATTTCGTAGATTTGTTATATATATACATGCAAACACTGATATACTGGCTGATGAATCAATTGGCAATAGTTTGAAATTTATTCCTTTGATAGTCTAGAATCTGATGAAGTGTTACTTTTGGGGCAAGTTTTTTCAAATTTAGCCCATGTTATAAATATAAAAATTTCATTAATCTACTCATGTCCTTATTTTTAATTAAAAAACAAGGACCACTACCTAACTTGCGGAGAAGATAAACCTCTTTCGCATGCAATGCAACCACTACTTTGGCATGCAAAAACCATTTGGTGGAGTACTCAAAGCATAATAGAGTAACCATATATATTTATGTCCCCGTAAGATGACACATCACTTAAGGTGTTAAATTTGTGGCCGAAGATTATGGGTTCAAATTTCACCGAAATTGTTATATGTGAGTTTACCCAGTCCCAAAAATAACGACTGTGGATTACTCAATATAAAAAAGTTTGCGAATCAATTATATCAACTAATTTACCTTTCATACCCATCTCTCCTCATGTGATGTCATCTCTAACGCTTATCCGCACCAACTATGACACTTCTTCACACAACGAAAACTCAGATTACATAATAGCAACAGAATTGCTATATATACATGAATTACTCCAAGCCTCTAAATATCATTCATCAATCATATAAAATAACACATATTGAAAAATTTGTATATACACCATGAATCAAAGCAAAGCCATGTCTGTGATACTTGTTCTAATGTTACTCTTTGCGGGCCAAGCGGCTGCAGATTTCCCTCAATGCTTCGGACCTTGCATTTTTGGCTGTGTTTTGAAACCAGATTTATTTCCATGTGCAGCCAAATGCCTTGTCAAGTGTATCATCCCGACCGGTCCAGTTTCGAGCAAGGCCTACTGCAAACTTGGCTGCGCAATTGACCGATGCGCCGGTTTAGGCGATGGTACGTACGTACGTTAATTCATGCACTCGAAAATATTATGTGGGTCCCGTATCTCGACCCATAATCATACGATATTATGCTATTTTAATTTGATCGTATAATATTTGCAGATGTGAACAAAGTTGCGGCTTGTGTGAATAGATGCGAGACTGGAAAATGTGGCGATATTAGTTCTCCAAACTAAGGGAAGTTCATCAGGAGCTGGAGTTGCATGAAGCCAGTGAGTGAGATGCTCTGGATTTTATGCAGATATATACGAATTAATTATAAGAATTGACGGTTAACAATCTTTGCTATGTTACTTCATATATTCTCTAAATATTTATAGTAATGTTTAAAATTACTGTTTGAATATGATTATTTTTCTTACTGGCGTAATTTTTATGTAACATATAATCTTAATGACGTACTAAAGAGACGAATTGTATTGAAGTTTTTTAGATGTTAATTCCGAATGTAAACAGAAAGAATTATGAATTAAATACGTTATTTCTTTCATATTTTTTCTACTAATATACAATTAAACTTCTTTAAAATAAGTGGAAATACAAGTATTTACCCAATCTCACTAAAAAAACACAAAAGTATCCACTAACTATAACAATAGTTATAGAATACTCAATATTACTCATTTACCCTTACTTTTTTCAGTTGGCAATGAGTGCCGATAGGACCCTACGGGTGCCGATAAATTGTCATCGGCATTAGATATTTCAAATTTTAATTTTTTTTTTATAAAACAATTGATCCGTAACATGTTGATAACATGATCGGTTATCGGCACCCTTAGGCACTCATAGAATAATACGAAAAAGAGTCCCTCTATCGGCCGTAGAAGTTGTAGGCCGATAGAGGGAACATGTTGGTTTAAAAAAAAAAAACATAGTGCCTATGGGTGCCGATCATGTATCGGCACCCTTAGGCACTCATAGAATAATACGAAAAAGAATCCCTCTATCGGCCGAAGAAGTTGTAGGCCGATAGACGGAACATGTAGGTTTTAAAAAAAAAAAACATAGTGCCTATGGGTGCCGATCATGTATCGGCACCCTTAGACACTCATAGAATAATACGAAAAAGAGTCTCTCTATCGGCCGAAGAAGTTGTAGGCCGATAGACGGAACATGTTGGTTTAAAAAAAAACGTAGTGCCTATGGGTGCCGATCATGTATCGGCACCCTTAGGCACTCATAGAATAATACGAAAAAGAGTCCCTCTATCGGCCGAAGAAGTTGTAGGCCGATAGACGGAACATGTTGGTTTAAAAAAAAAAAAAAAACATAGTGCCTATGGGTGCCGATCATGTATCGGCACCCATAGGCACTCATAGAATAATTAGAAAAAAAGTCCCTCTATCGGCCGAAGAAGTTGTAGGCCGATAGAGGGAACATATTGATTTTAAAATAAAAAATAAATAAATTATGGTGCCTATGGGTGCCGATAAAATGACCGGCACCCTTCGGCACTAAAATTTAAATAACAAAGTGCCTAAGGGTGTCATAGGCACTCCATCGGCACTGAAAGATTTAAAAAAATAAACAAAAAAAATAAAAAAAACTGACGAAAATTTGAGGGCAAATTGGTAATCTTGGGTATTTGGTGAATATAAGTTTAAGGGATGAGTATTTTTGTGTTTTTTAGGTAAAAATGGGTAAAAGAAGAAAGCTCCCTTAAAATAATAACATTGGGACTATGAAAAAAAATTATTTAATAAGATTATTGTTTTATCTAATATTAATCCACATCGGTACCGAAAGAAATTGTTATCTAAGGCCCCATTTGGAAGAGCTTATCTACAATTTATTTTAGCTTATTCTAAAAAATAAGCGCTTTTGTACACTTTTGAGCCCCTGTTTTGGGCTTATTTTCATAAGCTGGTAGGAATAGTTTATGAAAATAAGCTAAAAACATGTCATCGTATCAAATAAGCTATGAAAATAGGTCATCGTATCAAATCCCCTTAACAACAATTTTTTTAACTACATTTTATTTTTTTTAATAAATTTAATTGTATCCAAACGCAACAGCCTATTCAATTTAAGCTCTTATAACATAAACACTTATTTAAGTTGTTTTCCTAAAGGGGCCTAAGTGAAGTTATTATTCTATCGAATATTTCTTTATTTAGGTGTACCCGTAAAATAATGTATTTTTATACCAAGTAAATCAGTACCATAACGGTAGATTTTGTAAATATCTCGATTACCTTAATTAACAACATACATAATACTAAAAATTGGGGAAATATAACTAATAACCTATAAACAAACACAATATTATAGAAAAAACAAATCAAAAGCGATTAACAGTTTTCAGACAATCAAAACAGCAGATTCGCAATATGATCCGACCGGTCAGTATTAATCGCTGAATTATTTATGAATTATGATGAATGACCGAGAAACTCTATAAATACGATTGGGATTGGAGAGTTAATTAAGCAAGTAAGCAAGTAAGCATAGAGGATTAGAAACATGAATGAGATGAAAAGTATGCGTACGATAGCTGTATTTGCGGTTCTGATTGTATTGTGCGCCGGGAGTGCGTCGGCTTCGTACCTAAGCTGCTACTCAGACTGCTACATAGAATGCATCGAGCAAGCGAAACCGGCTATGTCCTGTATCAACAAATGCATTATCCAGTGTGCGCAGGCGCAGGAGACTTCTGATGGAATCACCTTCTCCAACAACGATTGTGCTCGTAATCGCTGCGCCAGAATTGTAAATGGTGAGCGGGCGTTTTTCGATTTTTTTTATTTTTTTTAATAAATTGATTTATTTTTTCAACAAATTATATAAACTGATATCTTTTTTTAAGTTTATTAGTGATATATTCATAATTAATATTTTTTTTAATTTTAATTCATATGCAGATATTAACAAACTGGAGGATTGTGTCAGCAAGTGCAGATGAATGGATGATAAATCTAATTAGTCTCACGTTTCTATTTGTAATAATGTGAGGATTTTAGTACTGCAAGGATTTGGACCGGATAACACTTTCTTACAAATTATTTGTTAATTACTTTTATCAGACTCCGGATTTGAAGAACATTAATTTTTTTTTTCATTTTTCAAATATATAAGAACCATTAATAAATAAAGGAGAAGATGTACAAAATGCTATGTGCACACTTACAATTTTGTACTTTGGTCGAAGATCGATTTAAAATATAGTAAGAATAATAGAAGAAACAACAATAGTAGTACTCTTTTCTTTTTAAAAGATGAAAATATATTTGGAATACACTTTTCTCTACGGCTTGAACTTCTCTGTGGACAGTGCAGATAGTTATATGAATTTAAATTCATCATTAAAAATATATTTTGTTTTTCATATACGTAGAAGTGATTATTCAATTTCGATTTTGGTTATGATTTTAAAACTGTCGCTCCTAAAATTAAAAAAAAAATTGAATTAAAAACAAATTATCCATATTCATTTCATGGGACCTACAACTTTACACAGCAAACAACGTTCTTTAAAACCGTTTAAAAAAGAAAGTGACAAGATAATTAGGGTGGATGAAGTACCACCTTTTATCGGTGAGATCTTCTATTCCACTTTTTGAGTCTCATTACATATCCCATTACTTAACTATTTGGATTATTTTGACACGTTTGTTTTTTAATGATTATATAACTTAGTTAATTTGGATACTTAACTCTACGAGAATAATTATTTTAAATAAAAAATTGAAGACGTGTCATCATTTTATTGATAGGAATTGAAACAGGACACAAAAAATGGTATAAGGGATCTTAAGTGACCTATTACTTTTGAGTGTAGATTGTAGAAGTAAATCCGTATCAATTTAAATAACGGTAGATTTTAAATATTTGAATTATCTTTAACAATAAATATAAAAATAATACTACAATTTCCGGAAAAAAGAAACAATTTATTGTTTGTTATAAACTAAATAGAATAAGAAAATAATAAAGAGAATGAGAAATAGATGTGTATTATTATGAGGGTGAAAACCTCTATTTATGGAGTAAAAGATGGGCTCATGGACTTTTAGGGTTTACATGGTCATCACAATATATGGTAAGTAAATATATATAAAATATATTTACAACACTCCTCCTTGATTGATCATTCCTAAAAGAAACAGTTGTCTCGTTAAAACCTTGTTAGAAAATCCATTGGGATAAAAACGGGTCGAAGAAAAAAGAGTACAATTGCTCCACATCAATATAGTCATTGTTGATCCTTGAGTCGACGCATATCAATCTTGTGTACCAACTTCTTTAATGTTGACGTTGATAATGCATTTGTAAAAGAATCTGCTAGATTGTCACTTGAGCAAATTTGCTGGATGTTGATGCCGTCACTATTTTGGAGATCATGTGTTGCATTGGCTCTTTTATGAATCAATCTCAATGACTCATTTACTCGTGTGTTGCATTAGATGCCTCGTTAAAAACCTTAACTAAGAAAACTCTTTGGGAAAAACTTAGAAAGGAAAAAAGAGTACAACCATTTGACCTATAAGGCCATTTGACCTTTAGGGGTCAGTCTCATCTTTAGGATTATTTTTAATTTATCACTCCCCCTCAAGATAACAATCTTCAAGGTTATCTTCAAGGTCTACACTAATATGTGCAACACAAGTTTAATTATCCTCATAGAGAATATCATGGAATATGTCAATATATCATTACTCTCATAAATAGACCAATATTATGCTTGTCTCGAAAATAACAAAGGATGGTCAATACCATTTAATTCTCCAATTGCACATAAGTAAGGAACTTCTGGTCCTAAAAACATCTTTGTTATCTTCTATACGTTTAAATGAGTCTCCATCCACTTCAAGTGATTGAAGCGACCATTAGGTAGCTAGTGGATGCGACATAATAAAATCTTTTTAAAAACATTTTAGGTAGGTCGACTAGCGTAACTCCATTAGGGAGATTCTCGATCTGCAAGTCGAGACAATTATTAGTTCAACCTAAGTCTTTTGATTCTAAATCCATCTTTAGGCATGAGTTGATTTCCTCAAGTACTTTTGTACATAATGATTCACATATCCTCTTCATGATGAATTTGGAGTGATATGTTCTAAATTTCTTATTCCGCAGACTTTTTATCTTTAGCACCAATAAATCTCTCAAGCTTCTGGCGCTAATGAGAGTCAATTGATTTATATTTTCTATGAGGAACTTTAGTTCGTGCGTGGTGCATATATAACAGGTATATGAGATTTTAGTCACTCCTTTTGCACTAAATAACTTGATGAACTTCTGGTTCATAGTGCGTGAATCTAAATAATTAATCCAATGAGATATTTGCGGCATTCATATTTTAATCTCCCCCTAATGCCAACAATAGTTGAGTTGGATTATAGAATTACGTGTCAATCAATAAAATAGTCTACAAGTAGTGGCCCCATATATGTCATGTTGACGGAGTATACACATAATTTTTAAGTATTAAACTCTTCAGGAGTTCTAATCAAATTCAAGTAACAATATAAACAGTTTAATATCAGTTTTCTTATTTAAAACATATGAGCAAATATCTTCACTTTTATATTCTTCTCTCAAGAAATATGCGTTATTCTTGCAACGATTTTGCAGTTACTTAAGAATATATTTTTGAGTTACGTGATTCAATCAAGTTAAATCCTTCAGGATTTTCAAGTATATATAACTATCAAGTTAATCAAATAGATATATATTTTCTACATCCATAAGACGCATACAAGCCTTTGTGACATAAGTAGATTAATCACATTCTAAAATATAATGGCGTCTATTATGAGAGAGTTTTCATAATTGATTCCCGATCTTTGAGAGAGACTTGTGTTACAAGTATTGCCCTATATCTCGCAATTATTATTTCTCTTTCTAACAAAGACACATTTATATTCTTCGGGGATTTTTTTTCGGATTTGAACAACAGTTCCAAATATTTTTTCCGGCTTTCTAGGGAATATTAATTCACATTGTATGACTTTTTTCCTCTTTGGCCGACTATTTCTATCTTGACAATCTCTTATAGATCGTCGTTGAGGATCTTCTTTTATCATTTCAAGAGTCATATTAAAAGGTGAAAATACTATCGTGCGTCCACGACGATATTTGATCTCTCCAATATTTTATGATCTCAGTATTTTCAGACGCTTGTAGTTCTTCAGGAACTTTATTTGATTGATTAATCATTATCGTCATTGTTTGGTTCATATGTTGTGCCCTTTTCTTAGACAAAAAATTTCTTTTAGAACCAATTGGTCGACCATATTTTTGGTGAATTTTATATTCATTTGCTATCATTAGTACTTGTCCTTCGGGGACATTTATTTTTGCGAGGGTATTTACAGCAAGTGTCTAACATTGTCACTTTTTTTTATACAAAAATTAAAAGCATCAAGAAGTTGGTTTGTGTAACGCCCCAATTTTCAAAACATAACTAGGGACGTTACTTCATGCTTAACATGCATATTTCAATTCTTTCAAAATATTTACATGGAAAATAATCATTTCGAAACTTAGGGTTTTTCTTTCATAGTTAGCGGAAGTCTTAAATAAAACAAGTTCTCAAAAATATACACATTTCATGATAAAACTAGTTAATGCAATAATCAATTTCATAAATCATTCCTCGTGTGACCATCACCACCAACACCTCTACGCATAGGCCGAGCCATTTCCTGAAAAATGTTAAAATAGTGGGTTGAGTACGACTACTCAGTGGGAGATGTACACATTTACCAAAATTATATATCACACCGATAAGACATGGAAAATCAGATAATGGAAAGAAAATACTCGACCACACAGACCGCTTGCACTTGTAATTTGGCCACACAGACCACATGAACTTGTACTTTGGCCACACAGACCACATGAACTTTTTCATAAAGGATCCGATTTCGAACCTAGGGTCCGATTTCGACCCTTGACTTTCCTAGAGGATCCGATTTCGAACCTAGGGTCCGATTTCGACCCTTGACTTTCATTGAGGATCCGATTTTGACCCTTGCCTTTTATTTAGGATCTAATTTCGATCCCATCCTTTCATGCCTGTCAAAATCACATAAAATATCGAGCACAACATATAATAAAGATAAACGGTGACATTCCCCCACCTTAACTTGACTTTAAATGAATAATGAGGATATCAATGGATTAAGTCATGCGCGCCAATCCTAACATTAAATAATTCAAATCTTAATGTCGTGATATGCATGAAACAATTAATCGTTTTGTACATGGGATGCAAATAAGTATATCGATACTTACTTCTACTTCTCGTTTCTAAATAACTCCGAGTTCTAACGATTTATTCTAGTATTAAGCTTATAACATGACATATACAACGATACCTTATAGTTATTAGGTTGCAAGCAATATCATATCTATATACTAGGTTTCTATGTTCTATTTTAACTTGTGCAGAATACCTTTTTTAAAAGAGTTCAACAGAACATGAATTCATTCCATAAATTCTAATTTTCTATATATAGATTCTTTAATGAGTCTAAATCATTCCAGATTTGGTTTCATATAAAAATAATAAGTCCTCTAAGAATTATAACCAAAACAAGTACCTCTCTTGCATCGACGAGGCGATTTCTGACCTACTTACCTTTAACTATAAGCTTTAGGGACTAAACATACTTTAAAAATTCTAATATTTAACAAACATCTAGGGACCATACATAGGGATATCATATCAAAAATGAACCTTTGTTGGATAAGGGATGACTTCTGAAAAATATAGAACGTTTTAACCAAAATTCGAATACGAAAATATGCATGCTCCGACTAACTACCCGAAAATTTGTATTAAACTGACCCTATCCCGGATGCATGGTTTTTCGGCAGTGTAAAAGTAAATATTTATTAAAAATATAGGGACTTGTCTAAAAATCACCAAAATTTACAGAGATCTAAAAGACATACCTAGTAAGCTTCGCCTAAAATTTCACCATGATAGGATACCAAGAAGATGTGTAAATATTTTTTGAAACAGTTCGCAGGTATGTTTGACAGATTTTTCGAAAAGTTTATGTGAAACTATTTTATGGACGACTAAGAGTGTATTTATAGGCTTAGGATAAATTATCTAAAGATCCCTAATTATAAAAGGTATCAAATATATTTTATTCATAATTATTTTTGTCCTTTTATATTTTATATAATATTTTTTCTATCACTTACCATGTAAGACATTCAATCCTAAATAAATTAGAATATGAATAGGCACAATTAGATTTTATCTTGAAATATGTATAACACTAATATAATATCTATTTTATTCACAAAATTTAATTTTAAATTATCTCCTAATAACTTATATAATATAAATTATTATATTCTTTCATTAATCCTAGTAGGTTCAGGAAATTCAAAATAAATTTACATAACAAAAATAATTTAATGAAAAACAACATAGATGTTTTAATTTTCATTTTCATTTTTCTAGGCGCGACTTATAGAACTAAACTCGTGATCTTATGCATGAAATGCAAATGCATTTATTTATTTATTTTTAGGTAAAATTTCGGGGTGTTACAATCTCCCCTACTTATAAAATTTTCGTCCTCGAAAATTAATTACCTTTATCCATTAAATTTGGGTATCGTAGCTCCATGTCTTTTTCTACTCTCCATGTCGCCTCACTCGCATCATGTCTACTCCAGAGAACTTTAATTAATGGCACTTCCCTGTTCCTAAGTTGAATAACCTTCCTATCTAAAATGGCATTTGGCGCCTCTTCATACGATAGATCCTCATTCAACTCCAATCCTTCATAACTGACTACAATGTTTGGATCGTGGACATCCTTCCTCAAGTTCGCGACGTGAAAAACATTGTGAATGGATGTTAAACTTGGCGGCAGTGCCAACTCGTATGCCACTTCTCTTTTTCTCTTAAGTATCTCAAATGGTCCAATATATCGAGGCCTAAACTCTCGTCGCTTTCCAATCCGCACTACTCCTTTCATTGGTGACAACTTCAAAAATACTTTGTCTCCGTTTTTCGAACTCTATATCCTTTCTCTTCATATCAGCATAGGACTTTTGTCTATCTTGTGTTATCTTGATTCTATCTTGAATCTTTGCGATCACTCCTACGTTTCTTTTGACGATCTCGGGTCGCGATCACAAACAATACTGGTAGACACTCCATGTAGCCTAACAATCTCATCTATATACATTTGTGCTAACCGATCCATCTTGTCAGTCATCTTTATCGGAAGAAAATGAGCCGATTTTGTGAGTTTATCCACGATTACCCAAATTGAGTGATTTCATTTTCGGGTTTTTGGTAATGCTACCACAAAGTACATGGATATCTCTTCCCACTTCCATTGAGGTATATCAAGCAGCTTTAGTAGGCCGGATGGTATTTGGTGTTCAACCTTTACTTGTTGGCAAGTCATACATCTCTGTATGAATTCTGCAATAGTTTTCTTCATGTTCCTCCACCAAAAGTGTCTCTTCAAATCATGATACATTTTGGTCCCTCCAAGATTGACTGTGTATGGAGTGTCGTGTGCTTCTTCTAAAATCTCTATCATCATTTCACTCCCTTTTGGTACACAGATCCTTCTCTCGAACATCAACGTCCCGTCTGCTGCGCTCTCAAACCCTTTATTTTTCCCTTTCAGAACTTCATCTCTTATCTTGCACAAAAATCTATCACTCTTTTGTGCTTCCCGAATTTGGTCCCTTAGCAAAGGTTGGATCTTCATAGCTACTAACTTGGTAGTAGTGTCTTATGTCGAGGGTACAACTTCAATTTCCATTTTAGCAAACTTTTCAATCATTCGGGAAGTATATAGGGCTGTGAAATTCCTTTTCCTGCTCAAAGCATCAGCTACGACGTTTGCTTTTCCTGGATGATAATGAATTGTGCAGTCGTAATCTTTCACTAGTTCGAACCACCTTCTTTGTCTCATGTTCAATTCCTTCTGTGTGAACAGATACTTTAGACTCTAGTGATCAGAATATATCTCGCACTTGCCTCCATGTAGGTAATGTCTCCAAATCTTCAAGGCATAAACCACAATTGCCAATTTCAGATCGTGTGTAGGGTAATTCAGTTCATGCGCCTTTAGTTGTCTAGAAGCGTAATTTATGACCTTCCCATGTTGCATCAAGACACATCCAAGTCCTTGTTTGGAGGCATCGCAGTAGATCATGTATCCATCAGTTCCGTCCGGAATAGTAAGTACTGGTGTCGTAGTTAACTTCCCTTTCAATTCTTGGAAACTTCTCTCACACTCTTTATTCCACTCAAACTTAATCCCTTTTCTAGTGAGCTGAGTGTGTGGCCTTGCTATCTTTGAAAACCCTTGAATAAATCGCCTATAATATCCTACTAATCCCAAGAAACTTCAGATTTCGCTTGCATTCTTCGGTGCCTTCCAGTTGCTAACCGCTTCGATTTTTGTTTGGTCCACTTCTATTCCTTACGCAGTCACTACGTGACCAAGGAATACTACTTGATTAAGCCAAAACTCGCATTTCGTGAACTTGGCATATAGCTTCTCCTTTCTCAAGGTCTCCAACACAATTCTCAAGTGTTCTTCATGTTGGCTTCGGTCTTTCGAGTACACTAAAATATCATCGATGAAGACAATTACGAACTAATCCTAGTATTGATGGAATACTCTGTTCATCAACTCCATGAAAACGGCTGGTGTGTTAGACAGTCCAAAAGGCATCACAGTAAACTCATAGTGACCGTATCTTGTCCGAAAAGCTGTTTTCGGCACATCACTCTCCTTAATCTTCAATTGATGATATCCAGACCTTATGTCAATCTTTGAAAAGATTCCCGCACCTTTTAGTTGATCAAAAAGGTCTTCAATCCTTGGCAATGGATACTTGTTCTTGATAGTCAACTTGTTGAGCTCGCGATAATCTATGCACATACGCATAGTTCCATCTTTCTTCTTGACGAACAGCACATGCGCTCCCCATGGTGATACACTTGGACAAATATGTCCCTTGTTTAACAACTCTTGTAGTTGTATCTTTAGTTCTTGTAACTCCATCGATGTCATTCTGTATGGTGCTCTTGAGACAGGAGTTGCTCCAGGAATTACATCAATGTTGAATTCCACTTGCCTATCTGGTGGAAAACTACTTAAGTCTTCAGGGAACACATCAGAAAATTCCCTTACCACCAGAATATTGTTTATAGTTAGTTCCTCGGTCTCTGTGCTTATAATATTCACCAAGTAGGCTTGATAATCCTTCTTCCCCATCATCTTGGTGGCCTTCATAGTAGTTATGATATGTGGTCCTCTCTTTCTCTTACTTCCGTAAAAGGAGAATTGATTTACATCTGGTGTTGGAAAAATGACTTACGGTCCTTGCATCTGATAACCGCATCGTGCTTGCTGAGCTAATCCAACTCAATATGACATTGAAGCCCTTCATCTCCAGGATATACAAATATGCTTTCAAAGTCACGTCATCGATCTTCAACGTTACACCTTTTATTCGATGATTTGTTTCCTTTGCATTACCTATTGGAAACCCGACCTTGCATATTGCAGCTTCCTCTTCGCATTTTTCGGCTACTTGATCGTAAAATCTTTTCGATACGAAGGAATCCGATGCTCCGGAAATTAAAAAAAAAACTACTGCTATTTGGTTAAGTACTAAAATGTTTCATGAGGTAGTCAAGTTTACTAACTATAATTGGATCTCCTCCTTGGCGTTGCGGGAACATTTCCCTCTCATAGCCTCCAAGAGCTGTAGATTACTAAGGTTCTCTAGAGGGTTATCTCTTATCCCTCCACTAGTTAATGGGTTTATTCTCGGAGGCATCTTCCTATTGTTCATATAAAATTCAACTATTTAAGGCATCTAAGTTCTCATTCTCAAGGCAACATTTTCGAGGACTTTAAATATTTTACATAATTTACTTGCATAAAAATCATGCTCATGTCATGCTAGAAAAACATGCTTTCAATATTGTGCTTAAGTGACAAACTTGAAAATTTTCCTACCTCGCCGGTACGATGCTGTGGCAGTGATGATGGTCAATTTCCTGCATTAACATGAAGCAAGTCTACAAGAAAGTAGACCTGCTCTGATACCACTCTGTAACGCCCCGATTTTCAAAATATAACTAGGGACATTACTTCATGCTTAACGTGCATATTTCAATTCTTTCAAAATATTTCCATGGAAAATAATCATTTTGAAACTTAGGGTTTTTCTTTCATAATCAGCGGAAGTCTTAAATAAAACAAGTTCTCAAAAATATACACATTTCATGATAACACTAGTTAATGCAATAATCAATTTCATAAATCCTTCCTCGTGTGACCATCACCACCAACAACTCTACGCATCGGCCGAGCCATTTCTTGAAAAATGTTAAAATAGTGGGTTGAGTACGACTACTCAGTGGGAGATGTACACATTTATCAAAATTATATATCACACCGATAAGACATGGGAAATTAGATCATGGAAAGAAAATACTCGGCCACACAGACCGCTTGCACTTGTAATTTGGCCACACAGACCACATGAACTTTTTCATAAAAGATCCGATTTCGACCCTTGACTTTCATAGAGGATCCGATTTCGAACCTAGGGTCCGATTTCGACCCTTGACTTTCATTGAGGATCCGATTTCGAACCTAGGGTCCGATTTCGACCCTTGCCTTTTATTTAGGATCCAATTTCGATCCATCCTTTCATGCCTGTCAAAATCACATGAAATATCGAGCACAACATATAATAAAGATAAAGGTAACATTCCCCACCTTAACTTGACTTTGAATGAATAATGAGGATATCAATGGATTAAGTCATGCGCGCCAATCCTAACATGAAATAATTCAAATCTTAATGTCGTGATATGCATGAAACAATTAATCGTTTTGTACATGGGATGCAAATAAGTATATCGATACTTAATTCTACTTCTCGTTTCTAAATAACTCCGAGTTCTAACGACTTATTCTAATATTAAGCTTATAACATGACATATACATCGATACCTTATAGTTATTAGGTTGCAAACAATATCATATCTGTATACTAGGTTTCTATGTTCTATTTTAACTCGTGCAGAATATCTATTTTAAAAGAGTTGCACAGAACATGAATTCATTCCATAAATTCTAATTTTCTATATATAGATTCTTTAATGAGTCTAAATCATTCCAGATTTAGTTTCATATAAAAATAATAAGTCATCTAAGAATTATAACCAAAACAGTACTTACTGCATCGATAGAGGCGATTTCTGACCTACTTACCTTTAACTATAAGCTTTAGGGACTAAACATACTTTAAAAATTCTAATATTTAACAAACATCTAGGGACCATACATAGGGATATCATATAAAAAATGCACCTTTGTTGGATAAGGGATGACTTCTGAAAAACATAGAACGTTTCAACCAAAATCCGAATACCTAAATGCATGCTCCGACTAGCTACCTGGAAATTTGTATTAAACTGCTTTCATAAACATAAATTAAAAATACAAAATAAATACTTTTACAAACCCCAACGTGTGTGGAGTATTTAGGAAAATAATCAAGTCAAAATCAGTTTTGTGGAGTGAGATATAAATATTTTGCTAAGTGTAAAAGTAAATATTTATTAAAAATATAGGGAGTTGTCTAAAAATCACCAAAATTTACAGAGATCTAAACGACATACCTAGGAAGCTTCGCCTAAAATTTCACCATGATAGGATCCCGGGAAGATGTGTAAATATTTCTTGAAACAGTTCGCAAGTATGTTGACAGATTTTTCGAAAAGTTTATGTGAAACTATTTTATGGACGACTAAGAGTGTATTTATAGGCTTAGGATAAATTATCTAAAGATCCCTAATTATAGAAGGTATCAAATGTGACTAGTTTTTTTCTTGTGTTTTTTGTTGGATGTAGATTTCACATTGATTACTTCAGGAATCCAAATTTCACATATGTTCCAATTAATGTTGGAAATGTTATTTCATCATAATAACAATCTTAATATGAGATCGCTTTTATACGGACAAATACTATTTTGAGTATGGATATGAGCAACTAATTATTTAATCTCAATTTCAAATCTATATAATATAAATCCACTTCAGGAGGAACCTAGAGTTTAATTAACTCGCTAGCTTTATCAAGACAATTCTTCTTGAGGGAATTGAATTCTTTATTATTTAAACTATTAGTTCTAGCAATTGCTTCATTTCTTCTAGAAATCAAGCATTCATGAAAATCAATGTAAAGATTCTTCAGGATCTCTTTTTGCGCCCAGATAAATTTTCAATTATGTTGCGCATGATAGTTGATCGTGAATGTCCAAACCTCTCATGTCAAACCATAAAGCTCTTTGAACTTCCGGTTCGTAACATGGTTTGTTTCACTTGTTTCATAAATGTGTAATACATTTAAAATGGTAGTGTGATAACTTTTCTTTTGTTAGCTTCTGGCTAAATACAAAATAATTTATATAAGAATATGTATCACTACCTTCTTATATTATTTCAATATGGTATCAATTGCAGCGGATATCCTTAAAACTTAGTAAGTTTCTTCTATACTTACTAAAGTAAGGGCAAACTCAATAGTTGACTTCGTATCAATTGATAAAATAACACATGCTCTTCTAGAGCCTTCAATAATTTCGATCCACTAGATTTTAAAATCTTGCAGTGAAGATGCAACTACTCGTATTGAGCTTTAGGGAAAACAAACAATTATATCTTCATGTAATCCTATTGGGATGCTTCGTTTCATTCTATTATTGCCTCCCTCATGTCCCCTTATTGGCAGATGAATATCGATATCAAAAGTGCATCAATATCAACAAGACATAGATTAATAATGTTTTTCATTCGGGAATAACATATATCACACAAAATACGAGTTGTTCTATAGGAACATTTAATATTTTTTTAGAATATAAATAATGCTACTTCATGAGCAAAAGTTTAATAGTATATAAATGTATTATATTGCATGTATTTCCACAAACATGTGTCAGTAATGTTACTATCACAATATAGCCATTCTTCAGGAATTTAATTGTGCTACTTCCAAAGCAACAATTTAATGATATTCAAGAGAAATAAAATCAGTAAAATGCGAATTGTGAGATCTTCTAGATCGCACATAATTACTTGAAAATATATTAAACCATAATGGAATATTATGAATCTATTTATCAACCATATAGGAACTCTGCTACCAATTATATAATTAGGGCATTAATTAAATTAGAATACCCCATAAAGTAATATTGTTCTTTAGGAATATGTAATATTCTTCAATTAATTGTGCTGCTTTAGGAGCAACAAATTTGAGTACAATCTTGTATTCCATGATTCCAAAATGATAAATTGAATTGTTCTTCAAGAACATGTAGAGTTAATTGTGTTACTTCAAGAGCAACAATTAGAATTATGAACATATAACATTTGCCAAAATCAAGAGTTTGAATTGTTTTTCAAGAACATGTAGTATTCTTCAGGATTATAAATTGTGCTACTTCAGGAGCAGCAATTTTAGTATATATTAAACTATTTCAGGCGAAAGGCCAATATTTTCGAGAAACTCAATGGCTCTTTAGGAACATATAGTGTTCATTGGAGATATCAATTGTGCTACTTCGGGAGCAACAAAAATAACAATTCAAGAACCAAGATTCGCCCATAAATAAGACATATTATATGAATTGTTCATCAAAAGTACATAATATTCTCAAGGAATATTAATTGAGTGTTGCTTCAGGAGCATCAAATTAACATTATATGTATACATAGACATAAATATTATACAGTATACAGGAAAAAAAACTGAGGTATATAGTAAATATATAGATAATATTAATAACTTTTCAAGAGTGTGAAATATTCTTCAAGAATATTAAAGTGTGCTACTTATGGAGCAACAATTAAATTTCAACAAATATTTTTGAGTTTCTCGTTAAGAGCATGTGATATTCTGCAGGAATGTGAATTGTGCTACTTCTGGAGCAACAATATGGATTAAAGCATTAAATAAACAAACAAATAAATAAAAACGTACATAGAAATATTGATTGAAAATGTTCTTCAAGAGCATGTAATTTATTTCAAAACATTGATTGTGCTACTTCTTGAGGAATAAATTAAGTTAAAAATATGGTTTTGAATTGCTCTTCAAGAGCATTAATATTCTTCATGAATATGAATTGTGCTACTTCAAGAGCAACAATTGTTATTTAACATTAGATAAACAAACAAATAAATAAAAACGTAAAGTAAAAATTCTTCAAGAGCATGTAGTATTCTTTAGGAATATTGATTGTGCTACTTCTAGAGCAACAAATCAAGTTGAAAATATGTTTTTGAATTGTTCTTCAAGAGCATATAATATTCTTCAAGAATATAAATATATTGTGCTACTTCTGATGTAACGCCCCAATTTTTATATACTTTTTAGGGGACGTCACCTCGTGAATAAAATTTAATCATCTCAATTTAATTTTCAAAAAAATAATAGATTTATAAAAAAAAATAATAAGGTTTTAGTGCATTTCATAACAGCGGAAAGTCTTGAATTAAAAATATGAGTGTCTACTAGTTTTACGGAAATAAATAGAAATAAATGCATAGTTCATGATAAAATAAATAAATGCGATAAAAGAGTTTCTAAAATCCCTTCATGAGTGACCATCACCATCCGCCACTTCAAGCATCTGCCGGACCCTGATCTTAATATCTGAAAAAGTGAAAATATAAAGTGGTGAGTACGACTACTCAGTGGGAGATGTACACATTTACCAAATTTATATATCACACCGATAAAACATGGAAAATTAGATCATGGAAAGAAATACTCGGCCACACAGACCACTTGCACTTGTAATTTGGCCACACAGACCACATGAACTTTTTCATAGAGGATCCGATTTCGAACCAAGGGTCCGATTTCGACCCTTGACTTTCATTGAGGATCCGATTTCGAACCTAGGGTCCGATTTCGACCATTGACTTTCATTTAGGATCCAATTTCGATCCCATCCTTTCATGCCTGTCAAAATCACATGAAATATCGAGCACAACATATAATAAAGATAAACGGTAACATTCCCCACATTAACTTGACTTTGAATGAATAACGAGGATATCAATGGATTAAGTCCTGCGCACCAATCCTAACATGAAATAATTCAAATCTTAATGTCGTGATATGCATGAAACAATTAATCGTTTTGTACATGGGATGCAAATAAGTATATCGATACTTACTTCTACTTCTCGTTTCTAAATAACTCCGAGTTCTAAGGACTTTTTCTAGTATTAAGCTTATAACATGACATATACAATGATACCTTATAGTTATTAGGTTGCAAATAAGATCATATCTATATACTAGGTTTCTATGTTCTATTTTAACTCGTGCAGAATACCTATTTTAAAAGAGTTGCACAGAACATGAATTCATTCCATAAATTCTAATTTTCTATATATAGATTCTTTAATGAGTCTAAATCATTCCAGATTTGGTTTCATATATAAATAATAAGTCCTCTAAGAATTATAACCAAAACAGTACCTACTGCATCGACAGAGGCGATTTCTGACCTACTTACCTTTAACTATAAGCTTCAGGGACTAAACATACTTTAAAAATTCTAATATTTAACAAAAATCTAGGGACCATATATAGGGATATCATATCAAAAATGCACCTTTGTTGGATAAGGGATGACTTCTGAAAAACATAGAATGTTTCAACCAAAATCCGAATACGAAATGCATGCTCCGACTAACTACCCGGAAATTTGTATTACACTGCTTTCATACACATAAGTTAAAAATACGAAATAAATATTTTTACAAACCCCAACGTGTGTGGGGTATTTAGGAAAAAGAATCAAGTCAAAATCAGTTTTGGAGTGAGATATAAATATTTTGCTAAACCCTATCCGGGATGCATGGTTTTTCGGTAGTATAAAAGTAAATATTTATTAAAAATATAGGGACTTGTCTAAAAATCACCAAAAATTACAAAGATCTAAAAGACATACCTAGTAAGCTTCGCCTAAAATTTCACCACGATAGGATACCGGGAAGATGTGTAAATATTTCTTGAAACAGTTCGCAGGTATGTTGACAGATTTTTCAAAAAGTTTATGTGAAACTATTTTATGGACGACTAAGAGTGTATTTATAGACTTAGGATAAATTATCTAAAGATCCCTAATTATAAAAGGTATCAAATATATTTTATCCATAATTATTTTCGTCCTTATATATTTTATATAGTATTTATTCTATCACTTACCACATTCAATCCTTAGTATAAATTAGGATATGGATAGACACAATTAGATTTTATCCTAAAACATGTATAACACTAATATAATATCTATTTTATTCACAAAATTTAATTTTAAATTATCTCCTAATAACTTATATAATATAAATTACTATATTCTTTCATTAATCCTAGTAGGTTCAGGAAATTCAAAATAAATTTACATAACAAAAATTTAATGAAAAATAACATAGATGTTTTAATTTTTATTTTCATTTTTCTAAGACGCGACTTACAGAACAAAACTCGTGATATTATGCATGAAATGCAAATGCATTTTATTTTATTTATTTATTTATTTTTAGGTAAAATTTCGGGGTGTTACATCTGGAGCACACTCACATAAACATCTCGAATATGCAAGAATATTATTCTTCTACGAATGGTGTGCAATATTCAAAACCATGTAATTGATTTACATGTTTCAAATATTCTTTTACAAATGTGTGCAATATTCAAAACCATGTAATTAATTTACATGTTTCAAATCATGCACGGTACTTTAATATTAATCATGCTTGAATTTTTTTATTTTTTTTTTTGAAAAAAAGAATCGTGACAATCAATACTTGCCAAAAAAAATATTATATGAATTTCTTTACTAAACAAAAATTATTGTTTATTGATGGCTCAATCAACATGATAACAAATCTGTGAAGATTTTTAAAAAACGTGTATAAAAAAAATCACACATAGATGTTGAAGGAAGTATTTTACTATAGGCCGCTTCTTTTCGGAAAAGAACTTTCGTGCTGATAACGTATTATAAACTAAATAGAACAAGAGAATAATAGAGATAATGAGAAATAGATGTGTATTATTATGAGAGTGGAAGGTTTACATGAATATATGGTAAGTAAATATATATAAAATATATTACAACACTGTTATAAAATCCAATTATAGTTATTACATGGCATTTGTAAAAAATGATTAAGATTTTCCAGATGATGAGTCAAAAATAGCATAATCTAAATCTAATTTGACGGATCAATCTTTTCCAAAACGTTACTGAATCATTCTTTAGGGCGACAGGAGAAAAACCCTATAAATACAATTGTAATTAGAGGATTAATCAATTAAAATAGAGGATTAATTAGTAAGAAGAGAGGATTAGAAGCATGAATCAGCTGAAAACTATGCGTATAATAGCCGTGATTGCTATTTTAATCGTATTATGCGCAGGGAGTGCGTCGGCTTCTTTCAAAAAATGCTACGGAGATTGCTATTCGGATTGCACTGCTGCAGCAAAAGAGCAAACATATTGCATCTCAAAGTGCTTTTTCAAGTGCTTGAAGAAGTCTGCTGATGGAATCACCCTTTTCGACAAAGATTGTGATCTTAATCGCTGCGCTCAATTTGGAAATGGTCAGTTTATGTTATTCCAATTTTTCATTTTCTTATTTTCTATGTATGTTAAATATATTAAGTACGTATTTTCGAATATACATTAAAAAAAAATATTTCCGTTGATGATGTATTTTATTATTCGTTATTAACTTTTCTATCTTGATTCATATGCAGATGTTAACAAACTGGAGGATTGTGTCAGCGAGTGCAGATTGTAATTAGTCTCCTGTTTCTATTTGTAATAATGTAAGGATTGTTGTAATACTGGGGATTTGATTCAAGGCATTTGATTCACAGCTTAGAATCAAATTCAAGTTTACAACCACTTTTCATAATTTAGAATGAGTTGATTCATTCTGATAAATCCGCTTGGTTTTTTACTCTTTGAGTTTAAGATCATTACTACAAAATGGTGTTTGGTATGTTAATTCTTTGATAATGGATAATATAAATTTTTAGTTGACTCTTCAACTTCCTATAAAATACTACCCCATAAGAATATGAAAAAATGAAATAACGAAAACTGAAAAATAAAATAGAAAATTAGAATTTTAAAAAAATAATAATTCATGAATAAATGAAAAATATAAATAATAAAACTGAAAAAAAATGAAAATGAAGAATGAGAAAACGAAAAAAATGAATGAAGAAAACAAAATCGAAACAATGGAAAACAAAGAGAGAGGAAACGAAAAAAAAATGACTTTTCTTAAAAATAGTAAGGAATCAAATATTGACTTTAAACTAAAACCCATCAAATAATAAGAAATTAAGGAAATCGAATTTTTTAGATGTCATTATGAAATTCATAATCCAATACCTTTAATTCATATTGATTCCTAATTCCAAAACCCTACTATCAAAAGCCTGGCCCCTTGAATAATACTCATTCATTCCATAACGGTATCTCTCTTTCCTTTTCGAAACGTTCTACAATTGTTATCCATTTTTCTAATGTAGCAAATTATTACACACTCTGTTTTTAGGGACTTCATCATCTTTACTCACAATTAATAACTCTCCTTAAATACCGTAACAGAAAATTTAGAGACAACAAATATGGGACGGTGAGAGTACTTTTTATTTACCGCACGTGCTAAAATTTGCTTTCACTTTTAAGTTTTAAGTTATTTTATGTTTGTTTAAATTATTTTCTTATGAATCATTTGTGAATTGTTTTCGGGCTCATAGTTTGGAGTCAATTGTCAAAATAACACTCTTTCAAAAAATAATACCAAATTAACACTTTTTTTACCACCTATACACTTATTTACTATATGAATATCTACATGAAAAATACTTTTTATTTATTATATTTACTTAATTACAAAGCAGTACAGTATATTGTAATAAAATCGCATTTTCAAATAAAAAAGATAAAATATGTTTGTTAAATATATTTTGTATGCGTGCCGTGCCGCGTTTCTAAATAAAATTAAAAAAAAATTATTTGTTAAATTTTATATTTAATTTTAAATCAAATAGAAATTTATTTATTTTTTCATATACGGAACTCTTTTTATAATTTTTTTTATTTAACTACAGAACAAATAAAAATAAAAACTACAGTATTGCAATTAGAATGGAAAGAATTTTTTTTCCGGTATTTTCTCAAATAATAACAATAAATACTTTTTTTTATTTGCTTTGTTACTAAATAATTTTTTTTTCATATTTTCGAACTAAAAATAAAAAATTATTTTTATTTTTTAGCCCTCAAAATGCTAATAGTAAAATTAAATGCAAAAATAAAATTTATTTTCTATGTAGATATTTACTTGATAAATAAGTGTATAGGTGGCAAAAAGAGTGTTAGTTTGAGAATTATTTTTAAAAGAGTGTTATTTTGGGAATTATTTTTTTGGAGAGTGTAATTTTGAGAATTGACTCCATAGTTTGAAGATCGTCATCTTTAGTCTTTACTAGTACATAAGAAACATAAAAAACGTAATCATTTTAGTAAATTGGTATTTCCCCATCTGTTGCATGCACAAATTTAAATTTTTTAAGTTACGATTTGGAATTTCCTATTAGTTTTTAATTTGGAGTAAAGAACTTCAACTCATCTGCCAATGCCTCTTTCTCTCTAAATAAATCTCTGATAAAAATATCATATTATATTCTAAACATAAAATGACAAAATCTTATCCGTTGAAATGTTATATATGGATATAAAATGTTGTCAACTATTATAATTTTGAGATTGCTTATTAATTTATTATCAACTTTTACTATATCTGTACACCTGTTGATAAGTTATTAGTACTTTGCAAAATCGTAATCGATCGATCAATGCAATTCAAACAGTAAATCAATTAATTTTAAGTAACAGTAGTACTAAAAATACATAATGCTGGAATTTGTAGGAAACGGAAATAATTTACTGTAATTAAAGCGCAATATTATTACCTGCTACCTTGTAAAGAAAACGATTTATAATTTCCAGATATATAACTAAAATCAGTATAATAGCAGAGTTGCAATCTGATTCGACCAATCAATTTTTACTTATAAATACGAGTGCAAGTAGAGGATTAAGTAACTAAATAGATACGATTAGAAGCATGACTCAATTGAAAAGTACACGTATGGTAGCTCTAATTGCTATTCTGATTATATTATACGCAGGGAGTGCGTCGGAAAGTACAAAATATGCTATGAAGATTGCTATGAAAAGCAAAAGCAAGAGAGGTTACAGTGTGTATCACCAAATGCTTTTTCAAGCGCATAATGTCACGGGCCGCTTGTTCGAGAGGGGCTATCGGACATGCCTCGGAGATTTGGACCAAGTGGGCCGGGTTTTAGTAGAAGCTAGTCTTGGACTAGGCTTCTAGGTTTTTCCGGAGACATGTAAATATTTGTAGAAGATTCTAGATGTGTAGATAAAACCTAGATTAATATGGAAAGATCTAGGTGATTGATATGATTGATAGGTGATTGATTAGATGATTGATTTGATTGATCACGGATAAGAGCCTTAGATCGAATTGATCTAAGCCGTTCATTGTAGAAGAGGGGCTATAAATACTCAATTCCATTCATTTGTAAATCATCCAAGTCTTGAGTAATATACAAGCATTCTCCAATAACTTCTCTCTCTACTTTCTCTCTCTAAAAGTGTGTTTGTTCGAGGATAGGCTGACTAGCAAGTTTCGAGGCGATGTCAAGTTGCTAGTGTCGCACGTGAAATTCCACGCCCGTGACAGTTGGTATCAGAGTTCCGGGGGGAGTACGGTCCGAGCACACGAGAGAAATGGCGGGTATGAGTAAAGTTGTGAATGTGGAGAACGTGGAGGTCGTGAAGCAAGCTAAGGTCAAGAGGGCAAGTTCTCGGGACGTGATGGCGGATCTCAACTCTAGGCTCGTGAGGGTCGAGCTAACGGTTGGCGAGGGGCAAGACAAGTTCGACGAGATGGACCAACGCATCGAGGATCTCGACAAGGGAAGGGACGAGCTCCGTGGAGAGATGCAAGGTGCCTTGAACGAGATCTTGAACCAAGCTCATAGATCGCGTCGGGGCGTTGGAGGACATATACAAGGCTAGGCTGGTTTCGTTGGGGACCGACTTGGAGAAAACTCAAGCAAAGTTGAGAGACGTGAAGGACGAGTTGATCCTTTGCAAACGGGCTATTGCTCAAGGCGGGAGCTTGCCCAACCGACAGTGGTTGCCAACTGTAGACGTATCAATGTTCTGAGGCCAAGGGCGTTAAAGGCTCAAGGAACGCGAAGGAGCTGAACAACTTCTTGTAGAGCCTTGAGAGGTACTTCAAGGCGTTGGGCGTGGAGTAGGACGCTCATCGGGTCGATAGTGCCGCACTCTACTTGGAGCACCGCCATGGTGTGGTGGAGGCGACGGTGTGGCGACATCGAGTGAGGGACTTGTACCATCGAGACGTGGAACGAGTTCAAGAGGGGATCAAACGACAATTATATCCGGAGAATGCCGAGGAGGCAAGAGCCAAGTTGTGACATCTATCGCAGAAAGGTACGATTCGCGACTATGTTAAAGAGTTTTGTGAAGTGCTTTTGGAGATTCCAGATTATCCGGAGAAGGAAGGATGAGTTGCAAAATTGGGTCAAGTCGGCAAGGAGCGCAAGACCTAGATATTGCAATCGTCATTGCCGAGTCGTTGATCGAGTTAAAAAGGTCGGAGGACCCAAAGACACCAAAAGATTGAGAGGACAAGGCGAACAGTGGGGGAGACCACCGTGGCAATGGGAGTCCTCCAAAGCACCGCAGGACCGAGAAGGGGAGGAACACCGACAGAGACAAAGGTAAAGAAAAACCTGCTCTCAAGTGTTTCATTTGCGATGGACCGCACATCATGAGGGATTTCCCGACGAAGCACAAGTTATCCGCCTTACTCGAGGGAGGGGATGACAAGACAGAAGAGTCCGAGGGCGACAAGGAGACACCGGTGAAGATTAGCTCGCTCCAAATGCTAGGCACAATCAAGGAAAAATGAGAGGCATCAAAGAGAAAGATGCGTCTCTACACCAAGACCAAAATCGGTGGACAAGTTCTGAAGGTACTTGTGGACACCGGAGCATCAACAACTTCCTGGACGTCGCGGAGGCGAGGAAGTTGGGTATAAAGTATACCAAGCGGGAGGGGATGCTCAAGACGGTCAATTCGGCACCTAGTCTACTTGTGGGAGTGGCCTACGACGTCAAGGTTGACCTCGGCACGTGGTGCAACACTCCGAAATTTTACCTATAAATAAATAAATAAATAAAATGCATTTGCATTTCATGCATAATATCACGAGTTTAGTTCTGTAAGTCGCGCCTTAGAAAAATAAAAATTAAAATTAAAACGTCTATATTATTTTTCATTAAATTATTTTTGTTATAAAAATTTATTTTGAATTTCCTGAACCTACTAGGATTAATGAAAGAATATAATAATTTATATTATACAAGTTATTAGGAGATAATTTAAAATTATATTTTTTGAATAAAATAGATATTATATTAGTGTTATACATGTTTTAGGATAAAATCTAATTGTGCCTATCCATATCCTAATTTATCTAGGATTGAATGTGTAAGTGATGGAATAAATACTATATAAAATATATAAGGACGAAAATAATCATGGATAAAATATATTTGATAACTTTTATAATTAGGGATCTTTAGATAATTTATCCTAAGTCTATAAATACACTCTTAGTCGTCCATAAAATAGTTTCACATAAACTTTTCGAAAAAGCTGTCAATATACATGCGAACTGTTTCAAGAACTATTTACACATCTTCCCCGTATCCTATCGTGATGAAATTTTAGGTGAAGATTCCTAGGTATATATTTTAGATCTCTGTAAATTTTGGTGATTTTTAGACAATTCCCTATATTTTTAATAAATATTTACTTTTACACTGCCGAAAAACAATGCATCCGGGATAGGGTTTAGCAAAATATTTATATCTCACACCACAAAACTGATTTCGACTTGATTCTTTTCGTAAATACTCCACACACGTTGGGGTTTGTAAAAATAGTTATTTCGTATTTTTAACTTATGTGTATGAAAGCAGTTTAAAACAAATTTCCGGGTAGTTAGTCGGAGCATGCATTTTCATATTCGGATTTTGGTTGAAATGTTCTATGTTTTTCAGAAGTCATCCCTTAACCAACAAAGGTGCATTTTTGATATGATATCCCTATGTATGGTCCCTAGATGTTTGTTAAATATTAGAATTTTTAAAGTATGTTTAGTCCCTGAAGCTTATAGTTAAAAGTAAGTAGGTCAGAAATCGCCTCTATCGATGCAGTAGGTACTGTTTTGGTTATAATTCTTAGAGGACTTATTATTTTTATATGAAACCAAATCTGGAATGATTTAGACTCATTAAAGAATCTATATATAGAAAATTAGAATTTATGGAATGAATTCATGTTCTGTGGAACTCTTTTAACATAGGTATTCTGCACGAGTTAAAATAGAACATAGAAACCTAGCATATAGATATGATATTGTTGCAACCTAATAACTATAAGGTATCGTTGTATATGTCATGTTATAAGCTCAGTACTAGAATAAGTCGTTAGAACTCGGTGTTATTTAGAAACGAGAAGTAGAAGTAAGTATCGATATACTTATTTGCATCCCATGTACAAAACGATTAATTGTTTCATACATATCACGACATTAAGATTTGAATTATTTCTTGTTAGGATTGGCGCGCATGACTTAATCCATTGATATACATCTTTTCATTCACTCAAAAAGGTTAAGGTGGCGTTTTTCTTTATCCTTATTATACACTATACTGTTTTTCTCATGCGTTATTCAGTACAGGCAGAGCCTTCGGGCTATTCACGCAGTAAAACCTTCGGGTTAGCCTTCGGGCAATTCATGCAGTAAAACCTTCGGGTTAGCCCTCGGGCATTCACGCAGTAAAACCTTCGGGTTAAGCCTCCGGGCTTGCATGTCTAATTTCTCATGTTAAATCCTTTATAGTTTATAATTTGGATAATATTGACCCCACAGAGTAGTCGTACTCACCCCTTTATATTCTCACATTTTCAGATCATGGTCCGATAGATGCTTGAAGTGGCGGATGGTGATGGTCACACATGAAAGGATCTAAAATGTTTTTTTAAACGCATTAATTTAGTTTTATCTTGAACTATGCATTTGTCTTTATTTAATTCCGTGAAATAGTAGGTGCACATGTTTTTGATTCAAGACTTCCGCTATTATGAAATGCATTAAAACCTTATTGATTTTATATATCTATTATTTTTGAAAATTAAATTGAGAAGATTAAATTTATGCAAGAGGTGACGTCCCCTTAAAAAGGTTATGAAAATTGGGGCGTTACACGTGGAGTGGACTTGTCGACTTTTTCATTGTAGCCATGGACGACTATTCAATGAAGCTTGGCATGGAGTTTGTAGATCAAGTCAAGGTCATACAAATTCCTTATGCCGACATCTTGCTCATCACAGAGGGTGGCAAGCCAAGTGTGGTGTCGTTAGCAAGGGAAGAGGTACAATCGACAAAGCGTGTCTTGGTGATGACCAATTGGATGAGGTCGGGAGGGCCAACAAAGTCCCGACGGGAGGCGGGACGTTCATCACCCGGATGGAGCAACGAAGCAAGACTTGAGGAGGGCGGTGAGGACGATCAAAGACGACCGAGGGGCCGCGAGGCTCAAGGTTGCTCAAGTGAAGACCAACACGGAGTTGGTGAAGTTAGCAAAGGCGGGAGCCGATGCTAGAAGGAGGCGAGCTCGAAGCATACAAGGCGGATGTGATGAGGACGTCGCCAAATTGAGTGGGGGAGAATGTCACGGGCCGCTTGTTCGAGAGGGGCTATCGGGCATGTCTCAGAAATTTGGGCCAAATGTGCCGGGTTTTACTAAAAGCTAGTCTTGGGCTAGGCTTCTAGGTTTTTCCCTTTGGAGGCTTGTAGATACTTCTAGAATATTCTAGATGTGTAGATAAACCTAAATTAATATGAAAAGATCTAGGTGATTGATATGACTCATAGATGATTGATAGGTGATCGATTAGATGATTGATTTGATTAATCACGGATTGATAGGAGCCATTAGATCGAATCGATCTAAGTCGTTCATTGTAGGAGATGGGCTATAAATACCCCAACTCCATTCATTTGTAAATCATCTAAGTCTTGAGTAATATGCAAGCATTCTCCAAGAGCTTCTCGCTCTACTTTCTCTCTCTAAAAGTGTGTTTGTTCGAGGATAGGCTGACTAGCAAGCTTCGAGGCGACGTCAAGTTGCTAGTGCCGCACGTGAGATTTCGCGCACGTGACAATAAGGAAGAAGTCTAATGCAGACGACCTTTGCAACAACTACGTTGTTAACAAATGCACTCGGTTTGCTAAAGGTCAGGTTTTGTCTTGTCTCATCCAGTTGTCCTTTTTTTTTTTAACTACTCCCTCCATTCTATTTATACTGTCTTCTTTCTTTTGTGTACGGTTATTAAGGAGAGCTAAAAGTTGTGTGTAAGTGAGCGAGTCCCACACAAAAAAAGTGGGTAGTTGTGTGTAAATATATTGATATTAGTCTAGTTAGAAGAGGACAAGATCAATGAGACAATTCGAAAAGGAAAGTAAGACAAGATGAATAGGACAGATAGAGACCATACTGAGTCTTAAGATAGCCATCTTCAGATACCAAAGTCTTCTACTAATTCCAATCAGCTCAACTGAAAACGAACTAACTAGTCTAGCTACTCAGTTTCCTAACAGATAAGCTCAACCAAACTAAATCAATTTATTACATTATAATGGTTCATCATCTTCTAGAATTTTAGAATCATACAAATCATATATTATATTTAATCACTAAATATAGTCCCAATTCCATATCTCAATCTTAAATTCGAAACATTGATTTAATTATTGAGAACGATGAATCTCACGATAATGGATTTAGTACATTTCTTATCCTCCGTCGAACCACAACAGATTAGCTAGACATAGTAATTAAATTGGCGAAAACAAGAATCATAAAAAAGTCATAAAGTGACAGAACTAACAAACAGATTAAATCCTACAATATCTTTATCCACGCACATATTTATATATTCGATTGCGTAGCCGAAAACTTTTTGGCCTTTAGGGTGTGGGTTTGAGAGGCTAAAAATGTGGTTTGATTTTAGAGGAATAAAGTGTGGTTTTGAGAAGGTAGTTACGGACATTGTTATTAAGGATGGTTGGATATGTAAAAAACGATTAAGATTTTCCAAATAATCAAATCACTATATTAGCATAGTAGAATCTGATCATGGCCAATAAATGTTACTAATAATTAATCCAAATATATTCTGGTAAATCGTTGAATATTTTTATGGATGACCTAATTAAAATCCTATAAATACGAATGGAATTAGATGATCAAACAAGCTAACACAGATGATTAGAAGCATGAATCGGGTGAAAAGCATACGTACGGCAGCTGTGATTGCTATTTTGATTGTATTATGCGTGCGTAGGCTTCTTTCAAAAGATGCTACGAAGATTGCTATGAGGATTGCTAAACCACGCGAGGTTACATACTGTATCACCAAATGCCTTATCAAGTGCATAAAGAAGTCTAACCAAGTCAGACATTTGCAACAATTGTGTTGCAAAACTAACAAAAGAATTCAAGAAGTTAAGGACTGAAGTGTGTTCCTTCCCTGCTCTTCGTAGAATAAGCTGGTTCAATGTGCTCTGTTTCAGTAGCCGTTGGATCAAGTCAGTTTTTAATCTACCGGCTACTTATAAAGTCGCGTTTATGTATTGCGTTTTTTACTTCGTTTTTGTGGCTTCCGGTTTGTTACGGTAGTTATGCTAGGGTTCTTAGCTCAGCCCCTATTTAAAGGGTGCTCTTGTACTGTTTCATCCGGCAGCAAAATAAGTTTTTCGTTCATCCATTTCTTCCTTCTCTTCTCTGATCTAGATCTAGATCTAGATCACAACCTCCTTCTTCGTTCTTCTTTCATCATGGTATCAGAGCAAGGTTATTAAAACCTCACCCTCATGGTTCGACCTCCGCATCCAGCCTGGGCAGCTGCTGTTGTTGCAGGCTCTCCTGAAACTGGATCTAACACTGGAGGAGGAAATGTTAACACCACCTCTGGAGAATCTCATACCTCTCATTCTCATAACAGCAGGATCAAGGATGTGTATGCCATATCTCCCCACGATCACGCTGGTATTAAGCTTGTTGGTGCTCTTTTTAATGGGTCAAAATACTACGCTTGGAGCAGAGCCATCCGCCGTGCGCTAGCAGCTCGAAATAAGCTCGCCTTTATAGATGGTAAGATCCCTCAACCAGTCTCTGAAGACTCTGAAAATTATCATGAGTGGGTGCAAGCCGATTACCTTGTTGCCACTTGGATTACCAACTGTATGGCTCAGCATATTAGTGATTATGTGGTCTATGCTGAATCTTCCTATCATCTATGGCAAATTCTTAAGCAGAGATATGATCAAAGTAACGGATCTAAACTTCTAAAACTCAAAAAAGAACTAAATGCCTTTGTTCAAGGAAATCTGCCAGTGTTGGCTTACTACACTAAGCTAAATACTTTG
Source organism: Lavandula angustifolia (assembly GCA_028984105.1). Lineage (NCBI taxonomy): Eukaryota > Viridiplantae > Streptophyta > Magnoliopsida > Lamiales > Lamiaceae > Lavandula > Lavandula angustifolia. The sequence goes on along the minus strand of CM054821.1, from coordinate 9,772,618 downwards.
TGGGATGAACTTGAACTCCTCTTACCTCATCCCACGTGTATATGTGGGAAGTGCACCTGCGGTATTACTGCCAAAGTCACAGCACTCACGCAGAGTGAAAAACTTTTCCAATTTCTACTTGGCTTAAATGAGAGCTATGAAACGGTGCGTAGCCAAATACTTGTCCAGGATCCCTTACCATCTGTTGATAGGGCCTATTCTCTTATAGTTTCTAGTGAAGACTCAAAAAAGGTTACTCATATGAATCAAGTTCCAACTGATCAAGCAGCTATGACCACTGCAAACACTCAATGTGCCTCATCTGCAGAACAACTGATCTGCAATACTAAAGGTCAATACACACAACAGAGGGACAACAAGACCACTTCTCTCAAGCCACGCCTAACCAAAGAAGAAAGAAAGAGACTAAGATGTTCTTACTGTGAACGTACTGGACATGAGAGGAGTGAGTGCTTCAAACTTAATGGCATCCCTGATTGGTTCAAGAAATTCAAGGATTTGAATTCTAAGGGGCAAGCTAACTGTGTTGTTCAATCTGAGGAGCAGGTTGACAAAAACCCCACACAAGAGTCTACAAGAATGATTCAAGAGTTAGAAATGGCCTTGCACAAACTCAAGAATCCTGGCCTTACTCCTGCAAGTGCAAACACTGTTCAGACATATACCCCCTTGGACATTCTGGACAAGCATTACGCCTTTAGTCTTTATGGTGATCTAAGAAAAGAAAGTGTGTGGATTATGGATTCCGGTGCCAGTAGTCATATCTGCTGTAATGCTGACCTTATCACAGATCTCAAGCCTCTCAATACTCCTCAGTGTGTGTATCTTCCAAATGGTGCCTCTCAACTTATCTTTGAAGTTGGAAAAGTTACTGTCAACAGAGAAATCTATCTTGAGGATGTTCTCTATATACCTCAATTTACTCATAATCTCATATCCACATATCAACTTGCTAATGATCTTCAAGTTGAGTGCAGATATAAACCCACACACTGCATTGTTCAGAAACTTGATAATGACCACATTTTGAGTGTTGGAAGAGTTCTTGGTAGACTGTATGTTCTGGATCACCAACCAGCATATCCTCAATCTTGCAATATCAGTCAGCAAAAGGCCCTCTCTCTTGTAGACTGGCATGTCCTGCTTGGGCATGCCTCTATTACAGCTCTTAACCACATTCCTGCAGCTGCTGAGCTTCTCACTGACTCTGGTGCCAAGCAAATGATTGAGTCATGTGAAATCTGTCACCGGGCCAAACAGTGTAGGAACCCCTTTCCTACTCTTAACCGCAGAAGTGATGAGTTGTTTCACCTTGTTCGCGTTGATGTATGGGGACCATACAATGGTGAAAGTGTCACCAATACACCATACATGCTTACTGTGGTTGAAGACCATTCCAGATGTACATGGACCTACCTTATGAGCTCAAAACATCAGGTCTTCTCTATACTCAGTGCATTTATCAACCTTGTTTCCACTCAATATCAGAAGAAGATTCAGCTGTTCAAGACTGACAACGGTTCAGAATTTATAAACAGCCAAGTTGAGCATCTGTTTCAGTCACATGGCATCAACCACCTAAAGAGTTGTGTGTATTCCCCTCAACAAAATGGCATAGTCGAGAGGAAACACAGGTCCCTCCTTGAGATTGCTCGTGCTCTCATGTTTCAAGCCAAAACCCCAGGTAAACTATGGCCTTATTCCATTCTTTGTGCCACCTGGATCCTAAATAGACTTCCTAGCAGGATCCTAAACTGGCGAACACCATTTGAAACGCTTTGTAAAAAACCCCCTGATCTATCTCTCTTGCAACCCTTTGGCTGTCTTGTCTATGCAGCAAACACTCTACCTCACAAGAAAAAGTTTGATTCCAGAAGTTCTAAGTGTGTCTATCTTAGTCCTGCTACTGAACAAAAGGGATACACACTTCTTGATCTAGACTCTGAAACTGTCTTCATATCTAGGGACATAAGACATTTTCCCAATATTTTTCCTTACCAGTCCTTAACTGATTCTCACCCCATTCCTGCCTCTATTTCACCTTCTCCCACACCCTCTACATACCTTGGTCCAGACACTATTGAACCTAACTTCATCTCTCCTCCCACTGACTGTGAATACAATTCTGATTCATCCCCTAACATCCAACCTAAATCTCCTGAGCAAATACCTTCACAGATCCTTCCTTCTGATGCTCAAACTCATTCATCAACTCCCAATACTGATTCTCACACTTCAGTTATCCCTGAAACTAGACCTCACAGGAACATCAAACCTCCTGCTTGGTTACAGGACTATGTCAGTCATACTGTTGTTTCCCTTCCTACGTCTGTACCTGTCACTTATATGACACCGCCTACTTTTCCCTACATACAATCTAACTCTCTAACTAACACTTACTCTCAGTTTCTTGCCCAAATTCATACTGTCTCTGAGCCAGCTTCTTTTTCAGAAGCTATCAAGCAACCTGGTTGGGCCCATGCTATGCAAGAAGAGCTTGCCGCTCTTGAAACCAATGGTACTTGGTCCCTCTGCTCTCTTCCTCCAGGAAAACACACCATTGGGTGAAAATGGATATACAGAACCAAGCTTCATCCTGATGGAAAAGATGACAAACTAAAGGCTAGGCTTGTAGCTCGGGGATATAAGCAAGAGGAAGGCTTGGATTACACTGAAATCTTCTCACCCGTTGCTAAACCAGTCTCTATTAGACTGTTTATTGCTCTCTCAGCCCACTATGGTTGGTTTCTTCACCAGGCTGACATCAATAATGCTTTTCTACACAGCACCTTAACTGATGAAATTTATATGGATGTGCCTCAAGGTTATGCTGCTGCACAACCAGGACAAGTATGCAAGCTAATCAAAAGCCTCTATGGTCTGAAGCAAGCTCCAAGGGAGTGGAATCTTGAACTCAGTAAGGCCCTTACTGCCTATGGCCTTAATCAATCTCCTCATGATCATTGCCTCTATACAAAAGGCACCAATGAGGATTTTCTTGCTATTCTATTCTATGTTGATGATATACTTCTAGCAGGTCCAAATTTAGATAGCATCACTGCTCTGAAATCTTATCTTCACACCAAATTCACCATCAAAGACCTTGGAGATGCCAAGTATTTCCTTGGCATGGAGCTTGCCCGTGGCACTACAGGTATATATCTCAACCAAAGAAAATATATCCTTGACATCCTGGAAACCGCTGGCTTATTGGGCTATAAATCTGTGTCAACTCCTCTCCCTATTGGACTCAATTTTAACTGTTCTCAATCACCACTTCTTGATCAACCTGATAAGTACAAACGGCTGCTGGGTAAACTCCTCTACTTAGGCCTCACTAGGCCTGACTTAAGTCATGCCACCTAACAACTTAGCCAGTTCCTATCTTCCCCTCGTGAAGTTCATTGGGAGGGAGCCATGCATATTCTCAAATATCTAAAAGGATGCCCCTCACTCGGTCTTTTTTATCCAGCTTCTTGCAGCTCTCTACATCTGCAAGCCTACTCAGATGTTGACTGGGGAACCTGCTCATCCACTCGCAGATCTCTCACGGGATTCTGTATCTTTCTTGGTAGTGCTCCTATCTCTTGGCGCTGCAAAAAGCAAAATACTGTGTCTGTGTCCACAGCAGAAGCAGAGTATCGTGCACTTGGTATAACAGTTCGTGAACTCTTATGGATCTCTTACCTCCTTAAGGATTTTCAGGTTGTTGTTCCCTACCCTGTTTCCTTACTGTGTGACAATCAAGCTGCCATTCACATCACTCGTAACCAGGTCTTCCATGAACGCACCAAGCACCTTGACATGGACTGTCATGTGGTGCGGGATCAATATAAACTTGGATTTGTAAATCCCACGGCCGTATCTTCCACTCTGCAACTAGCCGACATGTTCACCAAAATCCTTCCAGGCCCTCGCTTCCACTTTCTTCTTTCCAAGATCGGACTTGCTGACCTTCACCAAGTCCGTCTTGCGGGGGGCTGTTGCAAAACTAACAAAAGAATTCAAGAAGTTAAGGACTGAAGTGTGTTCCTTCCCTGCTCTTCGTAGAATAAGCTGGTTCAATGTGCTCTGTTTCAGTAGCCGTTGGATCAAGTCTGTTTTTAATCTACCGGCTACTTATAAAGTCGCGTTTATGTATTGCGCTTTTTACTTCGTTTTTGTGGCTTCCGGTTTGTTACGGTAGTTATGCTAGGGTTCTTAGCTCAGCCCCTATTTAAAGGGTGCTCTTGTACTGTTTCATCCGGCAGCAAAATAAGTTTTTCGTTCATCCATTTCTTCCTTCTCTTCTCTGATCTAGATCTAGATCTAGATCACAACCTCCTTCTTCGTTCTTCTTTCATCAAATTGTGCTCTTAATCAATGCTCTCTATTTGTAAATGGTGAGTTTAAGTTATTATATAATTTATTTATCTTTTCAGTGTATATCTCAAAAATAATTGTATGCATATATAAAAGTAAAATTTTGTGTATCTAACTTTTTTCTTTTTTTTACTGTAGATGCTGACAAGATGGGTGATTGTGTAGACAAGTGTAACAACCTACCTTTCCTGTTTTTGTGTGTCAGCACATGATTGTGTGAGAGAATATTATAAATAAGACGATGTTGCAATAGTAAGGATTTGATATTTAGGACACCCCTACATTAATTGTTTACTTGACTAAGATTATCTTCACATTTTTTGAAAATTTGTTTTTTTTTTCATTCTATTTAATTTACAGTTTATCTCCTTTCTCAATATTTTACATCCTTAAAGTTGCACGTTCAAATCGTGAAACCATGGATCCACCTCTAACCATCTATTCATAATTTCATATTCATCCTCACGATATCACATGTTCATAATAGTATAATATTGTTAATATTTTTTTTGAATCTCGATCATACATTGATACTCCCTCCGTCCCACAAATAATGTCTTTTATCTTTCCAGGATTTAAGGAAAGTAGTTGGTTGTGAGTAAAGGTAGTGGGGCCCTTAAAAAGAGTGGTTGGGCATCGTGTGTAACAAATTTGCTATTTTTGGAAATGGGAGATTAATTGTGGGACGTCCGGAAAAGGAAAGAGGACATTATTTGTGGGACGGAGGGAGTATATATGTATACATGCGTACTAAGTTGTGTGCTTCATATTAATATAGTTTTTAATGAGTAAGTTGAAGCATGTAAATTTTTTCGTGGCTCTCATTTTATCATATCTAATCTTTGTTATTTAATTCTAAGTTTTTTTTTTATTAACGTTCGAGAATTACTGCCCTAAATGAAAATTGACAAATTATAGGTAACTATATATGAATAAAATTGGATCAGCATATGATGTATATTAGTATATAATTAATCTGGATAGTCAAAAGTTAAATTAACGGTTCTTAATAAATCCACTAATAAAAAATGAGTAAATTTCCTTATGTGGTTTTTTTAATTAAATAAAAAATCAATAATAAATAAAACTTGCAATATATTACTGGGCAAAAAAGAAACTCAGAGCTAAGCCCAACAGTAACAACAACTAAAACCCAATACGTAGATGTCCGTAGGTGCAATAAACTATTCTAAAGAGTTTGTTTTGATCATATACAGAAAAAATTATCCGAGACAAATTTATGTTACATTAGCATTGGCCATTTGGATTAGTCTGGTGCAAATGAAAAATATCCTTCAATTCTTTTTTCTAATAAATACCATAATTGAAAATCAGCGATAAACTGAATTCTATATCTATGGCTCTTATACGAGTAGTGATAAATATCAACTAAATTATATTTATGTGGAAAATCATTCGGGTATTTTCCTTCTAATTTGACTAAAAGGTTAGAAAAATACCAGAAATTCTATGAAATATAAAATGCAAAAATATTTAATATAATGTCTAAAAATCTAAAATTTCCTTAGTTTATAAATTATTAAATTTATTGCATCATTAACTCCTAGAAAAGTGGGCCGCATTGAGTGGGCCGAGCACTGCTTTTGAACTTCTTTCTGTGCCTAGCAATTCGCATATTATGAACTTTAATTAATGTAATGAAATGGTCTACATGGCTCCATCTGGAGCGCGTCCACCTCTAAGTTAGGAGTCTTACGGTATACCGCACATACCGTACCGAAAAAATATCGAAGATATCAAATTTTTGGTATACCGTAATTTTTTGTACGGTATCATACCGTATCAAAGTTTTTTTGGTACGGTAACGGTATGAGATTTTCCATATCGAAGTATATCGCATACCGAAGTTCATATCGCATATATTTTATAGAAAAGAGTCCAAAAATGTTATTTATAAATTTTGAACATGGGTTGTTACAAATATGTCACTCATATCAAGCAATCTTAATGTTATATCATAAATCCACTTAAATGACATAACTTTATTTGACATAAAGTTACATTATTTATCTATTAAATCATGAAATTGATAAAAAAATTATATTTTTCAACTTTATAAGCATTAACCCGTAATATTATCAAATTCATATAAAATAGATAGATTAATAACTTTCTTGGCTTTTATAAAAAACATAGATTAAGTTTACGGTATACCGTTAAATATTCGGTATACCTTGATTTTTCGATATACTGAAGTGCGGTACGGTATACCGAAAGAGTGGTATGACAACGGTATGGAGATTTGCTATACCGAACTTTCGGTATACCGAACTACGGTATACCGAAATGATCGGTACGGTAACGGTATGCTTTTTTCCATACCGACCCTTATTGGTACGGTATGCGATATGGAAAAAATAGTACGGTATACCGTACCGAACACCCCTACCTCTAACTCTCTAAGCATCTTTGACGGTTTGAATTAGGAAAAATATTAATATTATAATAAAAATAATAATAATTGAATACACCCTCCGTCCCGTCCGACTTTGACTTCTTTTCTTTTTTATTGTTTCATTTGACTTATCTATAGTTAAAATAAATACTCTAATAAAATCTAATGGGTGTCGCCACTTTACATACAACTACTCATTATCCTTAATAACTGTGTCCAAACAAAAGAAGTCAAGTAGGGCGGGACGGAGGGAGTATTATTTATTACTCTCTTCGTAACAGTGTTCCGTCTTTTTTTTCTAATCGGATTGTCCCATTATTTCTGTCTTATTTCCACAAATGAAAAAAAATTAAACTTATAATTCTAAATTAAAGTGGGTCCCTCTTTACTCACTATCCATCCCACTTTTTGTACTCTTTTTCTCTCCAAAATTGTTTGTCTTCCACGATTATGTTATACTCTGAACTCAAACATTTATTATTCTTCACTTTTTGGATACTTTAAATTATTTTTTCAATTATAATATTAAAAAATAAAAAAATCAATTGTCATAACCTATGTTATCAAACCCGGCCAGGTCATTGACCCGGAAAAAATTAATTTTAGTGGTTCAGCCGGTCGAACCGGTGGGTCAACCCGGTGTAACATAATAATTTATTAAATATCTTTTAATAATACTTATAAATATTATAAATAACTTAAACACTAGAAGATTACTAATATTGCTTATTGAAATAATTATTTACCTTTATTAAAAAGGTTACAGCCTTAAAGATAAGATTCAATTTGTAGAAGAAGATGCTCTAAGGCTCGATGGGAGAAACTCATAAACTGAGAAAGATGAGCAGCCTAGCAGAAGCAGAGCTCGATGGAATCAGCGGGACTCACTGCTCAGGCTCACGGCGGAGCCACCCAAGTTGATGGTATTTGGCAATTTGGGTGAAATTTGAAAAGAGAACGAGAGAAATCAGATTCAGATATAAGGGATTAAATCATTAAATTAGATTTTTTTTTTAATGTTACCGAGTCAACCGGGTACCGGGTGCTGGTTCAACCGGCCGGTTCTTCCGAGTCACATCGGGTCAAAGGGAAAAACGAGTTTTTGATTGGCCCGGCCCGGATTTTTTACCGGGTCACGGTTGAACCGGGCCAACCGGCCGGGCCGGGTTTGATAACACAGGTCATAACTATGTCTTAATATAATTTGGATGTATTCGCATTCATTCAAAATAACTATTACTCAAAAATTGTATCAATTTCTTAATATAATTAAAACTCATAAAATAAACACCTTAATAAATTTATTAGTCTTTGTGCCGAAAAAAAAATTATATGGAAATAATGGGACGAAATGAATACTATGTTTTAAAATATTATGACAGTTTCTCCGAATCCTAAATATATTTGGCACGGAATGAGATCCCCTATCCCAATTTTCAAGTTCCAATATTGTCCATTAGTATAACCAACGATGGGGTTACACTCATGGGATAGTGTTAGGACTGGTGATTCACTCCCCTTTTTCATAGAGACTTGAGGAATCAGAGGTTTGATGTTGGGATTTTGTTTACTTGACATATCATCTTGTTTTCTGGGGACCGAGTCCCATGTTCCAATATTCATGTCCTACTGCTCTCCAATTAGTGTGAACACCTAGATATTTAGGTTAATAAGAGAGAGGGGATTCAGTCCCTGTTTTCTGCTACCTGCTAGTGTTCTATGTGCGCATGCTAGCTTTTTATGTTGATGAACACTAACTTGAACATGATAACCCTACCCGTAATCCGTAACTCAACCGGTACTGAGTGGGCTGCTAATTTGGCTCTTTATGTCCGTGAGATCCATAATAATCTATTAAATATATTAACATAATGAATGCTATAATTTTATAGTATTTATTATCTTTTAAAGAAGTGTTGGTCGAATAATTTCTGTTTTTCTTTATTTATTGTGTTGCACATACTATGATCTAATATAACTATGATTTCTAATATTCGTTCACGAAATACGAAATACGGTCATGCAAAGAAGTTACGAAAGAGATCTAGAAATCGTTCCATCTCCATAACCGGCAAAGCTACCATGGCGCCGTCAACGGTGTCCCGAAAATACAAATAAATTTTTAATATGTAATCACTAAACTTTAGACCCATGCTAGTCTGGGTTTGGATCCGTGGGTCCAGGTCCAGGATACGGGCCAAGTTTGGATCTTATAGTATCCGGCCAATCCACAAAATCAGGGACGGATTCAGGATTTATTATTAGGGGGCGAAATTTACGAGGATGAGTTGTATTTATTCGGGGGTTCGGTCTAAATATACGGCGGAATTTTTTTGGGGATGTTTTTGGTCTAAATATACTTACTAATTAAGACTTATATAGCGATATTATATTTTCTTTTAGGAATAGCCGTTATATGTTGTTTGTAATTTATTCAAAAAATATAGTATAAAATCGTATTTTGACGACGCCTAGATTTAGTTGGAAGATATTACTAAGAATAACAATCTATAACTTATTAATTAATCAAGTATTTGAAAGATATATGCTTCAAATGTTAATTTTACTTAAAAGGACAATCAAGTATAAAAAAAATGAAAACACAAACATAACATATAACTGCATAAAGATATATGTTATATTATATATGTAACTCTATCAAAATAGATATTCAAAACTTCAAATTCTAGACCTTCACTAAATTCATAACATATAACAACATACATTTTTTTAATATTTGTCTAAATTAGTGGTCATATTCATACTAATTCTTAATTTTTACTTCGGGGTAAGTTGATAAATTCAAAAATCTCAGGGGGGGCGAATCCAAAAATTTAAATAGGACAAATGTATAAATTACTAAAAATCGAAGATAATTCGTAGTATTACACGAAAGTTCGGGGGGCGGTCGCACCCACCCGCCCCCCTTTGAATCCGCCACTGCACAAAATTGTCATCCCTAAATACATTTAATATTAAGATGTCTTGTGTGTGATTAAGTAAGGTGTAATCTAAATAAATTTTTAATATGTAATCACTAAATTAATGAAAAAATATACGGTTATAGCTTTCATCGATTAGTTATTTATTAATTGTCATTAGGATTCTATATTCGTGTATTCGTACATGTTAAAAGTAAATATCGAATAGCGCTTAAATTGTGGGGAAGTATGTTTCTATTGAGGAAAAAACAAAACGTATATATCCAACAAATCAGGGCTCTAATCTAAGGAAAGAAAATCAAGAATAATCTTATCTAATCCATCTCATGAATATCGCTATCTTCAATCCATGAATATAATAATCTTCTCTGGTCCATTTCATGAATATCGCTATCTTCAATCCATGAATATAATAATCTTCTCTGATCCATCTCATGAATATCGATATATTCAATCCATGAATATCGCTAACACTCCCCCTCAAGATGGCATATGTAAGTCTCGAATACACATCTTGCTAAATAGAAAGGTAAAGCGTTCACTTCCTAAAGCTTCGGTGAAGAGATCGGCAAGTTGTAACTTTGAGGAAACTGGTAAAGTATCGATCTCCTTAGATCCGACACGTTCTCGAACGAAGAAACAATCCATTTCAACGTGTTTGGTTCGTTCATGAAAAACTGGATTTGCTGCTATGTCTTGCAGCTTGGTTATCACAAAACAACGACGTGGGGGCCGTGATTAAAACTTTAAGATCTTATAAAAGCCACTGTAGCCATAAGATTTCACTTATGGTTCCCGCCATAGCTCGATATTCAGCCTCTGCAGATGATCGGGCAACAACCGTTTGTATCTTTGTACGCTAAGAGATTGAAGCTTCACCAAGTGTGATGAAATAACCAGTTCTAGACCTTCGATTTAAAGGATAACCTCCCCAATCTGCATCATAATAAGCTTCTACCACTAAATCTCTCACAACCAGTAGGAAAATACCTTGTCCTGGTCTTCCTTTCAAATCAAGATGACTCCGTCGAGGACTGCTCACAAATTGACTTAACACATTGACAGCATAAGAAATATATGGACGCGTAACAGTTAAATATTATAACCTGCCAAGGAGTCGTCTATACTGTCCTTCATCAACCTTCTCTCCATCTTCATTGTTGTCAAAACGTGTATTTTGTTCCATTGGGAAGGAACAAGGCTTTGAACCTTCCATCCCACTCTCTTGAAGTATGTCCAATGCATACTTTCTTTGATTAAGCACGAAACCTGCAGAAGAACAAGGTACCTCGATGCCCAGAAAATACTTGAGCGTGCCTAGGTCTTTAATGCTAAACTGCTCATGCAAATACTCATTTGTGCGCTTGATTTGCTCAATATCCGTTCCTGCAAGAATAACGTCATCCACATAAATCAAAGCAACCAGATATATATAGATCCCTTTTCATAGATGAAAAGGGAATTTTCAGCTTTGCTTTGACGAAAGCCTATCCTTTGAAGTGTGATCATGAACTTTTGATACCAATTGCGAGAAGCTTGTCGAAGCCCATAAAGTGATTTCTTCAACTTACAAACTCTGGTCTCCCCCTTTCGAGCAAACCCTTGGGGAATCTTCATGTAAATGTCTTCGGATAAATCATCATAGAGAAAAGCATTATTTACATCGAGTTGATGAACATGCCAATGACGTTTAGCTGCTACTGCGAGAATGGTGCGAACAGTATCTAATTTGGCAACGGGAGCAAAGGTTTCATGAAAGTCGAGGCCTTCAATTTAGGTAAAACCTTTTGCGACTAGCCGAGCTTTGTAACGCTCTACTTCACCATTGGGCTTATACTTGATTTTGTATACCCATTTGGAATCCACTACATGTTGTCCCAGTAGAAGAGAAACGAGTTCCCATGTGTCATTTTCTTCCAAGGCTTTGACTTCTTTACGCATCGCCTCGCACCATGTCGGGTGCATTACAGCCTGCTGAAAATATTTAGGCGCATCTTGTGCAGTGATGGCCGCAAGAAAAGCACGATGAGGTGAAGAAAATCGATGATAAGAGATATGGTTAGAGAGAGAATGTACCGTCGAGGACTCGGAGTTAGGGCGTGAGTGCGAATGGTCTAAGGACGCTGGAATATCAATCTCATAATCTTGAAAATGCGACGGATTCCGACGAGTACGTGTGCTCTGCCGCGGTGCAAGGGAAGTATGAGTCTCATTATTAATTTCTGAATATTCGGAAGCGTTGAGACTGAGTAAAAGTAAATATCGAATAGCGACAAATTGTGCGGAAGTATGTTTCTATTGAGGGAAAAACAAAACGTATATATACAACAGATCAGGGCTCTAATCTAAGGAAAGAAAATAAAGAATAATCTTCTGTAATCCATCTCATGAATATCGCTATATTCAATCCATGAATATAATAATCTTCTCTGATCCATTTCATGAATATCGCTATCTTCAATCCATGAATATAATAATCTTCTCTGATCCATCTCATGAATATCGATATATTCAATCCATGAATATCGCTAACAGTACATTCTTGCAGATAATTGGATACATCGAAAAAAATAAAAAAAAATATGAAAGAACAATCACTAACAAATAACTTATTTGTACTCCACTCCATTGGATTCAATGAAATGTAATACAAATTCCATATCCACGCATTATTTAAACTACGCAAACCATTACATAATTTTCGTACACATGAAAATAATTAATTTATATTTTCATAAGAATTATCCGAGGCCAAATCTGTGCAGTCAGAATCCTTGCAGCCTTGGAGATTGGGTTGAATATGGCATTTCCTCAAGCATCCCTGGGCACATCTCCGTGGTCTCTTACTAAGCGCACATTTAAACTGGCATTTCAATTAACACGTATTAACAGCGGGTAATTCAGCTGTGCCAAATTCTACTACAAGCACCATCATCATCATCACAACAATCCCAACATATTTCAAACTCATCTTCATCTCTACCTTTACTAATCCCAAATTGATATATTTTCTTTCTCTCTCTCTTCTCCATGTATTACAAGCTATATATAGAGACTAGAGTGGATTTTAAAAATATTATAATTTGGAAATAATTCAGTCTACTTTCTCCTTTTACATGGAAATTTTGAGAATTTTGTTTTAAACATAATATTTGGAGAGAGACTCTATATTATGTAAAATAAATGATTATTCGGCACATATTTTCTTAAACTATATTAAGAAATACGGTATTAGTTAAGAAAATATATGCTAAATAATCCTTAATTGCATATTATATCAAGTTAATTTCCATGATATTAATCAAACTATTAAATTCCCAAAATATCCATTTGCGAAATGGAGAGTATATTGATTTATCCTTACTTTTTTTGTTAAGATTATCATATTAATTTGGATTTGTAAAAAATCCCAGATATGAGTTATAAATAATTTAACGTTTATGTAAAATGAGGGAAAATGATTAATGGGTTATAACACATTATAGAGTATCAACTATCAAAACATACATTATGACTGGTAAAAGAAATATCTCTGCACTATTATAAGAAAATTTAACATTTCATACACATTTGATGTGGCTATAAGAATTTTATAAGAAGTTTTATTCAATTGGATAGGTTACAATTTCTTACAATTTTAAGTTATTTGACCTATAACACATAAGGGACATTCAACAATATTAATTATACATTATTAACGTATCTAATATAGTACCATGCAATATAAATCACAACTACGCATTTGTTGGGTCGTTCGATGAGTTAGGTCTTGTTCCCGCTTTAGAGCAGCTGTGTGCACTTTGTACTTTAAGATTGTGTCACTCTGACCACTTTCCATACATAAACATTGATTAAGAGAATGTCTAACACCATACTCGTGTTTGGGGTTTTAAAAATAAAAATAAAAAATCATTATATATTGATCCGCCACTCTGTATTATTTTCATCTTACTGCTTGAATCCTCCTTCAACATATATTATTCATCTGCTTGAATTTTGATAAGTTTCCAAACATTATTCAAGCATTTCTACAATCAGAGATGGATAGTATCTTGATAAACCGAAATGTCTTTACCAATGGTTGTTTCTTGAGAGAAAGATAATTAATGGACGAAAGTTTACTTCTTGTATTGAGAATTATTTTTTAATTGAAAAACGAATTTCTTTCTCAAGGACCATGATACTTTGCATTAAGTTTTGACGCATGGACGACTAGGGGCAGATTTAAAATTAAAATTGAGATGAAGAAATTTTCAATTTTAAAAATAAAGCAACATGACAAACTTTTAAAAAAAATAACAAAATCGGTCTTGTACACAATTTTTGTGAGAAAATGAACCGGAAAAAAATGAAAAATGAAAACTATTATACAGGGCAGCCCTCAAGTGTAGTGAGTAGGGGCGGTTGCCAAGGGCCCCAAATTTTTTGGGGCCCATTTTTTATTTTTATTTTATTTTATTTAATAATAAGTAAGTTTTTTTTTAAGAAATAGTATATTTATTCATTCTTTTTAGCAAAGAAAGGACCAGTTAAAATATTTAATCTGGTCCAGAATTCTATTACAAAATATACTATATCTAGTCTAATATAGTAATATAGAATTTAAAATAATTAAATAGGTCATAAAAAAGTAAATGATACCTAAATTCTTTATTCTATCTGTACGTTTTTGTTATTGTTCATCTCTATTTCTCTTTTATTCCCTAATTTTCTTGTTTACTAAACTGTTTTGAACACGACTATGTCACAAAAAATGGAGGTGAAGCGACAACTACTATTTTTTAAAGATATATGCTAAAATAAAAGACGATGAAAATACAAATATTACTTTATAGAGAGGGGCCCATTTTTTATCGCTTGCCCCGGGCCCTTTTTTTCTCAGGACCGGCCCTGCTATTATAGGTTCTCAATTAGCTTGTTCTTATTAATTAGAGAAACTTGTGTTTTATAGAATCTATCTATACTAGATCCTACACATGCAGGAGTAGCTTGTCTAGTCTATTTACCCAAAATGTATGGAGTCATAGAAAAGATAAATAGATTCTACCTGGAAAACACACTGCAGTGGTTGATCAACTCCAGTTGGCAAGTTTTCCAGCTTCTCAAGAGCAAGCTTCCGATATCCGAGGTTTGGATGAATCAAATATTCACCAATCTCATCAATGGAAAGCTCAGAAGAAGCAACCACGAAGCCAGCCCCGGCATCATTGCAGTCGATCTCTATGTACGGCACTAGCACCTTCTCCAGCGCGTTTTTGAGCTTCTTTACCACAATTTCAGCATGGAAATCTGGATTTGGCCTAAAGAAATGAGCTGTTGGGATATTGTAATTCGGAATTTGATCCATGTTCGACAAGAAAATGGATCTTATATGAGTTTTTTGTAACGGGTGTATCAAACTAGAGTTTTTTAATCATCTAAAGCGGGAATAGGAGAGAGAGCTGTCATTTTTAGGGTTCAAGTATTGTACTGAGTTGGGATTTCTCTTGTGTTTTTGTTTTTTGTTTTTTCTCTCAAGAAATTATGTGTATTTATAGGGGTAGGTAAATGCACGATTGGGTTATATAAAATTTGAAAATTTAATTATTAGACCATATTTAGCGACGTAGCTTAGTAATTGTTAGGTGGACTGCTCTAACTACACATTAGCTCATTAATCTTGGTAACTTAATCGCGCGCTCTTACGTGATACTACTTCCGAACATATCTTCTTCTTGTCATATTTCAGTTATTTGTTTGATCTTAATTATGATGATTTATGCCTCTATTTGAAATGTGAAGACTCTAAATGTAGCCATTATTGATATACAGTGGAGATTATTAAGGCATTATTGACTAAAACTTAATTAAACAACTTGTGCTTACAGTTTCTTTAAAATTATCAGTGTCTGGATCACTTGAAAAGAAACAATTCAATTCTAGAAAATAAAAATTAAAAAAAAAAATCATTGTTTGCATCACTTAAAAAGCAACAGCCTAATTTTTGAAAAAGCATACATCTAACTTGTTTGCAATGGCTCTAATTTTTTTAAAACTTCTTAAGTTAATGAGAGGTTGGTTAATTTTTCATGGAAATTAAATTTTCAGGTTGAATATATTGTACTCCTTCTGTCCCACTCGTATTCTTGTTCAAATTGACTTATTTTAATTGTCCATTTTTCTTTTAAGTAAAATTACTCTATAAAAGTTAGTGTACCCTACTACTTTATTACTCTTTTACACAAAACCAACTTCTTTTGTAATCTCAAATCGAAAAGAAACTGAACAGTTGAAGGGGATGAAAGAAATACATGTTAGTTTAGTACTCCCTCCGTCCCATAGAAATTGTCTTGTTTTCCTTTTTGGGCGGTCCCATAAAAAATGTCATGTTTTTAAAATAAAAATAATGTGTGGACTAAAATTAACAACCCAAAAGTCAAACAACACACACCACACAATACAAGATTCTTAATCTCCGTACCCCATAGAAAGAGGACATTTTCTATGGGACGGAGGGAGTACAATTCATTTTCTTAGATTGTTAGATATTTTACGAGCCTAAGGTAATTGCCTAGAGTGGCCAGATGATGTTGCGATTTCTATATGCGAAAGTGAAAGCGGTCGATTGGAAGCCCAAATTGGTCATGGAGATATTAATAATAGAGAAAAAGAAAAAAAAATCGAATCTATTTAAAATATTTGATTTACTACTTAAACAGATTCACGCACCACCAACCTTTGTTAAACGCATGCCTCTCCATCCAAACTAGTTAAAATTAAGGACAAAGAAAACAGTTCGATCTAAAATTCTTAAAGATAAGAAAGAATGAGTTGTTAGAGAAGTACCAGAAACAATATGAAATATAAAATGCAAAACTACTAAATATAATGTCCAAAAAAATACTATAAAATTCCAAGAAAAAAAATATGGGCCGCAGCTGAGAGTGGGCCGAACACTCATTTTGAACTTCTGGGCCTAGCCATCCACATATTATGAACTTTAACATGGCTCCATCTGGGATCTGATTTTAGTAATATTAATATTATCAGCATTATACAATGATTACGGTTTTCTAAATAATTAAATCAGTATATTAGCAGAGTGAATCTGATGATGGAACAAAATGTTACTCAAAAACAGGAAAAAGATAATTAATTCAGATATCCAGATTAATCTTCGAAACACTATAAATACGAGTGGAATTAGAGGATTAAGCAAGAAACTAGAGAGGATTAGAAGCATGAATCAGGTGAAAAGTATGCGCACGGTAGCCGTGATTGCTATCCTGATTGTATTGTGTTCAGGGAGTGCGCATGCTTTCAAAAAATGTTACGAAGATTGCTATGAAGATTGTGTTGATGCGCCACACGAGGTTACATACTGCATCTCAAAGTGCTTTTTCAAGTGCTTAACCAAGTCTGATGCTTCTAAGGAAGTCGACCTTTGCGGAAGTTGTGCTCGTAATCAATGCTCTCGATTCGTAAATGGTGAGTTTGTGTTATTACAAAATTCATTTATATTTACAGTGCATATAAAAATAAATTATGTGTTAAATAGTCATTCTAACTTTTTTTTTTTTTTTTTTTTTGACTCGTATGCAGATGCTCACAAGTTGGGTGATTGTATCGGAAAGTGTAACAACCAATCGTGTTAACTTCATTTTCTTATTTATGTGATGGTTGATCAAAATTACTCTATATCTATCAAATTAATCTCATACTCTATACTGTATATCTATCCAGGCCGAATAAACTATTGATCACGTTTGTCATTTGTTGATCAACTGTAGAATTAATCTCATACTTTATAAAAAATAGTTAATAAAACTTCCTTATATTGCATTAAAAATAATCCTCCTGGGAATAAGGGTATAACATTCATATTTTACCGAGAAATTACTAACCTCCTGGCAAAAGCATGCAGAACCTTGTCATTTTGCAACCATGTTTCATAACCATCGACCATTTTCTTCCTCAAAACATACAATAACCCTAGGGAGAAACCACAATGGTCCAAAGCCCCAAATTTCAGCAAACAGTTAATACTTACTGTATCCCACATGAAAGAAGTTTCAACAACAAGATTGATACTTCCAAGGAATATGGATATTCCATTTCATAAGAATCTGCCAGTATGATTGTTGAAATCCACAATTTATGCATATCAAAGGTTCCGAAACGGAATTCCAAGAGAGGTTATTGAAACAATACAGATTTACAGAAGAACAGACCACAGTTGCCCATGATATTAACCTAAACTGTCTTCGACCCGGCAAGACTTGCAGAATTCCTGTTGCACATGGAACTAAAATCAAGATTTTAGTTTATAGGCACTGGAAAAATGAAAATTACCATATGTAGCAAAAGTCAATACTTAAATTTGTTAGGCAGGAAAAAGAAAGACATAACTCCATGATGCTGTTATTTGATCATACCTTAATGTCTTCCATGTTGAAGATGTTGAAAGTCTGATCTCGAAGAAAAATTAAACACAAAATAAAGCACATATGACTTGGCAAACCAAGTAAAAGCTAAAAACACAGCTGCAGAGAGAATTAGTATGCTACTTCATGCATATAGATATATGCAGGTTAACAAGTCAAGGTTTTTTACCAGTCACCATGCGCCACCATTTTCACTTAAATAAACCTCCTTCCAATCTAGGATCAAACAAAAACCTTAACCTAAAATTTATGGAAATAATTATTTCAGCTTATGCCTTCACAGCCAGTTTAATTCGAGGCATGGTCATTACCTAGACAGGCCAACATGTGACAGAACAGACAACACCAGGAAGACGGGGAGAAACAACCCTGAACAGTGAACAGCAAACCTCATCGAGAATCTCAGTGCCAAGCAACTGAGCCAAGCAACCAACAATGTACCTCTCAGCCAACCTGATAAGCATACGGAAAGTAGGCATATCTAATGACAAAAAAATGATACAAATATATTTGAATGCTTCAAGATAGATAGATATTTGCCATTGTTGCTGGGATATTGTTTTCATTTGCTGAAGATCTCAGCAATATAGCACTACCACAAAAAATGAAAGGAATCCAACAATGCTAATCCTCATCACAACTCATTTCATCCGAGTTGTAGTCCTCGATTTCTTCTTCTTCTTCTTCATCGCTTTCTTCAACATCTTCCCCATTATCATCAACTACATTATCCAAAGCTCTATTTCGATAAACCAAACCTGTTCTCATAAGATAGTAAAGCTTGTCCCTATGGCGAGCAAGAGGATGCGGATCAACAAGCCTCCCCCGTTGATATCCCTCTCTCAACACCACAGTCGTAGTCTTGCATTTTAGCGAAAGGTAAAATATCCCCGGATATCTGGTAAAGATCCGAGTAAACCTGTGAGGAAGATTGAGTTCCTCCCTCAAGCTTCTCAAGTAATTCCTCTTAGTTTTCTTGTGAACAGTCAGGCCTAACAACTCATGCAGCACACCAACGACCCTTTTCTCCATGAGATCACTGTTCGGGTCGATTCCCCTTGAATCCTCATACGGAGAGATGTAAGGCAACTTCTGAAACTCATCCATCCATGCTTTAACCTTCTTTTGCGCTCCATAACCCCTTGGGAAACTCATGGGGAACTCCAATGCAGCCTTCCCCCTCTTGAACAGTCGGTAATGTGAAACCTCATTATTGCTATCCACATTCTCCGCTAAGCTCTTCTCACTCATCTTCTGTAAAAGAGAGATTGAATACTCTTCCCGCCGTTGGAGAAGCTTCAACCAGTTGGTTCCAGTTGTTCCCTTCACCACCCGAAAATGATCCGGATACTTTTTGATTAAGTTTCTGTCGAAATCATCAGGCAATCCAAAGTCCCATTTTAATTGATGTAAGGATTGCAAAGGAAGCTGTGCACATATAACCATCAGAAGAAGCACAAGATTCAAACTGAAAGAATAATGAATAAAATCCATATTGAGAAACAGCAATCTCAGACAAAACCAGAATCACATGAAAACAGCAAAATGTTTTACTACCAATTAATCAAATGCATTTCATTCTTGAACATCTAATAATCAACTACTTGTACATAATCACATGAAACGCAAATATACAAAGAAACAAGAATAGGATTTGGCACCAATTCATCAAACACGTCTCGTTATTGAAAGACACATTTAATAGCGACTAATATCCCAAATACCAAACATGTTTTATCTTGTACAGAATAGTAGAAATTGCTTACCATTTGACTCCGGGTCATCATTAGAAGCCTGCAGAGTCTCTCCAGAATATCAGCTTGGCATTGGCCGAACACTTCCAACTCCTTTTCATGCATCATGTTCCCCAAGTCAGTGAGCTTGAAACACGGCAGCGATGGGTATTTGGGATGAGGGTACTCATGGAAGAGCGTGGGGTACCTTCGCATGAAGCGCAGAGTGGGGACGGTCAGACCCAACAGCTTTTGAGAATCTAGGAGTGATTTCGATGTGAGATACCCAGTAGGAGAGCGGATAATAGCATTTTTTATGAGGCAAGCAGCTTTAATGTCGGTATGGAGGTCGATGATGTGGTCGAGAGAGCGATTCTTCACCCATTTCAGCCTGACTTTTGCAATTGTGCGGCAATGGAGAAGATTGTGGAGAGGGAATTTTGCTAATGGAGCGAGAGCATCATATTTGAACTTCATTCTTGTAAAACCCTAATTTCATAATAAAGCCCGTGCTTAATTAAAAAGGTCATAAAAGAAGACCAACAAACCACCCACCCCTCCTTTCAATTAGCTAAAAAGGCACCAGAAAATGTGAAAAGTGAAGCACCTGCCTCATTCACGCCTCAAACAGTGATGCAAAATCCCCAACTAACTCAGGGGCAGTTTTCCACTGGCGCTTCAAGGCGCCTATTAAAATGTTCCGATGTTGAAGGTGGGTACTAGCAGATTTTGTGATTTTATTGTATACTGAAATTGTAATTATACTGAAATCATCACGTATAACATCAGAAAAAGGCGAACTAATGTCGTCATAAATTATCATAAATTACAACGGTCCCAATTATAAAGTCGCTGTAAATTTTATCCCAATTATACCTGTGATGGTTTCGGCGGCTGCAGCAGGGAGGAGCGGCGGCGGTTTTGGCGAAGGCAGCAAGGAGGAGAGGCAGCGGTTTCGGGATGGAGGCGGCAGCGCTGAGAAGCTGCGTTGAATCCACGATTTCATGGAATGCGCTCTTTTCTATCAAATTTTGATCCTAAATTAAATGTTTTGAGTTAGGCTGACTGAATTTAATTAATGTAATTGGGTTTAAGCCCAATTAATAAAAACCATGGATCCAGTAGAGAATATCTTACCAAGCCAAGCACCTTAATAAAAAGTCGATCATTTCAGGGTATAATCAAGAGAATGAAACACAAGTCCTCTTGGGATGGCATAGTGGTGAAGGTGGGTGGCCCGGGACCGGTGGATCATGGGTTCAATTTTCACTGGACACGCTATGTGTGAGTCTGTCACCCTGTGTGGTTTGCAGGCTATTGCACAGGAGCGAGGTTTACCCTATGCGCACCAAAAGGTAGCGACTGCGGGTTCCTCGTCAACAAAAAAAAAAGAGAATGAAACACAAGAATGCAGGAACGAAAACCGAAGTCTAGGTTAGATATTTAATATTCAAAATAAAATCCCTGAGGTTACATTATCACGACACAGTTAAGGAAAGATTTTACATAATATGAGTCCAACTTTTTCCTGCTTAAGATACTAAAGTAGCTCCATAGTTTTGTTTTGTTTTGTCAATTTGTATGTTAGTTCCCATTATGAAAATACTCAAGTAACTTGAGATTTTGGATTCAACAAAAAGTAATATGATAAATTGAACACGCATATGCAGACCATAGAACATTATTTTTAGTTCTCCGTCATCTTTCATTTCAATTAAGGCAGTTGAACATATCAATCTCTCACTTCAATCAAGGTCTCATACACACCCACTTAATTACTGAAATACAAGGAGAGGAACTATTCAGAGATACAAGCATCACTAAAACAGAAATTAGAAAGTATTACCTCGGAGAATCTAAAGAGGTTGAATCTAAAGAGGTTGGCTAGGCGCAATTTAAAACTCGATATTTTTGCTTTCAAATTTTGTTCGGATCAGCAGAAACCCTAACCAAATACCCAATGATTGGTATTTGTCCGCAATTTACAACACTCCCCTTGATTTGTCATCTTTAAAAAAAAATTGTTGTCTCATTAAAACATTGCCAGAAAAACTCATTGGGATAAAAACTGGTCGAAGAAAAAAGAGTACAGCTGCTCTCCCTCAAAATAATCATCGTAGATCTTTGAGTCACATCATATCGGTCTTGTATACCAACTTCTTAAATGTTGATGTTGGTAGTGTATTCGTAAAAGAATTCGCTAGATCATCATCACTTGAGTGAGTATGTTGGATGTTGATGTCGCCACTCATTTGGAGATCATGTATTGCAGTGGTTTTTTTGTGAATCAATCTCAATGACTTCTTTACTCGTATGTTACATTGGATGTCTCGTTAAAAATCCAAATGAAGTTCTGGGAAAAAACTTAGAAAAGAAAAAGAGTATAACCATTTGATCTTTTAGGGTCAGTCTAATCTTCAGAATTATTTATAATTTATCACTTTTCCTCAAGATACAATCTTCAAGGTCTATACAAATATGTCAACACAATTTAATTATCCACAATGACAATTGTAGAGGATATATCTTATATCATTACTCTTATAAATAGACCAATATCATATTCATTTTGAAGGTTACAAAAGATGATCAATATCATTTCAAATTCTCTGATTGTACCTAAAGGAACTTCCGATCCTAAATTTTCTTTGTTATCTTTTTTATGTCTAAATGAGTCTGCATCAATTTTAAGTGATCGAAGCAACCATAAGGTAGCTATGTTGATGCGTACAATAGTATAAAATCTCTTTAAAGACCATTTTCAGATAGGTCAATTGTAACTCCTTCAGGGAGATGCTCGATCTGTAACTCGGGATAATGCTTAGTTTTAACAAAGTATTTCGATTCAAACTCCGTCTTTAGGCATGAGTAGACATCCTCAAGTACTATATTTTCATATAGTGATTCACATATCCTCTTCAAGAGGAGTTTTGAGTGATGTAATCTAATTTTATATTCCACGGATTTTTTACCTTTACACCAATAAATCTCTCACGTTTCTGGCGTCAAATAACATCAATCAATTAATTTTGTTTATGAAAACTTCAATTATATCTTGGTGCATATACAAAAGGTATATGATATTTCTATCACTCCTTTGACACTTAATAATTTGATAAAGTTCCGGTTCATTGTGCGTGAATTTAAATGATTAATCCAATGAGATTTTCACAGCATTCTATATTTCTTACATTATATCTCTTCCTAATGCCGATAATGATGTGAGTTGGATTATAAATGAATTAAATAATCCATAATTATGTGATTTATGTTAGTCATTTTTTGAGGGAGCATACATATAATTAGTATTGTGTTCTTTAGGAGTTTCAATCAAATTCAAGTCGTTATATAAGTTTTCTTCATTCTTGTGTATCATTCTTTCAAGGAATACTCGATGTTCTCACTATATCATGTACGACTAGGCTATTTCAGTCCGTACAACGACTTTTGAAAATATCTTTTGACTTACATGCTTTGAGCAAGTTAAATCCTTCAGGGATTTTCATATATATGTCACTATTTAGTGAATCATATAGATATATATTTACTACATCCATAAGGCGTGTAGCAAATCTTTGTGACGTAACTAGATTAATCAAACTATAAAATAAAATGACATATATTGTGAGAGTGTACATAATTAATTCCCGGTCTTTGAGGGAAACATTGTGTTACGAGTATTGTCCTATATCTCGTAATTTTTCATTTTTCTTTATAACAAACAAAGACATATTTGTATCATTCGGGGATATTCTTTCCGTATTTTGGAACTACAAGTCCAAATGTTTCTAGGTTTCGATAGAATTTTAATTCACCTTATATGACTTATTTCCTCTTTGGCCAATTATTTAAAATTTGAGGATCCTCTTTTAACATTTCAAGAGTAATATTACAGGCTAATATATCATCATGCATCCACGATGATATTTGATCTCTCCAATATATTGAAATCTCATTAATTTTAGACGCTTGTAGTTCTTCAAGAACTTTCATTTGGTTGATTAATCATTTTTGTCATTGTTTGGTTCATATCTTGCACCCCTTTTTCCTAGACACGAAATTGCTTTTAGAACCAACTGGTCAACCATATTTTTGACGAACTTTATATTCATTTGCTACCATTTGTACTTGTCCTTCAGGGATATTTATTCTTGCGTATAATATTGTCACTTCTTTTATATATATACAAAAACATCAAGTGAGTTTGCAATCTTTTGCAAGTGAATCTTTTGACTTTTTGTTCACATTGATTACTTTAGGAATCAAAATGTGACTTAACTTTTTCATCAAAAAAAATTTCTTGTGCTTTTGTGGATGTAGATTTCACATTGATTGCTTCAGGAATTCAAATGTGACATATGTTCCACCTAATGTTGGAAAATTTATTTAATCAAAATAACAATCTTAATGTGAGACGTTTTTATACGGATAAAAACCATTTTGAGTATGGACATGAGCAACTAATTGTTTAGTCTCAATTACAAAGTCATATAATATTAAATCCTAGCTTTATCAAGACAAATCTTTTTGAGGGAATTGAATTCTTTATTATTTGAACTTGTAGTTCTAACAAGTGTTACATTTTCGTCAAGAAATCAAACAAATCATGAAATTCTTTTATTAAGAGATTTTTCAGGATCTCTATGTTGCGCACATTTGAATTTTCAATTTTGTTGCGTATCGTAGTTGCTCGCAGATGTCTAAATCTATCATATCAAAGCATAAAGTTCTTTTAACTTCTGGTTCATAACATGGTTCATCTCAATTGTTTTTATGAATGTCTAATACATTTAAGATGGTAGTGTGATAGTTTTTCTTTTGTTGGCTTCTGGCTAAATTCAAAACAATCACTACCTTCCTTTATTATTTCAATGTAGCAGTTTCTTCTAGACTTACTAGAGTAAAGGGCAAACTCAATAGTTAATTTCGTATCATTTGATATAATGACACATGCTCTTCTTGAGCCTTCAATAATTTTGATGCATTAGATTTTTAAAATCCTACAGTTTAAGATGCAATTACTCGTATCAAGCTTTAGGGAGGACAAATAATTATATCTTTACGCAATCCTACTGGGATGTTTTGTTTCATTCTATTATTATCTCCCTCATACCCCCTTATTGGCAGATGCACATTAATATCAAGAGTGCATTAATGTCAATAAGACATAAATAATATTTTTAATTCAGGAATAACATATATCATCGAAAGTACGAATTGCTCTTTAAGAGCATTTAATATTCTTCTAGAATATAAATGATGCTATTTCAGGAGCAAAAGTTAAATAATATATAAGAATATTATATTTGAGGCATTTCCATTAACACGTGATAGTAATGCTAGTATCACAATAACAATTAGAATTATGAACATATAGCATTAATAAAATTAATTTTAAATGTCAAAATTAATAGTTTGAATTGTTCTTCAAGAAAATGTAATATTCTTCAGGAATACAAATTTTGTTATACTTCAAGCGAAAGGTTAAAATTTTCGAGAAACTCATTTTTTCTTCAGGAACATATAGTATCCTTTGCGATTATCAATTGTGTTACTTCGGGAGAACTAATAATAACAATTCAAGAGATTCATTCATCAATAAGACATGTAATATTCTTCAGAAATATTAATTGTGTGCTATTTTGGGAGCAACACATTAAGATAATATATATATGTGTACATGTATAATATATATAAATATTAAGAAATATATAATTTGTAGAAAAAATAATAATAAACTTATATATATAGTAAATACATAGATAATAGTAATAACTCTGCAAGCGTATGAAATATTTTTCAATAATATTAAATTGTGTTATTTCTGGAGCAATAATTAAATTATTTCAATAAATAAATTGAATTGCTCTTTTAAGAGCATGTTCAAGAATATGGATTCTGCTACTTCAGGAGCAACCATTTAAATTTAACATTAAGTAAATAAACAAACAAACAAATAAAAGTATATATATATATAGAAATATTAATTGTAAATGCTCTTCAAGAGCATATAATGTTCTTCGGAAATATTAATTGTGCTACTTTTGGAGCAACAAGTTAGGTTGAAAATATGTTTTTCAATTGTTCCTCAAGAGCATGTAATATTCTTCAAAAATATTAATACATTGTGCTACTTTTGGAGCAACAATTATGATTTAACATTAAAAAAACAAACAAACAAACAAATAAATAAAAACGTAGAGTAAATGTTCTTCAAGAGCATATAATATTCTTCATGAATATTGATTGTGCTACTTCTAGAGCAACAAATAAAGTTGAGAACATATTTTGGATTTGCTCTTCAAGAACATATAATATTCTTCAGAAATATTATGCAATATATAATTATGCACATAGACAATTATTTTATTGGTAAGAAATTGGATTTTTAAGTTTTAAATTAAAAAAAAAAAAAGTTAGAAACATTTGTGACGTGGGTCAATAGTTTATATAAAACCAAGACCAACCATAAAGCATCTCGGCCGATAATTATGACAAAAGTCAAAGAGGAAAATTCATAATGCCATTTAATAACGGCCTCCAATCAGCTTTTCTTTTTCCCCTTTCAAAAAATAATGTTTTTGGCAATTTCCGTAAAGATTTAACAATATGCTTCTATGATCTTTAAACTCCTATATGTTCAATAGATAAGTTTGTAAGAATAGTCAATACGTACGTACAAATTGAGATTACATACCTCTATGTTCTTGAATTAAGATATCCACATCTAGTCGTTGACGATAGGGAAAGGAAACAAGCAAATATAAGAGGAAAATAATAAAGAGAGTAGGACTGAGATGTATATTATTATAATGGTGGATACCTTTATTTATAGAGTTACAGATGAATGCATGTGCTTATGGATTTTTAGAGTTTTCATGATTATCACTATATATATATGTAAATATATACATAAATGATCAATTTACATCTTTTTTATTTTATTTATTAACTGAAAATATTTTTATTGAAGACAAATTCGCTTGCTATTTGGGCTACATTTTTTTTCTTTTTCCACTTTTTCAATAAGCCATTTTGTTGTGTGAAATAATACTCCAAATTAGTAACAAATTCACTTGCTATTTTGGGAGTATTTCTTTTGGGTACGAATATTAAAAAAAAATTACTCCCTCCGTCCCACATAAAACGTCCTATATTCTATTTTTGGTTGTTCTGCACAAATGTCATATTTCCAAAAAAGAAAAAAAATTCTCTTACAAAAATCATTTTTTTGTGGACCCCATTCACATTACTCTCTTCTAACATACAAAGTCCACCACATAAATTACCGTACCGAAAAAAATAAAACGTTTCATCCGAAACGGAGGGAGTATGATTTACATTGTTTGACTTTTGGGTGGTCATTTATATCCACACATTATTTTCCTTTACTAGAAACAAAACATTTTTAATAAGACACCTCCATAAAAAATACAAGACGTTACTAATGAGAAGGGAGACTAAAATAGTGGAATCCATTAAAACATATTAGTACATTAATATTTTAAGTTAAAAGAGGAAAGTGGAGTAATGTAGCATAACAGTCCAAAAATAAAAATTTGAACTAATGTAGAGGGACGGAAAAGGTATAATTTTCCACTTCATCTCCACACAAATCAAGATTTAAAAACATAAAAAATTGATAGTATTAAGCATGT
Source organism: Lavandula angustifolia (assembly GCA_028984105.1). Lineage (NCBI taxonomy): Eukaryota > Viridiplantae > Streptophyta > Magnoliopsida > Lamiales > Lamiaceae > Lavandula > Lavandula angustifolia. Next base: position 9,745,084 of record CM054821.1, on the reverse strand, counting down.
ATATATAATACATCATGAGAAAAAATTGTCCCAACCTAATTACATGTCAAGAGTTTGCCTAGAGATCAACAGTTCCTAAGGTACCAGTATAGCTCAGCTCCAGGAATTCTATAGGTAGATTACAAAGGGTACATCAAAACAATAGATACATACAGCATAACTAATAACATAAAAGTACAAAGATTATGATAAAGGCAAGTCAAGGAGCAACTAAAAGAATATCAATTAATCACCAGAAACAAAACTACTGCTCAACCAATTGCTTTCAGGCTGAAAGGTTTCTTCATTATTCGTACTTCACTCTTCCTCAGCCTCATTTCCGTCGACAACTACACCACCATCAGTAGAGCCGGCATCCACTACAACGCCCTCTTCTTCTTGACTCTCATCACGTCCCTCTACTTGTGAGCCATCTGGCCCTTGTACCACTTCGTCGTTTGGCCCTTCATCCTAATCAAATTTGACGAAAAGAATAAACAGAACAAGCCATACTCAGCACCGATGAACTCGGATAAAATCTAAAAACTGCATCATTACATAATTGGAGAAAGATGCACATACTACAAAATCTAAAAGGTAACGAGGCAGGTTCGATTTTTCAATTTCCATCAACCGAAATATTTTGGAACGTAAATGAAAATTCATCCTCCAAAAGCTTATGCAGATAGCAGAAGGAAAGAAATTAACCTCTACCTCATAATGCAAGCCTCCATTATCTAGGTGCTCATCTTTTTCTATTTGCATGTTTCTGAATGTTTCTACAAGACTTGCTGTTGACCTATCAGCATGCTGCACGTATTCAGCCGCTGGAGGATAATTACCTCTACAATGCAAATGGAAAATATGTTATTACTGAATACTGACATAACATAACTTCAGACATATCATCCAGCAAATAACACTACATCCATAATATCTTAGAAATTGATGTAAGAGACAGCTACTCCCACAACAGAACTCTGAATTTAGCGCTGAGCTATTTTGCAGGAAATTGCAAACTGAAATAGCTACCTTGTCTCAGCAGCTTTAGCTTCAACAGCAAGTGCGACTTGCCAATCCTCAAACAAATTTGGATACTCTTCAGGATCAGCTAGGGAATCTGCAGCTTTTTGATTAACCTGCAAACAATATTAAAACAACCAAAGAAAAACTGTCAGCAACCTCATTAAACTTTAGTTCCTCCTGTTCAGCCTCCGAGAAAAGATCCATCAGGTAGCCTGAACCAGAAAAACTATCACGCAAATAACACAAACCCTCACCTTGTTCAGGTCCTTTCTCCAGAGAGCAACGATTTCAGACACCTTACTCGGAAGGTACGACCGAGCCATCAATGCAGCTTCAGGTATCCGATTGCTGCAATGAACTCTTGATTTACTAAGAAAAGATTAAAGTAAATGATCTCAATCCGATAAATATAAAGAAAGGTCTTACCTTTCCACCAACAGTTGTAGGCAGTCCTCCAATTTGCCCAACATAAACAAACAAAGGAACGCAACATTGTTTTTACCGTGCTCTTTGGAAAGAGAAGCCAATTCAATAATTCCATCAGCATTCCCTAAAGAGGAATAGAGCAGCAATAAACCACTCAGGTCACTAGCTTGTTTCAAACAATCCTCTGCCATCCCCAACTGAAATACAGGACAGAAGAAGCATTTATTTTTACAGGCATGTATTCATTACGGATCAAAATGTAAGAGAAAATTGACACACAATACATTATTTTAAGGGAAAAAAATAATCAAAATTCATTTAACATTCTCAAAGATGTTCAAACAGAGAAACAGGCAGTATACAATTATTCCAGAATTTCAATATCAGCTCAGATTAAGTAATTGAATAAGTAAATTTAATCATTTTCAGCTCAATGCATGATAGATATAAAATACCATTCCAGTAGACATAGCTAATTCGCCCAATTGTTTCCATTTAACCTCACTTTGCGCTTCTGATGCTATTTTCTGTAAGGAACAATACGAAAGTGAATTTGTAAACAGCAACTTCAATATAAAAAATGAGAGAGAGAACCTAAAAAATATCCTGAAACAAATGGGAGATACTTCAGACATGTAAATCTTTAGTTTCTAATTGGCTAACCAAACACATTCACACAGTTTACCTTCGCAGTCTCTAGCCTGCCTAGCTGTATGGCTAATTCAAATCTGTAATCGGAATCAGTAGCAACTTCAAGTGCATCTTCTATCATCCCCCGTGATTCCAAGAAATGGGCAACACTATCAACAAAATCAATTAATATTCAAAACAAGAAGTAGATGGTTGACTGTTCTGGCAATGTGTACCCTTCAGAGTTCAGCCAAACGAGATAGGGAATGAAAAGAATGGTGACGGCTGGCAGGGTATCAGGAAGCTTATTTTACACAATATTCAGGACTTGTCAAAGTTTTTTTCCATCAGAACAAGGAACACTAGTATAGCATTATCAGCCTAGAGATGAAGTCCACGAATTATTTTGCAGCAGCAGTTGATTCACTAAGCATAGAAAATTTTCTGATTGCTAAGAGTAAGGTGATTAGACTATTTTAAGCTGAATAATTGACAGCTTATGGTGATTAGACTATTTTAAAGCTGAAAATTTGTCAGCAAACTATGGTGGTAACCTCATGTTCTTTAAATGGCAGTAAAGTATTCAAGTAAATGAAAAAGGTCAAATACAGTAATAAGATGTCAAAGACCTGTTATGATGCTCCTTTGGTATTGATGGTAAGACCTGGCTTGCCCTTTCTAGATCACCCCTCATTACAAGAGTCTTGTACTCAATCAAGCTCAGCAGCAAGGTATATCCAATAACACTGGAAAAGAGGATTCATAGACACATATGAGCAAGTCGAGAACCAAGATAGAAGGTGCTCTTTCCACACGAAGAGGAAGAAGTATCAGGGGTTTGCTCAACAAAAATATTCACTTGCATAATGAACAAAGAAATGAAAACAGTTGCTTCTGCAATGTTAACTAAAGAACTCACTTAAATTCTTTGTCAATGAGATAAACACGGCTCTGATTAGCAAGATACCCAAGCAGATACATAGGCCGGTCTAAATGAAACATTGTTGTCACCTGAGACAGCAAATGATTTCACATAAAGATGTATTTTTTCTCGTGCTTTTGAAGTAAATAACTATGGTCGATTACAGCATACCTCACCACCCACACAGTAATTAAGTCTCCAAGAAGAGTTACTGTAGATAAAACAATCCCCAACCCAGATGCCAGTCCGTACTCGTTCATTAATTTCATAAAGAAGCTCAAAGGCATCTTCCACACCTTGTTCATCTACTGATCTCCCACTATCCAGATGAGCAGATACAACATCGCGCTGCAATAAATGAAAACTGTTCCAATCTTCGTACAAGGAACTTGTATGGACATTCACAAGGAAATTAAGGTGAGTAAGATGCTTACATCATATTTAAGTATGTAAATTGATGTATCACTGGCAATGGCCACCAAATCACCACCATCAGCCCAGTAAAGATTCTGAATGGATTGCCAAAAGAACAGATAAACACGACCCATATGATGACAAAATTAACATGATTAATAAGTCATAAGGATTAACTTCCTTACCTTAACATTGACATCAATTCTTCGTATCAACCTACATTCTGTCCAATCATAGAAACAAATAAAATCAGTTGAGCACATAGCCAATAAAGTGCCACCGTAGATACGCTCAGCAGAAAAAGTAGGACGGATACTTTTCTTCTCCTGAAAGAAAAATAATTCGAACAATTATTTGAACAGATAAAATACAGTAACTACTGTGGATTAATAAATTTTCAAAGACGAATGAATGTACAAGCACATCATACATGTAAAAGTTTATGCATGAATGATTAGGACAAATTACAAAAGACAAGAAACATAAAAGGCCAAAAACTAACCTGGAAATTTTTAGTGTAAATTTTGATCCTTGATGTGCTTTCCCTAACAGCATATTCTCCTTCCGTTGACCAAACAATTTCCAATGCTGAGCCAAAGGATTTGTTTCTCCACGCCAAAGCTGTGTATATAATGTACTCACCATCTCCGCATACAACAACAAACCTACCATTCGGGTTGTGCTTTAAACTCTGTCAAAAGTATATGAATATTAAAGTTACAACAAAGTCAATTTAATCAACCAGTAATGAGGTATATGAGAAATAATCCTTCAAGATAATACCAACAGAATGATAAAAGAGACCTTTTCCTTCCAATAATCACAGAAGCATGATGAAGGAAACGAACTCCAGAGATTTCTTAAGTAAGAAGTCAGAATGATCCACACACTCCATTAATAGGGACAACAGGTTAGAGATAGTCTACCATTGAGATAGACTTATCGATAATATAGCACGCCTAGTAACCATTATAAAGTAGTTAAAGACCTACATACGTCATCATCAGCAATATGCCAAATACTAATAACATGACTCCAAACAAAATATCCACATTTTTTATTTGATACTAAATCAAAAAAATTATAAATCATAGCATAAATGTATAAAAATAAAGTGGATGACACAGCGGAATACTTCAGAGATTACAAACTGAAATGACTGATATGAACTCACGTGTATATAGAAAGGGACAATTACCTGTGGATAAAGGTCACAGGTTCCTAACTCCTTCACAGCCAAAGGCAATCTCTCTCCATCAGCAATCTGAGAAAGAAATATAAGGTAACTTCAGATGATAAATTGAAATTGTCTCCAGTACCAATACTCAGATGAGAAAACTCATACATCATAATCAGCCCCAACACTTTTAATGTTGACAGTCTGGATCTCATTATGCTTAGACCATATGATTTTCCCACTATTGTCCATGCTTGCGACGGGCACTTCTCGACCAAGCTTTACCATTATGGTTCCTTCATCATAGCCAATTACAACCCTGCAAATTGAACCATCAAAGTTATGTACACAGTAAAAATAGAATATAATGCATACAGGACTTCCAGAGGTGTCCAGCAAGATTGTCTATGCCGGAACTGCCACTCATCAAGTGAAAGCCCTCAAGAAAGCCTATACTGAGCTTATAACCAGCTTCTCAGACACTGAGAAGGACGCGGAACTGTATGTTTAGCTACAGCCTACAGGTACTGCTACGAGAGACAAGTATAATATTCATAGTACGATTCTAAGCAAGATGTAAAGGTAGGACTTTCAGACACCTGCAACTGTCAACCCTATGAGGAAAAACACGACTGTAAACACTAAAACCCAACTCAAATAAATAAGAGAAATTCTAAACCAGAAACTTAAGAACTGCAAATAGACATACCGTCTTGATCCTTTCAAATAACCAACTGTCCAAACTCTTTCAAGACCATAGTTCAACGTATTCTCCAGTCTGAAAATTAATAAAATGACTTGTGAGACATGAATTTGCAACCAAAATCTATATTTAGAAAACACTACAAAACATAAATAATTTGAATAGACACATTCACATGGAAGGAAAAAAATACGCTATTCATTGGGGAGGAGTAAGGACAGTTTAGGAATATTTTGAGTCATTTAGTATGTATATTCAATTTGGCTTCATCAATCTCAATATTGAATATAGAAAGGAAATGAGGCAATTTCAAGGTTAATAACAAGTGTATCACATAGTTTAAATACACTTTCAGAGGGAACTAGTCTGATTTGAGGCACATAATTTATCTTAAACAAGACTTTCAGGAAATTTAAAAGCCCACTGAATAAGAATTCTTAAAAGAGCAAACAATTTAATCAAAGAGCTCAAAGTGAAAATGCTCAATACCATGGCTTTGCATTAAAAAAATAAAAATGTGAAGATAACCAATTGCAGCGACAGAATGTGAAGTTTGGATGTTTGGCAGAGCAGGAAACAAAATCTTTGGAACAGTATAGTCCAGCAACCAAACCATCTACTAGCATAAAACTCACCGATAAGTGGTTGAATGCCATATGCGGACTGTACCATCCTCAGAACCTGTTATTATAATGGGAAGATCAGGATGGAAACAAACTGCAGAAACATTGTGTGTATGGCCTTCTAGTGTCTGGACACAGCTTTTTGTCTGATAATCCCATACCTATTTACAAGTTCTCCAGATGATTTAGATTTGTAACACACAATCTTAATACACCAGAAGCATAAAGGAAAACAAGGGATTACCTTAGCAGTGTGATCATCCGAACCAGTGATTAAGTAAGGTTTATCACCACCAATGAAATAATCAACACAGTTGACTCCTTTCAAGTGAGCATCAAGGGTGAAGTTGGGATCAGGTGACCCAAGATTCCAAATCTAAAAGTAGAAAACAGACTGAGATATCACAATTAATTGAAAATCTTGCAAAACTGGTACGTACAAACAATCAATAGATACCTTAATTGTGCGATCTAGTGATGCACTGGCAAAAGTATTGGTATCTTTAGGATTAAAAGTCACTTGCATCACATAGTGGGAGTGGCCCTCAAATATTTGAGTGCAGGCCCATCCCTTTTCCCAGTCCCAGAGCTTTATGAGCATGTCATCTGAGGATGACAACACATAGGGGAGAGTAGGATGAACTGCCACAGATCTTATATAATCTGTATGGGCCTCAAATACTTTGACCTTATCCATGGTATTGTAATTGTATACCCGAATGAACATGTCATCAGCACCAGCAACCACCCACTGCTTTCGTGCTATAAACTTCGCAGATCTAACTGCAAGGATATTTAGGAATTAAAAGGATCTTCACCAACATGAGAAAAGCCACTTAAATCTTTCTTTATCAACAAGAAATACAAAAACCTCAAATCATGCACCTGGTAGGTCAGTAACCTCGAACGACTTAACCATTGTCTGCAGCAACAGAAGTCAAGCTTAGAATTTAATTCACGGTTAGAGTTATCAGAAAGCATATATAACTTCAATTCTCCTGTAATTCAATATAAAAGTATTACTGCTTGCATATTTGTCATAATTATACAGAACAGGGATGCAAAAGGTGCTAAAGTATGGTCCTTCCAGAAACCTACTTCTAATGTAGTAAACAAGTGGGCCACAGGAGTGAAATGCATTTAAACTAAAACAAATAATTAATAAGTATTATACGGTTGTATCATTTTGCACAACGATGATGTTACGGATCTGTAACAAATGAGACCATAGAAATAATAAGAAGCAGATGGTTGGCCGGTTGCATCATTTTAGCTAGGTTGGCGTCACTTATTTTGGACACTCATCCAATTGTAAGAGCCAACGTCTAAAAAATCCACCCTGAGATGAGGGTATGGGAAAAGGCGTAGTATGAGGCTTACACCTCAAATCTTGCACTTACTTCTAAGTTTAAGGTGATTTAATTAGCTTTCAACCTGTGATTTCATGATGTCTATGACATGTCAGAGAATGCTTGATTGATCTATGCAAAAAGGAAAATCAAACGCCATACAAAGTGTTTTGCAGGGTCAAGTTCCACATTTATAGGAAAGAGGAAAAGAAATGAAAATGAAGATACTCCATAATTATTGACAGATGATGTACTTCATTCTAACTTTTATATATTATTTATATTTCATAATCTAATTTTTAAATATAGGAAAGGAAAAAGTATTCAAACACAATGCAGTTGGATGTGTTGAAGAGGGAGATGAATGTGAAGATGAAAACTGATGAAACTCTAAGATTTATTATCTTGAGCATTTGATAATTGTTTAGTCGGCTTGGATTTTGGATGAAATTTAACTACGCTTGATATTATGAGTTTTAATTGTATATATACCTTAATGTTAGTATGCATTTTATTAGAACAAAATTGAATTTACATAGGGTATGCCTTGAGAATTAAAGCATTGGTAATAGGACATCCTTTTGCAAAACAAACTTTCTACCTTCTCTTTCTTACCATTTTTATTTTTCAAATATAAGATTAGCTGCATTAACACAATTACATTGCCATCTAGCCAATCCTGGCATTTAAGCATCCAAAAGATAAAAGTCTACTGAGTTATACAAACATCTAAGAAATGTACATGTGTTCAACATGACAAAAAATACTAATGCAACAGCATTTTGCATACCTGGGTCTGATAATTTGAGATGCAAACAGTCCCTGAATACAGACTCGCCAATATCCTGAGGAAGTACCACAATCAATAGGAGCAAAAGGAAATAATAAATTTTAAGCAATCAATCCGTAATGCAGGCAAACCAGAACATCTAATTACACACAACACCAAGAAAACAGAAGAAGCAGATAAAAGCTTTGGCCTTCGAAGAATTAAAATGATAAACATCACAAGACCTAAATTAATTGAAACTTGACTTTAAGGACTTCCCATACCATGGCTCTGTAGGATGTAGATCCACCGATTTTACTCTTTCCGATCTTTGCGCAAGTTTCCTCTGATAAAAATACATCAATATTTAAGCATCGAGCAATCACTCATTCACGGAACACAGAAAAAATCCCAATGTAAAGTTATATACCTTGATTTCTAGTCTGAGAGGCTGCAGCACACCGGCAGAACAACGAAACACAAAAATCAAGCAGACCTCGAGTTAGGAAACAATACAACCAGCTCCAGACTCAAATAACCCGCAATAAAATCAAACAAATCAAGAATCCACCATAAAACAGAAAAGCAATCAAATTGCGGAATCTCCCACGCGTCAGAAAACACGAAATTGGCCCAACTCCCAACCAAAACGAAAAATCAATCAGCAGGAACACAAAAGAAAAACGACTCACCATTTTCTACACTAAGTTCTGCAGCTGGCAAACCCTACTGGTCCTACCGCAAGATCAACGCAGACTGAACCGCGCAATACGCACTCCAATGCCGCGATCAAGTAGATCTAAAGGCGCTTATTCGTGTGTAAATAGAGAGATAATGGAGTTGTCCACTATACTACAACAACAATGCAAGAGTGATAAAATACTGTCAAGGAGTTTAAGGTGAATCCTTCTTCCTTCTTCTTCTTCTTCTTCTTCCCTTGCTGTATTTTACTTTAATCCATTCGTTTATTTTGTCAAAAATAAACGTTGAAACGGCAACGTTTCAGTTGAAGCAAATATTTGAAACCGGGCCAGCCCGATTGTTAACCAGCTTGGGCTCTCATATACCTAGTCCAGTTGGGTCTAAGTGGGCCGTCTCCACATCTACACTTTTTTTTTGCAAAGAAAACAATTAACTGTAAGAATTTGTATCAAAATAAGAAATTATACATATTTTTAAAAAATATATTTAATTATCTAGATCTCTTTAGTCATGTTTGTCATCATAGATTTTAGGTGATTTTCAACATTAACTCAACACCCTTTTAAGTTCAAATTAGGGTGTAGTGACTTCATGCCTCAATTCTTGCATTTCTTCATAATGGGTTTTATTATTATTACCAATACGAGATTCTACAAAATCATGAAAATGTCAATATTTTCCAGAATTGCAGCGTACTGTTTGTGAGATGGAGCAACTATAAGAGCACGTGCGTGCAAGGAAAATCATTTCAGATCTTAGTAGTAGTAGTATTTTGTGGCTGAGATTATGATTCAGAAATTGAGAATCCAAATGACTGTTCATGTGGATATAAATGAAATGACATGTCACATATTAATACAATAGGACTTTGATATTTCTTAAAAATATTATTTAAATATATATATATACACATACTGCACACCCATATGATTGTTTTGTAATTAAGTGCGGGCAACCTTTGTATTTGGATAAGACTGATTCATCTTGTGCATAATTAGGTCTGATATTTATCTCTTTTACACTGCAAACCCTAATCACTTTCTTTGAAGTGCTTCAAAATTTGGAAATTTAATTCATTTTTACCTATAATTAGGTCTGATAAGTATTAGCTCTCTTATACTTTTTACGTAACTGTCTTTTGAGGTAGTATGGATGAATTAATTTTCTTTTAACGCGAGCACATAATATTGATAACTTTTATATAAGTGAGAAATTCAAGTGCAAACAAAGTCCTTTGCTTGAATACAGTTAATGCTCAAAACACTAATGAGCACATTTTGCTTAAACAAGAAGGTTCACAATACATCATAGAGAAGAAAAAAGCAAATGAAATCATTTCATTCAAACAGTTAATTCTAAAACAAAGAGCACTTTTCTATGCAAAATAAGAAGAGGGGGCCCTTGTCCCGCTACGTAGAGGGGATGGCAGAGTGGTTAAGGTGAGGTTTCCCGGGACCGACATGTCATGGGTTCAATCCTCACTGAAGTCATTCTGTGTGAGCCTGTCATCTGAGGGTAGTTTAATCTCCTGTGTGGTTTGCAGGCTACTGCACAAGGAGTTGAGGTTTACCCAGAGCGCACCGAAGGTAGCGGCTGCGGGTTCCTCAAATAAAAAAAAATAATAAAAAAAAAAAAGAGGGGGCCCTTCACAAACTGTTCACATCACCAACCCCACTCACCCAAAATATGCACAAATTAAACCATATCCATATCTTGAAAAGGGATGGTTGTTATATTTTGGGGGCTCTATACTAAAATAAAAAATCGGGCCTTATTATATTTTTTATAAAAAGAAGCTAAATTATACTAATGTAAAATATAACATAAAAGACTAGAAGAGACTAAAGAGACTTAGAGAGCCAAAAGTTTGCTTGATGAGTTAAATGTGAAGTATATTGGGTTTATTTCTTCTTACCTTTAGATAGGATATTTAATACATTCAATTTAAATTAGGATTTTGTTAAAATTAATTTGGGCCTTATTTATTAAGTATTCTCCAAATTTATGTTTTTGCATTGGTGGAGAACAAACAATTGGACTTATACATTGTAAAAATAGCCTTAAGCTTTTTCTAAAAAGCTAAAATAAGGGGCCCTTAAAAATTCGGGATCCTGTGCGGGTGGGCTTCCCGCACATGCTCAGCACTGCTCCTAAATTGAAACCCAACATGAGGGGTGGGATTCCCTGTCTAAGATATCCTAGTCTCATTCATCTACAAGTTGAAATGGTGGCGTCTTGACACCATTTTAATTTATTATTTTTTTAATTATTAATCTTTTATCATCTTTCAATTATACAACAGACGGCTCCGCTAACTCGGCTCCGCTCTCATTGTCAATTTCAAGAAAATCCCTAATCTGAAACTAATATCTCCTTCCCGCAACACCACTCTAAGCTTGATTACCCACACCATTGATGCAGCGTTGGGGAGAAATAGGCGGTATTTTTTTGTCACTCACACAAACAATTATTCTATTCCGAATTAGGACAAATTTCCATGGAATTGTTTGCTTCCATCGGTGGATTTTGGTTTGGTGCAGCTTCGTTTTGCATCTATACAGTTTGTAGCGAAGTGAAATTTCATAGTTAGGGTTCAAGAGAATGTCAATTTAAAATAGTGTCAAACGCTACCGTTCAACTTAGACAGGAAAGAGACTGGGATTTCTTAGACACTAGATCCAATCCCCCAACAAGATGATACTTCTCAAATAAGCATTACCAAGGAAATGTACCTTAAATGACAAAAAATAAATAAATTTAATATAAAAAAAACGGATAATATCTTTTGTTACACACTACTACATTCGGTATATCGTAATCGCTATCACATTTTACACATGCTTCTTCTTTTCAACAGAGGGATGCTCTCAGTCATCGGTCCAAGTTTTTGCTTCTTGCAGTAGTTATAGTGTGCTTTCTCATGCAAGGAAAATTAGGGAAATATCAACTTTTGCTAAAATATTTTTGTTAAATATAACTTTTGCTAAAATATATTGTTAAATATAAACATCAACTAGGCCGTGACCGGATAGTTTGTTGGACTATGCACATGATCGCCAACGAGATTTCTTTATTTTAAAAGAAATTAAATACTAAGAAAACAAGAAAATGAAAACCATGTTCAAAGTTTGAGGGCCTCAGAATTTGGCCTGATCAAAAGGTTGTAGTGGAGAGGAAATTGTCAAATGTGATGAACTAAATAATTACAACATTGAGTTTATCAATAAAGGGTGGTCAACTTTTACTATGATTGCTCTCTTGCACTGAGGTGATCTTTTCCACTGCATGAATAGGGTGGAATATTCTTGGAATAAACCTGTCCACTAATTTGAAATCATAAAGCAAAATGGAGATGAAAAATGGGATCCATTGATTTTAAATTTTTTGTTTATTGCGCTCCTAGCATTCTACCTGCAGGCTATAACAATCAAGGTTTGCAGTTTTAACCAACCCCCCTTGGCATCTCTTTTTACTTATGTGGAATTTGATGCCGAATCGACTGTGAAAATGATCAAACATAAATCAAACAATTTCAAGAAACTAATATAAATACCAATATTCTGAAAGTCGAAGATATCTTATTAATCAATACACAAAAACTATCTAAAAAATAGGTACCAACGGGCTCTATATATAGGGTTACAAAATACAAATCAAAACCAAAAATACAAGAAATATCGAATTATTATACTAATATAATATAATAAATCTTGAAATATCCCATTAATATTAAATCGTAATTAAACTCAAATAAGAACCATAATAAAATCGAACTTTATCTTCCTACGATTTTCCCGCATTAGGATTTTAGGGTGATTAATTATGAAATTATTAGTCCTATTTGACAAAATAACATTTATGAGGTTTGTTCTTGGCGCATATATATTTTGATATTCGACTTTTTAAGACTCCGCAAAAACCCTTCATGTTATGTCCATCGCAATGCATCATCGCATGCAGTTCTTATAATACACACCATACACATATGACGTGTATTGATGATATGGTTTGATTCGACACGGACAATTGTAACAAAAGTATCGAATCGGGCTGAACCGTTAATATTGAGTTGTGGAAGACGTGCAATAGCCTCTGCTTTGGGAATATATAACTGGGAGTCGTATCAAAGATGAACAGAAATTGTCTGCTTTTGGAACTGATTCAGTTCAAAGGAGTGGCTTGACGAACATACATATCTTTGGAAGTGTCGATGCACGCAAAAAATACGAAACCATTTGCCTTTTCGACTAATGGAATATTGAGAGAGAGAGAGAGAGAGAGAGAGAGAGAGAGAGAGAGAGAGAGAGAGAGAGAGTATATCGATTCCGAGCCGTAAACTTGCTGAAACACTATCAAATCTGCTAACCTAATTTTTTTACAAGAGTTTCTCTAATTATTCTGAACGACGGATCAGATTAATTGTAATAAAGTGAAGTTGAGATATTTCCAACTTTCTTGGTGCAATTTGCAGGATATAATTCTATAATGGACTAGTCTTGAATTCAAGAGTTATGTTCCTACCCTTTCATAAATTAGGCATCTAATTTTGTTTACCAACTTGAACTTTTTCACTTTTTTTTTTCTACAATTTTTTCAACGGAAAAGTAGAATATTTTGATTTTGGTTGTGTAACGTGGTTTATGTTCCTTTTTTGTATTGTAATATAGATGCATCCGTTATTGGTTCTGTAATATGAGTTTTTTCCTCTGACAAATAACCCACTCACGCATTTCAAATTACAAATGACAGTAAATTAAGCGACCAAAATGGATACTTGAAGTGCCACTCTCCAACGTAGGACCACAAGTGAACATTTTCAAAAGTTATATAATAAAAAAGAACTCGGTCGCATTTCAAAATAAAAAAAATAAACAAAATCCTCATTACAAATTTCTATTTTTAAATACTTGAAATGAGAATTTAGGGTTCACAACCAATAAATCAAAACGATGATTAGCCACTAGAGAATAAATTCTCGATCTCTTTATAAAAATAAAAAATAAAACAAGAAGCCGCAAAAAATAAAAAAGAAAGAAATTAAAAGTCTTGGAATCTCCCTTGAAGCTAACATAATTAAGCCTCTGCTAATTACCATACGCCACGTTACAGTTGCGGATTTCTTCAGCCTTCCACACAAACCAGAAAAAATGTTAAAAAAGTCGAAAGGTATATTCTAATGAAGAAGTGGGGTTTTAGTTCGGTCTGATCCATCCATGGTGGGTGCATAATTCAGATTTTTCCAACTGTCATACTGTTTGCCCAGAAAGCATCCACTACTCGCCGCGTATAAAATAAGACGAGGGAGACATAATTCTCAAAAAACAAACTCTTGTCCTACGAAGATCAAAATCGTCTGTCTTAATTAGGCATAAAATGTGCGGCCTAACAAACCCTACCCGATCATTTTCAACATGCCATATAAGTTTCACTTAGTACTTATTATTCGTCAATACGACCTCCGTGTAAAATTGTACTAAGCGTAAAATGCGATGCATGATAGTGATCATATGATGCGACAAGGCTGCAATTATATGCTACACTTTGTGGTTAGAAAGAATGTGAAAGCATACGCTATTCTGACATTATATATATATATATATATATTGGCGGAACTAGCTAGAGCTATGAAGTTGGGGGGTCGAAGTAGAGGAACGGTGGCCGAAGGCAGAAAAAAAAATTGAGAGTTGCTAAATATAGTTTTAAATGGTTCGAACACAAACACGATATAAAAGATATAATATATATTATTTCTTGTATTTGTTACGCTGCAAAAAGATACTTATACAACTAGTAGAAAAAATAGAGAGAAAAATACTTATAACATGTTAGAGAGTTATGCATATATATTGAATTAATTATACTTGTAATAAAATTTAAGAAAACTAGAAAATTAATATAAGTCTAAAAATAGAAATCAAATGAGTGCATTGAGTTTCGAACATGAGACGTCTCTTAAGAGAAACAAAGCCACTAATCATCTATACTACAAGCATATAGTTAATTATATTTTTTTCACTAAAATTATCTATAGGCAATACGAATTCTATACCCTATTTAGTCGAAGTTCCGTCGGCCGGGGGTCAGTCGACCCACCCGACCCCCCTCTAGTTCGGCCCCTGTTAATATATATATATATATACATATATATATTACTCAAATTAATTAGAGTAGAATATTAATTGAAAAGGATTATAAGTCGGAAATTGGATGGTAAATTTTTATATGCATTGCCCGTAGTGGCTCGTGAGAAGCCAAAATTCCTTCCTTTATTGGAAAAGTTACGCATCCAACAAAAGTTTAGGGGACTGTTATATAAAATCCTTGAAGAATTAATTTAGTTAAACAGAAGGTAAAAAGGTGAATATGTTTGTATTTATTAATCTTAATGGTCCATTACAAAACACATCACATCAAGCTAGGTAGTACAGTTAATGTTGTAATAAAATTATCTAGCTAGCTTTAATCATGCCAAACACTAATTTTAGATTTGGTTAGTGTTTGATTTTTTTTTATTATTATATAAAGAATGACTCGATGTATTTATGTCCCTACCATATGTGGAAACACATTATTTTTAATATAGGCGGATCTAGCTAGAATATATGATCCGGGGAAGAAATTTAGATTTTAGAAGTGTTAGAATGTGAAATTTTAGATGACAAAATAATAATTTATCAAAAAGGTAAAATTTAGAATGTCCAAAAATGTAAGGACTATAAATGTCATGCATTTATCACTTTCTTATCATTAATAAGGACTTATTTTACTTGTTTACATAAGGAATTCGAACAATTGCTTCAAACCCGCCGATGCACATGATTGTTAATTATTTTACGCATGAATATAAGAAAAAATGTAAACAAGATGAAGAATGGAAGAACTCGTGTAGCTTCGATAGCGAAGATTGATTTCCCTACATGTTTGGTCTGTCCTACCATGATATGGTGTCGTCTCCTCCATTTTTCTGTAACATTTTCAATATACCAATCTAGACTTGAGTTTGATAGTAGTCTTACCACTCAACTAAGAAGACTTAATTTATACTTAAATTCACCGGCCTAGATAGCCGTATCCTTTACATTTTATTACATCAATACATATCACGTGTATATTTTATAATATCATTCAATGCAATTCATTTAGATCGGTTTGAATGCACCTAAATCGGGTGGAAGACGCGGATGGATAAATATTTGAAATTGGACCATAGTTAACTCAATAGACATATTAATGTATTGGGAACAAATTTATATACTCTATTCCTATGTCCTATAAAATTAATGTGTCTCATTTCCTAAATTATTACAAATATATTATTTATGGGATTCACAAGACATTGTGGAATGGAAAAAGTATTATAATTAATCTAATAATAATTGGAACTTATAATATTTGTCTCGATTAATCTGAATCTAAAATAAATCTCAATGGTGAATGATCACATAAGGCAACATTAATCGCAAAAAAACTTGTAGGAGTATTAGACAATTTAGACCGTTAAAAGACCATCCACGTGTCATTCAAATTTATAACCGATGACATATTTGTAATTATATTACATTTGATTGGTTGAGTAATAAATTTAGAACCGGCAGAAAGCGAGGCCCATGCAGACTCTGGTTCCTATAAAAAGGCTAACTAGTCTTCAGAAACTACCTCAACTGAGCACCACCACCTCCTCCTCCACCGCAAACCACCGCCGCAAATCATTTCTTCTCCAATTGTTCGACAAAACTTTCAAGAGAAAAAATGGGAATAAATTCGAACAGAGTGGAGAATTTCTCAGACCCCGGAGCGCCGCCGGAAGCTACAAACGTAATAGAAATGCCACCGCTAGAGGTGCACAGAGTTTGCCTTCCGCCGCACAAGACCACCGCGCAGAAGCTCCGCCACCGTATGTCGGAGATCTTCTTCCCCGACGACCCGCTCCACAAGTTCAAGGACCAAACGTGGTTCGGGAAGCTGATTTTGGGGTTGCAGTTTTTCTTCCCCATTTTTCAGTGGGCTCCGAATTACAGTCTCAAGCTTTTCAGGTCCGACGTCGTTTCTGGAGTTACAATTGCAAGCCTTGCGATTCCGCAGGTATGATAAATTGATAATTGATAATCCAACTTTACTTCCCAAAATCTTGGTATATAGATTGTTTCTTGTTTGTTTAAGCATGGAGTATCATGTGTTTGATGTTGAATTCTAAGTATAAATTTGTTGAGACTACTCGAAAATCGGGCAAATTGCTCTTCTCATGGCTTCAAGATTGTTTCGTCATTGTTTAAGTATGAAGTATCATGTGTTTGATGTTTAATTCTAAGTTTAAGTGTGCCCAGAGTACTCGAAAATCGGGCAAATTGATGTTTCTTGATTGTTTAGGCTTGAAGTATCATTTGTTTAGTGTTGAACTCTAAGCTTAAATGTACTCGAAAATCGAGCAAATTGCTCTTCCCATGGCTTCAAGACTGTTTCTTGTTTGTTTAAGCTTGAAGTATCATGTGTTTGATGTTGGATTCTAAGCTTATACATGTTGAAAAATACTCGAAAATTGGGCAAATTGCTCTCCTCATGGCTTGAACACTGTTTCTTGATTGTTTAGGCATGAAGTATCATGTGTTTGATGTTGAATTCTAAGTTTCATTGTGTTGAAAATCAGTCAAATTGCTCTTCTCATGGCATCAAGAATGCTTCTTGTTTGGTTAGGCATGAAAAATAGTTGATCTCATCTGTTGCAAGAATAATAAAAAAATCAAGTTCTTATATAGTGTAATAATTTGCTAAGTCCAGCTTGTTTTTATGTCACTGTACAGGGTATAAGTTATGCAAAACTAGCAAATCTGCCACCAATAATTGGCTTATGTAAGTTACAATTATTAAGTCCTCCTTAATCTGGTTCTGTTTCAACTAACTTGTAGACACTCCAAGAATTTAAGCAAATTGTGTCTTATGCAGATTCAAGCTTCGTACCGCCTCTGATTTACTCAGTCCTTGGAAGTTCTAGACATCTTGCAGTTGGCCCAGTCTCCATAGCTTCTCTTGTTATGGGAACAATGCTCAGCGAAATGGTTTCCTACACCGACGAGCCAATCCTCTACCTTAAGCTTGCTTTCACAGCAACATTCTTTGCAGGAGTGTTCCAAGCTTCTCTAGGCTTTCTGAGGTCAGAATAGAGTCCCCACTTTTTGTATATTTTATGATAAGTTACAGCTAATTAAAGTCCCACTTTGTAAAATGGAAGAATCTTTTGTAAAAAGTTTTCAACAAGAATCAATCCTCTTTAACCACAATGAAGGGTCTTTACTAGTAAAGAGAATTATCTGTTTCTAAAATAAACAAAATCATTTAACAGATTCTGAAGTTGGTTTTGTTTATTGTTGCTTTTTTCATTCAATCAAGTTTCAGGAAGATGCTTTTCCCATTTGTGGTTAAAGACTTAAAGTAACGTAGCTTTTGTCAACAGTGTTGTATTGACTTGAGTAATGGTGTGGATTTACAGATTAGGATTTGTTATTGATTTCTTGTCGAAGGCGACTCTAGTTGGCTTCATGGCGGGTGCTGCAGTGATCGTCTCGTTGCAGCAGTTGAAGGGGCTTCTTGGGATAGTCCACTTTACTAGCAAGATGCAATTAGTTCCTGTGTTATCCTCTGTCTTCCATCAAAGAGATGAGGTAGGATTGGATACTAACAAAGATGGCCTTTTCTCAAATGTGAAAGAATCAAGATTTGTGCTAAAAATTGACAAAACCTGATAATTTCTTGATTCAAATGATGGAATGACTAAATGGATGCTATATAAATCCTCTAGACAATATTTGACTTGAGAATGTGTTTCTTATCTGCAGTGGTCTTGGGAAACCATAGCCATGGGAGTCGGGTTTTTGGCGTTGTTGCTGATAACAAGGCAAATTGTAAGTGGCTTGTTATCTACCATAGATTCTTGCTTGTATTGTAGAAGCTTTCACTGACTTGTTTATGATCTTTGAATATGGATGAATGCAGAGCATGAGAAGACCAAAACTTTTTTGGGTTTCAGCAGCTGCTCCATTAGCATCAGTTATTCTATCAACCCTTCTTGTTGTCTGCCTCAAATCTAAACTTCATGGAATCAAGACTGTAAGAGTTTCTCACTTCACCTAGTATTTGATCAAATTGATGATGAGTTTAAAATGTCTGATTTGAATGTGTTTTCACTTCAGATTGGACATTTGCCTAAGGGTCTGAATCCACCTTCTTCAAACATGTTGTATTTTAGTGGAGCTCATCTGGGTTTAGCAATCAAAACCGGAATCATAACTGGAATACTTTCTCTAACAGTAAGTTAGTTACTCAAAAACATTAGGCCTCAAATTTTTGAATGTCGAAAATCATATAAACTTTTAGCATCTGTATAGGAAGGGATTGCAGTTGGAAGAACATTTGCAAGTCTAAAGAACTACCAAGTTGATGGGAACAAGGAAATGATGGCCATCGGCCTAATGAACATGGCTGGCTCTTGCTCCTCTTGCTATGTAACCACTGGTATATTCTTTAACAGCCAAATCCCAACCATGTTTCTTCAAAGTGAAAAGAGATCTGATGTTTTGACATGTTTGCTTCTCTAGGATCATTTTCAAGATCAGCTGTGAATTACAATGCGGGTGCACAGACCGTGGTCTCCAACATAGTAATGGCTGCAGCCGTGCTGGTGACACTGCTGTTCCTCATGCCTCTGTTCTACTACACTCCCAATCTCATCCTAGCAGCCATTATCATAACCGCTGTCATCGGCCTCATTGACTACCAAGCAGCGTATAAGCTCTGGAAAGTCGACAAACTTGACTTCTTGGCTTGCTTGTGTTCCTTCTTTGGCGTTCTGTTCATATCAGTGCCTCTCGGGCTTGCTATAGCAGTAAGTCTCTTTGCATTACATTAAACCATAACTCATCTAATCATAACTTTTTTCCGAATAAATCTTAGGTTGGAGTTTCTGTATTCAAGATCCTATTACATGTCACGAGGCCAAACACGGTTGTTCTGGGAAACATCCCGAGAACACAAATTTATCAGAATCTTAACCGGTACAGAGAAGCCACCCGTATTCCTTGGTTCGTTATCATTGCAGTTGAAGCTCCTATCTACTTTGCAAATTCCACTTACTTACAAGAAAGGTAAGAAGAAATAAGCCCATGTTCTTCACTTCATTCCACGTAGAAAAGCATCTAAATCAACGTACTTCAACCATGCAATGCAGGATACTGAGATGGATCAGAGAGGAGGAAGAGTGGGTGGCCTCAAACAAGAGGAGCGACATCAAATGTGTAATACTGGACATGACAGCTGTCACGGCAATAGACACGTGTGGTATCGACGTCATCAATGAACTGAGGAAGACGCTGGAGAAAAGATCACTAAAGGTAAACCATCTCTATACAAGTCTTGATGATTTTCACAAGCTTTTCGACTGAGTTGTTTTCATCTAAATGCAGCTGGTGTTAGCGAACCCGGTCGGAAGTGTGATGGAGAAACTGCATCAGTCGAATGTATTGCAGTCGTTCGGATTGGAAGGGTTGTATCTAAGTGTAGGAGAAGCTGTAGCTGACATTTCGTCTGCTTGGAAAGCTCAAACTTAAAACATGAATAAGGCTTTCATAGCCATTTAAGTAGGATGAAGGAAATGTTGTTTCCTTGTTTGTGTTAAGAGGAGTTGAAGCCAAATATATATATCAATGCAATGTGTTCAAATGTACAAGAGAAGTTTTGTAATCTAATGTGTTCAAATGTACAAGAGAAGTTTTGTAATCTAAAGTATATTCTCTTATATTATAGCTATGTTGTTCAACATAACCACACATAATCCATAAACAAGAACTAACTAATATGAGACGTATTTGTTAATGGATTTTCACCTGTTAACTACTCCTTCCGTCTCATAGATCTTGTTTCATTTTCCTTTTTGGATTGTCCCATAAATCTTGTCTCATTTCCTTAAAAGTTAAGATTGTGTGGCTATAATTTATCCACAACTTGAGGAACCACATCTCTACACACAAACAACAATTCTCCTTAAATATCGTGCCAAAAAATTATGAGACAACATCTATTGGACGGAAGGAGTATTAGTCTGTCCGTCCCAATAATAGCGTTTTATATTCCTTAGTGGGTCGTCCCAATAATATTTCGTGTTTCCGGAAAAGGAAAAGAGATATTACCTCTGTCCCATTATGTGTTATTGAAATATGCTGCTATTACAATCTAGAAACAGTAACTCGGAAACGGAAAATTGAAATAGAAAGTAAAAAAAAACCTTCGTCGAGTCAAGGATGACATCTTTTTGCAAGACGAAATATGTCCAGATAATGCTCTCGGTCCCAACGTATCGTCCTCAAAACTAAAACGACGACGTCTTGAAGTGTGCATCACCGCAAAACTTCAAGCTACAATGAATAAGACTTCCGGTGAGGACAAGAGCTTCTCGACCGCCAAAGAAATATGAGACAAATAGGAGGACTGAGGGAGTAACACTTAAAATCCCTAAATCAAATGAGTTAATATTATTTACATACAAAAATCAAGTTTCTTAATTTTCGTATATCGAAATATGAATGTATTAAATATTGTAGGAAGACACACATACTAAGGACGCATATTTTTTATATTTTATTATATATAAACCCTGCAAGTTGCAATTTTACTCTTTTACTTTTTCTTAACTATGGGATCTTCCTATATGAGCAATCAAACAAAAAATCCTTCACATGAAATATATAAACAAAAAATTATATAAACTCAAAAGCAAGAGTCGCTTTACAAGTTACCTAACAACGATTAAGGCGACAAAGAGGATTAACCAAACCATTCATTCTCCTCAATCAGACTACTAAATTCATCATCATTCATTGAATCTGTTCCAACCTCACTCAAATCTACATGCAATTGTAGGTCATAACTATCGAGCAGTTTCTCAATCGTTTGCAAAAAATCCTTCATAATACCGTTAATCCCCAAATTCCTGGTTTTTCTGTTCAAATTCACTTCGTCCAATTCAGGAATTGTCAATTCCACTTTAGTCCACCGAATTGCACCAGACATTGAATTTGTAATCGGGTTCTGATTTCCACTTATTGCCTGAGAATCGAATACAATTGGATTTTTTAGGGCATTTTGACGGCTGAGGAGAGAAAGGAATTAAGTCATGTTCTATGGTACGGCGGCGTGGGATCCATGGCTAATAGTGGCGCAAATCGTGTCTCTCCAATGTCTTTACTACCTCACGCTAGGGGTGTTCCTGACGATTCTGGTCGGGACTCGTGTCTCAAAGATGAGTCTCGTGTATTTCTTCGATTACGCGACGGTTGATGCCTCTACAGTTACTGGCTGGTGTGTGATGGCTTCGATTTTACTCAGTTCCGTTGCTGGGTAGGTTTTATTTTTTCCTCCATTTGCTGATTTTGTTTAATTGGTGGTAGCCATTGCGTTATTTAGCAGCTGTTTAGGTTAAGGTGATCCTGATCTTGTTTGTTGGAGATTTGTATCTAAATTAGGGCTGGTTTTGTTCTGCTGTGCAATGGAGATTCGATAAATCAATAAGAAACTAAGATTCTTAACTTGTTTTCTTTATAGAAAAAAGTAATTTAGGGGTGCATTATGATTGTCAATCAATTTAGTCTGGCACTCCTTAGATCTACACATTTGAAGGAAAAGGAAAGATTTCTGATAAATGACTCTTTCCCAAAGTCAACTAGTTCCCTTCTATTGGGGAAGAAATACTGAACATCATAGAATTTTTTTTGGAAAAGTAGAACTGAAGGAGGACATTAATGTTTTTCTAGCAGTTGTTCTATTAGAAGATGCTTGATGCTAGCTAGCATCATTGCCTGATTTCGTTGTTGATTATGACCGTTCCTAAGAATCCGTTAGAAGCAATGACAAATGGTTTTAGATTTTGGATGACTTGGAATTCCTGTATTAAACCAAAAGATCTGTTGTTGACAATTAGCTACCTTATATTCAGGAAGAAATAGTGCAATCTCATAGTCAATTTTTTAGATTAAGTAGAATTGAATGGAGAACGCCAATTCTCTTTTAGCGTTGTTAAGGTGCTTGACATTAGCATCATTGCACCATTTCTTTGTCGATCGTGGCTTTGTTGTGTAGAATGTGTCATTAGAAGCATTGTGAAATGATGTTAGATTCGGATGAATTGGAATGCTTGTATTTATCCTAAAAGATCTGTTCTTGACAAATTCTTCCTTTTTCTTGAAACAGAGCTGGCATTCTAGTCTATTTAGTTGAAAGGGCAAAGAAGTGCTTGGATTTTTGCGCAACCCTTTATATCATCCACCTTTTCCTTTGCACCATATACGGAGGTTGGCCGGCATCGATAACATGGTGGGTTGTGAACATTACAAGCCTTGCGGTAATGGCGTTATTAGGTGAATATCTATGCATGAAACGCGAATTGCGAGAAATCCCCATCTCAAGATATCGTTGAAGTAAGCGGCCTTTTTTTTCTCTCTGTTTTGGCCAGTTACTTACTGAGGGACATCAATTAATCTTCTTATATTTCAATTCATTATTTAAAACTAGTTTTTGTTGTTCGCATATATTTTAGTTACTTTCACCTTCAACATAATGGGTTTTTTCTGCTCAGCTCATGATCATGTGTTTACTCTTTAGTTGTTTGATGTGCTCTCAAGTTAATGTTTTTTGAGTCTTCATAGCTCGAATTTAGATTTCTTTGCAAGTCTGTTGAGCCTCAAACATATTAATCGTGTACTGGTCTATAGAATATTTACCTAGTTTACCAATTAACTCCATGAAACTGGTAGTAGTATAGTTGCTTCATGGAAGAATAGAAAAATGAGGGAGAATAAGGAAAGGAGGTGGCACACTGCAATGGCCAATTAGAGAACGAGGCAAATTACATAGTCTTTTCTTTTTTTGGTAATGTGTATGTAATGGACGCAAATTCAAGAAGCAAAGGGTCCTGTTCTAATTTCAGAATTTAAATGATCAAAACAATGAATCGACCACAGTGAGATCGAACCCAAGACCTTTGTTAACAAAGTAGTGGAGTATATTCGATTTGTATCTTTTTATATACATATATATATATATATATATATATATATATATATATATATTATGATTGCACATGAGAAATGGAAATTAGAGCAATATCATCATTAGGCGATGCAATACCGAATCTATATTCAAACTGCAAAAACATGTTTACCGTTTAATTAAAATAAAAAATATAAGTTTGTTAATAATAGTTTTGAAAGCGGTGAGAATGATAATAAATCCTCCGGATTTTACCAATTGCGGTGCGGGACCCAGAAATGCCGCCAGAGCCAGTGGCGCTTCCAAATTTCACCCAACCAAAAAGTATGCGTCTTTCCCCATTACCATCTTAAGTCACCAAATTTTCCACAAAATTTGTCATGACCCGGTCGGAGGACGGAAGAGAATTGGGTGCTCCGGGAGAAAAACATGGAATCGGATAGGAGTTGTTATCTTATCGCGCTAGACGGAGAAAGGGGGAAAAGGGCGAACGTGAACGGCTCGGATGAATCCACGAATTATCTTTATATTATGCTTAAATACCTTTTAATTGAGTTTATTATGTCTAATGTTTAGGTAATATTTTGTAGCCTATATAAGGCAAAGTTTGGGAAACTTATTAGTAACAAAGAAATTATATTCTCTAACTTTTCTCTCTCTCAACTTTTCTCTGCTCTTTCTCTCTCAAACTCTTACTCTTTTCTCAAACTCTTCACTCTCTCTGTACGGTACTCTCCCTCTCAACTTTATTTTCTCAATCTCCCTTCTCTCTCTTTCGCACTCAAGTTAATCTTGCCATAGTGTTCAACAATTCATCATCTATTATAATTCCCTGCCTATCCCCAAATATCTATTACAGCAAATCTTCCAGATCCGGCAACACAGTTTAACAATCCGGCGAAATTAGCTTGGGTTGTTACAATGGTATCAGAGCAATGTTCCTGCGACAATGGGCAAGCACTCCGGCAGAAGGCGATTAGAGCGGGATATTCGGAGCATCAATTGAAGGCCATCGAACAATCGATGGCGGCGGCGTTCGAGCGAGCTACTGCTCTCTGTGTCAACGAGATGCAGAGAGTGTTTGATAGCTGCACTCGTAGATCGGAAGCTCGCCGATTTGCGAACGGTGACTGGTATTCTAAAACTTCTCCACTTCCAACCATTCAACCAGTTTAGTGTAAGCCTACTACCCAAGCTCCGGCAGCCGCCCCCGTTTCAACCCCTCCTGCCGCTGGTCCGGTCTCAACTCCGCCAGTTGCAGCTCCTGTTGCAACTCCTCCGGTCTCAGCCCCACCGACGCCAACTTCCCCTCCCGCAGCCGCAGAGGTTGTAGCTGAGAAAACTAAGGATGATTCTGTTGTTGATGCAATTCAGGTTGATGTGGTAGCTGAAACTCTAGGAGATCTACAACCTCTTGTTAAACGGGCAAAAGTTCAACAAGGCTCACAGTTTCATGTCCCTAGAAGTGATTCCTTTGTAGCATCCGCTTCCACTTGTCATATCCAGGGAGCAGAACATCGTGAAAAGGACGCCAGCGATTATCCAGTAAAATCTGAAATTAGCGATGTGAAAGTGGAAGTTCCTCGAAGTGTTGCACAGGAAAGTCCCAAAATCGAGATGAAAAGGGACAACATGGATGATGCCTACATTTAGAGTCCTAAATGTGATGGTGTCGCACCTGGGGATTCTGCTGTATTTGATGCTCAGCAGGTAATTAAGACAGAAAAGGATGTTGGGCAGGAAAGCACTTCATTATCTCCGGAGTTTGAATTACTAAATTTGAAAGCTATTACAATTGTTAAAAACATGGGTAGAATTGTTGTTGATACGGGCTGGTGGAAACTTGTTAAGGTGGAGAATCATGTGGGGTTTGGCATAGTTTCTGTGATAAGTCCAAGTAGGATTGTGTGGTTTTCGGTCAAGAAATGGAGGAGTATCAAAGCAGAAAAGGGTGAGTTGCTCCTTGTGTATGAGTATATGCCTAATGGGAGTCTAGATAATGTGTTGTACCAAGATTCAAGAAGTGGGACTGTGTTAAAAGGGGCTCATAGGTATAATATTGCAGTGAGGCTAGCTTCTGTTCTAGCTTACTTGCATCGAGAATGTGAGCAGCAAGTGAGTCATAGAGAGTTCGTGTTTTTGAATATGGTAGCTGTTGCTAGAAATTTCACTATGACATTGTGGTCGTTCGCCGTTACTGCGTATAGTCATTTTAGCTCTGAAGCCGCTACTGCTTCGGAAAATGGTAGTTGTAGTGGTTGGAGTAAATACGGTTTGTGGAAGGAGGTGAAGGCATTGGTTATTGATGAAACAACCATGGTTGGTGCTGAGCTTTTCGATGGCCTTGCGCATATTGCGTGGAGATTGAGAGATGATGAAGATGGCGTGTGTGATAATAAGGCTTGGGGTGGAATACAGCTGATTGTGAGTGGTGATTACTTTCAATTACCACCTGTGGCTGTTAAGAAGTTTGGTAGGTGGAAGAAGAAAAAGAAAAAGGAGGAGGGGGTTGAGAAGGTGTATGCTTTTGAAGCTGATTGTTGGAGTTCGAGTTTTGTTATGCAGTTTGAGCTTACTAAGGTTTTTAGGCAGTCTGAGTCTGTGTTAATCCGCTTGCTCCAAAGGATAAGGAAAAGAAATGTTGATCCTAATGAATTGCAGCCCTTGATGGGCTGTTGCTCGGTGTCTAAACCGGATCCTTCGGTTGTACAACTCTTTCCGAGGATTCAGGATGTGGATAAGGTGAATAGGGAGAAAATGGAGCAGCTGAATGAGGAGAAGTTCTTCTACCTATCTGGTGACTAAGACATCCAACTCACAGTTGGAGTTTCAAACATGGAGAACTCTTTTTTGCAACCCCTGGCGTCGTCAAACATTCGAGTCTTGGGGACAAGACTCCTTAAAGAGGGGAGCATTGTTACACCCCTAACAATCGACGGAGGTGAAGTCATCGGAAAGGGAGATGGGGAAGAATCGGAAGGGTGCAGGGATGGAGGAGAAGGAGAGAAGGTGGAGGGAAGAAGAGTTCTCTTATCGAATGAAGCCGTACATCAAACTAGTGGCTAGATGGACCACAAGAGAGAAACAAGGCAAACGTGGACGCCACCTAACGGTCCACGTGTTATCCAGTTTATTATTCAGTTTATGCTTTAAGTATCTTAATTAATTAATTAGTTCAGCTAGGGTTTGTGATATGTACCTTATAAATATCCTATGGTTGGCATGAAATGAAGACAACAAGAAAATTGCCAAAATTCTCTTCTCTATGCACTCTCTCTTTTCTCTCGGTTTCTCTCTCTCTCTGTTCAACAATCAACTCCTCTCACTCTCCCTCAACTCTCAATCAACTCTCTCACTTAGGGCTGCTTAAACGGGTATGGGTATTCGGTTAATACCTGTACCCGTACCCATACGATGCAGGTATCGGATACCCGATTAACCGATTTTCGGTTAATCGGGTATGTATCGGGTATCAGTTTTTGGAAAACAACGGGTACGGGTAAATAATCGATACCCGTTCGGTTAACCCGATACATACCCGATTCAAATTTAAATCACTAATTAATTTTATATTTTGATTAATTTGTATTTGTTATTTCACTTATTTGTCTCCTAGATCCTTAATTAATTAATTAGATTCCTTCCTAAATCATAATCCTAATTTAATTCCTAAGTGACTAAGTCTCCTAATTGAATCGTGTTCGTGAAGTCGTGACTACTGACTACAGACTACTACTACTGAACTCCATGACTCGTGAGATGTGAGCGAGCGAGAGCGTCTGGGTTCGTTCAATCGTGAGTGAGTCTGGGTTCATTCAATCCTTCTTCTTCAATCGTGAGTCTGGGTTCGTTCAATCGTGACTCGTGAGACGTGAGCGAGCGAGAGCGAGCGAGAGTGTCTGGTCTGGGTTCGTTCAATCCTTCTTCAATCTTCAATTTCGACTTGGAGCCCTAATTTGATTGAAGGTATTAATTTAAATTTCTACTTCTAATTTGATTGAAGGTATTGATTTTAAATTTCTAACTTCAAAGTTCTAACTTCTAAGCCCTAATTTGAAATTGAAGGTCGTATTTGACTACGACTCTGTCCTGTGGTTTCTACAATTCTACTTCCACTTCGATTTACGAATGCATTGCAGCCTTGCCGGCTTTATTTCCGTTGTGTTTTCTATGTTCAATTGTTTAATTACTCTTTGCATTTGCAGCCTTGCTGGCTTGTTTTATGACTTTAGCCTAGTGAATAATTGAAAGCCTTGTCGGCTCTGTTTGTTGCATACTTGCATATAGTATAATGTCTACTCCCCAAAGTCAAGAAGAAGATAGTAATGTTAATCAGAACCAGTCTCTTGGTGAAGAGTCTGAAGATATTAGGTTGATTCGAGATGTCGAGATCAAAGAAATAACTTGAGAGGAAGCAAGTGATAGACAATCTACAAAAAGGAAGACACCTGCAACCCCAAGGGCTGAGGTTTGGAGTGGATTTGCTACAATATATGTTGAGACAGGGAATCCACCTGAACGTATAAGACATGGCAAATGCAACCGGTGTGGAACACTGATAAAGGCAGATTCAAAGAAGAATGGTACAACTGGCCTCAAGAATCATAAAGTCATGTGTGACAAGAAGAATGCAACAAAGCAAGCTAGTCAATCAACCCTCAACTATAAACTTAATGAAGATGGAACTGGAGGGGGGTCATTGACTAGTTATAAATACGACAAGCAAAAGTGCAGAATGAGATTGGCTGAGATGATTATCCTCGACGAGCTCCCTTTCAGATTCGTAGAGCGAGAAGGGTTCAGGAAGTTTGTGGAAAGCTTGAATCCTGATTTTCGGATCCCAAGCAGACATACAATTAGGATCGATTGTATGAAGTTGTTTTTGCTCCGAAGAATATCTTTGAAGTGTTTCTTTCAAAAGGAAGGCATGGGAAGAGTCTCTCGTAACTCACGATACTTGGACATCAATCAACAACACAAGTTTCATGTGTGTTACAGCGCACTTCATTGTGGATTGGAGATTGCAGAAGAAGATTATTAGCTTTAAAAAAATTTGCAGTCACAAAGGAGAGGACCTTGGCAAAAACTTGATTGCAGTGATGGAAGAGTGGGGGTTGAAGAGATTGCTAACTTGCACGATGGACAATGCATCGGCAAATGATAGCGCAATCAAATACATGGTTCCTGTCTTGGAGAGTGGTTCGAGTCTAGTGGATGGGAAGTTCTTCCATGTGCGTTGTGTTGCGCATATCCTTAATCTTGTTGTGATGAGCGGCTTAGGGGAGATCTCCATGTCTGTTAGAAGGGTTAGAGAAGCTGTGAAGTGGATGAAGGCTTCTACATCCCGATTAGACCAATTTAAGGAAGTTGTTAGCCTTTTTAAGATTGAAGACAAGAAAGGTTTGTCATTGGATGTGCCCACGAGATGGAACTCCACCTACTTAATATTGGATGCCGCGGAGCCATATGAGAAGGCTTTCAAGTGGTTTGAGACAGAGAATCCGAATTACATGCTTGACTTGCTTCAGAAAAAGCATGAGGAAGTAGTTATTGGACCACCTCAAGCTATAGATTGGGTTAATATTCGTAGAATGATGGAATACTTGGGAAAATTCTATGAGATTACCCTTATTGTCTCTGGCACGGCATATGTCACGGCACATTTATTTTTCAAGGAAATGTGCGATCTCTTCGAGCTGATTTTGGAGTTAGAGTTGGATGTTGATGCTGAAGTGAGTGGGATAGCGTCAAGGATGAGAAAGAAACTCGAAAAATATTGGATCGAGGAAACTGAGTTGAATCCGAAGATGAACAAAATTCTCTATATTGCTGCAATATTGGATCCAAGGCAAAAAATGCAACATGTGGACAAATGTTTGAAGACTGTCTATGGTGAGAGTCGGGGAGCTGCTTTGGTGGAAGTAGTGAAAAAGCACCTTCATGAGTTGTTTGTCTTTTACAAGACACATCATGCGGGGGAGAAAAATCTTGCACGAAATGCACCTCTTAGTACACCTACATTTGGTAAGCCTCCTGTGGATAGAGGTCAAATGAGGCTTCAAGCTCGTCGAGGAGCGCGAAAAGGCTCATGTAGCCAACTACAACAAGAGGAACCAAAAGCTCCTCTTACGTCAGAGCTTGATCTATACTTAATAGAGAATCAATACAATATCACATATTCCTTGATAGCTGAGGATGGCACGCAACAGAGTGTTGTTGATCAGAGCTCTCTTGATGAGAAGTTTGATATATTACAGTGGTGGATGAAGAACAGTCCGCATTTTCCAATTTTGGCTGAGATGGCGAGGGATATCTTGGCGATTCTCATATCAAGTGTCGCTTCAGAGAGTGCATTTAGCACAGGAGGTCGGGTTCTTTCCCCTTTTAGGAGCTCTCTAGCACCCAAGATGGTTGATGCTCTTGTGTGTGCAGAAGATTGGTTGAAGTCTAGTTCTATTGACATACTCTATAAGGATGAAGAAGATATTCCGGAAGAGGTTATGGAGCAAAAATGTGAATCGAGTGAGTGCTTGATAATTTAAATAAAACTCTTACATTATACACCAACTTATCTTTTTCTTTGTTCTTTCTTGCAGTATCAATTCAATTTGGGGAAAGTGGAGGCGTGACAGGGGACAGTACCCAAACTGGCCAAACAAACCAAAGTAAAAGTAGTGTTCACTTAGAAAGGTATTATCTTTGAAATTGCTATTTGCTAGTGATTAATTGATTGCATTTGAACATTTAAATCTTCATATTTATTAACATTTGAATCTTCATATTTATTATCTTTGAATTGCTAGTGATTAATTGATTCAGACTGGAAATTGGAGAGTGAAGACTGAAGATTGAAGATTGAAAGTGGATTTCTTTTTTTTGTTGTCTGCTTTGTTGTTGATGGGCTTGTATTGTTGTATTTCGTTTGACTCTTGCATTCTAGATTTCGTGTGTATTTTGGATTGAGAAACGTGTATTCTGGATTCTGGATTTCGTGTGTTGTGTATCTATTTCGTGTGTATCTCAATCTGGTTCATCAGACATGGAAAAGGTGCCCCTGTTCTGTTCCTCTCTTTGTAACTTTTTAAGGTTAATTTCGGTTAACCTTATAACCGACCCGATCGGGTATCGGGTTAACCGATAATCGATCGGGTATGGGTACGGGTATAGAATTTTTGGGGTTTTTCGGGTATGGGTAACCCATTTTCGGTTACGGTTAACCCGTACCCGAACCGATTAACAGCCCTACTCTCACTCCATTATCTTTCAATTATCTCCCAATTACGATTCTACTTCTTCTTCCTCAGGTTTCATCTCAGTTCCGGCGAGTGCAAGCTTAACAATTCCGGAGAAATTAGCTCGGGTTGTTACAAAATTCGTTACGTTTTCACGTGGAAACCCCTCCGATTTCCCTCATAACTCAGCTTCTCGTACCAATTTCTCAATATAGCGCTAATACGCGTCTTATTTTCCGGAAAATCTTAATCTTGGAAGCATCCCCACTGCACAATCTAGTTCTCCGTCCTCCGAGGTAAGATTATGAATTTGAGTTTTAATATAGTCTATTCATGTTCAATCATCGGAGGGTTGTTACTTTTTCTCGACGTGATAAGTGTAATTTGTGTTTTTTCTTTAAAATCCGCCCTCATAAATGATAAATTTAGTTTGATTACTGTTGGATGATGTTACTCAATTTGGGTTGAAATTAGTTGTCTTCACACATTCTGGTATGTTATTTACTTTTTAGGTGTTTAGGGCTGTAAGAAGAAATTTTGTGTGTAATTTCTGAGCACGATGAGCGATGAGGATGATAATGCGTCTTTCCAACTCTTATGCCGAGAGATTTCCTAATCAAGATCCTCGGATTATGTGGAAATCATACGTTGAAGATTACAATAGTGAAGGTGATGGGGAGGGTGTAGATGATGATGACGACAACGACGACGAAGATGATGATAACGGAGGAGATGGTGTTCAAAGGATAGGTGAAGATGATTATGAATGTGTTGATAGTGATGGTGATTCTGGTGATCTAGGCGCCCTAAGAAGCGGAAGCTCGAAACCTTGTTATCGAGTTATGAGTTTGCACCCCGATTACCAAATCCATCCTCTGTTTCATCTCCAATGCCTAAGCCATCATATGGTGGAAGAAATCCACTCTTGGATTGGACTGATCGCGAGACGTCAGTCTTACTAGATGCTTGGGGCGATCGATATCTCAAACAAGGGAGAAAGAGTCTCCGGTCCAAGGAGTGGCAAGAAGTTGCTGAGAAGGTATCTCAGCAATCACAGATTGAAAGAACTGATACTCAATGTCGGAACCGGTTAGATACGTTGAAGAAGAAGTACAAAAGGGAGAAAAGGAAGTTGGGGGAAAATTGTATTAGCTCCGGCTGCAAGTGGAGTTATTTCAACAAAATGGATATGCTATTGTCTTCACAACAAGTAGGCCTTTCTTGTGGAGTGGAGTCAGGAGAATACGTGTTATCGAACACTAAAGTTTCTCTTAATCAATCGGATAGATTAGATGAAATGAGAGAGAGCCCGGGGAACTCAGAATCTGATGGCCTTCCACCACATAGGACGAATAAAGGGCGATTTAGGGGTAGCTCTTCTTCTTTCAAGATGCTTGCTGACTGCATTCATAAGTTTAGTGATATATATGAGAAGATTGAAGACAGTAAGAGGCAGCAAATGGTTGAGCTAGAGAAAATGCGGATGGACTTCCATCGAAATTTGGACTTGCAGAAGAGGCAGATTCTCGAAAGGGGTCAAGCTGAGATTGAGAAGATCTGGCAAGGAGACGACGAAGATGATGATGATGGTAATGATGCATCAGCAGAGAATGTGAGCGTCTGATATAGCTTTTATCTGCTGATCCACTGCATACCATTGTTGTATGCACCCTCGTCAGGTTCTTGAAATTTTGAGGGGAATAAAATGGTACAAAGGTAGTTAGTTTGTTGAGGTAAAAATATTAAGAGTGCCTGACCTTTAGTATACATTTGGCTCATTCTTCTAAAGTGTCTATAAAATGGTTCAAAATAGTTAGATTCTTACTGTTTCACACATATACTATCTTTTTGTTGACCATTTATCGGCAGTAACTTCTTGATTACTGTACATTACTTTTGATTACAATATGGTGTTAGTACTCTTACGAGATGATTCTATAATCCGCTTGTGATGTTGGACTGGCTTTCATTGCTGTGTTGTTAGTTAGACTGATCAGGAGTTTCTTCGCTTTGAATCCAACTGGAATGTGCCGTCTTTATTCCTTCTATCTGTGTGTGATTATGCATGTTCTCTTGATAAGTGAAAGATGGTTTTTAGTTGTTGGATGTGGTGTTAGTTCTTTTTGAATCTGGTATTTCTCTTTTTCAGTTGCTTTTCTCCTAATGGGGATATTGCCTAAATGAAGAGCTTTGGATATTAAAAAAGGATAATAGAATGTATCTTTCTCTCTGAATTGATTGCTTTCTACGACTTGATGAGCAATGTCTCTCTCTCTCTCTATGCTGGAGCTGAAAAAAGGATAATAGAATAACAAAAGAATGTCTCTCTCTCTCTCTATGCTGGAGCTGAAAAAAGGATAATAGAATAACAAAAGGTGTTCGCCGTTGCCGGGGATCGAACCCGGGTCACCCGCGTGACAGGCGGGAATACTTACCACTATACTACAACGACTTGGTTGTTGGAGTGTCTATATTGGCTGTACTTGTTGGAATTATCTCAAATGTATGAAACATGGTTACGGTAAATGTAGTGCAATTATAAAGAAAAAAAACTGAAGAATGTATCATATTTCTTACCAAGATTTTTATGAAGTTAACTACTTCCTTGTATAATCTACTTCCTCCATCCCATTATTGGTGGCGCCTTTCTTTTCGGCACGAGAATTAAGAGAATATGTAATAAAGTAGGAGAGATGAGTAGATAATAAAATAGGAGAGAGAGATTAGTGTGATAATGAGAGAGTATGAGAGAAAATATGATAAAGTAGGAGAGAGAAATGCGTATAATAATGAGAGTAGATATAAAGTAAGAGAGATAAAATGATAAAGTAGGAAAGAGGGTGTTAACTTTTTACTAATTTAGGACGTTGCTACTAATAGCGGGACGTCTGAATTAGGAAAGGTGGCCACTAATAATGGGACGGAGATAGTATTTTATTAAGTAAATACAAGCTTGTTTATAGCCATCTATACTATATTGATTGCAGATATATAAAAAAAAAGTAGATATAAATTTCTCTAATTGTAAAAAACTGCAATTTGCAAGAATCTCGGTTTTTATAACTTTCCGTGGAAAATGAACAACAGAAAATGATGAATGAAATACAGAAATCCACAATTCTCTACAGATGTCGATCTCAAAAGGCTAGGTTCGGTCGATTCCAAGGCAACATGCTCGAAGTAGATGCTAAGGTATTCAAAAGAGAACCTCCTCGCCCCCTCTTGCAAGAAATTTAGATAAAAAGTGTTAAAAAATAAAAATAAAAAATTTAAAAAAGTGTTAAAAAATTTAAAAAAGTGTTAAGAAGTAGATGCTAAGGTATTAAGATAATGTTGTTAAAAAATCCGACAAAATTCGCCTACGTAAAAATAAAAAATGAGAAGCTCAGAACTAAGCAATAGAGCTCGCTGACCTAATCCCCAACAAATCTCTCTCCATAACAAGATTATAAACACCCACTAGCTGAAATCCAAACAATCCAGGATGATTTCCAAGCCGTACAACAGAACGAACCCAATCGAGCCGATACTAACATTTCTAAATAAACGTCTGATGATTTACCCAAATGTTGGTCCGCTCTCGGGTTTCTCTGTTTCCATGGGCTCCGGACCAGGCTGCGGTGGTTCATTACTTGCATGGTGGTGGTTTGAGCAAGGGCAACCATTCTCTGTCTCTTCACGACATTCGCCTCCAGAGGCCGTTGCGTGTTTTGGCTCAGGAGTCGACGGCTTTGCTGCTGGCTTTGGCTTTGTCATGATTGGCCTACAAAACCTGTAAAGGAGTATTGTTTTCTTCACTATCACATAGAGAAATATTGCACGCCAACAAATATTTATGTACACTAGCTCATGGAACAACCATTTATCTATCATGCTTCGTTTCCAATAAGCTAGGACCCGTAAATGGTATACATGGAAACAAATAGCTTTTCAAAATAACCATAGATTTGAATCCAGCTCATAACATGGAAGAATAACCATAGATTTGAATCCAGCTCATAACATGGAAGCATCGGGATACCTGTCAAGAGCTTCAACCTTCTTTCTCACATCAGCAGACAAAAGAACTGGCGGCGTGTGCTTGGGAAGTGTGTCTTGCTGTTGTTTTTTCTCTCTGAGCCAAGAGTCCGCTTCAGCGCATTCATTTATAACCTGAAGGAGGGGAAATACAAATTAACTCAAGTGCTCAAGGTCTCTTCTGCCTGATAAGCACATGGGGTGTGTGTGTGTGGGTGCGTGGGTGGGTGGGGGGGGGGAGGGTTGCACACCTTTTGTTTCTCAGCCAGGTCAATGTGATCAAACTTGGGATCGTTTGAGAGTGCTGCTTCCCTGTAACTGTGGATGCAATAATGAAGTTGCTCGATCACAGTTCCTCTCTCTGAATGATCCTTGAAGCGCTCCTCAATCGGATCACCTTGCTAATGACGGTTAAACCCATTAAGCATTCATTATCATCTTTTAAATGAAACCAGAAATCAACAAAGAAACATGAGCTTCGCGAAACGCACCTTCTTGAGCTCGTTCAGTTTAGCAACATATACTCCTTTTGTTTCATCTTCACCATCCTCATACAGCCAATCTTCCACTTCTTGGAGTTTAGAAATTAACTGCTCCCTATCTGATTCTGTGACGAAGTCATGATACTTGTCATGAAGCTGCAGATAGAAAAGTCTGATTAGATTCAAAAGGTTAAAGATAACTGCAAAAAGCCAAAGACCAACATATTAGTGCCTACCTTGTTCCGCATGTCATAGACATAAGCCTCTACGGCATTCTTTTTATCTTTAGTCTCTTCCATAACACGATCCTGCAAAGCCATCTCAAACTCCTTCTCCGCAGCTTTTTGCACATCAGAAGCATCGAGCCCTCCAAATACAATTTCTGATACAGGGACATTGGTTTTCTTGAACTTTTTCTTCGGTGCCTCTACCTGTTGAAAATATAATGATATTGGGGTTAGGACTATAGCTTGCACATCTTCTACAATGAGATTAATGTGGATTTTCTTTACGTGGATAGCTTAATGTGATCTGTAAGCTTTTCAGTACATAGAACAGCATAGATGAAACAATTAACATAATAATAAATCATCCTATCTGGGACAACCATGAAATAATTAACCCCAACAACCCTATGAAATGCTTTTTGATATGTTGTTTATACGCACACACCTCCCGAAGCATAAAGAAATTCCAATTAACAAAAAATCTAACAATAGTTTATGGTTTCTGATTATATGCTCAATAATCATCAGTGGAAAAGTTTGTTTAAAGCCAACCTTATCTGTTTCCATCTGAGATGTCTTATCTCCTGATTCCGAGACACCATTTTCAACTGCAGGGGCATCAGTCTTGGCATCTTGCATATTAACATCAGTTTCTGGGGTGCTTGAATGAGCATTATCAGTCTCCATCTTAGTTCCTTCTTTAGCTGG
Organism: Lavandula angustifolia; assembly: GCA_028984105.1. Taxonomy (NCBI): domain Eukaryota; kingdom Viridiplantae; phylum Streptophyta; class Magnoliopsida; order Lamiales; family Lamiaceae; genus Lavandula; species Lavandula angustifolia. The sequence continues at coordinate 9,708,668 of CM054821.1, read as the reverse complement.
CTCTTTTACTGCTGGAACTTCCACCTCTTCCTCTTCCAAGAGCTGCAGCGAGATACACCAATTAGAGTTTCAAGGAAAGGAATAGAAATATTCACTCACCCACACAAGATTGAATAGAAGGATGAGCTAAAAGTTCAAATCTCTCACTAGACCAATGGTAAGTGTTCATATCCCAAAAAAGGTAGAATCTTAAAATGCTGCAATGCCTACTAGAATATTTATCAAGATTGGAGCAATTAATAAGCATCCAGATGTGCATGGTTTATCAGTTCCAATTGTGAATCATGACATCCAACTCATTCACCTGAACCCCAAGAGTACCTAGATTTCAAACAAACTCTCTATATGCCGCAATACAGCAGAAGTACAGAACACAAAATAATAATCATCAACAAAGTCCTCCTCTTGTAGTAAAGATAGTTCAGCTTTATAAATATCAAATTGCAACTTTCACTTAGCTAGTTGCCTCCCTCTAGTATTCTTTTGTTTCATTCAATCATTATATCAACTAAATCTCATGAATGCATTTAATAAATTCTTCTAAAATTGATGTAATGTTTACATTGAACATGACTTGGCCGTCAGGGATCAGCAATGAGTCAATATGTCCCCCACAAATGTCTTTGATTGGTATAAGCAAATAAATCCAAGTAAAAATAATGCACAAAATTTCGATATGATCAGATGTTGGAGTCCACTGAGCTTCATGTTGATATATTACCATTGCAGATTCAATAGATACAATACCATGAAGGTTTAGGCGTACTATGACCTTTAACTTTGCCCTTTCCCCATTTGTGGGCTGGAAAGGTCCAATCTGCAGAAAGATGTCATATGTTAACTGTTAGGTAAGGGAAACAAATAGGGGACAAAGCAAGAAACAGCGAATGGAAATAATGCACAACAAGCTACCGTATAAGTACTAATCTTTGCAGGTGCCTGTAATTCACTGATATCAGCATACTGTACATCTAAAGTGAATGTGCCAGATCTGTAGAAAATCGAGGCCTTAACACTTGGTACAGAATTACCCTTGGGGAATATAATGATGCTCTGGTGATTATCAGCTGCGCCATTTTGGGGAGCAGATCCTTTCCATGACAAAGCAATGGAAAATGGAAAACTCTCATTAACCTGAAAAAGGAACAACACACATAAATAATTCATTAAGTCTTAACTATCATGTAGTAATAGTTTTCCAGAGAACCAACTTAAAAAACAATGGCTGACATGATCTTGACACTTAAATGCATCAGATAGATGTTCAGCAATCCAAAAATCATATCATCCTATTTGTTTAACACACAGCACATCTTGTGGATGGATGTGAGATTAAAAAAGAAGTCGATTTACAGTGGCCCTTACAAGAAACATTACCTGAAATTCTCTCACTTTAAATGTGGGGCTGAGAATAGCACATTGTAGAGCACTGCCTTTCGCTACACATTCACTGGCATTCATAGTTCGTCTAGGCTCCTTTCCAAAAAATTCAGTCAAAATCTTAATTATCGCGGGAACTCGAGAGCTTGAACCAACAACTTCAACAGAATGTATATCTTGGATAGTGAGTCCAGCATCAGCAAGAGCCTTCTCTAATGGCTTCTTTACACGTTCCAAAATCGGGATGCTAGCCTGTTCAAACTCATCTCTCTTAAGAAAACCTCGAACATCCTTCTCATCCATCAAGCACTCAATGTTCAAAGGTGCCTCAGGATTAGCGCTGAGAACCTTCTTCATCTTCTCACAAGCAGCACGCAACCTTAAGCAAGCCTTTGCATTTTGATAGAAGTCAATTTTATATTCATCCTTGAATTTTGCAGCGAAATGTCTGAAAATCACTTCATCAAAGTCCCTTCCACCCAAACACCGATCATAAGAATGAGCCAATATCTTCAGCTGACCTTTCTTGAATGCAGCAATGCATACTTGCATACTTGCATGACCAACATCAACAAATGCAACATTAAGTGGTTCATTTTCAGGTAAGTCAGTCTTGTAAATACCATAAGCTAAGGCAGTAGCTGTTGTCTCATGAATGAGATGAAGAGGACGCAAACCAGCAATGGTTGCAGCATCAATAACAGCTCTCCTCTGCAAGTCGGTGAAGTAAACTGGAATCCCAATGCAGCAGTCTACAACGGCTGCAATTAAGTTCTTCTCAGCGATGCTCTTCAAATCAGAAAGTACCATCCCTAAAATCTGAGTAGGTGTAAATGTCCTATTTTCCCCCAAATACTGAGCATGAATCAAAGGATACCCATCAGGCCCCTCAGTCACAAAAAATGGCAATGATTTTATATCCTGCTGCAACTCAGGATCTGAATATTTATGTCCAATAAAACGTTTTATCTGTGATATTGTGTTTTTTGGATTCATCATACTTGATGCAGCCCCTGCAGTACCAAGGAATCGCTGCTTCTCGCCAAAACAAACAAGAGCAGGAGTTTCACGCTTGGACTCATCATTAAGGACAACATCAATACCTCTTTGCCTTGCAACTGCTACAACACCACTTTCATTCCCAACATCAAACCCTACAACACTCATGTTAACTTAAATAGTTGAAGTTGCAGCGTAGTCCCTCTGCAACGCAATGAGTAAGAGTAATTACCTGAATAATTGAAATTCATAGTCAATACTCAATACCATAAATAACAATTACATATGTGCATCCATCATTAGCTACCACGACCCTCTCTATATAAATCAATCAATTGCAATAATCTGATAGCGCCAACAAAATACATAAAAGAATAACAGACAAGATAGACCAACTTATGATCTTTCCCTCAACAGTCTTCCAATCTAACTGAATAAGTATCTAAATCGCACGCAAATTACCCATTCAAATGAAACTAGCTAAATCTGGAAACTAATATCAAGCGAATTAAAATGCAATTACACATCGAACTCGGGGACAATGAGTCAATGAAGAGAATCTCCAGCTCCACTGCCTTAAACACAACAATGATTCTGTCACAACCCGGATTAATGAAGAGAGAAGTTGTATGATAGCCAAAGATATGGATGATCGAACCGTTGGATCGGAAAGACAGTGGGCGGCTGGGATCGCCCACTCTTATCTTTAACGTTTTTATTAATTGCCTTGTTAGAAACGTGTTTCTATTTTCGCTGGAATATATGTATGAAGAAGTGCGTGAGAAATGTAAGCAAAAATTTCAGTAATCTTCTTCTCCTTTGTTTCTTACCTTCTGCATCTCCTACCTACTCTTTACCTTATCTTCTCTTACATAGAACATATCAGAAAATGGAAAAAAATAGATACAACTCCATTAACAACTCTCAAGGTTGTTACATGGTATCAGAGCAACGATCTTTCGACAGTGGGCAACCATCTGAAGAATGGATTCAGCAAGCATTTACCACCATGAACAACCAATATCAAAATATGGTAAGTGTTTTAAACACAATGGCCTCAAACATGGCATATCCAAACTATCCACACCCTCCATATCCTCCACCTCCAATAAACTTTCAGAATCCTATTTTTCAAAACCATACCTTCCCAAACCCTAATTTCTTAAGCCCTCAATTTACCTTCCCCAAACCCAACACCAACCTTTTCACAATCCCAACCTTTCAACGAGTCATGGAAACAGTTTATTCCCCACCACCTAAATCTCTTTCCAAGGAGAAAGTGGAGGACTCACCAGCTCCCGAAGCAAGTGAAGGCGCTGAGGAAACAGCCGAAATGGCGTCGGGTAAGAACTTTGCACTATCCGGCGATCAAATGGAATATTCCGGCAGCTCTAGTTCTTCCATTGTTAATGTGGAGACTTCGAGCACCGCCGGCGATGAGAACTCATGCTCCGATCATTTCGTCGGTTTCGTTATTTGGAAGAGCAACTGCGATTACGAGGAGAGTGAGAAATCGAGCTGCGGTTACGTGACGAAGGAGTTTTTCCCGGGGTCCAGAGGGGGGCCGACGCAGAGTTTGGATATCTCTGAGAACCGGCATGAGCTGATGGAGCATATGATTATTTCTCGGGAGGAGCAGCAGCAGAAGCGGCAGCTAGTGAAGAAGAGTCGGCGGGGACCTAGGTGGCGTCACATTAAATCTCCGCACCAGACGCTGGGAATCGCACATTTGGGACTGTGGTAAGCAAGTTTATTTAGGGGGATTTGACGTACCAATTGTTGATCTTGTGGTACATTATGAGATTCCAAACTCTACAGAGATTTTTGTTCATCGATCCGGAGGTAGCATATACATCAAGGCTCATAAGCTGACTGGAAGTGGCTACGCAAGTGCTTGTTGGGAGGATTACGCACCAAGATCATCGTTGGCTCAAAACATGGCCGTGGTTGGTGGGAACCATCTCCGTGTTGATAAGGCTCGCCCGCCTCGCAAGAAATTGAAGGGAGACGACGCCCTTTTATCAAACGACAACAAACGCACAGTTTCCTTGGCATATGCTATGCAAAGGAGTTTCAAATGTGAACCGTTGCATGATGATATCTCACAGAACCATAGGGAAAGAACTCTCTCTATTTTTCGAGAAGGAAGGGTCAATGTTTTAGTGGCCACAGATGTAGCTGCTCGTGGATTTGACGTACCAATTGTTGATCTTGTGGCACATTATGAGATTCCAAACTCTACAGAGATTTTTGTTCATCGATCCGGAGGTAGCATATACATCAAGGCTCATAAGCTGATTGGAAGTGGCTACGCAAGTGCTTGTTGGGAGGATTCTGCACCAGCATCATTGGCTCAAAACATGGCCGTGGTTGGTGGGAACCATCTCCGTGTTGACAAGGCTCGCCCGCCTCGCAAGAAATTGAAGGGAGACGACGCCCTTTTATCAAACGACAACAAACGCACAGTTTCCTTGGGAAACCTTCCTATTGATGTCAAGAAATGGAGGATAGCGATGGTCAAGAGAGGAGAAGAGACTAGAGGAAAGAAAGTTGCAATCAAGATTGTAAAGAACATTCACGTGCCTCCACTCAAAACTGCAGAATTTGAGCCAGCACTTAAGAAGCAACTCATAATCTCTACGGCATTGATGACTCTTGGAATAGCCTTAGTTAGGTCGGGCCGGCCTAATCATCGGTTACGTCACGAAGTACTACACAAGCAATGCTTATAGCCCAGTTCAAGATGTTGCTGATGCCTGCCGTACAGGAGCAGCCACCAATGTCATCTTTGGCCTTGCATTGGAATACAAATCAGTCATAATTATAAAGTGTGCCATAGCAGAGAGCATTGTTGTCAGTTTCAGCTTTGCTGAAATGTATGGTGTTGCAGTAGCTGCTCTAGGAATGCTGAGTACTATAGCCACTGGTCTGGCTATCGATGCTTTTGGACCAATTAGTGACAGTGTTGGAAGTATTGTTGAGATGGCCGGCATGAGCCACACAGTCCGAGAACTGACCGGTGCCTGTGATGCTGCCGGAAATACCATAGCAACTATTGGAAAGGGATTTGTTATCGGATATGCTGCTCTCATATCCCTAGCCCACTTCGGTGTATTTGTAAGCCGTGCAGCGATATCAACTGTTGACGTACTAACTCCTAAAGTTTTCATTGGCTTGCTTGTTGGTGCTATGCTTCCTTACTGGTTCTCAACCATGACAATGAAGAGTGTTGGAAGTGCAGCCCTTAAGATGGTTGAAGAAGTTCGTCGCCAAATTTCTATAGCAGCCCTACTACCGTTGTCAAAGATCCGAGTCTCGAGGACAAGACTCCTTAAAGAGGGGAGTATTGTCACAACCCGGATTAATGAAGAGAGAAGTTGTATGATAGCCAAAGATATGGATGATCGAACCGTTGGATCGGAAAGACAGTGGGCGGCTGGGATCGCCCACTCTTATCTTTAACGTTTTTATTAATTGCCTTGTTAGAAACGTGTTTCTATTTTCGCTGGAATATATGTATGAAGAAGTGCGTGAGAAATGTAAGCAAAAATTTCAGTAATCTTCTTCTCCTTTGTTTCTTACCTTCTGCATCTCCTACCTACTCTTTACCTTATCTTCTCTTACATAGAACATATCAGAAAATGGAAAAAAATAGATACAACTCCATTAACAACTCTCAAGGTTGTTACAGATTCCGTCTAAATTAACGAAATCAACCCCACAACAAACAAAGATTCCCTAATCAGACACGAAATCGAACCCAATTAGGTAAATCAACAAGTGTACACCTCCACTAACTTGATTCCATGATTTAAACATGAAAGTCCACAGAACACGATAAACATGTAAAATAACAAAAAAAACAAACCCGATAACCAACGAGATCTAGAAAAAAGATCACCACACAATATCAGCAATCGGGATTCTAGACGATAAAGTACCTGAGCGCAAATCGAGCTCGCCGCGCGGAGGAATTGGTGGGAGTCCTGTCTAATATACTGTTGAGAGTGGGAGAGAGAGTACACTACATGTACTGTTATGTCACGCCTCGGTAAAGTCAAATTTCATGCCCATGGAAATAGGATTAGCCTTAAAAGGTGGTCAAGATAGCTTTTTAGGAAACGGACGAGAAATAAGTAAGCGGGATCGGATGAGTACTAATTTTGTTATAAAAATAAATAAAAATAGGCTAAACTTCAAAATGATAATTAACAGTAATTTAATTATTAAAATGTATATATCAAATTTTTTAATCAAATACATACTTTGGGTCCGAGCTTGTGAACACATTATTTGAGTTATATAAAAAATATATATATATATTCATCCGTCATTTGAAAAGTGTATATAAATCATAAATAAGTTTCTTTTGATTTTATTGTCACAAACCGATAATAATAGCTTATTCACTTATTTGAAAGCGAAGATGATCCTATCAAATCATGACAACTGTAATTTTCATACTGCATTTTTTATTTTTCGTTTTGTGTAAGCTGTTTAAAAAGTTTATATTCAACGCAAATAATTTTAAATTTAAATGCTTGAACACTTTTCTCAAATGGAGCATAATACAATTAATTATTTTCTTTTTCTACCTAAATAAAAATTGACTTCACCATTGTTTTTTATATAACATGCGTAACTTTCGAATATATGTTGTTTATGTTCTAATAAGGGGTACTTTTTTTTTAAGGCGATCTCAATTTTGACGATACATTTCTAACCATTACCAATAACGATATTATTACTTGGTTCACGATCATCTTCATCAATCATCATTATTGTTCCTTACCCACAAAATAATTTATTGTTGCCGCTGAGATGATTATATAGTGAATTATATTTCATAAGTTTCATTATTAATGTCCCATTTTTATAAATGACCCAACCTTTTATACTTTTATAACACAACTTTACACTTTTACACTTTCTTAATTTCCATGCTCAATCAACAAATCTCAATAAGACATAAAAAATGGGACGGATAGAGTATATTACACCACCTACTCACTATATACTTTTATCTAATTTACTAACATATGCGACATGTTCTCCCTCCGTTCCGCCTCAACTTGTTTTGTATTCATTTTCGGGTAGTTCCACCCGACTTGTCTTGTTTCCTAAAAAAGAAAATAATTTATACACAAACTCCCACTTTCAACACACAATCACCTACTCTTCTACACATAACCACCCACTTACCAAAATATCTGTACCGAAACCAACCAAGACAAATCGGTTGGGACGGAGGGAGTACTAATTACTCACTACAAACACCACATTTTATACACTCTCTCTCCCAAAGTCTTTTTTTTTCTTCTCATAATTTTGTTTGGATCCGAACTCATAAATTTTTTATTCTCAATTTTTTGAAAACTTTAGATTTTTTTCTGAAATTATAATATGAAAAAATAATAATAATAAACAAATCACCTCAATTATACCTTAATATAATTTGAATGAATTCTCACATTCAAAACATCCATTACTAAAAAATTGTGCTCATTTCTTAATATAATTAAAATTTATAAAATAAATATATAAATAAAACTCTTAGTATCCGTTTTGGAAAAAAAAATTAAATAATGGAAGGGGGTATTAAAGCAATCTCGCAAAAATTCAAGAACGTAATTTTACAATTATTTTTAAAAAAATTATTTATTTTTTATAAATACTGAAAATAAAAGAGAGATTATACATTCTATTAAAATAATTTTGCATTAAATCTCACAAAATAAAAAGAATATGACTCATGTTATTATTATTTAAAACATTATAATATTTGTAAAATAATCATAAATTATAAAAAATTATGGTATATACCAATTGAGGCATAAACACCTGGTTATCTATACATTAGCAAATGCCAAACATATTTTTAAAGAAATCAATTATACGCATAGCCAATCATCCTATATCATACTTCCTCCGTCTTAATAAAAAGACTTGTATTATGTTTCGTGCTGTCTTATTATTGTTGTCTTAAATTTAAAAAAGAAAAGAATTTTATGACCATTTATTAACTATCCAAAAATCAATCAATATACATCATACAATATCATTTTAATACATCTTTATCAACTTTTTTAGTTACGTGCCCAAAACAAATAAACCATCTTTAATGGGAGTATTTATTACTACTACTATTGTCATATGTACGAATTACGATCCCTAAAAACCATACATTGGGTTGGGCTAGACTAGACTTCAAATTAGACACGGTCTGCTTTTTTATTGAATTTACAAATTGATCCTTTTGGGCCTGCCTCTCTTTCTAGGGTCTACCCCAGGCTCGATGTTCGTGCAAGATAAATGGCGGGAAAAGGGGAGAACGTAGATAGTTGAAGTGAGGTGGTAAGCTAGGGTTAAGGCAGATGAAAATCGACAACTCCGATTAATCAACCTGCATATTCCTAATGCCGAAGTATAGTATTAGGGGTATCGATGTCGATTTTCCTTACGAGGCGTACGATTGTCAGCTTGTTTACATGGAAAAAGTCATCCAATCTATTCAAGAAGTATGGAAGATTCTACATTTCGGTTTGCTGTAATCTTATTTAACGTTTTATAGTGGATATGCTGCTTGATAGTGAAGAGGATTCACTTCAATAATCTCCGTTTTTTTAATTTTGTTTGAAGTAGAAAAATTGCAACGTACAATAACTCGATCTAATTAACGCATCACTAGGGTTGGGGTGTTTTGAATTGACTTGGGAATATCTGGAAAGGTTTGATGATTGGTAGATTTTGTGCAATATCATATGTTCATGTGAGGTAAAATCACACTTCAAACCTTATTCTATTACAAAGAGGAAGTGCCATTTTTAATTATTCATTTACTTTAATTTGTGAAAATTGCTTCTTGCCCAATTTGGTTCGGGGAAAAAATGTTTCTTGACAATCTCTCAGTTGTTTTCTTTTAACAATTTGCTCAGTTACATTGCAATTTGATTACTTACCAGCCCTTACAGTTTTAGATGAGATATCAGCCATTCCTTGACCCTTTTGTAGAACGAGGTACGGCGGAAAATGTTTGGAAGGATCTGATTCCTTTGCAGAATGACGGTCTTTATGACTATCCTTTCATATTCCTCGATTATTATGTCGCCTAGGTGTTTCTTAAGCGTAGCTCACATGTTACTTCTGCAGTCTATTTACTGGTCGATGGTACCATAGTCACTTGCTTCATGATATCTTAAAGTATACACCTTTTTGTTATGTAATACGGCCAATAATATCGGGCAAGCTTGACTGACAATTCCATTTACCAGTAAATTCAATTCAGTTTCATTTTCTACATTGGCAGAAAAGTAATGCGTTATTGGAGAGTCCAACTGGAACAGGGAAGACATTATGCCTTCTATGCGCTACATTAGCTTGGAGGAGAAGTTTCGGTGAATTCTTGAGAGGTCGGAGTGAAAGAAGTAACACCAGAGGAAGTCAATCTTTAGATGAAGATCTGCCACAATCCCAGTCTTCTCCTTTTCCCACAATAATTTACACATCACGCACCCACAGCCAGATTAAGCAAGTGATCAAAGAGTTGAAGAGGTCCAACTACAGGTCAGGTCTGTTCTATTGCTTCTGCTCCAACTACAATATCTTTTGTTTTTGGTCCTTGATGGCTAGAAGCACTTGCAAGGCTTGTCCTTAGAAAGTCACTCTACGAACAAATTTGGTTTCAATGAATTTTTCATACGATTTCTAATAACCTTTGGAAGCTATTAATTATCTGCGTACTCAATGAATGGCTGAATATAGTAACATAGTAAAGTTTGGAGGTGCTTCTTTTTCTTATCAAATATAATTCACTGGATCAAGAATATCCACAATCTCGAATCTGAGCTATAATGAGCTTGTAGTGTCTAATAAACATACTGTCCTCATATATTTTCTTGGGATAAAACAAAACTCTCTTTGTGGAATGGCGAATGCATTTCATATAAGTATGTGGGTATTTGCACAATATATTGTAGATTAACTTACTGACATATTATTCAGGCCCAAAATGGTGGTATTAGGATCCCGAGAGCAATTGTGCATTCATGAGAAAGTAAGTGTACTTCATGGAAAGGCACAAACAAATGCTTGCCGTGCCCTATGCAAGAAGCGCAACAAACAGTTTTGTGCTAATTTTTCACGTGTTGCAGGTATGCATTTTGCGTAGTTCAAATACATACATGACTGTCATCATATGAACCTGGTGTTTAAGTTTTATAGATCATCAGTATCCTCATCTGTTTGCTGTATTGCCGAATAGTAAGCTTGGTTTGTGTCTCTTGGAAGACATTGTTCCAACTATCTCAAGATTAATAATTTTTGTAGTTCATATATATGAGCTTGGTTATTAGGCAAGTAAGCTGTTAGACTTATCTTATGCGTTAGTAATATCCGGTACTAAGATATGCCAGTAAATGCTAAAAAAAACAGACAAGGTGGTAAATTGGTAACTACTTATTTGTTACCTGCAGCTAAAGTTATGATAAGTTTATTATACATGTTTTATTAACCAACTGCTATTCGTTCCATTCTACCTTATTCCTTTCTTCTCTAATTCAGAATTTGTGAAGAAGAATCCTGGTATTGGAGATGATCCAATTGACATAGAGGACTTGGTCAATCTTGGAAAAAGCTCAGGATCGTAGGTTTATGGTTCTAGTTTTAATTGTTATCTATACCAGAAAGTAGATCGAGTTGAAGTTAACATTTATTATTCTAAATTTTAGGTGCCCTTATTATCTATCACGTGAGCTCCACAAGGATGTTGACATCTTATTTGCACCTTACAACTATCTTATTGATCCTGGAAATAGAAAATCTCTGAAAATCGACTGGAACAAGTGCGTACTGATTTTTGATGAAGCTCACAACTTGGTACGTATGAGCCCCTAGCCTCCTACCATTTTGGAGCGCCATATCTTCCTGTATCTTTTTATATTATATTTATCTATATGCTAAGTTCCATTAGGGTAGGTAGATTAGGTGTTAAAGGCTTGGAATTTGTACTAACAAATACTTTGAACTTGGTCGGGAACATTTGACTATGATTGACTTCAAATCCTTGCCTTTTCTGCATTGATCTAGTTTTGATTAACCAAACTCATACAGGCATGTATTCATTTCAAGTCCCACTCCAGACCCTCTCGCTATCCTTTTACTTGAAAGCAACATTTTTTGGAGATTGCAATGGATAATATACATTTAAATCAGACGGTTATGTGAACAGTCACTGTCTTACAAGGTTCACTGCTGACCTTTTCTTTTCCAATGCAGGAAAGCTTATGTGCTGATGCTGCCTCATTTGACCTGCCATCAGGTCTTCTGACAGCTTGCATATCAGAAGCAAAAACCTGCATTGATATTTCTGTTTCTAGGAGGGATGCTTCTAATGATCAATCTTGTAATCCAGATAGTTTTGCTATTCTCAGAGGTATAGCAAGGCTTTTGCCTAATGTTTTCTTTACCAATAATAGTTGAATATAGAATATGCGATTCTCATAATCCTAATCACCACTACTATTTTCCCATCTGAATTTCATTTTCGGCTACCATGATGTGATGGAATTTTATACTCTATGGGTCTGATTTGTTATTCTTGATGATTCCTTTTCAATTTTTATTCTATTTTTCGATGTTCCTAGCATGTTATTCCCATTTCTTGGTTCATTATATTTAATTATGGTGTTCCCTCAGCACTTCTTTTAAAGCTGGAGAAGAAAATAGCTGAGGTGCCAATTGAATCCAAGGAGTTAGGTTTTACGAAGGATGGGCCTTACATTTATGAGCTACTATCTGAACTAAATATCAACCAGAAAACAGCCGACATGCTCATGGGTATCATTGAAAAAGCATGTGAGCTTCTTGAAGAAGGTACCGGCAGTGGTTACCTACCGCTGACTTTCAAGATCTTTCTTTACATTTCTAAGTTTCAAACTTATAGCTTTGTGACTATATTCTCTTAAAAGAGTTTCGAGTGGGCTTTCATGTGAATTCAGTCAGTCATATTCAAATTTTCTGGTGTTACTTTGAATAGTAGTGGAAGTCGGCCATATTTGCAATCTTAGGTTGAGGTGTTCTCTTAATTTGTTAATATTCAGTGTCAGCACAATCCATGATATCTTTGATCCTGCATTTTCTGAAATACTTCTTCACAAGTATTAGGTTTTCTAACTTAAGAATCTAGTAAAAAAACATCTTATTAATAATTCGTTTTTGAAAATATGCATTTGAAGATTAGAACAAATATGTGCAAACTTAACCAAGCATAACCAACTTGTTGAATATATGCAAACAACCAAGCATCATCAGATAGATGCATGCATATTCTCTCTTGCTATACCCTCTTTCTGTAAATAAGACATGATATATGCTCTAAACTGTTGAATTGAGCTCTAACTGTAATTCTGTCATTGATATTTAAGTTCCCATTTTCTGACTTTTCCCTCAGATGCAAACGTCACTGCTAGTGGAGGATCACATAAAGCAAATGGAACAGTTTGCAGGCTTGAAAGCTTGGGTGATATTCTTGGACAGATTTTCAAGGATAACAGTACTGCTCATTCCCAGTACTATCGTGTAAGTTATTAGTTGATTTATGTGTTTATTTTGAGTCAGCTAAGAGGTTGTGTTTTTCTTCATGTTGTCTTCTCAAGACATTGTCTCTATTGTTATTGATTTCTTTGGTATTTGACAGGTTCACATCCAGGAAGTTGAAGCTAGTCATAATGATGCCTTTAAAGGTAGTCCATGGATTTCCTCTCTGCGTAAAAGATGGAGATCATTTTAGAGCATTATAATTCTCACATATCTTATTCTCTAGTTTGTTGGGGTTCATGTGAGAGAGCCATGCACTTTCGAAAGGAAATGTGCAAGTAACTGTGAGTGTATATGTTGTCATCTCTCTGCCAGATTGTACATCTTATGATACTTAAAACAAGTCCTCATCAGGGGTTTCTTGTTTTTCTAAATTAAAAAAGGGCACAAAAGATGAAAGTAGGACTGTAGGTGGTTGTTCATCCTGTAGAATTTATTCGAAAGTATACCTTTGGCTCTTTCATTTGCAAATATGTGCAGTATCATTACTTGCTCATGAATCTCCCCAACATTGATGATTAGGGAAAACTTCTAGAACTCTGAGTTGGTGGTGCTTCAATCCTGGAATTGCCATGGAAGAATTCTCCAGGCTTGGTGTTAGATCTATCATTTTGACATCTGGAACATTATCACCAATGGAATCATTTGCCCATGAATTGAAGTTGTGAGTGGTTAACAATCAATGGAGTTATTTCATAATCATGTTGACGATTATTTTCCAAGAGATAAATATTAATAGGTGTTTGCTGTTGTAGAGAATTCCCTATCCGTTTGGAAAACCCTCATGTTATATCAGGAAATCAGATATGGGCTGGGGTAACACCGGTTGGGCCATCTGGTTATTCTTTCAATTCTTCTTATCGCAGTCGTGGTTCGATAGAGTACAAGGTGGAGTTGGGCAACGCCATAGGTATGATTGTTTACATAAATACTCCAATCTTATTGCCACATATGTCTAGTTGTTAGATAATATGTCGCAAACAACTCTTTAGTCTTTTCTGTTGTCAAAGCTGAGTTTTAAATACCTCTATATAGTCACTGATTTGGGATTTTTGCATCAGTCAACTTTGCTCGAATTGTACCAGATGGGCTGCTGGTATTTTTCCCATCATACTACCTTTTAGAGCAATGCATCAGTTGCTGGAAAACTGTGGTAAACTATCTCATGTCAAGGTGGTCATTTTGTATTTCTATTTGCTAAAAATATTCTTATATACAGGATCAACAAAATTTATCCAATTCAACAACAATTTGGGAAAGAATATGCAAGCATAAGTTACCCGTTGTGGAACCTAGGCAGTCATCACTTTTTCCTTTAGCAATTGAAGTAAGAAGCCTCAATGCAGAATTATTTGTTTGTGGCTTTGCTAAGTTAAACTCCCTTCCTAGGATTTATAGTTGGCTTCTTTCATCTTTGTCAGGATTACATGACAAAGTTAACAGAAACTACCTCTTCGGGTGCTGTTTTTTTTGCAGTGTGCCGTGGCAAGGTATGTATATATCACTATCTGTACAGCTGAAAGTTTTCTCGATCCTGTCACGTTTGAATGCTGAAAGTTTTCTCCAATTGCTAATCACTGAGTCCTTCTCTATCCTGTTCATAGGTAAGTGAAGGATTAGATTTTGCTGACCAAGCTGGCAGAGCTGTGGTCATGACTGGGTTGCCGTTTTCTACGTTGACTGATCCTAAGGTTTGTCTTAAATCTTGTTTTGCTTTGTAGCTATACAGTGTTAAAACCTCAAGACATTCCCTTGATATTACCAAGTGGTAGGCATCTGAATGTGCCTCAAAAAGCAACTTCCATGACTTGAGCAACCATTCTGATATCTCTTAATCAAGACTGTAGGGAGTTGGTTTAGGATCAGTCTCTGATATTTTTTATGTAACTTCGGAAATTGCATTAGCAGATATCCAAGAATGAAGTGAAAGCATTTTCTGCTTTCCATCTTCATTAGGTGCCCTTTTAGTCTCCGCAAAATAGTTTTGGTGCCTAGTAGCTCCGAATCCCTATTGTAAATACATACTCCCTCCGTCCCGTTATTTGTGGCTCAATTGATTTCGACACGGGAATTAAGATAGTAGATGATAAAGTATGAGAGAGAGTAGATGATAAAGTATGAGAGAGAAAATGAGTAAAATAATAAGAGAGTATGAGAGAAATGATAATAAAGTAGGAGAGAGAATGTAATAAAGTAGGAGAGAGAAGATGATTTTTTTACCAAATTAGGAAAGTGGCCACAAATAACGGGACACCCCTTTCGGGAAAGTGAGCCACAAATAGCGGGACAGAAGGAGTATATATTTGTAGAGTATGTCAAAATACCTTCCATTTATGTTTACTTATCTGATTTATTTATAATGCTTTCTTTAAATCTGTTGAGAATTTTTCTATGTTAATTTCTCGTGGCAGGTACGCCTGAAACGCGAATACTTGGATCATCAGGCATCACGAAAATCCATAAATAAGGTAGAATTCATCCTAACAAAGTGGTGTATTACTGTTCTATTACTCAGAAATATCTTCTACGAGTAAATATCAAGATATGGCTCATATGACACTGTCAATTCACAGGGTCTAACAGGAGAAGAGTGGTATTCTCAACAAGCTTCACGGGCTGTAAATCAGGCCATCGGCCGTGTCATCCGTCATCAGCATGATTATGGAGCAATTATATTTTGTGATGAGAGGTGTTTTTTTCATTGCATACTAGATCTGAAACATCTTTCGAAAGCTGGTTATATGTTTGACATTTTTCTGTTTCAACATAAGTGATATGTTGTAATTAGATGAACTAATTTATTTATTTTGGTTGATCTTCCTTAAAACTAGGTAGCCCATCATTAGTTGCATGTTTTATGCTTAAGTTACCGTGAAAAGCTAATAATCTATTCACATGTTCACATTGCAATTCGAGTTCGTTGCAGCCGTTGCTTTCATAACTAGTTAGGTGGTCTAGGACCATGTTAGCAGCACATGCTGAAATCGAGTGTTCATCACCATGTTCTGTTGTAGCCGCAATCTATATATTTTCTGGATATATTGCTCAGTTATACTATATGTTAGTTAACATGTCCCCATATACTTCTCTTTGTTGAAAATAGGTTTGCACATTCTAATCGCCAGGCTCAAATATCATCGTGGATAAGACCCCATGTCAAAGTGCGGTTTGTCTGCTATTCTTCACTGTCCATTTTTTTCCTAGTTAATGGTTTTATTATTTGTCTCTGTTGTATTTGCAGTGTTACTCCAAATTTGGTGATATAGTTTACACATTAACTCGATTTTTTCGCGATGGTCAGAAATATCTCGCTCCAACACTTGAGATTGCACTTAATGAGGATAAAGGTAAATTTTTTCTTATGTTTGCGAATTTTGTTTTAAGTGTCTTTAATTCTCTTGTGTGTGTGTTCCCATGTCTTACATTAGAAAATATCAAGTTCTTGTCTGTCTGAAATACTTGATCAGGTTAGCATTGTTTTACATTCTTGTTACATGGTTAACGATTTTTGCTGGAAATGCGAAGATCTAGCATTTTACATTTACTCTCCTACACGGTAGAAAATCTCTACAGCCTAAGCAATTTCATGAAGGTAGCCAGAAATTTTGGCGTATGGGTGTTACTAATTAGTAATTAGTTCTAAACTATTACTGTAAGGTTTTTAGCAACTCAAGTACGATAAAAGCGGTACCACATGGATGGAGTAGCTAATAAGGTTTTCTGCTCTTTGGTCTTCCCTATTTATTTTCACTTCTTTTAATAATATTTATCCGAATAGAAACATGGGGAAACTCTACAGCGAACCACTCTAAGCTTTAAGCTGCTCGTGCTCTAACAAAATTTCTAGTTCTGCTGTGATCCTGAACCTGTCATTTCTGTGGCATAGGGGCCATATAATTTCTTTTTAGTGTGTAACAATTGATGGTTATCTTAACACAAGTTTCATGGGAATTCCTAGAGGCATTACAAAATAAAAGTTGGATAAAATAAAGTTGAAATCTGAGCTTCCATTCTAATCTACGCTATATTTGAACCGAGCTATATCTAGAATTCGAATTATATAGCATCAGGATGCATACGGAATTGTTTCTATCAGAGTTATATCCTAACACTTTTCCTAGGAATTTTGTAATATTTATTTTTTTAGTATGAATTTAATTGTCATACATATGTCAATGCAGAAAGTGCAGGAGTTTCACAATGTTTCCAGCCCCTTGACAAGATTCACCTTAGTAAGCCCCAGGTAATCTCAATTTCCCACTTTGGATTGCTTTTTATTGTATTAAGCAATATTGTTTCTCATTAAAAATATGAAAAACCAGAAGCCGGAAGTGGATCCGACTAGCTCCTTGGACTCGGTATTCACTACTGAACAAGTTAAACGAGGCAGTATGAGAGAAATCCTTCCTGCCAACCGCTCATCTCTGGCATCAGACACACTCCTTCAAGGTTCAATGTCGAGGTGTTTAAGAGATCTGACCCGCACGGAGTCTTCAAGCATTGGTGGGAGAAACATACAAGATTACAGTGAAAAATCTATTGACCTAGTTGCATCTAGTAGTAGTGTATTGAAAAGACGTAAATTGCTTATCTCGGGGCCTGATCTTTCAAAGCATGGAGTCTGCAGCCAAAATCCTCTAGACAAAGAAGTGTCAGTTGGTGATGAAATTATTAGAGAAGAGAAAACCGTCGAACTCAACATTGTGAAGCAAGAGGACGGCGTAGCTGAGACTGTATCGAAGAATAGCAACGAGACAAAGGGTTCGGCTTTTCTCATCCAGGTGAAGTTTTCTTCAATTGCATTTGGAATTCGACTCTTGCTTGAAAATACGTCATGCTAATAAGTAGTAAATCAACCCCCTCGTAATCTTGCTAGTGTTTCACATGACTTTGAAGCGATGTTACTATATGCAGTTTTTGACACACATAGGATCTTTTAAGTCTATTACTCCGGACCGACAACATGTTGCTTGATTGATATTTCCCGCTCCTGCCTGATTGGTTGGTCTAGTGTTTTATTCGCAGATTTAAAACTATTACTCCGGTATGGTAGATTATGATTGCAGCCCCCTTTTGATGAGAGTAATACTTTGTTGGTCTAAGAACCATCTGGGAAAGAAGTAGTGTGTAAACAATTTGTAATTTGCAGGTTCAAGAAAAGCTTACCAATCCAGAGTATAAAGAATTTGTAGGTCTTATGAAAGCACTCAAGTCTAAAGCAATGAACATAAGCCATGTTCTTCAATCAATTGCAAGACTATTTTCCCTTCCTGATAGGCGCTCTCTTCTTCACAGGTACCAATTTATTTGTTAAATTTCTTTTATCAATTCATATTTCATGGTTCCTGAAAAAAGTTCGTATATCCCGTAATTATTGCATACTCTAATTGTGCTTTCTTTTTATTTTTTCCGACAGTTTCAAGGACTATGTTCCCGCGAAATACCATTCTATGTACGAGCATTGCATACGCACTAATCGCGATGCAGCTGGTGTTTAAATGAGTTACCTCTCCCGCGTGGAGGCCACCACACTCCTAAACTTCGTAAAAATACTAAATCTTTTGTAAGTATTTTTTGGAAATTTTAAATTTTTGTATCCCCGAATTATAATTTCTGAATCAATGGACAAGAAATTTTGGTATTATTTGTTATTTGAGTTTTGGGTACACTCTGCAACGGCAATTAAAAACTGTGGCATAATTATTTATTACAAGCTGTTGTCTCATTAAAAAACTTTCTTTTATGCCAACTAACAGACCTACTGTAATTATTTGCAATTTAAGTTGACAAATTTTAATTGCAAATGCTCTAAATTGCAGCATGTTCAACATTAAGCATTGAAGGGCAAGGGCGTGGGCGTGGGCGTGGGGGACGACACAATCTTGTAATAAATTTGCTTTATTTAGGGTGGTTAAATCTGGTTGTAAGGGAGTTTCAAACTTCAATTTCTCAACTGTTTAGGATAATTCTTGTAATAATTATTTATTTTTGTTTAGTAAAGAGAAAAAAATGATTTTATTATGGTAAATGTGGTTACTTCTGTTTTTTATTCTTTAATGTGATCGCGTTTTATTTTCGAATATAAATCGTACTCTATCCTTTTCTGATGGTATGAATATATGCGTTTAATGCTTAATTACTATTCTACTGGTAATTGGTAAAATATGAGACATAAAACGGATTTATGAAGACACCGTCTTTCATATGATAAAATATACAATACATTTTTAAAAATTACAGAGCAGAATGACGAAAGAACAGCATACAGAAGTTACATTATAGAAATCAAAATTAATTTTTCTCTATTTTCAAAAGGGAATAGTATGACATTGTGTACAAATACAATCATATAAATATATATTGCATTTTTGTGAAAAAGGATTTAAGACTGAACAAATGAATAAATAAAGAAAATAAAAGGAAAATATAATTTTGATCAGGTTACATGCATGCAATTAGCTAATCACAATACATCTCCCTTCAATTAGGCTTACTACTCCAAGCTCCGTCACGCAGCGCTGCCGGAACCGCCGGAGAGTTGACAGAGCTCCTCCGCAGCGATGACATCAACGAAGGCTTGCAATATATACGTATAAGATTTCTTACTGTTGTAATCCAAATAACAAAACAACAGCTCTTCTAGAAACTTCCAATCCACCTTCCCCTTATGCTCCAGCCGCATCTCCACCATCTCCTGCATCGACTGTCGGAAATCGTCGTACGGACTCGGCGAGTACGTCAGCAGCGCCACGAAATCTTCCTCCGCCAAAGAATCGCCGGCCGCAGCATCCGTATTCTCCGACGCCAACGAAGTACTCGCCGTCGACGAATCGTTCGCGGCGGAGGCGAACGAGGAGGAGGAGAACGGCCCGTCCGTAATCCGCGAGCTGGACGAGCCGGACTCAACGAAGAACCGCGCCGATCGGCAGAGATTCTCCGGCGGAGGATGGAGAAGCCGCGGCGAGTCGAGCAGAAACGGCGCCGTTTTCTTCCTCGAGATTCCTTCTCCGCACTCCTCCTGGTAGAGCATAACGAATCTATCCATATCCGTTAAGCCGTCATTTTGCTTCGCGTCGTGTTTGCTACCGCCCAAGGGGAGTTGGTTTTGTTTGTTGGAAATTTTGAGTTTTGAGAGACATTCTTGAAGTGATTTTTGAATTTGATTTGGCATTTTTTTTGACAAATAATAATGTAAAACTATATGACTAATAAACAGTTTGGCAAGTACAGAGTCCTCATATTTATAGTAAGAAAAATTAAAAAGAAAAAAGAAATTGTAATATTCATTAAATCTTGGGGATGGTAAGTAATATAATTAGAATATCTACTATATTGTTTGAGGATTTGAGATAATTTATGATGGTAGCTGCAATTTTATTAGGTCAATAAAGAGCATTATTATTATTATTTCCACTACATAAATTAAAGTTCAATTTTATGATGACTGGCAGCAATAATTAGACACCTTTTTTCTTGTTTTGTCCTTTCATTTAATAAAAATCGTTTTTCTATTAAATGATTTCAATGGCCGTTTTTGACCTACGTACTAAATCACTTTATTTAGTTGAGATATAGTTATAGTAATTAACTAGTACTTCACTCGCACGAAGAATATTTTTATTTTATTAGGATTACTATTATTATATTTTTATTTTATTAGGATTACTATTATTTAATGATATGTAAATGTTAGTTAATCTTTGTCTTTCAGGTTTTAGATGATCAACATCTGTTCATATGGCATAATATTTGTGTAATTGAATAGCATACATGTTTCAAAATTTGGGCAATTGTCATTAAACTTATTTTGTGATTCATATATTTTGATAATTGTCAATCTCATGAATGAGAGTTATTTTCTATAAATTTTCATAGACTTATTTATAGACAACATTTCTCGTGGATGTTGAGTCAACAATTTCATCACCACATACCACGATCTTCAATCCAACTCGATTTGTAACACGCGATGTCGCCACATACAACTGACCATGAGTAAACACAGGTTTCTTCAATAACAAACTAATACAGTTTAATGATTGTCTTTGACTTTTATTAATAGTCATTGCGTATGAGACAATAACCGGAAACTACCGTCTTTGAAATTTGAAAGGCAATCTTGAATCAAATGGTGTGAGTGAAATTCTTGGAATAAATATTTTTTTTATCTAATTTAATACTAACATATTGATTTAAAATTTATATTTTATGTATGCTATTTTTACAATTAAAACACATATATAATTAACTATAAATACCATATAAGAGAAGAAATATCAAACTAACCATCAATTTTTGATGTGTTGTATTTCTGAGCCACAATTACAACATCTTGCAAATCAATTTCTAGGGAATCATCTCTCATACATTCAATTTACTTGATCTTCATTAATTATTATTTATTTTTTTTGGAAATCATCCTAATTAAAATTCATTGGCATTTAAATCACACTATATTAACGTAATTTATGAGAGACCAAATTTAGTTTTATTAACGTGATTTTGGAAAGCATCTAATTGAAATTCATTGGCATTAAAATCACACTATATTAAAAGAAATAATGAGAAATTTTATATTATATTATATCTCAAAATATCTCAATAGATTTAAAATAACCAAGTAATAAACATAAAATTGATAAATCTACCCCTCATTTAATGAAATTCTCAATTGAATCCAATTGAATTGAGATTTGAAATTGAACAATTGCAATTGAAACATTCGCTTTTTATATATAAGACTAGAATGACACCCGTGCTACGCACGAAAAATGTTACAATTTCATGATGAAGTAACATTAATATTTTTAATTTATAGATATATTATATAATACATATTAAACCCCAACTACTAAATCTAACATAAAATAATAATTCAGTTTCATGACATATGTTAATTTATCCCCTTGAAGTTGTTCAAAGTTGTGTTCAATTTCATTGTTTATATTACTCTATCTCCTGCTATCCTAATTGCTGAAGATATGTCTACATTATGAATTGATGATGAAAGTTACAAATAAAACATACAAGTATGCACCAAAGGGCTTGATATCACAGTTTAAGAATATATTTATGCATAATACATAGTTGTATACTTCAAAAATATAATTCCAATTTTCTTAAAATATTATTAATATGATCATAGTAATAAATAATATTATATTCTCCTATTTCAATTTCTTGAGCTTGTTCATAGATAGAACTACACTATGCACAGTTCAAAGTCGTACCACTCACTTGAAGCGAATTTCTTTTTCACCACACCGCCGTAGTCTAATTTCCCATTCACATGTATTTTCTTTTATATATTCTCAATGTAACTTATCAATATCTAATATGAATGTGAGCATCACCAACATCAAATATCACTTAGCAACCAATTGGATGTCAGCAAATTACCTTCACAAATGAAAAAAAAGTTGATGCAATCAGTAACAGTTCCCAAATTAATGAATACAAAGTCTATAACACTATATTACTTGCCCATCATTGATGCATTCCCTCCTATTAAGATCTAATCTTTTATATGTCCCTCATAGATGCACCCCGACAGGAGAAAGAAAGTTGGTTTGTGACCATATGTATACCTAAACATTCCTACTATAAATGCTTAAATTTCTCTTGTATTAAATCTTAATAGTGTATAATTACATCTAATTAAGCTACAAATGTGATAGACTGATAGCTAAATTACACAATCAAAGATGAATATTAACTCTCATTAACAACTATGATCACTTTTTCTATTTACCAAATTAATTAGTTGAGGAAAAAAAAGGCTATTTACCTTGAGAATTATAAATATTTATTACCTTGGTAAATATATATTTTCCTACTAATATTATTTTTTCTAATTACCAAATCAATTATTGAGAAAAGAAAGCTATTTAAGTTGAAAATTATAAATATTTATTATCTTGGTAAATATTAATTTTTTTATTGTATTTAGTTTTATATTATAATACAAATCAAATTATGAGATGCATATCCAAGTTAACATTGATTAAATTTTAGAGTATATGGTAAATAAGTTAACATTGATTAAATTTTAGAGTATATGGTAAATATAGGGCACTAATTGAGGCTACATTTTAATAGTGTATAAAAATTAATGAGTATATTAATTTTCCTAATTTTTTATAATATATTATAAATGAATGAATTTCTAAAATAAAAATTAATTATAAATAAAAATATGTGTTATTTTGATAAGTTGTGGATTGATCAAATTTATTTATTGAATATCAATATTGATGGATTTTTAAATAATGTTATAACTGATCGTGTAAGAGTCACAGGATTATATTGAAATATATAAAATAGATAAATACCTTCAACAGAGACACGTTTCTTTGAATATCTCTTTCTAGCATCTTTTAATTTTCCGAGTTTATTCATGAACTATGTATTCCTGCAAATTTGATCAATGAGGTGTTATAACGTGATTTACATGATTATAGAAATTCAATAACGTGAACTGTAAGAAATGAATATGGTTGCAATCGTCCAACCAATAAGTTTTTGAGTAAGAAATATCATTTTTAATTGATTATGAGGCTTGATATTCTTGATTAATTATTATCTATAATTAAGCCTTTTTTAACATCATTATGCGTAAATTGAGGAACATATATTACGAAGAGTTAATACACTGTTTCTTGATTTTCAGAATCTATTTCTCTCTCTCTCTAATTGATTCTGTCTTTACTTTCTTTCCTTTGAGAAAGACTAATAATCTTACGGAGTAATGAAGGTGGAGTTATAGTACTATTGTTACTTCAATTCTCTCATCTTGAAACATTTGAAACATACCTTTGCATCGTAAAAAACACACTCTATACTTGATACATCTTTTTTGTTGAATGAAGGGATCTCGTATGCACGGATCAGTCGAAGTTCCATCCCAAATGACTCATTGAATTCATCAAACTCCTCAATGATGGTCCAAATAGGAATTTTGTACTTTCAAGTTTTTTTTCTTTCAAATATGTGAGAATTTTGAAATGACGTGAAAAGATTTTAGACTATGACTTATTATATATGTGAGGGTAAATATATAAGATATAATATTATCTAATTTGTTCCTTAACATTATTAACATATAATAATTAACATTTTTTAACATAATTATGCGTAAATTGAGGAGCAGTTATTCAACATAAAACTTTTAAAAATTAATTAAAAATTAATAGATTTGAAATTGATTTATCTTATAAAGTTGTGCTTTGAATTTCTTTAATTATATTTTATAAAATATTAAATTTAGCATGATTGAGCGTAAATTGAGGGATATTTTCAAAATATTAATATTAACAATTAATGGGCGTAATTTGAGAATCATTCTAAAATTATTTCATGATAGAGCATAAATTGAGGACATAATATTATATATCTTATATATTTACCCCTCAATTTAATGAAATTTCAATTGAGTTCAATTGAATTGAAATTGAAATTGATTTGTAATTGAAATCATTCGGTTTTTATATATATAAGATTATACATTACTTATTTGCTCTAGTGTATCCCAAGCAGTACTACTTACCAGATTATAACGTGGATGGGTATTATATAAAGGTAAATCTTGTGTTATGAATTCTATTCATAAAATCAAAGAAGTCAATATTCTCACCATCTTTTTATCCTGATAGTTCATATCATGGTCCCGTTTGATAAAACAACTTAACTTGATGTTATAACATAAATACTTTATATTAATACATAAGCATTTAATTAGCGAAAAGATAAATAGAGTATAATTTAATAAATTGTTGTCAGAGAATTCAATATGAGAATCTATTTTTCATAAGTTGCTTTTGATTCATTTTTATAATCTATTCCTACCAGCTTATGAAAATAATAAGTTAGTTTTTCTGAAATCCTCTCAAACGCATAAGTAAAACACTTATTTTTTTTGGATATGCTGAAATAAGCAATTAATAAGCTCTTTCAAACGGAACGTAACTATTATTTATTTAACTACTAACTGGATATGAGATTAATAGAGAATATAATACAGCTGTCAAAATTTTTGAACCATCAGTCCATCACACAACTCTTTGATTTGAATACCACGTAATTATTTTTATGACTTTTAAGATTATAAATAATTACAAAATAAGTTAGTGGACATGTGTAGCCTATACTTCATGGATTGTTTTGACCGAAACTTCAATTGGCCCATGAGAATCGAATTGGTCGATTTAGTGGGTGTTTGCAATAGCTTAAACTTTTTTTAAGTGCTTAAATTAAAGAGAAGTTGGTAAAAGTGGCTTATTAGAGAATTTGAGGTGTGTTTGCAAAAACTGTTTAAAAGAAGAAAAAGTTGAAAATTAGTGTTTGCAAAATTTATACTGTAGTAACTTATTTTGAGATTTATAAGTAAGATGTCAAATCATAACTTATTCGAAATTACAAATATGCCATTAAGTTGGAGAAGTTGGTTAAAACCAACTTAACCAACTTCAACTTATTCAACTTAAATTTTGAAGAATTTAAGTTGTTGAAAACACTAAAAATCAACTTTTTCTAAAATTAAGTCATAAGTTCAAAATTTTAATTGTTTGCAAACACCCCTTAGACCCGACATTTAACATATCTATGGCAGAGTATTTATCCATATAATTTGGAGAGTGTTACTAAATAATGTATAAGACCTCTAGATTTAAAGAATGTTGATAAAACGAAACGCATCTTATTTTGAATTTATATTGGGCCTGTTCAGTGTTTATGGGCAATAATAAATTAGAAAACCCAACCTTGGATCAAATTAATGGTTTAGATCTCCTTTATTTTTTCCTATTTCCATTAACAACTTTGAAAACTTAATTAAACGAAAATACTACGTAAATGTTCTTGTTGTCTTTATGTACCCATTTTTAAAATACATGGACCAATATTTCTCTACAAACTTTTCTCCAATTTTTAATATTAAGTCATAATAAATACTCCACGTCGGGCTAATACGGTCTAAGTCCAACCTAACAATCGTTTCATGGCTAAGGTAATGGAATGGTTGAAAGTGCAACTTAGCTATCCATTGGCATGGGCGGAACTATCCCACAAATTAAACTATACTCATAAAAAATAATTTTTTATTTTTTATGTTGGAAGTTTTAAATTAATTTTTATACAATTGTTTCCTAAACATTACATGGGCGTGAAAGAAATCAGTTAGAACGGAATCAAATTGCTATTGACTTGAACTCGAGGAAGAAACAGAGATGGAGAGAGAGGCAAGGAGGAAGAAGATAAAATCGCGAGAAACGGATCGCATGGCGTTGATAACGGGCCGGATCCAGGCTTCCGAGCCGAATGTAGCAAAATCTTCTTCATTTTCTCATAATCGCGAAGACAATTTGCCTGAGCTCTCGAAGCACACGCGCTCCTCCTCAGAACCTGTGCCCGACGACGACGTCGCATCGTTTCCGGATCGTCCACACGGTGCGTTCCCTAAAATTCAGTTTCAATTCCTCAATTTGAGTTTTATCCCCTTTTCCGTATAATTAGTAATTCAGACTTCATAAGCTTGATTTATCAATTCATTTGATCGCGATCGGTATGCATGGTGAAAAAAGGTTGAATTTGGTGTTTTGCGACGAGAATTGCTGTCTTGGTACCGAACAATGCAACTTTGAAGGTTATGATTTTCATTCGTATATGCTTTATTGTAGTATGACATTTATGTGAACCTAAGTTATACCCTAACCAACGCGGACTTGTTTCTGTGTGAGAGAGAGAGGGGAGGGAGGGGGGGGGGGAGAGAGAGAGTTGCTGTAGGCAAAATGTAGGAAGCATGAATGTAATATCCGTGTATAATATTGGTGCATAAGTCTGAGTAATTGCAACCGCATAAGTAGGTTTGAGTTACCTAAATTCTGTAACCACATACTATAATTGCAACCTAATAGAAAAATCTAGCAGTCATGACTTGTGATGGTTAAGAATTAGAACAGAAAATGACGCAGCTAATGTTGTTCTTGCACATTATATGATTAGATTACACATGGTCATTTATATGCAGACTGCAGTAATGATAATGATGATGGTGATGGTCACCAACAGCTTCATGATCATCACAAATGACATTGACAGAATCACTCCAGTTTTATTTCTTTAATTCAAAGCCATTTACATGTGAGAGGATTGTAACTTAGATTGTTGATTTCAATGAAAATAGATGAATTGAGTTATTCTAGTTGATTACTATCTTGTCTACTGCATATTATCATTTTCCCTCTGTTTCTCTACTTGTTCTTAAAGGTGGAGATCAGTTGCCTGATACACTATTAAGGCAGGATAATGATGAGCATGCTTCCCAGACCAGAGGAGTATCAGCACTGGTCGTCACAAGGGCGTCCAACGCCTCACACACTGCAAATCATCTCAAGAAACCATTTGAGTATCATATCAATTCAATCACACCAAGAGACATAAATCTCAGCATTATATCCTCAGAGAACACGCGTTGTATCTGCTCTTTTGTGATAGCAATTCTTGTAGTTCTGTCTCAAGTTAAAGTAATAAAATCGAAGAGCCTCCTTGCCTATAGGCCTCTCTATGCAATCCTGCTGAGCGACCTGTTGATAGTGTCCGCAACAGTGGCACTTTTCTCGCAAAGGAAAGAGAATGAAAAAGAAGCGAAATTCAAGGGAGACGTTAATTGGGATGGAGCTGTTGTGCTTTTGGAATGGGGACTGATCCTGCATCAGGCCATCCGAAGCATATTCATAGATTGCAGTGTTTACTTGGTCATTGTTATATGTAGCCTTACCCTCATGCAGTGATTCTTGTTCCTGAAGATTCATTTCCTAGTCTTCTTCAAGTAAGTTAACTCTTTCCCTGCCATTGAAGTTGTACATAGTATATGAGTGTATGAATATATGTTGTCCCAACTTTGATAATGTCAGATTTTTTAAAACTGGATTCGTAATATATGCATGGTTGCAGTTATTGTTTTCATCTTTTTCTTTCTTCTGTTCGTAAATGAGGAAGAAACCAACCATGACTAGAATGATCATATCTAATTTTCACCAACTATAGTGCATAAATCTTGAAATTTGGTTTGGGGGCTGAGAATTTATAAAGTAAACACAATATAGTAGGATGCACGAGCTAAATACCTACAAGATGGTAACACTGGCTGGCAGGGGAAGGAGGCTGAACCCTTAGCCCCCCACACCACCAATTAGACACGTCTCCAAAACTTTTATCCATTGCTATGACAGGTCAATTCTTCATCTTTGCTGGTACTTTTGCTTTCTTGAAGCCCCAAAATGGAAGTTTTTTCTTGGTGAGTCACCTCACCAAACTCATTTATGATTTCATCCTGCAGATATGAATGCTAATTGCTAAAGGTGAAGGCACACACTGGTCCATGGTTAGTCAAATGCTAATTGTTTATTAATGCAGTACTATTTTCAGAATCTTTTTGCTACTGATATACATTATGAGGGTTTATCCCCCTTCTGTACTTGATGATTTGGTGGGAAGTTAAATGGATATATCATATAATATGACTTGTCAATTTGCTCTGACATATATATGTGCTGTGTATGTGTGTGAAATTTGCATTTTTGGTGAGCTCTACTTTCCCTCTTTACAGCACTAATGAATTAACTTTCAAAATTTCCTCCCATAGGATTGGCCAAGTGGTGCTGGAGTAACGGCTTAGGTCGAACAAGCACATTATGACTAGTATTTGTCGGTAGCTAGTAAAAAACTTGTAGTATTTTCTGATTGCAAAGTTTTAGCATGTTGTAAGATGATTGTCACATCATTTTCATTGGATGATAATTTCAAGAGAAGTGCTAATTTGTTGAGCATTGAATCCTACAGCCAATTCTCTTGCTTTCTGACAGTGATACACAACAGTATTTGGTAGACACGGATGGATCAAGAATTTCGGGACCTAAGTCTAGAAATTATCTTTTTTTCAACCCTCATAAATCTGTCTATTTTTTTCCAGATTCATACTCACAAGGCAGGTGAAAGTAATGAAGAGAGGCAAACTCTATAACCACTCTACCCCTCCTTGCTTAAGTGATTGATATTCTTAGACTAGGCTAGCTAGTAAAATTTGAGAAAAGACACCTTACTTCAAGGTGAGGATTTGTTACTTTATGTCGAAATTCGTCGCTCTGCAAATCATACAGAAGAGATAGTATCATAGAGGTTATATAGGATTATTAGGATATAGAGATTAATCCAAAACTAGTTGTATAGTGTGGTGCCCCAACAAGAACGTTGGCCGACCTAATATCATAGTTGTTACTTGTGAGCCCTCCATTCATTGCAAGTTTAACTCTAAGCTACAAACTTCTCTCCAAACAGAATATAAAGAATAGTGTTATCATAATTAGAGCACGATTCAAAGATGGGATTTTATTGAAGTGACATCATTAACGAATTTCATGATAATTGCATAATTTTTAATTCATCCTCATCCACAAGAAATAAGATATCCAATTTTTATTTTTAGGTAAAAATAAGACACTCCATGAGTAGATGGGTTCAATTCCGACACGCTATGTGTGTCTGTCACATTAGGGTGGTTTAACTATCTTGTGTGGTTTACAAGCTATTGCACAGGAGCGAGGTTTACCCTGTGCGCACTAAAGGTAGCTGCTGCAGGTTCCTCGTCATAAAATAAAAATAAAAATGATATCATAAATGAATATAATTCTAATTTGTTACAAAATATTAATTTAACTGGTCATAATGGGGAGGATACAGAACTAAAAATTAACAGTGCAAAAATCTGCTATTTCGAAATGGATTAAGCAAAATAACAATTTTTCAAACAAATACAAAGAAAAATATTGGATCGTATTAACAAATCTCACCTACCCTTTTAGTTCAGTCACTGATTATAATAATGTCTTACAGGCAAATTCATCCCCTGTAGTTTCATGCTTAGTTAATCACAGAATAGAACTAAGCAGATTTCCTTTGTATTAAAACTCAAACAGCTTTAAAAAAAAATTTAAGGGGCCGTTTGAAAAGAATTCGGGTATGACAATGATAATGGGTATAATAGTAGGGTTATTGAATATGGATATGAGTATGACTGATTTCTTTAATGATGTTTGACATTTACTAGTGAATGAATATAAATATGTTGTTTAATTGTTCATAGGCCTCAATGGAAATATATAATCTTGTGAATATTGTAATATTTTAAATAATAATGATATAAATATTTTTTTTATTTTGTAAAATCTAATACAAAAAAAATTTAATAAAAAAAAACTTTTATTTGAGTATTTACAAAAAAGAAAAATACTTTAAAAAAATAAAGTTACGTTCTTATAAAGTTATTTATTTAAAAAATAAGTGAGTTTATTTTTTTATAAAAATACTTTTATATTCATACTAAAATGTTTCTAAATAATGATACTTGTTTATAAAATTGAAAAGATATATTTATATGATTATTCATATTAAATAATATTATAAAAATAAATTTAAAATTTAAAAAATAATATATAAAACATAATTTTGATATTTTTATGGGTATTAAATCTCGTACACACCAATCACTTGGATTTTATAAAACTCATATCTATACGGGTTTGGTATCCATAGTAGGGAGTCCATAACCACATACCAAACACGATATCTGAGTATCAAACCCGAATCATTCGCATAATAGGATAGGAAACTCATGAATCAAACACCGCTAAATAATATTGGTAGTTCAGTGAATAAGGAACCAACTTTCAGTCACCTAACTCAGCAAATTCTTAGAAAAAGGGGAAAGAAAACAAAACTAGCATTTAAATTCACAAATGAAATCACCAACTATTCCCATCTGTATATTCTATATTTAATTTACAAATGTTCAAAATGGTATCCAATGAATGATGATAATAATACAAATTTTTCTTTACCGTTACCAACTAATTATTATTTCAGTTTCAGCAGAAGTGACTGTGAAGTCAAGACGCTGCGCCAGAATTCTCTCTCATGCCTGCCAGTTAATAGTTGCAATTTGATTCCTACTGAAAGTCAGACCTTATTTTATGAAACATTATATAAGAAAAATGAATTTGTTTGGAAATACTTATTAATATGAATAAGATAATTATAAAATATTAATTCAAAGCTCCAAACTTTCATCATAGAAAGCAAAACTGGTCTTGAATTGAATCAACATGAACACAAACATACAAAAGTCAACATTACTCCAATTAATCAAGAAAAAAGAAATCTCTCTCAAATGCATCATAAAGGAAGAGATAGAGAGAGATGAAGAACAATTTCTAACAAAATTGCCGAGATCTCTCATTCATATATATATAATTACACCTAAAACCACATAAGAAAGCATGATGAGTAACATAAAAGATACAAGAAAGTAAATGGTTTTTTATTCTTGTGAATGATGATGAAATCAAACCATCAATCTGGGCTTATCAAAGATTCTTGATGGTACGGCAAAACGAGCGGAGAAAGATCTCGAAACATCGTCATGATCTTCCCAAAGAGAGCCCTGATCGAAGTTCTGTGAGTAAGAATGCGGATCATAAGTGAACCTCATTGAGTTGGAAGTACAATGAAAAATCCTCTTCTTCTTTCTCTTGAATTTATTCCAAATCTGTCTCCAGATGGGAGCTTTCGATATCTTCACGGGCACGTGATACGACACGAAACGATTGTATCTTCGGCTCGAGTAGCTCCTGGGCCAGCAGGCATTTTCATGCTGACATGCTGCTTCATCCATTCTTAGACAGAGCGAATGATTTGCTGTGTGTGTTTGTTGGGGGAGAATGTGAAACAGTTGGGAGTGGGGTGGTTTTATAGTGAAAAATAGCAATTTGCCATTTTTCTCTTACTATGTAATCATAGTATTGAATAATGAATACATCATGTTCTGTTTGTTATGTGCAAATTTAGATACGGTGACATTTGAGACACCTATCAATTTGCTTCAGCTAAATCTCGCTTTAACACGCGATATATAATCAGAGACGGATGTAGAAGTTGTGTAGCAATTCTGAATTTTCTTCGTATTTTTTAAAAATTTACTATTTTACCCATTCTTTCGTGATTGTAGATTTTACCCGTAGGTCTAAGGAATAGTAGGGATAGTGATTATTGTTTGGAGGTGGAGTACAGTTTAGATGTTAGATGTGGCTTTAATTTTTTTTGGACAACTCATGTCATTTATGTGCTGGGAAACTTGCTGTCATTGATTTGTTTCCAAAATTGACTCCTGTATTGAAATTTCAAAACATATCCACACAAGTCATGTAATTGAGAAGAAGACAATAAAAAGAGTTAGGTGTCTCAAATAAACACAAACATTAATTCCTTGCAGCAAATAATTTAGCAGCACACTCTTCATATATATATGAATAAATCGTCTCATCTGTTTGCTATACACGCAGTAGTAATAAACATAAATAATGCAACAACTCTTGCTACTATTCCACAACAAAACAGAACTAAGCAACAATTATTGGTAAAATACATAGGGAAAAATTACATGTTCAAGAAACACAGAGCAGAAAGGAAGAGTCACCTTATTACGACCCCTCGTTTCTGTTTTTTGAATGCACGATGGCCCTCAAATTACTGTACATATCCGAGGAAGCTAGGGAGAAATCGGACAATGCCCGGAAGAGTTCTGGCAAATTGTTCTTGAGACTCATGAGGGACTTATCTCTAACTTGAACACAATGCTTCTGGTAAGCTTCTTCTGCATCCTCTACTCTGTGTTTTGCAGTTTCGACCCCTAGCTGCCTATCAGCCATGTGGCTCTGATCTATTGCTCTGTCTGGATCCATATCATCAGCAGGAGATCTCTTCTGCATTTGCTTGTTG
Source organism: Lavandula angustifolia (assembly GCA_028984105.1). Lineage (NCBI taxonomy): Eukaryota > Viridiplantae > Streptophyta > Magnoliopsida > Lamiales > Lamiaceae > Lavandula > Lavandula angustifolia. The sequence continues at coordinate 9,675,869 of CM054821.1, read as the reverse complement.
TACCAATTCTCGAATTCTCTTGTCTTTCTCATCAGTTCCTTTCTGGACTCTGCAACTTTGTTTTTGTAATCCAATTCCTCCTCCTGATATTGCCATATATTCCTTATTGTGGCTGCAAAGCTGTTGATGGATTCTTTGGCTGGCTCATCTGGGAGCTTTTCTAGATACTCTTGCCATCGTAGGAGGAGAGACATTATTGGGGGGTTCTGAATTCTACCAGGAGATGAGACTTTCTCCTTCAAGTTTGTATCTATGGGAATGAGATTAAGCTTCAACCAATGGTTGAGTGCTCTAACATATTCTTTCTGCTGGCCCATGAGTTCGGAGAAATTTGTATGCCACTCCTGAACGACACCACCTAGCTGGCGCGTGCGCTCATGGTGGCGTTCGCTTGTTTCTTTTGGGGCTTGGGTGATGTCAAGATACCTCAAAGCTTGAACAGTCCTGGATTGGTTCTCATTGTGTATTCTGATTGTCTCCCACATTGTAGCCAGCCTGCACAAACAATTCGAATTCTCAAAATATTCATAAAGATATAAATCCACGAGCATGGACGGAAACAAAACTCTTTAATTTCTACAATGGAATGCTTGAGAACTCACGTATCAACAAGGAAAACAAGTTTTGGATAGAGTTGTTCATCACGTAGACGATTAATCTCAGAAACAGTCGAGTCCATGGACTGCATGTCAACAATATATCTTGTATGCAGATGGCTAACTGCTGCTTTCATTCTCTCTAATGAATCTGTGTTGGAACTGCGTTTCTTCAACTTATTCAATGAGGCCACCTTCTTTTGATATTCAAGTTTCATCTGTTCACCTGCCTGTTAAGCACCAAACAAAAGGAACATCATTACACTCAAAACACATGGGGATTAAGTTAACAGATTATATACTGCTTTTTCTGTCTGTCTGCAAGACTACTTTGATTCTATAAATAAGCAAACACACAGTTTTCTTCTAAATAGTTTTTAAGGTTCTACAGTTCAGTGTTCACTGCAAGAAATGACAACTCAAAGGTACACATATCCTTTTCTGCTGTTTTAAAGCAAAGGATTTAAGATTCCTGCTATAAATTCATTTACCAGCCAGGTTGTTTTTGTCCATCTTGAAGGCATATTTTACAGTATCACTGCAGTTTGACTTAAAAAAATTTATACCTAAGAGCCATAACAATAAGTTTTACTCCCTTGACAAGAAAACGATGTCATGCTATATAAGAAAACGACGCCATGCTATACAACTGCCACAACAATGCAGTTTACCTTCAAAGCTTAAACCTAGGATGTGAATACCTAGAGACCAATTTCTCAAGGAAACCAGTTGAAGCTGGCACTGATGATTAGAGTAGAAATAAACAGAATTTCAGCTAGCCAAAAATTAAGGCTATTTGTTTTCCATAGGAAACAGATAAACAAAATTCAGACTTTTAACATGATGGAAAAGACAAAAACAAGATGGAAACACGATCATACCTTCACTTCATCATAAAGCTTTTTCTCCCATGCCAGCATCTTGTCCAACACCGTTGCATGAGTCTCATGCTCCTCTGAGTCAAAATCATCCACCCCATCATCAGCAGGATTAGCCAAACCTCTAAATGACCGATTCCAAGTAATTACACGCATTACTCTTTCTGAATGATTGATATGCCCTGCATTGAAGAACAAAATGCTTAATATTTGCTTGAATAGTCTAGGGCTTATGCAGTCATGCTACAACAACCAAATCACATTCTTGTTGGGTGAGAAAACCATCCTCATTAGAAACTCTTGCTTCATTAAGATGCTCGAATTTCATATTTGTGAAGTAAAATATGACACCAAGAACAATAAATTCAATAATCAAAATAAAAACTTTTAAGGTTCATATAACATTAAAATCTAATTTTGATGACCCCTAATACCTCTTTTGTCAGCGAAGTTTGAGTGATAGTGCAAGCGGGTAGCCTCAAGCATTCTAGAAACCTCATGCTTACTTTCTGAAGCCTTGAGAAAACTATCATCAAGCTCAACAAATATTTGCTCCAAGCTCTTCTTTCTCCCATCGGACGGAGCAACTTGTTTCACTCTCTTCCCAGACTTTGTGACTGCCATTGCAGCTTCTGGTGGCGGTGGCTGTGGGGGAAGTTCACTTACCGGCTCCACCACCTCTACCACTGGCTCTGCTTTAGCAGCCTTTTCCTCCATGTGTTTTCTCATGGCCCTTTCTTCATCCTCTCTCTGAGTACTACTCTCCTCCACATCTAATGTCGGCCCCGGAATGTTGTCCGTTTCGAAAAAGTAATCCCAGGACGAAGAATTCGGCGGTGGAGGAGGTGGCTGCTGCTGCTGCTGCACCCGCTCCTGATCCCGGCCACGTTGCTCATTCTTCCGCTGCTGATGCAAAGCCTCGCTCTCAGCCTCCGGCGGTAAGATCCCCCCTCTACCCCCACTCTTAGTACCACGACGTTTCAAGCTATGGCTACTCTCCGATTCAACATCCTCTTCGTTTTCCTCCTCCATAATCGGATCCTCGTGATTGTTCACCGGTCCGGGAATCGCGAATTCCGGCATGGTTGCAGCGCGCTGGAGCGGCGATGAATTAGGGAATGACTCGTGAGGGGGAGGGGGCGGAGGGGGGAAACTCTCGTAGGGATGAGGCGGCGGCGGCGCGGTGGTACCTCCGATTGCGGCGGAGGACGCCGCGGTAGGTACTGTAGCAGCCGAGGAGGTGTAGCTAACGTCACCTTGCGCGAAGTCGCTTAGGGCGGCGCCGGTGTTCTTCAGCGATACGGCGTGGGCGGAGTGCGCGGCGGCGAACTTGTTCCTCGCCGTGACGGCGCGCTCCATGTGCTGCTTCCGCTCCCTGCATCGGTTGACCGTCTCCTCGTTCTCGATCTTCGATTGCGTGCAGCCCATCGACGCAAACGCACGCAGGACAAACCGTGCGCGAATTTAGGGGTTTTTGGTAAGCAGATCAACTGTTTCCCCCTTTTCCTATTTCCCGTTCGGGGAATCAAAATTGGAAAAAGAGTGAAGGTGAAGCAATCCCTATGATGACTATTGATTGCGAGAGCTGGCACGCAATACGACGTCGTTAGGGTCTACTCTTTTACCACAACAGTTAAAAAAATTAAAAAGAAGATTCGCGGCCGCATCAAATAAAAGTACAAATTTCAGTGATAGCCTTGGAGTAATGAATTAATTCAACTCTAATTTTACATATGTAAACTAGCACATTGTTTAACCCTCTTCGCACGGTATTGTAATTATGCCCATATATTAAATAATTTTGGCAGTAGCACCGCCACATACTGTGAAAGGAATTGTTCATTTCCTTGGGGATTAAATGAACACAATTTATAGTTTTGAATTAAAAAAAACACTTATAAAAGCCAGTCAACATCACAAATCCAGATCCTTAGGGCTCCTGAGGCATACATTTTTGGAGTGCCTATTTTGACTATTTCAGACTCTACTTTCAAAATAGTAAAGGCTCAGTTCTTGAAATACTCAGTTTTCTGAATCTGATTTATATGATTTGACATGAAGTAGAAGCATGTTACTATCACAATTACAGATGCACGTAGGTTAGGATTAGGAATGGAGGGGTGTAGAGTTGTTTTGTTCTTTATCAGTGTCTACACCTTGTGAGATATATTGTGATTGCTTAGGCCTATTCTCGTCAGTTCCCTTACGGTCGGCTTCTTTAGATGTAACTGCAAATCCTCTCTTAATTCTTTAATTTCCCTTGTCTAAGGTGTGAGCAGATCATCATGGAACTAATAATTTGTTCATTGATATTTCAAGTTTCAGAAACCTCTCAACATTTCTTTGTAGAAAAATATGGATCCTTTGTAGACATATAGATAGCAGGTTGATGGCTGAATGAAAATAAATATAATTACTCTAAACTTTATAAAATGAAGTTGGAAAATTTTGTCGCTGTAGAAGAAGTAAAATGGGAACCTACAGAAGACAACACTTCAATACCATGATACAAAAAGAAAATACAACAAGAAAGGTGAAGCTTTTGGTTATGCTCCTGAGGCAGACTTCTGAGTTTTAAGTCCGAACAAGTCTTCAAATTATTTCGAGGCAGTAGGAGGGATTTCTGAACGTCGAGGAGCCATGAAATTCACTATCTTCTCGTGAACATTGTACCTGGAATCATTACAAGAGTCAAAACAAGATAAAGAGAGAATGATGAGGAGAGTGCGTGATGAAACATTGATATTGCCATCTCCAAATAAAGCTAGACTTACCGGATCTTACGACTCTTTGAAGCACAACGGTCAACAATTTTTCTTTTCTTAGTTTGCAGTCTTTTGAGAGCATAGAAAGCCATTTCTGTCAACAATAAAAACTTATTCAGCCTCACTGAAGTGACTGTTAGAAATACGAGTAAACGAAATACGAGAAAATAACTAAAACACGAACACAAGAATTTACGTGGTTCGGTCAATAGACCTACGTCCACGGGCGAAGGGAAGAAAAATTCACTATAAACGAGGAGTACACAAATTCGGGTCTCCGAAATAAGTTCCTAAACCCAAAATACTCTTCTATGAGATGTGTATAACAACATGAGGGAAGGAACCTATTTATAAGGGAAAAATAATGAAACTTTCATTATTTTTCCAATGTGGGATAGGAGGCTCTAACTATTTGAGTCATTCAACATAACAAATCTCCACCTTGGCGAAAAATCCCTCAAAAACGAACAAACTCCAACCATGATAAGAAAAACTCCACCTTCTTCACAAAACCCCTAAGGGCATAACTCATCAAGTAAGACTAACTAAATCCAAGCAATGCTTGAACTTAGCAAAGGGAAGCACCTTCGTCATCATATCAGCAGAATTGTCATGAGTACTAATTTTGCTCACAACTATATCACCACGAGCAACAACTTCACGTATGAAGTGATAACGCACATCAATGTGCTTAGTCCTCTTATGAAACATTTGATCTTTTGTGAGACAGATAGCACTTTGACTATCACAAAAGACTGTCGTAACCTGCAATTCTTTCTTCAACTCCCCAAACAAACCTTTTAACCAAATAGCTTCCTTACAAGCTTCAGTGATGGCCATATACTCAGCCTCCGTAGTGGATAATGCAACAGTGCTCTGCAGAGTAGACTTCCAGCTAATAGCACAACCACCAATGCTGAAGATATAGCCTGTAAGAGATCTTCTTTTATCTAGATCACCGGCAAAATCTGAATCTACATATCCGATAACTCCATCACTAGTCTTTCCAAACTTCAGACAAACGTTACTAGAACCTCTCAAATAACGAAAAATCCATTGAACTCCTTTCCAGTGTTCTTTTCCACGATTTGCGAGGTATCTGCTAACAACACTCACAGCATGTGCTAAATCCGGACGTGAACATACCATAACATACATGAGTGACCCAACAGCACTAGAATATGGAACTCGTGACATGTAGTCAACCTCCTTATCTGATTGTGGCGACAAAGCAGATGAGAATCTGAAATGAGCTGCTAACGGAGTACTAACCGGCTTTGCATTCTGCATGTTGAACCGATGGAGAATCTTTTCAATATACCCTTTCTGACTTAGGCATAATGTACACCTTTTCTATCTCTAATAATCTCCATACCAAGTATCTTCTTTGCAGCTCCTAGATCCTTCATATCGAACTCAGCATTGAGTTGGATCTTCACCTTCTTGATCTCCTCTTGACTGTTTGCAGCTATCAACATGTCATCAACATATAATAGGAGATACACAAATGACCCATCTTCGCCAACTCTGTAGTAGACACAACTATCTGAAGCACTTCTCTTAAAGGCATGAGTCGTCATAAAATGATCAAACTTCTTATACCACTGCCTCGGTGACTGCTTCAAACCGTAGAGAGATTTCTTCAAGAAGCATACATGGTCTTCCTTCCCAACAACTGTGTGTCCCTCAGGCTGCTGCATGTAGATGTCTTCTTCTAGATCTCCATGCAGAAATGCTGTCTTCACATCAAGCTGCTCAAGCTCCAAATCATGCATAGCAACAATACCAAGTAAAGCTCGTATTGAAGTATGCTTTACCACCGGAGAGAATATATCATTGAAGTCTACACCGAGAACTTGGCTATAGCCTTTAGCTACCAATCGCGCCTTGTATCTTACATCTTCAACTCCTGGTGTTCCTTCCTTTTTCTTAAATACCCATTTGCAACGAACTGCTTTCTTGCCTTTAGGGAGCTTCACTAGGTCCCATGTACCATTCTTGTGAAGCGATTCCAACTCCTCTTGCATAGCGCCAATCCATTTTGCAGAATCCTTAGAAGTAATTGCCTCCTTGTATGTGGAGGGTTCCTCACAAGACTTAACTTCCTCAGCCACATTCAAAGCAAAAGCAACCAAATTACTTTCAATGAGTCTTTCAGGACGCTTTATCACACGTCTTCCTCTATCTTTTGCAATACAGTATTTGTGGAGCTTCGGTGGTGGTTCTTGATCTGAAATCGAATCTTCTTGAGAAGTTGCCGCAGATTTTGATTCGATCTCCACCTCAACTTGTGAACTAGATTCTTGCGGAGCATCAATGCAAGAGTCTTTAGGTGCTGCAACGTGTATCATCGAACTTTCATCAAATATAACATCTCGACTGATGATAACTTTCCTTGTTTCTGGACACCAAAGTTTGTAACCCTTCACGCCATGCTTATAGCCTAGAAAAATGCACTTCTTCGAATGAGGATCCAATTTTCCCTGCACATCATGCACATACGCGGGACAACCAAAAATCCTCAAATCAGAATAGTTTGGTGGAGTACCAAACCATACCTCTTGTGCAGTCTTCTTGTCAAGTGCAGTAGAAGGAGATAGATTGACAAGATGACAAGCCAAATTTGCTGCTTCAGCCCAAAAACTCTTCGGTAGACCAGAATTGAGAAGCATGCAACGCACCTTCTCCATCAACGTTCTGTTCATTCGTTCGGCTACACCATTCTGCTGTGGAGTATGACGAACGGTGTGATGTCTCACAATCCCTTCAGCCTTGCATAGAGAATTAAATTCGTCGGAACATAACTCAAGACCATTGTCTGTACGAAGACGTTTCACAGACCTCCCCGTCTGCTTTTCTATCATAGTTTTCCACTCCTTGAAAGTGGAAAACACTTCACTCTTCTGCTTCAGGAAGAAAGCCCAAACTTTTCTTGAGTAATCATCGATAATAGTCAGCATATAACGTGCACCTCTATTGGAGGGCACCCTAGACGGACCCCAAACGTCAGAATGGATGTAATCCAAAATATATGTTGTATTGTGTGTTCCTTTAGAGTACTTAACACTTTTCTGCTTACCCAGAACACAATGTTCACAAAACTTGAGTTTGTTGATGCCCTGTCCATCAAGAAGTCCTCGTTTGCTTAGTTCAATCATCCCATTCTCACTCATGTGGCCAAGACGCAAGTGCCACAATCTAGTGACCTCGCTGTCAGTCAGTGACGTGGTAGCAACTGCAGCATCTCCAGTGACTGTGGAACCTTGTAAGACATGCAAATTTCCAGTTTTTCTATTTCCCTTCATCACGACAAGAGAGCCTTTGCTAACTTTCAGAACTCCATTTTCACCAACATACTTGTACCCTTTCTCCTCAAGGGTATTGAGTGAGATGAGATTCCTCCTTAAGTCGGGTACGTATCTGACATCTCCAAGTGTTCGGACTACTCCATCGAACATCTTAACTTTGATGGTTCCAATCCCTGTAACCTTACAAGGGGCATCGTTTCCCATAAGCACAACTCCTTTTGTAACTGACTCATATGATGAAAACCAATCCCAATTGGGACTCATATGATATGTGCAACCAGAATCTAGAATCCATTCATCACGATGCTCACGAACCAAGTTGGCAGCAACAAGAAGATCACCGTCACTCGAATCTTCATCAACTACTCCGGCCTCACCAATTTCTTGTTCCTTTTCCTTTTGTTTGTGCTTTCCTGATTTATCACCATCAGCCTTGTCATTTGGATTCTTCTGGTTCCTTCTCTCCAATTTCCAGCATTCAGATTTGATGTGACCGAGCTTGTGGCAATAATTACACTTAATGCGAGAATTCCCAGATTTCAATCTCCCTTTCCTTTCACAATCAGAACTTCTTTCTTGTGGCCTTCCTCGAGCAATAAGTCCCTCTCCTGAATCCTCAGAGGTACTAACAAGTTGCTTCATTTTCTCTTTCGAGAATAAGGCATCATAAACTTCATCAAGTGTCAGAGTATCACGACTATACAAAATAGTATCACGAAACGTACTATAGGATGAAGGTAATGAACACAATAACATCAAAGCCAAATCCTCATCATCATACTTAACTTCCAAAGCTTCTAAATCAGCAACAGTTTCTTTAAATGCTGAAATATGCTCTTGTAGAGACGTACCTTCTACCATATGATGAGAGTAAAGACGTTGCTTTAGATGTAGCTTACTTGTGAGACTCTTGGTCATGCACAATTGTTCCAGCTTCAGCCAAAGTCCAGCAGCGGTTGTCTCTTTCAGGACATCCTGCAAAATTTGATTTGATAGATGAAGGTGTATGTGAGAGAGAGCCTTACGATCTTTTCTTTTCTTCTCCTCGTCTGTCCACGAATTGGGCATTTTTTCAAATCCCAACAAAGTCTCGTCCAAATCCATATGGGCGAGAACTGCGCGCATCTTCACTTGCCATAACGAAAATCTGGTATTCCTATCCAGCAGCGGAATATCGTACTTCATACTCGCCATCGTAAAACCAAGTGCTCTGATACCACTTGTTAGAAATACGAGTAAACGAAATACGAGAAAATAACTAAAACAAGAACACAAGAATTTACGTGGTTCGGTCAATAGACCTACGTCCATGGGCGAAGGGAAGAAAAATTCACTATAAACGAGGAGTATACAAATTCGAGTCTCCGAAATAAGTTCCTAGACCCAAAATACTCTTCTATGAGATGTGTATAACAACATGAGGGAAGGAACCTATTTATAAGGGAAAAATAATGAAACTTTCATTATTTTTCCAATGTGGGATAGGAGGCTCTAACTATTTGAGCCATTCAACATAACAGTGACAGAGGAACGAAATCTTAAATGTGAATGTATGAAATGCAAGTAAGTGTATGGTTACCAGATGATGATGGGTCAACAGTCCTAAAGAGCTCCCTCAATAGTTTCTGGTAAAATTCCGAGTCATCGAGAAGTTCAGGATCACCATTTGTGCAAGTCTCCTGGTTAGTCATTTTAAAAATAATTTCAGAAATCAAGCATGATAGTATATGCATGATCAACAAATGACATAACTAGAAAAATACCTCTGGCTTGGCATTCTCCGTGTAGCATGGAGCCTGCAGAGAGCCAGGACGAATCATAATTTAGACACACGGGCAAACTCTAGATAACAAATATACAATCAATGTAAGACATAACTTCAAACCTACACTTCCAAATACAACAACAGCTTATCTGTTCTGCTGCATCCCCTTGATCATTTTACTTGGGTCCCTCATGTAAACAACCACTTGGTCAGTTATATTCTGAAGGAGAGAGTAAACAGTCAGTAGCAGATAGTTTACACATCTCATACGATGAGAAAATATTAACGGTCTTATAGGAAACTTGATTGAAGGCATGCAATTTGTCCTTTATAGCAGCTGCACCAGTTGTCACCTGGGTCTTCCGATGCCACTTGTCAATTAACTTGTTTCTAAAAGAAATCATTCTGCAACATATAATAACTGAGTATAAACACAAAAACCAATATATCCCAAGAAATCTCAGGAGTCTTGAACCTAGAAATACATTTTTATGAAGCAAAATGAAAATATTCCAGAAATATCTACAGAAGCGCAGACAGCTACACCTAAATGAACCAACTACAAATGGAACATAATAAGATTCATAACCATTTCTAAGTTCATTTATGTAGACCCATAAAGCAAGTGAAGCAATTGAAACTCTACATCACCACAACCACAAAAATAAAAGAAACAAACAAATGTCTCACATTACAAAAAAGTCAAGCAGGCATCATAAGAAGGGTAGATTAGATTATAGTATTAGATTAGAAGCCTGCTCCATAGATGTGGGTTGGGCACTAGTTCACTAAAGACAACACTGAAATAATAGGATCTAATATATGTACCTCGACTGCATTTGCGAAATCTGCAACCATTATTCATCAATATCCCCATCTGAGCTGCCTGGAGCGTCTAACTGCTTCGCATCTGTCATGGAATTAGCTTAATAAGAAAAACATTCAGCATTGTTTCCTATCAGCATTCAATTAGAGTGTGTAAACAGAAAGCATTTAAATAATTAAGTGAACTATAGAGATTCAATGTTTTCTGGATCATAATAAAATTTACAATCTTTACCTATCTGTCATTTGGTTTGTAGATTTTTCTTCTATTTGAGAATATGTCATTGATAATTCCACAACTTGATTTCTTACACTATAACATTATTTAAAGAGTTTTCACCTTATTCTGGATTAGAAGACCAAATCAAGGCATAACTTACAGGATGACAAACTCAATGTTTTTAATAAACTAAGTGATAGGATGTGTTTCATATTGCAGACCATGGAGATTATAGACTGTAAGATGGACGAAAGAATGGTCCTACGGACAAAATGGTAAATACATTAAAGAAAATACACGAGCAGACAAAACCTAGATTTTGGAACTTTCAGCAGCCAAAGTGAGAAACTTTTGCCACTCCAACAAAGAAGGGACCATTTCTGTAAAATACATACAATTGATGGATTGTTTGCCACCAGAGCCTGAGAAAGTCAATTCAGTCAGGCTCAAATAAAGAAATTTTTAAGGGCTAGGCACCTTTCTAACACTAAATAGTTCACTAAGTAACTTTACTGTAAAGGGCTTCATTATCAGCATCACAATATAGGGACTTAATACGCTCCTGCAGGTAACAATTCCTCCATCAGAATGTTCAGTGTTTTTTAGTTAAGTGATTCGTAAAAAAGGGATAGTAACCTCTGGAAGCCTATTACAACTGGAGAATGATTTCTACAGCAAGAATCTGAACTCAGGTGTCTTATCCCAGAGAGCCTAATCATTGGGAGGAATGAATTATGTCAACTAAGATCTCAGTAAACAACATATATGAAGTCTTAAATCTACATAAAGAATATAATTATGTTCTCTTAAATCTACAATAAATTCTTACCAGAAGCGGCAGCCTTATAGCAAAAAAGAATTGGCGGATTTACTTGCTTCGGTGGAGTCGAGCTACCCAGATGTGAAATTCTGCGAATATGTTGATAGTGGAGGAGAAATTCAGCCGGTGATGATGACGATGTCGGCCAATTAGGAATGGAAGCGCCGCTCAATTGTTCGGCGATGAGAAGAGTAGAGAGGAAGTTGTGAGAGTAGCGGGGGGCGGCGGCGAAGGAGAAAGTAGTGGAGCGGTGGGGAGGGTGAAGGAAATGAAACTTGTACCTCGAGAATTCGTCAATATATGGGTAGAGAGGGAGGCGGCAGGAACTGGAGTCAACAAAAGCGGCTGCGGGGAGAATTGTAGAAGCAAGTTTAGCGGAGGCACTACAGTCCAAAAAGGGAGTATTGTTTTGAGTTTCTGTATAGAAATATATATATATATATATATATATATATATATACTATAGATGAAGGAAATGATAAATTGAAAACACCTCCTTAATAAGAAAAATGAGAACAAGATCTATCCATTCATTTTAGGTTTGTGTGACTTAGATTGAATCTAGAAAGAGGAGTATTTTATACTTCAAAATAAGTCATTAAGGTACTATCTTCATTCTTCTTCTTTTCACTCGAAAATGAACACTTTATAATTTTTTCTCGTCACTTTCACTTTTTTTTGATGACGATTTTTTCTTGTTACTTCTCATGATTTCGTCGATATTTTTTATGCACATTTTGTGTTCTATGCACATTTTTTATAATTTATATGCACATTTTGTGTGTGTTCTATGCGCATTCTCTATAATCTGTATGCACATTTTTTATATGCACATTTTTTATATCTTCTATGTGACAAACATGGATTTTATAAGTCTTAGAGAGCTTACATGTTGTTTATTTACCAAGAAAAATCATGATTGTACATGTTGTGTTTGCATAGTTCATCATTTTCGAAGAACATGCTACTTGGGTTGGTTTCTATTGATTTTTCAGGAGGATGAAGACCTATTTTGAAGAAAAGGGAAGTTGGGCCTTAAAGTTCAGCTCGTTGGGGTCAGGTGGCCGAAAACGGATCGAGATTTGGATAAGAAATGAGTGAGAACGAGTCAAAAGAAGTTTAGAGTTGTAAACTGTGATGACCCCGAGGCGACCGCGTCTGGGGCGTTATAGAGAAGAAGGAAAATGACTTGATGCTACCCCGACACGACCGTGTCGGAGTAATTTTCGGCGCTGTTTTTCGCGGATTATCCAGTTTTGACCCGGTTTCGACCCGGGTCACTATATAAAACCAAAACTTGAAGCCCTAACCACCATAACTCACCTACCACACGAAATTTCACCCTTTTCACTCTCCAAATCCATCCCTTCTCCCCCAAACACCCAAAATCTTTCATTCTCCCCAAACACCCAAAATCTTCCATTCTCCACCATTGAAGTTGATAATTGTGTGAAGATTGAAGAAGAATGAGTCAAGCAATCAAGATTGAAGACAAAACTTTAGGATTTGTTTGCATTTTCTTTTACCCTTGCTTTCTCATGTCTTTGACTTGCTATGATTTGAGTATTTTGCTAATCAAGAACGTGAGTAGCTAAATTCCATATTCTAGGGGTTAAGACTTGATAAGTTTGTTTGAGAATTGATGTTTACTAGATTTGCTTATGGTTAATCTACTATATTTCTCTATGCTCTTGCTTTTAATGATTGTTTGAATGATTGATCACTATTTAAATTTATCCATGGAACTAATTCAATAAACGAGAGTTGAGAATTAATTCTAGATTAGGAGCATAGAGCACCTCTTTCCAATAGACCGAGAGATTGCGGGATACGGGTGAGGGCAATAGACTCGAGGGCTTTTGGGAGTTCTAGGTTTCGATGAATTGGAGACGATATTCTTAATCTAGAATCCACGGTTTAAGTTCACCGAGAGGTAGTTAGGCTATATCCGATGTCGCTCATAAATAGATGTAATTAACCGTAGCAAACTCAAGTAAGCTAGATCCTTTTATATATCATTAGTGTCTACCCCTACAATATCTTCTCTTGTATTTTCATCAATTTAGCTTCTTTATTGCCATTAGCTTAGATTTATTTCAATTATTGTCTAGGACTAATCACCCCGCTAAGTTTTCATCGTCTAGATAGAGTTTAAGCATCCGAATAGGATTAGTTACACGATTAACCACATAGTCCTTTAGGAGACGACCTTGCTCACCACCTATATTCCAACACCCCATACACTTGTGGGTAGAGGTCTAAGTAGGACACGATCACTATGCACATTAACTATAATTTGTATGCACATGCTTCTTGAATTCGCAAAACATTTGTTGAACTCCAAATTCGAACTCTAGATGTGTACGCCCCCAACACCACCAATCTCGAACTCCAAACCTGAGACGTATCTACACAGATCTGGAACAGATCTACATAAATCTAGGTGGATCTGTGCAGATATGGGATAAGGAGAGAAGAGACGAGAAAGATAGAAGAGAGGGAGGAAGAACAGATCTACATAAATCTGAGTGCTCGAATCTATTTCGCCAATCTTCAACTCGAGTATCGACTCTGCAATTCCAAACCACAGCAACTAACTATCAAACATCAATCCAATTGAACCGTAAGAAATCCCTCACCTATTACCTAATCGAGCGAATCTGAGCTTCACTTCTTCCATCTCGAACACACCGATTCGTCGAACGATTAACGGGTTCTTCAAAAGCACTCTTTGAAACTAGGAAACTCCTCTTAGAATCAAAGATTGGCGTCGATTCCTGATTAATGTGTGATCGATTGTGAAGATTGGAGGGAACCCACTAAAAATTTTGATTTTTGAAGAGAGGGGAAACGAGAGAGAATAGAACTGACGGTAGAAGAGGGAATCTATCTTTTAATTTTACTTCTTCAAAAAAATGCTAAAATAAATTAAATCTCTACAAATCATAACCATCTATTGTAGTTGATCTATGGATGTAAGATGTTCTCATTTTTCTGTATAAAGGGTGTTCACAATATAAGCCGCTGTAACTGAAAATATATAATTAACGTTTTGTTATTTGCAAATTATTACACGGAGCATGAAGGGGGCCGTCCTCCATATCGTCACGAATTTCGAAATTTATTTGTAATTTTTGAAGAAAACATACCCGAGTTTTTATAAAAATCAAAATTTTATCTATATTTCTTTTAAAATTTGCAATTCTGCAGGCGAAAATTATTTGAAAGTTTAAATTCTGAATACGCTCCTACTCCTTAAACTTTCAAAGTAACAATCTTTCTGAACTCAATTACATAGGAAAAAAAGAAAAGAAAAAAGAATGGTGATTAGCGAAGAATTGGAAAATCTAAATAACATTCCTTTGATGGTGAAATAAAGTGGCTTTTTTGAGGCGACCATGCAAGATTCTAAGGCATGCATGTGACTCCCACTATATGTTTTCCAGACATGCAAAAACTGTCGCTTTTCACTATCCACACAAGCACAAGTGATGAGGTTTACAGACAGAATTAATGCACAACTGACAAAGAATATAAGGCTCAAATATTATTCATAGAGATATGAATACCTTCCACAAATACAAGCTAATAACGATGTACGGGTTTACAGTAATGAAGAATAAAGAACGGCTTTATCATGTGGCTTATTTTCCTCTGAAGGCTTCGAGTCGAGCCAAGAATTCATCATAGTCCGGCAGCTTCGGATGAACATGAGGAGCAGCATGGCTGTCCGAAGAAGCTCGAGCGTGTTGCTTAGGCGGCGTCTCCCTTGGCTCGACATGAAACGACGAAGCCCTAATCCGCCCATCTTGACTCACTCTGCTTGAATCTGTTTGTTCTGCTTTGCCGTTCTTGCTTCCCCCCCTTCTCCTGCTGTAGTATCTTAGCAGCCGGTCTAGAAGCTTCTCTTCATCGTCCCGTTGATCATGCCCACCTCCGTCAAAGAATTTCAAGATTCTCCGACCCTGAGATACGCTCACTTCCCTCTCCTCTTTATTCTCTTTCTCATCACCTTGTGAAGGTTTAAGGTTTCTTGCCCTAAACGCGGTGTCATCTCCCTCCTTGGAGGAATCACTGTCTTCGCTTGAACTGCTCTTTGCTTTATTTGAGTCTGGTTTAGTGTAAGGTGGAGGAACCAGCCTATGCGTAAAGGGTTCATCTTCTTCTTCGCCTTTTGCTTCATTAGGCTTCGTATTCGTCCGACCCCTATCCACTTGTATGTCCTTGAGAGGAGGACTAATTGCATCTCTTCTAGTAGCCAATATTTCTTCATTTCTAGTAGTATCTGGAAGGTCCTTCCGAGCAGATCCATCCACCCGACTGTTGTGATCCTTAACGACCTTCTGCAAGAGGGTCGATAATTTCACCAAAGAAACAGTAAAGGCTTCAAATCTTTACAACAAGAAAGCCAACCACACTAGAGGAAGATATCTACCTTATCATATGCAGGCTCATTGAAAAGCTCATTTTCAAGAGATTTTGAGTCCCATTCTAAGCCGGATTCTGCAGCTATTTCTTGCAACAATTGAAGCTTCATTTCGTTCGAAGGAGGATCTGACTTGAGCTTATCAGCAAACTAGATAAAACAGATCAAAATTTACTTTACTTTAGTAAAATAAGACTAGTAAAAATGTGTTGCTTTTACCTTCCTTATCAATGTGTGTGTGATACCTGTTTATTGACATAGTAATCGAGGGACTTCCCATATCTCTCGGTGAACATGGTTCTCAAATCGCGTAGCTCAGGCAGATCAGCGATTCTCGCTGCTGCATACACCAAAGAAGATGCAGCTTCTCTGCATTCTTCAGGACATTCTTCCCTGCTTATATATCCATAATAATTGTGTTGGATTGTTAACTCAAAAGAGACAAGATATTCATTCATACAGTTGTAGGATTGCAAGAAAACCAAGAATGAAAGTAAGGCCTAATGAACAGCTAAGTGATACTATACCTCTGTTTGTTCACGGCAGTAAGATTTGTTAAGATGTGTTCACAGTATTTATCAATTAGCTCATAGCATTGGGATCTAATCATCTCGGTAATAAGTCCTCCGGTCTGTTTGAACATCGAAAAATAGCTCTATCAATTACAAGTTCAAGCAATGCAGAATTGCAGTGTGTAGTATCAAAGAGAACTAAAGAAACAAGTAAGATTTAGTCATGCCTTTTCAAATAAGGGGTATTAAAGAGGGATAAATGGAAGTCTGTGTCTATCAGACAATTCCATCAACCATCTATTTTCATTTTACATCAATAAATCATAATTAAGTTTTCATAAGCAATAATAAGAGATTTTTCAAGATTCATGCTCAAGAACTAATATCTATTCAAAATACCAATGCAAAGACAAATCTAAAGCAAGATATCCGTGGATTTCATTCATGAGAGAGAGAGAGAGAGAGAGAGGAAGAGAGAGATTACCCTGCCAAAGGCGTGAACGTCCATTCCATTTCCAAGCAGATCAGCAATATCATTCCTCAAATACTTCTGCGTTGTATTTCTCTTCTTCCTTATAATTTCGATTCGTGTCCTTATCAGCTTAATATCCGATTTGCTAAAATTTCCAAGAAAAAACAATACAAAAAAATTCCAATAAAAAAAAAAAAATCTCGAAAACAATACTGGCCATCAACAAAGTAATCTTACCATTTCGAAAAAAACTTCCCTTTCAAAAGCCCTTGCAACATTTTTGCCTCTCTCTCTCTCTGTTCTTCAATGGTAAAGATTTACTTCAAGAAATGGTATTTTAAAGAGAAGCATAAACGTACGTAGGGCGAGAATAATTGACATTCAAGAGCTGGGAAGAAAAGAAAAGAAGCTATATAATATACTTCCCATGTAGGAAAGGAAAAGGAATATTTGAAATATCAAGGCAAGAATTTCAAATTAATCGAGAGAGGAAAACTGAAAAGGGTTTTTCCTCAACGAAATGCATTTGGGACTCCCAATCGACAGCTTGAAGAAGATCAAAATTTGGAATTGGTGCGTTACGATTCGAATAACCAGGGTACGCATATATATTTACATAGAGAGAAAATTATGAACAGGCTGTCCTGCTTTGCTCGCCCACGTCCGAATATGGAGAGAGAATTATAATTTGAGTATTAATTAACATCAATTACAGTAATTATAATAATGTTCGTTAATATAATCTTGATACAAATAACTGAATAAGTACCACTTTATAGTTAAAAGAATACAGACTTTAAATTCGAATTAGTTCTAATTAAATGCAATCCATTGAACTTTCTAACAATTTTTTTTTATGACGAGGAACCCGCAATCGCTACCTTTGGTGCGCACATAGTAAACCTCGCTCCCTGTGCAATTAAAGCCTGCAAACCACATAAGAGAATTAAACCACCCTTAATGGTAAACCCCGTTCCTATGATAGGCATCCACCTTCACCGCTACGCCATCTCATGGGGACTTTCTAACAATTTATATTTAGTAGTGTATATCGAAAAAAATGAACAGCTAGAATACAAACTAAAAATGTTCACATATAGTAGTATTTACTTTCCCTATTCATGTTACACTCTCCACCTTACTGTTTTCTGCATAAATTTGTATTAGGTTACGGTTACAACAAATTTGGTAAAGTATTTTAGTTTAGTGGTCCATCTGCGTTGCCATTATTTATGTCTTTTCTTTTTTGTATATCGTTGCTAAATAATTATAATTATGTCTAAACATAATGAAATCGATCCGTTATATAATGATATCAAATATCTATCTAAGACACCGAATTAAAAGGTCAATTTTACTTAAGGTCGGGTGATTTTGATATTAGAAGTTGGACATGAATTAAATTAAAGTGAAAAGGAACTCATAGGAGAAAAACTGATTTTATGCTAGTAGTTTATCTCTTTCTAATTTCCAATAAAACACAGTCTGCGTAGTACTAAGTTTAAGTAAATGACTCATATTTGGATTCAAATTAAACGAAACATTACTAAATTACAAATATATCACTAAATATAAGAACCATACCGTATATTTTGACCCATCAAGATACTAGTGTCTTCCCTTAAAATTATGCAACCTTAAATTAAGGGGAAGATGTCAAACTAAATTATGCAATCAAATGATCAATAATTTCCAACTTTTTATTTATTTTTGTCTTTTTTGCCTTTTGCAGGTGGATAAAGTGTTGGGAAATATTATTAATGGAATTAGGTAAAATGGTTCTGTGGTGTGGGTTTCCCCAATATAGGTAAATAAAAAAATAAAAATAAAAATGGGACTAACTATGATATGGTATTGAAAAGTCTAAATGCACGAAATAAGTAACTAACAACAACAAAAAAAACATAAATTAAATACTACCACACAAAAAAAACTATACGTAATTACATAAACTTTAATATCATGTCTCATCTCAACCGTCAAGAGTATTCAAGTAGTTTAAGTAAAATACAAAACGAACACACACCATATTCAAGAGTTGGGAGTTTGATTGTCCAGATCATGATGATCGGTCGGATTGTGATGATTGTTGTGTCTGAACTCACCAAGGAAATAGGAAGTAAAACCCCAAATAGCAAGGAAAAAAGCCACGCCTTTTTCAGCATGAAAACTTTCGTGGTAGAAAATTATAGCCAAAGTCTGAGTTATAGGGAACAATACATGAATAATTATGGCTGAGAGAAGAGATGAAGAGTAGAATATCACACCAATCGCTCCCAAGAAAAAACACTGCCAAATTATAGCACTCAAAACAACCACAACATAGTACTTTCTCTCTCCAAATTGGTACTCTCTTGCCTCTCTTGAAATCACCTGCAAAAATAATTAAATCAAAATACTAGTATTCTATATTTATTCATTAAGATGAGAAAATCTTGAATTTGGTCTTATAATATGGTTTATGTTCGTTTTTTATTTTGTAATGCGATCGTATCTGTTTCTTTAACTTAAACAAAGCAAGCATCTGTTTTTTTTATTAACGATGCTAAGAATGTACCGATATTCAAGTTACCCTTTTTCCTTCTTCTAATTTATCGCCAATTTATTATATTATCAGTACATAACATTGTAGCACAATCTCAGAACTCGTGCCACGCGTGATTCCTAATGGGGAAGGAAATACATCATCTGTTAGATGGACGATAATTTATATTAAAGATAAAAACCTAAGATATTAAAGATAATTTATATTAAAGACTAAAATTGATTTTTTTCTAATTAAGGTAGTGTCATATTAATTATATATAAAAATTATTATATGAGAGGTGGGTTTTAAATAGTAACCTGAAAATCATTGTTGATGAGCATTCCGACGGTGCAAAAAACCGTAGCGAAAAAGCACATAACTAACTGCATCTCCATAACGAGTGTGTACGTTATATCCTGCTTCGCCGTCTTGTACGTCAGTTCCACCAGGGGCAATATCAGTCCGTACAGCGCCGCCGCGGACAGCGTCATGAAAAACCCTAACCAGTACTCCTTATCCGACTCCCCCTCCGGCCGGTCGGAGCTAGTGTGAAGCCCCAGCACCACCGAACCCACCGTGAGCAGCACCACCGCGTTGACGGAGTACGCTGTGAAGTTCTGCTTCACAATCAGAAAAGCAAACGCCGCCGTGAAGGCCAGCTGCGTCGCCACCAGGAGGGTGGTGGTGGAGACGGGGAGCTTCGAGACGCCGTAGGCGTAGAGGTAGTCGTCGAGACCGGTTAGGACTCCGATTGCAGCCGCCGCCGCGAAGACGCGGGGTTTTATGTGGACGAGCTTCGCTCCGGCGGTGGTGCGTCGGCGGCGGCGAGTGTAGGAAAAGAGGAGGGGGATGAGGATTATGGGCCAGCCGCCGGTTTCGAGCCAGCTGGAGAACCAGATCCGTTTGCCGCCGCGGATGAAGTAGAGGCGCATGATTAATGGGCCGCCGCAGTTACCGACGGCGAGTAGGATACAGTTGATGATCAGGAATAACTTTTTCGTGGCGGCGGCGGTGGTTAAAATCTCCATTTTTGACCCTGAATATCTTGTGGTTCGTACTTTGTTTTTTTATTTTGGGACTATCATAGTCTGGTGGTTTAAAAAATTCAGATATAATAGATTTAAGAAAATGGGTCAATTTACTTGACTATGAATTACTCTTTTTATCAACTAAACTATATATTTTATTCTCTAAATTTATTAACCATATCATAAATATATTTGTATCAAACAGTTTTGACAAAGAAAAAATCAGTCCACCTAAATTTTGAAATGGAACATGCATCTCATATACCAATTGATATATTTTTAGTATATCGTATCAAAATTCGAGTATATCATATTTTTCACGGTATACCATTATACTTTGCTTTTGGTATACTGAAATTCTATAATATACACTATTCATCTACAGTATAGCAAGTTTTCAAAATTTATCAATATAACACAGTATTTGAAATTCAATACTATTATTATACTAAAGTCTTTCATAATATTGCCGTATTGAAAATTACAGTACACCGTTAATTTTAATTTTAACTTTTTCCAAAGCAAAAATAATGACTCACGAGTGGCAAATAATAAGTGTCACTATCTAACTAGCGACACTTAATCGCCAGTTAAAGTCTAAAAGTGCAGCTAATGCTCATATTTCCTCTAGTGACTAATATTTAAGAGTAAGAAGTTTCTTTTGATCCAAAAATAAGGTTGAAAATTTTGCTCACGAGTAGGATCCATGACATCGAAGTCTACAACATGCTTATTAATTATTTTAATTTTGGTTGGTATACTGAGCTATCTGATAGAACAATATATCAATGAAAACACCACTAAATATCAAAGCAGAATTTTAACCAATATTTAATGGATGATGTAGACTTATGAATGGAACAAAATTTACATAACGTGCTTGTCCAATCTCGGTCAACACAAACAAATATACATTCCTATTAAATATCACATAACATAATGATATAAAATTTTGAATAATGATTAGGGATGGCAAAATGGCAGGTCGGGTCCGAGTATCATACTACCCGGACCCACCCCGCGCAACGGACCCGCGGACCCGCCCCGCCCCGTGGACCCGTACGGGTCTGCACCTTTGGCCCCGAACCGGGCCCGCACGGGCGGGTCCTACCCGCCCGCCCCGTTTATTTTTTTTTTTTGCTTCTCATTACTACAAAAACACTATTCACTACGAACTAATCAGTTCGCAAAACCTCGTTATCGTCAATACTACTACAACAAACATAAAACAAACACAATTTCATATGTTCGGATATTACCAAATAAACAAAATACAAATTATAAAGTCATAAAGATGTCCAAATCATAAAGTCATAAAGATGTTCATATCCTCATAGATAATTACAATTTAAATATAGTATATTGAATTCTAGAAAATTAATATTTATATTTTATAAGCTAATTTTTTGTTAGATGTATCAATTTTTTTTTTTTTAGTATGTAATATTCTTATATATAACTATACATGTAAAATATTAACAAATGTGAACATTAGCTCAAACGGCATAAGTGCATATAAAGAAATTATTGATACGGGTTCGAATCTCAAAAGTAACACTTTTACACTTCTAAATTCTAATTTGTTACGGGGCGGGTCCGGAACGGGTCCGGGCGGGGCGGGTCTATACGGGTCTATACGGGGCGGGGCGGGGCGGGTCCGCGGCTGGAACCGGAACCGCCCCGAACCCGGTACGGGTCGGATCCGGAACCGCCCCACACTCCTACGGGGCGGGTACCCGCTCCATTGCGTGCGGGTCCAGGTCGGGTCCGAGGGGTCCGGGTCCTTTTGCCATCCCTAATAATGATACTCATATCTAGTACTGTGAGGGGGTGTTTTGCAAACGTTTATTTTAATCATTTATCTGTTTATTAATCATATAACTAGTTTTTTTGGTATTTAAAGTAATTATGATAGTTTTTCTAAAATTAAACAATAATTAATAAGCATTTGCAATCACTCCCTAACTACTGGAGACAAGATTACGTAAAGATTTTTCCAGACGAAAACTAATTTTGTGGTTAATAGAAATAATATTAATCTACTTTGATAGGTTATATAACATGTAACGTTTAAATGTAAGGGTATTTTTTTTGCTAACAAGAAGTATCAATTAGAAAACGCACATATCTAACATGTATCATAATCATAATAGTTTTGCTAGTGTTACATGTCATTCATCTAGCGCTTGTGAGACATAAGAATGCACAATTTGAGTTGCAAGAACCTTTACAGTTAGATCTTTACTACATTATACACACATAATAATATCTTACAAAACTTAATTTATTGACGAAATGAAATATGACGTAGTTCGAAATCTAAAGCGTGGAAACTAATCCACACATATTCAAATTCATCAAGGTATAGAAGTTTGATCCACCAATTGAGTTTCTGCAGTTTGTTTATCCTTGTTGCTGTTGTTGATCTTCATCTGCCTGCTATGTTTAATATCACCATAGAAATAAGAAACAAAACCCCAGAGAGAGAGGAAGAGAGAGAGACCCTTTTCAGATTGGAACTTTTCATGGTAGAAAATAACAGCCAATACTTCCGTTACTGGAAGCAAGACAGTGATGACGATGGCAGATAGGAGAGATGAAGAGTAGTAAATGACTCCAATGGCTCCCAAGAAGAAACATTGCCAAATTATTGCACTGCAAACCACCACAACGTAGTACTTTGTCTCTCCCAATTCGTAATTTCTTGCCTCTCTTGATATTGCCTGCAAAAAAAAGATTACCAACATGTCTAATTAATTTTGGTAACTTACTATATATTATTATGATTTAAGGCAACACTCGGTAAAAGGATTTCAGAATCACGATTATTATAACTTCAAAGTTAGGAGTTTGGATTTAGTCAATCGAATTTAAAATTTTAAAATCATATTTAAAAGTTGGAGTTACAACGAATCAAACACGTAACAAGACGCTTCGACTTATCAGTATTAATGAGTATTTTTCTTATATTTTCAAAAAAGACAAAATTCAAACTTAGGAAACTTTCTACGTTATTAAATTAAGACCAATCTTCAGACGCTGGAGTGCGGATAATACTTTAAAGTTTCAAGTGTATCATGGATAGATAATGATAAGGCACAATCTTCAAAGTATTATTAAAAAAACATCATGTTTCGATGTTTTATTAATGATCAGAAAAATGAGGCATTCTCAAAAGGGTAAACCAATTACTCGAAAGGTAACAAAAATCTCTATTCAAATCAATAATATCCCACTTAATAGATTTGCACGTGGCACTTGCTCGGTGGCCCTATGAGTTCCACATAGAGGTGTAAATAGAGATGACAATTTTACGAGTTGGGTTTGGATAGTATAGTATCCGAACCCATCCCACAAGTTCGACTCAGAGACCCAAATTCGGACCCAAATTTGTACGGATCCAGAAACTCAGAACCAACTTGGGATCCGCACGGGACGGATCTACCCCGCCCCAAACCCGTTGGTGTAGTTTCAATTGCTAATTTTGAATTATCTTATTTTTTAATTAATTTTCGTTGGTGGAAGCCTTTTTGTTTGAATTTTCTTATTATAGTTGTCAGCTATTAGTACCTAAGAGTATCAATTGAAGAACAAGAAAATTCAAATAACATAAAGTAAGATTACATAATAAAATTAATAAAAAAAAATTACTAATGCGGATCTTAAACGGGACTGGGTGGGACGGGGCGGATAGAGAAATTGGACCCGGACCCATTCCGAACCCACGCGGGTTGGGTCTAGACCCACCCCATACTTTTACGGGTCTAGGTATTACCTGTCCCATCGTGGGGCGGGGCAGGTCGGATCCAATGGGTCAGTTCCAATTGCCATATCTAGGTGTAAATTGCAATAGATCAAGGGGGGTTACCATAAAAAATAGCATATGTGATACTATAGATTCGAAAACAACACTTTTATAATAATATTCACGATTACTAAAAAACTTAAATATTTTCATCCTACACATTTGACAAATCTGAAATTAATTCAATTATGTTTAAGTGTATTTTTATTTATTTATGTGCATTATTGATTATTTTTCTCGAAAAGACACCATCAAGATACCGTCAGTATACTAGTTAATTTTTCAGTGCTTAGAATATGTGCTCGTATCCGTCGCATAAGTAGAAGTAATGAAAGAGTGAGAATTTTTATAAAAGTAATTTAAAAAATTCACCTAAGAGATTATGCTATTATTTGTTTCTATTTGATTTACAATAATGAGTGAAGTTCAATTAAAATTGAAATTGAGAGAAACAGATACCTGAAAGTCCTTGTTGACGATCATTCCGAGGGTACAAAACGCCGTAGCGAAGAAACACATCACCAACTGAATCTCCAACACCAGCGTATACGTCAGCGCCTGCTTCGCCTTCTTGTACGTCAGCTCAATCAACGGCAGAATCAATCCGTACAGCCCCGCCGCCGCCAGCGTCAGGAAGAACCCCAATAGATACTGCTTATCCGACTCCCCCTTGGGCCGGTCGCCGCTCGTGTGGAGGCCCAGCACCACCGCCCCCAGCGTCAGCAGCACCACCGCGTTCACCGTGTACGCCGTGAACCGCTGCTTCACAAGCACGAACGCGAACACCGCCGTGAACGCCAGCTGCGTCGCGATGATGAGGGAGGATGTCGACACCGGAAGCTTTGCCACGCCGTAGGCGTAGAGGTAGTCGTCGAGGCCGGTCACGGTTCCGATAACCGCCGCCGCCGCGAAGACGCGCGGTTTCATGAGGAACAGGGCGGAGTCTCCGGCGGTGCGGCGGCGCGTGTAGGACACGAGGAGGGGGATGAGGATGATGGGCCATCCGCCGGTTTCGAGCCAGCTGGAGAACCAGATTCGCTTGCCGCCGCGGACGAAGTAGAGGCGCATGATTAGAGGGCCGCCGCAGTTGCCGACGGCGAGGATGAGACAGTTGATAATGAGGAGAGTCCGTTTCATGGTGGGGGAGGTGGGTTGCACCTCCATTGATGATTGATGGTCGAGATCTTCTTTCTTATTATCCTCTAATTTGTCGATCGAATTATGATATATATTGATATTGTTTAGCCAAATCTGACGACCTAATATCGTACGATATATGCTGAATATATATGAGCTGAGCTAGGGAGGAAGCGTTGTTATTAAATTTATTTATGTATTTATAACTAGGGGAAAAAGATAAAAAAGAAAAGAAAAAGAAAAAAAAGCGCAAACTAATTGCATAGGTTCTTAAAAAATGAATCATGAAAATCTTATGTCAAATTTTCTGTGTATTTCAATTGGTAGTAGCATCAACTGTGTCATATGTTTTTAATGCATCCATCTCAATTATCTTGTTTACTATTCTATTTTGGGTCCTCTTAAATATATTGTTCGATTTCTTTTTTTTATCAAAGGCATATTACATATTTTTTTTAATTTTTGTCAATTTGATCCCCTATTTATTTATTTTAGTTAATTGATTCTCAAACTATAAAATCTTGGATTAATTTATTATTCCATTAAGTTTTTAGTTACTCAACCGTTAGTCAATATTTTTTAAAGGGTATTTTCAATATGATTTTTTTGAGGATTAAAACATCTAAATACTGAAAGATTGACCAATTTGGTCAATATTTATTTTTTATTTTTTACTTAAAAAATTTTAATTTGCAAAAAATTCAATGATATTTTAGTTATTTTGATTTTTTTATTTTTACATCATTCCTTGTTTTGAATGAAAATCTAATTGACGTATTTTGACCAAATACGCCAATTTTAAATAAGTTGAAGACAAATTATGTCAATTATAATATATTTGGTGATCACAATCACCAAATTTTATTGTTCCGCGACCAAAATTTTTGAATATATTATAATAAAAATGAGGGATTAAAACTTAGAATATTTGAAAATCAATGAATAAAACCAAATTAAATTTTCATTCAAAACAAGGAATGATGTATTATTTCTTACATGAATAAGATTAGTAGATAATTAATCCTTCTATCAACAATTAAAGTCTTGAAACTTTCGTGTTCCATAATCATACTCCTTCCTATATCATCTCCACATATATTTTTTGGCATGTGGATATATTCTAATTATATAATAAAATTTAAAAACTTTGGTAAACCATATGTGCCACAAATCAATACATGTAAGAAGTATGAAATAAAAGGGGAAAATACTCTCTCCGTCCCATTATTTATGTCCCATTGGGACTGGGCATGGTAATTAAGATAGTGGAGATAAAGGTGTAAAGTTGTGGTGTAAAAGTATAAAGGGGTAATGTGCACTTGCTTAGATTGATTGTGGTCCACTCATTTATTTCCTTATTTGATATGAGACATAAATAATGGGACAACCAAAAAGACAAGTGGGACATTAATAATGGGACGGATGGAGTATGATATAGAAGTATTTTTGCTTGACAATAAGTGACTAAAATACTTACACAGTCATATTGGACTTGAAAACAAATTTTGTCGTAGAAGATGGTTGCCTTTTAATTGACAGGCTAAATCCAGAGAGATAGTCAAACTAAGTTGAAATTCACGTAACCTCCACCCCCATTCAAATCTTCCCTGGTTAAAATATGATATCTTGTCACATCCACATTATAGGGAAAATTTAATATTTCAGATTTTAAATTTTGGTCTATTGTTCTAGTCGCTACGACGCCATTTTTTAATCTGGTTCAACACCCAATTAAGTTTAGAAAATCGAGGCAGTTGTTTGTAGTTTGAATGTTACTAAAAGTAATACTCCAGTATCTAAGAATTCGGCTTTCATACAACTGGTCAAGATTATTTTCCTCATGTGCCCGAAATTCAACTTCTTACATCTCATTTTATTTTTTTATGAGTAAAACTCACGATCTGTATTGGCGGACGTAAGAAGGGGGTGCAGTGCTACTGCCTCCTCCAAATTATGAAGTAGCTCAAATTTTGAAATTTTTATTTCGTTTATGAAACACTCGTACGGTACCGTTCGGCTTCTTATTTCTTGAGATTTTCTCGTAATCTCTCATATTATTGGATCAGTAAGTAATTGCTATCTGTGGGATGGTTGGCACATGTATAATCGAGTTTTGTTACTATAAAGTCCCGTTTGGAAGAGCTTATTAATATTTGAGCTAATTCTAAAAAAATAAACACTTATAGATGCGTTTGAGAGAATTTATGAATGTATTTTTTTTTAAAAATTAATTATTTTAGTCTTATTTTCATAATGTTGGGTTATAATTTTAATAATAAGATTTTGATTTAGATCTCAAGAACCTGACTGATGATGAACCAATGTCAGTGTATAGTTGTAGGATTAGAGAACTATTATGTTAAGATATCACGTTTTCTTGTTCCTGACTCGACATTCCTAATCAAACTGTGTTGTTCCAGACTTGTTCGCAATTGATGGCTGAAGAATCAACTTTATCAAACTCTGTCAGTATTCACTCTTACCGTTCCTTACTAATCACATCCCTGATCACTTCGAGTCCCTGATAAGTTGGTGATAGTTTATTACAGTCATTTGAATTGTTGACTAAAAGTGTCAGCTTAGCCCTAATAGTACGAGGTACTATTCCAGAGATTGATTCTAAGTCAACCTACCATATCTCTCTCTACCAATGAGATTGAGACACAATTTTGGATAGGAACAGTCGCCCAGTCTGACATTGTTGATGATATACGACGTTGGAACAATTTTAATTTCAAATTTCGGTTCATTGCCTCAACCCTAGCAACCTACTCCTTAGATCTATCTCTAATGGAAATATTATGTAGTGCGACTATAAATACGAAAAGTCATGTCTTAAACAAGGTCACGGGAACCATTTGCAACATCTCAAGCTTCAAACATTCAAAACTCTCAAAGCATTCAAAAAGACCATTAGTTCAAGTTATGTCTTATTTTCTTGAAGCCTAAGTTCCCCATTTTTTCTAAGCCAATTTCTTTATCTTCGCTTAGATCCGAAAGGTACAATTTCAGAATAAGAATCTCCATATAGTTGGAGAAAACCCTAAAACCTAACTCAGACCCAACTCAAAAAGTTGTACTCCCTCCGTCCCGTTATTTGTGGCTCAATTGGTTTCGGCACGGGAATTAAGAGAGTAGATGATAAAGTATGAGAGAGATAGTAGATGATAAAGTATGAGAGAGAAGATGAGTAACATAATGAGAGAGTATGAGAGAAAGATGATAAAGTATGAGAGATAATGTAATAAAGTAGGAAAGAGAAGATGATAGAATATGAGTAATTTTTTACCAAATTAGGAAAGTGGACACAAATAATGGAACACCCCTTTCGGGAAAGTGAGCCACAAATAGCGAGACGGAGGGAGTAGTATTTATATAGAACTGATTTGTAGTTGAAGTAGATGTAGAAGCAAACGATGACGAAGAAAAAGTGTAACAGGTTTTGTTATAAGGGAACTCCTGATTTGTCAAGAAGAGTGGACATATGGGTTATCTCCGAACCACTATAAATCTTGTATCTTTACTACTTAGCTTGTTTATTATATCAGCAATTGATGAGTCGCTTTTGTACCTAGTTATTTCTAGCCAAAAAGTCATCTAATTGGGCAATCAGAACACTTTTAGAGGCGAATTTGAATGTTTAAAATACTGATGTGGCACGTGACTGGATGCAAGGTGGCATGCGATTTATGGTGAAAAAGGCACAGAAAAGCTTTGTTTTGGACGAAAATTAGAAGGAAGAGGATTCTTGATCAAGTTAAAGATGGATAAAGAAATATTACAAAATTTCGTACGCGGATGAATCTATCCGCCAACTAAGCCGTCAAATGCCACATTGTTTGCCCCGTCAAATTTAATTTCACCGGAGTTTTTTTTCCGGTATGTAATTTTTAACGAATTGAAAAGTTATGTATTTTAAGAGTGTTTTAAAAATCGTGTGCGAAACCAGATTTTTTTCCAAACTTAATATTATATTTTAAAGCTAATATCCCAATATTATACTCCCTCCTCCCATCTTTGTTGTTCCATAACTTTTCGGCTCGGTTTTTTAGGAAAGTTGTTAATTGTGTTGTTCGTAGTTGTATTAAGTAAGTGGGTCCCTTCCCATTTTCTCTCTCCTCTAATTTTACATTTGTGGGGTAAATGCTTTTTTTTACTTATCTTTAATTTGCTTGATGTAATTTTAGATTTCTTAATTTGCCCACAGCTTACAAAATGTATCCGATTTCTTGATGTACGTTTATTAATTGCAAATCCTGTCTTAATATCAGATAATAACAAACATAAAATATGCAAATTCGACAATTAAATATGTAAACAAAAACGGCAGAATAAGAAACCCAATAAAACTTTGTACAACCGCCATTTAGTCCAAATTCGTTCACAAACACGGCAGAATAACAAACAAAAGGAAAAAAATACAGTAAGAATAATGAAGAACAGCAGAGTGACATCACTGATGGAGCCAAAATTAATTTGAGGAGGAGCCAAAACCAAATTCGAATTCCCTCCATCTAACACACCTATTTAAATACCTTAGCACAGGTTTTCAAATTCAAAATCAGAAATTAGCAGTCTGCCAAAATGAGGAAGGATCTCTCAACAGAAGAGAGAAATTCCATTGTCCAATTTCTTCTCCAACATTTGAAGAACGGCAAGCCTGCAAATGGAAAAATAAATGAAGCTGCATCAAAGTTCAATACTTGTCGGCATACAATCGGCAGAATCTGGAAAGCAGCAATGGAACAGCAAAATAAAGGGCAACTAATACATTTGCAATCGAAGAAGAAAGGAGCTCCACATCGAAAACGAGTTGTTATCAACCTACCTCTAATAGAGAGTCTAAGTGTGCAAAAAAGAGGCACAATTAGGAAGCTAGCTAATGGCATATCTTGCAGCAAATCAACAGTTCACAGATGGAGTCAACATGGTCTAATCAAAGCTCACTCTAGTGCGATAAAGCCCTCCCTCACACCCCAACATAAACTTCAGAGGTTACAGTTTTCTATTGAGGCACTACAATTTGATACAATCATGCAAATAATGAAGTTCAGAAATATGCAAAATACAGTTCACATTGATGAGAAGTGGTTCTATCTTTCTAAGGCTGCACACAGATTTTATCTAACTCCTAATGAGGTAGAGCCACACAGGTCTTGTCAAAGTAAGAAGTTCATCAGCAAAGTAATGTTCATGTGTGCAGTTGCTAGGCCTCTATTTGCTGAAGATGGCACAATTTTGTTTGATGGCAAGATTGGAATATTTCCTTTCACAGAAAAAGTTCCAGCCATGAGAGCAAGTAAAAATAGACCGAAGGGTACACTAGAGACCAAAGCAATTCAGTCAATAACAAAACATGTGATAAATGACTCTTTGATTAAGCAGGTAAGGAATCCTACATTTCACTTTCATTTGTAGTAATGTATTCAGATTCTATGAATCTGAATAACAATTCAGTATCTGTCAGGTATCTTGTTCCAGAATATTCATATAAATCTATCTTTAGATTTGAGAATTCATTTTCTTAATCTAAAGATGCAGCAAGTAAATAGAGGGTTTTTGTAAAGATGCAAGCTTCCAATAGAAGGGCAGGTTTTTTGTAAAGATGCAGCAAGTAAAGATGTTTTTGTAAAGATGCAAATAGAAGTCCTCAAGTGCTTTTAGATTAAGACTGTGTTTTACAATCACTTATCAAAATCAGTTTTTAATTTCAGATTTGAAATGTAGTTGGATCATAAGTAATTGGCATTGTATAGTTCATGTACCAGAACCACAACCCAATAAGCATGCCACTAAAAATCAGAACGCATGTTTATCTTACACAATACCAACCACTATGAATGCATAACCTTATCACCCATACCACACTTTATAAAAAAGAAAAAACATATCCTTATCACCAAAGTTTCATAACCAAATAGATATGTACTGCATACGCATCATCAGGTTAAAATAACCACAAACAACAAGTTACTGCATAACCAATTTAGAGCAGCATAATCAATCCCCACACCTAAAGAACAAATCTCAAATTTTCAACAATAATTTCATTGAATTGTTCTATCTAACCTAGAGTGAGCATGTTCTTATCATTTTAGACCAATTAATACGCATTATCCGCCAAAAGACATTTAATTGCAATCTTCAATATACGTAGTATAATTGACAAAATTTGATTCAAGAGTAGCAGGGATAGATCTCACCCAAGGCCTTTAGCAGAAAGCAGAATCTGTAGCTCTCCGTATGTCGTCGATTCCGCAGGCGAAGAAAGGGCCACTATCGCTCTTAATCTCCGGCGTCGGCAACTGACTCTCAAATTGTGGAATGTCGTCGATTCCGCAGGCGAAGAAAGGGCCAGATTCGCTCTCAACTTCCGGCGTCGGCACCTGGCTCTCAGATCGTGGAATGTCGTCGATTCCGCAAGCGAAAAAAGGCCCAAATTCGCTCTCAATCTCAGATCTGTACTCGCTCTGGATTTCCGAACTGCATGTCGAATCGTATGGGAAATCGACTAAGGAATTAGAAAGTCTACTCCATCCAGAGCTGATCTCGCTCTCTCCGCCTTCCAACTCGGGTCCGCTCAGAAAATCGCAGCTTTCCGCCATTTCTCCCTCCACCAAAGTAGTATCTGTCCAAGATCTGGGGTCGAGGAGTTGGGTTTTTTTTAATCGACGGTGAATTTCATCCTTGCAGATGTTGGGTTCCAAATCGTCAGGAAGACGGCGAAAAGGGCAGAGAGATGGAGATCTAGGGTTCTAGATCTTGAATGAGGCGATGAATCGTAAGGCCGAGAGATGGAGATAAAGTGTTCGAGAACTTGAAGAACACGAAGAAGAGGGAGGCGGCGAGTACAAGATCTAGGGTTTGGATAGAAGAAGTAATGAAAACATAAATGATGTCGATATGTAGTAAGTTTGTGTTTTAGGCTGAATTTGTTTAGATAGTGTAATTAAGATAATTAGGCAATTAGAAGGTTTTATTAAGTTTGTAATTAAGTTTAATTATTTCCATTTTCGGAAATGGAACAAGAAATGTGGGACGTCCCGAAAAGAAAAGCGGAACAAGATTTATGGGACGGAGGGAGTATAAAATAAATTTCTTAGCATTCACGAAGGCTACATGTCTGATATCAAATTATGTGTCAAACTGCTGAAAAGTTATAACTACATCAGGTCATGAGATGCTCTACGAACGATTTTTTTTATTTATTATCTCAGACAAGTGTTTTCTTATTATTTAATCAACACTAAAAAATATTTCTACTAGTACTTAATTTAAGTTGTTTTTATTATTGATATAAAAAAAGCAACTTTTTTCAAAATTTTTAACAAAAACAAATACAGAAGTAACTGTAATAAACATTTAGAACCACACAGTATTATTGTATTAAGTTCTTTAATTGAAAGAATCTAAAATTTTAAGGTAAATTGGTAAAAATAGTCATTAAACTTCGCGTTTTTGAGAATTTTGTCAAACAATTTTTTTTTTGTTTTTTTGACCCTCAACTCCTTGTTTTTGTGAATTTTATCCTCAAACTTCTTTTTTTTGTTTTTTTCAGCCTAAACTCCTTATTTTTGCGATTTTAGTCCTTAAACTCCTTGTTTTTGCGATTTTAGTCCTATCGTTAGATTTTCCGTCAATTTAACCGTTAATTCAAAAAAAAATTAAAAAAATGAAAAATTGAAAGGGCAAAATCGGAATTTTTATTTACATGGACCAAAATAGCAAATAAAGAATGATTTGAGACCTATTTAGCAAAATAAAATAGTTTAAGGACTGATTTCAAAAAATTTAGACAAATAAGCTAATTGATTCGTATCAACGAGATTTTGGGCTAAATTTTTGATTTTTCATATAACTTTATTGCTTCGTATCAAATATAAGCTAACCAAGATTTCGAAATGCAAAATATATACTGTGAATTAATCATTAAAAAACAAAGTTATTATCACCCAATATTTTTACTTCAAAATAACATGAATACGAGGGAAATATATGTCAGTTCGTAATTTACGATGAATAATATGTTATAAAAAATATTTAATTCATAATTTTTCATGAATAATAGAATACGAGGAAAATATGTATCACTTCGTAAATTACAGAAAATATTAGTTTTATTTGCAAATACTATAATAAGCCAAAAATATTGGGTGATAAAAACTGTTGGATATGAGTCAGTAGATTGATACTCAGCTGTTCTAGGGTTAAAAGAAATTGGGGGAAATCATAGTAGTACTATGGAATTGAAGATCCCAAAACCGAGCTGATATCAGTAGATTAGTGTGTCGATAGGATTAGCTGATGTATAGGTTAGACTTGATGTAATGATTATTATTTTGTCTAAGTCCCGTGCGGGGTAGTTGTTGAACCGATCTTCACTGAAGATACTTTTCGAACCCCACGTCATCGGTGTAATCGCTTGCATTCTTCGTCGGCCACCGATATCAAACTCAATTGAAGATCCCGCATCGGACCGGACCTCGGTAGAAGCATTCTCTACAAGCCGATGGTCATCGGTAGAAGAACCGGTGCAAGCGAGATACCTTCGCATCGACCAACCGACTATCGAAGCTCACTTTATCGGTCGGACGACTCGGCCGAAGAAGACAGGCTTTCGAGTCTTGTATCCGACGTAAAGCGACCCAAAGACTTAAAGTCCCTTCAAATGTTCGGCGAGAAGACATACGAGGTAGTTTGAACGGTCAACTCGACACTCACCAACTACAAACCTCGACCAATGAGAAGCCGACAACGCTTACCTACTCTACACAAGTAAAGTTGCTCTCATGAACGGTGCATTAAGCGCCCGCCGCAACAAAGTTGAATAGTGGCCGTTTTCTTTGGACGCTTGTGACACGTAGCATCGTCGTCTCCAACGGACATATGTCACAACTCACAACTATAAATAGAGAAGGATTTGAAGATTTCAAAAAGAGGAAAATACGCGAAATCAAGGGAAATCATTCAAACTCACAACGCTCTAGAACCTTCAAGCTTATCCGAGAGACGAACTAGTTTTCATAGAACACTTCTTGTAGTTCATCTCTCTAGAGCACTTTGATCCCTATCTTCTCTAGACTAAGCTCATTGCTAGATTCATAGCTTAGATCCGAAGGAGTTCACATTTAGTGAATTGTTCTTGTTGTAAGAACTCCTTCTCAGTTGGAGAATATTCCCTCCCTTCTAAACTTAGGTTTGGATTGTAAAGTCGCTAAGGACTATAACTTAGAGGGAACTGTCCAGGTCGCACGTATCCTCGCTGAGGCTTGCTCGAGAATAATCAACAAGTTCTCCCGCCTTGATCGGGACCGTGGACGTAGGATCTTGCGTATCCGAACCACGTTAAATCGCTTGTGTTCATTTACTGTTTTATTGCATTGCATTCAACTGACTTGAAAATCATAAGTTTGCATAAAACGTATTTTATAAAGTGCACAGCCAAAAGATTTAACTTGCAAAAACGCGTTTTCAAAAGAGACGACTTCGGGCCTAACACTTATCCGCACTACAGTCTCCGACTGAGTTTCGTAATACTGACATCAGTCAGTAGAAGAGCTCAGAAGCTGACTCACTTTGACCCCAGTGATCGAAGGCTTACTTGGCACTGTTCATCAGTTGCAAACATCAGCTTCAGCTGACCTTCACTGAGAAAAAGAAACAGAGCTCAGGTGTATTCACCCCCCCTCTACACCTGACTTTTCGTCTCCGGACCAACAAAAACTTTTTTCGTAAATTAGTTTTAGTTCCTATTCTAGTTATTTTGAAGTAAATATTATGCACTAAATGGTTATTTTGAAGTAAAAATATTGGGTGATAATAACTTTATTTTTTAATGATTAATTCACAGTATATATTTTGCATTTCGAATTAAATGTTGTTTATATTAGTACGAAATTTTGGTTAGCTTATATTTGATACGAAGCAATAAATTTATATGAAAAATCGAAAATTTAACACAAAATATCGTCGATACGAATCAATTAGCAAATTTGTCTATTTTTTTTTTAAATCAGTCCTTAAACTGTTTTATTTTGCTAAATAGGTCCCAAATCATTCTTTATTTGCTATTTTGGTCCATGTAAATAAAAATTCCGATTTTGCCCTTTCAATTTTTTATTTTTTTAATTTTTTTTTAATTAACGGTTAAATTGACTGAAAATCTAACGATAGGACTAAAATCGCAAAAATAAGGAGTTTAAGGACTAAAATCGCAAAAATAAGGAGTTTACGGTGAAAAAAATAAAAAAAAAGAAGTTTGAGGACAAAATTCGCAAAAACAAGGAGTTGAGGGTCAAAAAAACAAAAAAAAAATTGTTTGAGGACTGGTGATCGCTGTATTGCACCAAATAATCCTGCAAAACTTGAGAATTATATCAGTATAGTTCACATGGTATCGAACATAGGGAACGGAGGACTAGACAAATTATTTTTCTACTTATCTTGAGTTTGGTTAGCAACCACGCAAGTTTTAGGTTTTTATCTAAACTAAGAACTTATAAAAACTGAAAGAAATATAAAAACTGGAAACTGAAATAAACTGTTTTAACTAGACAGGTAAGAGATAGGTCCAGCAGAATATTCACACACACGTAATTCCAATCCTCGGCACATAAAATGAACTAATCTTAAGAATCAACTAGTTATAGATTACCGTAACTTAAACTGTGTAATCCTCACTCCCACTTACTTAGTCGGTAACCGCCATGTTGGGCATCGAAACGGCTACTTCCCTAATTTAGCTATAACCTACGTTGTTGGGCAATCAATATATTTAATAGCTAAACAACTTTATCGAACTAAGGGAGCCTAGTATAGGAGCCTACTCGTATGTTGGGCATCTAATAGTCTCCTACCGGTTTAATCCAATTATTCTAATGAATAAATTTGCTACTTACCTAGCCTTATTCCACGAGAAACGATGGAAGTACTATGTTAGCTACAAACTGCGCAACTTAGGGTGGCCAATCCTAAATTACTAGTCAGATTAAATAAACCAGAATTAACCCGAAACCCTTCAATTAATTATTAGAACCTAAGCCTCATGCACTGTTCACGTGTGCGTTTTACATCCTGCCGGACCACTAAAAGTTTAGCTACTCATGAAACTGTCCTGACTGCACAGGTAAGACACTTTGCAAAACAGAACACATCATTCGTAACCCTAATCCTAACATGCACGAAAACTGAAAATAAGATAAAGATACGAATTAAAACTGAAAACTAAACACGTACTGAACTGAAACTAAACATAAACTGAATTAAAACAAGAATTGAAATAGGATCAAGAGTAACGATAGTCTTCGATCTCTCAAAACGAACGGAAATTGAAAGCAACGAACTAAACTAAAAGTGCGAACATTAAAAGCTGAAATACGAAAGTGTTGTCTTTTTCTATTCGAACTAAAGGCTTGCATAAAATGGAATGGAAAGGTAGTTGGTTCTTCTCCTCGGCTTTGGTGGAATCGGCGATGGCGATGGTTCCGGTCGGCGGCGGCGTGAAGTCAATAGGATGGATCGGTAAAGGGATGTATGTCGAGGTTATGAGGAGGTCGAGAGCTCGAGAAGGTGTTCAAGGTTGCTGAATTTCGTGCCTCCCTCATGCTTTTATAGTGCTCCTAGGAATTAGATCACAACTAGGGTTCCTTTGTGGATAAGGAAAGGATCTATGAGATATGGTAATAGCTCATCCTTCCTTATTTATCTCCTTTCCTTCCTTATCTTCTTTCCTTTCTTTTCTTCTTCTTTCCTTCTTTCTTTTCTTGGCCAAATCCGCTCAAAATCTCGCCATTACAGCTGGAAACTCGTTGCCACATCATTTCCACGTGTCGTGGCAAATCAGCATATTTTCCTGCATAACTGCCAACAAAAGCGTCTCGCCTGCACAGTTAAGAGACTTTTCGGACAGAAATAATTAGGTACGAAATCGACTCATCAAATCTCCTTACACTTGAACTATACTCGCCCTCGACTATAAGAAGAACAAAAGATAAGTACCTAATTATTTTTGGTCTTCCCCAAGACCTTAGACACAAAATAAAAGACTGAAGACTCGAACAAGAACAAAAACAAGACTCGACACGAACAGAAGAAAGAAAATAACAACGGACTCACAAAAGAAAGATAAGAAGCCATACCAATCAATTCGAAAATCTCCGCACCAATTCACTAGCCAAGCAATGTCAAACCATGCAATCATGATCTCAACCAACAAGTAGACAATGCAAATTTTGAAACTAAGCACACATATATCAACTTGGTCAAAATCTAAACAATGTGGATCTCCTCAACACTCAACTAGTCTTGGTCCGGTTCAAGCCACTCAAAGGAAAATAATCCACGCAATCACAATAAGAGATCATCACAATAGCAATATCAAGGAGGTCTTTCTCATTCGGTTGTAATGAGGCTTAGGAGTTAGACAAATTGATGTCGGTAAGGGTCCTAGGGGTACTAAGCTCCATTAAAATTCAGAATCAATGTTATGCATATAATACTCTCTCACCTGTGCAGTCAAGTCAGTCAAATTCCCCGGCAACGGCGCCAATTTGGTGATCGTTGTATTGCACCAAATAATCCTGCAAAAATAGAGAATTATATCAGTATAGTTTACATGGTATCGAACACAGGGAACGGAGGACTAGACATATTTTTTTCCTACTTATCTTGGGTTTGGTTAGCAACCACGCAAGTTTTGAGTTTTTAACTAAACTAAGAACTTATAAAAACTAAAAGAAAGTAAAAACTGAAAACTGAATAAAATTGTTTTAACTGGGCAGTTAAGAGATGGGTCCAGCAGAATATTCACACACACGTAATTTCAATCATCGGCACATAAAATGAATTAATCTCATGGATCAACTAGTTTTAGATTACCGTAACTTAAACTGCGTAATCCTCACTCCCACTTACTTAGTCGGTAACCGCCATGTTGGGCATAGAAACGGCTACTTCCTAATTTAGCTACAACCTACGTTGTTGGGCAATCAATAGATTTAATAGCTAAACAGCTTTATCAAACTAAGGGAGCCTAGTATAGGAGCCTACTCGTATGTTGGGCATCTAATAGTCTCCTACCGGTTTAATCCAACTACTCTTTCGAATAATTTTGCTACTTACCTAGCCTTGTTCCACGAGAAACGATGGAAGTACTAAGTTAGCTACAGACTGGGCAACCTAGGGTTATCAAGCCTAAATTACTAGCCAGATTAAATAAATCAGAATTAACCCGAAACCCTTTGATTAATTATCAGCACCTAAGCATCATGTATTATTCACGTGTGCGTTTTACATTCTTCCAGACCACTAAAAGTTTAGCTACTCATGAACCCGTCCTGACTGCAGAGATAAGACACCCTGCGAAACAGAACATGCACCATTTGTAACCCTAACCCTAGCATGCACGAAAACTAAATTAAAGTAAATTTAACTAACTAAAAACTGAAAACGAACATGAACCAATTTTAAACTAATCACAAACTGAATTTAAACACAACTTGAAACTAGATTAAGAGTCCCGATAGTCCTCGGTCTCTCGAAACAAACGAAAAGCAAGAAACGAAATTAACTAATGTTCGAACATAAGAAAAACTGAAATAGAAGTGTTTGTTTCATCATCTTAAACTACTGCTGCATGAAGTGGATCGGTAAGTTTGATTGTTGAGTTCTTCTCGTCGATGGTGCGGTGGTTTGGCTTCGGCGGCGGCGGTAACTTGTCGGAATGAAAAGGATGAGTCTTCGAGGTTGAGGAAAGGTAGGCACGGTGTGTAGAGTTGTCCAAAGTCCTTTAAATTTCATGATTCCTCTTCTTTATATAACCCTCTTCAAAAGTCAATGGGGTGACGACATGAACAGTGGAGTCTCATCCACTGCCTTGATCACCAGCTTCAATCTCTTCCCACGGTCTTTATACCACTTGAAATCTTCATAGGCCTTCTTCTAAAAATTTTCCTCACATTTGATTGATGGCCTATTCCCTTGCAAGACGATGGTAGTCTGCTCCCTTGCTGCCCTTGTCTTGTCTCTTTCAGGTTGGGGCTTTACTTCCACGGTTTTCAGCCATTCTGGTATAGAATCGTCCTGACTGGGTAGCCTAGACGCACTGCTGACAGTCGCCAATTTTGGAGTTATATGTAAGGCCAAGATGCTTTCTCTGATCTCCTCGTCCCTCATATCATCGAGATTTGATTCCGTCAGCCCTTGATTCAAGGTGACCTCTATCTTATCCTGCATCACATACGTCTCAAGATATTCTTGGACAAAACTTTCAATGAAGTCAGTGGATAAAGCATCTTCATTTTCATGATCAAAGGGCCTCTTAAGTGCTTCGGCAATGTGATGATCATAGATTTCATTATGGTATGCAACACTTATAGATCCCTCATCTACGTTAATTATGGCCTTTACAGTTTTTAAGAACGGTCTACCCAATAAAACACCTGCAGTACCCTCAACTTGCCTATCATTAGTATCTATAACATAGAAATCTGCCGGATAGACAAAATTGTTAATTCTGACCAAAATGTTTTCGAGTAAACCTACTGGAGCAATGCATGACCTATCCGCTAATTGAATTATCAGCTTAGTGGGCACTAATTCAGCTCCAGTTAATTGATTATAGACGGACAATGGCATAACATTAATGGACGCTCCTAAATCGCACATAGCTTGCTCAATCATAACATTACCCATCAGACAAGGTAGTGTAAACATACTTGGGTCAGCACACTTAGCGGGTAGCATCCTTTGAATGATTGCCGATACGGAGTGGTCCATCACAACTTTCCCGGACTTTGGGACTTTTCCAACGATAAAGTCCTTCACGAACTTCCCGAACTTAGGAATTTGCACAGCCTCAGGAAATGGAATGTTGATCTCCAATTTTTCGAACAGCTTAAGGTAGTCTATGTACTCCTTGTTCGGCGTATTTTTGCTTTTCAAAGCTTCGGGGAATGGTGGAGGAATTAGATTTTCAGACTCCGACTGGCCAGTCAGGACGTCCTCCTCATACTGTTCTGGTGCTTCTTTAAGTCTTCTGGTGGTATGGGCTGTTCTGCAGCCTTCCTCGTCTCTGCTGACTTCTCTGGATGTCTTACCTGTACAATTGGGCCAGGCAATTCTTTTCCTCCACGCAGTATAATTTGGTTGCAGTTTTGGGCATTTGGATTGGGCTGTGTTTGAGCTTGTGAAGGTAGACGCCATTGACCTCCCTTCAGATCTTGGAGTGAACTGGCCAGTTTGGACACTTGTTCGGACAGATTGTCCAAAGTAACTTGTTGATTCATCCTCAATTATTGCATCTCTTCCTTCATGGCTTGGATCTCATTTTGATTCGAAATCATCTCCTTCTCCATCTGCCTCTGATATGTAATTGATTCATTTTGAGAAGCAATCATTTCATGCATTAATTCTTCAAACGAAGAAGATCCTTGGTCACGTCTGGCCGGGTGATGGACCTTCTTTGCGATATATTCGATGGTGCGGAGGCTTGTATGTTTGAGATAGTTGTTTAGCACAGTTTGTACCATTAGTATGTGTTTGGTACAAATTATCATAGCGGCGGATGAGTTGTTGTACTTGACTTTCTGGAAGTTCCACTCGCTTGTGCAGTCGGGCATCCTTCTCTCCATCAATTTCCTTATTACCACACATACTTATCTGACTTACATTAGCCATGGCATCCGGATTAGGCTGAGTCTGAGCTGGAAGTTGTCCTTGGGAAGTTGTTATTTCTTGAATGGTAGAATTTAGTTTTTTCATCTGCTTAGCCAAATTCTCCATTGTAGCTTGCTGATCCTTCTTTGTCTGGTTGATCTCCCGTTGCATTTGTTGTTGAAATGCAGTGGTGTCCTTCTGTGAAGAAACCATTTCGGCCAAAAGCTTTTCTAAAGGGCTCTGCTGCTCCGACTGGCCAGGCTGGACATTCTATTGCTGAAACTGTCTTTGATGTGGGGGTCTATACGTCTGCTGATAGTTGTTCTGATTAGGAGGTTGGTATGGCTGCTGATAGCCATATTGCTGCTGATATGGTTGTTGAAATTGGGTTTGAGGCTGATTCCTCGTCTGAAAATGCTCCTCCGGTTGCTTCCAACGGAGGTTCGGATGAACCCCTTGTTGCCTGCTCCAATTTCCAGTGGCATTTACATCTTCTCTCGGACATTGCAGCGACGTATGCCCTTTCTCTCCGCATGCTCCACATGCATGATCGATATTCGATCGGCTCGAAGCAGGAGCGTTCTGTTTGAGTATCAAGTCAAGCTTGTCTTGCAATAGGCTAAACTTTGCCTCCACTTTATTATCGATCTCATCCATGTAGTCGGAATGAGACCAATTTACAGCTCTCCTTGTTGGTCTCGGCCCTTTATATTGCGAGGTAGACTCCGCAAGCCCTTCGATTATATTTCTTGCATCTTCGTAGAGGCTTGTATGGAAATTCCCTCTTAGACCGATATCCACCATGGCTTTTGCTTCGTCTGTCATCCCTTGATAGAAAATCGTTAGGAGCTCTACATCCGAGTAGCCATGGTTCGGACAACTATCGACAAGTCATCCAAATCTCTCCCAGTATGCGCCGAAGGTACTCATCGATTTCTTGAGCGATCCCAAAAATCTGCTTCTTTAATGCATTTGTCTTCGACTGCGGGAAGTATTTCTTCAAGAAAATCGTACGCATTTGGGCCCACGTCGTTATCGTGTTCGACTTTAAACTTGAGAACCACGCTTGTGCTACGTCTTGGAGAGTGAATGGAAAGGCCTTGAGCTTGAAAGCGTCCAGGTTGCCTTGCCTGTGCAGATTGGAGACTTGGTTGAACGAGGCCAAAAAGGAATTTGGGTTCTCGTTCGTCCTCCCATAGAACTTCGGCATGGCAGCGACCATGTTCAGCTTGACGTCAATTTGTTCAGTAGTTGTGATTTGGATTGGACCGGGAAGATCCGCTCCCATGTCAAGCAATCCGGTATTCATCCTCAAGGGTTGTGGATTGTGTATTTCGTCCTCCATCTCTTCCTCCTCTGATTCTGAGCTAGTTACTGGAGTATTGTGTAGTGTTTTGTAGAACCTAAAAGTTTCTGGTTCGGAGTCCCTGATCTGATCACCGATGTCTGTTCTGTCTCCTGACTAGGCAGTTAAGAAGTTTTTTGCCTCGGATAGAATCTGTTGCTTTTGCAGCTTTGTCCTCTTCCTATTCCTCTTTGCTGTTTTCTCGACCTTTGGATCAAATATGAGGTCAGGGTTGGAAGACCTGCTCATGCAACGCTTAAAAGAACAAAAAGATTAGTAGAAAAGCAATAAAACTAGATAACACCGTTCCCCGGCAACGGCGCCAATTTGGTGATCGCTGTATTGCACCAAATAATCCTGCAAAACTTTAGAATTATATCAGAATAGTTCATAGGGTATCGAACACAGGGAACGGAGGACTAGACAAATTATTTTTCTACTTATCTTGAGTTTAGTTAGCAACCACGCAAGTTTTGAGTTTTTATCTAAACTAAGAACTTATAAAAACTGAAAGAAATATAAAAACTGGAAACTGAAATAAACTGTTTTAACTAGACAGGTAAGAGATGGGTCCAGCAACCACCCAATATTTTTACTTCAAAATAACATGAATACGAGGGAAATATATGTCAGTTCGTAATTTACGATGAATAATATGTTATAAAAAAATATTTAATTCATAATTTTTCATGAATAATAGAATACGAGGAAAATATGTATCAGTTCGTAAATTACAGAAAATATTAGTTTTATTTGCAAATACTATAATAAGCCAAAAATATTGGGTGATAATAACTTTTTTCGTAAATTAGTTTTAGTTCCTATTCTAGTTATTTTGAAGTAAATATTATGCACTAAATGGTTATTTTGAAGTAAAAATATTGGGTGATAATAACTTTGTTTTTTAATGATTAATTCACAGTATATATTTTGCATTTCGAATTAAATGTTGTTTATATTAGTAAGAAATTTTGGTTAGCTTATATTTGATAAGAAGCAATAAATTTATATGAAAAATCGAAAATTTAACGCAAAATCTCGTCGATACGAATCAATTAGCTAATTTGTCTAATTTTTTTGAAATCAGTCCTTAAACTGTTTTATTTTGCTAAATAGGTCCCAAATCATTCTTTATTTGCTATTTTGGTCCATGTAAATAAAAATTCCGATTTTGCCCTTTCGATTTTTTATTTTTTTAATTTTTTTTTGAATTAACGGTTAAATTGACGAAAAATCTAACGAGAGGACTAAAATCGCAAAAACAAGGAGTTTAAGGACTAAAATCGCAAAAATAAGGAGTTTATGGTAAAAAAAAAAAAGAAGTTTGAGGACAAAATTCGCAAAAAAAAAGGAGTTGAGGGCCAAAAAAACAAAAAAAATATTGTTTGAGGACTGGTGATCGCTGTATTGCACCAAATAATCCTGCAAAACTTGAGAATTATATCAGTATAGTTCACATGGTATCGAACACAGGGAACGAAGGACTAGACAAATTATTTTTCTACTTATCTTGAGTTTGGTTAGCAACCACGCAAGTTTTGGGTTTTTATCTAAACTAAGAACTTATAAAAACTGAAAGAAATATAAAAACTGGAAACTGAAATAAACTGTTTTAACTAGACAGGTAAGAGATGGGTCCAGCAGAATATTCACACACACGTAATTCCAATCCTTGGCACATAAAATGAACTAATCTTAAGAATCAACTAGTTGTAGATTACCGTAACTTAAACTGCGTAATCCTCACTCCCACTTACTTAGTCGGTAACCGCCATGTTGGGCATCGAAACGGCTACTTCCCTAATTTAGCTATAACCTACGTTGTTGGGCAATCAATAGATTTAATAGCTAAACAATTTTATCGAACTAAGGGAGCCTAGTATAGGAGCCTACTCGTATGTTGGGCATCTAATAGTCTCCTACCGGTTTAATCCAATTATTCTAATAAATAAATTTGCTACTTACCTAGCCTTATTCCACGAGAAACGATGGAAGTACTATGTTAGCTACAAACTGCGCAACTTAGGGTGGCCAATCCTAAATTACTAGTCAGATTAAATAAACCAGAATTAACCCGAAACCCTTCAATTAATTATTAGAACCTAAGCCTCATGTACTGTTCACGTGTGCGTTTTACATCCTGCCGGACCACTAAAAGTTTAGCTACTCATGAAACTGTCCTGACTGCACAGGTAAGACACTTTGCAAAACAGAACACATCATTTGTAACCCTAATCCTAACATGCACGAAAACTGAAAATAAGATAAAGATACGAATTAAAACTGAAAACTAAACACGTACTGAACTGAAACTAAACATAAACTGAATTAAAACAAGAATTGAAATAGGATCAAGAGTACCGATAGTCTTCGATCTCTCAAAACGAATGGAAATTGAAAGCAACGAACTAAACTAAAAGTGCGAACATTAAAAGCTGAAATACGAAAGTGTTGTCTTCTTCTATTCGAACTAAAGGCTTGCATAAAATGGAATGGAAAGGTAGTTGGTTCTTCTCCTCGGCTTTGGTGGAATCGGCGATGGCGATGGTTCCGGTCGGCGGCGGCGTGAAGTCGGAATAGGATGGATCGGTAAAGGGATGTATGTCGAGGTTATGAGGAGGTCGAGAGCTCGAGAAGGTGTTCAAGGTTGCTGAATCTCGTGGCTCCCTCATGCTTTTATAGTGCTCCTAGGAATTAGATCACAACTAGGGTTCCTTTGTGGATAAGGAAATGATCTATGAGATATGGTAATATCTCATCCTTCCTTATTTATCTCATTTCCTTCCTTATCTTCTTTCCTTTCTTTTCTTCTTCTTTCCTTATTTCTTTTCTTGGCCAAATCCGCTCAAAATCT
The DNA here is from genome assembly GCA_028984105.1 of Lavandula angustifolia. Taxonomy (NCBI): domain Eukaryota; kingdom Viridiplantae; phylum Streptophyta; class Magnoliopsida; order Lamiales; family Lamiaceae; genus Lavandula; species Lavandula angustifolia. Next base: position 9,630,932 of record CM054821.1, on the reverse strand, counting down.
CGCCATTACAGCTGGAAACTCGTTGCCACATCATTTCCACGTGTCGTGCCAAATCAGCCTATTTTCCTGCATAACTGCCAACAAAAGCGTCTCGCCTGCACAGTTAAGAGACTTTTCGGACAGAAATAATTAGGTACGAAATCGACTTATCAAGGATAAAATTCGCAAAAACGCGAAGTTTGAGGACTATTTTTGCCAATTTGCCAAATTTTAATTTATTTTCATATTTGCTTGGTCCAGTAAATACATATTAACATCTAAATGCTGTCATAAAAACTTTTACGGGGTCAGCTATGTATGGGGTGTTCTTATTTTTTTTCCTGTACGTATCCATTCCCTTTATTTCTTGTTATCCGCTAATATTTTGGATTGAAAAACTCCACATGGAGTCATCCCAATAGGAGACTCCCCTCAAATGCTATTGGATATTCACATCTCATAGTTTGATTGAGACCATATAAATGGCTCATATAAAAAAAATAAAGATTGTTTGGATCAAATTAAATTACTATTAAACAATTTACAACACACAACACAAAATTTTAAATTCTCGTGACGAAAAGAAGTGAATCACAAAAACTTGCACCGAGGGAGTATATCATAATACACATGAAACAATTGAGCAACTTAGGTGTTCATTGCGGGTTTCCGTCTATAGAACAAAAAAAGAATGTAAACTTATTTACTTGAACTAAAATTTAATTAATCTCAAGGTAATTAGTTTGCATGCTTCCTTTCTAACAAATCAAAGTGGACATATAAGAAGTGATCAAGGTATATCTTTCATTTGAATGTGGAACGGATTCTTGTTGCTGTCGTTGTTGTTTATCTCCTTGTTGACTTTGATTTCACCATAGAAATAAGAAACGAAACCCCAGAGAGAGAGAACAAGAGAGAGACCCTTCTCGGATTGGAACCTTTCATGGTAGAAAATAACAGCCAATATTTCAGTTGCCGGAAGTAAGAGGGCGATGACGATGGCGGAGAAGAGAGACGAAGAGTAGAATATAACTCCTATGGCTCCCAAGAAAAAACACTGCCAAAGTATGCAACTCGAAACTACAACAACGTAGTACATTATCTCCCCGAGTTCGTACACTTTTGCTTCTCTTAAGATTGCCTGCAAATTAGTTAACAAGAGAACACAAACACAATCTAGATGTTAGATTCACGCACTCACAATTCTATCATTCTGTTAGTTGGTCAATAAAATGATATTATTGTCTTTTTATTTCAAATTAACATGAATTTTGTCTCCCAACGTTGATCTATTTTCGCAATTATTACGATGTTTTTGTGGTTGAGAAAATTAAAATATTTGGTCCAAAGTCAATCTCTATATCATCACCTGATGTTATATTCGTATCTTAGTGCCATTTTATTTTGATTTTGATGTTACAAAATTATGGTACTACTATTTTATTTTAATTAAATATAATAGGTATGAGAGAGAAAATGGGGAAACAGTTACCGGGAAATCCTTGTTGACGATCATTCCGAGCGTACAAAACACGGTAGCGAAGAGACACATCACCAACTGAATCTCCATCACCAGGGTGTAGGTCAGATCCTGCTTCGCCTTCTTGTACATCAGCTCAATCAGCGGCAGCACGAATCCGTACATCAGCGCCGCCGCCAGCGTCAGGAAGAACCCCAACAGATAATCCTTTTTCGACTCCCCCAACGGCCGGTCGCCGCTCGGGTGCATCCCCAGCACCACCGCCCCCAGCGTCAGCAGCACCACCGCGTTCACCGAGTACGCCGTGAACTTCTGCTTCACCAAAACAAACGCGAACACCGCCGTGAACGCCAGCTGCGTCGCGATGATCAGCGCCGACGTCGACACCGGCAGCAACGCCATGCCGTACGCGTACAGATAGTCATCCAATCCGGTTAGAGTTCCGATAGCGGCCGACGCCATGAAGAGACGCGGCTTCATGTAGAAGAGATTCGATCCGGTGCGGCGGCGCGTGTAGGCCACGAGGAGGGCGATTAGGATGATGGGCCATCCGCCGGTCTCCATCCAGCTGGAGAACCAGATCCGCTTGCCGCCGCGGACGAAGTAGAGGCGCATGACGAGAGGGCCGCCGCAGTTGCCGACGGCGAGTATGAGACAGTTGATTAGCAGGAAAAAGCTTCTCATGGTGGCGGAGACCTCCATTGATGATTGAGATTTTCTTTCTGTCATTGTTTGTTTTCTCGATCCAAGTGTGATGTGGTTGCCTTAATCTCAGCAACCCATATCGCAGTATGTTAAGTTTATATTCATGGAGGGTTCTATAATTAGTATTCTTTTGGATCTCAAAATTTTTATGTTTGTGTTTTTTAAATTTATATATTTATCCTTCTATTAAAAATTACAAATATACATATAACATAGTGTTTTAATATTGTTTTCTTACATAAATTAGATTGCTCAAGACTACATAGTTTTCTTTGAATAAAAGATTTAATCTGCATTTGTGCAATTTGCCATGGAACTATGAACTAACTATATGGACTATTTAAATTGTTGTAAAAAGCAAAAATTCTTATTTGCAAGCTAGAATATACGAGCTGGATTTATTCAATACGTATTTCGATAACAACTATGAGTTAACCTCGTCATAAAAAAAAAAAAAGCAAAAATTCTGTTAAAAAAAATATAGAATCACTGTTCACACCCCGAATATATCAATATTAAGTGAGTTTTTCACATTAGCCCTTGGACTTTTACGGATCTTTTTTTGTTGTTGTTCTTCTCCCTGCAATAGATTAGATACTCTAGATTGTGATTTGCACACTTTCATAGGTCCGATACTAAATCACACAGATGCAATAATTAATATAGAGAGTTCAAAATTTTTGTCACTTTGTTCAAAATAACGAGTTAATTACTCTCTTCATCTCATTAGTACAATTGAACCTCGATAAAGTAATAACCTTGGAACTGAGAAAAAATATTCATTTAACGAAATTATTACTTTATCGAACATTATTTTAGTGTATTGACCCATATTTGGATCGGAAGAAATTATTATCTTAGCGAGATTATTACTTTATCGAATATTACTTTATCGAGGTTTAACTATAGTATCTGATTTTATTTAGACACGGAAATTAAAAAAATAATAATGTGTGACTTACGTTGTTTGACTTTTGGGTAATTAGAATGTAGCCACAAATTTTTGACCCTTTTTGGCAACAAAACGTTACTAATGGACACTCTTTTCGAGAATATAAGACACTACTAATAAAACGTTTTCAAAAATATAAGACAATACTAATGAAATGGAGGGAAAATTAATAAAATCAAATCTAATTTATGTAAAATAATTACTAAAAGGTTTGCCTTATATATAGGGGTGTAAGTGGTTCCGCTCCGAACCGCGAAACCGGTCGGACCGAACCGAACCAAACCAAAAAATGTGGTTCGGTTCGATTTTGCGGTTTGGTTCGGTTTATTTTTTTAGAAACTGTTTACATTCGGTTCGGTTCGCTGTTTCAAGAATTTTTTAACGGTTCGAACCGAACCGAACTAATATCCTATTTTTTAAATTTTTTTATTTAATATTTGTCTTTCTTATATGAGAATATTGTGGATTTAGATATTAGATTTAAGTTTAGATCAATTCTATTCTATACAAATGAAGAGAAAGGAGTAACAACTCTATATTTATGAGTTTGGAATGAGTGACATCTTATAAACTATTATTCTTGCATTATTTAAGATTTAAAAAATAAATAAATAAATAAATAAGTGAACCGATGAACCGAACCGAACCGAACCATTTCTATGTGTTTGGTTCAGTTCCTAAAATACACAAAAAGTCGAACCGAACTAAACCGTTACACCCCTACTTATATATGATGGGCTTGATGCAAAGATGTGAACCCCAATTGTCAAATTATGAATGCTATACGATTTCTTTAGATCTGTTCAGAAAGAAAAATAATAATAATATATTAATGAATTCAGACTTAATGTTGGTTTGTTTATCAAGTCACCTCAAGGATACTTTCAAAATGTTTGGTTTGTTTATCAAGTCACCTCAAAGATACTTTCAAAATGTTTGGTTTGTTTATCAAGTCACCTCAAAGATACTTGAGGAGGTAAATTTGCAACCGTAACCAACTATGTACAATAAATTCAATTAAATACTAAATGAATTTAAAATTTATAATAATTGATCAAGATAAACCAGTAACTAATCCCAATTCACACCATTATAATATTAACAAACATCTAAATTCGATTTAAATACTACTCTTACGTATCACTTGTTTGTCATAACTCAAAATATCAACGTCAAAATACGACAAGAAGAGTCAGTCAAACTTATTTTTCTCTACTCGAAAATAATTGCAAGAAGAAAATCAGTTTCCTTCAACTCTACCAGAAAGTTCTCAAGAAACCAACGAGAAAGCGGAACAAAAAATTCTCAGACACAAGAAGTTCATGCTGAACAAACCTATCCAGATTCAGATTTCTAGGAAGAAGATCGCTGTAGTACAACAAAGACGTCAGCGTCGCCGTCGGCTGAGCCACCATCAGCCCCACCGTCTGCGCAACCGAATGGGCCATCCTCGCCGCCAAACGCTGCAAAAACTTCATCAAAACAACTCCAACTATTATAACTCCCCTTTTCTTCTTCTTCAAATAATCACACAAACACATACAAGTAATATCGAAGTACTTACCATGGATTGGAAATAAATTAAACCTTAAAGAATTGGGGAAATGATTTTTTGTAGTGGAATTAAGAAGAAAACATTGGGCGCATGGCCTCGGAAATATCGAACTGCAAGCGACATGTTTATAGCTGTGTTGGCTTAGTGTACAAGAAATTAAATAATTTGTTTAACAAGAAACGAATTTGGAATCCCTTGAGCTTACATTTCCTTCCAATTTTTCTTTCGAAATTAATTTGGACGTCATTGATCATGCTGCTCTTCCTGCTTAATTAAAATATGGCAAGCAGTCTATTTATGTTGAGTAAGATAATTTAGAATATCGATCTATCCTTTTTTCAGAAAGCGCCATGGCTGTCCCTACTCTGAGTCAACTCGAGTTTTATGCAATATCTGCAAATCGACAATCAGGGGAAATTTGTTCCGTAGATTAAACATAATGAAATAAATATCGACAAAGAAGAAGGAATTAACAAAAGCCCTAATTATAGAGGGGAAGCGTTGAATTCGATGAAAAAAAATTCAGAGCAGGAAGATCACTTGATTTTAATAAAAAAATACAACAAATATGCAGCTCGGAGTAATAATTTTATTCCTATTTCACGAAAATATGTAATCGGAGAAGTGCTTATCTTGAAATAGGCGGCGGTGGATCGGCGGAATCGGCGTCTTGATCGGAGTGGAGTATTTTTCCGAGGAATACCATTGACGATCGGGTAAGAAACGCCGATTGAATCGCTGATCAGTAAATTGGTTTTCTCGCACATCCTTAATGGCTGTTTAGTGAGAGGGCAGACGAGGATCTTCTCCAGTCTGGAGCTTATTCCGGCGGCCACGGCGGCGGTTTTAAGCAGCAATTGGGTATATTTTACCATTTTTCTGAGCCCCTAGTTTGTCAATCGGTTTTGTCGTTTTAAGCTATTTGCCCAAAACAAGTCTAGCGGTAAACGCATTTCACCAAACTAGCACTTTTAAGTTTGGCGTCAAATGTTACTACTCCATCCCATTTTCTTATTTTAGTTGTGTTCGGATGGCGGAGTTTTAAAAAGTGGGTAGAAGTGTATTAAAATGGATAAAAATGTGTTAAGAGCAGGGTTGTAAACGAATCGAATCAAATCGAATATTATAATTTTGTATTTGTATTTGATTAGTAAACGAATCGAATCAAAAATTTATAATCGAATTCGAATCTCAAAATCTCGAATACGAATATCAAAAATCGAATATGAATACCGAATCGAATCAAAACTATTTGATTCGTTTACAACCCGAATCTTATTTCGTTCCCTTCTCATCGGGAGGAGAAGAGAACGAAATAAGATTGAGTAGAGCTTTCACTTTTCAGGCTTTGTGATATTATGAAATTAATATTTAATTTATTCATTTAATTGATATTAAAAAAATACATATATTAAAAAGAGGGGATGAATTATTAAATCTTGATTTAGGCCCTTAACATAAATATTTTAAATTAAAATTATAATAAGTTTATAAAAGTTACTATATATAAAAATAATTATTGTATATATAATTTATATTTAATCGAATATTTACGAATATCGAATCGAATATTACAATTTTGTATTTGTATTTGATTAGTAAATGAATCGAATCGAATATTTATAATCGAATTTGAATCTCAAAATCTCGAATACGAATATCAAAAATCGAATATGAATACTGAATCGAATCAAAACTATTTGATTCGTTTACAACCCTAGTTAAGAGTGATGAGATTCACTATTTAAATTAATTGTAGGTGAAAATGATATTAACCCCCCAAACTATTCGTGTATGTACACTATGCCTCTCGATCTATTAAGTTCAGTAATCAACACCCCTCCCCCCCCCACACACACTATTTAACGAGTTGCACTATGCCCCCTAATCAACTTCTGTTACAGTCCGTTAAGTAACCATGTGAGTTTGTGGTCTGTGTATCCAACGTCGTCTTCTCCGATTGCGAAAGCAGCCATAGAAACTTCCACCAACATTCAACGTCGTCCCCATCAAAGACTGCCACCACACCACGATCTTCTCCACCGGCAAAAGCAGTTGTAGCAACTATTACTAAACATTCAACCGCCATCTCCACCAAAGCCTGCCGCCGCTGCCGCCACAACACTGCCACCGCTATCTTCTCCAGCCACAAAATCTGTATCAACTCTCACCACACACTCAATCACCGTCTCCTCAAATTAGAACACAATTCCATCACGACTCTCAAAACTTATCAATCTCAAGCCATCCGCACTAATTTTATTTCCCAAAATCATCAATCCTTCCCAAATCAAGCAGTCATCACAATCAATGTTGTCAAAATCGGGATCCTAGGTGGGATCGTAGAGGCCTGGTAGGATCGTGAATCGTAAAATCGTAGTAGAATCGTAAGATCCTACCGAAAAATTAAATTAATATTCTAATAAATCTATTGAAAGACTAGCATTAACAAACAATGATTCATAACAAAATACTCATTAATAACACCTCCATAAAGTCATGAAATGTCTTAAAATCAAAATACCAACATCAACATACCCACAAAGGCATAATACTGACATGTTCGAAAGAGTCATAGTGCTCCAAATTCCAAAAGCATAGTAGAAGATTATAAAGAAACTTATCTAACACAGCAACACCTACTCTAACAAGTCATTCAATGACTTGTACTTCATTCCACTATCATCATCACTTTGATCACCCTCCTTGGATCCCTCAATAGCACTAGCATGTCTACTTCCTTCGAACTCATCATCGTAAATTGGAATCTCCAAATCATCCAAAGATGCATCGGTCGTCGCACTACCACCGACACCTCCTTCAAGATCAGACAAGTCATCTTCATCTCCATCTCCATCAAAACCCACTTCATTATCTGCAATCCAATCATCATCAAAAGAAATGTCATCAATATCATACTCATTCACAGTCCTAACTTGTTTTTTCTTGGCCAATTTAGAATTAGCCATGACATAAACGACATTGTTCATCGTCTTTTGCTTCAGACGATTTCTTTTCTTTGTATGAACCTAAACAATAAAAGGGAACAAATCAATTAGTATGAGTATACTGGTATACTACAATAAAGTAAAATGTCACTTTAAAAATATAGAGAGAACAGAGAGAACAGAGAGACAAACCATTAATCTTGTTAACATATAGAGAGAACAGAGAGAGAGACCATTTAATCTATATCTTGTTAATCTATATCCCACACATAGTAAAGCACACAGTCAAGGTGTAATAACTCTTAGCATCTGAACACAATGAATTCTTCCAGAGTCGTGGCTTTACCGAAGGAGTAGAGCCGCTGCCATGATCCTCATTGCCACAAATACGACCAGTTACACAAATTGAATCAGCTCCACTTGTCATTTGGTATAATCTATTAATAAATTCAATCCAAAACAATCATTAATGGGATACAGTATGAGTGAAAATAGAACTAATTGAGTGAAAATTGAACTAATTGAACATTGAACTATTTCACAGACTCCTATCCCCAATACTGAAAATTTTCCAGTAACAGAAGCCCCAAATCATATGTTGATACGCAATCTACGACTGCCAAAAGAATAACTGCTCATGTATATACTGCATAAATGTTGAGCCTCGAATTCCAACATAAACCCTAATTCATACTCGCGCACAGAGATTCAATTCAGTAATTTCATGAGTAACACAATTATAGCATACTAATTACTAACATCGTTGTCCATTGATAAAAAATTACCAGATTACGAATAATAAAGAAGGGAAGTTAGTAAGTTCACCAGGTTCCAAGTCGACACCGAAATTGCACTGCCTTTAGTTTTCTCAACGGAAATTGACGCGCCGTTCGATTCTCCGTCGCCGGTACCGGGAGAAACCTCTTTCCAGTCCTGGGCGTCGCCTTTGAATGAAAGAAGGGTTTTTGATTTTTTTCTGAATCGTGAGTCTCTGGAGTTTGGGCAAAGGGTTTTCTGAATCGTGAGTCTCTGAGCAAAAGTATTAAATTAATTGGAATTAAAAAATAAAAAAAATCTTTTTTTAAATTTTTTGGTAGACTCCCATGGATCGCGCGATTCCACGATTTTACGTATTAAATCGCGATCCCACACGATTCTACCAGGGGTGCGATTCTATCTGCGATCCGACTCGGAATTAGCTCATGGATCGTAGAATCGAGCGATTCTACGAGTCGGATCGCGATTTTGACAACACTGATCACAATCATCCCATCCTCCCTCCCCTCTCCAACTAACTACCGCCGCCGCAAATCAACTCGTCAGAAGAACCCAAAATAAAACAAAAATCAATCCTCGTCCACAAAAGTACTTCAAACCCAACAACCCCACCAAATACGGCGTCACATCGAGAAACAAAAGGGAAAATCATAACCTAAGGGCACAAGCAATAAACTCTCCATTTTGGAAGAATTCAGAATGAGAATCATCACAATTGCAGAGGAAGACGAAGGAGCTCTACTCTTTCCACAAGAAATCACACACTTTCACCAATGCCAAAACCCCAAAAAATAGGGGTTCGGCCGGAGATAGAAAATACAATTCTCTACCATAACAACTATCGCCGCAGTGAGCTCAGGATCCATATCTCTTTGATTAGGAGGGTGGATGTCAATGACAGTCGCAATAATAACAGACAAAATCACCATTGGAAGTTGATATGAGGAGGCTATTAAATAGTTTGGAGGGTGATTACTGAACTTAATACTTCGGCAGGCATAGTGCACATAAATGAATAGTTTGGGGGTAATGCCATTTTCCCTAATTGTAGTGCACAAGTATTTTTTTTTTTTTTTTTTTGATAAAAATAAGAATAGTTGGACAATTGAAAAAAGAAACTAAGAATAAATTACGAAACAGAGGGAACACAATTTTCTACCAACTATGCTAGAGTGTGAAATAATTAATGAATATGTTCTCTCTCAGTTTGATACTATTAATATTTTAGTTTTAAGACTTCGCTTCTCTGATAATGAAAACGTTATGTAAATTTTAATAAATTGAAAGATCGTATATTTATATAGACATTTTGAACATCAATCATAAAATAGAAATCCACTAAAAAGATATGTATATAAATAATATTAATATTAATTATAAATAAAATAAGAAACATACTCCTTCCGTCCCGCTATTTGTAGCTCACTTTCTCGAAAAGGTGTCCCGTTATTTGTGGTCACTTTCCTAATTTGGTAAAAAATTATTATCATATCTTCTACTATATCATCTTCTCTCTCCTACTTTATTACATTATTTCTCCTACTTTATCATCATTTCTCTCATACTCTCTCATTATCTTTACTCATTTTATCTCTCATACTTTATCATCTACCCCTCTCTCATACTTTATCATCTACTCTCTTAATTCCTGTGCCGAAATCAATTGAGCCACAAATAACGGGCCGGAGGGAGTAGTTTTTAAAGCTAAATTCAAATTCCAAATTCAATCATGCGGAATCTCGAAATGCTCCATTACTCAAGGGTACCGCGTAATATAGGGTGAGGAAGATGTTACTCCGTCCGTAGGTGGACAAAATCGTAAATCCATCTTATTCGCGCGTATATAAAAACCATAGAATGTGAATAAAGCAAAGAAGAAATTCTGAGTTGGGTTAGGGCATCATCTTGATCTCGTTATATTAGCAGCTCAATTTTGCGATCTCAACGAAACCCTAACCACAAAACCCAACAATGTCAACGAAGCAAGGTGATTTCTCGTCGAATTACGCGATATAATTTCTTTTTTTATACAAAGTTACATGTATCAATGTATGTGAAGAGTATTATCCGTGAAAACGAATTTTTTTTTTGGCTGATTTCTTTTTGTCCTTTTTATGGCTCTGAATCAGGAGGAAAGGCCAAGCCTTTGAAGCAACCTAAGGCTGATAAGAAAGAGTATGATGAGGTATTGATTTGCGGCAATTGTCTGTTGAATTTGGGAATTTTGCAGGCTGCATTTGTTTATGAATTTTGTATTTAACTATGGTCTGTATTTAATATACTGTATATAATGTTTGGCTTTGTGTTTTGGCCGTTTTAGGTTCGTTACTGTTCCTCCTATTGGAACTCAAGAAGCAAATTGTTATTGCATAGTTGATATTTTTACATGTACTGATACTTGTATTGGGGGTGTAACTGCAGCATATTGTGAAAAAAGGTTAAAATTGCGATTTAGTGGTAGGCTAGTCGTGTTTTCTTCTCATTGTTGATGAAGAAGTGAAATTGTATTTGTTGCATATTGTTGAAATTGCACTTGTTACTTTGAACCGAAGTTGCAACAGCTAATCTAGAAGGTATTTAGAATATGTAGAGCACTTTTTGTTGCATTATCTCTCTTCAGATTTTGAGTTTTGCGTTACTTATATAAGCACTTGAATGTCCTGGAAACAGAATGTTGTTTATGTTATACATTGGTAATGCTCCCCTGTTTTATGCTGGCATTATATTTTCCTAAAACATAGACAAATGAAAGCGTTTTGTCTTGCGAAGGCTGAGCTACGTGTTTATCTTTCTTATTTTCTTTTGGGAATTTCTTCAGATTGACAAGGCTAATATTCAAAAGAAGAAAGAAGAAGAGAAGGTAACAGTATTTTCCTCAGGCAGATACCATCCTGCCCCCATGTAGTGTCTTCCATCTGAGCTATCATAACTTTTATGTTCTTTCTTATATAGGCTCTTAAGGATCTCAAGGCAAAGGCCCAGCAGAAAGGAGCTTTTGGAGGTTCTGGTTTGAAGAAAAGTGGCAAAAAATAAGGCTCGAGTTTTTTATGCTATTTCGACATATTAGTTTGTTCATCTACTGGTGATTAATGGTTATCGAGTCAGCAAGAGCTTGTGTATGAAGATTGTATATCAGACATTTGAATCTATGAAATGGTTTGTATCCAAAAAATCGGATTACTCTTGCTCGGATTTGTGATCAAATTCCACACAAGTTCATCGATGTACTCTTTACTAAAACCAGTGGACTTTTCTCCGTCTCAGCAAAAACCAGAAGCTGATCTGATACAGACACAGTTAGTGTTAGTATATGTGATTCTCAACACTATAAATCCAGAATGACCTTCAAGAAGAGTTACACTTACTAGATAGTAGCACTAAAAGCAAGGAGAAACATCATCAATAAGATTGGAGCAAATGTTTGAAGCATGTGATCAGAACACGGAGTTGAAAATTCCATAGAAAGTGATTTATAACCTCATCGAACTTTACAGTGTAGTATATTTAGGTTGTTCAATTGAGTTTCCAAGTATCGCCCATAGGGGTCCGTAAACAGAATTTCTTTAAAGAGATCATATAACCATCCACAACAACAGAGGAAGATGTATATTATATTTGTCCGCAAGCACTCAACCTACCTATTGGGGTTCATTATCAACAAAATGTAATGTAGTGGGTTCATTATCACAAAATGTAATGTAGTTGGTATTCTCACATCTGTAGAAATAGTTGATCTAGTGTTCAATCTCTATTAGAATTGATTTAAATTTAATATTACACCTATTAGGGCCCCTTTTTTTTTGGGGGGGGGGGTGGCACACCATCTGGCCCGCTCAGCCCGGCCCTCTCAAGTATTGCCCATAGGTCAATAAACCAAATTTAAAGAGACTATTACAGTAAATAGTCATTTTGGTGTCTAAACTTTCAACTTTATGATATTTTGGTACTTCTATTTCAAAACTCACAAATTTGATTTCTTACTTTAAAAAAAATACTTGCTACTTTGGTGTCTTCTAATAATTTAATAAATAAATAATATTAATGATAAATTTAGAGAAGGGTAAAATTATAAAGGCACACATAATATTTTCTTTAAATAATTTCTTTAATTTATAATTTTATTTGGATAGTTTATAATTAAATAAAATTAGTAACCAAATATTCTTAAGAATTAAAAATTAAATACCACTAGAAATTTTGTAAAATGTAGTAATATTTTTATTACTCATTATAATGAAGTTGGAAGGAGAATAAAAAAATATTTATATATAAAGTTCAATTTTATATTAATGTAATTTTTAGAACTAACAGTTTTAATATTGTAATATTTGTGTAACTTTATAAATTGTTTAAAAATAGTATACAGTACATAAATTGAAAAAAACTATGAAATCATTTTAAAAGTCCAAAATAAAAAATAAATTATTAACCTATTAAATAAAATTGACATAAACTATTATTTTAATAGTTTAAAAATAATTGTAATTATTAAAATAAAACTATAATATAATTAAATATTTTTTTTAAAAAAATGTTTCACATGACTTATAATTTTAGTCTCTCTAAATTATCATTAATATTATTTAATCATTAAAAATGAAAACATCAAAATTTCAAGTATTTCACATTTAGAAACTAAATTTATAATTTTTAAAGTATAGGCACTAAAAATTTAAAAAAGTTAAAATTTAAACACTAAATGAATATATGCTCGAGGCCATAAAACCATTCACAAGAATAGCGGAAGATGTATAATAATTCTGTCCACCACCACTGAAGCCACCGAGGTAGCACGAAAAGGGAGGAAGACAGATACGATATGTACTAATGCGTGAAAAGTGAATGCAACATTTTTCTTAGAAATTAAAATATTGATACCTTAAAAATATACTCTTTTTATTTCATACTTCTTGTTTCAAAAAAATTTGGCACGGTTAGGAGAGTTATTGGCTGTGTAAAAAGACGTAGAACCCTCAAATAAAATGTGTATAATAATTTACTATTTTCGAAAAGAGAGCAACAATTGTGAGACAGTCCGAAAAGAAAAGTGGAGCATGAAGGAATTTTTTTTTTTATAAGGGCTAGAAGGATGTAGATGCTAATCTGGACCTTTGAATCGGATTAATTTTGATAGTCAAATTTGAATGGTGGTTATATAAATACTTAAAGTTTCATTTGTAAATCATTACTTGATATATTATTAAGACTGATTAATCAAGAAACATTCTAAATACGTTTTCTAAATAGGCATGTACTTCCCACACAATAAAAACGTTTATTATTTGATGTTGGAAAGATTTAGATAGATTTTTTATTTGTCTTCTTAAATATAAATATTATAACAACTTATTAAAAGAGTTGAAAATGATATTGGGAAGAACCTGATGTCCGAGACATCGCCAAGTTTTGTTTAGACCCATAAATTGCACATCTTAGCTAAACTAAATCACTATTCCATAACCAGTGGATCTAGAGGGGTTGGTTCCATAACTAGTGGATCTAGAGGGGTTCGGAGGATCGATCAACACACGGCCATCAAAATCAGAATTATCGAATGACAAAATTATCTTCTTCTTTCAACATTTTTCCTCCATTGGTTTCTGCAGCTGCTCAACAAGGAAGAATATACTCCCTCCGGCCCGCTAATTCTGTCCCAGTTGACTTCGGCACGGAGATTAAGAAATTTTAGTTTATGGTGTATTTTATGAGTTTTAATTGTATAAAGAAAATGACAAATTTTTCGAGGAGTGGTTGGTGGAAAGAAATGAGAATTATCCAAATTTTTGTAAGGCTAGTAAAAGACAATCGATTTTTATTTTTTATATTTTTTTATATTGTATTTGAAGAAATAATCTAAAGTTTTTAAAAATATAAAAATCATAATTTTCTGAGTTCGGAGTGGAACATAATCGAGTGGGAGATAGATTTTTGAAGAGAGAGAGTATAAGAATGTGGGGGTTGAGTAGTGAGTAAGAGGGACCCACTTCATTTTATGTTTAAAAGTAATTTTTACTATTTTAGGAAAGAGGACAGTAATAGCGGGACAGCCCGATTAGGCAAGTAGGACAGTAATAGCGGGACAGAGGGAATATTAAATAGGCAAATTGGCAAATTTGGTCCCCAATGTTTGCCACTTTTGATGAATTGGTCCCTAATCTTTTTTTTTTAGTTTATTGGTCCCCAATGTTTGCTAATTTGGATAAATTGGCCCTTCTGTCAAATTTTGAGTTAATTAAATTTTAATCATAGGGGTATTTATGGAATAAAAGTTTCAGGGACCAATTCATACAATTTTTAAATAAAATTTTAATTTTTTTTAATTTTTTTTAAATTATAATTTTTTTCGGAAAAAAAATTAATTTTTCAAATAATTTTTTATTTTAAAAATTACTTTTTTTCCACTAATTTTTTTTTTCAAATAAATTTTTTGGTAAACGAAAAAAAATTAATAATAATTTTAGGGACCAATTCATCTAATTTTTTCACCAATTTTTTCAATTTATTTTTTGAATTAACTTTTTTTCAAATTTTTTTTATTTAAATAAAAATTAAGTAAATTTAGATTAACTAATAATTTTGCATTTCATGGTGAAGGAGGGGAGCGGGTCAACACAACGGTTGGGGAATGTGTTATGTTCTTCGAGGAGAAGAGCAGCTAGACGATTAGGAGGTGGGAGGCCATAACTGGACGACTAGGAGCGGGTCGTCCAGCTGCTCCTCTCCTCGAAGAACATAACACATTTCCCAACTGTTGTGTTGACCCGCTCCCCTTCTTCACCGTGAAATGCAAAATTATTAGTTAATCTAAATTTACTTAATTTTTATTTAAATAAAAAAATTTGAAAAAAAATTAATTCAAACAATTATTTAGATGAATTGGTCCCTAAAATTATTATTAATTAATTTTTTTCGTTTACCAAAAAATTTATTTGAAATAAAAAGAAAAAAAATTAGTTGAAAAAAAGTAATTTTTAAAATAAAAAATTATTTGAAAAAAAAAATTTCCGAAAAAAAATCATAATTAAAAAAAATTTAAAAATTTATTTAAAAATTGGATAAATTGATCCCTGAAACTTTTATTCCATAAATACCCCTATGATTAACACTTAATTAACTTAAAATTTGACAGAAGGACCAATTTATCCAAATTAGCAAACATTGGGGACCAATAAACTAAAAAAAAAGATTAGGGACCAATTCATCCAAAGTGGCAAACATTGGGGACTAAATTTGCCAATTTGCCTATTAAATATGTCTAGATTTTTTATTTTTGAAGAAGTAGATAGCTAATATAGACCTAATTTTCTTTAAAAGAACGAGATTGTTAAAAAGTCTATTTTAAAGTTAGTTATTAAACAAATATAAATAGATTGAATTAATTTCCCTTCTTTTATATAATATCAATTTTTGTTGTATTACAAACAACTATTTTAATCAATTTCTTTACAAACAACTATTTTAATCAATTTATTGATCCATTGATGGCAGAGCCACATGCCCATGGGAGCTGTCTTTACTTGTTTATCCATCTTTCCTTTCAACATTTTCAGATTGAAAAGGCTAACATTCAAAAGAAGAAAAAAGCTTTTGGCAAGTAGCTCATTGCTCCACATTGTTTTCCTGTTTGTCAATTCCTTTATATTTCGAGATGTAAGCTTGTTCAACACCACCAGAACTTGAATCTGATCTGATAGTCACAAATCACAAGTTACTATAATACATAAGAATATCAACATAGATTATGAACTATATAACTATCAATCCCAACTGCACAAACAGTTTGATTCTCAAAGGTATAAATCCAGAATGGCATTCAAGAAGAGTTATCCTTGCCAGCTTTGGCTTTTTCTATGGACTCCATCGCCTCTTCAAAAGATTTCTGCAATAAAACAACGATCATACTAAGCCATCATGTAAAACATGAGGCATGCATTCGAACTCATATCATAAAATGTATACACGACGAAAAATTTATTAGATAGTAGCAATAAAGCAAGAAGAAACATTCTTGAACTTTACCCCAGAATTATGCATTTCCCACAGTGCTTTGCCGCTAACATCAATAACAAACATCCCACCTAACAAGAGACTGGAGCAGAGATTATGTAAAATAGAGTCATAAAACAAAGAATCACATTAGTTCTCAGACTTTGATTTGTCCAAATGTTTGAAGCATGTGCTCGCTCAGATACATCAAAACTATGAGATTATCCAAGAAGTTTTCAACCGATCACGAATTTATTATACTGACATCCATCTTTGAGGATATTTGAAAAAGATGCCAAGACAGAGCACAAAATCAACATATACTACTAAATTCTCTGCATATACCAAATGCAGAAGAGAATAATAGAGACACTGAACTGAGAGTTGAGAAACACAGTATTTGAGCACTGTATTGTGGTTTAGTTAAGCTTTAAACGAAAACTGCTTCACAGACCATGAACCAAGCATATTTGTCCGAAGTATGCCTGCCTTCTTCTTAAAGAGTGTCATCGCCATCATCATAATATCTTCTTCTTTTGGGGAACACAAACATTCACTACCATTATTCTTCAATATTTAAGCCGAACTTGTTTTATATATTGGGAACAGAATACTAGCAATCTGATTTATTAAAAAGAAGAGACTTGAAAGTCCCCCTCGAACTGATTTAGAATCTCATGGAACTTTACAACATTTAAGCCGAACTTGTTTTTTAGGCTGCTCCATTAAGGTTTCAAATAGTGCCCATAGGTTAGGAAACCAAATTTCTTCAGAGAGACCACATCAACAGACGAAGATGGATAGTAAATTTATTGAGAGTCTTCAAATATTGTTTCAAAATATATTTTCAACGTAAGCCAAATACTTTTCCACTATATGTAACTGAAGCTACACAAAAGAAAGCACTCTCATTTACATAGAGATAGATGACCTAATGAAATCTAGTGTGGAGTCTCCACCAATATTCACCCAAACCATGAAATAGACTAGAGAAGCAGCAAGAAAACGACGTAACCTGATGTCTGCAATGTTTAAATTAACTGAATGCCTCACCATCATACTTTTCACCAAGCATAAGCTATCTCTAGGTCTCTTACCCAATTCATTAATGATCCTTGTCACATTACATGCACAATGTCTATAACTATGGCTCACTTTCCCCACTCGGCACTCGTTCAGAAACTTCATGGGACTATCTCTACAAATAGAAAAATGTGGCAAACAACCTGACTTAGGCCTCTAAAATTGAAGTTTTTCCTATTTGCTCAATAGAACTCTACGAAACAGAAATGCAATTATCATTCTAGTTCACCTCTATTCGTATTCTTGCAGAAGATCAATCTGTCCTATTTTTCCTCATTAGGAACCATTTCACTCCTCAACATAAATACATCTCTCCATTTAAAAAAATAAACCAGAAGTCGAGGTTTCAGCTTTTCTTCTTAGAGTTTTGGATTTATTAGATCACAAAAGGAGTTGCGTTGGACATATACTTCCAACTTCCATTCCCTCACTTCAATCATCGTAAAGTATGAATCATGAAGACATTACAAACAATTAATCCAAGCTAATCAATGAAAAATTAAAAGTCCAGCAGCCGAAAAAAGGAATTTAGTTACCTGAAAAACGTGGCATTCAGAAGAAAACTCTTTGTGGTGAGATACCGAAGACCCATCTCAAATCTCACAAAACCACCGCCGCCATCGCCGCCCCTTCTCGCCGATCCACTGTACCCATAACCATAAGAATTGCTGTAACTGTAACCGCCGCCGCCGCCGGCGCTGTATCGGTGATCATGTCGCTGACTCTGACGAGGGCCGTATGCATTTCTTCCGCGATTATAATCGGCGCGCTTGCGATCATCGACGAGAGTCTCGTAGGCCTCCGTCAGCTGCTTGAATTTCTGGGTGGCGGAATCTCTCAAATTCTTCGAAGATTGGGAGTGTTTGTCGGGGTGAAATTCCATCGCCAATTTGCGGAAAGCTTGCTTGATTTCTTCCTTGCTCGCGCTTTTGTGAACCCCCAATAACTTGTAGTGATCCATTTTCAACAAATTTCTGGGTTTTCTGCCTCTCCGATTTCGTTTTTTTGTGCGAGTTTGAGACTCCGCCGCCGTTTAGATTTGGCGGAGTATAAGTGGCGGAGCGGGGAGCGGCCGCGCTACTGCCGTGGCGCAAAGACAGCCGTCCCCCATATTTTTCGATTTTATTTTGAGTTTCTTTGAGACGATTATTCAATTACAAACACTGCTAAATTTAAAAATAATTTTGTTAACTAATCTAATAATAAAACTATAAAATAAATAAATATTTACCTTAATTGAATCGAGTGCTTTAGATCTTATTCCCTCCCTCCCATAAAAATATTTTATTTTTCTTTTTGGGACGTCTCATAAAAAATGTCATGTTTAAAAAAAAAAAAAAAAATGTAGACCAAAATTAAAACTTAAAGTCAAACAATATATATTACACAATACAAATTTCTTAATTTCCGTGCCCCATAGAAAGAAGACACTTTTTATGGACGGAGGAAGTATTACACATCACCAACCAACGAATTAGGAGAAAAATGATTTTGGATTCCTAATATAATCGCTCTTTTTTTTTTTATTATTCTTCAATCTTAAGCTTATAAAGTGTTGGATGGTTATAATTTTTATAATGTATCTAATTATAATGTTTCAGTAAAAAATGTTCTATAATAAAAAGAAAAGCGCTATTCTTTTTATCAGATACTAAAATCGAACTTTAAAAAATTAACATACAAAACATGTTACGTGGCTTTAAAAAATAACATATGATCTTCTATTCCACTTTCTTTCTTATATCTCGTTCATGTCTCATTGTCATTTTTAACTATAAACATCTATGTGTTTACGATTAAAATTTTAGAGTTATTATAAGCACCTTAGTGTTACAGTTAAAACATGAGTGTGACAAAAGAAAGTGGAATAGATGATTCGGATAGTAAAAAAAAGATTCGGTTGAGTTCGATTTGAAGTGTTATTTTTTTTATCATTCTAAACGAACGAACCATAATTAATACTCCATCGGTCCTGCTATTACTGTCTCCTTTGATTTCAGCACGGAGATTAAGAAACTTTGTTTAAGTATGTATTTTATAAGTTTTAATTGTATTAAGAAATGAACACAATTTTCAAGGAGTGGTTGATTAACAAAATGAAAATTTATCAAAATTTTTGCAAGGCATAGTTGAGGTAATCAGTTTTTTTTTCTATTTTTTTCATATTGTATTTTAAGAAATAATCTTAAATTTCCAAAAAGTTAAAAATCATAAATTTCTGAGTACGGAGTGGAACGAAAATCGTGTGAGCGATAGATTTTTAGAGAGAGAATATGATAATGTGGGGATGAATATTAAGTATGAGGGGTCCACTTTATTTTTTGTTTAAGAATAATTTTTGCTATTTTAAAAAAGAGAATAGTAATAACGGGACAATCTGATTAAGAAAGTATGGAGTACACGAAATCAAGAACCAATAGGAAGAAAAAGAAAAAAGAAAAATGGAAGGGCAAAGCGGGAAAGGCGGGAGGAAGCCAATTAGTGAAAAGGATTAGAAGAGGAAATGAATGGTATACCTTTTGTTTGATTGATTTAGACGCTGACTTAGTCTTGTGCTACAAATACCTCATTTTCCAGAATCATCTTCTCTCCTCGTCATTCCATCAATCAAATCCCAACCCAGAATTTCTTAATCAAGAAAAGCCAGATAGCTGAGGAGAAATGGCCGATCAGTTGACGGACGATCAGATCTCCGAGTTCAAGGAGGCCTTCAGCCTTTTCGATAAGGATGGCGATGGTTCTCTCTCTCTCTCTCTCTCTCTCTCTCTCTCTCTCTCTCTCTCTCTCAGTTATTATATGTATAAGTATAATCTAATTTGCATGTATGTTTGTATATCGACATGGGTATCTCTGATTCTGTTTCTTGATTGTTTGCATATAGCTGGGATAAGGTATTTTTTGCTTGGATTCGGGGCCAACGTGATATTTTTGTTCTTTCTGTAAAAAAGCAAAAAACAAAATGGTTTCTTGATGACCAGGTATAGATAGGATGGGATATTGGGTTATAGTATGTCTCTCTACAAAAACAACCAATCTCTTGATACTTGGATTTTTTATGAAGTTGGCTTGTCTAAAGGGATACTTTTCCATGTATTTGCCTAGGTATATATAAAAAAGCTAAACAGAAGAAGAAACTTAATTTCAAGAATGGTGGCTTCTTTTGTGAAGTATTGGTGTTGGCTAATGGTTTCATTCTTTCCTTTTGATAAATTGGGTCACACGCCCTTTACGGGTAGAAAGAATAGAGGGACTTCAACATGCCCCACGTGTATGTCATGTTCTGATACGATGATAAATTGAGCCACTCCCCTTAAAAGGCCTTAAATAGAGAGACTTATATGTAGACGATAAGATCAATACCAAATCGAGGTAGGACATAATAGAGGGACTTCAACACCCTTTTATTCGTGGGGTGAGTGGACACAAGTAGGGTTTCTTAAATTGTTGGTCTTAACATCTTCAAGAAAACACATTTTTGAGTTTGCTTCACAAGGGCTCTGTTTTATTACAATTCTTTCTGCATATATTTTTTGTATGCTTTAAATGATCTAGTAGCTACTAAACTCTTATAATGAAGTAATATGTGGTCTCTTGTAGGTTGCATCACGACGAAGGAGCTCGGTACGGTGATGAGATCGCTGGGGCAGAACCCAACTGAAGCCGAGCTTCAAGACATGATCAACGAGGTGGATGCTGATGGCAACGGAACCATCGACTTCCCGGAGTTCCTGAACCTCATGGCAAGGAAGATGAAGGACACCGACTCGGAGGAGGAGCTCAAGGAGGCGTTCCGTGTCTTCGACAAGGATCAGAACGGCTTCATCTCTGCCGCGGAGCTGCGCCATGTGATGACCAATCTTGGGGAGAAGCTGACCGACGAGGAGGTAGATGAGATGATCAAGGAGGCCGATGTCGATGGCGACGGCCAAATCAATTACGAAGAATTTGTTAAGGTTATGATGGCCAAGTGATTCTCTCTTTCTGCAATAATCATAATCAAGTTTGTCTTTTTTTTTCCTTTCTAAAGAAGATGAAGATGGTTGAGTAGATATACATAGTGTAATGTGAATTTTAGATGTTGTAGTGGTAATGGATTCTTACTCTTATTTGCATGAATTTTAGTATTAATATCCATATGAATTATTGAGGCATTGATAATTTGATTTTGGTAGTTATTGGTTATATTATTTCTTGGATTAGCCAGCCATGAGTTCATAATGCTTGATTTGAGGTTTCGACTCAAAAACATTATATACATTACTTCGGAATTTTTTTCAATAAAATTATGTGTATTAACCTCGGATAATTTACCAATCGTTATTTAAAATCATTTCATATTTTAAATAGCTAAAAATAAATAATTAAAATAATTATTATGAAAAACCAAAAATTATTTTTTTATATCGTAATCATTTGTAAAAATCTTAAATAATTTTTTTTTATTTATAAAAAAACAACTACATACTCCAAATAAGGGCTATAGTCGTTTTGAATAAGAATTTTAAATAAACAGAACAATTAATCATTAATTTAAAACGTTAGAAATTACTAATATTTATATTTAAATAAATAGATGAACGTAAATAAATTTATAAAATTTGTTCAGTAAATACTTAAACATCATTATATATTTTAGCAGAATAAAGAATATAATCACTAAAAACTAAGAAATTTTGTTATAACTAGTAATGTTTTTAAAAATATCAAAATATATTTGTTTATTTAATCTTCAAACATTAATTATGCACATTACCTCCGATGATGTGTTTCTTTATCTATAATTTAATTGATTAGTATGGTTAGTTGTGATTGCAAGCTAGCCTAACACATTCGGTCTCAATACGATTTCAGGTGTATGGGAGGAATACACCTGATGTCAAATTTTGCTTTTTCAAATTAGAGAACCAGATTGATAGTGAGTCAGTCAGTATATGCAAAAATATGTTAAGACCCTTTTTGGAAAATGCTTTTCTCGTTTGAAAATGATAAGCTGATCAAGACGATGAACAGTAAACTGATAAAATGAATGAACAATAAATGACACAACTATTTTACAGTGATTCAGATTCACAAGATCCTGCGTCCACTTTTCTGCCTTCTTGCAGAAATCCACTGAGGATATTGTTAGTCTAACGAGTGCAGATTAATACAAACAATCGAACAAACTATCTATCCAACAATCTATTTATCTATATGCATGGTTCTAGCAGAATATCAGATTGGGTTGAAGTTTGTTCAACTATCAAGAACATGAGACATTCTTGACTCCAAGCTTAAGATGTGTAGATAATTACAATTGGAGTATGAACATAAGGGAATTTCTAAGCAAATGGAACAGTGAAATATGAATGCTAAGGCTTATTCTGTGCTTTGAGTGTGGTATCTTTGAGCTCGTGAAATTCCGTAACCTCTCAATGAGGAGGCTTCTGCTATTTTATAGACGAACTAGAGAAAAGATACGTTGAATATAGATCAATATCCCATTGGCTCCGTGTTAACAACGTCTAATGCACTGAATGCGGTCTGATATTGATCAATGTTGATCTGGTACTTATCTTTTCTTCCGTTGACCATCTTCTTTGAATTATGTGCCTCGTACCTCATGCTATCTTCACATTTGAGATCTTGAGTTCGGACTGATGAAGATTCTGATTTGCCGATCAGTTCAGCCTGTAGAAGCCAGCTTATCAAAGTTGGACTCAGTCAGTTCCACTAGCCGAACGATCAAAACATGAACTAACATATTTTGTAGCCTGACTATACAATCATAGGCTGAACCATCTAACAAATACATCAGACTTGGTTCATCTATCATTAGGGTTTGTGATCATTCAAAACTTATATTATTTTCCTATGTCCATTAATTTAATTATATTCTTAATAAGGTTTAGTAACAATCAACACATAATATAATAAATTAATTAGTTGGGCTAAGTTTATCTATCAATTAATTGGTCTAGCTAATTAATTTCAGATAAATAAATTTACTTATTATTAATTAATGTGTAAAATATATTGTTCTCTTAGCATCTATTTGGGCCAGACCAGAAATCTAATATAAGAGATAAATCTATGCCTTAATTTAATTAATTATCTATGTTCAGCTTGAGCAAAATTAATTAAGAAATACGATTTCATTTCACTAGAGAATTCATGTTGGCTTATCTATTTATCTCAATTTGAATGAGGACTTGTATTTCAGACTCAATTGATCCCGTATTTAAGATAGAAATACTTACTAATTAATTAAGTTTACTGACAGCTTAACTTAATTAGTATCTTGTCCATGAGCAGTACCACTCGACCTCATTAACACATCTGAACTTAATCAATTGATCGGGTTTAGTGTAATAATACTTTCAAGTTTCTATGGGGATTTTATCAACTAATTATCAGGGATACGATTATAAAATATTACGATTGCAAAATATAGACAACCAACCTGGTACGTAGATTCAGTCGCGATGATGTTCATCATAGTAGATTGAAATGATAAGTAGTTATATGTGCTAGCTAATCACCAAGAACTTTGTTCTCCACTTAGGTTAGTTTGGAGAACACTTTTCACATTGATCCTTGAATACACCACCCTAAGTGTATCATAATAAGCAAGCAGTCAAGACAAACTACTTCTTATCTAAACTGCAACATAAACTTGCAAGTAGTCCTAAAGTTGTCTGAGTCATGAAATCTGTTTATATCTTGTTAGTTCAATCAACTGTGTAGTATTATGTGATCTACAACAAACCACACAATCTAATTTTTATACAAGATAAAATGACTTAATCTTTTCCAAATAGAAACAATTAGATAGGAAAACAAACAATGGAAAGAAAATACATTGTATACAAGCACAAAAATTACTTTCAGTATACAAAGTTCTGATAAAAATTAGGATAAAAGTAATATGATTTTTTCAAAAAAGTATTTTGATCTTACATTCTGATTATTGTGGAACAAGAATATAAGTTAGAACAACAATGTGATTATTATAAAAAGAACAAATTAAACCAATTTGGTCTAATATTTTAAATAAGTATAGATAAATACACATTTGTATAGAATTCTCTAAAATGGTGTCAAATATTCAATTTAACAAAGTCTTTTTGCTTGTATAGACTTAAATGCTCAATTTAGAGCATCAGATCAAATGGATTTTAAATATTCATTTAGAAAGTGGAGTTATAAATAAGATTTAGATAGCTCATTTATAACATCTTGTAAAAAATTCATTCAAGAGGTAAAGAAACAAGAAAATGATAAGAATTTAGTAGAACATCAAGCATAGAGTTCCAAGTAAACATTTAAATTCCAACAAGAAAATTATGCTCCTTGTTAGTTTGATTGAAGGAAACAAGATTAGAGGAGATAATCAAGCTTGATTAAAGGAGATGAGATGATCCAAATCTCACAACTCCATAAATACGAGATAGCAAAATAATTGGGATTTAGATATTGATTAACTTTTATGTTTGATTATTTCCTTGTACAACTTGTATCACTTATATTTAGTCCTATCAATAAAACATTTGTCAATAAAAGAGAGGATAGAATCCTTCATATGAAAATTTTGACAATAGCTACATACCTAAATGAAGACCACGAATTTGCTGGAATCCAGAAATTGGAGCTACTAAATATGAAAAATTATAGTAGACTGTACAAAACTTGAACCCAATAAATTATTGAGAAGAAATTTGGTAGTAAGTAAAGGAGCTAAGGAATTGTGTTGTGATTAAACCAAATTCAAATACAACTGCTATATTTCCATATATATAAGAAAGGGGAAAAGATTTAAGCCACCTAATTTCTCTCAAAATATAAATCGCGTTTACAGAATATGAGCGCAAGATTAAAAAAAAATATAACAAATTTCATTTTGTGTTATTATAGAGATGGCAATTGGAACCGGAGCCGTCGGACCCGACCTGCCCCGCCCCGTGATGGGGCGGGTAATACCCAGACCCGTAGAAGTACGGGGCGGGTCTGGACCCAACCCGCATGGGTCCGGGACGGGTTCGGGTCCAATTTCTCTACCCGCCCCACCCAGCCCCGTTTTAGACCCGCATTATTAATTTTTTTTATTAATTTTATTATGTTGTCTTACTTTATACTCCCTCCGTCCCATTATTAATATCTCACTTGCCTTTTTTAGTTGTCCCATTATTTATGTCTCATACCAAATAAGGAAATAAATGAGTGGACCACAATCAATCTAAACAAGTGAACCCCACCCCTTTATACTTTTACACCACAACTTTACACATTTACCTCCACTATCTTAATTATCGTGCTCAGTCCCAATGGCACATAAATAATGGGACGGAGGGAGTATTATTTAAATTTTCTTGTTCTTCAATTCAAACTCTTAGATACTAATAGCTGACAACTATAATAAGAAAATCCAAACAAAAATGCTTCCACCAACGAAAATTAAAAATTAAAAAATAAGATAATTCAAAATTAGCAATTGAAACGACACCAACGGGTCTGGGGCCAGGTAGATCAGCCCTGTGCGGGTCTGGGGTTGGTTCTGAGTTTTTGGACCCGTACAGATCTGGGTCTGGATCTGAGTCTCTTAGTCGAACTTGCGGGGCGGGTCCGAGTACTATACTACCCAACCCTGACCCGCAAAATTGTCATCTCTATGTGTTAAGGATCCTTTTGTATAGTAAATATCGGTATTCGGGTATGCTCATATTAATTTTGATATAACCGAAATTACCAAAGTATTAATAACTAATTAATAAGATTTAAATATTTAATTAGCCATAGTTTTCAATTTGAAATTTATGATACCGGCGACCCGTGCTTGTAGTGCTACTCTTTTCCCCCACCCCTAGCCAGCGAGCCCTTAGTAACGAACGCCGCCGCAAGGCCTGAAACTCCGCAGGTGCTAATAGGAGATTCCGGGCCGGCGTCGGGAAATCGAATCTGCTGTCGTGATTCGTGAACTCGTGATTTGCTCCGCAGCCAAGGTACGTAGTATTGTTCTTCCATGCTTTTTTGAATGGTGGAAGCGGTGGCCGGTGGCCGTGGGTATGTTTAGCTAGATGAGAATATTAGTAATTTAGTACCATATCCAAAAGGCTTTTCCATGCTTGTTTGAATGGGAGAAGTGGTGGGGTGGCTGCGGAAATGTTGGTTAAGCCTTTAATCTCATGCTTGAGAAATGCAAAGATCTTGTGATTCTTCTGACTTGTCTTGGACTATCTTGGAAATGTCAAATTCAGATTAGTAAGCTTGCAAATCCGATCATTGTAATCAATAAGACTTCATTAAATTCGAAATAACCAAATACTGAATTCAGTTAATCGATTGATATTTGATATCCCGAATGTATAAACAGTATTGTGATCGAGATTAAAATCGAACAATTTACTAATCCCTTACCATTCGACAACCACATTTCATTCATATATATTTCATTGAGCATAACATTTTTTTTTTCATAAACATTTCTTGTATAGACATTTTCTTGAGAGTAACCAAATCTCGCCCAAAGGCATTACTTTATAGTGGCTCGTCACCCCATTTTCTTGAGAATCCATAGACTCCACTCATAAGGCATTTAACATGTAGTTAGTGGACCCGAATGTTTATTATGCTTCGGAGTCAATGGACTCCGCCCTAGAGGTATTAAACTTGTTGGAGCCCATAGGCCCATTTCATTTCCTTAAAAATATAGCTTCGCAACTTAATAATAACATTGTACATGAAATATAATTTAGACATGCCTTCGCATTTTTCCTAACATCCTTTTTTTTAATACTAAAACAATTACTCCCTTTGTTCCACTCCATTAGTCCAGTTTTCCTTTTTGGGTCGTTCCACTCCATTAGTCCACTTTCCTTTTTAACTTAAAATAACACTCTTATATATTCTAGTGGACCCCACTACTTTATACTACTTTACACACAACAAACAACTTTCTTAATCTCCGCCGAAAAGAAAGTGGACTAATGGAGTGGAACGGGGGAGTATTTAAATAGAAGGTATTTGCATGACCAATCCATCGACCAACAAGAATAATATTTGCTTTAAAAAGATATATTTAAAAATATTAATCAATTCAATACAGTATACTAATATATATATATATGTATATATATAATTTGTGAATATGTCCTTAATAAAAGAATTGAAAACAAATTCTAGTCATCCATCTTCAAAATGTGTATTGATTAAAAGAGTTTTAAAAAAAAATACTACAAATTAGATCTTTTTAATTTATTCATTAAGGGTATGAAGGGTAACTAACTTAAACCTCATATTTTCAAATATGATTATAATTCTTGATTCCATAAACCTAATCTAAACTTATAACAATTCTTAATCTCGATACCCTCCTACCGAAACGCTCCTTAGTAATTCCACCACCTATCAATTTTGGTGTTTAGAGTTTCGCAAATCACAAAAATGTAAAGAGTAACAATGATCACCATGATTTTATATATATAAAGAGAGGAACAATCTAGAAAAGTATAATCCGAATCAAACAAGCAAGCCATGCATAATTCAATGCATGCTCATTATTTCATACATATAAAAATAAAGTAGCTTAATTAGTGGATCGATACTATAACTCGATATTCATGGCGACACGAAATGACAATTACACCCCAATATGGACATATCCATCAACGATAGCGCTCTGGACCAATCCCAGCACGGCGGTGACCACCGTGCCGACGACGTGGAGGGCTCCGGAGAGAACGCCGGTGGCGGTGGAAAGCACGGGGCAGACGGCGGCCTCTAGCGGAAGTCGGACGGCGACGAAGCATGGAAGTATCGGCAAGCCAAGAACGAGGCCGGGCAGGGCAGGGACAGTAATATTATATGCTCCGGTGGCGTCGGTGACGGCGGCGCCGACGGTGGTGGTCTGGCCGAGAAGGGTGCAGTTCAGATGAACGGCCACCCCGGGGATGCCTCGGCCGGGGCAGTTACCACTGGTGGTGCAGCAAAGGCGGCCGCCGACGGTCAGGCCATTCAAGATGGCTGCTGAAACGTGGGTTATGGGGCTCCCAGCGGCGAAGAGGAGGAGGGCGGCGAGGAAGACGGCGGCGTTGTATGCCATTGGAGAGAGTTTTTACTTAAACTGGCAATGAGCTTTGCTTGCTAAACTTGTGCATTTGGATGAGGAATTATGACGCCTATTTATACTTGTTTGTGTTTATTGAAGTTATGAAAAGTTCAGTTTTTTCTTTACTTTAATTGGGAAATACCTCTTTTCAATAAGAACCGTTAGGGGCTTCGAGTTCTTTTTAAAAATGATCACCAATTTTACTTGTAGTTCCATTAATGTCATTCCAAAGGGACTAGTATGCATTCATAGCACATGTAACCACATAAAATACATAATTAAGCAACAAAATCTGAATGACAAACTCGATTTAAAAGGAGTCCGGCGGTGAAATGTCCATCTAGGAAAAGACAAACACATTTATACTCAATTCTTATATTTAACTACACTATATACCCAAGAAGACGAAAATACCCCTACTATGGCCCGATCAGGGTCCGACCGGTCGGACCGGTCGGACACGCCCGACCAAGGGCCGATCACTACTTGAATAGTGGGCATGATCGGTCATGCCCTATCACAAGGCCATGATCGGTCATGCCCTATCACAAGGCCGATCACTATCAGGCCATGATCGGGCATGTCCGATCGGTCGGACACATCGACATGGTCCGATCACGGTCCGATCATGACCTGACACTTTTAGGTGAGAGAAGTAAAAAGGTGGGGTATTTTAGTAAATTTGGATATATAGTGGATAGTTTTTATAAAGTTGGATAATTTTGTAGTTGTAATAGTCAAATAGGGTACATTGATA
The DNA here is from genome assembly GCA_028984105.1 of Lavandula angustifolia. NCBI lineage: Eukaryota > Viridiplantae > Streptophyta > Magnoliopsida > Lamiales > Lamiaceae > Lavandula > Lavandula angustifolia. The sequence goes on along the minus strand of CM054821.1, from coordinate 9,601,627 downwards.
TATTACTACATTTAAAAGTATGGGTGGAATTTGAATACAGTATGGGATTAGAATAATGGAAAGTAAGTTGATAGAATTACAAATATAATAAAACCGGCCGTAAAGTTGGTTTTAAAAATATGAATAAACTAAAACATGTGACGGGATGAGTCTGAGTCGCCCACCATATTTTGGGGCTTCAACCCTAAATTGCTTAACCGATTCCGGCCCTTACATGCATATGTGGGCCCATAGTACCATTTCCTTTCCTCATCATCTAACAAAATTTCCATTTTCAAATTTCTCCAAATATATAATTATATTATCGTGTTATATATTTCATATTTATAAAGAATATTATTAATAGATTGGGTGTCTGCACCCTAATTATTGAAATTTCATTTATCCATAAAAACTGTGTTATATATTTATATTGGTATAATAACTAGGGCGTGTGGATCAATGTGCCTTGTACGTGGTTTTTATATAAGTAATTTTTTAATTGTTGTTTTGTCTCCCATAAAATTGTAAATTTTGATTCTATGATTAGACTAGAATAGTTTACATGATTGGTAGTAATTTATATTATTATATATGAATAGGATTTATTTAAATATATTTAGAATAATGATTGGGGACTTTCCTCACATCACAAAAAAAATTGTAGATTTCAGTCTCCTTTCCCGAGATTATGGATCAGCATCTAAGAACAAACTTCACACGTCCGTTTGAGGTGTGTGTTCTTCTTATTTAAGAAGATACTCTCTCGTTGATGAAGTTTATAATTTTTCTGAGTGTTATTAAAGTATAAGCTGCAAACAAGGCCCGATGTTCTTTTTGTTGTAACTATCACAATTAAAACTTTTTTACTTATGAGCTTTAGACTTAATTAGTTTTTTTTTTTAATCAAACCACCATTATAGAGCATGAGTTACGCAAACTCTCAACATGTATATATTATTAAAAAAAATTATAGAATGCCAAATAATAACACTTTTCGAAAAAATAGAAATACAACCAAACTGAAAAACTGCAACACCCGACACAAAAGCAAATCAAAACTCAAAGAAAATTAAGAAAATATACTCCTCCGTCCCATAGAAAATATCTTATTTTCCTTTTTGGATGTTACATAGAAAGTGTCATGTTTTTAAAAAAAAAACACAAACAATATGTGGAGTAAAATTAACAATCCAAAAGTCAAACAACACATACCACATAATATAATTTTATTAATCTCCATGCCCTATAGAAAGAAGACTTTCTATGGGACGGAGGGAGTAATCCCTCCGTCCTGCTACAAATGACCCATTTCATTTCAATGCGGGAATTAAGAAAGTGGATGATAAAGTATGAGAGAGAGAAATAGTTGATAAAGTAGGAGAGAGAAAATGAATGAGATAGTGAGAGCAAATAATAAAGAATGGGAAAGAAATGATAAAGAATGATACAATATGAGAGAGAAATGATAAAATAGAAAAGAGAAATGATCAAATATGTGAGAATTTATAATTATTTTTTAAAATTATTTTCTTTTTTGAAAATGAGCCACTGGAAATGAGATGCTCAAAATAAAAAATTTGTCACTTTAAACGTGACAGGGAAATACAATTCAAAATTATTCAAAAGTAACCAATAACCACTCGTACAAAAATATCAGAACACCTTTCATTAATTAAGCATTTGTTAATATAGAAATATTAAATTAAAATTGCCTGATGATTTTAAAAAACATAATGAATTTTGGATTTCTAAATATTTGAAGATGCCACCGCCTACAGCTCCAGCCGCACCCCTATCCGTCCATGAGGAAAATTAGTACAGTTATATAAATCGATATTGAAATCAGCTCTTAGACAAGATAAACGAATGAATCAAATTTCACTCAACATCATTACATTTATAGTCGCAATCTTAATTAAAGAAAAAGTAGAATACTGAGTTAAAAAGTGGTGGTAATTATTATTCAAGTCAAAGAACAAGTGTGACATTTAAGGCATCATCACGATTCATTATACATGCATGAAGGATCAACCCTTCATGATTATCTTAACTGATATAAACCTCACCTTTGCCATTTATTTTATAAATGCCCTAAACCTGCAATATATAATGTAGTTTGGTTTTTCCACTTCTGCATAAATGGTTAATTAGAATTAACCTAAAGTTCGATTTTTATTAGAATTGATTTAAATTAATAATATATATTAATACCCATTTAATTATCAAAAAAGATAAAAAAGAACCCACAGAATTATTAGTTTAAATAATTAAATAAATACCATAATAGATTTAGAAGGAAAATTTGTGTTGCTGTTGTATTAGTGTTACTCCTTTCGTTCCATAGATGTTCCATTATTTTTCGGTATATAATTTAGGGAAAATTGTTGATTGTGTGTAGAGATGTGGATGACTCAAATTGTAAATAAATTATAGCCACACAATTTTGTCTTTTAAGAAAACGAGACAAGAGCTATGAGCAACCAAAATGAAAAATGAGAAAGATGAAGTATTATTTTATTTTATTTATTTTAAAATTTGAGTAGATTCAATAAGTTATTAAGTAGTGATAAAAAAAATACTCGCGCTTCTGTAAAACCGAGGCAATTTAGCACTCGCAGATACATTCTTGAGAGAGAGAGAGAGAGAGCGCGCCTCAGAGAAGCGCGTGTTTTAGAGAGAGAAGGTAAACGGTAGCTTCGGTAGAGGGGAAGTGAGTCAGAGTTGTTAACGACTGCTGCTTACTGATGTCAACGATCTAGAAACGTATCTGACTCCAATTTTTTCTCGGTTTCTACTTCTGCTATGGCAGGTAAGCTAGAATCTCGATTCGTCTTTCTTTCATTTTTTTTTGTCTCACTTCAGAGCCCTAATTCTTTCTTTCATTTTCCCATTTTGACTGCGAATGCTTTCCAGTTTGCTGAATTGTGCCTTAATTCTACCGTTTTTAGATCATTTCTCCAGTTTCTTGAGAATCGAAGTAGCTTTTCTTGTTTCTTGATTTGAGTGTTCCGAATCAGCGTTAATTGAAGTTATGATTTGTGATCTATCCTACCATTTGAGTTTGCGCAATTTCAGGTGCTCGTAGTGTTGTAATTATTTAAGATTTCTTGAAATTTCATCCGCGTGAGGTCAGTTAAATTACTTATTATAATAATTTCGCGAGAATTGCGCTGAATTTGATGGGTGCTTCAATAGTTTATTAGTTTATGTCTTTGGGAGAGCTTTAAAACTACCTTAGTTTTTCTTGTCAATATTATCATGGATTCTTGTGGTTCGAATATTCTGTCCTATTGCTGCTTGTCCCCTCATTTGCAAGTTTTCGGAAAAGCATTGTAGAACACTGTCATGTATTTGTGTGTAATTGCTGACTGTATATGCACTGAAATTGAAAGATGAGGCTTGCTCCTAGGACCACAAAACCTACCCAACCAGCCTGGTAAATCAGTTGATGAAAATTCCCCATTATATAGAATAGTCAGATTTTAGTTTGTAGAAAGACAAAGATGAGAAGTTGTGGAGTTTTAAGTGTCTTGCACTTGCTTTCTATAGTTTCTTACTTATTTCAAGTATTAGTTCATCATATGGGAATGTCATGATATGACTGAGCATGTTATGTGAATGACATTATGCTATCAGGTATATCGCCAGATCAGGAATCAGTTGATTTTGATTCAGCTACCAAAAAGTCCAGTATCTCCTCAGGTGGTAGGGCTCATGCCAGGAAGGAATTTCTTCGTAGATTTGTGGACAGTGAAGTCCTGAAAGAGAATCTTTTAAATTGGCTTGAGGATATAGTTGAAAATAATATGAACTCTGTCTTTGATCTTCCGTTTGAGTTAATAGATCTTCAGAAGTTTGATTATGCTTTAGAAGGGGTTCCCTTTCAACAGCTAGTTCGGATGCCTAGTGCTATTTATGCATCAACATCCAGCGACGTGGAGGCAACTGCTTATCTTGCTCTTGAGGATTTTTTGCATGCAAGTGTGAATGGCCTGTGGGAAGCTTTCTGGGGGCCTGGAGAAGGTGCGGTGCCTTTCTATGTTTCCTCTCTATATGAAGGAAACTTGAGATTTTATCAAACTGAGCAGGCTATTGCTAAAGGTAAAATTGGTGGCCTTTGTGCGTCCGCTGTAATGCTAAAGAACCCCAGACATCCACAAGGGAAGTGGGACGATGTCATTGAGTTGGCACTGCTGAGACCTGATATTGGAAATCATGTTTCAGCAGAGAACTCTAATCCCTCAGTTTCTATTATTTGTGAAGCTTTATTCCTTGCTCTTTGTGTGTTGCTCGCCAGAAGTATCAGCGGATCAAATATTCCTCTCAGTTTGAATTCTGTCTTCGTGCTTCTAGTAGATTCTCATTGTGGTGGTGTCTTAAAAGTTGAAGGTGATTTGAGTAAGTTGGAGTGTGATGTGAATAATGTCTACGAATGTGCTGCTACATGGTTCAAAAACCATTCGAGAATCTCAATCTCGCCAGTTGATAGGATCTGGAACAAGCTTGGAAATGCTAACTGGGGTGATATTGGAGCTTTACAGGTACTTTATGCTACGTTTCAATCCATAACACAATATGTTGGAGTACCTAAGAACAGTATAGAAGATTTAGCTGCTGACCACAGTTCCCGTCTTCAAGCCAGGAGGATTGAGAGGCAGTTGGAGGATACAGGTTTGAACGGTAATGGCATGTACCGCTTCCAGCATCGCACTGCTTCACCTGAAATTGTAGAGGTACAAGAAGAGTGCATTAAGGTGGATTCTGCAAAGCCACTGAAGCTCGAAGTAGGATCTGTGTTGATTGTGGAGGACTCAAACTGCCAGAAAGGTTATCAGATAGATGAAGTTTTGAATGATGGAGAGATTCTAGATTATATTGCATCCCCTGTCGAAGATTCAGGAAAGGCTTACTTTTTATATGTCGGTTCTCATCCTTCACAGCTAGAGCCAGCTTGGGAAGATATGAAACTATGGTATCAAGTTCAGAGGCAAACTAAAGTGCTGGGTATTATGAAACAAAGAGGATTGTCCAGTAAGTATCTTCCGGAAGTGATTGCATCTGGCCAGGTGGTTCATCCTGGCCAGTGTCGAAAAACAAGCCCAGGCGGCAATTGTGATCAGCCATGGTGTGGGACTCCTGTCCTAGTAACCAGTCCAGTTGGTAGGACTGTTGCAGACATGGTGAGAGTTGGCCAATTTGGTACGGATGAGACGATCAAGTGCTGCCACGATTGTTTGTCTGCTCTCTCTACTACTGCCTCGTCCGGAATTCGGCACGGGGATATCCGGCCAGAAAATATTATCTATGTAAATCCTGGTCTCAGGCAGCCTTATTTTGTTCTTATTGGTTGGGGGCATGCCATTTTGGAAGAAAGGGATCGTCCGGCTTTAAATCTTCATTTTTCTTCTACTTCTGCCCTTCAAGAAGGGAGACTGTGCTCTGCTTCTGATGCAGAAAGCCTAGTATATATGCTCTACTTCTGTTGCGGTGGGGATTTACCCACTTTGGACTCAGTCGAAGGAGCACTACAATGGAGGGAAACTTGTTGGTCAAGGAGGGTGATTCAGCAGAAGCTTGGTGACATCTCTGCTGTGCTGAAAGCATTTGCAGATTACGTTGACAGCCTATGTGGAACACCGTATCCTGTTGACTATGAAATCTGGCTAAGAAGGTTGAAAAGACAAATTAATGAAGAAGGTAGTGGGAAGGAGGTTGATACATAAGCTAGGTTGTTAGTAAGGAGCTGTATGCCATTTTGCCAGTTTCATTTGGAGTTCCTCGTTTTGGGTGGTCATATTGATCTCCGATGAGTATTCCCTTAGCTTGTTTTCTGGTGAAAAAGCAAAATTTCATGGCTAAGGCGAAGCAAAGCCGAGACCCCAAGGTTGCTTTGAGAAGTGAGAAGACAACAGGTAATCCTTGTCCTTGATGAGATTGAAAAGATATTACTTGCTTGATGGAGAAGGTCTTGATCATATTATTGTTTCATCTGTTTTTGCTTTATAGGTGTTATATCTTGTCGCGGTTTTGAGGTGTTCATCTTGTTGATTAAGGAGTAGTTTTTATACTTGTACCAGTTTCCCTTAGATGCGCTGCATTGTTGCTATAAAGATTTGTATTAATTTTTTTCCTATTGTCATGATTGTTGTGTTACTCCATGTTGTACTATCTTTTTGCAATCTAATGTAATTAGCACTCTTTTCTGCGTGGTAATACCATATATCATCAATAAAATATCGTAAATAGATGCATGAATTACACTTTTGTCCGGAGAACTAAAAAGGGGCTCTTCATAAAACTAAATAATCATAAAATTATTGGATCATTGTATAGTAATCTTTGTCTTGAATATATCAAATTTAATGAGTATTTGCAGTTTTAAAATTGGGGATAAAATCAGAAAATCGAAACATCAAATGCTAGCTAATATCAACACAGTAAGTATAGTTGATCCAAACCCAACTATTGTATGTCTCTCTACTGCAAAGCCTACTACTATATTACTCTCTACTACAAAGCCTCCACAACTCACTGAGTCACGGCGGCAGCGCTCTGGCCCTGAAGAAGGCCGTCGTGAATCTGCGTTGCTATATCTTTAACGGCCCCGGGTCCGTGAGGGATGAAGACAGAAGAGGACTTGGACGAAGCACCAATCTCCTTCATCGTGTCGAAGTACTGAGTAACAAGAACCATGTCCATCACATCCTTAGCTGATGTGCCCGGCACATTCTCCGAGAAGGCGAGCACGCTGTCCCTCAGTCCGTCCACGATGGCCTGGCGCTGACGCGCTATACCAAGCCCGGACAAGTACTTAGACTCAGCCTCTCCCTGTGCTTTCTTGATCTGCAGGATTTTCTCTGCTTCAGCTTTCTCAGTTGCAGCAACTCGGAGACGAGCAGCTGTTGGTATAACAACGGGTTATTAGGTAAAAATCGTACGAAAGAAGTAAACCGGAGATGGCTAATGAAGGCTCTGAATTGATCTTTCTATTGACAATTAAGATAGATGTTTAGATGGTAGATTGAGTTCATCATGGTTGAAGCTTACCGGCATTAATCTCATTCATCGCTCTCTTGACTTGAGCATCGGGTTCGATATCAACTATGAGAGTCTGTACTATTGCAAAGCCATAGGCAGACATTGCCTGAAAAGAAGAGAGGTGCAAGATATGTTAAGTGACAGTATTACACATATATGGGCTTCTTATGTAGAGCGCATTACCTTTTCAAGTTCATTTTCCACGGCTTTGGCTATGTCGTTCTTCTGCTCGAATGTGGAATCTAGATCCAGTTTTGGTACACTTGCCCTAATGACTGTTATGAATGTGAGACAACATAAAAACAATGATGTAAGCCTTTAAGAACAACAGCAGAAACAAGAAGCAAAATACATGAGCAAATAATCAAAATTACACATTCATTTATAACCATACCATCGAAGACATATGCTTGGATCTGTTCTTTCGTGTTGGATAGCTTATAAAATGCATCAGCGGCTTTGTCTGCTAATGCTCGGTACTGGATTGAAGCAACGACATTCACAAACACATTGTCCTGGATAACAAGAAACTCATGAACTCAAGCAAATCATCAAATTAAAACATCCAAAAAAAAAATTCTTGATTTGCAACTGCTAATCAGGAGATGTCTGCTGGAGCTAAGCCACTAAGAGTTTTTCTATCACTTTCCATCGGACCAAAACATCAAGCATACTAACAATGCATTTGGGTAACAACTTATATCGAAATCAAATTTCCGAGCAGTAAGCAAACGAGGAAAAACCTTAGTTTTCGTTTCACAACGGACATCAAGCTGCTGTACACGTAACGACAGGGTACCAGCCATTTGGTTGCCAAAACACCATGGCAGGCAATGGCAGCCAGGCTCAAGCACCTCATCAAATTTGCCAAATTGCTCCGTCACAGCAACAGTAGACTGATCCACTTGAACACAACCAAGCACTTGACCCATTTTCGTTATACAACTAATCTGAAGCAGCATATAAAAGAAGTTATAGTCAAAGTAAAAACAGAAAGCTCAAAACATATATGTAAGTTTGCATTAATACATCATATTTCTCTGGTTGCATTGAAGTGGAAAGGTAAATAATTTCACCTTAATAAAAAAAGATGAATCATTGACATATACTAGATCAGTTGCCAAGGCAGGAAAACAACATTAAATATAGCTTCAGTATTTAAGCTAAATTATTTAGCTTGGAGATCATACAAATCACAATAAGATCAAGAACAATTTTCAACGAATTTAAAGAAAATATAAAGTTTTATCTTCAGTTTCAAAACTCTAATGGAGATCAACAATTTTGCTTCAACATAACACCACCAGCTTAGATTTTCTGATAGTCATAAGGCCTCATCATTACAAGATGAACTCCATTGAAAAAACACATGAAATTGCAAGATCATCAAGAATTTCTGAATAATTTTTTAAACTACTACGGAAATCATTTCCTTTCCTTATCACCACGTCAAATATCCAAAGAAGTAAGGTTATTCATCATTTACAGTAACAAAACAAACAAAAGCGACTCATTACAACATAATCTCAGAAGAAATATCACAATCACAAGTATAATTAAAATTCAACAATTTCCTCCACAATAAATAAAAAAATTACCACTACTTTCACTCAAATCGCAAGTGTGCAAGCACGCACTAGAGCCGGCAGTGGAGACTTACTTTTGGCAGATCAGAGGAAGATTTTGTCTAGGGTTTCAAATTTTCTTGATAGATAACAGAATCGTGAGGTATTGCGGGAAGATGTTTATAATCGTGAGTTGAAGTCTGCGGAACCTTTTATACCTCTCTGTCATTCGTCCTGTCGGATTCTAATTTATTTATAATTATTTATTTAGTATAAATTTAGGAATCAACTGCAAATAGAAATATAGATTATACCTTATATTTTTCCTTAAATTAGTTTTAAGGTATATTTGCACTATATCCCTAAAAATTTATTTAATATATCTCAGACATATCGACAGTATATTTGCACTACTTCAAGTCACATGCATTCATAGAATACATACTATTCGATAAATGTAAGTTTGTAAGTTTAATCAGTTGGCATACTACACCCGGCTGGACGGGCCAATTCGGTTTAATTTTGACTGTCTAGTCATTTTTTACTATTAGAGGTCTTCAACTTCAAATTGCCCTGCTTGCATCCTGATTGCATTTGATATTCTTTTTTATGTTACGTATGCTACTCCCCAGTCCCCACAAGAGGATTTTTCAACGTATTTCAAAATATTTTTTTAGTATAAGATACAAGATTTAAAATATATATATATATATATATTGTGTGGATTTGGTGAAAACACACACTTAACCTGAGAACTCCGAATTATACATAATTCTTATATAATTTATGCATAATAATTATATATTTTATACAAAAAATCTATAATTTTATACTTTTGTCCTACATAAAAATATGTATAATGTAAAATTATATATTTTTTGCATAAAATATATAACGATTATGCATATATTATATAAGGATTATGCATGGTTAGCAGTTCTCACGTTAAATGCAGATTTTCACATGATCCACTCTATATATATATATATATCAACACAGACTGATTCTTAACCACTTTGCATCTCTTGGTTGGAAAATTACTCATTATCCAACAGCTTGGTAAACAGATGCAATTGCAGCCGTGAATGAATGTATGAATTATGATCCTCCTGATGTTGTCCGTTGGCGTTTCCCTTCAAGATCGGTGGCCTCACTCTCAACCCTGTGTTTAAGGTTGTCTTGAATGCCACCATATTCTAGGTTTAGCATAATCTCGGGAAGGGTAGGTGTGTTTCCCATTTCAATGTCGATTTTCTCCTTCGAGCTCTCTTCAATGGGATCGTTCTCTTTCAGCTCTGTACCCATGATTTCATCTTCTCGTACAAATGCTCGAAAATCATGCATTGAAGGTGGGGTTTTGGACAAGAAGACTTCTTGGAAGTTCTTGATCAGCCCTTTATTGTAAGGATTCTCCTTCTTATCATAACGATACCTAAAGTTCTCGTATGTTGTCTGCATAAACGATACACCAGCTAAGCTCAAGCCAACCGCCGATAAAACGGGATGAAGGGAAAAAAGTATGTACTAGCATTCACTTGAAATTACGTCAAACTAATGTATTCACTCGAACACTTTATCAATAAAGTAAAATAACGTTATTGTCCTTTGGATTAAGGAAAAATCCTAGCTTTTACTATTTCCCCACAAAAATCAATTTGGACATTCTGAAGTGTATATAGACAATTTTAAAAAGCTTTTTAGTCATTTTTTATCACAAAAAATATAAAATCTTGCTCATTCGTCTTAGGAGCGGGTGAATCTTACACATGGTTAAAAAAGACAGTATGGATTTTGGTTTAATATTATTTGAGGAGACGGATTAATTTTTGCAATAAAATATGCATGGTAGTTTGACGTAGTTTCAAGCGAATATATGATAATTTTGTAAATTCCCGTTATAGCAGTTGAAACACGAGAAAGTTTCATTTATTTGGTGGGATTTAGGAAGAGGTTCAGTTACCTGGTTTGTGCTGATGAGGTAGAAATGGAAGATCGTAAGGCCTCCAACAAACCAAACTGCTACAAAGCAGTAGACTATGAGAAGAACTGATAGAACATCACCAGCCATGGCTTTCAAAACGTGGTCGTTTTCTCGGACAATGTTGATCCACGATACCACAAACACGAACAAGCATAGGATTGTTGAGGTTGCCACGAACATGTAGAAGTACTTGTAGTTACGCTGTTTCAGAAACACAAAAATATTATACAAAGTAGTCCTTTTGCAAGTAATATCCTACGAATATGTTTGAGAATGTAAGAATGCTCACTATGCCAATGCACTGGCCAACCCATGGGCAGTGGTGATCAAATCTCTCAACACAGTTATTGCAGATGGAGCAATGTGAAGCACGGGGAGGGCGGTAGAGGAGGCATGTGTCGCAGAACTTCACTTTCACCGTGTATCCGTTCACAACGACATCCTTTGTCCGGGGTAGTTTGAGATGAGGAGTTTGGCCATTCACCCACTCCATTGAAGGAGTGCTCATCTCAAATGCATCCTCATATTCAGGAGGACTCGTGTTTCTTGGCACAATCCCGGGGTCTCTGCTGGATGTGAGGAAAAGGAAGAACACATCCTGCAAATACGATCAAACAAACAATCTGCATTGGATAATACATTGAGATTGGCTTTAAAAGTTAGACCGGGCCAAAATTTGACATGATCAATATAATGGACGAAAATTAACATAGATGACAACCTAATGAGCTAAAAATGAAAAGACGGACTAAAATTAGACAACTTTGCTTGATTTTATAAACTGGCCAAAATTGAACTTTTCGCAACATAACAGACTAAAATTGGCATTGACAAACATAATGGACTAAAGCCTGACATAAGGCAACATAATGGACTAAAATTGTTTTATTTACCCGAGTTTTAACACACAGAGAAACATTATTGTCTATTGCTTCCTGGCTTACCAAGATAGTTAGTATGGCAGCCACTATAAGTATAGGGTACAAGGAAAGAGCAGATTCTTCTTCTCTAATCCGTTTTCTGATGATAAGTAAGATCTTTGTACAGAATGCAAGTGCAGGTGCGGCGATAAGGAAGGCAGAAAGAAACAAAGAAGACACATCGGGACCAAAGATCAATCTTCCTCCACAGAAGAACCTCTGTTTGATCCAAACAACAATAATAGTCAATGCTTGATATAGCCAATTCTGCAACCCTAGTCTTGAAACATACATTTACCAATCACAATAGGGTTTTAAATAAAAAAGTTTCATATTATCCACCAAAACTCATTCTCAGCACCTCATGAGATGATAAACTAATTTTGGTATAAATTTAGTGGGAAAAAAAAAAAGAATACATCAAGAAAAATTAAACTTGAACAAAGCTTAATATCAAGATCAAGATGATTTTCTCTGGGGCAAATTATCAAACACCATAGATACAACCATCCAAACAAGAATGCGTTGAAATGGGCTTACATTGCTTCCTCTCCAAACTTGATAAAGCCTCTGCCTTTCATGATTTTCTGGCTCCATATATCACCAGTTCAGTGAAAAAACAGAATATAAACTGCTGAAATATCAACTCAAATTCTTGTTTGGCTTCCAACAGCATAAAGCTCATTCCTTTATTCGACTTTTTTCATAGAAAACTATAAAATTACATGAACTATCTAAAAAATCTCATGTTTTTTCAACTTTCTTGGTCAATTATGAAAAGCCATGATCAAGAATATTGGATAGAGAGAGAGAGAGATGTGAGTGGGATGATCAAGAGATAGCTGCCGTTCGGCTCTCTGTTTCTGTCTCAAAGACAGAATTTTTAAGGAATAAGAATGTTTGCTTTTTGGTGGTTATTTGTATATCTATAAAAGATTGATTTTCAGTTATAGTCATTTTCCCTCTCTAAAGACGTTTCTTCCTCTCTCTCTCCTGGAGGGATTGAGCTGTTGCTCGGGCGGTCGTTCCAACTATTGATTCTTTTCTTTTCACGCGGTTAGATTTTAACGAAAATAGGACGAAAATTAAATATTTTTTGATTATTTCCTTAATATAAATCTTTTTTTTTTAATTAAAAAATAGTGTGTTGGAGAATCTTCAATCAACGTGCCAACACAACATTTTTGTCTTGATAATTTGCTCTTTTTTTTTTTTTTTTTGGTTTGTCTATATAAATATTGCACTAGATTAAACTAATAACACACTTGTAATTTGACATTCATCTAATTTAGTTCATTGAATCTTTCATGTATAAATACACTTAGGGATTTTCTTTCACAAATTTTATATTTTCAATACAACATGAATATAAAATTATAGATAAATGTAGATATGTCTCTGTCTTACTGAGTTCAACTGTAAGATCTTATCATCGGCGGATTTAGGGTGGATTAGGAGGGTCGACCAACATCCTCCATAGCCGAAACTTTGGCTCAGTGGGGACAGTGGCGTAGCTAGAGATTTACATCAGTGGGGGCCAAATAATTACGCACTTTGTGGTCTACCGTGAACTAAAAAAATGACGACAAAACAGAAAATGAAAGATGAAAAAAGATAAAGAAGAAGAAACCTAAGGGGAAAAAGAGAGAAGGAAATTATAAGAAATAGGAAGAGAAAAATAAAAAAGTGTAATTAAATTCAAAATAATAATGCATACCTATTAAGAAAAGACATAATTATTATAAATATAAAGTTATATCTTGATAAGCTTAGAAAAATATTTGTACATAATTTCGAGCATGAAGGAGGAAGAGAGAGAAATAAGGAAAATAAATGTAAATTAGATGCATAATTTTTAAGAAAAAACATAATTATTATAAATATAAAGTTATATCTTGGTCAAATTTAAAAAAATATTTATATACAATTTCAAGCGTGATGGAGGAAGAGAAAGAAATAAGGAAAATAATGTGAATTAGAAGAGGAAAAGAGAGAGAAAAAGAGAAGTTAATTCACATTTTCAGGAAGTTGAACCCACGACTTATAAAAATTATCAAACTACCTTACCGCTAGACCAAAGTTCAATTCTTAATAAAAAATCACAGTTAAATATCTCAAACTCAATAGGGACAGTGGCCCCCACTACCCCACCCCTGCCTAAGCCACTGTGTGGGGACACCTCAGCCCTCCGGTTGAAGTACTATTCTACTTTGACCCTTCGGTTTGAAAGTCGCGGTTCCACCACTGAATCTTACCATAGTAGTACATTGCAAACTAACAAATTTTACAACTACACGTGATCCGGTCCCAAAAACAACATAGTGGAGTATAAAATGCATGAAGAACAAGAACAATGGGAAAATGAATCAAGAGTTTGGCGTAAATATAAAGACCATAGAAAGTGGATTCCCAGTTAAGAACATCAACTACATAGTCCCTAAACCTTGAGGCAGCAATTACCATTTCTAACATAACAAAAGTAGCAAAAAAAAAAAAAAAGGCACAATTCACCATAGATAGCTAACCTTTATTCCACAGCATCAACGGCTCAGAATCCATCTCAATAGAAGTAACCTCTGCACTTCTCTGATCCACACAAGCAGCTCTTCTTCTTCCCATACTCTGCATTCTCAGGCGTCCCATAATCAAATGTCAACTCTTGCAAGGGAGGAATATGTCTTATGGCAAAGAAACCAATGTGGAGAAACACATCACTGTTGCTCTCCCGCAGAACAGGCTTCCAGAACACATTCGGCGAGCAGCAATGGTTCATGAAACGTGACACGTTCCCGTTACTCATTGCACTCACAACAAGAGGGAATGGTGACTTTCTTGCACTAGTAGAGTTGTTAACAAGTTCTAGTGGCTCATAGTGGCGAGTGGCATCGAAGATAAAGCTATTATCATCACTTGCATGATCAAAATTGGTATTCTTGATGATGTCTCCGGTGTACTCGCAGATAAAACTTCCTGCGCGAATGGGATCCCATGACCTAACTCCCCAACCCATGTTGTTCTTCGTCCTGAAAACCTCAAGACGAAATTTTATACCCGACTGAGTCATACGGTTTCTGCAGTTTGGAGGGCAGGAACAAGAGAGTCCACATTCATGTATCACCGAGTTAGTAGTTAGAAGAACCCCAATAGATGAATAGGGAAGCAAGCCGTCATTTCTGTGGCTACAAGGGCAACTGCTATCGCCCGGTTTGCATCCACCTGAGCAACGACAACCCGAGAAAGGAGTGGAAGCAGGAAAAGGTTGGGAGTATTTGAGACTCGGGAGATAGGAGAAATGATCCGGACCTTTCTCCCCATCAACGTCATTCACAAGAGCAACCGGTTGAGTCTCAGAACCGGAAGCTAGGTCAGGAATAATAAGGCCCGGCCGAGTAGCGTTTCCACCCCTCCACTGCTGAATCGATTTCCATATTGAGAAGGCTTCTTCTTGCCCGGGTTGCCTTACCAACTTGTACTTGAAAACTTGACACCCGGACTTGTTTTTTTCGGCCCATGACTCTTGGATCTTGTAAAGACCGTCGTAGACATAAATCTTACCAGTTGAAGCATTATCCTTAAGGCCCCTTATAACTCTCACGTCGTTAGCACGATGGAGACTCTTTTCTAGAGCAAGATTTCCCCTTTCGAGTTTCTGGTCAAACATTTGGCCGTCTCTCCTCTGTACTCCACCATGACCAGTGTAAATCAATATGTTACTATCATCCCCATCTTCGTCTTCGTAGCCTCCGGAGGAGACTATGCTGACAGCAAAAGGCTCTTCATCCATGTTCTTCTTGACACTCATGTAATCTATCCCAGCCATGGTTGGAGCGTGTAAACCAACCAAGCAAGTCTCCATTCTAAAGAAGAAGATATCACCAACATCAACTCCGGGTACATGGCCAATCCTCTTCGAGTTGTTAGTCCTCACTCCTTTCGTCATCAAAATATTGGCCGTTTTAAGATCCGGGCGTCGGCCTCCAGAACCACAACTCACATCCCTTGCTTCTTCAAGCTGAGTAAGCCTTCTCCGTATCAAATCAAACACCAACAGTATGGTCGCAGTAGTCTCCTTATCGCCGTTAGATTTTCTCAAGTTATCGAGCTCCTTAAGTTTGAACATGGTTAAGAAGCCATCAACTAGTGATACAGCATCAATCTCTACACCATTCCCAACTTTTCCCTTCCTTGGCCGCCCCCTCCGCTTCACTGAATTACTACCATCTTCTCCATCACCACCCTGCATGCTAAACCCACTCTGCGAGTCACTATATCCATCATCCTCAAGTATAGATACCGAACCACGTGCTTTAGGGCTCCTAAACGAATTCAGTGGAACTGGAGCTGGTATACTACTGCCATAACCGAGATTACCGGATTGGTTTCGAGCACCACCACCAGCTGCAGTGGGCTGAGAATCATTTGACACCAAAAAAGGGTAAAATGGTTGGACTCCGGTAGGAAAAGGACCGGTAGGCGAAACGCACACAAAAGGAGACGGTTGTGGGGTTGAGACCGAAGACATGCCCGGTGGGTTGGGGAAAATCGGGACAAGGCATCTTAAAGGCCTCGCTTCATATACTCTAGACTTATCAAGTGGCCCAGAAGGAGCATTTGCATCACCACTCAAACCTTCTTCCATCTGATCTAACCACAATACACAAACTCCCACTACAAGTTCTAACTAATTCAAAATGATGTCTAAATTACATAAAATATCTTCAACACTACCTAATGTTCTATGACATTTCTCTTGTAGCAAGCCAAAAAACACTATCTTCCGCCCAAAGATTATGCAAAATAAGACTAATTAACAAACTCATAAACTACCCATGTCTCAAAACGGTGGTCACTACAAAGGTTTCACTGCACAAAGGCTTCCTGCATCATGCATAGACATACAGTCAGAAATTAGACAAGAAAACCTAAGAAAAAATCAAATCTTTATCGAAGTTTATATACATATACCTAAACTCGATTGAAAATCCCATTAACAAATTAGCAAGAATTGAAGTGTAAATGCACCCAGAAAAATGCGAACTTTATGCCAAATACAATATAAAAATATTTACTTTAACACGTGCGAATGGAAGAACTTACTGGAAGGGGGAATGCGGAAGAACACTTCAGATTTGAAAAGGAAGGATTTTTCTGTGTTTTAAGCACAGCCCATATCAGAATCTTCGATTCGAAACGCAATCAAAAAGGAGAGAGATCCTCAAATAGAGAAATTAGCTCTAAGATCGAGAGTAATTCAATTTTTCAGTGTATTTTTTCCCTTTTTTTGAATTTGAGTGAGAAAAGCGTTATGTGTGCGTGTTCTGTAGCAATTCCCTTTTTCTTTTCCTTTTTTCAGCAATATCTCTATCTGATTACTGATTATCATCCTGATCCAAAGTGAAATATTATATTGAATATGTATAATATTTGTTAATGATCTTTAGACTTTAGAGAGTGCGTAATAGGGTTTTGGAATCATATAGGTGTAAACTCCATTTTAAGATCTTTTGATTTAACGAAATCAAGAAATTAGATTTTAAAACTTAGAAATTTTCAACCTCTAGTATTTTTTGAATTTCATCCAAAATACATATCACACATACAGGAAATAATCTAAAACGGTACCCCACTCAATTCCAATGTGCGAGAGTTAATTAGCAATGTGACATGTACATGTTGATGGGTGGGTGACAATACTTCAAATAATAATAGGAAGAAAAAAAGAAAAAAAGAAAAAAAAAGCTCTAAATTTATTTATTTATTTATTTCTTTTTTAGCTCAGATAATTAAAGCTTGAGAAGACAAATTCTCCGAAAAGACTTGCCAAAAAAATCAATTCAGTTGGATATGGAGATTTCCTAGTCAACATCTAATAACAAAAACAAAAACAAACCTGTGGACATTTCCAAAAAAAAAAGTTTCTAAGCCAATCTGTGGTTAATTTCCTCATCCGAAAATGAAACAGGATAAACATAATTTGTACTTGTTCTGATGAAATCTTGATTGGAAACTGCTGTCAGTGGTGGGGGAAAGGGATAAGTGGGGCCAAGAAAGAAACTTTCAAGGAATTATTTCCAAGCTTCTGCCTGCGTAAAGCAAAGATAACTAAGATCAAGCTGCCATTTATCACATTCTTAACAGTAAAAAAACATCTAAATACACACTAAAAACACAGAAATATCAGAGGAAACAGTTATAACTGCAAAGATATTCCCACTTTGACATCAGTTTTCTGCAGCAACTACAGAACTCGAATCAAGATTGATTTTTTTTTCTGGGTGCTGAGTATCAGGTGATTTGAGTGATCCCATGTTGTGCAGCAAAGAATTTCATGTTTTTTCTTGTCGCATTCTGCTCAGTTTCTTGATTTCTTGTTCTGTTCTTACATCTTTTTGCCACTGAAAAAGTCTAACACTCTTTGTCGCCTTTCTGTTATGAACATATATAATCAATGTGTGGCTTTGTTTCTTGATCTTCTTATAAAACGAGTTCGATTGATGTAATAATGACTTTGATGATAGAGTGGATATGCTATGATATGTTATCTTAGATTGTCTGTTTTGCTGATGAGAGTAGTATGTCCGAGGTAGTTATTCTGTTTCCACTTTTCTACTTTTTTGCTGTTGAAGTTCAATAGAAAATTGAGCAGAACTAGGCATTGTGTTTCTTGTTTATTTACGCGATATAAGCCTAGACTCGTGTTTGTGTAGGCCTTATTTGAGCAAGAAATATGGAGCCAATCATGAGATAGGCTGGTTGTATACTGCTGCTACCCTTGCTCTTTATCTTTACCACTCACTACCTTCAGCATGGTCAAATTGGAGTGAATACAACTCAGACAGCATCTTTATCTCTAAATGCTTCACAGATTCCTGCAAGAAAGATTCCTCGGAGGATGTTTGGGATATCATTTCAGGTCAGTTTATCGCTTTCTTGCTTCATTCATGGCCTAAAAGTGCAGCCTTTTGATTCTTCTTATATGGAGTAGTTACAGTTAAAGATTCTGTGCAGGAGATCAATCACTCTGGGGCTGGAGCTTGTCTGCAATAGAGGTCAGTTAGTTATACTAATGAAGAGAATGAGAGAGAGAGTAGTTGTATAGAGAGAACAATATTCTATTCTGAAATCCATCTGCAGGTTTTGAAGCTGGAGATCCAAATACTCCATCAAATATTAGTCCATGGACCATAATTGGGAATGAAACGTTCGATCTTAGTATCAACGGACAGATCATCCTGCTTCGACAGAAATAAGGTTGCTCTTCAGATGGAGGTGCTCCGTGACACTAATGGTGACAATATCTGTCCAGCAGGAGGAGTTGGGGTTTACAACCCGGGATATTGGGGAATGGTGAGTGAAAGAAGCATCTTATCTTTGCTCAAATTCAATCAACTGTTTGTTGTCCAATGTATGAGCTTTTTAAACTTTTCTTGTAGAATATTGTAAAAGGAAAGAGATATAGAGCAACGTTATACATCCGTTCGTTGCAACCAGTTGAAATGTCTGTATCATTAATTGGTTCAAAGATGCAGAAGCTAGCCACATATGATGTAAAGTGAGAATGGTTAATTTAAGAGTAACTTTTTGCTGTTTCCTTGTGCATGTTCATTAGTATCTTACGTGAGACGTGAGTTGCTCGTGCAGGGATGACGATGTTACTAGCTGGAAGAAGAAGGAGATCATATTGGTAGCAGAAGAATCAGATACTAATTCTGTAGGTATTACAAACTGCTATTACAAGTAAACTATTAAATAACAAAATGAAATAAAACAACAAAAGGAGAAAACCGTCGAGTCGAGGAGTCCTCTCTCCGCAAGACGAAATACGCCCCGGTAGTGCTCTCGGTTGTAGGCGTATCGTCCCCAAAGATGAAACGACGAACGTCTCGAAGATTGCAGCACCGCAAGATCTACGAGCTCCGGCGAACTGGACTGTTTTCCGGCGAGGACAGGCTGCTGGACTTAGAGCTAAGAATGCAAGTGAGCTAAGAAGATCTCAGGTGAATTCTTGTTGGTGTGTTGAGAATGAAATGCAACTGGCCTATTTATAGGCAGTTCCACCCAGGTGTTGATTGCGGGAATAACTCCTTGCCATTAAGGCAGACGCCGCCATTACGAGGAGTGGAGACATGGAAGGTTGGGAGTTCAAGGACCACACTCCGGATCCTTCCAAAAGTACTTGCTTGGGTGTAGCAGGTGCACAGCACCACGGAGAGGAATCCAGTGCAGCCGGTCCACTGCACCGCCCGACCCACCGCCCGACCCAGCACCCGACCCGGCGAACGACACGACGGACCACCCAAAGGACCAATTGTCAAGATCCAAGATCCAAGTCCAAGTCCAAGTCCAAGTCCAAGTCCAAGTCCAAGGACACGGACACGGACCGGAACCGAACCGGAGCCGGGGCCGGGCACGGGCGCGGGCGCGGTGCGGCGCGGCGCGCGCGCGCCGCGCGTGTGAGGCGGTCGGCGAAAAGGCTCGCGCACATGAGCATGTGTGGCCCAAGCCCACCACATGTCACTTAGTTATCTTCTACAATATTGTAGAGACTTAAATACCACACAAAACATTATTCATTAATCGATGTGGGACATGATTAATGTAATAACTCTCCAAAACCCGAATAAGGTAAGTTTCTCCACTTTAGGTAACATATTAGTTTTGTCCCCCCAAACTTCGAGCCACTATTTCTCACTCACCGAAAATCGAAATCGAGAAATTAAGCACACTATAATTATCTACTCGAAACGTAGATCGACGTCATATATCTCAAATCATTAATCGGATAAATATTGAGGCTCGAAAATGCGATCGAAAATGGCTGAATTATGCCCAAGTTAAATTAGCAATAAATGCTAATTAACTTTCCTTAATTTAATATATATATAACTAATATATATATATCCAAACCGATTTTTCCAACAATCCCCCCACATGAGTGGAAATAGCCAAATGCATGCATGCAGACACACAACTCTGTCCTCAAGAGACAATAAAGCATCAGGATAGGTGGCTTGTGACCTTGAACCTTCCTTAGTCAGTGTTATCGAGCATACCGGCGGATTAGTGGACACGTGACCTTGAACTATTCCTCCATGGTGTATACTTAGACAATAGCACTAGCACTATAAAGTCTCAACCGCGTCCGTTCTCACGTTTGTGTCCTTTACTGGCCATGGACAACCTCTTTGGATTCATAAGTGTTACATAGAAGCGGCCCTCACTTCTCACTTACATAGGTGATTCTTACTCGAGTATCCTGTCATACTCCACCTTCTTAAGGCATCCAAGAATCATTAAAAGTCAAAGACTTAACCTCACCACTTGACAGGTCACCAACACTCTCGAGCTCTTTTAGGGAATAGACTATTTGAGTGTGGTATCAACAGACTCATATAGCTTAGTTTTCCCATTGAACCAAGTTCATGGGATCTCCAATCTACAAGGTTGGGTATCCACTATAATCGTCTTTAACGTGTGGATTTAACTCCCATTCCCTCTATGAGCTTATACATTTGATCTCGATTCAAACTCTTAGTAAGCGGATCCGCTAAGTTATCTATAGACTTGACATAGTCTACAGAGATAACCCCACTCGTGATCAAATGTCTTACGGTATTATGTCGACGACGAATATGTCTCGACTTACCATTATACAACCCACTCTTGGCCCTACCAATAGTCGCTTGGCTATCACAGTGAATCATCACAGGTGGCACGGGTTTCGTCCAACATGGAATATCTTCAAGAAAATTACGGAGCCATTCGGCCTCCTCACCGGCTTTATCTAAAGCAATAAATTCAGATTCCATGGTGGACCGGGCTATGCACGTCTGTTTCGTGGATCTCCACGACACAGCTCCTCCCCCTATAGTGAACACATAACCACTAGTAGACAACGAGTCTTTAGTGTCGGATATCCAATTTGCATCACAGTACCCTTCAAGTACTGGGGGATGTCTCGAGTAGTGCAGTCCAAAGTTAAGAGTGTATTTCAAATACCTCATAACTCTTACAAGAGATTTCCAATGTTCTCTACTAGGATTACTGGTATAGCGACTCAGTTTGTTCACCGGACAAGCTAGATCAGGCCTCGTACAATTCGTGATGTACATAAGACAACCAATGACTCTAGCATAATCCTCTTGAGCAACAGGATCACCCCTATTCTTGCTCAAGTGAACATTAACTTCTAGAGGAGTCTTTGCCTAGCGCACTATCAAAGGCATTAAACCTCTTAAGTACTTTCTCAATATAATGAGATTGAGACAAAACAATCCCTTTAGGAGTTCTTTGTATCTTTACTCCAAGAATAACATCAGGAACTCCCATATCTTTCATATCGAAATTTCTTTTAAGCATACGCTTGGTGTCATTTATGACTTGAAGGTTTTGTCCCATAATTAACATGTCGTCTACATAAAGACAAACAATTACAAAGCCATTCTTTGCATTCTTTATGTAAACACACTTGTCACATTCATTAATCTTAAAGCCATTCGACAACATAGCCTCGTCGAATTTCAAGTGCCATTGTAATGGTGCTTGTTTTAGCCCATATAGGGATTTCACCAACTTACATACCTTTCGCTCTTGACCAGGTACAACGAACCCTTCAGGTTGTTCCATATAAATTTCCTCTTCTAAATCTCCATTTAGAAAGGCTGTTTTCACGTCCATTTGGTGAATCTCAAGATTGTGCAAAGCAAAGAATCGCGAGAAGCACACGGATAGACGTAATCCTCGTTACAGGCGAATAAGTATCGAAGAAGTCATATCCTTCAATTTGCTTAAAGCCTTTAACCACTAAACGAGCTTTATACTTATCAATTGACCCATCTGCCTTATACTTTCTTTTTAGGATCCATTTACATCCTAAGGCCTTGCAACCTTCGGGTAAGTCTGCTAAGACCCAAGTGTGATTCTGCATAATGGAATCAATTTCACTTTGGACAGCTTCTTGTCAAAGTGGGCCATCGGGTCTAGAAAGAGCTTCTTTTATAGACCGCGGCTCTTCATCCAAAAGAAAGACAACATAATCAGGACCAAAGTCCTTAGCAACTCTCGCTCTAGTGCTACGTCTTGGTTCTAAAGTTTCAAGATCAGGAGCTTGCCTTTTACGCGTAGTGGGTTCTACCCCCACATTTCCAGAACTACTAGCAACTTCTCTTGCTTCACCATTAGAGCTTGACTCAACCTTATCATCCCTTTTACAAGGATAGATATGTTCAAAGAATATAGCATTCCTTGACTCAATAGTAGTTCCAACGTTCATATCGGGCACGACCGACTTATGAATGACAAACCGATATGCACTACTATTCAATGCGTATCCTATAAAGATACAATCGACAGTCTTAGGTCCGATTGTAACTTGTTTAGGCAAAGGCACTTCTACCTTAGCCAAACACCCCCACACTTTGAGGTATTTATAGGAAGGTTTCCTTCCTTTCCACAACTCATAAGGAGTTACATCTCTACCTTTCAGAGGTATTTTGTTTAATAAGTAGTTAGCCGTCAAAACGGCTTCCCCCACATGTTCCAAGGGCAGTCCGAACTTATCAACAAAGCATTCATCATCTCCTTTAGAGTTCGATTCTTCCTTTCAGCTACACCATTTGATTGAGGCGAATAGGGGGCAGTGGTTTGATGAATAATACCACTAGACTTACATAACTCTTCAAAAGGAGCTACATATTCTCCACCTCTATCACTTCGTACCATTTTGATTTTACAATCAAGTTGGTTTTCGGCTTCTGCTTTGAAGTTAGAAAAAGCTTCAATCGCCTCATCTTTACTCCTTAAAAGATAAAGAGTACAATACTTGGTGCAGTCATCAATAAAAGTAATAAAATACTTTTTCCCACCTCTAGTTTGTACAAACTTCAAGTCACATACGTCAGTGTGAATGAGTTCTAGAGGTTTTGTGTTCCTTTCTACAGAATGAAATGGCTGCTTAGCCAATTTTGCTTCAACACAAACTTCACATTTGGTTTTGTTAAACTCATTTACTTTAAGTAGATCGAGATTAACTAATCTTTTTATAGCATTTAGATTAACATGTCCTAATCTAGAATGCCATAAATCGGAACACTCAAGCAAGTAAGAGGAAGTGGCTTCATTATCATTATTCTTGGCCTCAACGGCCTCTTGGCGTAACGCCATTACAGACAGTTTGAAAAGGCCCTCAGAGAGGTAACCTTTTCCTAAAAACATTCCAAATTTTGTCAAAATAAACTTGTCAGACTCAAATACTAGTCTAAAACCTCTCTTAACTAGTACAGAGCCGGACACCAAATTCTTCCGGATATCAGGGACATGCAACACCTCTCCAAGAGTGAGGTTCTTGCCGGAGCTCAACCTTAGCACCACAGTACCATAGCCAACCACCTCAGACGAGGCTTGATTACCCATATTGAGCTTCCTCCCTTGGCAGCTCTTGTACTTGGTGAAGCGGCTTCGGTCACCACAAACATGTGCCGTGGCTGCGGTATCAATATACCACTTCCCCTCATTCTCCACGACGTTTGCTTCTTCAGTGACAACGGCCGCAAGGTCGGCTTCAGTGAGGTCAATCTCCAACATATTGGCTTGACGAGCCCTCTTCTTCTTCGCCTTTCGGCAGTCCTTGGACATGTGGCCGGATTTGCCACAGTTGTAGCAGTCCCCTTCAAACTTGCGGGATTGCACCTTGCCCTTCCCTTTGGGGTTGCTGTTTGGACGCCCTCTCTTAGCATTGTTGGAGTTGCCACCTTTCTCAGCAAGGTTGACTCTTGGCTCCACGGGTGCTTTCCCCTTCCCATCTCGAGTCCTCATGTCGGTCTCGATGTGGAGCTTGACCACAAGGTCCTCAAGCGTCATTTCCTTTCGCTTGTGCTTCAAATAGCTCTTGAAGTCCTTCCAGCTCGGGGGAAGCTTCTCAATCACGGTTGCTACTATGAAAGCATCTGGCAAAAGCATACATTCGGCGTGGACATCATGGACAATGAGTTGGAACTCTTGCACTTGGTCCATGACTGGTCGAGAGTCCACCATTTTGTAGTCCAAGAACTTGGCGACTACAAACTTCTTGGTACCGCATCGTCGCATGCGGTATTTTCTTTCAAGTGCCTCCCAAATTGCCTTGGAGGTCTTTACATTTGCATATACACCGTACGGACTATCATCTAGTCCACTAAGCAAGAAGTTTTTACGAAGTAGTCGAAGTTAGCCAATTATCATAGGCTATGCGGACTTCCAAGTTCTCTTCGTTGTCACTTGGAGGGGCGGGAGCATTCTCCATCAGGCACGGTTGTAAACCCTAATGTTGTCGAGATAGAACAACATCTTCTCGTTGCCACCTCTTGAAGTCGGCTCCACCAAACTTGGCCGACTTCTCGGCGGCGGGCAAGCATTCTGCACGAGTGCGAGAGGTGCCGTCGTGGGTCGGGTTTGAACCCCCCCCACCACACCATGGTGGTTCACACTCCCAAATGGGACGTTGCTCTGCAAGGCAGAGGACATAGCAGTGAAGTTGAAAGCCGTGTTAGCGGCATTAGCACGGTTAAGTGCTATCCTGACGTCGGTAGCGGCGGAAATGGCAGCTAGGGTTGGATTAGCAAAGGCCGGAGCAGGTGTAGGGACAGACGTCGGTGGAACAGTGTTGCCGGAGGAGGCAATGACGTCGAATACGGCGGGGTTGGTGGCGGCAGAAGCGGCGACGGCGGTAACGTCGGAGAAAGCAGCACTTGAGGAAGACATCTTCTTAGTTTACTTGAAGCAGATATGTGTATTTCGTCTTGCGATTGTAGGTATTACAAACTGCTATTACAAGTAAACTATTAAATAACAAAATGAAATAAAACAACAAAAGGAGAAAACCGTCGAGTCGAGGAGTCCTCTCTCCGCAAGACGAAATACGCCCCGGTAGTGCTCTCGGTTGTAGGCGTATCGTCCCCAAAGATGAAACGACGAACGTCTCGAAGATTGCAAGCACCGCAAGATCTACGAGCTCCGGCGAATCGGGATTTTTCCGGCGAGGACAGGTCTTGGACTTAGAGCTAAGAATGCAAGTGAGCTAAGAAGATCTCAGGTGAATTCTTGTTGGTGTGTTGAGAATGAAATGCAACTGGCCTATTTATAGGCAGTTCCACCCAGGTGTTGATTGCATGAATAACTCCTCGCCACCAAAAGGCGGACGCCGCATTACGAGGGGAGTGGAGACATGGAAGGTTGGGAGTTCGGCAGCCCACACTCCGGATCCTTCCAAAAGTACTTGCTTGGGTGTAGCAGGTGCACGGCACCACGGAGAGGAATCCAAGTGCGGCCCGGTCCCACCGCACCGCCCGACCCACCGCCCGACCCAAAGACCCGACCCGGCGAACGACCCGACGGACCACCCCAAAGATCCAAGATCCAAGTCCAAGTCCAAGTCCAAGGACACGGACACGGACCGGAACCGGAACCGGAACCGGAACCGGAGCCGGAGCCGGGGCCGGGCACGGGCGCGGTGCGGCGCGGCGCGCCGCGCCGCGTGTGAGGCGGTCGGCGAAAAGGCTCGCGCGCATGAGCATGTGTGGCCCAAGCCCACCACATGTCACTTAGTTATCTTCTACAATATTGTAGAGACTTAAATACCACACAAAACATTATTCATTAATCGATGTGGGACATGATTAATGTAATAACTCTCCAAAACCCGAATAAGGTAAGTTTCTCCACTTTAGGTAACATATTAGTTTTGTCCCCCCAAACTTCGAGCCACTATTTCTCACTCACCGAAAATCGGAATCGAGAAATTAAGCACACTATAATTATCTACTCGAAACGTAGATCGACGTCATATATCTCAAATCATTAATCGGATAAATATTGAGGCTCGAAAATGCGATCGAAAATGGCTGAATTATGCCCAAGTTAAATTAGCAATAAATGCTAATTAACTTTCCTTAATTTAATATATATATAACTAATATATATATATCCAAACCGATTTTTCCAACAAATTCAAGATTGCAGTTGACAACATCAAGAAAGTCTACATTATGGCTTGATCAAGTCTCAGCAATGCCTTTGGACACACACAAGGTACTAAATTGTTTGCACAAAATAAACAGAAGTTGGATTGAGTTTTTTGCTGAAGTTTCTATTGTCATTGATTTGATTTAGCCTTGTGTAAAGGAGATTGTTCTTGTGGATCCCTTTGCAGGAACATGGACTCCGACAAGATCTTTTCGACATGCTTGCTGCTTTAAAGCCAGGATTCATCAGATTCCCAGGTACTTAAACTATGTAGAAAGGCTTTCATCTTTTCATATAATTCAGTTAGGAGTTGAAGAAAATGAGGAAGTCTGACTCAAGCATTCATTTGGTATGCTTCTTGAAAGGTGGTTCTTTTGTCGAAGGAGACCGATTAATGAATGCATTCCGATGGGGAGAAACTGTAGGAGCATGGGAAGAGAGACCAGGTCGTTTCAATGATGTTTGGCAATATTGGACTGATGATGGACTTGGCTATTTTGAGTACCTCCAAGTACTCCCTCTCTCTCTCTCTCTCTCTTCTCCCCTTCTCTCTCATTGTATCATTCTTGTTTCACATACATTACTTTGTTCTGATTCTGCAGCTTGCAGAGGATTTAGGCGCTTCACCTGTTTGGGTCTTCAATATTGGTAATTTTTTCTTACATGATGCATAACATATTTCAGTTTTCTTATGATTTATATACTTACGCTAACAAAGAATACTACTATTCTTGTAGGAATGAGTAGAAACGATCAAATTGATACTTCACTCATATTACCCTTAGTGCAAGTAAGTCTTACCAGTTACCAAGCAAGCTATGTTGAAGTTGTTAAGGTTTTAAACATCATTCTCATCTTAGAATGTTGTCGATAGGACACTCTAGACGCGATTGAGTTTGCTAGGGGATACCCGACCTCCACGTTGGGTTCTGTCCGAGCAGCCATGGGCCATGCAGAGCCTTTTGATCTGCAATACCTAGCTGCTGGTAATCAAGACTGTGGGAACAAGAATTATCGCGGTATGGATGTTTATACTCCCCTCATTCATCATATGTTGTATGTTTCTTACATTTTCTTGAAAATTACATGAAGTTTTACAATGCCATAAAGGAGGCCTACCCAGATATGAAGATCATCACAAACTGTGATGGCTCTGGTGGACAGTTGGATCATCCAGCAGATCTATATGATTGTAAGAACTTCACCCACTATGTAATAATCTTGATCATTGCTAATGATGAAGTTTTTTTCTAGGTCTACACAAATGCAAACTCCGTGTTCTTCCCAATGGCTCACAACTTTGATCACACATCAAGAAATGGACCTATGGTGGGATTGGCAATAATAATTTTACATCTCTTTTGTGTTTAGTTCGTCATCTGCAAAGGCTTCTAACCCGTAAACATTTCAGGCGTTTGTGAGTGAGTACGATGTAACAGGAAGCGAAGCTGGGAGGGGGAATCTATTAAAATCAATAGCTGAAGCCGGTTTCCTCATTGGACTAGAGAAGAATAGGTAGTTTTTTTTACCTTCTTGGTTCCATATCTTTACTTGATTTTTGCTGATCTTCTACTGGGAGTGTCTGGTTTGCAGTGATGCTGTTGAAATGGCAAGCAATGCACCTCTGTTTGTGAATGTCAACGATCAGAAGTTCAATCCAGATGCAATAGTGTTTGATTCTTCAAAGGTGTATGGCACTCCTACCTACTGGATGCAGCATTTCTTCAAGGACTCTTAACGGCGCCTCCCTTCTTGATTCTACACTTAAATCGGCTACTTCTTCCCTCTCCGCGTCTAGCATTTCATGGACGAGTCAAGAGAGCAACAAGAGCTACATCAGAATAAAGGTGAGTGCAGACATGTTGGTGATGATGATATCGTATTTTATCGCTCGTGTTTAATGTGCGATTGATCTCGTTTAGGTTGTGAATTTTGGAGGCAATAGAGTGAATTTGAAACGTACTGTTGAGGGACTGGACAACAAGTGTATAGAGGCAAAAGGGTCTACATTGACTACATTAACATCCAATAATGTGAAGGATGAAAATTCATTCAATGCTCCCAAGAAGGTATAATAATGTTTACTATATTAGTAGTACAAACTTCCCCACATGATAATCTTGGGATTAATATTGAAAAAGAATTTAATGATCTCTATACATCTGGTTCTGTTTATGCAGGTTGCTCCTATTGTAAAAGCACTTGGAAATGCCAGCAACAAAATGAATGTTATTCTACCTCCATATTCTTTAACTTCAATTGATTTGCAGAGAAAATCGAACAAAATTCAGATTGCAGGATCAAATGGTGCATATGGATCACTGCAATTTCTAGCATTCAATATAAGAGCATCACTTATTTATAACCTACAAGAGAAATGGCTGAGAAAATGTAACACTTAAAATTCTCTTTTCTAGAATCTTCATATTCTCAAGTAAAAACTCCCTCCTATATACTAAAAAAAACAAACAAACTCTGGCTGATGCTTCAACATTCAACTTCAAGAAGAAGAAAAAACAAACAAATACCAAAGAGTTTCTACAAGAATCAGAATCTAGTCCATCATAATATCAGTTTTTGAACAAAACTAAGAAACTTCTAGAGAAAGGGCATTTTTGATCAATTTGAGGCGAAACTGGGAGAGAAATGCACCAGTTTCACAAGTTTGCTACATTCAGTTCCTTGGGTATAACTCAACTTACAAGATCACCATTGCAGATTATCAACAACTGTTCAAGACCAAAATAGCTGCATAACCTGAAATCAGAACCAATCCTACAGGATTGGTAAAGGGAGAAACACTAAAGTTTGATATCAGTATTTAAGAAAGCAAACAGACTCACACCAACTATGGTAGAATATTTAACGGAATATAAGAGGGTAGGTGCAGCAAAATCCACTGCTCCAGCACTGCACAGTAAAATTTAGTTAGTTATTCTTCCATGAGAAGGAATTAAGGTAACGTAGCTATAAACCCACTGGTACTAAAGCAACTCATGTTGTTTAGTATCAAAATCACATCGGCTTTAAAATTAAACTTCTAGAACGTATCATGTGGTTTATTAATCCTGAACAACCTTTACATGTATGCATACGAACGCAATGCTTTTACCAAAGCCTTGTTATGCAACCAACACCCTGAGCCTAATATCTCATGTAGATAAAATGAAGGTGGGAAATATGAGGCATATGACATACCACAGAAAGTAATGGCCCTTGCTTGAATTTGTCATGGAATGAAAATGCTACTGACTTTGGATTGTCTCCAGGACCTCGGATGAACCCACTGGATCGGCCAAAATACACAAAAGAACGTGTTTAGGTACAAACACAAAAATCCAGTAAGTCTGAAACAAAAAAGACTGCAGCCATTCCAACATGTGATTTTTTATTTTTGGTTTTAGGAGACTATGAAAAAGTCAAAAAGACGCAAGTAAAGTGAACTATATAAGTGATAAGCCTCTAATCAAATTTATAGATCTTTACTTACACCAGTGATGTTGAAATTAGGGGAGTTCTTTTAACATCAAATATGGCAACGAGACCTTTGTACAGCTCATCTCCATCTTTATATGACACTGCCAATCTCTCTCCCGAAGCATCCCATGCGATCTTCTCGATGACTCGGCTGAAAAGTCATGGTACAATTTAGAAACCCAATCAAGTCCAGAAACTCCGTCAAGGAACCAAAAGAATCCTTAAAAGAAACTGAGTTAAACAGCAAGCAATAAGTATTCAGAGGAAGTAAAGGAAAAAAGCCATCGAGGTGATTCTTCAGATGGCAATTCATGAATCCCAACCGAATAAGAAAATTGGTTTCCCAAAATGAAAAGTGCAGAACCACCGATAAGTCCTTTCTTTTAAATGGAAGATGAATCATATGCTTGGCAAATGCTAAGGAAAACTCCAAAGTAACACTCAGAATGACAATAACACAAGAAAGATGCTAAGAGACAGGATGATTCTCTTTAAACAAAAGCTTTTGGTGTAAAACTAGTAAGCAAAACTACAAAGCTATGAAATAATTTGAATAACTGCTGCAAACAAAAGCTAATGAAACTACACAACAGAAATGATAAACAGTTATATTGTGTCGGATAAACATCTAAGTGTAACAAACTCACAACTTCCAATATATTTGTACTGGCAAAACAAAATTCTTTGAAGCAAGCAATAAATTAGTTTTGTAATGGAAATGGTTAGGTGCAGAAGCTGATATAAACTGCATGTAGCCAGAGAATGTGGAAAGCATAAACTTACAGCTACAGTATAGGATTTGTCTACCTGTCAGTCAACAATTTAATCTCTGGCAATTCAACTGGTATAAGATGTGCATCTGAAGAAGATCAAAATAAAGATTTCTAAGTCGAAGTCTTGAAAAGAAAGAAAAGAATACATTTTCAAACAAATGCTACGTCAAACTGGATGTATATTCAATGAAATACGATAAATAATGTCATCTTAACAAGTTGACTTTAGTGGCAGACATCCAGAGAAACTTCTGACTTGTTTGACAAGGACCTTCTTATCATGAAAAGAGAGAAAAGCTATCCAGCAAAGCTAAAATTAAGTACATTTGTCTTTCTTCCCAAAAAATAAGGCCCACCAAATATTAGAATTACCAAAAGAAGAGTTTTCCAATTAAGAAACATAGAGCATTCTGAAGCTCCTTCAACATAAGTCTGCATCAGTGAAACTCGAGCAGCAAATTTTATGTCAAATTTACGTAATGATACATTATCCTCAAAATTTTTTACAAGAACTCCTACAGAAATGCATGAGACAATTCAATCTATCCATTTGTGCGCTAACAATCGTTTATTTACCAGCAATGCACAAGAACAGGAACCCTTTTTACAAGAAATATAAGGAGAGAACAGAAATCATGGAATGCACATAAATCGAAGGGAACGAAAGCTGGATATATTAAATACCTAGTGATGGAGGTTTGGATGTAAAGTGAATAGAACCTAATGACGAAGATTCCGAGAAAGAAAGAAGTATCATACTCCATCTGGATCCCAGGTTGCTCCCTATCATAAAAAATTAGATGAAGAATCAAACAATTACGTACTTGAAGAATTTTCGAGCAATGAAATATGGGTATTTGAGACTACAAATAATGCAAAAAGAATACACAAGTTGGAGAACAGCTCCTCAATATGAGATACGCAAAAGCATCTATGCAAAAAGTGTGGCAACCACTTTATGTCTGGATTGTGCAAGCTGCAATATGTTACTTCATGTTCATGCAAGTCCATAATTTAGAATGACAAATTGCTTAACTGAAAAATGTTAAAAATCTTCAGTTTCCTTGTAAGCATTTAATAAAGACATAAAAGAATACCAGTTTTTTGAAAAAAGGCTTTACATAACTGCCAGCTTAAAACTAACATATTTAACATGTAGAACTTTTTCTATTGACCGAAACTAAAACACTATGTCCATTCATCCGAAGAATATTGAAGATGAAACCATAACTGACAACCTGACTTACAAAGTAAAAACAGCGCATATCATTCACCCGAGTGCAATACTTTCACTAAAGATGTTATAGAGTTAAAATATAAATTGTTTTGTTTCATTCTTGTGCAGCTTTTTATCTTTTCTCTTTCTTTCTTTCTTTTTCCGACATTAAAACATATCAAAATGGTCGAAAAACTGATAATTTATCACTACTAGATGCCAGAATCTCCACGAACCGTGACAAACCCATTCTTTGATGACCATGGTTCTGATGTCCATGTATTTGTCTCCCAGAGATAAAATGTCCCATCACTGCATTAAAAGATGGCCACATTGAATTATTCTTTTATTGATAGCATAATGTGTATCATCAAAAGTAAATAATATGCAAATCAATTTTAATGAATACAGTAATTTACAGTACAATTTTGCAGAAAAGAAATAATCTCCCGAGGGAGACCACTTTAACATTGATATGCCTCCAAGACCCCTCCGAATAGGAGTACCCAGACCTGTGATTGAAAGTAGGAGGTCAGAAATTGACAAGAGATGAAGGCCAAGCAAAACGGAAGAGTTTATAATAGATCATACTTGAAGTCTATAACTATGATTTTACCATAATGTCAACTAGTTTTGATTTTTTTAGTTTGTTTTATGATATAAAATTAAGGAGAGAAATTATACCTTGTGAAACATCCCAGATAGTGAAAGATGAAGTCTCATACGAAGCAGATGCTAAATATGTAAAACCAAGTCAAGGAGAATTTCATATTCAGTGAGTAAAAATTTAGGGGGCAAATACAATATGTGAGAAAAAATATCGGAAATCAGCTAGACCCGACTTTCTCTTTTAAATGAATTGATTTGCGTATCACTTAGTTTCAACAAGAAATCAAAAGAAATCTCTAGCAATTTAGCAGTCCAAAACTAAAATACTCAAACCAATTGTATCCTTTTGAAAGTTTCCACAAGCTTCTTTAGGTACTTATTAGTATGATAGGCGATAAAAATATGCAGAATGTACTTATATTGCAATAATCTAGTCATCATTAAGAATCTAAAAGGAAAATAGTTTTTTTAACTGAGTGACTGTAGAATCCAAAGAAGAAGATAGATGGATCCATGCATCATTTTCCTTTGAGAAGAAAGGTTGAGATTTAAAAAGTTCACCACTAGTACTTCTTTGAAGGGTCACAACAAATACACAGTAAGCGGGCCACATTAAACTAAAGTTGAACCAACAAATAATATGCTAAGTCTAAGAAGCTATAAACATAAGAATATAATTGGACACCTTAAGCGCCTATAGTAAAAACGAGTCATGAAGGGTATAACAAACATACCCTGTCTCCACATTGGATCAAGAATAGGGTCAGAAGGATCAAAAACTGCTAATTCATACAGAACCATCGCAGGAAATCCTTTGACAACGCGGATTCCTATTTCTCAATGATATTCCACAATCAAGACAATTAGCTGAATTCCGTGAAACCATTCCATAGAAGTTCATTGATATCTTCTTTTTATAAAGCAAAATAAATATGTATAGTATGTGTTCATAAGGATATCTTCCATCAGGACTCCAGGAAAGTGCACTAAATTGTTCAAAATCTGAACTTTGAAAGAAATCCACCAGAGTCCACCGAGTCACAGAACCTCTTGAAAGTGGGTTCGAAGTCACCCCAGATCTAATGGCTGGAATGTTACCAGGATAAGAAGCAACCCAGATGCAAATGCCACCCCTATCATAAGAGACGATAGCATCCCCAAGTTAACGGGTTTTAACAAGAAAACAACAAAGACCAATAAATAAACAAATGTACGTTAAAAATATTTTATTTTTGGGACTGACTTGCATGCGACAGAAAGGGTTTTCCCTCCATTTGGTCTCCACTCAAGAATCTTTACATCTTTTTGGGACTCATGGGACAAGATACAAGGAGCCTTTCCATCTGTTTGATGGCAGAAACAAAGATCAAATAAAGCGTTTATGATAGGATTAATAGCAAACAGGAAACCTTAACGATAATCTTTAAGTACCAGAACCCACTTGGTAATTACCAGAGTCATTGTAGTCACAGACTGTCACCTGATGCGGTGCAGAAATAAAAGCCAAAATCTGTTTGTGGTTGTGCCAACTTACACTGTGAAGATCAATATCATTTAAGAGCTTTACCTGAAATAAATATATTGAGTTAAAAAACTTGATACTTTTTGCAGTCTATAAAAAGTAAATGCATGATGCATCCCTTTCTTTGTCCTTAGTCTCCTCAAGACAGACAATAATCAGGACACCCGAAAATCAATAAGATGCATAACATGAACCCATTATTTCTCCAATGTACCTACAACTAGTTATCACAATAACTCGTGGCTCCACTCCATTCAAATCAAATTTTACTCTACACCCAGTTTCTTTTCAGTCATTTGTCCCACAAACTAATAGTTATGACATAACCCACCATGAGAAATTATTGCACACTTCCAACAGCAACTAAACTAGGACATAGTAATTAATTTATTCATCTGGATAATGTAGTCATCACTAAAAAACACTGCACATTAGCATCAGAAGCAAGCAGATAAATGCACATGAAAAGGCATGTCAAGACTTAGTTACATCATCTGGTTGCAAAAGAGGCCTGAGAGAGCCGCTCAACAGAGCCTCTAGCCCAAGAGAAAAAATGCTTAAATAGTCATTCCTCCGTTCAACTGATTCCTCTTCAGTCCCCGTGCCTAACGAGCTGTCTGGTTCAAAAGTGATCGGGTTAAACACAGTCCCCTGCAAAATAAACCAATCAATGGATCATACATATATCAATTTAGCTAGCAAATAAATAGCACAGCCCTAAACTAAAATACAGTAAAAATATATATGATTGAAGTGGAATACGAGAATTTTAGCGTAGGTCTCCTTCGCCTGATCATCGCCGAGGTGGTCCGATGTAACTGCGTTGAAATTACGCAAACTTAAAACCAAATTGAGAGTCGGAAACCGAAACCTTTAATATGAATTAAGTTCGTGAAAATGAAGTAAAAAAGGGGCTTTGTTTGATTATTAGCTACCAAGTTCTCGATTGATCTCGCAAAGGGTGACCGTGCCTGGCTGAGGGAAAGACGGCATCGCGTGGAGGTATGAAGTTGGGAGTCTGTGTGGGTGTCTAGAAACATAAAAGAGAGAGGAGAGAGGGGAGAGGAGAGAGCAGAGAGAGGAGGGTTTATACGGTTCCCGCCACTTGTTATTTTATTTTTATCTTTATATATAGTATAATATAAGAGAGTGAAAAAGTAATTGATAAAGTAGAAAAAAAATAAAAAATAATGATAAAGTAAGAGAGATAAATAATAAAATAGTTAAAATTTATGATTATTTTTTTAAAATTATTTTATTATTTAGAAATGAATCACTTGAAACGGAACATTCGAAATAAAAAATAGGTCACTTAGGCCATCTCCAACCGGCTGCATTATGGTGTATGCAGTCGGAATTCGTCCCCCAACCGAACTGCAAAGTCATCTGCAAAATGGTGAAAACATTTTTTTCTCTCTCTTCCTACTGCAAAAATGGTGATCACTGTAGCAACCTGCAAAATCCGACGTGGAGTTTCAATTTGCACAATAATCCTCAACTTCTTTGATAATTTCAACTTTTTTGTGGTGAAGGTGAAGATTTGTGTTGTGCTCAAATGGAGAAGTGAAGAAGGACAGCGTCGTCGCTCAAAGAAGAAGATGAATAGTTTTATTTAGGTTTTATTTTATCTTTGTGGGTTTTAAAAATTATAAGCCCATTTAAAAAAAAAATTGAGCCCATTTTTATCTCTATTTTTTTTAGCCCATTTTTATCTCTATCTTTTTTGAACAAGATATTATTTTTATCTCTATCTTTTTTTAGCTCATTTTAATAATAAAGGGTGTAGGAATAATAAAGAATATTCTCAAAACAATGAAATTGCATTAAAAATAATCATAATAATATAAACTACTAGGAAATATAGTACATAGCAAATAAAAGGAAACCCTACGTTAATAATATTAGAAAAGATACGATACTACCATAATGTAATAATCTAATAATAAGGTGGTAAATCGGAATTTGATCCTCCCAAGTTAGAGAAATAAGGAGCAAATGAATCAGTTGCAGAAGTATCTCCTTGACCAGATTGTTGAGCTCTTTTTGCATAAATATGTTCTTGTTGACATCGAACATGTGCATGATATCGTGGGTCTGTTATGATCTCCAAGTTTATAGCGAGAATTTTGTTTTCTTCCTTCATTGCTTTAAGATCGCAAAGTTGACCAATTTTTGCATTTGTTGCATCCATAATCTCCCTAGCTTTTTTACTCTCTTCTTTGAGCGTGGTAATGAATATTGATGAAGACTCATCTTTCCTCGCTTTCGATTTGGCTTTCTTCACCCCCAATAGGGCGGGACGATGGAGAACCACCAAAATCATTACTCTGATCGTCATCTAAGTTCAAAGGAACTGAAGACAAACTTTGTGGTGAATCAGAAGCCGGATTATCCGATATATCTCCGGCTACTTTCTCCGCTACTTCGTTTATTTCTCGCTTGTCTAAAGCTCTTTTCACCATCTTGAAATTTTTCAAAATTCTTCATAATGTTTCCACACGTGATCGAATTTCCAGCCCGATTTACTCTTTTTCATTTTGCGAGTACAAAAGCTTAGCTTGTGTCATCTCGCAAATAGTTATAAAAAAATACACATATATTAATAATCAAGTTATTAAAATTATTAATATTTTTTAAATAAAAATAATAATACTCACAATATCTTCATGTGAAGTACCACTTTGATTCATCCTCTCAATAGCTCGTACGCACCCGCAT
Organism: Lavandula angustifolia; assembly: GCA_028984105.1. Lineage (NCBI taxonomy): Eukaryota > Viridiplantae > Streptophyta > Magnoliopsida > Lamiales > Lamiaceae > Lavandula > Lavandula angustifolia. The sequence goes on along the minus strand of CM054821.1, from coordinate 9,564,829 downwards.
AATTTCTTGATGACTTTCTCAATAGTATGCATTCTTGTTGGTCCGGAGACGAAAAGTCAGGTGTAGAGGGGGGGGGGTGAATACACCTGAGCTCTGTTTCTTTTTCTCGGTGAAGGTCAGTGAAGCCGATGTTTGCAATCGATGAACGAGTGCCAAATAAGCCTTCGATCACTGGGGTCAAAGTGAGTCGGCTTCGAGCTCTTCTACCGACCGATGTCGGTATTACGAAACTCCGGTCGGAGACCGTAGTGCGGATAAGTGTTAGGCCCGGAGTCGTCTCTTTTGAAAACGTGTTTTCGCAATGTAAAGTCTTTTGGCTGTGCGCTTTTTAAGATACGTTTTATGCAAGCTGATGATTTAAAATTGGGTTAAATGCAATGCGATAAAAAAGTAAATAACACAAGCGATTTTTAACGTGGTTCGGATAACAGATCCTACGTCCACGGTCCTGAACTCAGCAGGAGAAACTTGTTGATTAATCTGAGCAAGTCTCAGCAAGGAAACTGTACGCAGGACAGATCCTTCTAAGTTATAGTCCTTAGCGACTTTTACAATCCAAACCTAAGTTTAGAAGGGAGGGAATATTCTCCAACTGAGAAGGAGTTCTTACAACAAGAACGATTCACTAAATGTGAACTCCTTCGAATCTAAGCTATAAATCTAGCAATGAGCTTAGTTTAGAGAAGAAAGGGATCAAAGAGCTCTAGAGAGATGAACTACAAGAAGTGTTCTATGAAAACTAGTTCGTCTCTGGATAAGCTTGAAGGTTCTAGAGCGTTGTGAGCTTAAATGCTTTCCCTTGATTTCGCGTATATTCCTCTGTGTGAAATCTTCAAATCCTTCTCTATTTATAGCTGTGAGTTGTGGCATATGTCCGTTGGAGACGACGATGCCACGTGTCACAAGCCTCCAAAGAAAACGGCCATAAATTCGAGCTAGTTGCGGCGGGCGCGGTTAATGCACTGTTCATGAGAGCAAACTTTCTTGTAGAGTAGGTAAGCGTTGTCGGCTTCTCATTGGTCGAGGTTTGTAGTTGGTGAGAGTGTCGAGTTGACCGTTCAAACAACCTCGTATGTCTTCTCGCCGAACTATTCGAAAAGACTTCAGTGCGGGGTCGCTTTTACGCCGGGTACGATGGTCGAATATGTCTCTGTCTTCTTCGGTGAGTCGTCGGCCGATGAAGTGAGCTTCGATAGTCGGTTGGTCGATCGCGAAGGTATTGTGCTTGCATAGGTTCTTCCGCTGATGACCATCAGCTGATAATGTCTTCTACTGAGATCGGGTAAGCTGATGCGCTGTCTCCAGCTGAGTTTAGCATTCAACTTCTGACGAAGAACGCAAGTGATTACACTGATGACATGGGGTTCTGAAAAGTATCTTCAGCAGAAGATCAGTTCAACAACTACCCCGTACAGGACTTAGACAAAAACAATAAACATAACATCAAGTCTAACCTATACATCAGCTAATCCTATCGACACACTAATCTACTGATATCAGCTCGGTTTTGGGATCTTCAATTCCATAGTACTACTATGATTTCCCCCAATTTCTTTTAACCCTAGAACAGCTGAGTATCAATCTACTGACTCATATCTAACAATTTCCCCCTAATTGATGATGCCAAAACCTCTATACTCTAACATCTATCAAAGATACTGTCCTACTGACAACAATTTCCCCCTTAAAGCATATGAGGAAAAACTGATAAGAGTAAATGAACTTCAGCTGGTGAGAGAAAGGCAAGATCAGAGAAACTGATGTGAGTGTGTGTCAGATCACTTGGTGATCAGTCGTGAAAACATGACACTAAAAAGCTTAAAGACAATGAGCGATTGTCTAGCAAGCGATAGGAACTCTTATAGATAGATCGTCAAAGTACAGGTTCCTATGCTATTACAAAGAATTATCAAAAACAAAGAGGAGAAATCACTGCGGTCGTCGGAAGCTCGAGTCTTCTTCTTGAAATCCGTCGAGCAATCACCGGAGGGTCCAGCAAGAAAATTTATAAATCCTTTTGCGCAAAACCCGGATTTCCTCTTGATCTTTTGGTCTCTGCGGATGTAACTCATGCTGATAGGCTGCAGATTCGATTTCTTCTTCGATAGACTTTGTGATGATAATGCCTTTAGCAGTCATGGGAGGATGATATCTTCTGAATGCAGGTGCTTTCACAGGAATGTTCGGTTCTTTCATGATAGGCGAAGCAACCGTTCTCCGAGTTCGGAAAAACTTCATTAAAACACTCTTCGAACAGTTGATCGCCGAATGTCTTTCGGATAGAAGCCCCATACATACGATTTTTAACAAACATTTCTTTGAGAGTCTCCCATTGATCATTCGGATCGGCGGGTACCCATTTGTCCACATGAGGTGCGGGAATCGGCTTCATACGAGGAGTTCCGATAGTAGTCCTCCTGTTCCTCGATCCTCTGGGTATCTGTTTTCTCGGATCGGCCGGCTTATCGGATAGGCTTTTCATTCTTGCCGTGGTCGGCCATCCTTTTCTTCTCACGGAGAGCGGCCGCTCTAGTGTCTCCTCGTCTGAGACTCAGTCCTTGCAGCGTCGCCTCCCAGGTCGCTTGTTCTTCTGCTATCTGCTCAGGTGTAAGAGTAGATATAGGAATACTCTGAGCAGTAGCTTTGATTTCAGTCGGAAGAGCCTTAGCAAAATCTTCTTGGGCTTTCTTCTTTTGCTCTTCGACCGTATTAATGACCTTTCTCTTTCCTTTGCCCCCGACGACTTTGCCCTTAGGCTTTTTCGCTACTTCAGTGCCTCCTCTAGGCGACGCTCCCGGTCCAGACTTGTCTTGCGAGATCTTGGGCTATTCCGAGGTCGAATGCCTCTTGCTCCGCTTTTGATTTAAACTTCTTGACCGGGGAGGAAGGAGTAGTGGATTCGATAGCGATTTCCTTCCCCGACCTCTGCGGCGGCATGTTGAGACTCTTCTTCTTCACGTGGCTCTTCAAGGAATTGAGCGATTTCGTCTATGTGTGCAGCGAAGAGGAGATGGGGGTGGCTTGTAGTGGGAAATCAAGGAGAAGGACCTCGGTAGATGTACCTTTACGAGTAGATGGTCCCGCCTCCCGAGCCTGTTCCCCCCCGAATCTCTGCGCCGGGGGGCTCTGCTGCCGAGGAGGGTCTCGCCTCCCGAGCCTCGTCCCTCAAGAATGCGGACGTCGGCGTATCCGTATCGGGTTCATCTTTCACAATATCTTCCCCCTTTTTGGCATCGGCAATATTTGCCGGGGAGGTGCGGATAGCTTTTACGTCCCCGCTCCAGATTGTGCACGTAATCTTTGATCCGGGTAACCGTGTCATCAAAATCACCGACCAAGTTGCGGTAGTTTTCCCGGTCTTTCTCTCCGATCGGCTCTAGATTTCTTCAATCGAGCGGTCGACTCTCGACGGAGTTTCAGCAGAGCTTGATCATTTGATTCTCGTTATTTCGTTCGAATGGCTTTTAAGGCCTCACTGTTGCTTAATGGGCCGTTTGAAGAGAAATGGTTGCTATCTTGTTTCTCTCATCTATGAAGCCTTGAACCGGTTTTCATGGCACGAGTCACCGCTCCGAGAAAGTTTTATGCCGAGCGGCAAGCATTCGACTCGACTCGTTGTTAAATCGGCCTTTTGAGCACTTAGGGCCTGCTCAACTATCTCCTTGAAATCTGGCTGAGAAGCCTCTTTAGGAGTTGAGATGTCGGCGACCAACTTACTTAGAGCTTCGTTCTGAGCCTTGGTGTACTTCTCCCATTTGATATGAACATCTTTGGCTAGGAGTCGATTTTTCTCACCTTGGCGTTTGATAGCCCTGTTGACAGAACGTGAGGACACGGAACCGATGGGTTGTATCTCATAAGAGCTGGTTCCGAGCTTCTGCTCAGAGAACGAGATCAACTGCTCCCTACTGTACTTCGGAGCAGTTGTAGCCTCACCTGATGTGACTATGGGTGGTGTCGGGCTCTTCTCTTGGAGAAGTGCTAAAGGATATAATGTCTGCATATATAATTCTGCACAACATGATCGTAGAAGATGAACGTGACCTTGATGCTCCAATTGAAGACGAAACAGAGACTACTCCACAACCAAATATTAATCTTTTGTCGAATGAACGAAGTTCAATGAATGATTGTGTTCGTCGCTACAATAATATAAGAGATCAAAAAGGTCATTATGAACTTCGAAATGCGTTAGTAGCTCATTTGTGGGCGGAGTATACCAATTCTGATGATTGAATTTTTATTTGCTACTAAAGAATATGCACGGATCTATCTTTTTATTGTAATTTCTTTTATCAAGTTGTGTAATTTTCTTATAATTAATGCACAAATAATTTAGTTATTTTTATTTATTTATTATTTTTTTAGTTATTTAATAATAAATATTTCATATATAATTATTGCTTGAAATTATTGTGGGGCTAATATATAATATTGAGAAATATATAAATATTATGTAAAAGTAAAAAAAATAGTGTGAAAAGGATTATATGATGAATATTCCTTTTGAAGTTGAATTTGAAATTGTGGATTAGAGTAAGATTAGTGTTTGATGTAATAGATACTTCAAAATGAGAATAGGTCACTTGGAGCGGCAATGAAAGACTAAGTGGGTGTTTGCAATAGCTGTAGCTTATCCGTAAGTCTTTGAAAGTTCTTTGAAAGTTTCTTGAAAGTTGCGGATTTGAGAATCAGTAGGTGTTTGCAGAAAAGTGCTGAAAGTTGTGAAAATAGTGTTTGGAAATGCTGCTGAAAGCTGTAGCTTATTTTTACTTTTTAAATGTAATGACTATTTTACCTCTAGTATGCATAAAATTGAAAAGTTGCTTCTTATTGTATGCTTTTAATTTTACTTTAAAATTTCGATCTCATCCTATTTATAAATATTATATTATTAAAAAAATTCATATCATATTAATATAAATATTATATAGTAATATCATATATTAATATTAAAATATCATCATATTTTTTCATCCTATTTATAAATATTAAATTATTAAATATTTCAATATCATCATATTAATATAAAAATTAGAATAATAATTGGAATAATAAATTTTATATTTTACTGGTACAAATTATAAGGTAAAATTGGAATAATAAATTTTTTAAGAAGATAAAAGGGTCTAAAAATTTTAATTCAAGATCGTACCTTGGCTGAAAAGTGCTTAGATACTGCATGCCCAATATTCTCTATCTCTTCATCCCATATAGAGAAGCTGCAGCTTTCAGCTATGTAGTGCAAACATTTATTACCCGCTGAAAGCTAAAAATAGAGATAGAGAAGTTAGTGCACCCCTAACTGTTTTTCTGTTGATTTACATTATATGGTCTAAATTATAATTTTCAGCTTTTAAAGTTGCAAAACTTCAAATAAATGTTTTTTAGGGATTGAATCCGGATGAACAAAATACGCCCGGCTTCTTCGTATATATGTAACCCTAACAGTTTTCCACCTCCAATTGTCTTTTAGCGCCGTTCCAGCTTCTCTCTCCCTCCTCTTTTCTACGTTCCCTTGATCTGCATACTTACCCATACTGTACTTTCGTGTACGTACCGGAATGGCGGCGTACGAAGTAGCGGAGAAAGTGCGAGATCCGATTTTCAGGGACATCAGGAGATACTACTGCGAGTTCTGCGGACTTTGCCGATCGAAGAAAGCTCTAATCGCTGCTCATATTCGCACTCATCACGAGGTACGTGCTTGATTATGTACATTTGATTGAATTTTCTTGTTTCGCAGCTTTTAATTGTGGTAGTACGGTGGAGTTATTTTCGCTTTGTGTTGTGTGATTTTATTTTTTTATTTTGTAGTCAATTGTCGATTTTCTTGGTAAAATTAACGAGGGTTTTGTGAATTGCAGGAGGAATTGAAGAAAAAGGAGCTTAACGAAGAGGAGTCTGGCGAGAAACTGAATGTGTGCGAAGAATGTGGCGCGAGCTTTCGGAAGCCTTCGCATCTGAAGCAGCATATGCTGAGTCATTCCCTCGAGGTTCGTGTCTTAGTACTTCGTCATGTGGATTATTTATTTCAGTTATATAATTTCTCTGTTAGTTGATGCTTAAGGATGAAAGAAGTGAGAAATTAATTCTTGAAGTAACTAGTTATTACTTAACTGATTTGCAATTATTCTTACTTCATGAACGACTGGAAGCATAAGACTAGTACTCAGTTTTGCGGCATGTCTGCATTCCCTATAGTATGGCATTTTGGTGGCATAGTTTTGCTTCATGTTTGCATCCCATATATATGGCATTTTGGTGGCATGGTAGCGCGTGTTATGTTTTTGTAATGAGTGTTGCTGTGTTACTAAATAATCTGCTGAAGTCGGTTTGGTTTTGAGCTCCCACATTTATTATGTCATTGCTTCAGGTTCTAATAACTATATCTTTCTTTTATTGTTTGCATTTAAACGGTTGATTAGTGTAGAATGTTTAGGATTTTCATTTGCAAGCTTATCTATCTGGGAATCTCATTTCCAAGCTAATCGTGTGTGATCTATATATTTCTATGTATCTTGGTCATTTAAGGGACAACTTCTTGCAGACTGAACAACATTGCCATGATATATAGCTGGGCGTGAAGCATTGGATCCCAAATAAAAGAACTCCAAAATGCACGGGGCAGAAAATGATACCTTGAATGGATTAGTACCAGGCGGGGGACTGCCTGAGAAGCTCCATCAAGTGTGCCTCGGTCACGCTTGATATTCTTTGAGGTTTTGGATTCTTTAGTTTTTTCATTGGAGTAGCTCACTACTTACCAGTAGCTCCTGCCAAAGTCTGTGCAGTATTTTGATTATATGTGTATTATCTGCAGAGGCCTTTTGTATGTCCAGTGGATGATTGCCAATCCAGTTACAGAAGGAAGGACCACTTAACCAGACATATGCTTCAACATCAAGGGAAATTTTTTGAATGTCCTGTTGAGGGCTGCAAGCTTACATTTACATTGCAGGGTAACATGACACGCCACGTCAAGGAGTTCCATAGTGATTCTGCTTCTACTGATGATAATCATCCAGTAGAACATGTTTGTTCGGAACATGGATGTGGGAAGGCCTTTAAATATCTATCCAAATTACGAAAACACGAGGAGTCTCATGGTAAGTTATTTCTGTTTCAGTTCCTACACAAACAAGTCATAACTTAATGGAACCATATGTTGTTCATTGGTTAAGTTTTGGGCTTAATGCAGTTAAGTTGGATTCAGTGGAGGCATACTGCGCAGAACCAGGCTGTATGAAATACTTTTCTAATGAGAAGTGCCTCAAGGAGCATATTCGTTCTTGTCATCAACACATTATATGTGATGTATGTGGAACGAAACAGCTAAGGAAAAACATCAAGCGTCACATGCGCATGCATGAAGAAGGACCTCCGACAGAGAGGATCAAATGCAGTTTCAAGGGTTGCCAACTAACATTTTCCAATGTAAGTACCTTTCCATCCAAAGCCGATTTATATATCACCATGCTTGTAACTGGAGGGGTTCTTAGCATAAGCCTTATCTTGTACAGTCATCAAATCTCAATCAGCATATAAAGGCTGTGCACCTAGAACTAAAGCCATTCGTTTGTGGCATGCCTGGTTGTCACAAGAGATTCACATTCAAACATGTGAGGGACAACCATGAAAAATCCGGGTGCCACGTCTATACTCCTGTAAGATCTTTCACCTTTGTAGCCCTTTTAAGCATTTTGCATCATCATATGAAACAACACCTAATCCTCTGGATTTTGACCTGCCCCATTCAGGGAAGTTTTGAAGAATCTGATGAGCAATTCCGGTCAAGGCCAAGAGGTGGCAGGAAAAGGAATTACCCTTCCATTGATACACTAATGCGGAAAAGGGTTGTTCCGCCTAGTGAGTCTGAGCTTATGGACGATGGACATGGTAACTCGCCATGGCTATTCTCTTCAGAATCTGCACATTAGCCGACTCTTATTTATAGATTCAGGAATTAGACTGTAAGTAATCCTGTAGTATATAAAATGCCATTGGCTTTTGATCATGTCTGGGCAAAAAACTGTTATCTTGCTAATATTTTGTCTAGTTGGTGGTGTGGGTCCGTGTATGAATTTAGTGATGCAAATATAAGTTTAGTCTAGTTGGCACTTGTTGCTTATTTGTATATCTACTCCTTATGCATGGTCTTATTATTCGTTAGTACTATGAAAAGTTAATAATTCTGTCTAATTAGCATGTCTTGACTGTGGGATGATTTTTCTTAGTAATAAATAAAGGGAAATTGCATATAGCTAAAGTTGTATTTTCTTTTTCTTGAAACTTAACAAGGCTTTCTAAATCCATCAGGTTACTACTTGCGGTTGAAAGTTTAGGGAATGGATCTATGTCCTAATTCTCATGTCCCAATATTTTATTATCCCGTTTGTCCTATTTCTCATGTCCTAATATTATCCCATTAGTGTATGAAATTGGAGACCTTTGAACGGCACCATTTTATCTTGTCCATTTTGAGGGACCTTGGTGGGAGGGCCAAGTCACCAAGTGCCTTGGAATTCCAAAGGGAGAAATAAAAGACATTTTGTCCTCTTTTCCTCATTTATTATTGGGTAAGAGGAAAGAAAATTCACTTTCTTGGAAGAACCAAATAAATTATTTTCTCCATGAGAGATAGAAGTCAACTTTCTTAAATCAATATTTTTCTAGTGCTTTAATAAGATGTATACTTTGAGGAAGTTAATACTCAAGACTTGAGCATACGTTGAAAAGTATGTAGTATGAAGAATGAATAAGATTGAAGGAGTAGTCAAGGAGCGTTTGGCTCGCAATTTGAATCGAATTAATTTCTTAGAATTTAAAATAAAAATTAGATGTAGATTTTGGACTAAAGTTACTTACTAAGGGTTTGAGAGCCAGATTTTAATTGTAATTCTAAAGTATTGATCTTATCTAATCCAAATATCTGTACTGACATCTCATTCTGAGATTCTTTTACCGAACGGCGATTAAGTTCTAATGAATTTCAGAATTTTATATAATGTAGTTGGACAATAGTGACGCCATGTTAATGTAAGCATGACGAGCGATGGATGACAGCAAAACAATACTTAGACTGATGGCAACATATTATTACAATTAATGAGGAAGATAAAGTCAATGGCCACGTCACTGCTGCAACTAGTTGTAGGTCAACAACCTCTCCCACTTAGCACTTGATCAATGCATAATTAGAAGTAGAATCGTTGTCCATTAACATGTAAATTGCATGGAAATTATATTAAACATAACATTGACTGTTTTAAAGAAAGAAACAATAGGTCGACAAGTTTGGAAGGGTATTTTTGAGGGTGCAGGAATTCAATGGTGTTGACTCCCACAGGTACAAACAATCCGCCATCGTTCCTTTCGACCGATGCTAGTCAACATCAGACAGTTGCCGTCTGATGAGCCGTTGCCAGAATTGGACGGTTCCGATTAGGCAATTATTGAGTTCACACATATAACATTCTATCTTATTATTATGTACACTCCACATTTAAGATTATACTATATACTTCCTCATCCTAATAAGAGCTCCGAATTATGGTATATAGAAACATTTCCGCATTAAACCACATTCAAGATTATATTTTCGCTCTTATATATTCTAATTGTTCAGTTTTTGTTTTTAAAATATTTCATTTTATTTGTCCACTTTCTTTTTTAACTTAACAATACGTTGAATATATGGTGTATTTACAAAATCTTATTTTGAGCATTTATTTATTTATTTTACCACAATTTTTTTAATATTTGTAAAGCTTGCTTTCTACGTAAGATTCTCTAAAATTAAGCAGTTAAGCTTGATTAAATTTATAAGCACCTATTGAGATTTTTTTGTGCTTAAAACAACAAAATTTTTGAATTTATCAAAAATATTTGTTTATTATAATTATTCCAAAAAGTCCATGAGTTCGCTTAAAAGTAATTATTATCGACTTTAAATAAAAATAAAAAAGAAATATTTATAATAAAAATTTGCTAACACACTCATAATTTAATGGACTCTACTACTTTAAACTCAACAAACAACTTTTTTTAATCTCGAAAACAAACTAGACAATTAAAGGTGAGATGAAGTAATGATTAATTTGTGGGATTAGATTTTGTACGTACGAGGTCAAATTACCCCGGTAAAGGAACTGTGGGAATAACTTTCCAAGTCAATTGGAAAGGGACAAGACACTACAACCGGGTACTACATTACTTCATGGTCCATCATTTATTATGAGTAGTAGAATTAACACAAAAGTGAATCGATAATAAGCTATTTGTGAAATTTTGCATTTTGTCGAGTCAAGTTCGATTAGCTTAAAAATATCAATCTCGATAAGATGGAGAAACTTATGAGTGTCTTCTAATCGCTTCAAACAATTTCATTATAATTTACACCACTATAGTATATTGTATATAGTGAACAACTAAAAGTAATGGCGAAATTTAAATTAATATTTCTCAATCGAATTAGCAATATGCGATTTATGTAATGTGGGAGTAAGTAGATAGAGACCGAGTCAACAAAAATGCTGACACCTAACATGATAGAATATTTATTATTGCAACTACTGATGTAATTCTTTTGACTTCAGCAAGCATTTGAAGCTTGTATGTCTTTAAATACATTTAATATCTCAATTTGGGAATTCAAAATTGGAACTGAATCTGGATCCGTACATATGGTTGTGAGAAAACCATTAATAAATCACACGTAGAACAAGTCGTTGGATCCTAACTAATTTTACAATTCAGATCATATGATCAAAGTCATGTCCCTTGAAATAATTAATATATTCAAATATTAAATTTTGACAGTGATGATGAAAGTCCGAGAGAATCATTTTAAGTGTTGTACGTAAGGAGTGGCGTAAACACTTTTAGAAAACAAATGCAATTATTATTCACTTTTTGGTTTTAAAAAGGGAAGTTTATGCTCCAATAGTGTGTATAAGCTAATTAAGTATGAAGGTAATATGAATTGGTTATGTAAAACAACTAGTTATTAAGGGCGGGAATTAGACAGACTCGTCGCTCACTTGATGTCAAGTACAACTTTGATTAAAATGATACGAATTGAGTTATTTATCAACCATGATAATTTCTAATTCTAAAATTTCAAATTTAAGTATCAAGACTTGAAATATCGAGTATCAACACAAGTATATGATACTACAAAAAGTAAGACAACCATGTGAAAGAAAATTAATTTTCATTTTCCTAAAGAAGAAATACAAAAATACTAATTATAGGCCGTACGTAGATTAAACAGGATCTGATCCTAATCGACATAACGATTTCCAGATGAACGATGAATCGTTTCCAATCCATCCCTACCCCCCCACAATATTAACAAAAATTCCCTTTTTGCCCTCCCCTACATCTCGCACCCAAAAGAGTACAGAAAAAGAGCACAAAAATTGCGACTCTTCCGAATCCAGATTCTACTCATTCCACGACTCCAGAGTGGGAAAGCTACAGAAAGAGTCGAAGTAATATTCCGGCGCCCCCGCACCCGCCGCTGCGGACGGTGGAGAAAACAGAGACGACGAAGCAGAGCTATCGAGCAAAAACGCCGAAGTGTCGAACGTCGGCAATCCGTCCGCCTCTCTCCGCAGCTCCGGCTTCAACACCGGCACGGAAGAAAATCTCCCGCTCGAGCCGTCGATCCTCACGCCGGTCGCCTCCTGCACCATCTGCATGAAATTCTCCGGATCCACGGCGATGAAAGTCGTCGTCGCAACCCGCTTCGACGACCGCGGCTTGCGCTTCGCCACCCTGCCGCTCGGAGGAATGCTCCTCCGCTGATTCGAGACTATCACCTCGTTCTCCGACGAAACGCCGGAAACCGTCGGCGTATGCGACGGCGTCGTACTCGCATCCGCTTTCGAGTACAGAGGCGGCAGCAGTTCGGCGGAGAAAATGTCGCCGGAGATTGAGGTACGCAGCGCGTTCGTTAGAGTTTCGTTCTCCGCCGTGAATAGATCGGAGATCCAAGCGTCGGAAAGCGTCGGGCGGAAGGACCACGGCTGCTCCGCCAGCAAATTATCGTAAGACGCCATTGTTTCAACCTCAAATCAACAACTGGTTCAGATTAATCCTGAGAGAAAACCTAATTTCTTTTGAATCGAAGAATAAATGGAGTAGTGAGATACAGATTACTAGGTGTGAGGCTGTGAGTATAAATAAAAAGAAGATATAGAGATGCAGTTATATATAGAGAGAGGGGGAGAGAGAAATAAATAGGACGGTGACGAAGGAACCGCGTAGATTTAGCCAGGTGGCAATAACCATATAAAAGAATAAATTATGGTTAATTAATGGGCTGGACATTTCTTTTGGCTGGGAGAGTTTTAATTTAGTAGCTATTTCTTAATTTGTTGCGATTTTAATCGAATGACACGTACACAAAATACAAAAAGTCGAAAATTATCATTTTAATAACAATGTTTAGCTAATATTATTAAAAAATTCTCTGTTTTTCAATTTTTTCTTGCTTATGTAACCAGTACTGATCAATATATTTATTTTAAATTAATTTAAAATTATTATCAACACATGTACTTCCGTATTCTCATCAATGAAAAAAGCATATCGAAACTCTGATTGTGGACTTGTATCGAATGCGAATTATGATTTTTAATACTATGTTTCATTTTTTTCATACTTAGTTAATCATTAATGCACAAAATGAGAAAAACACACACACACACGCCACAAAACTATCTACATGTCATGCTTAGTAAATCAAGCTATTTTAGAAAGAGCATCCAAAATTAAAAGTAATTTATTTATACACGGATGGATCATTTTATATCGAATTAATACTGATAAGACTGTTGTTTGTCAAACTTGTCACAACTCACAACTCATTAGTCTTCTTGCATAGTGTACTTAAAACTTCTATCACTTCCAAATTAATGCATACAAATTGTAGGTTAAATGTCAAAAGCTAATCGTTGACATACAAATGTGAATGAACCAAGAAAAAGACTATTTTATTTCTAAACATTTACGATTTAATTTAATTATGGTTGTTTATTAGGACCACATTTTAATTTCCAAATGAAATGAAATAGCTGCTAAAAGAAACAATATGTTGCGACTCTACATGTAAGTAATTGACCGCTGTTTCGAATATTGCTAGCAACCACCATTTTCAATTTTGACTCATTTTCTCATCCCAATTTATAATAATTATAACTTCTTGCCAAAAATATTTATATTTTCAAAGATGACTCACTGACATATTTGACTTCTATAACTACTTACAAATACTTTTTTCTTTACATTAATTATTGCCATAGATGACGCGTCCAAGAGTTGATTCCATATGTATATCGAAGTTGCGTATTTCAAGTTTTTTTTTTTTTTTTAATAATTCTGTACTTCCAAATAATTTATAGTAATATTTTGTTGCAAATTTTATTATGAAAAATGTTAGGCCACGTAGTAAAACTATCCTAATAATTGGGAAGCATTAGTACTCTCTATACTCATGTGAAACGTAAATGTGAAAACGCGTTTTTCAGCAGCTTTTTTGTCACTACTTAAACCTTCCTAAACAAAAAGGTTGGAATGGTGCTTTATTAAGAAAGATATCCGTGTAATAATCTATTTTATTGTATTTTTACTTTTTCACTAAATACTTCAATCATTGTCCTCTCATTATACATTCTTACAAAAATTACCTTTTAGGATTGCTTTCGTAACCCAAGACGTATGTAGAAGGTGTTTGCAATAATTCAAACTCAGTAATATTTCAAGTTCGAGATGTAAATCTCATTAGCCAAGTTATTCACGAAGGCTCGTTTCTTATTACAAAAATTCGCCGTTTGCTAATACTCATCAAACTAGTGTTTGCGGGTAGGTGCGAGCTCCCCCTAAAAAAAAATATTCTTGTATCGAACTTCTAATCTCTGTACAAATTTTCAAAAGTTTTAATTCTCACACCATTCAAGTTCGTGTTTATTGTCATATTCAAGTTTTTATTATATTTATTGTTTGAGCTAAACTAAAGAAGAAAATCATGAAGGCTAATCTACCTCGGCAGAGTCTCTAAGGTTGTCATTTCGCCACTCGGAACTCAAATTTTTGGATCCGCCCATGAATTTCACGTGTCAATAAAATAGAGGATCGATTATAATCAACATCCGTAAGTAGGAAAGTATCTTCACATTTATAAAAACTTAAAGCATCCTAATTTTCAATTGCCATGATATAGATAAAGATATTAAATATTAAATATTGTAGTGGGCCTTTGTTACCTTTTTGTATGTGAACTAATCCTAACGTGGGCCAAATGTAGACACGACCAATTCCAACCCACACGTCAACATAATGCAAATAATTTCGTACAACGATTTGGCATTTTCCTTGATTGTGCTATAAAGTGTAACAAAAAAAATTAGCATGTATTTTGCGTTCACATTAGAGTAACACTTGAAACTCAGCAAGATATTATTTGCTTTTATGGATTACAATACTTCCACATAAATGTCTACTTTAGGTAATGGATAATGGTTATCCTCGTTAACATTCCCTTTTTTTACTTACCACTAACAATTTTCTTTAATATATGTGACAAGAACAAATGAGACAAGCTTAATGGGTTGGAGGGTGTATGTGACTAGTTAAATTTTTGAATTTTTATAGCATATCATATATATTCTTAAACATAGTACTAAATCTAAAAGGGGTCAAAATAATTATTAAGCGGGGATAGCTCAGTTGAATTTTTCGATCCACGTTCACCGCATTTAAATTTAGATTTATTTTTTTTGAAGTTTTTTTGTTGGATTCAGCTGTCAGCAAAAAGCCCACGAAACACAATCTAAATGACAGCCCAATAGCTTTGTTGTGTTTGTGCAAAATATACTTCTCTCTCTATCTACTTTGTATAGATTCCATAGGCATAATGGTGAGTTAACTTTACATGTATATACTCCATCTGGGAATTTCCTCTTCTTGTCGTTTAATCCACTGGAACAAAGGTAAGAACATTCTAGCTTATCTGTTTTCTTTTTCTTTTCTTTACTTTTTTATACTCTTTTTCCCCTCTTAGTGCGTTTTCCTATTGGTGTTTAATCTCGTGGGAATGCATCAAATTTCGGTTTGCTGGATTCTGATAGGAACAATGAATTCTTCACTTCTGGTATTCGGATTTACTTTTTTTTGCTTTCTGTTGCTGATGTAGAATGCTAGCAAGTACAAGGATTTTTCTTCTTCTTTATATGTTCCAAATTGATTGATTCTGCCCTTGATTTAAAGAGTTGTCATTTATAATGTTTTTGGAAGTTCATTTTTCTCTATGATTGACTAGGGATGATTTGCATGTTTTTTTGTTTCAGATTTGACAGCTTCCACACACATGATCTTTTGTGCTAAAATTGCTTGCTCAAAATTGGTTATCTATGGCTCTATGTATCGTTCCAAATGTGAATAAGTAAGGCCTTGATCTATTTTGTTATCTCTTGCTATCTGTCTCATTCGAAATGAGGATCATTGTGACCTTAATACAATGTTATCAATTTTCCAGAATATCTTTTGAGCTAGCTTGCTTCATCCATCTACTTACTCTTCCTCTATTTGTCACTTTAAGACTTTAAGTTGGCCTTGTTCACATTTTTGGATAATTATGTTGGCCTTGTTCATCCATCTACTTATGACCTAAGTTCTTGATTTTATGTTGGCTTTGGTTTGGTATCAACAAGTTATCCTGTATGTGTCCATTTTAACAGGTTCCAATTTTTGTCAGACGGAATTATAAGCATGACGCAGTTTATATTCATAGAGAGAGTGATTTTTTTCAAATAGTCATAGCAAGAAAGGTGTTGGAAAGGAAAGAAACAAGATGCCTAATGAGAGAGGAACTCATTGCACCGTACTCCTCCCCCGGCTTCCAAATCCTCCATTGATTCCCTACCGACTGTCAAGATTTCAAAGAAGCACGTTCGTGCTGATTGCACTTGTGCTGTGTGTAAAGAAAGATTTGAACTTGGGTCTCAAGTGATAAAGCTTCCTTGCAAGCATTTGTATCACTCGGATTGTATTAGGCCATGGTTGGAGCAACGCGGTTCTTGCCCAATTTGCCGCCAGCAGTTAACCAGCCAGCAGAGAAGCAATCACAACCCAGGGGAGCAGAGTAGGAGTAGAAGAGAGGGTAGTAGAGAGAGGCGTTGGTCTCTCTTGCGGCTGTTTGGATCGTCTCGTTCAAATAGCAGACACGGCGAAAGAGGTGAAGCTAGCTATGCTTCCCATCATCACAACCAGTACTCCAATTTGCCTCTTCAATAGCAAGGTGTTCAAAGTTTTTGTGATTTGCCTTCAATTTCTTTGTGAGCACAGTGTTTTCTCTATTCGAAAGAATAAGATTGTGTCCAGACAAGAATTATACTTGTGTTCTGCCAGCTAAAATGTGTACTGTCTTTCAATGAAAGGCCTTTTTTAAGTGTGCATTTGCCCAGTTTCTAGGATGATGAACTACTCTTTCAAGGAAGTGAAATGTATGAGCATCTCCTTAATGGAACTGGTATAGAGTTTGAATTCTTTATTGTAATTGAGAGTTCTAGGGACAAGGCAATTACAGATATTTCAATAATAAGATTAAAATTATAAAATAAACTGCAGTAGTAGAAACTAGTTAGAACAACATAGACTGAACAAAATCATGATAACAACAATGAATTGGATAACCTCCAGTAGTTGTAAATTGTATTAACTGAAAACACAGCAAGATGACTCAAAACTCAATGATTTAACATCTCAATGTCATAAGAAAATTGTGGCCCTCAAGAAGAAAACAAATCCAAACATGACAGTCTAGGTTGTGAGCTCCATAATGGCGGAAACGATGTCTCCTTCTGATTCCTTGAGAGCTTTGACAGCCCTAGTCCTCGAAACCCCGGCTTGAGTCATCACAAGCTCGATGTCTTTAGGCTCAACGCCCGTCTCATCTACTTCTTCGTCATCCTGAGGTGCAGTTGCTGGCTCCTCCTTTGGTGCAGCTTGACCGATGTTAGGAGCCTTGAACTGCTCTGCAGCTTGGCTCTGCAGTTGTGAGCTCAAATCTTCGATCTTAGCCTCGCCAAAGATGACGTAAGTGTCTGAATTCGGGCTCTTGAAGACATCGGGCTTTGAGATGACAAAGAGGATCTGATATAACATGTCATAATATTGATGGTTTAGTGAAATGAAGTCAACTTGTCAGCCAAAATGGTCAAGAAAGATAAATGGAAAATACAAGCTCACATTCTTGCTCTTCTTAACAGTGACTCGGCTAACACCAAGGATTGACTTCATTCCTAGCTTAAGCATTGCCTTGCGACTCTTCTTCTCACTACGGCTCTGCTTTGACCTACCACTTGCATCTTCAAGTCCTGACGAGAGAAATAAATACAAATTCATGATCTTGTACAAAGTTCTCTTCTTGGCATAATTTCTATAAATCCATTTCAACTGATAGTGTGCTGCATTAAACTGTTCTTGTATATAACAACCAATAGTCAAACTGAAACTCGAAATTGCCATATTATTCTACACTATTTGATAAAACATATATTCAGAACAACAGTTTTGCAAATGAAGGCAAAACAAGAACAGTATCACTTTTAGATAGCAAAAAAAGAACCAACAAGGTGTTTCTCAACCAAGATTTTTTGCGAAGAACATCACCATAAAGATTAAAGATTTCCCCAAATCATTTCCAAATTCAAGAACCAGTAAATCTCCAAACAGTCTAGCACCATAAACTATAAGAGATAATAAGAATTAGTGCAGAAAATGAGGGAAGAGGAGAATCCATTAGACTCTAGGGTGGGCAAAAAAACGAACCTTCAACATCATCTTCTTCGTCATCGTCCTCATCCTCCTCCTCCTCATCCTCAATTATAGGATCGTCGTTCTGCAAGCATAATTTAATATCAAGCAACATCACTAGACAACATTTTTTCCTTTTTACCAAATACTCATGTAGAGTGGTCATCATGCACTTGCAAATAGTCCAATGAATTTTGTATCATGCATATCTCTGAAAAGGAGGTATGAGGTTGTCGAATACAAGTTGAATGCCAATCTCATTGGGGACTTTTCCTAGCTTGTCCATTATATATCTCTTACCCGACGTCTTTTTTCAGTTCCATGAGGGTGAAGGATTGAGCCATGTAGTACCCCATTAAATAGCCTCAGAACAACATCACCAATAATTCACATGTCTCTATTCTATTATCAATCAAGTCATACTCACAACCAACAGCAGCTACAGATTCAGATATTCTGGCAATTCATACAGAGAAACAAGAACTGGAAGTGTCACATTAAACAATGGAAAAACTGGAAGCTCATTCATTCATTACTCTGGAATCACTGAAACAATAATAAGGCACACCCGCCACACCCAAGGATTAAATCGACTAATTTCTTTTTTCATACCTTTCTCAAACTAAGTCCCACACCTAACTCTCATACAATCAAAATCACATAAAGCCCTAAAAAGAGAGCCAATATAGTCTTGAAAAAAATGTACTACAAGTTTCCCATAGAAGCCTATCCACAAATTTTTCCTCACTTTAATCATACCAGCTGATATAAAAGTACCTGATTAAGCAATTAAACTGAAGATCTTAATTCTCAGATGAATACATACACAATCCAGAAACCCAGGAAAAAAATTCGAACTTGCAGAAACCGTGCCTTCCATTTATCTATCAATAATTAAATGAATAGAGAGAAAAATTACATCAATCTTCTGTTGCTCAAGATGTGCAGCCAATAATTCCTCCTGTGACTGAGTCATGCTTGATTCTCGCCGGAAAACGAGAGAAAATTAGGGTTGGAGAGAGAATATGTGAGTGCGCGTCTTTAAAACCCTAGAGAGAGATAGGAAGTGGGTTGCTACAGTAAAATCACATGACGACTTTTAAGATGATTGTTTTACGTAAAAGCGGGTCTCTCTGCCGCTATGAAAACGCTTAGATATATTTGTCGGCAAACTTTTTTCTCTTTCATTTCTTTAATCCACTCTTTTTTTTAAGTGTTTTTATTTCCTTTACTTTTTAGTACTATTACAGCATTTTTCCCAATAATTATTGTTTATTTCCAATGACAAGAGTTTCTATTATTTTAAACATTTATCAATTGGAGCTAAAAAGGGATTTGAAGTATAAACTATAAATATTACTACTATTATTATTCAATCAACCACAATATAGATTGAACAGTAGATTGATAAATCGACTATGAAACAACAACTTATGTAGAAGTAGGAATATCAACTATACTATATATTATCGGTAAATGTAAACTAATAATACAATTTTGCATATAAATAATTCAATCCCATTCTTTTTACTAGTTGATTATATATTTGTTGGAAACAAAACTATATCTAAGATGTTTATATAATTGAAATGATACAAATTTACTAAGAAGGACTAATTATATATAAAGTACGAAATGTGCATATTCCTTATATGCATAATCCTTATAACTTTTGTCCATATACATAAAATATACAATATGTATATATAGCGAATATTCCAGAACATAATTAATTTAATCCATCCAATAATAAGATGAAGTCTACTGATTGTTTTTTATTTTTTATTTTAAGTCATTTTTCTACATTAATTTATTTTCAATTTGAAATTTCTAAATTCCTTTCGGAATCTTATTTTATAGTATTTTAAGTCGCCCATCTGTATGATCCATTTTCAAATTGAAATATCTAAATTCCTTTCTTTATCTTTGTAATTTCAATTCATTTTGGTTTTCATTTTGATTTTATTGGCGAGTCTTTAAAAATACCACTTGCTATTAATCGACATTTTATTTTTTATTTAGTTGATAAAATAAGGCTCTTTTTTAATTTGGATATCCCTTTCCTACGTTGACTGAAATGGAAGCAAAACTGACATGTCTCACTTGAGTAATTTCGTACGGAGTTATTGAAATAATTCTTAAAATGGTACATGTAGTAGAACAGAAGGTGGGACAAAAGATCCCCACTAACATGTGAAAGCCAACCAATAAATAAATATTTTAAACCAGTATGTATCAAATTAGGTTATGATAAATGATTTTCGTCAAAAAAATAAGACTATTGTCTATATTGTCTATAAAATAAGACTCTTTCCCCCCTATTTCTTGAATTGAAAAACAATATTTTATTTTATAAAATATAAATAAATATTTCAGTGGTTAAAATTCCGTTCTTATCAATTAGGGAGTATAAAGTTAGAGAATAAGAGGCACGTGACAAATATTCCAAATTAATAAAAGGTAGGTGGTGCCTTTTTAGCTATGTTTTGAAACCCGGCCCGGTCCGGCCGGTTCAACCGGTTTGACCCGGATCCGGTCAAAAATTCGGGCCGAGTTACGTACTGGCTCGTTTTGGCTATCGACTCGGTGCGATTCGGTCGGTTCGACCGGTTGAACCGATACCCGTGAACCGGGTCAATTCGGTTTGAATTTTTTTTTAAGGAAATTTAACGGGAATCGAACCCAAGACCTTACACAAGATCAGCCACTTGCGCAGAAGTGGGAATACCAACTACACTACATGTGAGCCGGTAACTCGGTTTGAATGTAAAAAAACAAAATTGAAAAAAATAGGGTTGCAAATCGGTTCGATTTCAGAAATTCAGAACCGATCGGTTTTTTGTTGGCCGATAACCGATCCATGTTCGGTTTCAATTAGTATGATAACCGAAAGCAAAACCCTATTTTCATAAATGAGAAATGCTTAATAAATTTAAACTGCATTTATGTTAATGTTGGTAGACTAATTATTATTACCAACTGTTAACATGTTGTTAAAACAAGGAGGGAGGGATTTATAGGTTAATTTTCTGTTTGGTTTTCTTCTCTATTCGATGTGGGATGATTTCTTCTTCTTTTTCATCAACTTTTTTTCCATCTAACTACTTACACTCATCCCATATCGGTTGGGAGTCGTAAATATGCTTATATTTATTTTATATATTTGTAAGTCATTTTTAATATTTATTAGTATTATTAAAATATCTATGTATTTATATAATTTAATAATCATATATTTATGACGTCACACCGGGTCAACCCACCGGTTGAACCGGTTCGACCGGTAAAAAATATTTCGACCGGTAAAAAATATTTTTCTGGGTCAATGACCGGACCGATTTTAAGAACACAGCTTTTTAGTGGATGTTTGGAACATCTTTTTGTAAGCTGCTTCAGCTTTAAGCTGGTGTGGGAGTATTTGGAACTCCCAGCTTAAAACTGAGATTCTCTAAAATTGGGTTGAAAATAGAGAATCAGCTGAAGCTGCTCCACCCAGCTTCTAGCTTTCAGTTTATAGCTTATGTTTTTTCGGACCAAACTACCCCTAATAATTTTATCTAATTCCATAACTATCCATAACCTTAATACTTTGTGAGAATACATTTTTATCACATACGCCGCGTCTCTTCTCTTTTCTCTCTCAATTCTTCATAAAATTTATGGAGGAATTTTTATGTATTTTGTTTGTATGATGAATTTATACAAATAAATAGTATTTAACATATAATTGCATACTATATTTATTATGATATAATTTTATAGTATATATAATATTTAGATTAATTTAGTATTTTATAGTATTAGATTGAAATTGTAAGCAAAAAAAATATTAAATAACAATTGCATACTTATTTAACATATAATTTTGTATTATGATATACAAATAAATAGTATTTAACATATAATTGCATACTATATTTATTATGATATAATTTTATAGTATATATAATATTTAGATTAATTTAGTATTTTATAGTATTAGATTGAAATTGTAAGCAAAAAAATATTGAATAACAATTATTTTTTAATTTTATTATTTATTATAGATAATAATTAGTACTAATATTAAGGACAAAACAGACATTTCTTTTAAAAAGTAACAATAAGCTACTTCTATCAGCAG
The DNA here is from genome assembly GCA_028984105.1 of Lavandula angustifolia. Lineage (NCBI taxonomy): Eukaryota > Viridiplantae > Streptophyta > Magnoliopsida > Lamiales > Lamiaceae > Lavandula > Lavandula angustifolia. Next base: position 9,542,886 of record CM054821.1, on the reverse strand, counting down.
TATTCCCAAACACTATTTTCCCGACTTTCAACAACTTTCAACACTTATTTTCAAACACTAACTGATTTTCATATAAGCTGCTTTCAGCAGCTTTCAGCATTTATCAATAAACTTCAGCTACTCCAAACACCCCCTTAATTACACATCTCCTATATTATGTACCTTTTCAATTTATTCCACCCCTTTATTGGCTGAAAATTGACATTTATTTTTATACAGTAGAAATGAAAATTATGTGGTGGATAACATTTTAAATTGGGTGCATTAATAAATAAAAGCATTAAATATAATTTGTTCGGTTAGATAAAACCATAAAGATAAATGTACTATGTGTTTCTTGTTTTGTTGCTGCTATACAAGAAGACAAAAAATAGATAAGTTCGAGTGCATTAACTTTTTATTATATTATTGTGTTGCAGTAATTTATTAATATAATTCATGTTAAAAAAGATACAGTTACACCTCGATAAAGTAATATTCGATAAAATAATAATTTCGCTAAGATAATAATTTCTTCTAGTCCTGATATGGGTCAATGTACTAAAATAATGTTCGATAAAATAAAAACCTCGTTAAATGAATATTTTTTTCTCGGTCCCAAGATTATTACTTTATCGAGGTTTAACTGTACTAGTTTCAAAATAAATATATATTAATATTTCAAAATTTATGAAACTCTTATTAATTTAGTATATTTTGCTTATAATTTATATTAAATTTGAATTTTAAATTCTAAATGAATTATCTTGAATTCGATCCAAGATGCGTAGCTGAAGCTCCTAATATATCTATAGAGAAAGGTGCAACTACAAAGAATCAAATTCTTCACTAACCTAAGTACCTAACAATTATGCTGATTCTTTACCCAATTTAACCAAAAAGGAAGAAAATGACTCCCACTTTGGTAAAACATTGCCATTACAGAGCCAAGAAACAGACACCAAATCAAACTCTTTGTCTCAACACCATCTCCACTGTATCATCACAACGCAAACACAAATAGTTACAAGTTTGAATTTAAATAATACGGAGAGAGATAAAATTATAAATTCGAAAGATTGAATTTTTATGCAATGAGATTACTCTTACTACTTGGTTGTGCAATAAAAGAGAGAGAGAGAAACATTACAGCGCATTGACTTGTCTTTTTTTTTTTTTTTTATTCGTGAATCCGCAACCGCTTACTACTTGGTTAAACACATTAGGCTAATTATAGGTGATAGACTTGTCTTTGTCCTTACAACTAGGAAAGAACAGTTGATCTGCTGAAGTTACGCCACAATCTTCCACCTCAAACTTTCAAAACCTAAAGTAAAAGTTATTACTTTTTCTCCACCCCATAACCACTCACCAAAAAATCGTATCTATCTGTACAAGCAGGAAATAAGGAAAGGAGAGAGAGAGAGAGAGAGAGAGAGAGAGAGAGCCATCGCAGCAATAGAGTATCTCTCACTAGAAACGATTTTCAGTGATGGAGTGTAGTTGAAGAACCGAGTAGGAGAAAAAGCCCACATTGCTGGGGAATTGTACTGCAATGGGCAAGGCAGAGGATGTGCAGCATTTGCAGGGTACATCACTTGATGCGCAGGGTACAAGCCTTGGTGCAGGGAGTAGTAGTGGGTGCTGCTTAGGTTGCAGTAGGGTTAGAAAGTTGGTAACTTTGAGATGTGTTATTGCTTTGGTCCTTGGTGTTGCAGTGCTTCTTTCTGCTGTTTTTTGGCTGCCAATCTTCCATTTTGGAGATCGTAAAGATCTGGATCTGGATTATCAAGGTGGGTGGTTGAATATTCTTTATTTTTAAAGTTGGGGATTTATTGTTTACTATTGGCATTCTGTTGCAATGTAGATCTTTTATATTACATGGTTCAAGTTAATTATGTTTGAGCTTTTCAAGTTTTGTGATTTAGATCATTTTAGGTTTAGGTAGTTGAGTTCTTGAATTTTTTATGGTTGAAGGGGTGCAATTTGATCTATGTTTGGCTTTGGTTTAAATCCCTTCTGATTTACAGTTCTGAGTTAATGAGAAGACTTTTCTTTTCTTGTTAAGTATACCATCAAAATCCCAGCTTGCATTTCGAATTTGCAATAATTGCAATTGTGCTCGCTAATGTTGAATCACTCATTGGGATGGGCGATTGTTTTCACTCTGGTTCGTCTCAGCTATCAAATTGCGCAGTTTCTCTTGAATGTCCGAATCTTTCTTCTTTTGTTTTCAATCATCCTTGTTAGGTCTTTCTGTGTTCTATGTTGAATTTCATTGAACGTATGGGCCCAATTGATCATATACATTTTTTTTATTTTTTAAAGTATTGGAATTAAGCCTTTTGCTGGACTATATCGAGGTTTTGGAAACTTGTTAGTTTGATTCTTTTTGCTCTTTCGGAGGCATGCTAACTTATTTTGCAGCAGTTCTAATTGTCTTAATGTGGCAATTTGTTTTATCCGACTTCGCACTGCCTCTTAAGTTTCTCATTTATTGTTTCATATGATGCATAACTATGAGAACTGTGGAACTAACTGAGTAGGGAAAGGTTTGGTTTCCTTGTGCTATTCCAAAACAGCATAATAGAACAAACTTACCATTTAATGCGTCATCAAGTTAAATACAACAGGACTGCTCCCTAAGAAAGATACCACTTGATGAATGAAAATGGTGAAAATATAAATTCACTTAGAAATGCACAACATGGGCAGGCATGAGTTAACGTTCTTGAATTAAAGCATGATCGCTACTTCTTGGATGAGGAAACCTCTTCATAAGTGATGAGTCAGAGCACCAGAGCTGTATTTCTAAATTACAGATCTCTCTTTTGTGTCTATGCCAATGCCGCATCTTTTGTATCTACAATTTGCAACAGCAAACATGTAACTCTAGTACAATTATGATTCCTCTGAAATCCTAGTAGTTTACCCAACAAAAGGTACTTTCTTTCATATGCTAAGAGATGTGGCTAATCACAATTTCGGCATGTTGGGCTGTCGGTTACTTAATGCAGAGCTTAGAGAGCATAGATGTCTTATTTAGACCATATTTCCATGAAAACGAGGAAATAAAACTAGTCAGGACTTGTGAATATGAGGAATTAAAACTAGGCCAAATAAGGCTTGATGCAAATATTGGAGGATGCTTTATTGCTTTCTGATAGTATTTCAGGAATAGAATATTTTTGTTTATAAAAGGGAAAACAAGTCTGCCTTCCACTATATAATGAGAGTTCTCCTCCAAGGGAGGATTATCTTTTCCACCTCAAAAGTATGTCTCTAAGTAACTTGGAACTTGGAGATTCTCTTGTTTATTAGATCTGATGTAATGAAATAATGTTCGATTATTCTACAGGTCATGATGTCGTCGCAAGTTTTATGGTGAATAAATCAGCTTCTTTTCTCTCGGACAATATGTTGCAACTTCAGAATGATATTTTTTCTGAGATCCCCTTCTCCTCTACTAAAGTACTCCCTAAACCTCTTAGTCGTTTAATCATAACTTTGTTTCTCTATTCTGTTCTCTTTATATACATATATGTTGCTCGTATTCTTGTTTTCTCTAAATCGTGATATAGTTTCTTCCTTGTGACAGGTAGAAATAATATCCTTAGAATCAGCTGGGCCAAACAAAACGAAAGTCGTGTTTGCAGTTGAATCTGACGTGACTGCACAAAGTTTAATAAGAGAATCTTTTGTTAATCTAATTACAAACCTATCTGGTCTTCATCTGACTGCACCTTCGTTTGGGGATCCTTTCTCATTCGACGTGATCAAATTTAAAGGAGGGATTACTGCCAGCCCGGACCACCAGAAGGCATTCCTTATGCAAAGTGTTAAGGTTCCTTTCAACTTCACCTTGAACTTCTCCATTGATCGACTGCTAAACAATTTTGACGAACTCACAAGCCAACTAAAAACGGGTTTACGCTTGACTCCATATGAGGTATGTGGTTTTACCATTTTCTTTGCTTAAATAGAAAAATGATATCTATATTATTAATCAACTGAAACATGCTTTCTTCTCTCTTGATCTTCTTAATTCCATGGTATCTTTAGACGAAAACAACTTACATATTTTCTCTTGTGTCTGCAAATGTTAGCAGCTAATCTCCACTTTGCTGCTTTCAAATGCAGAATTTGTTCATTGGGCTGACTAACTTGAAGGGTTCTACGATATCTCCACCTACAACGGTTCAGTCGCAAGTTGTGCTGGCTGTGGGAATTAATCCGTTGAGGGTAAAGCAATTGGCTCAAACTATCACTGGTTCACACGCTAAAAACCTCGGCCTAAACAACACTGTTTTTGGCCGGGTTAAGCAAGTTCGTCTTTCATCAATTTTACAACACTCCCTGGGTAATGATGGAAGTCCTTCACCATCACCTGTGCCTTCTCAATCTCCTATGTCGAAACCCCACCATCACCACCACCACCACCACCACCACCACCACCATCACACGTCTAGTCCTTCTCCTACTGTCTCACCTTCTCCATCTTCAACGAGTGGAGGGTCTTCTAATGGGAAAGGATCCCCTGTGTCTACACCTGCACCTGCACCAGTTCCTGCAAAAGCAACAGAGCCTCCCTGTCCTTTTGGTTACAATAATAGGCATCATTGGAAGCACAGCCATCCTCGGATTGCACCTACTCCATCATCAGTTTATCCACCGTATATTGCTCCATCGCGGCCAAGGCGAACACATAATCCAGCACCGAAAATTTCTCCAGTTACAGCAGAACGTCCTTCACCAAATGTAGCTTATGCTCATAGTCGGGCACCATCACAGGGTGGATATTATGCAAGGCCTCCCGACGTGATGTCAATAACATCACCCTCTCCATCTCCATGTGAGTACATGTTTTCCTTTCCTAATCGTTTTATAGCAGAAGTTACAGATCTCGTGCTCTATCCATTTCAATGAACTCAATCATGGGTAGTAAAAATGCTGGAAATCAAATCTCCTCTCGAGTAAAGATAACTTTTTTTTACATCATTTTAAGTCAGTTTTGCTCTTGCCTCATGTATCTAATGCAATCATGCTGCTTACCTATAATTGCTATGAGTCTAATTGATTACTCCTGAAGTGATATCTATAACATCACCTTCTCTGTCTCCATGTGGGTATATGATTTCCTTTTCTAATCGTGCTAGATCCATTTGCAATTATCTCATACGTGAGTAGTAATGCTTGCAATCAAATCTCCACGAGTAAAGATGACATTTTTACATCAATTTAAGTCAGTTCTGCTCTTGCCTCATGTATCTAATGCAATCATGCTGCTTAGCAATAATTACAAATGTCTTTGATGAAGCCTGCCCATATTCTTGCTGGTCTAAATAAGCCTTATTTGACTACACCTATTCAAAAATGTTGATTCTAATGCTTTCCAATTCTGCAGCTTCTGCAAGAATCATCTCCTCTAGTATATGGGCTCTGCTGCTGTTTATATTACTGGGAATGGCTTTATAGCTGCAGAAGACGATAAGCTACCGTCTTGGTTTGAGCAGTACTGCACGAAAAAAGCTTCTACCCTGAACAAGCACTCAAAAAAGCTGGAGTTTTGGTGGTGAGAGCAATGCCCAAAGGGGCTTACCTCACTGTGAGTGCGTATACGTTGTCTTGCATGTGTAAATATTCGAGTAAAAATCTCAGTGGCGAAAGGCATGAAAGGTCAAAGTCTCGTAGGTGACAGGCCTCTCATGGTGTTAGCATTGCCACTGATTTATGTATGACATCTCTTCTATTATCAGTTTTTTTAGGAGGGAAAACCAGCATACAGATTTATGTATCATGAACATAACCTTTTTCCACGTCGCCAATCTCTTACGAGTATGCTACTAGTTTAGGAAGATCCACGTTGAATTCGGTTTGCTCTTTCTGTTGTTGCTCATGTGTATAAAAGCAGAGGAGATTCTCATTATTTGAGCAGCTCAGGAAGCAATAAGAAATGGTTTCTTCTTGTTATTACTGCAGTGTTACTGTTTGTAGGAAGATAATGCCGCTGTTCTGATTGAGACAAAGATGTGCCTACTTGCTTCATCAATTTGATTAGTTGGAAACAAGTCATATGCTACATGTGAAAGAACTTATGAATGAGTGTTGGTGAATGCAACTGATTTATGGCTGAATTTGGAACATTGTGTAACAGATACATGAAGATATTTGCCTTCTTGAGCATTAAAAAAATCATTAATTTCTCTATTTTTTTGGGCGGTGAGGGACCGAACGGTTGCAATCATCTTTTTTCTTTTTATTACTTTGTGCCGAAGCATGTTCGAGTCCAAATGGTCATGTACAAAAATTCTTGGAATTAAGCCGAAGTGACATTGCAAATAATGTAAAAAAGGTGGAAAGCTATACTTTGACTCCAAAAAAGGATCATAAAATAATGGCCATAAAAAAATCTTGATTTTTTTTAATTATTATTATTTTTTTCTCATCACATGACAACAATTAAAGCATCATGCTATTTGTAAGAAGTTTTTTTTTCTTGATGGAAGTAATGTATTACTGCAATTTTATGCAATATGTTAGCATAAATGCAAGAAAAATTCTTGTATTGAGTGAATTTTGGCGAGATTTAGGTTAGTAGACTGTGCATGTGATGTGCATTCGGAGTGAGAGAAGATCTCAATGAATATTCAATCAATCACTCTCTCTCTCTCTCTCTCTCTCACACACACACACACACACACTCACTACGCATAGAAGAGAAGCCCACCTGTCGCTCTTATGATATAGTGATAACGAGAAGCAATTTGAAGGAGGGGGTTTTCAATTCTTTTTTGCTTCACATGGCAAAATATCTCACCTTTTCCATCTCTGTCACAACCCTATAAAAATCTCTTCAAGAACTTCTTGACAAATATAATACGGTTAGGTTCTTTAATTCTTCCTCCACTCTCTTATCTACACATTTTCTTGGTTACTTAGAACGAAAAGGTGCGTTCTTTATCCTTGAAAAGCAACCAACATGCTTGAATTCGTTCTTGATTTGTATTTTAAGCAATTTATCTGCTTTAGTAATACTGGTGATGCGGTGCATTTTCCTCCAATTGATCAGAATCATGGTGCATTTCAGGGATCTTTAAAGAATCTCTCCTTTAAAAGATAGCTTAAGTCAGCGATTTGTGCAATATGTAAAGCCACTCGCCAACTTTTTCATCAAGATTCTGTTTCCTATCTTTCTATTTTCTTGATCTTTTTTAATATTTATTTGTCAATTCTCGAAAGATTAATTTAAGAATATCCAATTCGATTCAAGAGAATTGTTTATATGTAGCATTTAGCAATTATCTATGCTTAGGGGGTCTTGTCCCTGAAATTAGTTTTTTCATTCTTCGTTCTATTTAACGTGATGAGTCTTCGAACTGTTTTGATTGTCTGATGGGCTTTATGCTTCAGAAAAATGAGCAAATGACGTGATTTTAGATTCTATTTCTATTTCAAACCATGCTTTTAACTTTAACTGAGTTGTGTACTATCTTAGAAAGTTAATTAATGTGTAGTTTTGCTTGATTCAAATACCAAGAAATCCCATCTGCATTGGGTGAAGAAATGTCAAACCTGGGTCTGTTTCCTGGGAGCAAGCCATCGAATTCGGTGATTGTGAGCTTCAGAATACCATATTTTACTCACTGGGGGCAGCAAATACTGGTATGTGGTTCTGAACGCGTGCTCGGCTCATGGGATGTGAAGAAAGGCCTTCTGTTGAAGCCTTCTCATCAGGGGGATGAGCTAATATGGTCCGGCACTCTGCCTGTCCCAACCGGCTTTACTTGTGAATACAGTTATTATGTGGTGGATGATAAGAAAAATGTGTTGAGATGGGAGGCTGGAAAGAAGAGAAAACTGTCATTGCCGAGCAGTGCGCAAAATGGACAGCTAGTGGAGCTTCATGATTTATGGCAGGTGCTTTTTTTTCCCTCTTTTTTGCTTGTATCTTCTTTAGTATTTCTTTTCTTTGCTTTATTATTGAGCTATTGAGTTAGCTTAGCAATTATATATACCTCAGCGTTCACATTAATCCGTTCAATTTTGGTAGAGCTTTTCTTTTATGTGGAATTTACTATCATAACAAATGCAAAGTAACTCATGATTTTGAGCCAATGAGTATTCTTTCCATCTGTTGTCTGGTGTCCAAATCGGAATGAGCAAGTTTCTAGGTGTGAGGTCAAAAAAGAGATGTGTGTGCATAGTTTTTCTGTAGTTATTTTGGCTGGGACAGTAGCACGTTTTCGAAAATTGGGAGCTTATAACTGAGAGTTACTGAAATCTAATTGCAGACTGGTTCAGATGATCTACCACTAAGAAGTGCATTTAAAAATGTCATATTTAGAAGAAGCGCTACTCTGAAAGTTGAGAGACCCCTTGAATCAGTCCAGGTTGTGTCAGATAATGAAGGTAAAGATGATCTTTTTGTATCATTTCTAAAGACTAAGTAGCATATCTAAGAGGTGTTAATTTTTCCACAAATGTGACAAACAGATTCCGTCGTTGTGCAATTTCAAATTTGCTGCCCAAATATTGAAGAGGACACATCGGTGAGATCTTATGTTTCAAGTAACTGTTGAGGCCTGACAATGCTAATTTGTGGAAATGTTGAATTCAAGTGTCTCATTCATGTTTTTTCGTGTCAATATCATTAGATATGCGTGATTGGTAGTCCTTCAAAGCTGGGGGAATGGAAAACTGAGGGTGCATTAAAACTCTGTTATGCTGGTGAATCTATTTGGGTAGCTGAATCCGCAATGAAAAAGGACGAATTCCCTATAAAATATCCTTCATATGTCCGCTGTAGGCACGACTAATTTGCTGTTAACTTCTGATAATGTGTGTTTTTATGTCTCTTACTGTGTGAATGATTGTCACAGTGTAGAGGAGAGCACTTCCGTATATCTGTATCTTTAACAATGTTCACATATAGATATTGCAAATGCAGCAAAGCTAAGAAACTTGCTCTTGAAACTGGTGCTAACAGAGAACTCTCTGTTGACTTCTCAGCCAGTCAGCCCAAGTACATAATCCTTTCAGATGGGCAAATCCGAGTAAGTTATAATTTGTTCGCTCTTTCCTTCATCTTGATTCTCATTGTTAATCCTAGTAAGTTATAATTTGTGCAGGAAATGCCTTGGAGGGGAGCTGGAGTAGCTCTCCCCATGTTTTCCGTGCGAACAGAGGCTGATTTGGGAGTCGGAGAGTTTCTCGATTTGAAGTTACTAGTCGACTGGTCAGTTGACTCGGGATTCCATTTGCTTCAGCTCTTGCCAATTAACGACACCTCTGTACACAAAATGTGGTGGGACTCGTATCCCTACAGGTAAATAAACAGGATATAAAATGTTACTTATGAATTTTGAAAAACCGATTTTTGTTCTTCCTTTCGAAAACTATTTCTATTTTGGCCAGCAGAGAGAGCTACTGAAGGTGTATATATATAAGTTACTTTGCTGCTAATATCTACTTCCCAATATTATAATTTTACTTCATAGATGTCGTAATAATCTTTTTTTACCATTATGAGTGATGTTACACTCTTCATGGCTTGCAGCTCTCTCTCGGTATTTGCATTGCATCCGTTATACTTAAGGGTGCAAGCCCTTTCAGAAACTCTTTCAGAGGATATCAAGGTAAGGATTTCATTCTGCTTATTATATGTAATATATTAGTAACCAACCCAACGTGCATGCTAATTTGATTTCTTTTTCTTTTTTATGCAGAAAGAGATAGAGCAGACCAGAAAAGACCTGGATAAAAAGGTATTAATTTCTTTTTGAATCTTCTCCGCAGTTCGTCTCCTAAGGCACCTATTCATAAATGTCTTTTAATATCTAAATAAGCATATATAGCTGATTGTTGCCCTACCGGTCACTTGATGGGACTATATTTATTCAATCAATGATATCTCATTGTAATAATCAAATAAATAATGCATGTCTTTGTATGAGTTTCATACTCTTGGATTCCATCTAAGCTTTGGTGGTCCATTAATTATCCAACAAAATCAATATCATTAGAAATTGGCTGTGTTACTAATTAATTATTATTAATAGACTAATATACGCTCGTAGTGTTTATATATATATTTTGCAGGATGTGGATTATGAGGCTACCATGACCGCTAAACTTTCGATTGCCAAGAAGATTTATTCCAAGGAGAAGAAAACTGTACTTATTTCTGCCGAATTCCAGAAGTACTTTTCTGAGAATCAGGTTATTGCATCTCTGCTTGCATCTATTCATTAAGTCTACTGGTTAACTCCTTTTCCAATTTTCATTACATTTTTTTTGGGTAATAGGAATGGTTAAAACCCTATGCAGCCTTCTGTTTCTTAAGGGACTTCTTCGAAACATCGGATCACAGTCAGTGGGGCCGTTTTTCCGTGTTCTCTAAAGACAAGGTGATTGGATGATGAAATTTATGCTCATTCACTCTGATTGCTTCTTGTGCTAACCGTTTCTCCTTCATTTCAGCTTGAAAAACTAGTCTCAGAAGAAAGCTTGCACTATGATATAATTGGCTTTCACTACTACATCCAATTCCATTTACACAAGCAAGTGAGTATTTAATTTTATCTCCTAAATGTTTGTCTTTGATCTGAACCCGTAAACTTGCACATATGATTGTATTGGTTATAATAGTTATCAGAAGCTGCTGAATATGCAAGAAAGAAAGGAGTAGTACTAAAAGGAGATCTCCCTATCGGGGTTGACCGCAATAGTGTGGATACTTGGGTATATCCGACTCTCTTTCGCATGAACACCTCGACCGGTGCACCACCGGATTATTTCGACAAAAATGGACAAAATTGGGGTTTCCCAACTTATAACTGGGAAGAAATGTCAAAGGACAATTACGGTTGGTGGCGTGGTCGTTTAACACAGGTCTCGTGCTCAAACATTTTTAGTCATATTCCTCTACCAATGCATTACATTTTAAATATCAGTCTTTGTTAGCAGATGGCGAAGTACTTCACAGCGTATAGGATCGATCACATTCTGGGCTTCTTCAGAATCTGGGAGCTTCCGGATCATTCCATGACCGGTCTATGTGGAAAATTCCGACCTTCTATCCCTCTGAGCCAAGTATATCTCTTTCTTTATCAATTCTCTACCTTTTTTCATATGCTTATTTAATTATTTATTTGTTCTTTTGTCTATACTTCACACATTTTACCTACTCCTATTGTAGGAAGAACTTGAAAGGGAAGGAATATGGGACTTTAATCGTTTGAGCCGTCCGTACATAACACAACCAATATTACAGGTATCAAGGCTAACAAAACCACTTATCTTTTCATCTTTCTGCATAAAGTTACTAATGCATTTCGATTTACGTATAATATTGCATCTATTGAAACTTCATTTCAGGAAAAGTTTGGGGCTTCGTGGACAGTAATCGCTTCCAACTTTCTAAATGAATTTCAGAAGGAACATTATGAGGTGATCTATATTTTGTAGCACATACATATTTCTTTTCTTCTGATTCTTTTCTTCATAATCTTGCATCTTTTCCAAGAATTTCTCATCAAAAGCCATTAATTCTTGATCATGTAATTGATGCAGTTCAAGGAGGATTGTGATACTGAGCAGAAAATTGCAGCCAAGCTGAAATCATGCTTGGAAAGCTCAATCATTGTGGAGAGTGAAGATAAAGTTCGGCGCAACCTCTTTGATCTTATTCAGGCAAGTCTACAGAAAGTCTTTCTTCGAATCCATGCTGCTAGTGAAGCAAATAGTAGTTTTAGCTTGAAATGCTGTTACCCTTCTAATAACTAATATTCGTATATTTAAATACCTGTGTAGAATGTAGTCCTTATCAGAGATCGCGAAGATCCCAAAAGTTTCTATCCTCGCTTCAACCTTGAAGACACGTCCAACTTTAGTGCGTTAGACCAGCGCAGGTACGTCGCGTATGGCATTCATACGAGCATAACGACATTAAAACCTAATACTATACGCCATATCGGTTATATTCTTGCAGCCAAGACGTGCTGAAAAGACTATACTACGACTACTATTTCCAGAGACAAGAGAGTCTGTGGAGCCAGAACGCGCTGAAGACATTACCCGTCCTGATGAACTCGTCCGACATGCTTGCTTGTGGAGAAGATCTCGGGATGATTCCTTCCTGCGTTCACCCTGTATGATTTTTACCACGTTTTTCTTTAGGGAAAAACTACCTTTTATATATGCTTGAAATGATGAGCACTCTGATGTAGGTGATGCAAGAATTGGGTCTAATCGGATTACGTATACAACGTATGCCCAACGAGCCCGACCTAGAATTTGGTATCCCTTCACAATACAGTTATATGACGGTAAAAATGCCTTCTTGATTCACTTTCCATCACTAGTACAAAAATCTTGGACCTTGTTAATGAAGTGTATGAGTTGCATGGTGTTTCTTAGGTATGTGCTCCGTCGTGCCATGACTGCTCAACTCTCCGTGCATGGTGGGAAGAATATGAAGAGCGGAGGCGTAGATTCTTCAAGGCCGTATTGGGGTCGGACATGCTCCCACCGGATAGGTGCACTCCGGAGATTGCACAGTTCGTCTTGCGCCAGCACGTTGAGTCTCCTTCCATGTGGGCGATTTTCCCGCTCCAGGTAAGATTATGTTCGTCTTGATTAGGATTCGAACTTGTGATCGCTAAACACGCTACATCGGTTTTTATCAGGATTTGCTAGCACTGAGAGAAGAATACACTACACGCCCTGCTGTTGAGGAGACGATAAACGACCCCACAAATCCAAAGCACTACTGGCGATTCAGTATGCTTCTCTCTCTCTCTCTCTCTCTCTCTCTCTCTCTCTCTCTCTCTCTCTCTCTCTCTCTCCCTTCCCCACTCTCACTCCAATTGCCGTGTCCAGTACATTTCAGTAAACACGGCAAAAATATATAAAATTAGTTTATTTTACACTTGATGATATATTTATATAGTACATATTAGTGTCGGTGTTGTGTTCCAAGTTTTTCAAAAAACATCGTGTCACGTATTATGTGTCCGTGTCGTAGCATGTCTCGTGTCATTGCAATCTAGCTTATGAACTGTTGTACCAATTGTGTATGAGCAGGAGTGCACGTGACCGTTGAGGCGTTGCAGAAGGATAAGCAGCTTATATCGGCCATCAAAGATCTTGTAAGGAGCAGTGGGAGATCGCACCCTCCTTCACCGGCCAAAGAAGCGGTTAAGCAAGAGCCTGCGAGTTCCGGCCACCGGAACGGATCAACTTTGAAACCATCAGCAGCAGCTGCAGTGAAAGCTTGATGCTGCTGCTCTACTTACGTTTTTGGCAATAAATCTAGCAGCCCTTGTGAATCTATCATCTTGATTTCTCTTTTATGGCAAAATTTCATGCCAAATATGTTTCATCTGAAATATTATACTCAATTATATGCCAAATAATTTATACAAGTTGGCTGAGAGTAATTTATTTGATCTGCATAACTTTATATCTAGAAAACATGGATACTTTTAAAATATCATGTAATGTGTCGGATACTCTTACACGATATTCCAACTATAATACATTTAATTCTAATGAAAAATATTGCAAAAAATTAACTAATTTTACACTCCGATTGTGTCCAATCGTGTATTGTATTCTAAATTTTCTAGAAAATGTCGTGTCCCATTTGCCTATATTGTCGTATCACATGTCGTGTATCTCGTATCCATACACATAACTTTTTATTTATGTTTTTTCAATATACTATCATACATCTATATATTGATAATGGAATCATAGACCTAAGTCGTCCTAAGACACATACATTGTATAGTTATTGTAAAAAACTTGAACTAGTCTATTATACGATAATGTCAAAATATTTATATTTGAATTTTTTTTGTTATTTAAATTAAATTTATTTTATCTTATTTAATGGAAATAATTAACAGAAATGTTAAATATTGGTAAAAGGATGTATGATGTCCATTCCTAGTGGTGAAGAGTTAAAAAAAACGTAGGAAAAATATTAGCGTTAATAAAAAAAGATTAACAACGATTCAATGATGGACATGGCGATACGATGTTGTCCAAAGAAAACCGTTGGACCATTTCTGCAAAAACATCGGAGTGTTGGGGGAAGAGAAACAGATAAAACTTCTTCCAGTTTCTTGCAAAAACATCGGAGTGTTGGAGGCATTCATTTTAATTTTTCTCCCCGAGGATTTTTCAGTCGACGGAATAATCCGCTCCCGCGCTCCGTTTCGTCTCCCTGAACGCCTCGCCAGTGTTCAGAGTACCTCTCTCTCTCGATTAATTTATATTCTTTTGTTTCTGTAACTTTTGATTTTAGGTTTCTGGTTTGAATTTGCGCTGCATTTTGATGCTAATGTTTTCGGAAAAATGCTAGTACATGATAATGTTGTTTATTCATTCGATTTCTGTGACATCGATCAGTTTTATGTGGATTCTTCAATTATGTGAAGTTATTAAATCTCAAGAGATTTGCGTAATCATGTCATTTTCTCCTAATTATTTCGATTATTTAACATTTATAGATTATCCAATTTTTGCTCTCCTGAAAATGCAGTAGTTCTATATTGATTCTCTTGATTTCTATGTAGTTTTTCCAGCTCCTCACGTGTTATGAATTTGCTTATCAAATTAATGAATGAAGGATGATGAAATATGTTGAATGACAAAATATTTTGATCTAGTAGTTAGTAGGCAAAACATTCCCTTTTTTTGCTTCCTTCAATTGAGTTTTCTGTTTATCAAGATAGAATTACGGATGCTGGTGGCTTTTTTTCATCTTTCCTCTGCAGTCAAATTTGGCGACTTTTAAGCGGAGGAGCTAGCGAGAGCTTTATTTTGACGGTAGGTGTTGATGAGTTTTTGTAAAACAAGCTTCATTTCTTGTTCCCTATTTGTTTCTCATTCATAATTTGTTCACATTTGATCATACTGATGAATGATGTGTATACATATACATTATTGTGTTGCTTGTTATATTTTTAGGTCTACGGAGATTAGCAGCACATTTCTTGTTCTTGATTCTTACCTCCTTTTTTCTGCTGAAACTTTCGGGTAAGATGCTCTCCTTATTTCATACCGTGATTTTGTCTTTGCGTTTTAGATACAAGTAATTTACTCCATGCATCATAAAATGGTTGAAGTTGGTTTACAAGCTCTATTATCAGAAAATGAGAACCTAGTTTCAAGAATTAGGACATCATGTACTTTCTTCGACTGAATTTATGTTGTGTCTTTCAGATTATTTACATAAACTCCACCATAAACTGAGATGATGCTCTCTTTATTTTGTCTTTTACAACTCCTTGTTCTGAATTGCAAGAACAATCTCATGATCAAGTATAATGTGGAGCTTTTGTGTTTTAGATACCAACAATTTGCTCTATGAATCATAAAACGGCTATAATTGTTTGCACACTATATTATCAGAAAATGACAAGGTGGGAGAGTTGAGATTTTTATGTACTTTATCCGACTTGACTTCTTTCATCTCTTACAGATTAGTTGTAAGAAGTTCTATGTAAACTGTAATAATTGTGTATCTGTCCCTTGATTGCAGAAATGTGATGACTAATCTCCCAAGCAGACTAATCCTCTTGAGAGAATTTCACAAACCATCCCTTAGCATGCGTAGAGACTATTCCCCCCTGCACGAGACTCACCCTACATGGCTGCAGCTGTTAACCAACTCCACGGATTCAAGCCATTAGCCTGCCCTCCAAGATGCCATCCTCCCTCCGTCTCTCAGCATGACTACAACATGATCGAGTTCAGTCAATCCAAGGTCACTCAGTCTCTCGAACATTCCTTCAACTTCACATGCATCCACAAGAGCTCCTCCACCCCATGCCTCTCCCATTCCTCCAAGCTCGAATACGACTTCCCAACCAATCCGAGGATTGAAATCATCGTCGGCCAGGCCCTGCCCCAAGTCCACGCTCTGGTTGTTGAGGTTGCCATAGCAATGGCAGCTCGTGTCAGCCTTGAGCCAGCTCCAAACGGCCTAGGTGGCGCCTACTTTTTATTCTCCCGGAATGGTGACACTATAGCCGTTGCAAAGCCGATAGACGAGGAGCCTCTAGCGTTCAACAATCCTAAAGGCTTTGGCGGACGGATGTTTGGCCAACCGGGCATGAAGAGCTCCATTAGGATCGGTGAAACTGGTGCACGCGAATCAGCTGCTTATCTCCTTGACCACGGTGGTTTCGCTGGCGTCCCACCAACCGCATTGGTTAAATTCTCTCATTTCAACTTCAATCTACTCAAGTCAGGTTCAGATCCAAACCCAGGCTGCAAAATCGCCTCCCTTCAACGCTATGTGAACCACAATTCTGATGCTGGAGATTTAGGCCCTTCAAGCTTCTCGGTCACTTCTGTGCATCATATCGGCATACTGGATGTAAGATTGATGAATCTTGATAGACACGCGGGGAATCTTCTCGTAAGGCAAGAGAACGAGAGTTATGGTCGGGGTAAAGCCGAATTAGTCCCAATAGATCATGGCTTTTGCTTGCCTGAGTCTTTAGATAATCCTTACTTTGAGTGGCAGCATTGGCCTCAAGCTTCACTGCCTTTCTCGGAGGATGAAGTTGACTATATTTCCAGCCTTGATCCGTTTAAAGATGCAGAGCTGCTAAGGTCCCAAGTTCCATCTATCAGGGAGTCTTCTATTCGGGTTCTTGTCCTCTGCACGATTTTCTTGAAGCAAGCAACGGCTCATGGCTTATGCCTCGTCGACATAGGTGAGATGATGACGAGAGAGTTTCTTGGTGGGAAGGAACACTTGAGTTCTTTGGAGAGCTTGTGTGCATCTGCTAAGGCTAGCTTGAATATGGGGCTGAGTGACGATAATGCCAACGAAGAAGCTGATGAGATGATCGTCCCTCGTGTTCTCTTGAAGAAACGCCATAAAGCAGGTAAGAACAACATGCTCATGAATGTATGTTTTTCTAAGTTGGTTGTAATAAGAAGATGATCAATCATGTGTAGGTTGTCTGATGAGGAGTTTGAGCACTCCTACGCCGTACAATCCGAGCAGCCAAAGCATTACGTTCGGGGACATGGACGAGGAGGAGTGGCAATCATTCTTGGAGATCTTCCAGAAACTTCTGCCGGAGGCCTTCGAGGAGAGAGTATCCATGGGCTTGTCCAAACAAAGGTTAAGAACTTCTTGTGCATTTTAAGAAAAATGTAAAGAGTATAAAGAGTGTAAAAAAACTGGATGTGAGTAATTGTGTATACGACCGTACTAACACCGTAGATGAGATTGCATAATGTGTAGATATGAAATTGGTACTTGGTAGTGTGTGTGAGGGAAAAGGGATAGGGTGAGAAAGCCATCCTTTTCTGTTAGAGCTTTGTAGGCGTTGTTTCTTCATTTTCTCTGTTCTGTTCTGTTTCCTTTTTGTTTTCTTCTTGTGATCGTATGATCCTTGTGTTTAGTGTCGAAGGTTTTTCCGGACAAGCCTTGTAATAAGTCAGTTAGATTCAAGTTCTGACAGTTTCTTTAATTGTTGTTTAATAATTGGATATGGGTATATTTGTTGTTTATCTAAGTGAATTTTGATTTTGGACTGATTCATTAGTCTGAATAATGTTGTTTCTTGAAGTAGTAGCTTCGTATGTTATAAATTCGTATATAATTAGAATTAGTGGGATTCGAAGCTATAAAAAGACCTATCATCTTTTCTCCTTGTTCTCTCTCTAATAAAACTTGAAATAAAATTTCATACATGTGAGAGTGAATCTTTACTTTGATTTAGAGAAAGATAATTAATTTAATGTTATTTCCTTTTACTGCTGAGGGCAAAAGCGTCTTTCGTCTTCTCCACTTCCTCCTAAAATAAAACTTCCGCATCAATTATACGGCGGAGGAGCGTCAGAGATGGCGGAGATTACCATTATCGACCACGAGTTGCCCTACGACACGCACAACACATACGACGTCATATTCTTCGGCGACTCCGTCCACACCACCGTCACCTGCGACTCGCAGATAGAATCGGATTGGATCTCCAACGTCGAGTCTCTCAACCGCCTCCGCCTCGACCAACTCATCGTCGGCCTCGACGTCGAGTGGCGCCCGTCCTTCAACCGCTACGTCAGCAATCCCGCCGCCACTCTGCAGCTGTGCGTCGGCCATTGCTGCCTCATCTTCCAGCTCCTCCACAGCCCCTCCGTGCCCCCTTCCCTCGTCAATTTCCTAGCGAACCCTAATTACACGTTCGTAGGAATCGGGATCGATCAGGATCTGGAAAAGCTGGAGGAGGACTACGAGTTCGGATTCAACACGAATACGGTCGATTTGAGGGGATTAGCGGCGGCGCATTTCGGTCTGAGGGAGCTGAAGAACGCCGGGCTGAAGCGGCTGGCGAGTTTCGTGCTGGAGAAGGAGGTGCATAAGCCGAAGAACGTGACTATGAGCCGATGGGACAAGCAGTGGCTCACGCCAAAGCAGGTACAATACGCTTGTGTTGATGCTTTTGTTTCCTTTGAGATCGGTAGAGTTTTGAACGCTTCTTCGCCGCCTTCTGCTTCAGCTTCAGCTTGATTGAATACCATTGACTCATTATTAATTAGGTTTTCAAGGTTAATTTCAATTTTATATGCATATGAACCTAATGCAGTTAATTGATTGAATCAACAACTTCTACTGTTATTCTGCATAATCAAGAATCCATCTTAATGAATTTCAAACCAAATCAATAGCTAGACTCTAACTTGGCTACTAACTGACTGAATATCCTAAAATTAGGATTTGCTGTATTCTGTCATACATCTCCGGCAGCCACGCGCTTGTAAAGCTCCGCCGGCAGCCGTGCGGCGGGGATAGCCTGGAGAGGCGTCCTCATATAAGCGACGAATCCAGGTTGCTCCATCATGTCAATCTCTTCGGCCGGAGATGGACTACTCCAACTGAAGTGATGCAACATGTGGCCTAATATCGAATTCACAAAATTTATACCAAGCTGTGCTCCGGGGCAGATCCTTCTACCGGAGCCAAACGGCAGCAGCCGGTAGTCAGTCCCCTTCATGTCCACGTCCTCTTCCAGGAACCGCTCCGGCCTAAACTTGAGAGGGTTTTTCCACACCGCCGGATCACGGCCAATGGCCCAAACGTTCACGCTCACGGTGGCTCCCTTGGGGACGTCGTAGCCACTGATCTTGACGTCAGCATTGGCCTTGTGGGGAAGCATTAGTGGCGTTGGAGGGTGCATTCTGTAGCATTCTTTGGTTACACATTGCAAGTAAGGGAGATTAGGGATGTCGGACTCGCTCATGACACGATTCGGGCCAATTACATGATCGAGCTCCTCTTGCACCTTCTGTTGAACCCTAGGGTTTCTCACCAGCTCCGCCATCGCCCACTCCACCGTGATGGCAACCGTGTCCATGCCCGCCGAGATCATGTCCTGCACTATGTCTTAAAACTTCTGCAGAGAAAGCAGGATAAAATAAGCAAGAATGTTTACTTACCCAGAGGAGGCCGATGACAGAGTCGTTGCTGAGTTGGTATTCGTTCTGAAGAGTAAGCAAAGCATCGACGAAATGGTTCTTGGTGTTGCCGGTTTTGTGGCGGGCAAGAGTGTGCTCCTCCATGATGTTGGCGGTGAAGTTATTGACACGAGCATCGTGGTTGGCGAGTTCGTCGTTATGACCCTTCAACAAGAAGCTGAAATATGGGAGGAACTCAGCGATGATCGATATCTTGGAGCCTAACTTGAGTGCATTGTTGAGAATGTCCTTCAATTCTTGGCCCTGTTCATCGATCACACCGTTTGAGTCGATGAATCTCTTCCCAAACGTCAGCCTTGTTATGTGCAGGAACGCCATCATGCTCAGGTACTCACGCAGCACAAACGCTTTGCCTTTACTTTCTGCCATTAGCAACAAGAAGTTAAGTAGGCTTAAGCTTAGTGCTGTCTCTTAGAGAGAGAGAGAGAGAAAGAGAGAGAGTACCATGCTTAGTGCAGTCCTTGAAAATGGACTCAACCATGGCGGTAACTTCATCCTCCCTAATAGGTCGGAGCCCCTCGAGGCGTTTGTTGGAGAAGAGCTCCAGCGTGCAGAGTTTTCTAACCTTAACATAATGTGGGCCGTAGTCGGACCAGACCAAATCCATGCCATTCTTGCTGAACTTGTTGATCTGCGGCGTGCGGTTGCGGTTTGCGAGCTGCTGGTCGTTGTCCTTGAGGACCTCCTTGGCCAGCTCGGCGGAGTTGACGACGATGTTGAGGTGGGGCCCTAGGTAGAAGGAGAATATGGGCCCGTAAACTTGCGACCACTCCGTGAAGCACCGGACCAGCACCGGCTTGATGTGGGGCAGGTTGCCCATGATCGGCAGCGGCCTCGGCCCCGGCGGCAGCTTGAAACGGTGGCGGATGAAGAGCTTGTAGGCGATGACTATAGCGGCTGCGCCAAGGAAGATTAGGGGGAGGGTCATTTTTACTTAGGTTGGAGGTGGGCAAGGTGGCGGTGGTGGTGTGTGTATATAGCGGAGACGAGTAGTTTGGTGAGAGAGAGAGAATTGTGGTGCAAACAACTAATCTTTTGGATCGAAAAAAGTTACAAATTCTTTCTTGGTGAATAAGTACGAAATTCTATCTTGCGGAATAAGACAATAATTATGTAATGCACATCATAGATCATTATATTTTGTAAGTTGGAAACTAATTATTAGTTGATGATAAAATAAGGCAACAACCTAATAGAACTTTAAATTATCAAAAACAATTACTCTCCGCTTTGTTTGATTTTTCTCAATTTTTTTTTTTGATACAGAGATTAAGATGAGTGGTTGATTTTGTGTAGATGTGTGAGTTCCACAAAGAAAAAATGGAAGTTTATATAGTAATTATTTTTTGGGGCGTTTTCTTAAATACCCACATCGGAAATCGAAAAGGCAATTTTACCCAAAGTTTATAATTGATACACAAAATACCCAACTTTACTTAAATATCCCCACTTTTCAGACTTGTCAGCCTGCAAAATCGTTATTTTGCTTCGTTTCGTGCGCAAATGATTAACGCAGAATCCCGCTCAAGTACTGACCAAATCCCGCTCGGCCACGTAGAATCCCGCTCGGCCACGTGGCGGGACGAGACGATTACCGCGTGGCCACGTGGAATCCCGCTCGCCTCGCATAATCCCGCGGGTGGGATCCCGCTCGGCGCCCGTTATTGCTCGCGGGATCCCGCTCGAGCGTACCCCAATCCCGCTCGCGGGATCCCACCCGGCTACCCCCCAGTCCCGCTCGCGGGGAGCAGAATCCCGCTCGCGGGATCCCGCTCCACTTTTTTAATTTGACAGCTCGTGCAGAATCCCACTCACTAAATCCCGCTCGTTCCAAAATTATGATTTTATCTATTTATACCGTGATTGAAGTCCAAAATCGAACACACTCACTGCTCTTTCATTTCATTTTCAACTATAAATTATTTCTGTAGAATTTTGCTTCCTCGTTTCATAAAAAAAATGAATAGTTGGCATAATATTATTGTTCATTTTAACGTACAATTTAACAATTTGTCCGAGTATATTGGCGGTGAAGTTAGAGTTGTCTGCATTCCTGGGAACAATGTTTGTATCCCAATTTTACGACAGTTCATTCAATACAATCTTAATCCCTTTTCACTTTCGTCAAATTATGAAATTTATTACACCTACGTTTCTCGTCATGGTATCACGCTTAGGTCCATTCTCGCGACCGATATGGACCTAATTCGTCTTTGTACTACACAAATCGAGCCGACTTTATTTCTCGAGCACTCTAATGCTCAATCTTATCATACACCCGATGTTGTTGAACAATGTGGTTCAAGATTCAATTTTGAAGATCAAGCGGGTGGTAGCAATCGGGCTGAGAATTTTCGCGAACAGAAACCTTTTTTCGCGAAGAGGATACCCATGTTGTATCCGACAGTGATGAAGAAAATATTTTGGATAGTTCATCCGAAGAAGAATACGATGAGGTGTCTGGTGCATTAAATCAATGTACGTTTGACGACTTTGCGACATGGATCCGACGTGAAGGTGGTGTGAATCAACTAATATCTATGCTCATGCCGGACAACCGTGCCCTTCCAAGCAACGAAATAATATATGGTGGCACCGAAGAAGTAAATGATGGTTTACTTCCAGTCGTTCCTCTCGATGCATCGGATTCACCTATGGTTCACGTTGTGGACTATCCACTCCGTGAAGGTGCGACATTTTGGGAGAAGGCGGATTTGTTTGCTGCTGTTGCACTTCGGCACATGGAACAAGGTCTCGATTTTAGGGTGGCTCGTTCTGACAGTGGTCGGGTTGAGTATAAATGCAGATGGAGTCGTGACTGCCCATTTTTCCTACGGGCGTCGTTTCGCAGAGATGTGTTGTGAATTGTAAACTGCTTGCATGCCGAACACACATGTAATCGAGATTTTTCACAGACTGGTCCAAGAAGGATTCGTGCAAAGGCGCTCGCTGCTTATGTTGCTCGGCGAATGCGCCATCAAAAATCTGTCCTAAAATCGAAAGAAATTATGGCAGCTATCTAGAGTGAATTCGGCTTTCAAGCAAGCTATAGTGTTGCTCCACAGCTCTTATCATCTGCTTGCACCAACTGCAGCTCACGAGGCATAATCTGCATAGTGGGCGACCGCGGTACGGGATCCTGATATCCAAAGTCATTAAGGCCCCAGTAATTGTCGTACGACAAAAATGGACCAATCAGCTTCCACAGAGGTCTCAACGAACGAATCCTACGTGCTCGGCCATGATCATCGGCTTTGTGCGCAAGCGAATCATACACTTCAATCCTCCAATGACCAATGTCAATCCGAACAGTGACCCAGTGATCGAAGCAGAGACATGGCAATAACAACTTCAAAAAAATAGAATTAATTACTATATGAATAATTTATAATATAAATAAATAACTAAGCTAAATACTTACGTATTTGGCACTATACCACTTTTGCGCATGTTCCGTCAAGTTTTTACCGAGAATGTACTCCATGAGACTTGCATTCGGCTTCCATAAATGAGCATAGTTGAAGTTGTCCGCGTCGTGCACATCAAAATCCGGATCTGGAATGCATTTCTTCCAATTCGCGCAAAGAACGTTCTGTTAAATAAATGAAAAAAAGTCAGTAATTATTTAATAAGCATAATACAAATATTGAATTATTACTTACGAAGAAAACCGAATCGACTATCACGATGTGATGATAGTGGGGAGTAGCCAACACATCAATACCCCCGAGGCTCTTCATTTTCCTCAGTGCTCCCATGTATAAATCCATGGTTTGTTGATCTAACTCCTTAGTTGGATTCTCGAGGTCGTCGAATAAATCAGGGGGGATAGGATAATTCGCAGCAATCGTGAAACACCATAGTCCAGATAAACGGTGCTGCCGATAATTTTCAGCTATTATGGGAGTGGTCATCATTGGGGCACCAAACGGGTTAGCTCGGGGAGTCGTCAAAGCCTAAAATTAAAGAATAACAATTAAAAAAAATGCTATAATTAATAAAGTAAATTAAATAAAAATTAAATATTATACGGTACCTGATAAACTGTATCAACAGAAAACTCATCGAGCCAATTATGATCGTCCGACAAGGTTGGCTCGACCTGTACCGGGTTCGCAGACGATGCACCAACCTCGGGCGGTGTCTTTGAAGGTCGCTCCCGAATAGGAGCATAATACTGATGCCAATTTCCAGCGTCGAAAGGAAGTGGGTGCATGGGTTGTGCACCGTAGGACCAGCTCTGACGAGGCAGACAATCTCCGTAAATAGGGTCGACATAGTCAAACATGCTCCTCACCGACCCCGGAGCATAACATCCACGCTCGTATACGCTGTGTCGACCTTGCATCGGTGGAATAACCGGCTGCTCCGCCTCATTATCCGATTCGTCATCCAGATCCATAACCTCGGGCCGGTACACCGGGGCGGCTAGCTCCTCCTCAATCACGGGGCGGTACACCGATGTGGCTCTCTCCTCCTCAACCCGGGGAGAGTGATCTCCCATATCCTGATCTCAGTCACGACGGTGTCTCATCGACACCGATTCACTCCTAACAAGACTGTGTGGTGTATGGTTACCACCCGCGTGAGAGGATGTAGTCCCCAATCCTCGGCTCTTAGATCGATCAAACATCGACCTAAGTAGTGCCTTCACATCGTGAACTATTTCCTGTCGCAAGTTCCGCTGCTCCTGTTGCAAGTTCCGCTGCAAGTTTTGGTTTTCCTCCCTAATGACTTTACGGATGTCTTCAACGGTGAAGATATGGTGTTGATCGGGCTCCCTCTCTCCAGTCTCCGTTCGGACCTGTTTACCACCTTCAGTGGAACGGCGTTGCCTTTGTTCGGTTCCTCTAGAACTGGTCGGACGCTGTGTCTGCTGTCCGAATCTGTATAGCTCTCGTACCCCATAATCCCCTATGATCGTGGGATGTAATGGATTCTCAGCCGTAATATAGGATACATGGAGTCGATCTTCCCTAATGACACTCTGCCAATAATAAGTTTGTGTCTCCGCATCGGATGGTGTGAGACCATCTCGGACAACAAACTGCAATTACATTAAATAAAATTATTATTAGACTACATTAAACAAAATCAACTTTAAATTTAATATTTTTACCTGACGATGCTAGAAACTGTTAAGCTTCTTTGGTTGTCCTCCACCGAAGAACCAATTCTTCCAACGAGGAAATTCGGTTGTAGACAATCTCTCTGCACAAATCGCTCCTAAATCTGGAATAGCCTCGTATGACCAAATCTACAATGAATGAAAATCAATATTCATTAGTACATGATATATATGAATAATTCTAATAATTAAATTAATAAAATCATTAAACACACCTGGAGTGCCCAAACGGATCCATAGAAATGATATTTCTTGGACGCCTGTTCCGCCGTTCTCGGAACAAAACTACAATAGTGCTTCAGCGCACCGTAAGTGTACGAGCCCTACGGGAATCGGTCAAATGCACGTAGATCATCCACTAATACCCAAATCCACGTGTCGACTAATTTCATGTCGCTATAACCGAGAAAAAAGTAAATTAAGGCTAGAACATGAGCCACCTTCAAATAGCCCAATTCGTCCAATCCCAAATCACCATTCTCGAACTTTGACAACAAATCTCTGCCCGTTATTGGTGTACAATCATTTAACTGTTTGTACACAGTCGAGGAACGGGGATCTTGCTGAACATGCGGATCAAAATTGCTGGATCCAAACTTTAAACCCGTGACAAGGGCATAATCGAAACAAGAAAAGCGGGTAGTCGTCCCAGACACGGAAAACCAAATAGCGGAATCTTCTCCGGCCTCTTCAATCTCATGACACATTAACATATAGAGGGCCCTTGGTGCATTTCTACCCACCCTCCAATCCAAAAAGCTGCCAAAAACCTCATTCCTAAATTCGTTTACTAAAGAACCATCCTCCAAAACTCTAATTTTTTTTAAATTATATCAAAAATCTTCGGGTAGAACTCTATGTCTATCCTCGGAGTCGCATCGAGAAGATCAATTCGTTTAAAAACGGGCTGCACCGATACAATATAACAGTTAAAAAAAAAATCACCCATTCGTGCTCCGAAAATCATAAATCATACTCCAAAAATTCAGAAAAATTCATGCTACAAAAATCATAAAATCATGATCCAAAAATTCAGAAAAATTCATGCTACGAAAATCATAAAATCATGTTTAAAAAATTCAGAAAAATTCATGCACCTAAAATGATAAAATCATGCTCCAATTCAATATAATTCATGCTCAAATTCGAATAATCTCAGAAAATTTAACGAATTAAACAAATAATATTATTCATGTCCAAATTCGAATAATTCTTCTCAAATTCGAATAATTCTAAAAAAAAACATGAACATCAAATAATTAAGATTCGCGCCAAATTAACGGATAAAATTCGAGCGGGACTATAGAATTAGAGCGGGACTAACCTGGTAAGCCATTCTTGTGTTTTGGAGTCGAATTCAACTACGTAATCCTATTCTCGAGCGGGATTCGGCGACGGAGAGGAGAGAAAAATTCAAAAGCAAATGGAAGAGAGGAGGAGACGAGCGGGATTAGAGGAGGGAGACATCCCGCTCGTTAAATCCCGCTCCTCGAGCGGGATTGGGTGTCGGCCGAGCGGGATTGGAGGCGTGGCGGTGCCGAGCGGGATTGTACGGGCGGTGAGCGGGATTCTGCTGGCGGGATTCTGCCGTAAACTGCCGAGCGGGATTCTGTGTCCCCCGAGCGGGATTCGGCCGGTGCTCGAGCGAGATTCGTCTCTCGTTCGAGCGGGATTCGGGTGTTCGCAACCTTATTTTCGAGCGGGATTTGAATTTAAGTGAGCGGGACTAAGCGAGACTTGAGCGGGATTTAAATTTCGAATTAATTCGTTTCGAATTCATGTGTTTTTTTGTTTGTTTCTTCAATTCAATAAAACACCTGAAAATGATTGGTGTCAGTCAACTTTTTGAAAAAGTAAGGGCAATGTAAGTAAAATTGGGTATTTTGTGTAGTAAATATAAGGATTGAATATTTTTTATTTTTGTTATACGAAAATGGGTATTAGGCAATAATACTACTTATTTTTTCTTTTTTAGGAAATGTGAAAGTTAAGTACGACATTCGAAAAAGAAAACGAGACCAGTCAAGCGGACCGAGGGAGTATGTTTTAACTACTCATTAGTTGACAAGCCTAGATCATTATTATGCTATGCCATGACCAGTGTTTTTTAGTAAATATATCTACACTTTTTTTTAACCTATTATTAATATTTAATGTCTATTCATATAAAATGTTAATTCTACACATCTCATATTTTATTATATATAATGTTAATTATTAGGAGATCACGATAAATGCTATCATTGTAGATATGAATAATAACAAAGATGATCCAAATCCCACAAAGGGAAAATTGCATGTTGTTTGGGATCATCACATAAATAGATACATGAAAGGTGAAGTGGAGAAGCTATCCTTCAAGACGACATCCAACTCCAAGAGTAAGAATGATAAAAACGTAGTCGTATTGCGCCATACATTTCCGGCAGCCACACGCTTGTAAAGCTCCGCCGGCAGTCTTGGTGCGGGGACAGCCTCGAGAGGCTTCCTCATGTAAGTCACCGTTCCCGGTTGCTCCATCATGTCAATATCTTCGGCCGAAGATGGAGCAATCCAGCTGAAGTGTTGCAACATGTGTCCGACCATCGAATTCACCAAATTGATAGCAAGTTGCGCTCCGGGGCAGATCCGCCTACCGGAGCCAAACGGCAGCAGCCGGTAGTCGGTCCCCTTCATGTCAACATCCTCCTCCAAGAACCGCTCCGGCCTAAACTCGAGAGGCTCTTTCCACACGGCCGGGTCCCGAGCAATGGCCCACACGTTCACGCTCACAGTGGCACCCTTGGGGACGTCATAGCCACCGATCTTGACGTCAGCATTGGCCTTGTGGGGGAGCATCAATGGCGTTGGAGGGTGCATCCTGTAGCACTCTTTGGTTACGCATTGCAAGTAAGGGAGATTCGAGATGTCAGCCTCGGTCATGACGCGATCTCGGCCAACCACACGATCGAGCTCCTCCTGCACCTTCTGCTGCACTCTAGGGTTCCTAACGAGTTCTGCCATCGCCCATTCAACAGTGATGTGTCCATGCCCGCGGAGATCATGTCCTGTACAAAAAAGCTCTAAGAATTATTGTTTCCAGAGGAAAAAATATTGAAGCTCGTATTGTTGTTCCACATCGACTTAGTAATGATCATTTCTTGTAATTACAATCTCAGACAACTCATTATAAGGCCTTTTAAAAGGGTACCCAGAGTAAGGCGGTGACAGAGTCGTCACTGAGTTGGTATTCCTTCTGAAGTGTAAGCAAAGCGTCAACGAAATGGTTGTTGGTGTTGCCGGTTTTGAGGCGTGCAAGAGCAAGAGTGTGCTCCTCCATGATCTTGGTGGTGAAGCTATTGGCACGAGAGTCGTGTTCGGCGAGGGCGTCGTTCTGATCCTTGTACAAGAAGCTGAAGTAGGGGAGGAACTCTCCGATGGCTGATTTCTTGGACCCTAACTTGATTGCATTGTTGAGAATGTACTTCAATTCTTGGCCTTGCTCATCAATCACACCATTTGAGTCGATGAATCTCTTCCCAAACGTCAGTCTTGTTATGTGCAGGAATGCCATCATGCCCAAGTATTCTCGAAGCACCAATGCTTTGCCCTTATTTTCTGCCAATACCAAAACAAATTTTTGCTTCATGACATGCTCTATTTCTCACAATTGGATTTGGATGAATCACATAGATCTAGGGGTGGAACTGTACTGAAAATTCGATATCAATGCTGCAATATATTGATGAATATCAGTATATCGGTAAATCCCGCATACTCGAAGTACGATATATTGAATCGGTAACGGAATATCCATACGAAACCCATGATATAATTGAGCCACATGGCCTTCAAAACACCTTACGAGGGGAATGTGATTGATTCTAAATAATTATAACATTCAAGTTCCAAAGAACAAGTCATATAGCTCCAAAGTATTTTTCACAATTTAAATCATGTATTTCCTAATTTTCTTCATCCATAATTACATTTAAAGGATAAATAAATTATAAAAAAATAGAATTAGATAATTCTCGATAATACTTTTAACAAATACCAAATAATTTAACATATTAATAGAATGAAATATCAGTAAATCTAATACTACCTCTTTTGACAATTTATTTGTGCATCAAATAATAAAATAATCAAAATGTAGAAATTTCGTCCGATATATTCTTTGGTTCATCATGATATTAGTATGTATTTTTTTTTCTTCATAATTTAAATTATTAGTGCAGTACATGAAATGTAGTAGAGAGAGATTACCGGGGTTTAGTGCAGTCTTTGAAAATGGACTCAACCATGGCGGTAACCTCATCCTCCCGAATGGGTCGAAGCCCCTCGAGACGTTTGTTGGAGAAGAGCTCCAGCGTGCAGAGTTTTCTAACCTTAACGTAGTGAGGCCCATAATCGGCCCAGATCAAATCCATGCCATTCTTGCTGAACTTGTTGATCTGCCTTGTGCGGTTGCGGTAGGCCAGCTGCTGGTCGTTGTCCTTGAGCACCTCCTTGGCTAGCTCGGCGGTGTTGACGACGACGCTGAGGTGGGACCCTAGGTACACGGAGAAGATGGGCCCGTATAGTTGCGACCACTCCGTGAAGCAGCGGACCAGCACTGGCTTGATGTCGTAGAGGTTGCCCACGATGGGTAGTGGCCGCGGCCCCGGCGGCAGCTTGAAGCGGAGGCGGCTGAAGAGCTTGTAGGCGATGAGTACGGCGGCGGCCGCGCCGAGGAGGATTAGGGGGAGGGCCATATTTACTTGGGGTGGTGGAGGTGGTGGTGTGTGTATATATAGTTTGCTTGGAGGCGTTTGGTGGAGGGAGAGAGAGAGAATAGTAGTGCAAGCAACTAAATGATGGTCAACTCTGTTTTGGATGGGAAAGTTATAACCAACATAAATCCTTCTTCGGAAATATTTTTGTAACGTATAAATGATGTATATTTTAATTTGAAAATTAATTATTATTTAAAGATAAACTAAGGTAACTAACTATAAGAACTTTAAATTATTCATTATGAAGTTTCAGCAACTCGTTAGTTGACGAGCCTAGATCATTTGGCCATGTCCAATTCTTTTAGTCAATGTGTAACTAATTCATACTTCCAATTTATGATCATGATGCCTAGTACACTTTTTCTTGTACATATTTTTATATTTATAAATAATTTATATTCATTTAAAATAAAGATAAATCTTATGTTTGTACATATCTATTGAGATCTCTGTCCCAAACAATCGTGTCTCAATGGTGTTTCACAGTAGTTTTAATTATAAGATTATATGTCTTTATGTTATAAAAAATATGTAAATTATAACATAGATTTTATAGTTAGAATTTACCATGAGACAACCTTATGACACGGTTTTATAGAGATCCACACCAATGTACGTATATCACTATAGATATAAAGTGATTTAAATATAATACTCCATCCATCTCATTGATAATGCTTTTTGAGACGAGAATTAAGAAAGTAGAGTAAGTGATAAAGTAAGAGAGATGAATGAGATTGGTAAGAAAGTGAATGATAAAGTAGGTAAGAGAAATAATAAAATATAAGAAAATGTAGTATTTTTTTCTTATTTTTGGAAAGAGACTATTTCAAATGGGACAAATCGAAAAGAAAAAAAAATCATTATCAATGGGAAGGAGGGAGTACAATATTAGATAAAGTCTCAGCTGACAAAGATGATCCAAATCGCGTAGAATCAAAATTAACATATAAAATTTTGGCAATTCTCAATTGAAATTGACTTTAGCAGCCAGTGAGTGCGTTAGGTCGTGTAGCGTTGAGTACATTATGGTAGGTTAAAATTTACAATTATAAAAACTCTCACCAACCAACTTTCTCTAATATTTTACATTTGATGTAAACTAACTACATATTATTTTTATCAGCTCTACAACTCTACATTATTATCTTTAGAATTTGAATTTCATTGTAATTTGTGTCTCTAATGCGACTGGTATTTTTTGTTAAAATAATGCGGGCAGGACACTCACTAACAAAGATTCTCTTGAATTGTTCAAACGAGAAAATTCTTTATTTTTTTTTGTTAATTTGAAATATGAGATATAAAATAAAATTTTATTTAATGTGGAAAAAGAAGAAACATAAATTACATAATAAATCAAATACATTAAACCGGAAAAATTAAAATAGATTGCATACAATTTTTTCTATTTATTTCTGAGACTAACATCTCAACTTATCCTCGAAAACATGCTGCTGAAAATCTTGGCTTCATGTTTAACATATTGCCTTTGCTTCTCTTTCAACTCCTTGTATTTGATCTTCACATCTCTGGTAATTCAAGAATTCAACTCCATCAACATTACCATTCCAAAACAAATTCTTTTCTTACTGAAAATCCCACGAGAAACAAGATGATCAATAGTAAAAACAATACATGCATACCTATTGTGTGGATCAATGGATAGAGCTCTGTTGATATCCTCCTCAGCTTTCTCTAGATCACATGTTGTTATATACGCATGTGATCGTCTGAACAGAGCTTTAACGTTGTCCGAATCAAGCTCTAAAACCTGCTTCACACCTTAAAGGTTCAGGTAGCTCAAGAAATGAACAAAGAAAGAAACAAGTGAAATGAAATTACACCTTGGTGCAAAGTCTTGATGCATCTTTGTACTCTCCTAGCTTCAGTTTGCATGCCGCGTTGTTCAAATAACACGAAAGCCTTAAAGAATTCGCCTCAACCTTTTCTTCATGGCTGAAGGAATGGCTGTATTCTACATATTTTGAGGCCTGCTGAGTGTAGAAGTATGTTAGTTTGAGGTATTTATATGTATAAATATGTATAATCTGATCATATATATATACATGTAGTCGTAGAGTTGATTCATCAATCACATTCCTTGTCATACTTATTTGAGGCAAGCTGAAATTTCCCATTCTTGAAGAGTGTGTTTCCTTCTTGCTTCCTTGATTTGCAAATTGCTAGTCTTTCTTGAGCATCCATTTTCCAAAAGGGCTTTTCCTAAATCCAATTTGATTTCATTTTGATAAGAGATTTTAGATAATAAGTTTAAAATTTCCTATTTTTGGAATAGAGTTTGATGAACCTTGATGAAGTCCATGAGTTTGATTTGATAATGCAATGAATCTGCTGAGTTTGATTTGATATTCACTATAGCTTCTTCTCCTTTCCTCATAGTCACCACAGCTCTATCCAAACCTTCATGGATTTCTCCTGCAGATGAATGCAAAGAAGTTGTGAAAAATGTGACAAACTGATCAAGAAAAGATGAAGAAGAGAATGATATGCAATGCACCTCCTCCACACAAATACTCGAAAGGCTCTTCTTCTGATCCGCGCCTCTCTACTACTGTGCCATCTTCAGTTTTCTTGAGTAATACTACTGCAGAGCTAATGGTTAGACAAATGGGAGAAATTGAGGAGGATAATAGATTAGAAGAATACTACCTTTTGCAAGGGAGCCTTCGTTGGGACGATTGAATGCTTCGCCCTTGTATATGATCTTCTTAATGATGGTGTTGTCTCCATTGACATCAATGACAGTTTTCCAGGATAGTAACTCAAGATGGATAATCAGATTTTGGTGGGGTTGAGGCATTTCATCTTTTATTGAAGTCTGCTTTAAACCATCTGCAAATTACTATGAAGATGAGCAATTAAGGTACTAAATTTATGATACATATCATATAAAACATGAAAATAAACTTACAAGAGAACTTCACAGACAGTTCAGCTTTCTCTCCCTTCCTCATAGTTCTCACAGCTTTGCTCATTGCAGGAGAGAGATGGCCTAAATTAAACCTACCCATTAATCTAAAATTCTTGAAACCAAATCAGGAATTGAAACTTACCATTTGTCAAGGAGAACTCAACCCCTTCATCAGACTTAGAGACTACTTCTCCCTTTTCATCTTCAGCAACGTACTTCACTACAGCAAGTCAAGAATATGATCGATTTAAGAAAAATGGAGAAAATATCGATTTTGATCCTCTAATATAATATATGTTTGTTTTTTGTCCTCTAATGTGGTCGTGTCCGGTTTTAGTCATATAATTTAAAAAAGTTTCAATTTGGTCATCCGGCGGAAATTGTTGAACGGAAAAAGCGCGTGACCTACACTTTTTGTCTAATCACTAAAATCGGACAATTTGAAAAGTTACTTGACAATAGTGTACACTTAAAATCGAACTTGTTTCATTGTAGTTTTGTGTCGTGTAACTTCTAAAAGTGTTTATTTTTTGGCGTGTAACTTTACAACATACCGGATTCTAGTGATCAGACGAAGAACGTAATTCACACGTCTATTTATGTTCGATAATTTCTGCCGGAGGACCAAAATCAGTACTTTGAAAGTTATAGAATCAAAACCGAATACTTAATATATTATAGGACCGACCATTACATTAAAGGACAAAAATCGAGCAGAAGCTACACTAGAGGACCAAAATCGATTTTTTCTTAGAAAAAATGTGATAACATAGAAGCAGAAGTTCATAAAAGATACCAAGAACTTCATCTGCTTCATTTGGAGTAGCCCAGCCCTCTCCTTCCCTCACTATCTTCTTCATTATCCCTCCATCACCACTCACATCTCTAATGGGGGACCAAGAGATCAACTGCACGTCGAAAACGAGAGTCGATTTGGGAGGGATTAGAGGAGGAGAGCCACATTCACCGTATGCTAATTCTGGTGGGATTGTGAAAACTGCTCTCTCTCCCTTCCTCATTGTAGCAATCCCCTCATCCCACCCCTTTATCACTTCACCTGTTCAAAAGGTCTTAATTCTTTACTTCCCAAAAATAATTTCGACGAAAAAAGAAAAATAAAAAGCATACACAGTCCTAATCTGAACATGAATGGACTCCCTCTCTCCCAACTCGAATCGAAATATTCCCCTTCTTGCAAACTCACATTGTAATGAACTGAATCAAGAAACAGAGGAAGGCTTAGTAAGTGATTGTGCTACTTCTTGAGACAATTCTTGTAGTTTCTATAACTTTCCTATTTCAAAAGGGAATATGATAATATTAATATATACCTTGGACTTCATCGCCTGGGATTGGAGTTTGCCATGAGACCCCTTTCTGAATAATCTTTTTGCGCAGACCATTTTGGCGCGAAATCACTGTTTCGCTCTTCATCACGGTGTTTTTTGGAGTGAGAGAAAGGGATGAGAGATAAGGTAGTGGTGTATGTATCGATTGCATTTGAGTTTGAGGATAAGTGGTTAGATTCCCTCCTCAGGTTGCGTTTCGGTTGAGATTTTTTTCGGTAACAGTAATAACTAACTATACGAGTAGTTGGGCCTGCCCGCGAAACTCTTATGGTCCAACTTGCTGCGAGGCCCAATATCATTCCTTGAGACCCATATGTTTAGAAAAGGGAGACAATCAATTAAATTGGTCCTTCACATTTTTCTTACAATTTATATTGATTATTCATTTTTCAATGAATTCATATAAACTAAACATCTCAATTTCGTCGCCATATTCGTTCCTCCACATTACCTATAACATTCGAATTGGTCTTTCATCTTTCAATTGAGTCATATAAATCTAATATATCATAATTTCATTCAGCATATTCAGCCTCCCGTTCGCTTAAATCGTAAATCAACCCAATCATTTACTTGAAGAAAGAAGTTAATAAGAAAAGTCAGTATTTCGATTTTGTAGCGAAGTGAATGCCACAAGTGAGCCATGTAAGCAGAAAGAGAATGTGAGGCGAATGGGAGGACGAATATGACATACAAATTAGGTTATCTAAAAAAGGTGGAGGATCAATCAATATTATAAGAAAGGTGGAGGATCAATATGCTTGTTTACTCTTTAAAAAAGAAATTTGGTATATTAATCTCTCTCTCCCTCGCTCGCTTAGTGGGTTGAAATAGCTAAAGTGTATTAGTAAGTGTGGAAAGATGCTATATTGCTATTGATAAGTAACGAAAGTTACTGAAAGTGGCTTATTTGATAATTTATAATTGTATGCAAAAAAGTGTAGGAAACTATCGAAAGTGAATACAATAGTGTTTAAAAAAAGTGTTGAAATATTCACTTTTTAGATACGAAGTCTTTTTTACAGCTCATATTAGTGTGCATATTATATATTGTCATAATATGATACTTCCTCGATTCCGCTATTAACATACTCTATTCCTTTTTGTGCTGCCCCATTATTAATGTCACATTTCCTAAAATGACAAAAGTTAACTATTCATCCCAAAATGAAGTGGGCCTCTCCTTACTCATTACAAACACCACATTCTTATACTATGTCTCTCTCAAAAATATCTCTCACACGGTTCCGCTTTGCTCCAAACTAAAAATAAATAAATTAACTTTTTAAAAACTTTAGGTTATTTCTTTAATTACAATATGAAAAAAAAATCAATTGCCTTAGCAAATAAAATTTGGATGAATCTTCATTCCTTCCAACTAACCATTTCTCGATTAATGTGTCTGTTTCTTAATATAATTAAAACATACTATAAAATATACACCTAAATAAAGTTTTTTTTATTCTCCGTGTTGGAAAAAAAGAGGACATTATTAGCAGAATCGAGAGAGTATATCAATGCATATCATATTCAAAATATTTATATAATATAAATATAAGAGAAGTATAAATAATATATATAT
Source organism: Lavandula angustifolia (assembly GCA_028984105.1). Classification (NCBI taxonomy): domain Eukaryota; kingdom Viridiplantae; phylum Streptophyta; class Magnoliopsida; order Lamiales; family Lamiaceae; genus Lavandula; species Lavandula angustifolia. The sequence continues at coordinate 9,507,650 of CM054821.1, read as the reverse complement.
CATATTAAATAACATGTATTTCATATAATATAAACTTAAGTGATCATTTATTCTTATACAATATATTGCTTTAATTTTATGTCATATGGTGGTTTTAGAATTAGAAAAAATTATGAAGGAAAAGCATATACTCTTCCAGAAGTTATAAGTAGAGATAAGCCGAAACTCTGTTTTTTTAAGTTTAGACATCAAATAAAAAAGCAACTCTATAAATTTCAAATCCTAAACACATTTCTTACGGCTTTCATCTATAACCTAATCTCTATAAGCTATCACAAACACCTTCTTAATGTATTCAAGGTCATAAATTGTTATATACCATCCGTCTCAATATTAATGTTCCAAATGTCATTTTGGTTCATCTTATTATTTATGTCCATTATGAAAAAGGGAATAAATGGATGGACCATATCCAATCTAAATTGATCTATGACTTTTATAACACAAAATGATATATAAAGGTGGTACACACTAACTTTTGTGGTCCAAAAATATCGGGATAAGAGAGAGGGAGTATACTCAAAGGCCAGATGCAGAGTTGATGCTATTGTATTATTTGCTGATGGAGTGTTTAGAGGGCCCTGTCTCGAAGGAACGTGCGGTCTCAATATAGACATTTTTACTAAATTCCATCCTTTGTCTCAAGTGATTTATTTGCATCTATTTAATTGTTTTTGGATTTTGTTCATGTTTGTCGAGGCATTTTGTTTTTGATCTTGTGTTTTGAAACAGATTATTTATGCGATTCTAAGCAACTTTCGACTTTTGATACTACGTATAGATACAAATTAATTGTGTAAGTTCGATTTTTGATATCATTTGCTTAGTATTTATTGTGCAAGTTCAAAGCTGCTGAAGTACAGAAGCCATTCTTCAAAACGACATCAAAAGCAAGCCTTCTATATATTTAATTTGACTCATACATTTCCGGCAGCGACGCGCTTGTAAAGCTCCGCCGGCAGCCGTGGGGCGGGGATAGCCTGGAGAGGCGTCCTCATATACGCGACGAATCCCGGTCGCTCCATCATGTCCATATCGTCGGCCGGAGACGGACTACTCCAGCTGAAGTGATGCAACATGTGGCCTAATATCGAATTCACGAAAGTTATCCCTAGCTGCGCTCCGGGGCAGATCCGTCTACCGGAGCCGAACGGCAGCAGCCGGTAGTCGGTCCCCTTCATATCAACATCCTCCTCCAGGAACCGCTCCGGCCTAAACTCGAGAGGGTTTTTCCACACAGTCGGGTCTCGGCCAATGGCCCACACGTTCACGTTTACGGTGGCGCCCTTGGGGACATCGTAGCCGCCGATCTTGACGTCAGCGTTGGCCTTGTGGGGGAGCATTAGTGGCGTTGGAGGGTGCATCCGGTAGCACTCTTTGGATACGCATTGCAAGTAATGGAGATTAGGGATGTCGGATTCGGTCATGACGCGGCTTCTTCCAACCACGCGATCGAGCTCCTCTTGTACCTTATGTTGCACTCTGGGGTTCCTCACTAGCTCAGCCATCGCCCATTCCACGGTGATGGCCACCGTGTCCATGCCCGCCGAGATCATGTCCTGCACAATTTTGGCATAAGCTTTCAAATCCAAAATAAAACCACACATTATGAAAGTAATAAAGACCGGAGATGCGAATTTACACAATTCAGTAATGTAATCTATATAGACAGTTATACTCAAATTTTTATTTTTACAAGAAAATCTTTTGACTGACTAAAAATTAATGATCAAACTACCAAAATTAAACAAGACCGAAAATACTAAACCGCAAAGGTTTAAGTGTACAACAAATGTGTACCACATTACAAGGATGTCGACATGTGGCGCTTTTCATTCAAAATAGGGATAATGAGAACAAATTTGACTGGCGTAAAAACAAACCTTCACAGACCCACCCACGTCCTACGGGCATTTTGTTTTTTTACTAGGATTCAAAAGGCCCAAAAATACCGAAAACATAGGGATAATTGTCAAGAACAAATTTGACCGGAGTGAAAACCTTCAGAGATTCTTTCACGGTCGCGAGCAAACTCTAATCGCTCCTAAGAACAAATTGTGACCATGGTCAAGCCAGAATAAAAAATTTCCTTCTACGGGCAATGCCCTAAATATGAGACTCCACATACTCAACATTCAAGAAAATTGAAAAAAGCAAGGATATATATGTAGTTCCTTACCCAGAGGAGGCCAATGACAGTGTCGTCGGTGAGTTGGTATTCCTTCTGAAGAGTAAGCAAAGCATCGACGAAGTGGTTCTTGGTGTCGCCGGTTTTGTGGCGGGCGAGAGTGTGCTCCTCCATGATCTTCTTGGTGAAGTTATCGACGCGAGCATTGTGGGCGGCGAGGGCGTCGACATGCTCATCCTTGAACAAGAATTTGAGCCAAGGGAGTGACTCTGTAAAGCTTGATTTCTTGGAGCCTAACTTGATTGCGTTTTTGAGAATGTACTTCAATTCTTGGCCTTGTTCATCAATCACACCATTTGAGTCGATGAATCTCTTCCCAAACGTTAGTCTTGTTATGTGCAGGAACGCCATCATTCCCAAGTATTCACGCACCACCATTGCTTTGCCTTTATTTTCTGCCAATACCAACAGAGGTCTAGTAGCTTGAGACATTTCCACAAATTTAAGCAAAGGAAGCGAAAAAAAAAAACTACCAGCATTCATTTGAAATTTTATATTACCATTCTTTATTTCAAAATATATCCATAATCTCGAATAATGTTGCATAAAAACTTCTGCCTTCATTTTTAATAGTGGTGATATTCATTCGTTTTCCTAACGTAATTGGTCAAGGTTTAATGTATTTTCTAATACAAAATACTTCCCCAATCCTATTTGATTTATCTCATTTCTTTTCGGCATGAAGATTGAAATGACTGATTGTTTGTGTGTGGATCAAACAAAAAAAATGAAAATTGGTATAATAATTATTTTCCTTTTCAAGAAATGAAATAAGTCAAGTGTGTGGGACAATTCAAAAAAGAAAAACAAAACAAACCAAATAAGACAAAGGGAGTATCTAAAATAGTATTAAAATTATGTAAAATGTACTTCAGATAATTTGTAATTATAATTAGTCCTAACTCAATCGTGGAGAAATAGAAAAGCTAGGTTTTTCCTTAAGTTCATATTTTTGATAAAGAGGAAAAAAAAGAGAAGAGTCTAAACGGTTGGTGAAGTATATATAAAGTGCAATTACGTTGTTTTATGGACAGAGAATTGACGTGAAACAATTAAGAATTCGTGAATCTCATATACGGTAAAAAAGAGGATAAAGATTTTACTGCAACACTATTATTTAAAAAATACTAAGTATTTTACCAATAAAATAAACATGAAATAATTTGACATTATTCTCTATCTCATGTGTCACAAATTATATTTTACCAATAGAATAATTATATATATATATATATATATATATTAATAATTACATAATAAATATAATCATTAGCATTAACCTAACAAATTCAAATAAAGTATGTAATTAGTTTTTTAAAAAGAGTATCATGATAAATATAATCATTACCACTAACCTAAACAAATTCAAGTATTTAATTGCATAACAAATATAATAATTACCACTATCTAACAAATTTATATTTATTTTAATAATTACAAACTAAATCTAATCATTATCACTAATCTAAACAAACTCAAATAGGGAATCTAATTATTAAAAAAAGTTCATGACACCGTAACAACAGAAAAATCTTACTGATTTCATATAGTTTTTTAAGTGTAATGAATATGTTTTTTCTTTTCATTTCCCAATTTAAGTAATTATATTTTTTTAAACAGAGTTGACCGAAATTTTCATCGCTTGAGTTCCCTTTTTTGTTTTTTTTCCTTAATTGCTCTCTTGCACCAGCATAGTGACAAGGGTATGGAAGAGAGAGAGGGAGAGAGTACCTGGTTTAGTGCAATCCTTGAAAATGGACTCAACCATGGCGGTAACCTCATCCTCCCTAATGGGTCGGAGCCCCTCGATCCGTTTGGCGGAGAAGAGCTCGAGCGTGCAGAGCTTTCTAACCTTAACATAATGGGGCCCATAATCGGCCCAGATCAAATCCATGCCGTTTTTGCTGAACTTGTTGAGCTGCGGCGTCCGGTTGCGGTACGCCAGCTGCTGGTCATTGTCTTTCAGCACCTCCCTCGCCAGCTCGGCGGAGTTGACCACCACTTTTACGTGGGACCGCAGGTAGACGGAGAAGATGGGGCCGTACACTTTCGACCACTCCGTGAAGCACCGGACCAGCAACGGCTTCATGTCGTAGAGGTTTCCCACGATCGGCAGCGGCCGCGGCCCCGGCGGCAGTTTGAAACGGAGGCGGGTGAAGAGCTTGTAGGCGATGAGTACCGCCGCGGCCGAGGCGAGGAGGATTAGTGGGAGGGCCATGTGTACTTAGTGTTGTTGGTGGTGGTGGGTTAAGTTTATATAATAGAGTTGAGTGGGTGGTGTTGGTGGTGGTGGGTAAAGTTTATATAATAGAGTGGAGTAGTTTGGTGAAGAGAGAGAAATGATTACTTACGTAACGTATGGCATTTCATATTTAAATTTCTATAAAATAAATGATAATAATTTGATTCGATCTTAATATAAGTTTAAGGTATTAAAATAATATTTAAGAAAGTAATAATTTTTTACATAATGTTGTTGTTGGTGGTGTTTTAATTAATTAAATATATGTAATAGAGTTGAGTGGTTTGGTGGTTGGAGAAAAATGATAATAGCGACCTATTACCTAGTACTCCATTTCCTTTGTTTTACTATCTTTGTCCTATTTTCCTTTTTCCTTTTGCTTTACTTTGTCCCATCATTTTTTGTTTCATTTTTTAAAGTTGCTAGTTATTATAAGCACCCTCATAGCAATCAACAATTAAAATATAATACTAAAAGAAATGGTAAAAGACACGGAGGGAGTCTATATATGATATGAATAATCCTAGTTGATCGGATACGTATTTGGAGATTTTGGACGCGCTCTCATTAAATAAATCAATTTTAAGGATCCATACGCAAAATCAAGATCAGTTAGGCATGGTTTGTTGAGATTTAATATTCATGTATATATAAAATTCCCACCTGACCTACCCATTTTCTGTAATATTTTCCTTGGAATTTGAAATTTCATTATAAATTGTGCCTCTCAACTCTCAAGTGACAAATACTTAATGATATTATTTATGAATAATGTAGGCGTCAAACCACCCACTTTGGAATAGTGCATATATCATCTGCGAGTAATTGAATTTAATAATAATATATTAGAAGTTTTCCACCATGGTAGTGCGGTGTCTGACCAAATACAGCATAATTAAGTTATTAATATCTCTGTCAGTAATTGCATTAAGAATGTAACATCTACCATTATTTTTTTTTCTTTTCCAGATTGTACATTAGTACCAGTTTACTATGTTTGTGATAAAAGGTTAATCTTCTCCCTCTAACGTCACAAGGGAATCGTTTTAATCTTTTTCGTCCATCTAATAAAGCTTCAAGATATATATGAAGATATGCAAAAGTCAATGAAGGTGATTATAAATTTATATAAAGATAGTGGAGAAGTGAGATTTTAGATCATATGAGATGAGAGTTTGCGTATTTTACATTCAATAAATTGAGATTATTGACATTCAAGATTTAAGAAAGTAACTAATTTCGCAACTAATGTGTTTAATAATTTAAAAAAAAATTCATAAAATTAAAACATCTAATTTATTTTTCTGCTATTCATTTATGTAAAATCGTTTCTATAATAATTAAAATTCATACTTTAAATTCTAGATTTAAATTCTAGATTGATCAATTTTATTGTCGGATTAATTTTGTTAATCATTTTGTTTATTGAACCATCAATCTAAACGTTCTGTCCAGGAGACTAATGTTCCAACCACCTTTGCTTGGCATCTCACCGTTTTCAGGTCAACCTTCTCCATCCTGAATCTGCGATCATTAAGGCGTAATTGATCCTTCGGTTTAATCATGTTGAGAATCGAAATAGTTTGTTTGAGCGTACCTGCAGATGATGCCATGACCAATGTCATGGCAGGCGTGCGGCATATTGCTCATAGCACATGAGAAAATGTTACAGGAAATAATACAATTTTTCCAAACCACCAATTAAAACAGGATAAATCACTTCATAAATAAACAGTCTATTAAAACAGGATAAATCACTTCATAAATAATAACAGTTTGTGGAAATTAAATGCACAAGAACACCAATAATTTTTATGTGGAAAACCCAATTGGGAAAAACTACGAGATCTAGTCCATATAAAATAACTTCACTATGACGATAAAACGTTACACAAATTAATCCAGTAACTTCGAACGATATAAGCACCAATCAATCTACTTACGAAAAAACCATAAATAAACAGAAGCCCTTCACTTATGACGATGAATTATATTTGTTGAATACACTCTTGTCAATATAATTGTTCAAAAATAATTACAGTGAAAAAATAAAAGGGGGATAAAAATAAGGCAAATTGGCAAAGTTATATAAAAGCCGCTAATTCCTTAAAAACTTCTACTTTCTTTTAAAAAAATTAAACAGTGGGTTGATCCTCATTTTTAAGGAAATATACAATAAGATGACATTTAAATAAGTTTGATATATATCCAACCTATAATTTATAGAATTGAAAATACATTATTAATTAAAATTCTCAAATTGAATTTGGTAAATGAGTAAAATTTATCGAGACGATTACAAGAATAAAAAATCATAAAATTTCAACTAAAACTCGCAGTCGTGACGAGACGAGACAGAGAGTTGACCAAGAGACGCTACTATCCTTTTTCTTCTCGAATCCGTCGCCCCAGAACTTGTCTATCAAGTTTCAAAAACAAAAACCACCTACTTATATTATTATATTACTTGGTGGGCCAATTAAACACAAATGGAGTGACCCACGTAAGCCCAGCAAAAAGTTGGGAAGGTGATTCTGGATCTTCTATCCCACAATTGGTGGACCACTTAGTGGCCCATCAATCACACGGTGTCACGCGTGTATTGATGAATTTCCAAGTCAATAAATTAATATTTGAGTGTTAAAAAGGTGGTCCACCAATACACGCGTGACGGCACGTGAGTGATGGGCCACCAATTGTGGATAGAGAGAGGATCCTTAGACGTGACTCTGAGGCCAGAACAGTAAAAGTCTTGATCAATCAAGAATCATGAATAGGTTGAAAATTAAATCTCACCCAGTAAGTCCCAGAACAAACAACTGCATCAAGATTGTGAATGCAATTCTTGGCCATACTTTCCTATTTAATCACAATATAATTAAATGACTTTTTGTAAAAAATTAGAGAATCATAAAAGGTTCTTCCACCCGCCCGCGGCACTCCAACGTCTTTGCTCCGGCGGAACGGCGGTGGTGCTCCGCTTGAAAGTGGACGTGGTTGAGTTGGGAATTTCTTTTTTTTTTAAAGGTCTTTTTTTTCTAAATTTCCAAAATTTGCATTTATGATTTTGCGAACATCAATGTGTGTAGTACTCTGTCCTCATCAAATCCACATATTTGACGCAACTACATAATTTTGCATCACTATATCACTCTCTCTCTTTCCCATCGTTATTTTGCATCATCACAAAAATAATGATATGATTCAATTGAACTTTGTTGAGCTTCTCGAAGTTTCTGAAGAGTGGTGCAGGCGCGGGCTCTGTTGCAGAAGGAGGATGAAGACGGTTATACAGTTGGCTGTTAGTTGGTGATTGGTTTTGCTCCGTTAGATCGAATGCTTGCGTGGACGATCGAGTGGCGCACGATTAATTCTGTAACTAATAGAAGCGTGTTCTTTGTGTGTTACGTTGTTGTGTTAGGTAGCGGTAGTTACTACTGTAGCGATGCCTATAAATAACAAGTGTGTGTGTATCTGCTCAGTATCTTTCCAGTAATGAATAAAATTCGTTTTCTCTAGAATGTTCGATCCCAATCTAAGTTTCCGCCATAGTTCAACAACGAGCTCATGAACACGATTTACAACAAACTTCACTAAAAGGTGAAGTAGAGAAGCCATTCTTCAAAACGACATCAAAGAGTGGGAATTACCACAACGGGACTGATATTATATCATACATTTCCGACAGCCACGCGCTTGTAAAGCTCCCCCGGCAGTCTCGGAGCCGGAACAGTCTCGAGAGGCTTCATCATATAAGCAACGGTTCCCGGTTGCTCCATATGTCAATCTCATCGGCCGGAGACGGACATGTGGCCTAATACCGAATTCACAAAGCTTATACCAAGCTGTGCTCTGGGACAAATCCTTCTACCGGAGCCAAACGGCAGCAGCCGGTAGTCGGGCCCTTCATATCAACATCCTTCTCCAAGAACCGCTCTGGTCTAAACTCGAGAGGTTCTTTCCACACGGCCGGGTCCCGACCGATGGCCCACACATTCATGTTCACGGTGGCGCCCTTGGGCACGTTGTAGCCACCGATCTTGACACCGGCGTTGGCCTTGTGGGGGAGCATTAGTGGTGTCGGAGGGTGCATCCGGTAGCACTCTTTGGATATGCATTGCAAGTAAGGGAGATTAGGGATGTCGGACTCTTCCGATCACACGATCGAGCTCTTCTTGTACCTTTTCTTGCACTCTAGGGTTCTTTACTAGCTCCGCCATCGCCCATTCCACGGTGATGGCTGCCGGCGGAGATCATGTCCTGCACAACCCGACATGTGTAAGGAATAAAATCGCACACAATGAAAGCAATAAATAAATGGAAATTGATAGGAGATACCAGTTTACATAATTCAGTAATGTAACCTATATATCAAGAGATACTAGAATTTTATTTTTACTAGGATTTACAATTATAGGAGTGTATATCTTTCTGCTGAGTAAAAAATAGGCCTAATGAATGATAAAACTACCAAAATTAAACGAGATCCAAAAATACAGAGGCTTATCCCGTGAGGCAATTGTGTCTTAAGGGAAGCGAGCAGTGGAATCTTGGAAAAAAGGAGGAAGAATAGCAGAATTTCAAAGGCGGGTTTAAAATCATTTTTTTCTTCAAACATTACAAAATAATTTCCTCCTTAGATCAGAATCCACATACTCAACATTCAAAACTTTATCGAGAGCCAGAAACGAAAATTGAGAAAAGCAGAGGAGCATTACCCAGAGGAGGCCAAGTCACTGTAGATCTCATGCAACCTGGTTGAGTGAAACCTCTCATCTGCAAATGACTCCAACTCCTTCAAGTCCATGTTGAGTGACATCATTGCATTCACACTAAACCTTTTTATACTATCACTTAGGAAAGCCCCGACTATCGATATGTGTTCCAGTGCACACTCCCTACTTTGTACAAAGCATCCAAGGGCAAGATTTGTTGAGCAGTAGACATAACTGTTTCTAAATATATGACTACTTCGTTGATGTAATCGTTTCCAAACCCCGTTGAATCCTCGGATGTCCAGTTTATGTTCTCCGTGAGATGCATGAATTCGTCAAGCTTGGAGTTTACTAAACTCACAAGTGTCATATAAGCAGCGTCCCTTGATGTTTTTAGAACTATCTTGGCTGTTAGGCCGCATTGTGGCAGGTCTATCGACCTGACCGGGATTCCACACTGCTGAGCAGCATGCTGGATGAAGTAATCACAAGCCCTTTCAAGAACAGATATGTTAGCAGCAATCTGCATTGCTTGAGACACGCCGGTGGTTCCGCTGAGGATCGTGTTGAGTAAGGCTTCATTAAGAACATCAATCAAGAGTTTATCCAAGTACTTACGGACGAAATCAAAGTAATTCATGTGTGCACTGTACGACAAGTAGTTAACCGAATCCTTAATGAAGGACCGCACAATCCGACAGCATTCCGGCACCATGGACGAAAAGGGAGCTATGTAAGGGAAGGCGGGCATGATGTCCGACGTTTGGAGATGAAAGAGGAGTACGTTTGATTGGTACTCGGACTCCCTTTTCATCACCATCTGCTCGTACATGTCACTAGATAGAACATTAGTGATCTGCAATCGACACTCTGCTAGAAGAAGCTCGTGGTACTTCTCCTGGCTGCTGTTTAACGTCTCAAGAATTTGCGCAACTTCATAGCCATATTGCCTTAAAGTTGATCCAAAAAGTGTCACATAATCCTTCACTAGGAGGAGGTGGCTAGCTGCATCCATATGTGAGAACTGTTCCTCTAAGATTGAAGTCACTTTCGCCACAGCCGTTTCCCACATCATCTCAAGATTGGTAGGCGAAAGCAGCCCGCCAGCTGTCCTCAGAACGCGATCCTCTACTATGAAATAGCCAGCAATATGAGCCAAAAAGGTCTGATGTGATTCAAGAAAAGGCTGGTTGGATGGGATCTGTAAATCTGATTTCAGCTGTAGGGTTCGGTTTTTGCAATAATACTCGCTAAACTGCTCTGGGATCTTAAGGCAATCGTGGATATGATATGCTCGGTAAAGTGGCGTGAGATCGAATTTCAGAACAGAATTCTCATCAATCTCTTCAACATCCAATGCATAGGTGAAATCTTCTATGCCTAAACTACTTTGTTCCTCCGCTTTCCTTTGTCGAGCCAGCATATCCTCCTCCCTCTGACGAGCGGATGCAGCATATCCGATAGCAGTCTTCCCAATATTCTTCGAATAACTCCTTATGTTAACCACCACTAATTAACTTCCGTGCACACCTTCTTCTCAATATGAGATTTCAGCAGAGGTATTCTCTTAGCTATCTGCATCTTTAAAGCCTTAGCAGGTATACCCTGCAAATAACTCTTCTCAATCAGATCAATGGCTTTCAAAGCCGGATAGAATCGCCCTTCAATTATATGATTATTACACTTCACACACAAATCCAAAACTTGCACACAGTTTTTCGACATCTTAATCGCCTCTGTCACATTCTTCTTGATCGTATACGACTCAAGAAGCTCCTCAAGATTCGAAAGCAAGGAACTACCAACTTTCGACAGCTCACCTTTGAGCTCTTCCGCATCAACCAAGACACCACGTAACTCATCAACTGCAACAATGAATTCCTCATAGCGGAGCTTGCAAAGATCCTCAATTTCGACTTCTTTCTTCTTAACTAAGTGCTTAAGCTGCTGCAAGAGGGTTTCAAGCTTGCCCGTTTCAAAGGCAAGCCTAACCATCGGTCCCATATCCTCCCCATTGCTGACTAAGGTTGCAAGAACAGAGTCCTCACCAGTCACCAGTATCACCACCACCATTCTCAGTAGCATTTCTCTTATTTCTTCCACTCATTTTTTATGTTCCTTGTTAAATAGCCTGCAGTGATGAGACCCATATGATTCTTGAATTACTTCTCCTAATATTCACATAATCCATAAACTTTTCACTCCACTACATAAAGACTAAAACTCCAAAGGTATAGCAATAATCAACCTAAACCTAACTGATCATTTTCCTATTTTCTAAGTGTAATTTTATGCCTATTTCTAACTAGTAGCATAACCAGAACAAGTCAAATACAGGCCGGCCCTACTGAATAGCCCAAGGGGCAGCCCCAAATTCTAGGGGCCCCAAAATTTGTAACATATAGTATAGTTATTAAGCCCATATGTTATACTATAAGTATTAAAAAAAATACTACTAAGTAGTACAACTATAAGCCCATTAGCCCAACATCAAAAATTAATTTATTAAATTAATCCATCCGACCAGCCCAATAATTCACTACTTTTATTTTATAAACGGTCACTAGAAAAAGTAAAAGGCTAAAGTCTTTTTTCTTTAAAGAATTACAGTACTCATCCTCTCTCCTTCTTCAATGACAACAATCAAGGCAAGCATAATAGAATTAGGTTTCGTGCTTCACAATTTGTGTTAATTTTTTAGAATAGGATTATGGTATTTAAGTGATTTGTGAATATGTTGCCTAGAAAATATGCTTTTCGGAAGTAAAAAAAGGAACAAAAGAAAAAGACTTGAGGAAGGGGTTAAAACTCAAAGAGGGGCTCTTCGGTAATTTGTAAAATCTACTTAATTTCTGCCAACTGCTTAAACTATTTGCATCAATTGAGATACTTTTAGTGCTTAAAGCACCATAATTCTGGACATACAAAAATCATATGCTTTTTAATATTGATACTAAGAACAATGCCTTTCTTAAAACAATTTTTTTCAACTTTAATAAAAAAACGAATAAGAAGTGCTTATAATAATCATTTGCAAACGCAACCAGAATAGCAACGGCTTTTGACTACTTACAGAGGCCGAAAACCGGAGGCAAGACGGCTAGACCGGCGTAGCTAATGCCTTGAGGAACTGCAAGGCTAGCAATGGTGATTCCAGAAATGAAGTCGGATTTGAATAAGTCGAAGGTGTAGCGCGGGGCCCACTCGAGTATGGGGATGAAGTACTGCAAGGCGAGTATGAGTCTTCGTGAAGGTGGCTGGTTGTTGAACTGCTTGAAGGGATCATCCGGGAAGAGTGTTTCTTTGAGGGACGATTTGAGGGTGTGGAGAAAGGGTTTTGTTGGTGGTATTTGGACTTCCATGCGCTGCTGGACTACTTCTCCATTTGTATTTACCATTTTTATTTGATTGGATTTGGTTTGATGATGAGGTGAGCAATGGCGGCTTAGGAGAGGTGAGAGAAAGCGGTGTTATTGTTGCATGTGAGCATGCAGAGAAGTGGAGGCATTTGTGGAGGTGTATGAGAGAAAATTTGGTGCTATATTTTGTAAATAGAGTTGGAGTTATACAAGAATTTTATACTAGAATTAGCATAAAATTTTAAGTGTAATTTTATGCCTATTTGTAAAATAGGCATAAAATCTACTTAAAGAGGGGCTCTTCGGTAATTTCTTATATCTAGTTCTAGTTCTTCGGTAAAAAAATTGATATAAGTGATAATGAAGAAGTTGATGCTTTGAACGAATAAATTGATATGAATGTGAATAGGGAAGTAAATGAGAACGAGAAGGAGAAAGTCAATGTAGTTGATAATGAGGATGATGTTTTAAATGAAGAAATTGATATTATTGGGAATAAAAATAATACTTTGGATATATTTGATCCTAGAAATTTGAATAGTATTAATAATAAAACTAGAGATATCTTGATAGAGAAAGACCCCTTAAGAGAATACAATCTAAAGTTTCCTATACATGAGTTTGGTAGGCATTTTGCATATTCTTATTATACAAGAAAACTACCAAATAGTGAGAGTCAAGATAGAAAATGGTTGGTATACTCAAAAGATGCAAATAAAGTATATTGTTTTTGTTGCAAATTATTTAAATCACTTCAAAACAATAGTTTGTTAGCAAATGAAGGTTTGGACGATTGAAAACATATAAATGATAGACTTAAAAAATATGAGAACACTTCCGTACATATTAGTAATATGAGGACATAAATTGATTTGCATATTAGATTGAAACATAATCAAACAATTGATAAAGATTTAAAAGTGCAAATTAAGAAAGAGAAAGAACATTGGAAACTAGTTTTAGTTAGAATTATTTCAGTTGTGAAATATCTTGCTACACGTGACTTGGCTTTTCGTGGGGATAATGAGAAGATTTATCAAAATAATAATGATAATTTTTTGGACTTACTTGAGTTAATTGCAGAATTTGACTTGGTAATGCAAGAACACTTACGTCACATTCAGAATAAGAAAATTCACTATCACTACCTCAGTCATAAGATTCAAAATGATTTGATATCAACATTAGCTTCTAAAATTAAAAATGATATAATTAAAAAAATAAAAGAGGCTAAATATTATTCGGTGATACTAGATTGTACTTCTAATGTAAGTCATAATGAACAAATGACTTTAGTAGTTAGGTGTGTTGACATGTCTCATAATTAAATAATGTTAAAAGAATACTTTATTGAATTTTTAAGTGTGGATGATACATCATGATTAACTATTTTTAATGAAATACGAGCAACTTTACAATTAACTGAGCTTGATATTGATAATGTGAGAGGACACGATTATGACAATGGTTCCAATATGAAAGGGAAACATCAAGGGGTACAAAAATGATTTCTTGAAATCAATCCTAGAGCATTCTATATGTCTTGTACTTGACATTCTCTTAATTTAACAATACGTGATATGACTAGTTATTGTGTTAAAGCCTTCTGATTTTTTGGAATTGTGCAAGGCTTGTATACTTTATTTGTTGGTTCTATAAAAAGATAAAAAATTTTACAAGATCATGTTCCTCATTTAACTTTAAAGTCATTATCAACAACAAGATGGGAAAGTCATGTTAATAGTGTTTATACTATAATAACTCAGCCTAATGAAATAAGAGATGCTCTACTTGAATTATCAAGAGTTAGTGATAATGTTATGTTGGATATGAGTCAGTAGATGATACTCAGCTGTTGTTCGGTTAAAAGAAAATTGGGGGAAATCATAGTAGTACTATGGAATTGAAGATCCCAAAACCTAGCTGATATCAGTAGATTAGTGTGTCGTTAGGATTAGCTGATGTATAGGTTAGACTTGATGTATTGTTTATTATTTTTGTCTAAGTCCTGTACGGGGTAGTTGTTGAACTGATCTTCTGTCGAAGATACTTTTCAGAACCCCACGTCATCAGTGTAATCGCTTGTGTTCTTTTACTATTTTATTGCATAGCATTCAACTGACTTGAAAATCATAAGCTTGCATAAAACGTATTTTATAAAGCGCACAGCCAAAAGATTTAATTTGCTAAAACGTGTTTTCAAAAGAGACGAATTCCGGGCCCCACACTTTCCGCACAACAGCCTCCGATCGATTCTCAAAGTCCCGACAACGATCGGTAGGAGAGAGCTCGATGGGCCGACTCACTCGTCCCGCGATCGAAGGCTTATTTGGCACTCGTTCATCGGTTGCAATCAACGGCTCACTGACCTTCATTGAGAAAAAGAAACCGAGCACCCGACTTATCGTCTCCGACCAACAATTGGTATCGAGCTCACGGTGTTCAACCGATCGCCGGTTACGAAATACTTGGTCCTCTCGAACCGATCCCGAAAACCGTTTTCACCGCATAAGCATCTTTTCGGCATCCTTATACTCTTACTCTTACAATGTCCGATATGTCGGTATTAGGATGGTACCGATGTTCTCAATAGAGAACTACACGGTATGGCGCGTACGTATGGAGGCACACCTAACGTCACTCCACGACAGCATGTCAGATTTCCTAGAGTCAGGACCGATCATTCCCATGATCGACAGCGTAGTATTTGCTGCTGTGAGGAGGCGCGGGAGCATAAACGGTGCTAAGGTTCCCAAAGATAAATCGCCTTCACGCCTGACGAAAAGAAGTTGCACAACCTTGACCGAGTTGCACGTAATGCCATACTGACTACGCTCAGTGACTCACACCTCGGAAGGGTACAGGATTGCAAGACGGCGAAAGAGCTATAGGACGCCTTGGGCATGCTTGAGCCATGGAACCCCTCGGATCAAAGAAAACAAGCTCGAGCTAGAGCTTCGGAAGTTCGACGCCTTTGCAATGGAGCTCTATCGAAACCATTGACGAGCCGAGTGTCGATTCACCAATCAAGTCAATGTCATCAATGGGTGGGGAGGTCGTTCACCAACAAGGAGATGAACACCAAGATCTTGAGAGCGTTGCCCGACGTAAGTGGCTTCCTTTTGCTACTTATTTACGTCGCTCCGATCTAAATGCTCTAACTCCCGATGTTATATTTTCGAATTAAAATCGGAGGAATTCGAGCATAGCCTTACCCCAAAAGTGCTTAAGCGCTCCAGGTGACACACGGTTCGACCATGCCTTCAAGGCAACATCGAGAACACAGGAGCCAAGCCTATTTCCTCAAGCAAAGCCGTGGCCACATCGCAGCAAAGTCTTCCGAGACTCCAGGCCCCGATCGGCTAGCACCGATGGCTCTCAAATATCGGAGGGAAAAGGAGAAAGTCGAAAGGCGAGGAAATACAACCGAGATTCTTCTTCGGGTAAGAAAGACTATCATAAGAAAGAAGAATCTAATCCTTCTACCGAATGCGGGAAATCGGAGTCTCTTGCCGCACCCGTCTAAAGATTCACTGGTAAGAGCAAAGCAGAACATCCACTCGCTACAATCGCAAGAAGGAGGGACACTATCGGTATGAATGTCCCGAACTCTTAGCTGCTCAAAGAGCAGAACGGCAGGCCAGAAGAGAAAAATTTGCCAAGTGAAGGCAGGCCTACATAGCCGGAGAGATATCTGACAACTCAATTGAAGAAGATACATTCATGTATTCTTCTGAAGATGAAGCTGCATTCGTAGCTGTTGAAGTCGGAGAGAAGGTTCCTGAGGAATCAGCTGAACAGTGTCTGATGGCCGGAGAAGAGGCTGAGGTAAATTCTAAACTTGATATTACCTCTTCTTCACACAGCACACACGACACGTGCTCGGTCTCAGATGATCCTCTAGATGTGGTACAAGCCTACGACGATCTACTAGAGGAACAGATTCAGCTGAGCATAGAGTTCAGCAGAACCATCTTGGAACTAGAACAGGTAAAGGCTGAGAATCAGAGACTTTCTTCTGATTGTCAGGTCTCTACTGAGTCAGAGAATCTAGTTGCGAGACTCAAGGAAGAGATTGAATCTCTTATGACTAAGTCTCAGCTTCAAGAGACTCAGATCTTAGTCCTGACTAAGGACAATTCTGAGAAAGAGACTTAAATAGCCCAACTCAGTCAGAAACTCTCAGACGTACAGAAGGACTATGATTCTCTCAGGAGAAGTGATGAGGTCTGGAGAGGACTGATGACTGAACAGTATCTGGGAGCTAAGGAGAAGCTAGAAAGCATGCTCAGAGCACAACGGCCAACTACTGTAAAAGAAGGCCTTGGCTATACCCACGAAGCTTCTACCTCCAAAAGCTCAGCAACACTGGCTGTTAGGTTCGTCAGAGGAAGGGTGCAAGCTGCTGACACCACACCTCAGGCGAAGAACAAATAGAAAATGATTGCACCTCGGCCGAGTAGCAACAAGCGGTGACCAAAGGTTCCAGCCCCGGGACACCGCGATCAAATTCGGGGGGGGAACCAAGAAGGTCGGATGGGCGTAACGATGCAGAGCCATTATATGAGCATCCGGCTCGGTGCGGCTCGTACTACTATGAGCCCGGGGGTCGGGAGAAGCGCTAAGACTCGAAGAAGAAAGCGCTCGAATCCAAAATCATCGCGAGAAAGTCGGTATCTCCAAGTCCTGTGGAGAAGAAAGCCGACAAGGTTCGAAGAAGAAGTCTCGAGACTTCTAAGGTCCCGAGACAGATCCGGGTTCCGAAATCACCCACTAACCAAGAAGGACCCAATCGAACCAAAGGGTACCTAAAAATGCCTCTGTTTTGCGGGTGCATAAGGACCACTTGGATAGTGGACAACGGCCGCTCGAGACACATGACTTACCGTAAGAGCTCGCCGACCAACTACGTACAAGAAGATGGTCCCATAATTGAATTCGGTGACAACTCCAAAGGCTATACAAGGGGATACGGAACGCCGACAATTGGGACCGCCACGGTTCCAAGAGTAACATATGTTGAAGGACTTCAACATAATCTCCTTTCGATCGATCAATTCCGTGATAATCTTAATACGGTAATCTTTGACGCCGGTTTTACGTGATATTGTTGACAAATCTACAGGGAAAACAAGTGTTATCGGGTTCGCGGAGGAAAAACATCTATGTTGCGGATCGGAAAACCGCGAACCCGAGGCTTGCTTACTAGCACGGACAAAATCGGTGACAAGTCGGGATGGCTATGGCACAAGAGACTCACCACCGAACTTCAAGACCATGAACAAGCTAGCCAAGAACTCCAAAGTCGGAGGACGCCCAACGACTCGTTCGTTAAAGACAGAAATTGTGAAGCATGTCTGAAGGGAAAGCAAACAAAGAGTAGCAATCCACCTATTCCGTCACCTTCCACTGATGGAATCCTTCAGCTGCTGCACATGGACTTATTCGGGCCAGTCTCTCCAGTGACTATAAGAGGCAAGAAGTATGCCCTCGTCGTCATAGACGACTACTCGAGATATACTTGGGTTATCTTCATCGCCAATAAATCTGATGTTCAAACTGAGTTGCCCAATCTGCTGAAAAAACTCAGTGTGGAAAAGGGACATCAAGATTCAAAGAATTCGCTCGGACAGAGGAACATAGTTTCTAAACTCAGTAGTTAAGACATACTGCGATAAAGAGGGAATTAAGCACGAGGCATCAGCTGCACGCACCCCTCAGTAGAACGGACTTGCTGAACGAAAGAACAGAACACTCAAAGAAGCAGCAAGAACGCTCCTCGCATATTCTGGACTACCCTCGAAGTTCTGGGCTGATGCTACTGACACCGCCTGCTATACTCGAATCGCTCACTACTCACTCAAAGAACACATGAAGACACCATATGAATTATGGAAAGGGAGAATTCCTTCTATTTCTCATTTTCATATTTTCGGCTGTCCTTGCTTTATCCACAATAATGGGAAAGATCAGCTGAAGGTCTTTGATAGCAAATCTGATCAAGGAGTTTTCTTAGGTTACTCTCGAGTCAGTAAAGCCTTCAGAGTCTTTAACTATCGGACTCTTTGTGTGGAGGAAAGCCCTCATGTTGTTTTTGATGAATTTGTTACGAGAACAGGAAAGAAACAGAGTCAAATGCGATGATGTCGGCGGCAAGCTACGGGATCTCGGACTTACCGATAAAGCCGAAAAGATCGGCATTGTTTGGATGATGAGTCGACGATGAAGAAACTCGGACTCAACCAACGATCGATGTAGGCGACCTAGTTGATTCTATCGAACGGAATCAACAACAGTAACATCGGTCGATGAGGAAGCCCCATGGTAGTATCGAGACCTCTACCGAGAATATAAACTCGGGGGAACGATTAATGTTCCCGAGCTAAATGCCCCCGAACCCGGAAACTCGGTAGATCCTAACCTTCTTCTTGAATTGCTAGTCACGAACGAAAGCATACTGCGAAATGCCTAACACTCCTACCGATCGTGCGTAGTAGTATCGAAGAAGAAGCCCGACTCGGGCGTTCGTGGCTCGATGCTCATTCTTCGATCTTATCATTGGAGATCCATCAAGAACTATAAGGACGAGATCAAGATTAAGTCAAGGAGAAAGCTCACTTTACTCTTGTTTTCTCGTCTACGTAAGAACCTCGGTCGATAGAGGACGCACTTAAAGATGGTGATCGGGTCATTGCTATGCAAGAAGAGTCGAACCGGTTCGTCGAAATGAAGTATGGGAGCTTGTTGACGGACTGCAGACATCGGCACGTGATTGGTACTAAGTGGGTCTTCAAAAACAAGCGAGATGAAAACAACGTCATTGTCGAAATAAAGCAAGATTAGTTGCAAAGGGATACAATCGGGCGAAGGAATTGACTTTGATGAAACATTCGCTCCGGTCGCGCGATTGGAAGCCATTCGTCTTTTCCTAGCTTATGCAACACATCGTGGATTTAAAGTCTATCGAGTGGATGTAAAGTCGGCTTTTCGAACGGCGCATCGAAGGAAGAAGTCTACGTGGAACAACCGCCCGGCTTTCAGCGGGGACATCAGTGTACGAGACTTAAGAAAGCTCTGTATGGGTTAAAACAAGCACCCGGGGCTTGGTATGATACCCTATCGGACTTTCTACTTCGAAAGGTTTTCGAAGGGGACGAGAGATCGCACCCTATTCAACATAAAGTCGGGAGATGACATCCTACTGGTGCAAATCTACGTGGACGACATCATTTTCGGCTGCGTAAATGAGACCATATGCCGCCAGTTCGAGAAGATGATGAAAGAGAAATTCGAGATGTCCATGATGGGAGAGATGAATTATTTCCTTGGATTTCAAGTGAAGCAATCACCCGAAGGAATCTTCATCAATCAAGCCAAATACACTCGAGACCTTCTCAAAAGATTCGGGCCGCGACTCCAGCAAGTCGAGTCAAAATCCCCATGAACACGAACTTTAAAATCGATCTAGACAAAGAGGGAGCTTACGTTAACTCTACCGACTATAGAGCTATTATAGGCTCTTTACTTTATTTAACAAATAGCCGTCCCGACATAACTTATGTTGTAGGTGTATGCGCAAGATTCCAAGCAGATCCCAAGCGAAGTCATTTAGACTCGGCGAAGAAGATTCTCGCGCTATTTAAGAGGAACACCCGATCTTTGGGTTATGGTATCCTGCCGATGATAACTTAATACCGACAGTTATTCGATGCCGATTATGTAGGATGCGGGATAGATCGAAAGTCAACTTCCGGAACTTGTCGGTTCTAGGCGAGCAAGTCGATTTCTTGGTTTTCAAAGAAGCGGCATTCGGTAGCAACGTCCACTCACCGAAGCCGAGTACATGGCTGCAGGAAGTTGCTTTGTGCCCAAATCCTTTGGCTTCGACAACAACTTAGAGATTATGGTATAACTCGGGATGAAGTGCCCATCTACTGCGACTCCACAAGTGCAATGCCATAACTCGAAACCCGGTTCTACATACCGAGATGCAAGCACGTGGATATCCGACACCACTTCATCGAGACCATGTCGAGAAGAAGGATATCGGGATGGAGAAGATCCACACCGACAAGCAAAGGGCGTATATATCGACCAAACCACTAGCCGAGAACAGTTCGAGAGAACTATCGCCGAGCTAGGTCTCTTCGGATCCTACTCGAGATGCGTCGGTAGATGCCGACTACTAAGAACATCATTGCCCAACAATTGGTAACAATTGGTATCGGCATAAGGAATCGATGCGACGACAGTCGGGATAACTAAGTACAGTGACTCGGTTGGGAAAGTCACACTGCATACACGGCAAGGGGGGAACATAGTCATCGGCACGACAACCATTCTCCTTATACATAACGGTAACCACCGATAAGTTCAGTGAAGAGGTTCTGCGTAATTTTGTGTACTTATTTTTTTTGAAGCATGCTCGCATTTATTGCATCAGTCGCTCACACTCAGTAGTTAATGTGCATTCATTTCCCGCCATTAATAGTTTAAGGAAAGGTTAGTAGGAAACCTTAACCTGAGTAATTAATGTTGTCTGTCGCGCATTTAATGCATGTCTTCTCACTTACCTTTATTACGTAGATCTATGTTTTAGGCGGCGTTGGTAATCATTCCTTTATAACATTAAATCTTAGCCGTCCATAGTTATGAAAGATTAAAACTCAGCCGTTAGATTAAAACGTGCAATCAAGCCAATATATACAAAATATTTCATCTTCTATCATTCCTTACTTTTCGCCATTTTCATACCTTACGAGCTTTACTCGCAATCAGTTTCTACTTCTTATAACTGCCTTGCCTGTGCATCTTTCAAGCTCTAATACTCGGTAATGTATTAAAATATGCTGATAACTACTAACTTACTCTATTTTCAAGTGCTAACAAGTTGTTTTGCGATTTCTATGGCGATCGTACGAGACTCCCGAACCTATAGTGGAGATCATGACCATCCGGATTCGGTTCGAACCCACAATGGCTTTCCGCCGGTGGATATCCCATATCCGGAACCGATGTTCGATGCTCCGGAGAGGTCCGGGGTTGGAGACCCTCGTGACCAAGCATCCCCGTGCCAGTCTGCCGAGGCAAGTGGCGGAGGCATATTTCAACTGGAATTCAGTGGCTGCCGAAAGAGAAGAAGCCTCGTTTTCTTACATGGAGGAGACTAATCCGAACAAGTGGAAGGCGTCTCAGAAGACCTTCAACATCCAAGAGGCTCTGGTCCTCGCGTTTCAGCTTCCTAATTCTGGAATCTCCCCTATCGGATATAAGGAGAGGGAGATCAACGCTTATGTGCAAAAGTTCTGTGGACGCAGTGATCTGACGTTCAAGACAGCTCTCCCGAGGAATCTCTTGCTACCTCAGTACAGAGGTTTAGCGTATGTGGTCTCGCACATACTAACAAGCTCAGCTGGATCGTACGATCAACTGTCCAAGCCAAGGATTCAGCTGATGATGGCTATAGATGATGGAGTAGAAGTGAACTGGGCTGACTATTATACAACTCAGATGAAAGCCCAAGCCCAGAAGTTCACTACGCTACCCACTGGCGAGAGGAGGTTGGCCAGTGTGGGTAAGCTTCTATTCGGGACCAAGATGTCAGTCCTAATAGAGAGTGTTGTACAAAGGAACTCAGCTTTTGAAGACTCAAAGTTGTACAACACTAAGGCCGATAAAGTTTCGTACTAAAGAAGCGACGGAGAAGTCGATTGGCAAAGGGCCACCTGAGCAGAAGAGAGCTGCTCCTGTCTTGCCATCTCCCGCTGACATGCCCAAGAGGAGGAGGCTTAATAGGCCACGACCAGCTAAGGTCAATATGGCTCAGCTGATAACCATCTTAGCACATGCTCCTCCACAACAAGATGAGCATATCTTAGACTCCGACACAGGGATTGAAGGAGCAACCCTCAAGGAGAAAGCTCAAGTCATCAGCTCCGATGACACACAGTCGGACGTTAGGGAACCGACTGAGGAGAATGCGACTGAGTGGACAGCTATTTACACCACTCGTCTCTGTGCCGTAGCTGAAGTACACGATCATATTCCTGAGATCGTTGGGCACTCAGACTTAGTCGACATAGCCATCAGGGCTAGGGTTCAAATGCTTCTTAGATTTCTGAGTTGGGATATTCTAGAAGACATAATCAAAACCCACTCAGTTCTCTACCTGCACGATGAGGAGCAGAAGCTACAAGAAGTAATAGGGTACGGAGAACCAGCTGACTTAGCTACTCTTGAAGACCTCCAAGCCGCAATGCTTTACCTTCTAAGCTTGCGAGAGTCAGTCCCTAGTAACACTCCTCCACCCCTATCTCCTCCTGCTGATGATAAGCACGATGATGATGACAACAATCAGAGGAAGGATGACATACCCAAGGATACAGAGTTGGGAGGCTCTGCTGAGGGTTCAACTCCCCGTGAGAAGAGCAATTCACCACATCCTGATACATCAGGTGATGCTCAAGGTGCTCCGAAGTACAGTAGGGAGCAGCTTCTCACATTTTCTGAGCAGAGGCTCGGAACCAGCTCGTACCAGATACAACCTATCGGTTCCGTGTCCTCAAAGTCCGTAAATGAAGCCATTCGACGCCAAGGAGAGAAAAATAGACTTTTGGCTAAGGACGTCCATCTGAAGTGGACAAAGTATATCAAGGCTCGATACGTAGCTTAGACGGAATAGGCTGCGACATCTCAAAGACTCCGGTACCTACTCCTCAACCCAACTTTCGGGGAGATTATTGAGGCGGCCTTAGCGGCTCGTAAAGTCGATCTAGAAGCTCGAGTCGGCGGTTGCTCCGAATCGGCGAGAAGATATTTTAAAAGCAGCTGACTCAAGCTCTCACAACTGTTAAGCTCGAAATGGATGAAAGAAATAAGATTGCCACCTCTAGCCTTCATAAAGCTATTACTCAACAAGCGAGAGGCTCAAAAACTATTCAAAAGGAAATGAGTCGAATCGCATGATCGGGCTCTGCCGAAACTCCGTCTGGAGTCACCGCACTGCTCAAAAACATCTAGAGCCGATCAAGAAAAAGACCGGGAATTATACTTGCGATCTCGTCAAAGACTTCGAATCCACAACAAATCGATTAAGGATTCAGTCCACAAGCCGGAAAAAGAAGTCACGGCTATCCGTACCAACCTCGATAAGGTGCCGATGCCAAAAAGGGGGAAGGTATAATAAAAGATGAATCGAAACGGATACGGTGATGTACGGATAATCGGGGAAAGGGTTCGGGAGAAGAGACCCTCCACGGTCGAAGAACCCGCACGGACTCGGGGGGGAAAGGGCTCGGGAGGAAGATCAAGCGACACGGGAGGCGACGCCGCAAGGCCTAAATATCGACGAGGAGACCGTAGGGGCGGCGGCTCTCCGAGAAAAGAAAAGAATGGGCCGATATGGCTAAGATGATAAGCCTATCCAAGAAGCCGGCGATGATCCCGAAGACAAATCCCAAGAGGATCAAGGAAGAGAACACCTCTCGCCAAGAAGGACTCGGTTGTTCATGTCGATCGATGGGTTCCTAGTGAGGTTAATGATCAATGGGAAGAACTTAAAGAGCAATTTATCAAAGGCTACTATGTTTGGGGATTCTATCCTCGAGAGCAACCTATCGATCAAGCCTTTGATGAGTTCATGTTTCTGTACAATTCAGAGCTGAGGGAACAGCTCAAGGAGATCATGAAGAGACAGAATATTCCGTTTAGAGCTCCAGCTTTCAGGCGCATCCCACCTCCTAGAACTGCGTGCGGAGTTCTATGTACGAAGGACATAGAAGATGAGGTTAGTGCTGCACCATTCCGCTTCAACCTGAGTGTCCACCTTGCTGAAGACGACGAGGATATCCAGACTCTGAGGAAGAGAATCTATTTATACTATCGTCTGGAACCTCCCATGGACAGATCTGCAAGATTCAGGGAATGCACTCAAGCCTTCAGGCGTCTGTAGTCTTTCTCTTTTCTATCTTTTGTAATAGTGATAGGAACCTGTACTTCATTGATTATATATATCAGTTCCTATTGCTTGTCAGACAATTACTCATTGTCTTTCGGCTTTTGCATTGTGTTTTCCACGACGATCACTAAGTGATCCGACACACACTCACGCCGATCGGTTTCTACGATTTTGCCTATCTCCCACCTACTGAAGTATTGAAATTCCTTTATTTTTTTCTTTCCCTCAGAATGTTGTAAGGGGGAAATTGTTGTCAGTAGGATAACATCTTTTATAGACTTAAGAAGTTTAAGAGGTAGAGGTAGAGGTTTTGGCATCATCAATTAGGGGGAAATTGTTGGATATGAGTCAGTAGATGTGATACTCAGCTGTTGTTCGGTTAAAAGAAAATTGGGGGAAATCATAGTAGTAGTATGGAATTGAAGATCCCAAAACCTAGCTGATATCAGTAGATTAGTGTGTCGTTAGGATTAGCTGATGTATAGGTTAGACTTGATGTATTGTTTATTATTTTTGTCTAAGTCCTGTACGGGGTAGTTGTTGAACTGATCTTTTGTCGAAGATACTTTTCAGAACCCCACGTCATCAGTGTAATCGCTTGTGTTCTTTTACTGTTTTATTGCATAGCATTCAACTGACTTGAAAATCATAAGCTTGCATAAAACGTATTTTATAAAGCGCACAGCCAAAAGATTTAATTTGCTAAAACGTGTTTTCAAAAGAGACGAATTCCGGGCCCCACACTCTCCGCGCAACAGTCTCCGACTGATTCTCAAAGTACTGACAACAGTTAGTAGGAGAGAGCTCAGTAGCTGACTCACTCTGTCCCGCGATCGAAGGCTTATTTGCACTCGTTCATCGGTTCAATCAACGACTTCACCGACCTTCATTGAGAAAAAGAAACTGAGCTCAGGTGTATTCACCCCCCCCCCCTCTACACCTGACTTATCGTCTCCGGACCAACATGTTAAAACTAGGAGTGAGGCCAAATCTTTGGCTACTAATGAACTAGATAATTTTGAATGTTGGGAATGACTATATGACATAACATTTTGAACAAAGTAAATTTGATTAGCAAAAAATTACAATCTAATGATATGCAAATTGATGTTGCAATAACTATCTTGAAAGGTTTGATTTCTTATTTTGAAAAGTATAGGAATGAAGGTTTTCAATCGGCATTGACATTAGCTAAAGAGCTTGCATCTAAAATGAAAATTGATCCAATTTTTCCTCCAAAACGTAAGGTTCACTGGAAAAAATAATTTGATGAAAGTTGTCATGAAGATACTTCATTATCTGATGAAGACTCTTTTAGGATTAATTATTTTATTGTTATAATGAATATTGCTATTTTAAGGACTAAATTTGAGCAATTGGTAGTCTTTGAAGATATTTTTGATTTTTTATTTAATCATGAGTCTTTATCTTCATTGGATGATAATACATTGCATAAATGTTGTGTCAAGCTTCAAGATGTTCTTAAACATAATGATAAATTTGATATTTATGTTGAAGATTTATATTCTGAATTTCAAGTTTTACAAATGTGTTTACCTTCAGAAGTAAAATCAATTCATGAAGTTCTTGAGTTTGTTAAAACTTCATAATGTTTTCCTAATACTTTTATTGCATAAAGAATATTGTTGACTATACCTTTCACTTTAACTTCAAAAGAAATTTTTCAAAATTAAAATTGATCAAATCATATTTGTTTTCTACTATGTCTCAAGAAAGGTTAAATGGACTAGCTACTTTATGTTTTGAAAATGAGGCATTGGAAAAACTTGATCTTGATGATGTTATTAATGATTTTGCTTCTCAAAATGTCAAAAAATCTAAATTATTTCATTAATTATTCGATCCTTGTAATTTTTTTGTTTTATTGCACTTTATGATTTCTACTTTTAAAATTTTTAATGGACACAAGCATAAAAGCATGTCTATTTTTAGCTATCAAAATAATTCAGGAAGCATCAATGAAGGGCCCCTTTTTTGTTTTCGCCTAGGCACCCTGGTCAAATATAGCTCAAGAGAATGGCATAAGCATACAATTTTGGGGAAGATGCACAAAATTCAATCTGGAATCCATTTCCTGTCCAAATTATGGCCAATTAAAACCAGAATAAGGGAGAGAATAAACAAGGAGAGAAAGATATTTAAACGGTCCAAGCAGAACCCTCCCATCAAAGAAAATGGAAAGAGTAAAGAAAACACAGAACAGCGCAGAACTTGAAAATCTCAAAAAAAAAAAAAAAAAAAAAAGATTAAATTTTACCTGAAACAGAACCAGAAACGAAGATTCTCGATCTTCGTTAGAACCAAGAGAGTAATCCCAGAACAATTCTCCTTCCTTTTTCCCAAGAAGATACGCGTCGAGAGACTCTCTCTCTCTCTCTCTCTCTCTCTCTCTCTCTCTCTCTTCTTCGGCCTTTTGGGTTTTTTTATTATGGCCGTCCGAGAATCTGACGCCAAATGTTGTCGACGTTGTTTATGTGAATTTTAGCCGGACTTTGCCATTAATGGTGTGGAGATGCATAGGGAGTAACAACTAAATTAGGGGGAACTGAAAAGGGCACAGACATTCTTCTCACTTGGAAGTCCATATTCTTAAATCCATTGTTTTTATGTTTGGACATTCTTTCTTAAGCTTGTTTTTATCTCGTTGATTCTATTTTACTAGAATCAATATATGTCGTCACATAACTTTTTTTTTTATAACACGAGATTATAAATAGTTTGTAGAATTGAATCTTTCCCTAATAAATTTTAGTCGGTTATTAAATTAAAGTAAATTAATAGAGTGAGAGACTGTGGCATACATGATGTTGCTAATTTTAATTGTTAAGTTATTTAGTGTACATTTTAAATACCGATGTATAATTAAAAATTGAAATTAACAATTTAGATTTTGACATTACATATAGTACGAGGATTGTGTCTTGTTAACCAGAACAAGTTATATGATTTTATGTCCCGTGGATACGATGATTGTATATATGGAGTATAAGTTTAAATCCATCATTTTAGAACGGATTTAAAGGGTGCGTACTCGAATCTTAACATTAATGAGATTCTTAAATAAAGTTAGGTACTAAATTTAGGGAAAAAAATTAATTTTGGTCCATTATGTTGGCTCATGTCCACTTTTAGTCCGTTAGGTTGATAAATAGTTCGATTTTGATCCGTTTTGTAAAATTGGAATTTTAGTTATTTTCGGGCGCATACACACCTTAAAATTTAGAAAAATAAATAAATTCTCACTCGCGAAAATTTTAAAAAAATATTCTCATGTAGTGAAATTAAAAAATAAAGTTATTTCACCAATAATTTTTTTGTATATATTTTTAAATACCGATATGTATACACAGAAGAAAAAATGAAAGTGAACATGCACAAACGTAATGAACCAAAATTGATTTTTTCCTCTAAATTTACTTTCTAACTTTTATACTTGTAACCACCCCTTAATTAATTTGTGTTTGTTTTAAGCCCAATAACTTCAATTGTTCGTTTTTCGTAATGTGATAGAATGTATTTCCCATGCATAAAATTTTTATGATCAATTTATATATATGTCTAACATTGTGTATCCTAACACAAAAAAATTAGATAACATAAAAGACGTTCTAGAAGTACATTCTCTACCAAAGAATAAAATTCAAATACTTTTCAATATTACATAATAAAAAAAAAACTTTTAAAATTACATAATAAAAAACAACATGGTCATATTACATGAACAAAAGAATATAGAACTATATTACATGATAAAAGAAGATTATAAAACCATATAAAATAAAAAAGGATCAGCTGAGAGATTATAAGTTAAAAACGGAGCAAAACTATTATGCGTGAGTTTGTCACTTATAAATAACTTAGAATGATTAGATCCCTTTGTGTGGCTTATAGGCTAAATTAACTAGTGCAAAATAACATGATTTATTTAGTGCTCAGTTCAATAACGACGCGTTATTCTTATCTTAAAATAAATTAAAAAAAAAAATCTTTCTTCACAACGAGCCAAAACTTTTGTCTACTTTTCTCTAATCGATTTAACCTAAATCAGCAATAATTGCCCAAAACACGCAGCACCAAAATTCCATATAAATACCCCCCGTTATTCTCATCCCACTCTCTTCGATTGGTGGGAGGGAATTTCACCCAAAGGGAAAATTCGAGAAAAGGGAAACCTTTTCTCAATTTTTTTCCTCTCCCTCGCTATCTCCTCTCAGCGCCGGAGGAGTCGCCGGATGTGGATTTGTTAGTATTTCTTTTTGTACCGGTACGGTGTTATACGTATCTAGAGATTCGAATAGTTTCCTGAGATATGGATTTGACTTCGCAATCGGCCGCTGATTCTGTCGGCAACGGTGTCGTCGTGGAGCGGAAGGCGGTGGAGGAGGAGCAGCTGCCGCCCTACGTTTCGATGGTAGATCCGTTCCTCGTCGAGGCTCTTCAGAACCCTCGACATCGTCTAACTAGTTAGTGCTTGGTTCTCCCTTCTCTGTGGCTTCGATTGAATAAATTTTGCTGTTAATTTTGTTTTGTTTATTCATTTATTTAGTTCTGGCTATGGTTGATAGATTTGTATTTTTTTTTTTTGTATCTGCGATGAGTGGTTTGGATTAGGAATTGGAACTGTGATCTAATTAGGTCTGAGTTTTATTAATGGAGTACCTTTCTGTAGACGTCGTAGTACAGGAAAACTGAGGGGCTGAACTGATGTAGATCTAGATTTGGGGTAATGGAGCTATTCAGAATTCTTTAGATCATAATTCTGAATCTGAAAATATTGTTGCTGGAGAATAAATTGCTAGAGTATATTTGCTTGTCTAATTGATTAAAAGATATTTTTTGTGCGGATGAGGTTTAGATTGTTGGTTGACTGTTCTACTTGATACGTGGTTAGAAACTTGGAACTGATTGACGAAATATAAGTACTTGAATACTTTACTCAATCGAGCAATGACAAAGTAGAGCTTCTTGAACGTTGGTTTTGTAATGGTTGCTTCACTTTTAGGTGGAAACACGACACAAGCCGTTTTCTACTCCAGAATTTAGGAGTGAAAGGGATTATTCTATGTTCTCCAGTCCCCACAATTTGCGAACCTTGATCTAAAAGGGGAAAAGCTAATCGCTGTTGTACATTCTTACAAGTCTTTCCAGTTATTTCCTTGTAGAAGAGGAAGACATTAAATTGCTAGCTTATCATGGTGATAGTCCTTTGCAATTTAAGACATTAAATTGCTAGCTTATCATGGTTGAAGAATGAAAAGCTAAAGCAATTTTAAAGCCAAATTTTCTATCATGTAAAAGGGAACATGTAGATAGCTTTAGATACTCCTATGTATTGAGCTTAATCTTGTGGATGTGTATCTTTATATTGTCAATTGAAGTCAAAGTATAGTCACTTTTGCTTGTTGTTGTGAATTTTCAAGTTGCAAACCTATCTAGATGGTTTCTGCAATACTTTATATGAATACACAAGCTTTACTCTACGTGATGTTTCAACTTTTGTTTTGAATCAGTTTTAACTTTCTCAGTATCAGTTAATAATTGTACTATTTTGGACTTGAGTCTTCAGTTCTACGGATGGAGCTTGATATACAGAAGTTCCTGAAGAATTTGGATTTACAGCAGTTTGAGTTCCCGCACTTCCCTACCTCATACCTTCGTCTTGCAGCTCACCGTGTTGCTCAACATTATGGTCTGCAGACTATGGTTCAGGATAATTCTGCGGATGGCCAAGGTATCCGGATTCTGGTTATAAAGAAAGCAGAGAGCAAATTTCCCTCAGTTTGCTTATCGGATGTACCAGCTAAAAAATCAGAAAATGACAAACTTGATCACCTCAAGGTTGTCATAAGACCAAGACCTAAAGGCTCCTCAAATAACACCAATGAGCTGGGGCTTAAACGCTGTCCAGAGAGATCCGTGGAAGAGAGGAAGGAGGAATATGACAGAGCAAGGGCACGTATTTTTAATAGTCCAAGTAGCTCTGAGTCAGAAGATACATCTTCTCAATTTGGTTCTGATGGGCGGAATGTGAATGTCCATGAGGATGAAGTTGCTAGAAACCTTGCTATTGATGTGGACAGAAGCTCCTACCTCAGAGATGTAGGTAATTATTCTAGAGTAGCCATTCTTAGGGACAGAGAGAAGGACCGAAGTGACCCTGATTATGATCGCAGTTATGACAGGTACAGTAGAGAACTTGTTATTGGTAGTTATCTCTTTGTTGAAGTTTCTTTTATCACATTATTACTTATCATTTTCTTCCTTAGGTTGTTTCATGCATTTCAACCCTTGATCGTTTAACGTTTTCTTTTCTGCCATGGTACAGATACGTTAGGAGCATCCCGAACAACCAGAGTTTCAATGTAGCACCTTTCAATATGCAGAAATTTCAACCTTCATTCATCTCTTATGATTCTGTATTCCCTCTTCCCAGCCAGATGCCAGCGCCTCAAGCTTCTCTTAACTACGTTAACCCTATGATGGGCCCGTACTGTGCCATGGGACCGAATCCGACTTCTACCAATGCCTTGTATATACAGTGGCCAACTCAATCCATGATGTATGCACAGTCATATGATCACCTAAGACAACATGCCTTTTTTCAGGTTAGCTGAACATGTTGAGATAATAGTTCTTCGTATGGGATAAACATGTTCTACTTGCTTTCAACAAATATAAATTGATTATTCCTTGTTATTTTTTATTTTTGAAATTTATGAGTAAACTCATTGTATATTTTAGGCTCCCTTCTGTCAGCAGCCTCTGAGCATCGATTATTCGCAGAACCACCGATGACGGTCGAAGTTTGTCTTGTGATTTAGTCTTCCTTCTTGATTCTTGTTCTCCATTTGTTGTAATTTGCTTATTCCTGTTTCCAGATTTCTGATTTTGGAATCTTATCAGTAAAAGAAATAGTTCTTTCATTTTTTCTTGTTTCTGTAGCATCTACCTGAGATGCCCATTGAATTTCGTTCAGGTATACTAATCTGCCAAACGCACTAGGTTAATCAATTATGTAAGTTTCAGACCTAGCCGTGTTAGTAGGATTGAATTTGTTATGTCGGATTACAAGTCAAATCATCTCATTTTGGTAATTTGCAATTTGGTAATTCGGAAAAGTTGTCATTTTTAGAATGAGATAAGATGTACGAAACAGAGCGACAAGATGAATGAGTGAAGACGTATTTGTGTAGATTGATCAGTAGTAACCACTAACAATTAAAGATATGCATTTGATGGTGTGAAATGCCAGTTGTATCCTTAATGATTGATTAAATATTTGCAAGTACATAACAGATGCGACATGTTTGTATAAAATATGAAGAACTAATAATCATGTCCAATTATTTAATGCGCATTCAAATACACTCCTTGCATGTCTCCATCTCCCTATAAAAACTAATTTGAGTCGAAAATAGGATTGAGAATCCAACTCTAATCACTCATTCTTGTAAGATTTATGGTATCAACACGAAATTTATCTTTTCTTTTTCTTTATATTTTTAAGATTTTCAAAAGTAGTAGTTGCCATTTTTACTTAATAGTTGTACGAAGGGGTTTAATCACACAATTCTTTCTTGAACTAATAATACAATCTTATCAATCCACTAACCACACAATCTTCTTTTTCATCAACCTTATCAACACATTCTTAATGTTATCTAATGTGGGGTCGAATACATCGAGCTCTCCCACAATTTTGATCGTACTCTAATTCATTGCACCTAGTAAAGGGTGCAATTAAATTTCACCCTAAAGCGTATTCGTTTTTCTAACGGAGCGGAGTTTAACCAGAGACATCCGATTAAAATGCTAGAATCAATCAAGCAAAGCTAAAGAAGCATCCTTTAGTTGTGAAAAAGATTCATCTAGGGCTCATGTAGCTTTGTGAGAAGTAGAGCAGAAACACCACCAATTAGAACAGAATCATCAGCTCCGACTTCTTGAAGAAATCACAATACCAAGATTCAAGAATAACAAACACTACTCTTAGCTCTAGGATCAAGAATCAGACCACTAAATGAAGTATGATAAGACAACATTTTCCAACACACATGTTGAGAGAAAAACAAGTAAATTTCTTGGTTTAGACAATGAACTCTATAGCATTAAAAATCACTACAAGAAAAAGGGTCCATCAATAACTCGATCTAGATCAATGATGCTTAGAAATTAAGATAATTATGACAAGAAAAAGGCTATGATTTTACCCCAATAATTAGAGTTTCATAAAGATTGAAAATAGCCTAATGCTCAATCATCTCCGGTGGGAAACAAGGTGAGGACTTTCCGGCCGTTCGCCGGCGGCTCCAAATCCTCGACATAAGGCGGCAGCACGGCGGCGGCCTGCTGCTGTGACGGCCTCATGTAAGGGTGATCGAACTGCCCATTCAGCGGCGAGTTCCCAAAACCCCTAAACTGCTGCTGCAGCTGCGGGTGGTGGTGGTGCACCGCCGCCAGCTGGTGGTGCTGCTGCATCGCCGCCGCCGGCACGGATACGAACGGCAGGAAATGCTCGGAGCCCGCCCTTCCCGGGTGCAGGAAATGCGCCGGCACGGGGGAGCTCGCGAAGAGGTGATCGGTGGCGGGGTCCACGGCGGTGCCGCCGCCTCCGCCACTGGAGATGCTCTTCATCCGCTTGAGATAGAGGCGGTACTTCTGGAGGTGGCTGGCGACGTTCTCCCTCGTGAGGCCGTCGACGCTCATCAGCTGCATAATCGTCTTCGGGACGGCGTTCTTGATCCCCAAATGCCCCACGGCGTCGACGAACCGCTTGTGCAGCTGCGGCGTCCACACCAGGCGCGGCCGCTTCAGCGTCCGCGCCGGCTCGTCGGAGGCCGCGCCGCCGCCTCCGCCTCCCGCGCCGCTCAGCTCCGCGGAGTCGAATTCGCCGGAGGAGTTCCGCTGCGGGGAGTACGGCGGCGGCCTCGGCGGCGCGTGGTTGGGGATGTTGAACGCCACCGCTAGATCGGGAGTAATTAGGGATTGGGAGAGCGGCATCAGCTCCTCCGGCGGCGGCAATTCCTCCTCCCATTTCGAAAACCAATTCGAATCTTCCTCCTTCATAATTTCTTCCCACTAAAAATCGAATCTTTGCAGCACGAACTCCACAAATTCGAGATCTTCTGCCCAGATACAACAAATAAAAAACTTGAGAGAGAAGGGGACTTTTTTTTTTTTTGGGAGAATTGTGGTGACAAATTGTTGCTCTCTCTTTCTCTCTCTCTCTCTGGTTATCATGAGAGAGAAAGAGTGAAGGGTGCGTGGGTGTGTGGAGGGGGGAGGGTTGATCGAGGTGGATCTTGTTTTCTTCTTTTCATCTTTTATCAAGGTTACTGTTGCTGCTTGCTGATGCTTTTCTTATGATTTTTGTGCCTCTCTCTCTTAAACACTTTTTAATATATTTCCTACATTTATGGGTTTTTGTCTCTCTTCATGTTACTACTAAAATCAGTTACTCTTCAATATTTTTATACTACCTTTTATTGAGACACCCTACTCCTAGTATGTAATTTGGTCGGAATTATATAAATCATTAATAATAATACCCATATCAATTTTAGTTCTATTGTAAATAATATTTACCGTATATAGATTGACCACATGTAAACCCAAACAACCCATTAGCCCATTTTATGTTGGCCCAAGAGTCCATCTTGTACTCTATAAATAGAGATCTCCACCCTCATAATAATACACACTTCAATTCATTCTCTCTATTATTCTCTACATTATTTTCTAGTTTATAACACGTTATCAGCACGAAGGAGCTCTCAAAAAAAAAAAAAAAAAAAAAAGAAGGTAATTTTTTTTATGAAGATGGTTCCGCCGAAAGAAAAAAAAAAGGGTATCAACCCATTTGTAAATAATATGAAAAGGGTTGATACTTTTCGTTTCTCTTTCTCTTTTAATTATTATTTAATAATATAATAGTTATATTATCGTGCATGGTTTAAATAAGTAAATCAATTACTTATTTTGAATCATGCACTTCTTTCGAGAAAATCATTATATTTATTGTCGCTCCAGAAGTAGCGCAATATACTAATATTCGTGAAGAATATGACATGCTCCTGAAGAACAATTGAAAAACACATTTTCAACTTGATTTGTTGCTCCAGAAGTAGCACAATCAATATTCCTGAAGAATATTACATGTTCTTGAAGAACATTTACTCTACGCTTTTATTTATTTATTCTCTTGTTTGTTTGTTTATT
Source organism: Lavandula angustifolia (assembly GCA_028984105.1). Classification (NCBI taxonomy): domain Eukaryota; kingdom Viridiplantae; phylum Streptophyta; class Magnoliopsida; order Lamiales; family Lamiaceae; genus Lavandula; species Lavandula angustifolia. The sequence continues at coordinate 9,472,951 of CM054821.1, read as the reverse complement.
TATTTATTTAATATTAAATTACAATTGTTGCTTCCCGAAGTAAGACGATATTCCCGAAGAATATCATATGCTCTTAAAGAGCAAATCAAATTCATTGAAATAATTATTGCTCCAGAAGTAGCATAAATTTAATATTCTTGAAGAATATTTCAGACTCTTGAAGAGTTATTATTCGCAATTTATTTATTTTCTATGCATATTATAATATTTGTTTATATATATATATATATATATATACTATATATAGTTATATAATCTTAAATTATTACTCCCGAAGTAGCAAATAATTAATATTCTTGAAGAATATTAATGCTCATGTATAACACTGTATGATATAGGTGATATATGTTTATCCCTGAAGGAAAAACATAAGTCTTTATTGACATTAATAATAATTTATTTTAATTGTGCAGAGTTGCACGAATGGCAAATATCACCAAACTTGAGTTCGTTGCACTTGACATATCCGGCAAAAATTATATGTCATGGATTGTTGATGCCGAGATTCATTTGATCTCAAGGGGTCTAGGAGAGACTATACAAGAAGGAAATACCGCATCCCCGCAGGATCGCGCAAAGGCACTGATTTTCCTTCGTCACCATCTTCATGGTAACCTAAAAAATGAGTATCTCACCGTCAAAGATCCATATGAATTGTGGAACAACCTTAAAGAAAGGTTTGATCACCAAAGGACCGTTATCCTTCCTAAGGCTCGATATGATTGGTTGCATCTTAGATTGCAAGACTTCAAATCTGTGAGTACTTATAATTCTGAATTGTTCAGAATTAGCTCCACAATGAAATTATGTGGAGAAACAATCACTGATGAAATGATGCTTGAGAAAACATTCTCCACATTTCATGCCTCTAATGTTCTCCTACAACAACAATATAGGGAGCGAGGTTTCAAAAAGTACTCCGAACTAATATCTTGTTTATTAGTTGCTGAGCAAAATAATGAATTGCTCATGAAAAACCACGAGTTAAAACCCACCGGTTCCTCTGCATTGCCTAAAGCCAATGCGACGTATGGATATGGTCGTGGAAACCAACATGGACGTGGGCGCGGTCGTGGTCGTGGTCGTGGGCGTGGTCGTGGGTATGGACGACGACATAATAATCCCGACCATGCAACCTCGAGCAACAAAAGGGCTAAGACATCCAAAGATCACAATTCATCTAACAAGGAGGAAATATGCCATCGATGTGGCATGAATGGGCATTGGTCGCGTACCTGTTGTACGGCAAAGCACCTTGTGGATCTGTATCAGATTTCAATCAAGGGAAAAGTAAAGAAGGAGACCAATGTCCTCGACTATGATGGTTCGAGTAATCCAACAACTCACTTAGATGTCTCTGATTTCTTTAGTGACCCAAATGGCAACATTGATGGCTTGATTGGTGGTGGTGTTTTAGAAGACAATTGATGCAGTTTTTAGCATATTTAGCTTTAATCATTTACCGTTGTTAAATAGTTCATTTCATTTGCTTTCATAACTCTCAGTATTGTTATTATTATTTTTTTTAAACTTATTATTCTTCCTCGGATTATTATTGATTGCCTTTTACTAATTAAGAAATTATTTTCTTGAAAAACAATGTCTCAGAAAATGCAAATGAATCATTGTAATATATGTTTAGCTGATAGTGCCACTACACACACCATTCTCCAAGATAAAAAGTATTTTTAAAAATTAACATTAGCTGAAGATAATGTTAATACTATATCAGGTGCATCGAACATCATCGAAGGCTCCGGAAGAGCTTGTATCATACTACCGAATGATACTAAATTAATTATAGAGCATGCCTTATATTCTAGTAAGTCCAGAAGAAACTTACTAAGCTTTAAGGATATTCGCCGCAATGGCTACCACATTGAAACAATGTCAGAAGGTAGTAACGAATATTTATATATAAATTCTTTTGTATCCGGCCGAAGCGATCAAAGAAAAATTATCAACACTACCATCCAGAATGTATTACACATTTATCAAGGCAATTGAAACGAACCATATCATGAACCCGAAGTTCAATGACTCAAAAAGCTTTTTGCTTTGGCATGATAGATTTGGATATCCGGGAGCAACTATGATGCGTCGCATCATTGAAAACTCATGTGGACACAATATAAAGAACCAGAAGATTCTAATAACAAATGAATTCTCATGTAGTGCTTGTGCGCAAGGCAAGTTAGTCATTAGACCATCATACACAAAGGTCAATATAGAATCTCCATCTTTCTTGGAAAGAATTCAAGGAGATATTTGTGGACCTATACATCCACCATGTGGACCATTTCGATACTTTATGGTATTGATTGATGCTTCTTCTAGATGGTCCCATGTATGCTTGCTTTCTAGTAGAAATGCAGCTTTTTCTAGACTACTTGCTCAAATAATAAAATTGAGAGCTCAATTCCCAGACAACATGATTAAGAGGATTCGCCTCGATAATGCTAGTGAGTTCCAGTCTCAAGCATTTAATAGTTATTGTATGGCTAGTGGGATTGAGATTGAACACTCGGTTGCTCATGTTCATACACAAAATGGTTTAGCAGAAGCGTTCATTAAACGCCTTCAACTTATTGCTAGACCATTACTTATGAAATTAAAACTCCCAATTTTGGCTTGGGGTCATGCCATTTTACATGCTGCATCATTAGTTCGGATTCGGCCAATAGCCAACCAACAACATTCCCCAATGCAAATTATTTTTGGCAGAGAACCTGATGTTTCTCACTTGCGGATTTTTGGTTGTGCTGTCCAAGTCCCAATTGCACCCCCACAACGTACAAAAATGGGTCCCCAACGAAGACTTGGGATATATGTTGGATTTGATTCACCCTCAATCATAAGATATCTTGAACCTTTAACGGGTGATTTATTTACTGCACGTTTTGCAGATTGTCATTTTGATGAAATGACATTTCCAACATTAGGTAGAACAAACCTACATCCAGAAAAGCAAAAGGAAATCTCTTGGAATGAAAAAACCTTATCACATTTTGATTCCAGAAGTAATCAATGTGAACAAGAAGTTGAAAAAATAATTTATTTGCAAAAGATTGCAAATCAAATTCTCGATGCTTTCATAGATACAAGAAAAGTGACACTATCTCACATACCAAATTGCCAATACACTCGCTAGAATTAGTATCCCCGAAGGACAAACAGCAATGGTAGCAAATGAATCCAACATCCGTCAAAAACGTGGTCGACCAATCGGTTCCAAAGATTCTATGCCTAGAAAGAGAAAGGCACAAAACACGAACCAAACAATGATGAAAATTATTGATCAAAATAATGTAGTTCCTGAAGAACCACAAGCGTCCGAAAATCATGAGATCTCAATAAATTACTTATCTTCTAATAAGATATTGGAGAGAGAAAATATCGTCGTGGACGATAAATTCGCCTTTAATATGGCTCTTGAAGTTCTAAATGAGGATCCCGAACCGCGGTCCGTTAAAGACTCGTCAAACTAGACATGATTGGCCAAAGTGGAAAGAAGCCATACAAGGTGAACTAAATTCCCTTGAAAGCCGGAAAACTTTTGGACCCGTAGTTCAAACTCCGGAAAATGTTATCCCCGTAGGATACAAATGGGTCTTTGTTCGAAAGAGAAACGAAAACCATGAAATTACGAGATACAAAGCCGGACTCGTAGCACAAGGTTTCTCTCAAAGACCGGGAATTGATTATGAAGAAACATACTCTCCGTAATGGACGCGATTACATTTAGATTTTTGATGAGTATAGTTGTATCGAAAAGACTTGACATGCGTCTAATGGATGTAGTAACTGCATATCTATATGGTTCACTAGACAAATGACATATATATGAAAATTCCGGAAGGATTTAAATTGCACGAGGCATATAAGTCAAAACCCAAAAGCATGTTTTCAATTAAACCGCAAAAGTCGTTGTATGGGTTGAAGCGATCGGCCGTATGTGGTATAATAGACTTAGCGAATATCTCTTGAAAGAAGGGTACAAAAACGATGATGTTTGCCCTTGTGTTTTCATTAAGAAAACAAAGAATGGATTTGCAATCATAGCAGTTTATGTAGATGATTTGAATTTAATTGGGACTCCTCGAAGAGCTCAATAAAACTGGCCGAATATTTGAAAAATGAATTTGAGATGAAGGATTTAGGAAAGACAAAATTCGTCTTGGTTTGCAAATTGAACATGTCTCCGAAGGACTATTTGTTCATCAATCCTCATATACGAAAAAAGTCTTAAATAGGTTTTATATGGATAAAGCGCATCCATTATCATCACCAATGGTCGTTAGAACACTTGATGTGCATAAAGATCCATTTCGACCTATTGAAGATGGCGAAATGATACTTGGTCCTGAAGTACCATATCTTAGTGCAATCGGAGCATTGACTTATTTAGCTAATTGCACAAGACCCCGATATAGCTTTTTTACGTAAATCTTCTCGCAAGATATAGCTCTGCACCCACTCTAAGGCATTGGAATGGTGTTAAGCACATTCTACGTTATTTAAAGGGTACCATTGACCTTGGATTATATTACTCAAAAGGTTCTGGTTATTCTCTAGTAGGGTATGCAAATGCTGGATATTTATCCGATCCACATAAAGCCAAGTCACAAACTGGCTATGTTTTTACACGTGGAGGAACTGCTATATCTTGGAAGTCTGTTAAGCAAACCTTGACTGCAACATCCTCAAATCACTCTGAAATAATTGCAATCCATGAAGCAAGTCGAGAATGCGTGTGGTTACGGAATATGACAAGTCATATCCAAAAATCGTGCGGATTAGCTTCTTCAAAGGACAATCCAACGACGTTATATGAAGACAATGCCGCTTGTATCACGCAATTGAAGGGAGGTTACATCAAAGGCGATCGGACAAAACATATTTCTCCCAAGTTTTTCTTCACACATGAACTTCAAAAGAATGGTGATATCGACGTTCAACAGATACGTTCGAGTGATAATCTAGCAGACTTATTTACGAAGGCACTACCGACGTCAACATTCAAGAAGTTGGTACACAAGATCGGCATGCGCCGTCTCAAGGATTTACAATGATTATTTTGAGGGGGAGCAGCTGTACTCTTTTTCCTTCGACCAGTTTTTATCCCATTGGGTTTTTCTGGCAAGGTTTTAACGAGGCAGCAATTTCTGTTTAAGGATGGTCAATTAAGGGGGAGTATTGTAAATAATATTTACCGTATATAGATTGACCACATGTAAACCCTAGCAACCCATTAGCCCATCTTATGTTGGCCCAAGAGCCCATCTTGTACTCTATAAATAGAGGTCTCCACCCTCATAATAATACACACTTCAATTCATTCTCTCTATTATTCTCTACATTATTTTCTAGTTTATAACAAGTTCCACAATATCAGAAAATGAATTTTTATAGTGGATGGATTCAATTTGTACTTGCTTTTGTTTACTCTATTGAAGTTCCCCTTACTATTTCGAACTTACAATGATAGTTAGCATATATAACCTATAAATTAAATATGACCATTTATTTCGTGCATTATTATAATAATAATATTTGCATAAATACGTAAGCATACATAATTGTATAGAGAGACTGTAATAACTATTTTCTATTTTGTTTAATTTAATATTGCACGAAAATCGGCGCGTGTACTGCACACTCCTAGAGGAGCGTGAGTGGAAAGTTGTTACAAAAAATGGTACTCCCTCCGTCCCGATAATAATGTCCCGGATGGACTTGGCACGTATATTAAGGAATGGATAGTAATTGAGTAAAGTGGTGGGTCTCTATTTATTAACAAACATAATTAATTACTAATTCATATTTTTTTCTCTCTCCTCTCTCCTACTACACATTATTAAATTCATGTTTTCTCCTCTCTCCTTTCGTGTTGGCGGCAGAACTGAAAAAAATTAAAAGGAAACAACAAGTTCATGCAAGGCGGCAGAAATAAACTTAAGGCGACAGAACACAATTGAAGAAAAATCCTTATACAATTGGCGGCAGAATACAATTAAACCATTAGAATTTGTCCGGCAAATTCAAATTGAAGTGCAGCTAGCCACAACACCTATATAAATCAATTCTACCATTTACAAAACATCAAACCTGCCCCCTTCACTCTTCTTCACCATAACCAAAAAAATCCAAAAGCAGAGAGCAGCCAAGAAGACAGAATTTGAGAAAAATTCAGCAAATGACAAGAAGACGGAAAGACCTAACTACAGCAGAAAAGAACCAAATCGTTCAGTTCCTCCTCTGCAATTTGAAGGCTGATGGGGATCCGGTTAAAGGCAAGATCAACGAAGCCGCTCATCGAGGGGGGTTGCTTTGTCGGAAGACCGTCTCCCGTCTTTGGGCATGCAAAAAAAAAAGGAGAGAAAATGGTGAAGCCATCTATTTACAAAGTTCCAAACCAAACACACGAAGAAGCAAAAGAGTTATTCTAGACGTTGAATTAATTCAGGGCTTGGAGTTTTTAAAGCGATCCACAATTAGAAGACTCGCAAGCGGGATAAACACAAGTAAGAGCACTGTCGGGAGATGGGTTAAAGCAGGTCTAATCAAAGCTCATACAAGTGCTATTAAACCGAGCCTCACTGCCCCAAACAAATTGTTGAGGTTGCAGTTTTCACTTGAAGCATTAGAGTTTGATAGGATTCTAAACAGTCTACGGTTCAAAAGTATGAACAACACAGTTCACATTGATGAAAAGTGGTTTTATATCACTAGGGCAGCGCACAGATTCTACTTAACACCAGGAGAAATGGAGCCACAAAGATCATGCCAAAACAAAAGATTCATACAGAAAGTAATGTTCATGTGTGCCGTTTGTCGCCCCCTATTTGGGGAAGATGGCAGTGTTCTATTTGATGGAAAGATAGGCATCTTTCCATTCACAAGGCAAGAGGCAGCTCTAAGAAGTTCCAAAAACAGAATAGCAGGGACATTAGAAACAAAGGCAATACAATCCATTACCAAGGAGGTGATCAAGGACTGCTTGATCACCAAGGTATGGTCTTCTACTTTTTCTTGCCAATATTGCAAGGCTGAGTTGTTAGGAATATAATATAGTGCTTCAGAAAATTTGTTGTAATTTAACAGTTTAACAGTTCAGCACATTTGCATGTAACAGTTTAACAATTAAGCACATTTGCATGTAACAGTTCTGAAATTCTGTTTTTCTTAAGGAGAAATATGTTAAATGTGCAGATAATTCCTGCTATTAAAGAAAAATGGCCTACATTTGCATCAAAAACAATTTTCATACAACAAGACAATGCAAGGCCTCACATTAAAGACACAGATACAGAGTTCAAAGCTGCTGCAAGCTCTGATGGTTTTGATATTAGAATCATTAATCAACCTCCTAATTCCCCTGATTGTAATGTGAATGATCTTGGATGGTTTAGAGCTATTCAAAGCATCCAAGTGGAATCAAACAGTTATAATGTTGATCAATTGGTGGGTGCAGTGATAAGGTCTTTTGAAGACTTGTCCCCTATGGCATTAAACAAGGTGTTTCTATCTCTACAAGACTGCATGGTTGAGATCATGAAGGTTAGGGGTCACAACACGTATAAGATTCCCCATTTGAAAAAAAATCAGCTTCTCTCTCAAGAGGCACTACCAGTAGATCTACAAGTTCCAATGAATCTGGTTGTGGAGTGCATAAACTACATGCTAGAGAATGGGATAATTGAAGATACAAGAAAACATTAGGCAAAGGTTGGGCATTGTATAACTGTAAGTAGTAAAGGGCGTAATCGGAAATGTCTTTTGTAACTGTAAGTAGTAAAGGGCGTAATCGGGAAATGTCTTTTGTAATCGTAAGTAGTAAAGGCGTAATCGAAATGTTTTGTAAGTAGTAAAGGGCGTAATCGGGAAATGTCTTTTGTAATCTGTAAGTAGTAAAGGGCGTAATCGAGAAATGTCTTTTGTAATCGTAAGTAGTAAAGAGCGGGAATTAGGAAATGTTTTCTTTTTGTAACTAGGAAATGTCTCTTTAATAATTAAAGCTTGTATACACAGCTTAAGCTGTGTAAACCTTATGAGCTTAATAATTGTGCAACTTACACATCATTCTAGTTGTGTACAGACACATTAAGCTTCATAAGATTCATAAGATTCACTCTTTTTATATCAATATACCACAATTGCTGCAAGCAATGAACAACAACAACAACAACACATGGGGAGCTTAACACAGAGGCAGCTGGATAAGTCCAGTAACAACGAGACAGCTTAACAATAAGCTTAAAAAAAACACAGAGGCAACTGAACATTGCTGCAAGCAATGAATACCAACAAGTCTAGTAAAAAAAACGCAGAGGCAACTGAACATTGCTGCAAGCAATGAATAGCAACAACAACAACACAGAGGCAGCTTAACAAGTCTCATTACACAATTAATCATTGACTTGAATCATAATTTGCATGTAGAAACATTATTATCATTTTAGACCACAATTAACCAATTCCCGTCAAGTGCTCTTAAAGGAAATAACAATTGCATTTAAAAAATAACGGGTTTCAGAATTGACCAAAGTTAAGAGTCGAGGCAACCAGAGGTGCGGAATCGATTGACCGCCTTCATCCTCCAACGATCCGAGGAAACTTCAACGGCACTTTAGCCGGACCGGATCGGGGACTCGAAGGACAAACTGGGGGGGGGGGCTGTTTCATCACCAGATCTGGAAGTCGACGGAAGTGTTCTCTTATTTGGAAAAGCATACCGCTCTAAAGCCTCCTTGAATCGTCGTCTCTTCATCCGTTGTGCTTCCTCCGCGCCTGGAAATCGTCGACTATAACATTCCGGCCACCGTCTCTCTACTCTCGGGAAGAAGTCGCTCTGCAAGAACGCGGCGACAATCTCCTCACCGCTCGGATCTGCAGAATCGTCGGCCACAGTTTCGTGTGTTTTCGTATCTGTCGTTGACGTGAACGGCTCCAGAGGTTGGACATCGCTCGAAACCCTTTCTCGACCGTCTGCAAACTCGTACTTCGTCATCGCGGCGATAGAGAGCGGATCAAGGGTTTTGAGGGCGGCGGGGAAGAGGAAGAGAGACGAGATACGAAGACAGAGTAGTCTAGAGATCTCACAGCGCAAATGAGAACCCATATGTAATTAGGGTTTGCATAATGACCAAAATGCCCTTACTTACCATTTAATTACTTTCCTTTTTTGGTCCGGGACATAAATATTGGGACGTCCCGAAATGGTATTCGGGACATTATTATCGGGACGGAGGGAGTATAATTTGTACTTGCAGGAGAAAGTGATCGAGATTAGAAGGAAAAAGAGGAGGTAAGGTTGGTGGGGAGTGGGAATCTTCTACCCCACTTGGTGGACCACTACGGGGGTGTTTGCACTAGCTTCTCTATCTCATTTTTTAGCTTTCAGCTGGTAATAAGTGTTTGCACTACATAGCTGAAAGCTGCAGCTTCTCTATATGAGATGAAGAGAGAGAATATTGGGCAGCTAGTATCTAGCAGCTTTCAGCTATGTAGTGCAATTATTATTCCAATTTTACCCTATAATTTGTATCCTCTTAAAAAATTTGTAGCAGCTTTCAGCTATGTAGCAACTTTTGTGTCTAGCAGCTTTCAGCTATGTAGCAGCTTTTAAACTCTTTTATCCTCTAAAAAATTAATTATTCCAATTTTACCCTATAATTTGTATCAATAAAATATAAAATTTATTATTCCAATTATTATTCTAATTTTTATATTAATATGATATTGAAATATTTAATAATTTAATATTTATAAATAGGATGAAAAAATATGATGATATTTTAATATTAATATATGTATTTAATATATGATATTACTAAATAATATTTATATTAATATGATATTAAATTTTTTAATAATATAATATTTATAAATAGGATGAGATCGAAATTTTAAAGTAAAATTAAAAGCATACAATAAAAAACAACTTTTCAGTTTTATGCATATTAGAGGTAAAATAGTCATTACATTTAAAAAGTAAAAATAAGCTACAGCTTTCAGCAGCATTTCCAAACACTATTTTCACAACTTTCAACAGCTTTCAGCACTTTTCTGCAAACACCTACTAATTCTCAAATCAGCAACTTTCAGCAGCTTTCAGCAACTTTCATCAACTTTCAGCACTTACGGATAAGCTACAACTATTGCAAACACCCACTACATGTTCCATCAATAAGGTGAGGACATGTGTCGACTTATGATAACTTGGTGGCCCACAAATGCACGCGTGTCAGCGCGTGATTGGTGGGCCACCAAGTGGTCCACCAATAAATGGGGCAGGTGATCCCTGCCGTTGGTGGGTGGGGTCGTTTCTAGCCTAGGTTAGAGCATCTCCAAGAGAAAGTCTATCCCTCAGTTGAATGTAGAGTTTTTTTAAATTCATCTTCAACAAGAAATTCTACATTTAATTCTATAATAGAATATTTTATTTTGATAATTTTATTATTAAATTAATATATTTATTAATTTTTTATTAATTATCTAATATCATATATTTTTAAGTATATTTATTTTTGTATTTAATTTCTCTAAAAATATATTTTTAAATAAAAATTAAATTATTTAAAATATATTTAAATAATTGTATAACAAATAATTTTAATATTATTGAAAAATTTATGTAACAATTTGTGTTAAAGTTTATATTTTTACATTATTATATTTTTATTTTAATATAATAATAATTAATAAATTAAAAAATAAATAAAATATAAAGTAAATTTCATTAAATATGCTATTTATTAAATATAAATAATTAATAAACCTAATATAAATTAATTAAAAAAATAATTATAATAAAACAATACCACTATCGTGTGAACAGGAACACATTAGTAATACTGTGTTAAAATGCAGGACTCCAGGCTGGAGTTAATAGTCAGTGGCTATTGGAGGAAATTGACATGGGAAAGTGGCATTTAACGCCACAATAACAACTCCGTTGGAGTTGCTCTTAGGCATCTTCTATCGCGACTCATTTTTTTAAAAGTATTATTCTATATTAATATTAAAAGTACTCATCTTATAGTTGAAGGTTATAGTTCGAATTTTATAAATATGTTTAAATCGAGTTTGTCATTTATTTATCACAATTATATACGAGTAAAATTTATTCAATGGTATTTTAGATAATAGAAAATATACTTTATCTATTCTGTTAAATTTGTCATTATTTTTTTATAGTTATTAAATATAGATATTTCTTGTGTGTAAATGAGTAAGTTTCATAGTGATTGATTTACTTTTTTCTTTACTATTTTAAGAAACGAAATAATATCAATGAAACAGTCTAAAAAAAAAAACGAGACAAGTTTAATCAAACAAAAGGATTATTTTTCTATAACAAAAATATAAATCTCTTGTGGGGTTGTAGAGAGAAAGTGGTGAGTTGGGTTACTTTGCGGGGAATTATTTGTGAGGTTGTTTTGGATGTGGGAATCAAATGGGGAATTTTGGTTTAGACGGTGACACACCCACAAATATCATTCACAGTGAAAGTTGTCACTTTTTCATGAAAACGTGATTCTTGTGAACTCTATTATTATTCCTTACGCTAAACTCGACTTCTTTTCGATCTTATCGCATTATGAATGTCTAAAGTTTTCCTTTTTTAATTTTTAATTTTGAATATGTTGATTCTTTTATTTAGGATATTTAATATATTATTATTATTATTATTATTATTATTATTATTATTATTATTATTATTATTATTATTATTCATAGAATTGAACACTAAATCAATTTTGAATCAACCACTTACATAAAAGAGTGAGAATACTAACTACGTTGTCGGTTTTTTTAGGATATTTAATAGTTAGATGATGTTATCGTTTTCAAGAAGATAATACTTTGGGTGCTCATGTGATTTGTGGTTGTTTAGTGACCTATAATTGATTTTTATGGGTCAAAAATTAAATGAATAATTAAACAAAAGATATGTATAGTATTTGTATTAAAATGCAGATGCTACAAGATGAATAATTAAACAAAAGATATGTATAGCATTTATAGATTCTTGTAACTTGTAAGGTTTATTTGTACAAAAAAATATTCTTGAACATTAGTGCAACATAAATTGTATAGTATTTATTATTAAAATGCTGCAAGGGTTTATTTGTTTCTTTGAAGGACTCTACATCTTGGGCCGGATTTAGGGGCCTCCAAAATTGTGGAAAATCTTAAATTTTGTTTATATTTAGAAATTATAAATTTCACATTTCAATATTAAATTATGATCCATCGTATATTTAAAACTCATAAAAAAAAATCAATTATTAGTCTAATATACTAGATTCTGTCACTTGACCACAATATAATTGTGGTCTACGGTCATGTCAAGGTAACAACTTGCTAGTACTATAGTTATCATTGCAACTTGCAAATAGATTTCCTCCTTTGTAACTTAACTTTCCATCGTCTGATCCCATCCCAGCCGTTTATTAATTCGATCAGATGACTCGTTAGATGATGAGAGCCGTCGATGTTTCTGTCCACATATATAAAAGTGGGAATACAAAACGAAAAAAAAAAAAATACAAATATAGCCCAATTCTAAAACAAAACACAAAAGTAGTCATTTTGTCTTTATCCGGCGTAGGGCCGATGGGAGGGCCGATGGGGGGAGTCCATAGGCCCTCCATCGGCGGAGGGCCAATGGGAGGGCCGATGGGGGGAGTCCATAGGCCCTCCATCGGCGGAGGGCCTATGGGAGGGCCGATGGGGGGAGTTCATAGGCCCTCCATCGGCGAAGGGCCGATGGGGGCCGATGAACTCCCCCTTCGGTATTTCTATTCGAATATTGATATTCGTATTTGAAATTTTAATATTCAAGTTCGAATATAAATATTTGATTCGATTCGATTAGTATTCAAATACGAATACAAAATTATGATATTCGATTCGATATTCGAAAATATTCAATTAAATATAAATATATAATACATTTATAAAAATATTTATATAAAAAATATATTTTATAAAACTTAATATAATAAATTTAATAATTTTGAATATATATATTTAAAACTTAAATATTTATTTCAAAATATATAATACATTTTGAATATATTTTATAAATTTTGAATAAATTTAAAACTTAAATATTTATTTCTTAAATATATAATTTTGAATCGAATAGTTTCGAATCGAATCGAATCGCATTAAATACGTACCAAATTTGAAATTATTAAATTTTTTTTTTTACTGTGATGGCCGATGGTTGTGATGGCTGTGATGGCCGATGGCATTAAAAATTTCTGTGATGGCCCCAAAATTTGAATTTTTTTTGAAGGCCGATGGCCCTCTGCTTGACTTTTTTTTTTTTTTTTTTTTTTTTTTTTTTCAGGGCCGATGCCCTCTTAAATTTTTTTTTTTATATGTTGAGGGCCGATGATCGGCCCTCCATCGGCCCTCGACCCTGTTAATTATTTTTGATTTTTTTCTTTAGGGCCGATGGACTCCATAGGCCCTCCATCGGCCCTCCCATCGGCCCTTCACCGGATAAAGACAAAATAATTATTTTTGTGTTTTGTTTTAGTGATGGGCTACATTTGTGTTTTAATGTTTACTATTTGGCTAATAGTGAAAATACCCCTATATAAAATTACTCTTCAGATCTAAGATTTCCCCGCACGCTTCTCACTCTCACTCTCATCGATCGAGTAGCTTGCTCGATCGGCTGTGGATTTTCCTGCTTCGTCTCACCTATTAACAGGTAATTTCCTCTGGAGTTTGGCTGACAGAAGTTAGATCTGAGCTGCATTTGCATGTTTTTTATTTTTAAATTTTTTTGTTGCTATTTTTCGCTAACATTTACAGACTGTGGTTTGAAATATCGTTGAATATAGGTTTCAATTTGTCTTCTATATTGAGGCTTGATTGTTTTCTGTATGAGTGCTTCAATGTTGTTAGATCGGTGTTTGTTGAATGAGCTCATTGTGCCAGAGAGTAATTTATCATATTTTGATCATAAGTTTTAAAATCTAGAAAGTACCGATAAACTCTACAATGATTCATCGGAACAGATATCTCAGTTCGAAATGTTTAAATTGTTATCTGCAGATCTACTGAGATCTATGAGATTTTTCAGAGTGAATGTTCTCATTAACATGTTCGATCTGCTATAAGTTCTAGGAAGAAATTGAAGCTGACAGTTCATTAGAAGTTGTGGCGATATATATTCGACGAAGGTATTGTTTTGTTTGATTGTGTTGTTTCAGTCCCTCAATATATTTTAGATTTGGCTGTCTACTGATGATATAAAACTCAGTTTCTCATTTTGTTTGAATAAAATATGTTCATGGTATAGGAAAGATGAGAGAAATCCTTCATGTTCAGGGAGGTCAATGTGGCAACCAGATTGGTTCCAAATTCTGGGAGGTTGTCTGTGATGAGCATGGCATAGATCCAACCGGTCGATATGTTGGTACTTCAGATTTGCAACTGGAGCGTGTCAATGTGTACTACAATGAGGCATCGTGTGGCAGATTTGTGCCGAGAGCGGTGCTTATGGATCTCGAGCCAGGAACTATGGACAGTATCCGCACCGGACCATATGGTCAGATTTTCAGGCCAGATAATTTTGTTTTTGGCCAGTCTGGTGCAGGAAACAATTGGGCCAAAGGGCACTACACCGAGGGAGCCGAGCTGATTGACTCTGTTCTTGATGTAGTGAGAAAGGAGGCTGAGAACTGTGACTGCCTTCAAGGTAATATTTGATAGATGTAACATGTGCTTTATAAGATTTGGTTTTACTTTATCGATGGTATTTTGGCTTGTTCCTACACTTATTGATTTATTCTGCTTCCTTTTCTTAGGTTTCCAGGTGTGTCACTCACTTGGTGGAGGAACTGGTTCTGGGATGGGCACACTGCTGATCTCAAAGATCAGGGAAGAATACCCCGATAGGATGATGTTGACATTTTCTGTGTTTCCCTCCCCCAAGGTCTCAGATACTGTGGTCGAGCCATACAATGCAACCCTCTCAGTACATCAACTTGTTGAGAATGCTGATGAATGCATGGTCCTCGACAATGAAGCTTTGTATGATATTTGCTTCAGGACACTTAAACTTACCACTCCTAGCTGTGAGTATAATGCTTCATGCCTTTGCTTAATTTATTGTTGCTCGCATATCTTTATCTTTTCTTCATTGGTTTATGCTCTTGATTCGCTTAGGGCTTCCTTGTTCACGAAATAGTTAATTAAAAGATAAGGGTTGATAGATAAGAGTGTACCGATGTTAGCTTTATTCCTGAAATCAAAAGACAAAGGGCAGGAAGTGTTATCGAGCAAGAATGCTGAAGAACTAGAATCCATCATCTGTCTTTATCTTCCTTTTGTTGCTTTCAGAATTACGTTTATATCGGAAAGGGTTCTTGAAAATGTTCATGGCAGTACCTATTAACTGCCTTGCTTTTTGGAGAAGCCTTGATTTTAATTCATTCTCTTGTTCCTGGTATTATTTGGATTAATTTTGATGGAATGCTGTATGATCTTTAATGTGCAATGTTTTGGGAATTTATCTGCTTGCTCTAAATTTTCTACTTCACAATGGTTTGTGAACATTTGCTTAAACATTTTCACTCTCTATGCAGTTGGTGAACCAAAACACTTGATTTCTGCAACAATGAGTGGAGTAACTTGCTGTCTCCGATTCCCCGGTCAACTCAACTCTGATCTAAGAAAGCTTGCTGTTAACCTCATCCCCTTCCCCCGTCTGCACTTCTTCATGGTGGGGTTTGCTCCTCTTACATCGCGTGGCTCTCAGCAATACCGTGCCCTAACCGTTCCAGAGCTTACCCAGCCAAGAACATGATGTGCGCAACTGACCCACGCCATGGACGTTACCTCACTGCCTCAGCGATGTTCAGGGGCAAAATGAGCACCAAGGAAGTTGATGAACAGATGATCAACGTTCAGAACAAGAACTCCTCTTACTTCGTCGAATGGATCCCCAACAACGTGAAATCCAGCATCTGCGACATCCCGCCAAGAGGCCTCTCGATGGCCTCAACCTTCATTGGGAACTCGACCTCCATTCAAGAGATGTTCAGGAGAGTGAGCGAGCAGTTCACTGCCATGTTCAGGAGGAAGGCTTTCTTGCATTGGTACACCGGTGAAGGTATGGACGAGATGGAGTTTACGGAGGCTGAGAGCAATATGAACGATCTGGTATCGGAGTACCAGCTGTACCAGGATGCTACTGCAGATGATGAAGATGAAGTATGAGCAGGATGCAGAGGCTGATGAGGATATGTGAAGAAAATAGACCCCCTTTAGTTTGTATGCGTTTCCTTTGCTCCATTTTTAGTTTGTAATTGGAAATACTTATATCTTGTCTTCTTTTGGTTGTGTTTCTGTTTGTCTATATATTTACATGAAATTTGGGGAGAGGTTATGATTACCATTTGGCATTGTGTTGTGTGTTTGATTCCCAGAACTATTATCATTTTAATAGTTTTGGTGTCTACTTTCAGCTCATGCAATTTTTGTGTTTTACAGTTGGTACTATTTCGGCTAGTAGTAGAGGTAATTGTCTTTTTGACAAGAATTCAATCGGACATGATATGGGCGATTTTCATAGTAATGACTAATGAGTGTTTAGTGATGCTTTAAAAATGAATTGTTTGTTGACCAAAACATGAAAATGCATATTCGTATGCAGTAGTCAAAGAATCGGATAAGCATGTAAACGGATCCATCTTTCTCATTTTTTTTATTTATTTTATGTTTTGGGGTTCAAAATCACGTGAAAAAAATGGGGGTACTTGGGTCAACTACGTGTTGTCCCGAGGTCCTCCATTTATTATTCATTATTCATGTCTAGATTATAGATTAAATTCAATATGAAATGTGCTTTGAATGAAGATGTACTAGTAAATCCCATGCGCGTGGACCCCCTCTAACTGGATAAGAATTGGATATCCAATTCTTTTTTTTTTCATCCAAAAAAAGAATTGGATATTTATGAGTAGTTACCATATCCATATCAACTAGTTCAATCGGAATCTAACGACAAATCCAAACTAGTTTCAAGAAAAAATTATATTCCACAAAAATACAGTGTGACCTAATTGGGTCAATCGAGACCCAATTAAGTGTACTATAACACAATTGCCCTAGTTATGCTACAAGTTCAACCGATTCAACCAATTAAAACCTATCAAATTAAAATTAAACCATATAGTTTATCATCACCTCATGAAACAGGGGATAAGTACTCAAGTTAAGAAAAGTAATCAATTTATTTAAAAAAAAACTCCCTCCGATTCTGTCTACAAAAGGAATCTCAAGAAGTGAGAATCTAAGGAGGGTCATATCTTGGCATCCTCTCAAGAATAATCAAAACTGCAAACTCTATCTACATCCCACTGATTCAGATTCCACTTCGAAAACGAATACGATTAATCGTTCCGATTCTCGACTAACCGTAACGTTAGCACTACTACAACTATGGTTAAGGATGATGAAACTCTACCAGCGTCTATGCTGGTTGCCGCCGGGCCTTGTTACCAGGTTCCGGCTCTGCTTCGGGAGCTCGTTCAGCTCCACAACTTTTATCGTTTTCATCTTCTTGGCTGTTGATAATAACACAAACATTCTGTTAAACATACATATTCTTGATACAAAGCTACCTCACTGAATAAAATTGCTACTTAACTAACCATTTCTGGCTTCTTGATAGCGCTCATGGAGTTTCCTCTTGGATTCCTCGAGCTTCTTCCTCATGTCGGGAGCCTCATCACCGCGATTCAGCTTCTGGTACTAGAGAATTTTGCATCATTAGTACATAGATTTGTTACATCAGTTATAGCACAAAATGAGTGCTTTTTTGTTCATGTTGCATACCTCCGGCTTCTTCTGAAGTGTGCCGTTTTGTTGGGCCTTAACGGCGTTTAAAGCATCCGGTTTAAGACATTCCGTTTTGGTTGTAGATTCTTGATTCCTCCTATTAACACCTTTCAAGTCATTTGGAGGCATCCTTGAATCATCATTAGGACCACGCGTTCTGCTATTAGGTCGATTCTGGTTCAATTCCCCACACGTTCGAAGATCTGAAACGAGCAAACAACCCGAATCAGATCATGAATCATACTTCTTTTGTAGTAGGGAATTCAGATAAAGAACCATAGCAAAAGGGAAGAAGAAGACGACTTACTTCCATCATCATCCATGCCATCAAAGATCTTCACCAATTGCACAACACAAGATTTAATAAAACTATGTCAGTTCATGTGCTTAGCTTTTTGGTTGGAGAACATTCTAGAAGATGGGGAAGATTAGATACCTGTGATAGCTCCATTGAAGGAGTAGCAAAGAAAGCTCCTTCATCTAGAGGAGGAGAAGGAAGTCCCCCTTCTTCAAGAGTATATGATGTTTTTGCAGATTCAGGGGTAACATCTGCACATTCTTAATAGGATTACTACGCGTTAACACTCAAAAAAGAGACAACATAACAGGCTTTTGAGGACCGTTTAGGTTAACATACCGGCAATGGGAGTTGTGGCGTAAAATGCATCAACCATGAGTTTCCAGTCCCTGTATTTCAGAGAACAAGATCAGATACTCACCAATGCATGCAAGTAAAACAAAGTAAACATAATGCGCTATCAAATCCTTTTAGGCCGAAAGTATATGAAGTAAGAGAAGTCTAGAATAAGTAAATCAAGTTCAATTAACTTCAAGAATGCAAATATGCAGCTAAGATGCTTGAATACTCACTCTACTAGTCTCTTAGCAAGATCCCGGATTTGCTTTGATCTCTGCTTCCTCAAAGCATTAACTGATTTTCCAATATGTGTTTCCTAAATAGAAACAAACCATTTAACATCTTTAACACAAAATGTAGAACAAGAAAGCTATCAGAATCGACATTCAAGAACAAGAAACTCAAACCTTTAGAATCTCCAAGGACAGAGGCATCAATTGAAGCTTCCTTAGTGATTCAAACAGCACCTCATCAGACTGCCAACAAATATGATATCAAGATGTGATCAAAACCAAGAAGCTTTATTCATAAATTAGAACTAACAAGCAATCTGTTCGAGTATACACCAAAACAATCATTTCCATTATTTGATAGTAGTGAGATCTTTTCTATGTTCATTCAAGAATGCCTTAAAGCGAGTATCAATAGTAAATATTATCAACTGGTAAGAATAAGTCTCAACATCAAGAAAGCAACTTAATACATCATAATCATTCACCACAAGCCCAAATAATTCAAACAACAAAAACTATCCAAGAATCAATGTCAAGAATCTCAAATCAAATTTGAAAGCAAGAAAGAACATAGTAGAACAAACCTGTTCTTCTCTATCATCAACTATCTTCTTGATCCTCAAAACCTCTGCAAGAATCTGGGTTTCTTCGTCAATTTCACCAATGAGTTGCTCAGCTTCATCATAGTCTTGATCACGAACCCGATTTTTCGCATTATGATCATCATCTTCATCTCTATTTGTGCTGCCCACCTTGCTCTCCCTTGAACCTTTACTCCCTCCACCCTCTACCACAATTTGCATCAGACAACTCTCAGTTCTAAGACAACCTAAGCACTTTGTCCCTTTACATGTAAACAGCATCTCCGCAATCTGATCCCTCTTCGCTTTGAAATCATAAGGGAAATCCGAAGCCGCCACCAAGATTGCATGCTCGATTATACTAAAAATATCAGAATCTGGGCCGCTGAAATAATCCCTCCATTTTTCCAGACTCGCCGGATTCTTAGTCATGGTTAAGAATCCACTTGAAATCTCACAAACTCTTCACACCCGGAAATCAATATCAATCGAAAGAATCAATAAAAACTTGAAGTTTATTCCCCAAGAAACCAAATCAAAATCTGCAACCTACTTCAACAACTCTCTCGAAAAGAAGCAATAATCTTAAAAGGGTTGGAGTAGAAACGAATGTATTTCAGTGGGAAATCAAAGGAGAAACTCAGAGAAAGATAAGCAAATTTTTTAGTATAATTATGTCAAAAGGGTGATGGTAGATATATATACTCACTTCCTTCTCTTTCTCTCTCTAGAATGCCGGATGCTACAAGGGAAGGAGAGAGCCCTTTTCCTTTTCTTTACACGACTTCAATGTTATCGACTTCTCAAAGGAAACAAATCCAAATTGCAGTCAGAATTTCTCACAAAACAAACCGCGTGCAGTAAAAGCCAAGAAAACTAATGACTTTTTTCGACGTTACCGCGCGAATTACTGTCCGAGGCGCGCGGGGTAATTATTACTTCGTCAACAATTGCAAAATTTGAACCAGCTGTGTTATTTATTGAGTCCTTCAATTTTTAAATAATTATACTTTAGGCCCCTAATATTGAAAAGGAAAGAAATCTTAAATCTGATTTGAATATTTCTGTTATAGTACTAAGCTATTTAATCCTTCATTATACATAAACGAGTTTTGAATATCGTGATTCTGTGAATAAAAAATAATGTTATAGTACTACTTCCCTTTTGAATTTACATTAGTTTTGAATTTTGAATTTTTTTAATTAATTTAAGACCCTCTTTTATCATTAAAAAAACAATATCTTGATAATTTAATTCACCAACTATATTCAAATTATGGCGTATCTAAGGAAATAAACATGATGAAAATACAGAATATAAAAGTAAAATGTAAAAGAGAGCAGGTGTTTGCAAATATTAATCGCCAAGTTTCAATT
Organism: Lavandula angustifolia; assembly: GCA_028984105.1. Classification (NCBI taxonomy): domain Eukaryota; kingdom Viridiplantae; phylum Streptophyta; class Magnoliopsida; order Lamiales; family Lamiaceae; genus Lavandula; species Lavandula angustifolia. The sequence continues at coordinate 9,452,252 of CM054821.1, read as the reverse complement.
TTTTGCGTGCGTGTTTATTTATTCGTGCAGTAGTGCGGTTTCGTGTGTGTGGGTCAGGTCCACGTGTTGGATTAATACGGGTTAGATGCCGGTGGAATTCAAAAGGAGCCTCCTTTCCCTAATCTCACCGCGAGCTCACGTGTCACCTATCAATGTCATCATATCATTTAATTTCTCACATTATTTACAGCCATTGAGTCCCAAAATTTATTATTTTCCATGGACGGATTTAAATTTTATAATATTTTGAGAGTGTAAGCACAAAATTTCGAGAGAATGAAACAATGAATTTTCAAAACATATAGGTAAGCTTCAATATTTTTAACCAATAAACTAAGACAAAGTTTAAGGAGGCATGGACTTTTTATTTTTTGGACATTACTTCTTAGAGAGAAAATATATGAGAGGCTCAACTATAGAAAGAGAATCCAAAATGGAAATTCTCTCGTGAATCATCCCAAGCATCTGCACTCTTATGGGGTGTTTGAGATAGTTTATCTGAAACAGCTTATAGCTGAAAGCTGTCTCGATAAATGAATTTGGTGTTTGAGAAATCTAGCTTATAGAACTGTTGAAAGTTATTTGGGTCTAAGATAGAGAATTTTCGTAACCTGGTATTCGGCAGCTGAAGCTGATAGCTTATAACTTTTATTATTTTAATATTTTTAATTAATGATCGATATTGTTTATTTATATGTATAATTTTTATTTGTCATTTAACAAAGAATAAGTAAATATTTGTTTTATTAATATAATTTATAATTTTTTTTATTCTTGATTTCAATTAATAATATTAATTATACTTAATTTTTTTTCTAATTTTTATTTTTATATTTTTTTATTAAAATACTATTTTATATGAGTGGAAATAAATTTTAAATTTTATTTGTGTAAAAATTATAAATTTGTTTAATAAGTGAGAAATAAATAACATTTTTATTTTATAAGATACCACTTTATTAATATTTTCAAATATTAATTTTTGACTTTCAGCACTTTTTGCAAACACTTACAAATTATCAAAATCAGCAGCTTTCATCTACTTTCAGCCACTTTCAGCAGCTTCTAACAACTTTCAGCACTTATCGATAATTTTCAGTTATCCCAAATACCCCTTAGATTGACATTTGGATAGCAGCTTCTCTAGGTAGTTGACACCTTTTTTATATCACAATCATCACCAATTAAATCAGCAAATGCCAACACTTTTTATTATTTTACTTATCACAAAGCTGTAATCTTTATCCCAACTATCAGTAATTTGATTGGAGGACACCAACTCTTAATATTTATAAATCTACCAGTTATATGCTGTCATTTGTCACCAAATATTATACTAATATATAATATGGTCATAGACATTTAGTTAATTCAGCATAAAGGACTCGAACATTAATTATTCTTTTGTTTCCGTGACTTACCTAACCCATAAAAATAATAATCATAGTTGACAATGGCATTAAAAGGTAAACCACATTATTGTCATCAAGATTTTGAATTTGAAAAAAAGTATCATCAATCAATGAGAAGAATCCCATGTTAATGATGTCATGAAAGTAAAGTACTCCCTCCGTCCCAGCTCAAGTGATAAAAATGTTTCCGGCACGGGAATTAAGAATGTAGAAGATAAAGTATGAGAGAGAAGTTTATGATAAAGTAAGAGAGAGAAGATGAGTGAGATTGTGAGAGAGTAATTAATAAAGTAGGAAAGATAAATAATAAAATAAGAGAGATAAATGATTAAAGTAGGAAAGAGAAATGAAAAAGTATGAGAGATAATTGATAAAGTAGGAGAAAATTTATGATTTTTTTTTTAAATTATTTCTATTTTTGGAAGTGTGTCACTTGAGACGGGACGCCCAAAATGGAAAGTGTGTCACATGCAGCGGGACGGAAGGAGTACATGATATGTTTGGATAAGATGTTAATCATGATTGAATTCTCTTCACTACATAAATCACCAAAATAAGGAAGTTCGAAATTATACGAAGTGGGTCAAACTTGCCCTTGCTCTGAGACTCGAGAATGAATCCAGTTCAAGTCAAAGCTGATCAAGCCATATTGAGTTATATTTTAATTCTTCAATTTTTAATGTTGAAATTAAGTTTGAACATGACAGTTTGATTAAATCACATGTCATATGATTATTTATATATGAGAAATTTTTAAAACAAAATTGTTAACTATTCATCATCTATAAGTCTTCCTTGTACTGAATAGGAGTAATTAATTATATGTACTTTGGAAATTGACTTCGATCTATTCAAACTTACTTCTTGACTTTATTTAAGAAATACTCCATCCGCCCCATTATTATGTCTCATAGGGATTCAACACGAGATTAAGGCTAGCTGTGGAAAGATAGAAAATAGTGGTGGAAATGTATAAAATGATGGTTCAAAGGTATAAAGTGACGGTGTCCACCTATTTAGATGATTGTGGATCACTCATTTTTGTTGACTTTTGAAATGCGAAATAAATAATAAAATAAATAAATATAGCAAATGAGACATAAATAATGGGACGGAAGGAATACTTGGTAAAAGTCAAACTATTATTTAGTTCATGGTAAAAATAAGTAGCTGACTGTAAGCCAATTAGAACTTTGAACAAATGTCTTTACGGTAAAATTAAAACTCGAAATTGCAAATTTAAATTCCATCAATATCTTTAATTCAAATTTCTTATATATAATTAACTCCGAACATTTTATATTTAGTTTTAAGTTTTCTTAAGATAATAATATTGTGTGGTACATTTTATTAGACTTTTGAATAGTTAATTTGTGCACACAAACTCTTTATTTTTTTTTAGAAATAAAATGCTACCAATGGGATACTGATTTCGAAAATATAACATACTTCATCCGTCCCATAAAATGTGTCTTATTTATTTTCAGTACGGTAATTAAAGAGAGTTAAAAGTTTTGTGTGAAGTTATGTAAAGTTATGAGTTCCATAAATAAAGTGTGTTTAATAATTTTTCATTTATGGAAATATGACACATTCCGGGACACTCCAATAAGAAAAATAAGACATATTCTATGGGATGGAAAGAGTATTATTACTAATTGGATTGAGAGACTAAATAAATAGATGATCAATTGAGCTCCATACAAATTTTATAATAAAAATAAATCATAATATCACAAAAAGTATTTTCCTCCAAAAAGCGACAAAATTGGTCAACATTCAAGTGAAAGTCAAAACTAAATAAACGACAAAATTAGTTTGACGCGGCTTCAGACAGATGCATCCCACTTGAAGTCTGCTCAAAAAAGTCAGATAGTCGTTAAATTAAAGACAAATTAGTAAAAATAGTTTTCAAACTTCGCGTTTATCCGAATTTTGTCCTCAAACTTTTTTTTTTTTGTTTTTTTGACTCTCAACTCCTTATTTTTGCGATTTTAGTCCTACCGTTAGATTTTCCGTCAATTTAACCATTAATTCAATTTTTTTTTAAAATAAAAAATCAAAAGGGCAAAACCGGAATTTTTATTTGCACGGACCAAAATTGCAAATAAAAAATGATTTGGGACCTATTTAGCAAAATAAAACAGTTTAAGGACTGATTTCACAAATTTTAGACAAATAAGCTAATTGCTTCGTATCAACGAGATTTTGCATTAAATTTTCGATTTTTCATATAACTTTATTGCTTCGTATCAAATATAAGCTAACGAAGATTTCGTACCAATATAAACAACATTTAATTCGAAATGCAAATTATATATTATGAATTAATCATTAAAAAACAAAGTTATTATCACCCAAAAATTTTATTTCAAAATAACCATTTAGCGCATAATATTTACTTCAAAATAACTAGAATACGAGGAGAATTGCGAATCCGCAATTGATGCGCTCGCTGACGAATTGCGAAGGAGGTCGATGGGGAAGAACATTCACTGGAGCTCCCAGCGGAAGAGGAAGTGGGAGACTAATCCGCCGAAGCTGATGAACATAGGGACGAGGTAGATCCAGGCGAGGAAATGGCCGAGCTGATCATCGCGCTGGTAGCGGACGTGAGTTATGGTTACGGCCTTCAATTGCGATTGGTGGTGTTGGGGATTCGTCATGGCAGTTCTATGCAGAGAATGTTAATACGAGACTAACCTTGTTTGCAGTAGTTTTTTTGGCTTATTATAGTATTTGCAAATAAAACTAATATTTTCTGTTATTTACGAACTGATACATATTTTTCTTGTATTCTATTATTCATGAAAAATTACGAATTAAATGTTTCTTATAACATATTATTCATCGTAAATTACGAACTGACACATATTTTCCTCGTATTCATGTTATTTTGAAGTAAATATTATGCTCTAAATTGTTATTTTGAAGTAAAAAAAATTTGGGTGATAATAGCTTTATTTTTTAATGGTTAATTCACAGTAATAATTTGCATTTCGAATTTAATGTTGTTTATATTTGTACGAAGTCTTCGTTAACTTATATTTGATACGAAGCAATAAAGTTAAATGAAAAATCGAAAATTTAATGCAAAATCTCGTCGATAAGAAGCAATTAGCTTATTTGTCTAAAACTTGTGAAATCAGTCCTTAAACTATTTAATTTTGCCAAATAGGTCCCAAATAATTTTTCATTTGCAATTTTTGTCCATATAAATAAAAATTCCGATTTTGCCCTTTTAATTTTTTATTTTTTAAAATTAAAATTGAATTACCGTTAAAATTGACGGAAAATCTAACGGTAGGACTAAAATCGCAAAAACAAGGAGTTGAGGGTCAAAAAAACAAAAAAAAAATTGTTTAGGACAAGATTCGCAAAAACACGAAGTTTGAGGACTATTTTTGCCAATTTGCCTATTAAATAGACATATTTCTAAAACTAGCCATATACACTAAATAAATTTTAATTATAACCTAACACTAAAAAAATACTCCCTCCGTCCCATTGGAAGCGTCTTGTTTCCAATGGACACGGATGTTAAGATAATGATAATGTGTGGTGTATATTGTTTGACTTTTGGATAGTTAAATCTTGTCCACATATTCTTGTCTTTTTTTAGAAACAAGACGCTTCCAATGGGATGCCCAAAATGGAAAACAAGACGCTTCCAATGGGACGGAGGGAGTATAAATCTAACCATTTTGTTTTTAATTATATCTCCCCAATTATTCGATAATGTGTGTTGTAGGAATTTGTGCCATGTACTATTTTTTTTCGTTTGAAATGCAGAGGGCCGATGTGGGGTCGAAGGAGAATGTTCATCGGCTCTCCATCGGCCGAGAAAAAAAAAAGGCCGAACAAATCCATCGGCCGAGTCATTTGAATATGCACAAGCAATTTTCGAGGCCGATGGGGGCCGAATATACCCTAGGCCCTCCATCGATCCTATGTTTTAACTGTCCACACTCCCTTTCTTCGAGATAGGCTTCGACACGACACAACATGAAAGACTTTAACTGCAAAAGTGCAGAAGGGTCGATAGAGGGCCGAACGCTGGGCCTATGGCTGGGCCGAGGGGTTTCGACTCTTGAATAAAAACTACAATTTTTTTAAAGGAAATTGCTTTCCTTCGGCCCTTCCATCGGCCTTCGTTTCGTCCCATTGACCCTCTGACACCTTTTAACAAAATCTGCGCGCCAGACAAAAACCGACGCCAACTACAATTATGGCAGAAAAAGTGTATTACAATAGCTAAATTTGTGTTTTATTTTAGTAGAAGACTATATATATATTTGTTATAATGTTTTTAGTTAACAGAGCATATTACCACCAAATATTCAATTCAACAGATTTGTGGCGACATGACTTAATTTTGACATTTGGGGCAGCCATCCTAAGACTACAATATGGGTTGTAAAAACCCACCAGGTGGATTATGAAGAGAAAAAAAAGAAAGAAAAAATTCATGAGGGAGGTTAGAGAAAGGGTGACCATGGTGGATTTTGAGGCAAAATGACACCTTGAGAGTGAATTGGCCAATGGGATGTTGCCACTTGGTATCATCCATTGACTCTTAATATTAATTTTTTATAAATATAAAAATAAGTATTTTTTAATAATATATATTATAAAAATAAATAAAATTATAACAAAATTAATGATTTTTCATTCTCTATAAATAGAGCTCAATATTGCTATACTTTTCACATCTTAAAAAACTTTCATTTTCTCTCATTTCATTGATTACTATCCCACTACTGTTTCGTCGCCGCGGCTTTGGTCGGTGCTGTTTCAATTCTTACACCTCGTTATCATGCATGCCATAGTTACGGTATAAAAGCTTCAAACTTCACGTGTTATTATAATTGTGCGTTTAGTTTTGGAACTATGAGAGTATCCGAAAACCTTTTTAGACTATTTAATTTATTGCAAGTAATAGAATTTCGGCAAAACAAATTGTACGCCACATGTAGAGGTTAAGGGTAATATCGTAAAAACATACCCCACCCTCTATTATTTGAAAAAATTGCATTCTTCTTGGCCAATTCATTGCAAGCTGAAAAAAAAAACCGTGAATCGGTCCAAAAAAGAGAAATAATTTAGGTTTTTTTTTTGTTATGTTCGAAGGATATATATGAATCGATTTCACATGTGAGATTCTCTCACATGGGCCTGTACTTGTCACATGACTTCTCTAAGAATCATTTCTTTTATTTTCAAAATTATACTCCTTGCAACAAATTAAATAGTTCGCGGATAATTCGCATATCTTCATAATTTGAGGAGCGAAGTCCACAACTACAATAGTCTAGGGCCTGACATTGTAATTAGTATCTCGCTATATATATGAGTCGTTCACAAGCTACGTTTTGTTTACATTACGTAGTAATTATAACATGTAACACGTTTAATTTGTTTTTATGTATATATCATCTAGTAGAATACATATAATGCAAATTATTAAAAATTCAGAAAATAATCACAGCCCATTATCCCAAGTTACGAGCCTTAAATAGATATCAGAAAATAAAGTGAAGCAAAAAGGGGAAAATCAATATGCTGGTTAACGTTAGGCATAATGTAACATTTTGCGGCTGATCAGGAATTCAGGATTAAATGATAAAGCAAAATTACATATTTAATCAGGAGTATATAAGACGCAAATTAAATGATAGAACATCATTATATAATTGGTTTGCTAGGCTTAAAATAAACTATTTTTATAATGGTATATAGAACAAGATAGATATATAATGAGTATTGTAAAACCCTACAATTGTTAAATTTCAGGATCTCCATTGATGAAGACTCTTCACTAATCATAAATTTGTTTGGTTGCTCTTATGTTCAGCAGTGGGATAAAGCCATAATAAAATATGCAGCTAAAAATAATTTTTAGTGGCCTAGCTCTAAGCTATGTTTCTACTTTCAATTAATTACTTGTCATATGCAGCTAAAAATAATTTTTATGTCTCATGTTAAATAATATACGAAAACTATTATATCTAAATTTCGTGGCTGAGAATTTGGTGTAATTATTTAAGGATACGCTATTTGGCATATAGTAGGAGAAGGGACCAATTATCATTAATGGCTCCAATTGGTCTAGGATCATTGTTGCCATTACTAATGTATATCTTTTATAAACTAAATAGAATGAGAGAATAATAAAGAGATTGAGAAAATTGATGTGTATTATTATGAGGGTGGACACCTCTATTTATAGAATACAAGATGGGCTCATGAGCTTTTAGGGTTTACATGGTCATCACAATATATGGTAAGTATATATATAAAATATATTTATAACACTCTCCCTTGATTGACCATCCCTAAGAGAAACTGCTGCCTCGTTAAAACCTTGCAAGAAAAATTCATTGGGATAAAAACTGGACGAAGGAAAAAGAGTACAGCTGCTCCACCTCAATATAGTCATTCTTGATCCTTGAGTCGGCGCATATCGATCTTGTGTAACAACTTCTTAAATGTTGGTAATGCCTTTATAAAAGAATCTGCTAGATTGTCACTTGAGCGAATTTGCTGGATGTTGATGCCGCCACTCTTTTGGAGATCATGTGTTGCATTGACTCTTTTATGAATCAATCTCAATGACTCATTTTCTCGTGTGTTGCATTGGATGCCTCGTTAAAAATCTTAACTAAGAAAACCCTTTGGGAAAAACTTCGAAAGGAAAAAAAGAGTACAACCATTTGACCTTCAGGGTAATTTGACCTTTATGAGTCAGTCTAATCTTCAAGATTATTTACAATTTGTTACTCCCCCTCAAGATAACAATCTTCAAGGTTATCTTTAAGGTCTACACTAATATGTGCAACACAAGTTTAATTATCAGTATAGATAATAGCATGAAATATGTCAATATATCATTACTCTCATAAATAGACAAATATCATATTTGTCTCGAAAATAACAAAGGATGGTCAATATCATTTCAAATTCTCCAATTGCACATAATTAAGGAACTTCTGGTCCTCATCTTTGTTATCTTCTATAGGTCTAAATGAGCCTCTATCCACTTTAAGTGATTAGATAAACCATTAGATAGGCATGTGGATGAAATACAATAAATCTCTTTAAAGACCTTTCAGGGAGGTCGACTAGCGTAACTCCACCATGGAGATACTCGATCTGCAGGTCGAGACAATTATTAGTTTAGCCTAAGTCTTTTGATTCGAACTCCGTCTTTAGGCATGAGTTGATTTCATCAAGTACTTTTGTACATAATGATTCACATATTCTCTTAAGGAGGAATTTGAAGTGATGTGTTCTAATTTTGTATTATGCGGACTTCTTATTTCTTAGCACCAATAAATCTCTCACGCTTCTGGCGTCAATGAGAATTAATTGATTTATTTTGTCTATGAGGAACTTCAGTTCTTTCATGGGGAACTTCAGTTCTTTCATGGTGCATATACAACAGGTATATGAGATTTTAGTCACTCCTTTTGCACTAAATAACTTGATGAACTTCTGGTTCATCGTGCGTGAATCTAAATAATTAATCCAACGAAATATTTGCGGCATTCTATCATTTATATTTCATATCTCCCCTAATGCCGACAAGGATGTGCATGAGTTAGATTATCAATGAATAAAATAATTAATAATTATTTGCTCTATGTAAGTCATTTGGACGGAGTATACAAACAAGTAATATGCTCTTCATGAGTTTCAATCAAACTCAAGTCATCATCATTGTACCCTTCTGTCAAGGAATACTCATCGTTCTTATTATATCATATAATGTTGTACTATTTCAGCCCTTACAATGACTTTTGCAGTCTAATTGAAAACATCTTTTTTGACTTACATGCTTTGAGCAAGTTAAATCCTTCACGGATCTTCATATATATGTCACTATCTAGTGAATCATATTGATATATATTTACTACATCTATAAGGCGCATAGCAAGCCTTTTGTGACATAAGTAGATTAATCAAATTCTAAAATACAATGACGTCTATTATGGGAGAGTACATAATTAATTCCCGGTCTTTGAGAGAAACACTGTGTTACGATTATTGCCTTATATCTCGTAATTTTCTCATTCTCTTTATTATTCTCTCATTCTATTTTGTTTATAACACGTTATCAACACGATAGTCTCATTTTTTAGATCCAAAAACTTTCTCACCGTCTTTCTTTCTCTACACTCTCTTCCATGTTAATTCAAGAATGAGTCAGGCAAATCAACATAAAGGTACGTCTATGTTATTTTGCAAAAGTTTCTCAGAAGTGGTCATGAAAGAAACCCGATAACATTATTTGGCTGGTTGCATATACAAGACGTCAATTGGTATTATGTGCCATCAATTTAATGTAAATAACTTACTGTCGTGAATTAATGTTTTGACAATAGTATATTAAATTGAGAAATTGATTTAAGTCCCACGCATGACCATGCCTTTTATAGTTTCAATCTTTGATTAATTGGATCAAGTATTGTTTTAATTGGTGTGCTATTATCCTATTTTTAACGCATACAACTTTCTCGATCTTTATTGGTATAATTAATATTGTTGCTCCTGAAGTAGCACAAGTAATATTCCTGAAGAATATTATATGCTCTTGAATAGCAATTTCATATTTTCAACTCGAATTATTGCTCCAGAAGTAGCACAATCAATATTCCCGAAGAATATTACATGCTCTTGAAGAGCATTTATTTTACATACGCTTATACTCGCTTATTTATTTATTTGTTTATCTATTTAATGTTGAATCTAGATTGTTGCTCCTGAAGTAGCACAATCCATATTCCTGAAGAGTTACTCCAGAAGTAGCACAATTCAAACTTATTGAAATAACATATTGAATCTTAAAGAGCAATTCAAACTTATTGAAATAACTTAATTGTTGCTCCAGAAGTAACACAATTTAATATTCTTGAAGAATATTTTACTCTTGAAGAGTTACTATTATTATCTATGTATTTACTATATACTTAAATTTTTTTTCTTGCATACTGTATAATATATATATATATATATATATATATATATATATATATATATATATATAATCTTAATTTGGTGCTCCTGAAGTAGCACGCAATTAATATTCCTGAAGAATATTACGTACTTTTGATGAGCAATTCATACAATATGTGTTATTGATGGACGAATCTTGGTTCTTGAATTGTTATTGTTTTTGCTCCCGAAGTAGCACAATTGATATCCCCAAAGAACACTATATGTTTCTAAAGAGCCATTGAGTTTCTAAAAAATATTAGTCTTTCAACTGAAGAAGTTTAATATGAACTAAAATTGTTAAAATAATATACGAAAACTATTATATCTAAATTTCGTGGCTGAGAATTTGGTGTACTTATTTAAGGATACGCTATTTGGCATATAGTAGGAGAAGGGACCAATTATCATTAATGGCTCCAATTGGTCTAGGATCATTGTTGCCATTACTAATATATTAATGTATATCTATATAGTTGAGAGTTGTTATTTAGTTGGGCATGAAAAATTGATATGCCATTAATATTTGGCAACTTCTTGTAAATTTTCAAAGGCGAGATGGTCGTCTAATTCTCCTATTACTTTTAGACTTCCAAATTCATATTTATGATGATCAAAATCAAATAAATGGGATATTAGAGATCGAGATGCCGGATTTATTGCAATTCTCGTAGAATAAAAACTTGAACATCTCTAGTTATTTGTTCGTATTCAAAAATATATACATAATGCTAGAAGATTATTTATATACTAACTATGTTTTCTAATATTTCTGAAGATGACAATCTTGTTACATGTTAATTGAAGTCCTTCATCAGTTTGTCCCTCAAGATTGGATTCATAGGTCGATTGAGGATTTTTGTCAAAGAGAAGAATAAAGAGGAATGCCTGGGAGAGACATACCGCAATCAGCAACGAAAACGTTGCCGGAAATATAAGCGGAAGAGTCGTAGCGGACGAGAGTGGTGATTGCTGGATCAGTTGTTCCGTATGTTGCCAGTGGAACTGTTTTGGCCTCCACAGTTTTAAACCAACTTTTCTGGAACAGTTTTTCTGTTATTTCGGTTTTAAATAGCCCTGGGACAATACTATTCACACTTATATTGTAACCTCCCAGTTCTAATGCCATAACCTTGGTGATGGGAGTCGAGAGCAGCTTTAGAGGGGCCATACGCAACAGTACCATGATTTTGCGTTCTGTTATAGCCGGATATAGACGATACGTTGATGATGGACCCTCCACGGCCGGCGTCGCGCATCTGTACGCCGATGAATTTCGACACGAGCCATGACCCTTTCAAGTTTGTCATCACAACACGGTCGAATTCCTCCTCCGGAAACTCCAACGATGATTTGCTTTCACCTACAACCACAGAGAAGTTAAGTAGAGTTCAAGATTGAACGGGGGGAATCCAACCTCAAAAACCACATTGACCGACCTATTTTACCTAAGCTTAAATTAAATGGGTAATACTCAAATAAACCATGAATTATTTCAAATTGACAAATTTAACGCGAACTTTAAATCATGGCGAATTAGTAATGAACTTTTAATTTTGCAATTCAAGATATGCTCAAATCCCTAATCTTTTCTGGCTGCCGAAATGCTGAGGTCGTACGCCTATTTGAATGTAAAAATCATTTATTTATTAGAATGTAATAACCGTCTTCTTTATTACTCGTAAGAATCGTCTTTTTTAATTGAAGATAAGAATCATCCTTTACTTTGTTAACAAATTAATGACGTGAAAATTAGTGAGGTGACACTTTTGCTGGGTAGGTATTAAAACGAGGTCGTATTAAGTGATTCAATAAAGTGGCACTCTAGTAGGGGTGTAAGTGGTTCAGCTCCGAACCACGAAACCGATCAAATCGAACCGAACCAAATCGAAAAATGTGGTTCAGTTCGACTTCGCGGTTTGGTTCGGTTTATTTTTTTAGGAACCGTTTACATTCGGTTCGGTTCACGGTTTCAATAATTTTTGAACGGTTCGAACCGAACCGAACCAATATCTTATTTTTTATTTTTTTATTTAATATTTGTCTTTATTATATGAGAATGTTATTGAATTTAGATATTAGATTTAAGTTAATATCAATTCTAATCTATACAAAGGAAGAGAAATGAGTAACAACTCTATACTTATGAGTTTGGAACGAGTGACATCCTATAAATTATTATTCTTGCATTATTTAGGATTTAAAAAATAAATAAAAAAATAAAAAGGTGAACCGGTAAACCGAACCAAACTATTTATAAGCGGTTCGGTTCGGTTCGGTTTCGATATTTAAAAACACATCGAACCGAACCGAACCATTTCTATGTGTTTGGTTCGGCTCCTAAAATGCATAAGAAACCGAACCGAACCAAACCGTTACACCCCTACACTCTAGTGTAGTTAGGCGTCAAAATAATAACAAAACGACGCCGCTTTTATTTCCAAAAGCCCAAAAAATTAGAGATCAAAATATGCATTGAATTGCAACAACAGAAAGTTTGTACACTTATTCGTTATGTTTTAAAATCTATGTTTAATTTGCCAAATTGAAACAATTCGTGATTTATTTCACAAATCCTCCATAATTAAAATTGCCTTAAACTTAAAGGGCTTTGGCTGGAAAAGAAAAATCAAAATAAAAATTAATACTACTAGAAAGAAAAAATTGAGGACCTTGGGCTGGAGCCCTACGAGGCCAATTTAAGGTCCGCGCTGAAGTTGAAGTTACCTCTCATGCCGGCATTGTTAACCAACACGTCAATTTGACCAAACGCACCCCAAGCTTTCTCCACGCACGCCTCGACGGTCGGGCCGTCGGCCATGATGTCGAGCACCACCGCTGTAGCTCGACGATAGCCGTACATTTTGTTGATTTGATTACAAATGGAGTCAAGTCGATCGGCTCTACGTGCAGCGGCTACGATTCTGCATCCGGCCTTGACTAGGTCGAGGCTGAGTTCGAGGCCGATGCCGGAGGAGGCGCCGGTGACCATGACGATTTTGCCCTCGAGGCGAGTCGACCAAGGCTCCAGTTGGTGGTAGAGTTTACTAGCCATGTATACGAAAGGTGTGTGTTGCAGTGTGGATTTAATTTAATTTGGTTTCGGAAGCTATTTATGGGGAAATTATAGAAGCTAGCTCTATTATTTTTCTATCCGTTGATTGAAAAATTCAACTAGGAATCTGTTACGTAGATTTATTTAATTTCCTTAATTCTATACTATCTATTTTCTCCTCATTTAATTTATAGTATAGTTACCATATCATTTAAATTCTTTTTTGAATATTTCTACTTCAGCTGTCTGTCTCCCTTATAGGGCACGTGATCTTAGAAACACAAAGTGATGCAGCGGAAAATAAATAATTACGGATCATTTCTGTTGATTCTTTATAATATAAAAACATTACAACAATAATTTATGTCCGTTGATACTCACATGAATACCGAAAAAAAATCTTCAAATCCATAAGTGACCCATGTATAGAAATATAGAATACATTTAAAATCCTAAAAATTTAAGCCACAAAAACATATGTATAATTATATAACGGTCGAAGTTTGAGGTGGGACCCCTCTCATAAAAAAACCATATATTATTTAAATTAAATTCAGTTAAAGATAATAATTATGTTTTTATGCTACTTGAATTAACATTATATAGTTCACAAATAATTTAAGCCAAATAACTGGTCCCAGTAAGTAAATATTAATAGTTTATTTATATTTTTATTTTAACCGTTTAAAATAATTTAATAGTTTGTTTTGATTTTGATTTTTAATATCTTTTAAATATTTTTTTTTATGTTATACAAATCCTACAATACTAAAATTGAGATTGCCACATGAGGTGTTCTAAACATTATGCCTTTATATATAATTGAATTTTATACATAATTTTTTTCTTCTCCTCCCTAACTTCACTATAAGGGATAATAAAAAATATTACAAAATTATCAGAGTTATTCAATTTTTAATTATTAAGAGTATTCAATTACTAATTGCATTTAATTATAACCTATCACAATAAATGTATGACATAAAGAAGATTATTTACAGAAAATGTTACACGTGATTTTACAATTTTACCATTATTTAAATTATCATGAATATTATTTAATTAGGTGGTGACAGGTGTATTTTAACTTAAGTAAAACCTAATATTAATTAATATTGATAAAAAATCTCACAAATACACATGACACCGCCTAATTGGCGGGACATATAATGAGACTTCAATTATGGGATAGAAGATTCTTAGCCAAATATATGACCGGTAAAAATTCACTGAGATCCTCTATTCCATTTTCTCGTGTCTCATTCTATGTTCACCAATGTAATGGTGATACGTGTTTATTTTTAACAATTACATACTAAATATAATTCTTTCTCATAGGGTTACTAAATCACAAATATAGTATATAATTATTAAAAAGAATACGTGTTATCAATCTATTAGTAGGATATGAAATGAGACACAAGAAATGCGATAGATGATTATCACCGGGAAAGGATGTATTGAGAAAAGTATGAAGTAGGCGTGGCATGAGAAGTTATGAGAAGTTTTTATTTTCTAAAAGAACTTGAGCCGAATTTCGGTACCAATGAGAAAATCCAACATCCAGTTTATAAATAATCTACAATATTTTCCGTGTCTGTAAATGTTTAACTTTTAATTTGTTTCTATAATTATACGGATTAGCAACGAACTTATTTCATTTATAAATGCCTAATTTTATTTTACAATTATTATTACGACTAGTTGATTACATTGTTGATTAGTAGCACAATGCAGAATTACAACTAAACTAGTCTCTTTTGATGTCTCATAGATGAACCAATCACATTTGGGGCCAATCTAACATTTTCTACTATTTAATATAATATTTTTTGCTAGCCCAACAAAGGGGAAGGTCCCTAGCAACCCAATTAAAATCCGGTGCACTGGCCCAGCTTAAGAGTTCAATTTGGTGGACCACTAATCATAATTAGATATGTATTTTCTACCTTTCAAGTTTAATATGAAATACTTTAATAATGAAAACATTATTGAAATATTATTACAATATTTTAATATTATTGAAATATTTTTATAATAAAAATATTTACCGTGATTGCATATCATAGTTAAACTTGAAATATTATCCATTCTACATTAATATTAATATTAAATTCCATTCTACATTAATATTATTATATACCTTTTAGCCTTCACTGAACTGTGATTGCATATTATGGTTAAACTTGAGAAGTAGAGGATACATGTCTAATTATGATTAGTGTCCACCAAATGGGACTCTTAAGCTGGGCCAGATGATGTGCACCGATTAAAATCCCGCTACAAATTCTCTGACCCAAAATTGGGAGTCCCACTACATGACCCACCAATAATATAGTGTCATGTATGTATTGGTGGACCATGTAGTTAATATTATATCATTTGTTTGATTTTGAAAACACACATGGTACCATCTAATTGATGGGCCATGTGTGGATTGTTAAAATCCAATTGTTATGATCAAGGCCAAGACCGGACGAATGACAACGGCTCCTGCATGTGGGCTTTTATTTGTTTGATAATCCACTAGTCTGGTGCAAACAACTTCAATCTCTTATTTCTCATTCATCACTCAGTTTTGAGAAAACCACAATAATTTAGATTTCTTGCAGAGTAATCAATATGTATTTAATTAATCTTATTAAGATTAAATAATTTCATCATATAAACTTAAAATTAATTTCCAATACACATATATTATTATTTAAATCGACCGTAACAGAATCGAACATAAAATCAACTCTAGATCAACCAATAACACAGAAATGGGAATACCAATTACACAAAGATGTATGAAATGCATAACAATATCTATAATACCAAAAAGTTTATAGCATGTGCCTTGATTAGTTACCACAAATCTAAAATGTGGTCATTATTTGCAATCAAGAAGATATGCATCCTTTCGTTACAATAAGCGGTACACAATATAAGGAACTAGAAAGGCACCAGTAGTTTGTCATGTGGTTAAAGGTCATCTATTCAAAAATCATAAAAGTTGCTCCGTGTGAGTTACCCCGTAGGTACCAAAGATAGCGGACAATGGGGGTTTCTCATTATAAAAGAAAATCCACCTCACTTGAAAAATAAAAAAAATAAAATAAAAGAGCACTAGGGCTATGAGAAATTAAAGGAAAGGAAATCAAAGAGAAGAAAAAATAGGAATGCCTGCAAGAGACCCACCAGCTTCTGCATTGAAAATATTGCCGGAAACATAAAGCTGAAGAGTCGTTAATTAAATAGCGTACAAGAGTTGTCATTGCCGGATCACTTGTTACGTACTTTCTCAATTGTACTGTTTTGACTTGCACATTTTTGAGCTCAACTTTTCTCCAAGAGTTTCTGTTATTTCACTTTCGAATATTCCCGGGGCAATTCCATTCACCCTTATATTGTAACCGCCCAATTCTAGAGCCATTAACTGTCAATAAATACGCATATTTTTAAATTTAAACAATTAGAATTTGGTATAACTGCAAGAATTAGTTAATTTTTTAGTATATGTACCTTGGTCATGGCGTGGAGTGCTGCTTTAGAAGAACCATAGGCAACTGCGCCAGTATATTGTGTTCTGTTAAGGCCAGACGCCGATGATATGTTGATGATGGAGCCTCCTTGTCCGCGGTCGCGCATCCTTACGCCGATGAATTTCGACACGAGCCATGCCCCCTTCAGGTTCGTCTTCTGTACACGATCGAATTCCTTCTCTGATAATTTCAATGATGATGTGATTTCACCTACAACCCGTGATGGTAAACATGTTGGAAAGTCTAATTTGGACTAACGGGTTAAATAAGTGTGTATAGTTGTCTTATGGTTGTCCGATTTAATTAGTCATGCTAGATTCATAAAAATACTTTCAATCCGATGATGGAGATAATTGAAAATAATAGATATACTTACTCTCATATACGTAAGTCTATGTCCCAAAACGATGACACATAAAAATAAGAATATGTATCCTTCTACAACCTTTAATATGGCATCGTCGTTCATTTGAAAGATCTAAACTCAATGGTAGAAAACAAAGATTCAAGATTTTCTAAATTTATCGATATAGAGATGTATTATATTTATGGTGAATATAATCAAATTGAATTGTACCCTAATATTAATTATGAATTAATTCTAAAAAGCACTTGTCATTTACATATATTTATACCAAACAAGAGGGAGTTCAAAAATGAAGCTAGCTAGTTAGTTACCCTGTCATACCGGCATTGTTAATCAACACATCAATGTGGGCAAGTGCGCCCCAAGCTTTCTCCACGGCCGCCTCAATGGCGGGACAGTCGGCCGTGACGTCGAGCACTACCCCTATATCTCGACGATTGCCACCGCTAACGCCATCAATGGACATTTTATTTATTTGATTACAAAGGGAGTCGAGGCGGTCGGCTCTACGTGCAGCGGCCACGATTCTGCACCCGGCCTTGGCCAAGTCGAGGCAGAGTTCATGGCCGAGGCCGGAGGAGGCGCCGGTGACCATGACGATCTTGCCGTCGAGGCGAGACCATGACTCCAGTTTGATCTTCAAGTTTACTCGCCATATCAACTATCAAGGGTTGTGCATGTTCTCAATGATATGCTTTTTATAGGCCAATTAGAGAAGATATTTTATTTTTTAAGGTGACTAGGGAACCACTATCTGAAGTAGTGTATACTAAGTAAATTCTCTTCTTTGCAATAATATGCAAGCTGGTGATAAACTCACATAAAATAATATATAGTTGGTTGTGAAAAAGGAAAGAAAGAAAAAGAAAGAAAAAATAGAGGAATTGATTTGAGAAAGATTAAAGAAAGAGAAGTTGGTTGAACTAGGAAATGTAAAAAGTTATTAATAATAGAAAAAATATATTTATACAATTATTGTAATGCATATTATTATTCATAAAATAAAAAACAAAATATTATTATTGATAAATTTTTATTATAAATTTAAATAAAAATAAAATATTTAGTTAAAAATATTAAAAATAAATTAATAATAAAAAATAAAAAAATATTAGAAAAATTTAAAAAAAAAATAAGATAGAAAAATAAAAGACGATAAATAATTAATTAGAAAATAAAAAAAATAAGAAAAGTAGTTATTAAAATGTATATTGTTCATAAAAAAAAAAAAAAAAAAAAAAAAAGAGATTAATTTATAAAAATTAAAAAAAAAAAAAAAAAAAATATTTTTTTTATTAAATAAATTTTTTTTTTTTTTTTTTTTTAAAAAAAAAAAAAAAAAAAAAAAAAAAAAAAAAAAAAAAAAAAAAAAAAAAAAAAAAAAAAAAAAAAAAAAAAAAAAAAAAAAAAAAAAAAAAAAAAAAAAAAATTAAAAAAAAAAAAAAAAAAAAAAAAAATAAAAAAAAAAAAAAAAAAACAAAATTTTTACATTTTTTTTTGTTTCATGGTAATTCGGCCTAATATTTTGCTAAAATTGAATCAAACACTTGCGACTAATTACGGTATTCCAACTAGCAATTAAAAGAAATAATAATCATTTAAAAAGAAAAAAAAAAAAGGGGGGTAGAGGTGGATTTGAATACATGGTATTCGGCCGCAAGACAAACACTTGCGACTATTACGGTATTCCAACTAGCAATTAAAAGAAATAATATTCTTTTTTCTCTCTGATCGAAAATTGAAACTAGCAACCTATTATATAGATTTATTTAGTTTCCTTTATTCCTTCGTACCTATTTTATCCTCACTTATATTATAGCTACTCGATTATTTAAGAATTCTTTTGAATATTTCCAACTTCATCAGCACCTTTGCGGGTCACTGTGATAGTTGTTGGGCATATATTATTATTAAATCAATTCTCTACATTAGCTCTAAACCAACAATCGAAATAGAAATGTAAATACTGCACAACATATTTTCGGTTAGTTATTGGGCATACAGTATTAGTATTAGGAATTTAATTCCCTCACCTGTCCCTTTATATGAGGCACGTACGTGATAAAAAACAAAACACTAGTAAGAAACATTCACATAATCGAGAGAACAAGAGGCTATAATATGCATGTCGCATTTTACTTATATTATTATTGATAGAGAGAACTACTGATCTCTTTGGCCCTACTTACATTACATATTGATAGCTGTCTAAATTAGAATCTATACATATGTATAGATATCAATTAACATTAAAAAATTGGAATATTGAATATTTATATAGGAGAATGATTAATTAAACGAGAACCCAATTTTAGATTGAAAATAAAAAAACAAGAACTCATCAACATCCTTCATTTTATAAAATCAACGTTTCTTTATTGAAATCATTATTTTTGTTGAAAATTGTCAATAAGGTTAATATTGTAATTGTAATCGTAACCGCTGAAAACTATGTATGCTAAATATAACATTTAAATTATGAAACCGATTTCACCTGATATATAACTTAATGTCGCCCTATTCTATGTATGTAGCCCCAAATATAACTGATCTGTCAAGATATATCATTTTCAATATTAAATAGGTTTCTCCTCTCTAATGCTAGCTAGTGAAAGTGAATTTGGGCATAATCTATCATTTTGAGGTTGAGGATTAAATAATAAAGCCACAATATTTATTTAAGCATAGAATGTACACGCAAAGGGTATCATTGGTTTGTTAGGGTTTGGATTAATTAATAGCAGGCTAATAAACTAATTACTTTTAAAAAAAAACATTTTGGTAAATAGAACAATTCTCTTTACTAATAATCAAATTAAAATTCATTAAATGGTAATAGCCATGTTATAATCTACTCTAATTAAAATTTCAAAATACAGTACTAATTCGTTTGATATAATGGAAATAATCTCAGAATTTAATATAATTTAAATAATAAACTCTTTATGAAATTAGCATAATAATAATAATTATGATTAAATAATTTATTATACCAATATGTTTGGAAAGCCCTAATCCCTTACAATTGAGTCGGACACATTCCCCATTCCCCCGTCAATCGCCCTCTTCCCTGACGCAGCCGGCACCGCCGCAGCGCCACCGTGAGTCAGACAGTTCTGCAATTGAGCTGATTGAATGGCGATCGTGTGAGACCTAGATTCCTATCTAGACGAGACAACCAAGTCTACGATTCTGGACAGCCAAGTCTACGATTTTAGAGCTACGGTTTTATTTCTGCTGGACGAAACAGCCAACTCTACGATTCTGGACGAGATTGCGCGCAGCAGCTAAGGGGAGACTTTGGTTTCTTCTGGTTTTATTACTGAACGAAACCGCCCACCTGTGTCGCCGGCTGAGGTGCACGATTCTGTACCAACCAGTCGGCCATAATTCCGTCACTAATATGTCGGTAATCAATTCAATTTACTGACAGAATTTTAACGATTACTCACAGAAGGTGAATTTCTTATTGTGTAGGTAAGATACACCAAGTACAATAACTATATATAGATATGTCATTCATATATATTGACCTTACAAATTCGATTTCAGTTGTTTTAAGAAATTAAAGAGAAGAAAAAATGGGAAAGGCTGGGAGAGTATAGCCAGCATCAACAATGAAAATATTTCCAGAAATGTAAGTGGAAGAATCATGAATCAAGTAACGAAAAAGGGAAGTTAATGCAGGATCTGATGTTCCAAATGTTCTCAATGGAACTGTTCTCTCAGCCACGTTTTTAATCCAACTTTTCTCCATTAGACCTTCTGTTAACTCTGATTTAAATAACCCTGGAGCAATACCATTCACTCTAATACCGTATTTTCCCAATTCCACTGCCATTACCTGAAAAAAATTATTATCATTAATCATTTCAAATAATAATAAAATTATTATTTATATTACTTTAGTTAGGGCTGTCGGTCGGTCCCGATCCCGAAAATTCGGGATCCCAATCCCAAAATTAGGCGAAATTCGATCCCAATACCAATCCCATAGCGTATTGGGATATCGGTATTTGGGACGGTTAAAATGGGATTGGTATTCGGGATTACCGAAAATCCCAAAAATTGTATTCCTTGTTAAAAAAAAGAGAATTTGCTCCTTGCTAGCTTCGAACCTAAGATCAATTGATAGATATTATCTACAATCTAGCAACCAATGACGATACATATATCTTTGTTAGCTATCGTTAAATGATTTACTCCCTCCGTCTCATTATTAGTGGCGCCTTTCTTTTCGGCACGGGAATTAAGAGAATATGTAATAAAGTACTCCCTCCGTCCCATAATTCTTTTCCCTTATTCCTTTTTTGGACGTCCCACAATTCTTGTCCCTTTACCTAAAATAGCAAATTATTACACACACTTTTTCTAAGGGCCCCACCATCTCACTCACAACCAACCACTCTCCTAAATTCCCGTGCCCAAAAGAAAAGGGACAAGAATTGTGGGACGGAAGGAGTATGAGAGATGAGTAGATAATAAAATAGGAGAGATAAATGAGTATAATAATGAGAGAGTAGAAGAGATGAGATGATAAAGTAGGAGAGAGAAATAAGTATAATAATAAAGTAGATGATAAAGTAGGAAATATAAGATGATAAAGTAGGAAAGAGAGTGGTAATTTTTTACCAATTTGGGACGTCGCCACTAATAGCGGGACATCCGAATTAGGAAAGGTGGCCACTAATAATGGGACGGAGGGAGTATTAATTACTCGTAGACACGTCACACATAGATTATAGGCATTATAAATTTATAATTTATAAATATAATCTATAAATTATTAAATTATATTTATAGTATTCTAGAATATGAAATATAAATACTTCATGTGATTTACTAGTGTATATATCATATATGTAATGTAACTAGTGAACTAGATATTATAAATTATAATATCTAAAATATGAAATATAAATATCTCAAATACGAAAGCTAAAGACTCGAGAGACGGAGAGAAATAGACAGAGACCGAGTTCTAGCTTCTAAGTTCTTCTAACGTCACCGGCCAAGTCATCTGACTAATTAAGTTTGTGTTATTATTGGATTTTGTGTTAGCATAAGACATAAGTTTATAAATTATAATTATATTTAGGGCAAATTGCAAAAGTAGTCAAGTTGGCAACTCAAATTGCAAAAGTAATCAAATTTTGTGAAAATTGCAAAAGTAGTCAAATAGTACATGTAAGTTGAATTTGTTGGAACAATTTCCAATGTTCAACATTGATTTGATGGAGCTTTAACTTTCCAACTATTAAAATTAAAAATAAATGTGTAAAATATATGATGCAGCTTTAATTATCGAGTTGAATGTGATCTGACCACAAATGTATAATTTCATAATAAATGTGTACATTCCCAACTATTAAAATTAAAAATTAATTGAATATTATATGTGAAAGGTTTTAATTATAATAGTAACTATAATGAAAGGTTTTAATTTCATATATATTCGACGACATTTCAATTAAAATATTAAATAATTGATAACTCGATAAATCGCAATTTGATCCATAAAATACACTTCATCCAAATTATCAATTTTCCTCTACTCTTTGCGTACATTTCTTCCTCGTGTGACCCGCTTACCAACATATGCTACAGTGCTTTGCACCCTTGGGCCTTCTACTACTAGATGCCTCAAACCCAGATCGGTAACGTCCTGTCTTCGATCGACCGGCTTGACGCCTCAATACAGGGGGCTTAACAACCTCACCTAGAATACCAATTGGCACGTTCCATTGCTCATGCGGTGGAAGCGGAGTAAATGTGCGTGCATATAAATCACGGTGGATATTTGTTAAGTAGTAGCCAGACACAAAGTCATATATGTTGGCACCAAAGTGTCTGCATTGGAAGATTTTGTCAGTATAGTTTAGATATAATTATCAATCAAACATGAAGAAACTGAAAACTTACATCATAACAGCTACAGCGTGCGAGGAAGGCAACAAATCCAATTGGAACTCACAACACATGCACGCACATTGGTGTAAGTCCACTACGAAGTACTTTCTGACGTCCATGACTTTGAACTGTCCAGTAGAGATATGTGTGAGTCTTAGAGTGTGTGCTTTTTCCACCTCGAAGTGAAGCTTTTGCTTGGCCGTCTCGACCATCGGGTGGTCGTGTGCGCCATACAATGCTCGTTTTTCATCGAACCATTTTTCCAAAATTGAACGAATAATTGTGCCCTCATGTCGCATCCGTTTTGCAAAAACGCGGAAATGGTGTTGGCGCAGATCTTTCTATGCCCTAGTTGGTGGAAGTCGAATTGGCATGTGTGTTTGTTTTTAAACTCGTAAATTTCCCAGCACTGATCAACATAATGTGCACGCAAAATGAAGGGACATGTACTGGCATTCAGACATACGTAGTACTGGTATTGTTTATTAGCCTTCACAACTTTATAAGACCGGCGGCACTCTAAGTGCCATAAACCAATGGCAGTGGTCAAAACAGCCTTGGTGGGAAAAGTCGCCCCGACCTCCAGAATACCATCAATTAGCGGATCAAGATCTCTGACCCCAACGACTCCTGGCTGGCCAATCGGGACAAATGGAACAATCCAATTTGTGATTGCTGCTTCAGTAGATCCATCTTCTTCGCCCAAGATCGGGGGTGTATTTTCTGGTTGATCAAGCATGGTCATGAGCCGATGAAAACCACCTTCCCTCCGGATCCATGCTACGAAGTCAAAAAATGTGCCATAATTGATTTGGTCGTCATCAGAATCGTCATCTTGCTCCTCCACATAATCATCATCTTCTTCATCATCTTCTTCTGCTTCTTCAAAATGTTGTTCATTTTCCGGTCGACTGTTATCATAAACTTGTCCGAATAAGTTGCCGGACGATGCATAGTCGAAAGAGGGAATATAGGCTCCTTGATGCTGAGAGGTGTCGGCGTTGTCGTTCGGGAACGTATGAACAACATAGACAATGGGATCTCCATCGAAGCGGATTAGTCGAATCAAGTCATCATCGTCACTGATTAATGCTTTCAACTTTCTTCCAGATCTAGCATGCGATGTCGTATACAATAGATAATGTGTATCCAATCCTCTTGATCGCATTATGGCATCAATTCGATATTTTAACGATGAAAGTGATAATTGATCCACCCGCATGTATGCAAGTTCTTCATAAACTCCCGAGTATTCTACACCAACGAAATTTCCGCCGTATCTTACGATCACACTTGTACAATCCATCATCTAAAAAAAAGACATAATATCAAACAAGTAGCAAAAAATCCACATATATATTTGAAATTATAATTGATGTAATTTTAAACAAGTAGCAAAAAATTACAAGATATATATTTAAAATTACATATTCCACATTTCGTAACAAGTTGCAATTACAAGATATATAGCCGTATCTTACTTATCAAACAAGTAGCAAAAAATCCATATATGTAATTGACGTAAGCTAAATCCACATATTCCACTAAAATATACATGTATTTTATTTAGATAGAAAATTAAATCTAAATATTTAATTTGGAAGTATTATGACTATGCTTAATAATTATTGTTATGCTTCATAAATCAATTAGAGTATGTTTCATAATTCCTACTATGCTTCACAATTAAATTATGACTATGCTTCATGATTACTATGATTCTAAAATACAAATTCAATCATGCTTCATAAATCAATTACTAGACCGAATAATCATATAATAATTGCTATTATGCTTCCTAAAACACAATTTAATAATTTACAAAATCTTTAAAAAAAAATCTTTTCCATTGCCATATCATTTTACTTTCAATTATATTTACCGAAAGTCACTAATAAGATAGTAGTTTACTTACTAAAATAACAAAATAAATTCGGAAACTAATCTTCAATGAAAATATCTCTTTCGAACTACTCGATCTTGAACACTCACTTTTTCATATCTCTAATTGAAAATATTTAAGGGAATATCAATTCATCTCTTTACGAATTGTGAAGTTCTTAAAACACTTCCCCTTCTTATAGTATATAACTCAACCATGTGACTGATTTGTCAAATCATTATCTAATAAAGTAGTTTTATTTTTATTTTTTCTTCTGAAAAGTTATCATAGCCTATCTATTCTACTATTTTTTACTATTCCAAGATTATTATTAAAATATATTGTTCAATATAAATATTAAAAAATATATTATTAGTGATAATTATTATTATGACTATTATAGAATGTAATCATATTATTATTAACGAGAATTATTATTATCACTATCACAATTATTATTATAATACTAGATAATATTTGATTATCCAACTCAAAAAATAGTAGTGAATGTTTAATTATTAAAAAAATTAATAATAAAGATTAAAAAAAACTTTATTTTCAATTCACGTGCTGCAAGAACTTAGAAAAGTTAAAGCTGCCTCACATCTTGGAAATTGTTCCTACAAATTCAACTTACATGTACTATTTGACTACTTTTGCAATTTTCACACAACTTGACTATTTTTGTAATTTGAGTTACTAACTTGACTACTTTTGCAATTCACCCGAATAATAAGTATATAATTGTATTAGTTATTTCATAAAAAAATCGGTAATTTAGTAATCCCGAGTTCGGTATCGGTTATCCCGAATACCGAATTACTTATGAAAATGAATCTGATACCATACCGTATCCCAAAATTCGGTATTTCCGTATCCCAATCCCGCCGGTATCGGTACGGGATTGGGATAATCCCGAATCCCAATACCATTTAGACACCCCTAACTTTAGTCATGGCTTCAAGGCCAAACTTTTGAGGAGCTATATATAGGCGACACCACCGCCACATACTCGATTTAGGCCGGCGTTCGATGATATGTTGATGATCGAGCCGCCGTGGCCGGCGGCGCACATCCTTGCGCCGACGTACTTGACGACCAGCCAAGAGCCGGTCAAGTTTGTTTTCACCACGTTTACCCAGTCCTCATCCGGCAGCTCCATTGATGATATCGTCGGCCCTAGGGTTATTATTATTATATTAATCAATTAGGATATGGATCGGGTAGGTATTTTTTTATGCATAAATTTCGTAAGTTTTACACTTTTGTCCTTAAGCGTAAAATATCTATAAAATATATATAATATATTTTATAATGAAAATTTCAGAGCATATTAAGTTCATCAATCCATCCAATGATAACATGAAAGGTGCAAATTGCACTTAATTTCCTATTTTAAGAAGTCTTATCCATTATTTAATTAATATGGCCAGGCTGAGGCAGAACTCGCGACCGAGGTCGGAGGAGGGGCTGGTGACGAAGACGATCTTGGCATCGAGTTGGTCTAGGGTTTTAGTTGCCATTTCGTAATATGTAGTTGCCATTTAGTTGCCATCGAGTTGGACGAGGGAATCATTATTTGAGTGCATACTAGATAAATCTTACTTTTGTGTAATAGCTTGCAAACCATATAAGAGAGGCAAATCATTCTAAGATAATCATAAATGACAAACTCGCGTTGGTATGTTGCTGTGTCCCTAGCTATTTACTCTTATAACCCAATTAGAGAAGATGTTCTATGTAGATTTATTTAGTATCCTTTAGATATGGTCTCTTACCTATTTTCTCCTCATTTATAGTATAGTTACTCGATCATTTAAGTGAGTCATGCAATTCAGTTAATCAAAGTTACCGGTACATCGGATGGTTGTCAATTAAGATCTTCTACCCCACTTTTAGTGTTGTCAATTAATATCTTCTACCCCATTTTTAATTAAAAAATGTGGGCACATTTAACAAATGTCAATGCTCTTGTGGTGTGATGCACATAAGGGTAAATATAAGCCACTCCGATTTAGAAGCTATTTATAGGCCAATTAGAGAAGAGATTTTACTTTATGATTCTTAAACTATTTTATAATTTAATCTATACAAATCATTTAATCATTTATATTATTTTTATAATAATATCATAGTTGCAGTTTCTAGACCAACAAATTATACGAAATATGTGATATTTTCAATACTTTAGGGTGGGGGAATAGTGGTCCAACTATCAAACTTTCCTTATTTCCCTACTTCGAGCGGAAAACAACCTATCAAACCTCGTTTTATATATCTAATAAAAAAATTAATTTTTATTTGAGTTGCCTTAATCGGACGCACCATCCTAAACATGGGTTGTGATGAGCCGAATGTCGTCTATTAATAGAATTAATTGCTACTCCCTCAGTCCCAAATATATAGCTACTTTCCTCTTTCGTCTGTCTCAAATTTATATGTCTATTAATAATTTTTTTGTATCTAATTAAATCTTTCACCAACTTTAATAGATCTAATCAATATGATAATATAGAAAAATAATATTTTATCCAACTTTTATAATAACAAACAAAATCATGACATTAAATTTTTAGTAATTTACTTTAATTTACTCAAATTTCTATACTGACATTTATCTAACTTTTATATCATTAATTTTTTTCTTAATATATATGAAAAATAAATGGACATATAAAATAGGAATGGAGGGAGTATATGATTAGCCAACTTTGCTTTAATATTTCAATGACAATCATAAACTAATTGAGTTGGATGATTACTGGAATTTATAATTAATAATTATTGTCGGGTGCATTTATATTCGATTACAACAAGATTAGAAATTGTTCTAGAAAAAGTGATTGAGTTTGACGTTATTTTTTTGACAAAGTTTTATGTTAGATTGTCTGGTGTGCCAAAATTTATCAAATGATACTTATATTCGAATTCAAACTCATATTTTGTTATGTACTGATAATCTTGCTGGTGATCGAGTACATTTCAGATTGAATTAGTAGCATCTCACATGTCTTGACCCATTAGACGGTCTAAAATAGGACATCCTCAATATTAATATAAGTGAAATCACATTAATTAGGTGAAGTTGTGGGGATGAAATGTAAGTGAAAATAGAGACGTAAAGAAAAGGCAATTATAGGGAAGAATAACTAGGAACGCCGTGGAGAGAGAGACCAGCGTCGGCGATGAATATGTTGCCGGAAATATAAGGGGAAGAGTTGTGAATTAGATAACGAACGAGGGTTGTGATTGCTGGATCAGTGTTCCGTTTGTTCTCAACGGATGTATTTTATCCGCTACAGTTTTTGCCCAGCTTTTCTGCAACAATTTTTCTGTTATTTCAGATTTCAGTACTCCTGGGATAATACCACTCACCCTTAGGGAAAATTCTACCTTAGACCAGGTCTTATAGACCTGGTGTTGTACATTACATTTCAAATTTTATAAGTATTTCTAGTTTTGAAAACAAGTGAGGTGGCATTGTTTTCGACCACAAGGTCTACAACTTAAGTTGTAGACCCGGTCTAGGGTAGAATTTTCCCAGTTCTAATGCCATAATCTGTCAATAATATACATATCAATCTTAGACTTAGTAACATATGTAGTTATTAATTAATTAATTTAGTCGTTAAAATAAATGAATCAAACTTGAGCTTGATACCCTTGTGATGGAGTCAAGGCCAGCTTTAGAGGGACCATACGCAATAGCACCATGATTTTGTGTTCTATTATAGCCCGATATTGTTGATATGTTGATGATGGAGCCTCCACGCCCGCAGTCGCGTATCCGTGCGCCGATGAATTTCGACACGAGCCATGACCCTCTCAAGTTTGTCTTCACAACACGGTCGAATTCCTCCTCCGGAAACTCCAACGATAATGATTTTAAGCCTACGTCATTAATAACAAGATTAGACAACACTACAACAATCATGGCAATAGCGACGGCTTTAGTGACAGAAATTAATCCATCATTATATAGTGAAGACGGAAAATCAACGTTGAATTTATAATCGTAAAACTCAGGACGGACCAATGAAGAATTTTTTACCGATTGGAATTCCTCGTTACTTATGAACATTTTAAAATTACCGATGAAACTCTTAATACCATAATTCTTGTTCTTACAGACAGAATTTGTAAGTTCGAGGGAGTTAGAAATTGAAGTTACCTCTAACGCCGGCATTGTTAACCAACACATCAATGTGACCAAATGCAACCCAAACTTTCTCCACGCATGCCTCGATGGCAGGGCCGTCGGCCACGATGTCGAGCACCACCGCGATAGCTCGATAATCGCCACCACGAACGCCATACATGTTGTTGATTTTGTTAGGATCTTCGGACCCTCCAAAATGTGACGATCGAGTTCTTGGAACCACAATAACAAAGAATAACACAAAGAGAAAAGGAAAAGGCACAGAGAATTTAACGTGGTACGGTCAATCGATCTACATCCACGGGCGGCGGAAAAACAATCCAGGATAATACAAAATTGGAAAAACAATCACTAATAAAGAGGATAATACAAAATTGGCCTCCGAATATGGTCCTAGACCCAAAAACACATCCACACAAAAACATGGTCAATTAGTCCAACTAACTAATCCCATAACATGTGGGCTATGATGCGTATAAGCACACTTAAAATAAATTAGAGAACCTATCTATTAATAGGTGAAATTAATGATAAACTTCATTAATTCTCCGATGTGGGATATGAGTCAATTTCCTATAAGGATTAAGATTTGAGCCACATCATAACAATCTTCCACCGTGGTAAAAACTCCAAATATCCAATCCAACATAACAAATCTTCACATCGACCAAAACTCCAATTACGAACACATAACCATCTTGCTCCACCGCCTCCGCAAAAACCTCAATGGGCTTAATCCAAATCAAAATACCAATAAAGTGTCCCTCGAACAAGGATCATCCATCATTTAAATCTTCAGAACTGGAATCTTCCTTGGCAAAACGGTACTCCGATAACGTGAAACTTCACGTCATGGTGCTTCCTCCACAAACATGCTCTACCTCCTTCAAAAGTCTTCAAATTTCTCGACCACAATCTTTGTTATTGTCATTGTCACAACAAGAGCCAAACCTTGGCTCTGATACCACTTGTTAGGAGCTTTGACACCACTTGTTAGGATCTCCGGACCCTCCAAAATGTGACGAACAAGTTATTGGAACCCAACCGAGATAATAACAAGGAATAACACAAAGAGAAAAGGAAAAGACACAGAGAATTTAACGTGGTTCGATCAATCGACCTACATCCATGGGCAGCGGAAAAACAATCCACTAATAAAGATGATAATACAAAATAGGCCTCCGGAATATGGTCATAGGCCCAAAAAACACATACCCACAAAAACATGGTCAATTAGTCCAACTAACTAATCCCATAACATGTGGGCTATGATGCGTAGAAGCGCACTTAAAACAATTAGAGAACCTATCTGTTTATAGGTGAAATTAATGATAAACTTCATTAATTCTCCGATGTGAGATAGGAGTCAATTTCCTATAATGATTAGAATTTGAGCCACATCATAACAGATTTGATGACAAAGGGAGTCAAGGCGATCGGCTCTCCATGCAGCAGCTACGACACTACAGCCAGCCTTGGCTAGGTCGAGGCTGAGTTCGTGGCCGATGCCAGAGGAGGCCCCGGTGACCATGAAGATCTTATCGTCGAGGCAAGACCAGGGCCGACCCTACTAAATAGCCCAAGGGGCATGGGCCTAGGGCCCCCAAATTCTAGGGGCCCCAAAATTTGTAACACATAGTATAGTTACTAAGTAGTACAACTATAATTCGCATTAGTACAACTATAATGTGTTACTAAGTAACACATTAGCCCAATATCAAAAATTAATTTATTAAATTAATCCAGCCGACCAGCCCAATAATTCGCTACTTTCATTTTATAAACGGTCACTAGAAAGAGTAAAATGCTAAAGTCTCTTTTTCTTTAGAGAATTACAGTACTCCTCCTCTCTCCTTCAATGACAACAATCAAGGCAAGCATAATAGAATTATAGAAATCACTCTTTCTCTTCATTATTCACTCTTCAACAGTCCGATTGAGTTCGTCATCACTTGATACACGCCCCCTTCTTCAAATCAGGTTTTCTCATTTCAATTTGTGTTAATTTTTTAGAATAGGATTAGGGTATTTAAGTGATTTGTGATGTGTGATTTGTGAATATGTTGCCTAGAAAATATGCTTCCGGAAGTCAAAAAATGAACAAAAGAAAAAGACTTGAGGAAGGGGTTAAAACTCAAACAGGGGCTCTTCATAAATTTCTTATACCTAGTTCTAGTTCTTCGATAAAAGAAGTTGATATAAGTGATAATGAAGAAGTTGATGCTTTGAATGAAGAAATTGATATGAATGTGAATAGGGAAGTAAATGAGAATGAGGAAGTCAATGTAGTTGATAATGAGGATGATGTTTTAAATGAAGATTTTGATATTATTGGGAATAAAAATAATACTTTGGATATATTTGATCATAGAAATTGGAATAGTATTAATAATAAAATTAGAAATATCTTGATAGAGAAAGACCCCTTAAGAGAATACAATCTAAAGTTTCTTATAGATGAGCTTGGTAGCTAGGCATTTTGCATATTCTTATTATACAAGAAAACCACCAAATGGTGAGAGTCAATATCGAAAATGGTTGGTATACTCAAAAGATGCAAATAAAGTATATTGTTTTTATTGCAAATTATTTAAATCACTTCAAAGCAATAGTTTGTTAGCAAATGAAGGTTTGTACGATTGGAAACATATAAATGATAGACTCAAAAAACATGAGAATACTTTCGTACATATTAGTAATATGAGGACATTGATTGATTTGCATATTAGATTGAAACATAATCAAACAATTGATAAAGATTTAAAAGTGCAAATTAAGAAAGAGAAAGAACATTGGAAACTAGTTTTAGTTAGAATTATTTCAGTTATGAAATATCTTGCTACACGTAACTTGGCTTTTCGTGGGGATAGTGAGAAGATTTATTAAAATAATAATGGTAATTTTTTGGGCTTATTTGAGTTAATTGCAGAATTTGACTTGGTAATGCAAGAACACTTACGTCGCATTCAGAATAAGAAAATTCACTATCACTACCTCAGTCATAAGATTCAAAATGAATTAATTTCAACATTAGCTTCTAAAATTAAAAATGATATAATTAAAAAATTAAAAGAGGATAAGTATTATTCGGTGATACTAGATTGTACTTCTGATATAAGTCATAATGAACAAATGACTTTAGTATTTAGGTGTGTTGATATGTCTCATAATTAAATAATGGTAAAAGAATACTTTATTGAATTTTTTAAGTATGGATGATACATCAAGATTAGCTCTTTTTAATGAAATACGAGCAACTTTACAATTACTTGAGCTTGATATTGATATTCATAATTAAATAATGGTAAAAGAATATTTTATTAAATTTTTGAAGTATGGATGATACATCAGGATTAACTCTTTTTAATGAAATACGAGCAACTTTATAATTACTTGATATTGATATTGATAATGTGAGAGGATAAGG
The DNA here is from genome assembly GCA_028984105.1 of Lavandula angustifolia. Classification (NCBI taxonomy): domain Eukaryota; kingdom Viridiplantae; phylum Streptophyta; class Magnoliopsida; order Lamiales; family Lamiaceae; genus Lavandula; species Lavandula angustifolia. The sequence continues at coordinate 9,419,519 of CM054821.1, read as the reverse complement.
TTATGACAATGGTTCCAATATGAAGGGAAACATCAAGGGGTACAAAAATGATTTCTTGAAATAAATCCTAGAGCATTCTATATGTCTTGTGCTTGTCACTCTTAATTTAACAATATGTGATATGACTAGTTCTTGTGTTAAAGCCTTCTCATTTTTTGGAGTTGTGCAAGCCTTGTATACTTTATTTGTTGGTTCTATAAAAAGATGGAAAATTTTACAAGATCATGTTCTTCATTTAACTTTAAAGTCATTATCAACAAGAAGATGGAAATGTCATGTTAATAGTGTTCATATGCTATAATAACTCAACCTAATGAAATAAGAGATGCTCTATTTGAATTATCAAGAGTTAGTGATAATGCTAAAACTAGGAGGGAGGTCGAGTCTTTGGCTACTAATGAACTAGAGAATTTTGAATGTTGGGAATGACTATATGGCATAACATTTTGAACAAAGTAAATTTGATTAGCAAAAAATTACAATCTAATGATATGCAAATTGATATTGCAATAACTATCTTGAAAGGTTTGATTTCTTATTTTGAAAAGTATAGGAATGAAGGTTTTCAATCGGCATTGACATTAGCTAAGGAGCTTGCATCTAAAATGAAAATTGATCCAATTTTTCCTCCAAAACGTAAGGTTCATAGGAAAAAATAATTTGATGAAAGTTGTCTTGAAGATACTTCATTATCTGATGAGGAGTCTTTTAGGATTAATTATTTTATTGTTATAGTGGATATTGCTATTTTAAGGACTAGATTTGAGCAATTGGTAGTCTTTGAATATATTTTTGATTTTTTATTTAATCATAAGTCTTTATCTTTATTGGATGATAATACATTGCATAAATGTTGTGTCAAGCTTCAAGATGCTCTTAAACATAATGATAAATTTGATATTTATGCTGAAGATTTATATTCGGAATTGCAAGTTTTGCAAATGTGTTTACCTTCAGAAGTAAAAACAATTCATGAAGTTCTTGAGTTTGTTAAAGCTTCATAATGTTTTTCTAATGCTTTTATTACATAAAGAATATTGTTGACTATACATGTCACTGTAACTTCAAAAGAAGTTTTTCAAAATTAAAATGGATCAAATCATATTTGTTTTCTACTATGTCTCAAGAATGGTTAAATGGACTAGCTACTTTATGTATTGAAAATGAGGTATTGGAAAAACTTGATCTTGATGATGTTATTGATGATTTTGCTTCTCAAAATTCTAGAAGATCTAAATTATTTAAATAATTATTCGATCCTTGTATTTTTTTTAATTTGTTGCACTTTACGGTTTCTACTTTTAAAGTTATGTAGGCACACAAACATGAAAGCCTGTCTATCTTTAGCTAGCAAGATAATTCACGAAGCATCAATGAGGGCCCCCGTTTTTTGTCTTCACCTAGGACCTCCGAAATGTTAAGGCCGGCCCTGGGCGAGACCATGGCTCCAGTTGTTGTTGGAGTTTACACAACAAGAAAATCACGGATTACCGACGAAAAATTCCGTCGGTAATCATCAAAATTCCATCGGTAAATCGATTACCGACGGATTAGTGACGGAATGTTTCCGTCGCCTCAGAGCTTGTTAGTAAATATTACCGACGGATTACTCGGAATTTTCCGTCACTAAACTGTCATAAGTCAATTTGTCGACGCACATTTATCGACGGAATATTCCGTCAGTAACATTACTGACGGAATAGTGACGGAATACCGACGGATTTTTCGTCGGTAATTGTGACGGATTACCGACGGATTATATTCCGTCATTAATATGCCGTGGTTACCGACGGAATATTCCGTCGGTAATCCGTCACTAAATTTTTTTTTAATTTTTTGTACCCAGTTTTCGACAACATGTATCAATTAGTCCAATCCAATATGCATCAAGAAACCCAATCTATTTCAGAATCCAAATATAAATATAGAAATATTAATTCAAATCCATATCAAAATGCAAGTGAATCCACATAAACTTCGAGTACAAATCTTAATATTCAATTAACATTGTTTCTAAATCATGCAGAGGAAGGAGGGGGAGAACGATTGTTGTCAGAAGTATCGCATCGACTATCTTTTGCAAGCATCTGTTCCATGAACTCCCTCATCCGGGCCACCTCCTCCTCGAGCTGCATTGAACGTTCATTCCGTGCCATGAACTCCCTCATTCGTGCCACCTCCTCCTCGAGCTGCCTCGTACGTTCATGCCCGACCTCTACTTGCCGCCGAAGCTCGTTGATATCTCAAGGTGATGCCCCAACAGAAGTAGAACCACGGTGTGCACTGTTTAATAAGCTAATTCCGTCCTCCCCAAGACCGTACAAACGCCTCTTCTTATCCGAGCCTTGTCCAAGTTCAAGTAAATGACGTTTTTGTCGGCATCAGGACCTTGTTCTCCAGCAGTTGCCTCAACCTCATTCTAAAATACATAAAAAGCAATTATTCCTTAATAATAAATGATTGATAATATATGTGTCGGGTATCCTATTAAAATATATAAGGAATTGAATACTTACGTAAATCATCGCCGCCTTCTCGGTGGAGAATTGCCCTTTTTTATAATGGAGGCTCTTGAAAGTTTCGAACATGGTGGCCTCTAGTGAGCATCCCCTCTCGGCGGACTATTGATCACATGTATAAATCAAATTGGGTATAAACAAACACATTAAGCAATAAATGCTTATTAAAAATAATACTTACCAAAGCCTGAGAATACTGCAAGCTGGAACGGGACCCTCCCCTGTGCTTGCTGACTCCGACACCCGGCTCTGGCTCTGAATTCCTACAACGAGACGCAGTGTCCGACTTCTACACCACCTCTGGCCTCGCCCAATACTCATTTAGAGCGGCCCACCTCTCCTCAGTAATGTAACTTGGGTTTGTTGGACGCCTTTCCTTCATCTCATTGTGTCAGCCACTAAATCGTCTGGCTGCCTTCTTTTGCCACATCTCATAGACCGCGTTCTCCAATTCAGGAGACCATCGAAAGTATTTCTGCAGCAAAGGTGAAGCAGCTATGCACCTGCACAACAATGGGAGATTCCAATTATAAGATAATCATAAAATCAAAGATGGTGGAAAACCCTTCACTAATTCACTCATTCAAATCAGAAATGAAGACTATTTGATTAGTTTGCAGATAAGTTCAAGAATCTGACATAACAATTTACATACACTGATTCACTCATTCAAATAACAAATGAAGCCTATTTTTTATTAGTTTGCATATAAATTCAAGAATCTGACATAACAATTTACATAACCATTCACTAAAATTCACTCATTCAAATCAGAAACGAAGCCTATTTGATTGGTTTGCATATGAATTCAAGAATCTGACACAGCAATTCACTTAACCAAGTCTGAGATTCAAAATTGACTGCTTCACTCAACTAAAAACTTCACATTCAAGAATGGAACAAAACTCCACTGCAGCTTAAACTCACTTCCCACCACTAATTTATCCAAATCAATTTAGGGCTCGAGAAAACTAAATCAAATTGGAGAGTTGAAGATGCATTTTCATGAATTGAGGACTAGAAATCAAGGAATGCCACGATTTTGAAACACACCTGAATCTAGCTAGTTTCGATTTGGAGATCCACGATAACTACTTCTCCGAGATCTGCCGCGATACCAGTTTCGATTTGGAGATCCGCCGCGATATCACTTTCGATTTGGAGATCCACGAAATCAACTTCGATTTTGTTTCGATTGATTATATGTGGCGGTGGTATCTGGGCAATTTCCGTTGCCTTCCATAGTGAATTTTGGAAGAAGATGATAAATTCGATTCACACGAACCCTAATACTCCCTCCGTGCCGTTATTTGTGGCTCAATTAGTTTCGGCACGAGAATTAAGAGAGTAGATGATAAAGTATGAGAGAGGGGTAGATGATAAAGTATGAGAGAAAATATGAGTAAGATAATGAGAGAGTATGAGAGAAATGATGATAAAGTAGGAGAGAGAATGTAATAAAGTAGGAGAGAGAAGATGATATAGTAGAAGATATGATAATAATTTTTTATCAAATTAGGAAAGTGGCCACAAATAACGGGACACCCCTTTCGGGAAAGTGAGCCACAAATAGCGGGACGGAGGGAGTATCATTCACAGTGAAAGTTGTCACTTTCTCATGAAAACGTGTTTCTGTTGAACTCTCTCATTCCCAAATTTGGAATATGTTGATTTTTTTTATTTAGGATATTTAATATATATTATTATTATTACATAGAATTGAACACTAGATTAATTTTAAATCAACCACTTACATAAAAGAGTCAGAATACTAACTACACTATATTTTGTCGGTTTTTTTAGGATATTTATTAGTTAGATGATGTTATAGTTTTCAAGAAGATAATACTTTGGGTGCTCATGTGATTTGTGGTTGTTTAGTGCAAAGATTAGTGGCGCATAATTGACTTTTATGGTTCATAAATTAAATGAATAATTAAACAAAAGATATGCCATCTTTATAGTCCTTTTTCTAGCATGATTTAACATTGATGGATATGTACAAATTTTAGATGCCTTTCTCATGTTGGGTTATGAGTCAGTAGATGGTATTCAGCTGTTAGTGGTTAAAATAATATTGGGGGAAATCATAGTATTACTATGGAATTGAAGATCCCAAAACCTAGCTGATATCAGTAGTGTATAGGCTAGACTAGATGATGTATAGGCTAGACTGTTTTTATTATCTATCTTTTTGTCTAAGTCCTGTACGGGGTAAATTGTTGGATTGATCTTCTGTCGAAGTTACTCTCCAGAACCCCACGTCATCAGTGTAATAACTTGCGTTCTTCAGTCAGCAACTGATCTTTACCTCCAGTAGAAGACAGCTCATCAGCTGATAACCATCAGCATAAGAACTCTATGCAAGCTCAGTACCTTCGCAGTCATCAGCTGACCATACTCAAGAGAATATCTCTTGTCAGCCGACTCAGACGAAGAAGACAGAGCGCTTAAAGTCTATCGTATCCGACGAAAAACGACTCAGCCGCTAAAGTCATTTCGAAAGTCAGCAGAAGACATACGAGGATTAGAGAGAGTCAACTCCGATGTCTGACACAATCTCACCTACCACAAACCTCGACCAATGAGAAGCCGACAACGCTTTATCTCGCTTCCGACCAACTAAAGTTGCTCTCATGTACAGTGTCCAACAACTCTGCTGCAACAATTCGAATTTATGGCCATTTTCTTTGGAAGCTTGTGACACGTGGCATCGTCTTCTCCAACGGACATATGCCTGCTCACAACTATAAATAGAGAAGAAATCCGAGCTTCACGCACGGGATATCAAGGGAAAAACGCTCAAGCTTTCGAACAACTCTAGCGCATTCAAAATCAATCCAGCGAAGAACTTGCCTATTAGAATATCATTAGTTCTTCTCTCTAGAGTTCTTTAGATCCTCTTCTCTAGCTAAGCTCATTGCAAAATTTATAGCTTAGAAACTCGAAGGAGTTCACTTTCTGTGAATTGTTCTTATTGTAAGAACTCCTTCCTAGTTGGAGATTATCCCCTCCCTTTCAAACTTTGGTTTGATTTGTAAAGTCGCTAAGGACTATAACTTAGAAGGGTGCGTCCGGTCACACGAGATTCCTTGCTGAGACTTGCTCAGATAAATCAACAAGAACTCATGTTCGGCAGGACCGTGGACGTAGGATCTTGCGTATCCGAACCACGTTAAAAATTGCTTGTGTTATTTACTGTTTTATTGCATTGCATACAAACTGATTAAAAATCATATCTTTGCATAAAACGTATTCTCAAAGCGCACTAGCCAAAAATTACTTGATTTGTGAAAATCACGTTTTCAAACTGAGACGAATCTCCGGGCCCCACACTCTTATCCGCACAACGTCTCCGACTGAGTTTCAAGTACTGACAAAAGTCAATAGGAGACCTCAGTAGTTGGCACACTTCTGACCCGCGATCGAAGGTTACTATTTGGCACTGTTCATCAGTTGCAACCTACAACTCAGCTGTCCTTCGCGTTTGAGAAAAAGAAATTGTGATCAGGTGTATTCACCCCCCCTACACCTGACTATCGTCTTCGGACCAACAAATCCTTCATAAAACATGGAAGTAGAGATCTCTTCTCTTGAAAAACGAACTCATTTTTCGAAAAACATGAAGATATCAAATTATCTTTTTCCTTTAATTATATGTCTCTATTATTATAATTTAATATTTTTCATGATATATTCGATTCCACCTTCGTAGCGGACTTCTCGTGTCCCGTTTCCGACGTTTTAGGGTCTCGATGAATAGTATTTGGGGTTTGACTTTAACTTTGTGGACATTTGGGAATAGTGTTTAGGGTTTTACTGACGGATTATTTCGTCGGTAATCCGTCGGTAATTTACTGACGGAATAATTCCGTCAGTAAAGCTTAAATTTTTAATAAAAAATTCAAACTAAAATCAGAAAAAAATAATTCAAAATATTAACTTAGTAAAATTAGTTTTAATTTTTTATTAAATTTTATTAAGTTTTACTGACGGAATTATTCCGTCAATAAAATTAGTTTAATTTTTTTATTAAATTTATTAAGTTTTACTAACGGAATAATTCCGTCAGTAAATTACCGACGGATTACCGACGAAAAAATCTGTATGTAATCCATCGGTAATTTCGAAAAATAAGATCCGTCGGTATTACGTCGGTAATAGTCGTCCCGTATTTTAATCCGTCGGTAATTCCGTCGGTAATTCTAGGATTTCTTATAGTGTTACTACCCATCTCTCTATCAAAAGTGTGATTTGACAGTGTTTTTACAAGGTAAATATTTATAGGAAAATTAGAGATGTTTGTCTAACTCATGGTAATTAAAAAAATATATAGTAGCATTAAAAATTCACACTTCCTTTATAAACTAAGTTTTAGTCTTCGGATAGACTATTTAATAGAATTAATTTCTAAAAGTTTTAGCCAACTTTGCGTTAATATTCAATTATACGTTGTATGAATTTTGGTAGATCGATCTCATTAATTCATTGAGTTGGATGATTATTTTTATGTTTTAATTTACTTTTCATTAAGGGAATCATCTTTAAACATGATTTGAAAATGTCAAGAATTAATTTCTTCTTATGGTGAGGGATAAGCGGCAGCTACCGAAATGTATACTGAATAAATTCCGCTCTTATATAACAGTCAACAAACAGTATAAAATAAGTAAATAAACCCAAGCTAACCATTTGAGTTAATAATTCTTAAAAGGGGCAAAATCAGCAGTAGCCAAATAGTAAGGAACGAAAAACAAGTATAGCCATCGTTTAAAACAAAACACATATATAGCCATTTTGTCCTTATACGGCGCTGGGCCGATGGGGTAGTCAATCGGCCCTCAATCGGCCCTATTGAAAACAGCCGAATTCTCCCCATCGGCCGAGCCACTTAACCTTATTTGTTGATATTATAGGGTCGAAGGGCCGATGTATGGCCGAAGTGGTGTCCATCGGCCCTCCCCGCCATCGGCCCAAAAAAAATAGGCCGACGGCCGAACAACCAATCGGCCGAAGAAGGGCCGAAGGTGGGTATCCATCGGCCCTAAGGCCGTCCTTCGAGACAGGATTGGACAAGACACTGCAAGACTTTTCCTGCAAATGTGCAGTAGGGCCGATGGAGGGCCGATTGGGGCCGATGGAGGGCCGATCCAAGGCCTGTGGGAGGTGCAGTTTCAAATCAACTTTATCTGTTGAAATGACTAGTCGGATTTCACTTGCACATGCACGAAACCCGGGGGCCGAGATGGGGGGCGATGGGGGCCCGATCGGTGCCTATGTTGAAATGCGTAGTAGATCGGATATTTCACGTGAATTTTTTCGGAAAAATTCTTTATAAGACGTAGGATAGGCGAGTTCCAATCTTCATTCCACTTCCAATCTTCTCAATTCTTCAAATTTTCGTCATTCCACTTCCAATCTTCTCAATTCTTCAAATTTAATTTGACATAAATGACCGATTTTCGATCAATTATTGTGAAATTGAACGGCCAATTCGATGCATAGTCGAATTATGTCGGTGGGCATGAGTTCATTATTTACATTCCTTCAAACAATATTTCTCTCGAATATCTTCGACAAAACATTGATCGGTGGCTCGCTGCTTATTCCCTTCCTTTCAACTACTTTATTTATTATACTGCTGCTTCCCGACGAACCGGTCGGATGATGAAGGCCATTATGGGCCATGATACTGATCTTATGCGACTGTGCTCTATCGACGTAGAGCCGGTTGTGTTTGTTGTGTATCCTGAAGTGCAAAATCCTCAATTTGGTGTTCTGAATCCGAATCAATTTCCCGAAGATAATTCTAATTTTGGGGGCCCTAATTGGTTTACGGGGCAAGGAAGTAGAAGTAATGATGGCGGACGGGGTCCCCAAAGGAATGTTCATGTGGAGACGGATTCAGATGGTGAGGCGGACTTGGACTCATCATCTGATGATGATGAGGATGAAGATATTCCTGCTGCCTTGATTAATTGTTCGTTACAAGATTTTGCTGCATGGATTCGGAGGGAGGGTGGCGTAAGTCAACTTATGTATTTGCTAGTTCCAGTCAATCGTTCTCGAACAAATGACGAGACTGTATACGACAACACAGAAGCAGCAAGCAACTGGCTACTTCCTGTTGTTCCCCTTGATGTATCCGATTCATTAGCGTCGCAGAACCTGATTACTGTTGTAGACGGAATGCAAGCGGGATTGATGTTTAGCTCGAAAGACGAACTTTATGTTGTTGTGGCTCTATTCCATTTGGAAAACGGTGCGGATTTTAGAGTGCGACGTTCCAGTGCTTCCCGTTTGGAATATTTGTGCAGAAGAAGTGTTGATTGTCCATTCGAGCTACGGGCATACTGTAGAGGTCAGATGCGTTGGGAGGTTGTTAAATGGATTGCGGACCACAACTGTACAACTGATTTATCCGGACTTGGTGAACGAAATGTGAGGTCGAAGGCTGTCGCTGCTTATGTAGCCCGTAAAATGCGTCATCAAAGAAAGTTAATGAAACCGGCTGATATTCAGGCCGATCTGTTGGATAAATTTGGAATACAAGCAACGTACGGTGTTGCCCTCCGAGCGCGCAATGCAGCTATATCGATGATTTACGGCGGACATGCTGATTCGTTCAGCAAACTGCCAAAATATCTGCATTTGTTGGAACAAACAAATCCAGGAACTTATACGGATCTTGATGTCGGTGAGGATGGTCGTTTCCGACATTTATTTATGGCGCTTGGTGTATCGCGAGCCCCTTGGTTAGGCAACCTCCGGAAGGTTATTGTGGTGGACGGTACCCATTTAAAAGGGAGAAACAAGGGAATATTATTCGTCGCAGCTACTTTTGATGCGAACGAGCAAATATTCCCTCTCGCTTTTGGTGTAGGTCCCATTGAAAATGATGTTTCCTGGTCGTGGTTTATGATGCGACTGAGAGCCGCATTTCCAACGGATGATAGTTTAGTGATTGTTTCAGATCAACATAAAAGCATAGCGAATGCGGTAAGAGTGGTTTTTCCAGACGCACAACACGGACTTTGTTACTACCATTTATCGAATAAGCTTGCTAGGCACGGTGAGTGGGTTATCCGGTCATTTTATCGAGCAGCTTATGCTTATCGGGCAACAAAATTCCATGACGCCATGAACGCCATCCGTCAGGGAAAACCTGCTATTTACGAAAAGCTCATGGAAATCGGATCGGAGAAGTGGTCCCGACTTTTCAGTAAAGGTCGTCGTTACAGTCTACTGACATCAAATGCTGTCGAGTTTATAAATTCTCGACTGTTGGAGGCTAGACGACTACCAATTCTAGCTATGCTCGAGGCAATCCGTCATATGATAGAGTCGTGGTTCGATACACGACGGGTAAAAGCAAGTTCCAGAAACAATCCGTTGACGGAGGCTTCTGAGTTGAGGATGCGGAATGAAGTAGAACTGGCTCGAAGGTTTATAGTTACGCAAGTCACTAACCACAAATACAAGGTCGACGCAGGTGAGCGACAGTGGAGGGTCAATCTTCTAGACGAAATGTGTGAATGCGGCGTCTGGCAAATTGACTTGTTGCCGTGTAGTCACGTTGTCGCCGTTTTGTATCATCGCCGGGAAAATCTGTACAATCATATTAATGATTATTATACGACGGCGACCTGGAAGGCAATATATGCCGGAGTGGTTAATCCCGTGCCTCCTCGAAATGAGTGGGGTGTCCCACTGGAAATAGAGGACATTGTTGTTCTTCTACCAATTATTATACGGCAAGCCGGACGCCCGAGAAACAGCCGTCGTCCTTCAGGAGCAGAAGCTAGTACATCCGGTACGCGCCGTAGGAAAAAATGTGGTAACTGTGGAGAAGAAGGTCACACAAGGCGGAGATGCCTCGTATCTGGAACGACAACAAACGATTAAATTTTTTTGTCAATGATCGCTTTAATTTAATTGTCACTGATCGATTAAAGTTTTTTGTCACTGATCGAGTTATTTGGTAGGATAAAAAAAAGGGCCGAAACCCTAAAGGGCCGATGGTGGTTAACCCATCGGCCCTCCATCGGCCTCAGCCGAAACCCTTCGGGGCCGAGGCATATCACACAAGGCCGAGAGATATACAATCTCAGCCGAGGCCATGCATGGGTAGGAGCCGATGGTAGTGGGGCCGATAAAAATCGGCCATACATCGACCCTAGGGCCGATACATGATTTTCTCTGCCTCGGCCGAGAGATATACAATCTCGGCCGAGGCCATACATGGCTCGAGGCCGATGGTAATGGGGCCGATGGTATTCGGCTATGTATCGGCCTGGGGCCGATACATGATTTTCTCGGCCTCGGCCGACAGATATACAATCTCGGCCGAGGCCATGCATGGCTCGAGGCTGATGGTAGTGGGGCCGATGGTATTCGGCAATATATCGGCCCCAAGGCCTCGGCCGAGAGATATACAATCTCGGCCGAGGCCATGCATGGCTCGGGGCCGATGGTAGTGGGGCCGATAAAAATCGGCCATACATCGGCCCTGGGGCCAATACATGATTTTCTCTGCCTCGGCCGAGAGATATACAATCTCGGCCGAGGCCATGCATGGCTCGGGGCCGATGGTAGTGGGGCCGATGCTATTCGGCTATGTATCGGTCCTGGGGCTGATACATGATTTTCTCGGCCTCGGCCGAGAGATATACTCTCATGTTCGAAAATAAAATTATGAAATGTTCGAAATGAAGCTAATTTTGATTAATGTTCGAAAATAAAATTACAAAATGTTAGAAAATTAAAATGAAATTACGAAATGTTCCATTCAATACACACTACTCATTGGGAGAGCTAGATCCAAAATCTCCGTAATGACACTGCTCGAAACATTTCCAAGCCATCCACTCCCGATAGATTCTGATGTTTGATTTCATATTACCCCATTTCGGAGTAGGATATCCAGTTATGAGCCGCTCAATTGCCATACACGTAAATGGACCACAACTATGCGAATCCTCTTGCTTGAACTGCTCCTTTTGCGGCATCAAGACCAACTCAGGAGTCCGAATGCCCAGATGCGCCAGATTGTACTTGTTCATCGTCCAGTAATTAGTAGCCTACCAAAGATCGATTAAAAATAATTAGTAGCCTAACAAAAAACATTAAAAATATTAAAATAAGTACATCTAGCAATCGACCGATCAGTTTGCGGAGTGGCCGCAAATTTTGTTCTCGGTACTCAAATATATCCCGGTCTCCACGGCAGTTAAGTGAGACATACAACTCCAACTTCCATGACTCGATACACAATCTGACTGTCATCCAATGGCCGACGGCCAACATCGGGAATATAACCTATTAATTAATGCAAATTAGTAAAAAATAATAATAATTAAATTGTCAAAGCGTAGAAAAAAGAGAATTGACAAAATTGTAAAACTTACGAATTTGGCATCGAACCACGGAGTCCTGTCATCACCAAATACCGTATCCGCTCCAAAAACGGCATCCATTAAACCATGTACAGTGATCCAGTCATTATAATTCACCTCGTACCGTTCATGGAACTCGTTATCGGGCTCAAATATTTTGGAAGTCCAAGCTGAATGTAAAGACGTCTGTCAAAAAATATACACATTAGCAGGACAATTAAAAAGAAACATATTTTATATTTAAAAAAATATAAATATATACTTACAAAAACTGACGTAGCCGCTATGACGGTATAGCGTGAATCGGGTGTACATAACACGTCACAGTCTTTGAATTGAAGCCTCTGCCGGAGGTAGCATATGTACAAATCGACCATTGCGTGACCCATGTCGTACTTTGTATCCAATAGGTTCTTGAAAAAGCCGTGAGAGAGGTTATCTTTGCGAAACAAATGACATTGGGCTGAAATTTCCATTCGCATGAACTTCTCAAACTCTCTCCTCAATGAGTCCGCCGGATCAAACATGCGTGGAGCTCCACTAGGATTTGGGAGGCGCTCCACTATGGGCTGCAAATAACATTGTATTAAAAAAGATCCTAAATTATATAACTTAAAAAAATGTTTGTACCTCAGTGCTTTGTACAATTTCTCGCTCCGCCGGTTGGCTATGATACACCCGTTGTACATGCTGCGTATCAAATAAGTCATCCACGACCGATCGATGTTGCTTGCGTTTTTGGATAAAAACTCATGGTCAAATGAAATAAAAAACATAAAATTAATTTGAATAGTTAACATACCTGTACAGGCGGTGGGGACCGTGGAGCCGTATAAGGGAGTGGCTCCCAACGTCTCGGGACCCAAACATGTCTCTCCTCGTACATGCTATGTCGCCCCATATCATAGCCACGATTAGCCATTCGAGCGGCCACATCCCAAGGATCTGCATCGCCACTCGTCGTATCTTCCACATCTCTCTGTGGCTGTTCGGCATCTTGATTCCAGCTGGGCCACTCATGTACATTAACAATCCTCCCCCGTGGTGGCTCCGATGGTGCAGATGTTTCCTCATCCGATTCATTAATAATTTCCTCCACATCCCACGAAGAACTGGATCGTATGCCTTTGCCCTTGCCCTTGCCCTTGCCCCCGAAGATATTTTTTATCAAGTTCCCCACTTTTTTGAAGAACTGATCCTCATTCGCCTTCCAGCGCTGATCCACTTTTTCTAACAACTCAGTCTCGCGCCGCTGAAACTGTTCATCTATCGATCGGATCATTCCGTCATAAGTGGGCAAAGTCCAATCTTCATCCCTTCGAGGCCCAGATGACTGACCCTCCGCCGGTGCACGTTTCTTCTTCGATTTTTTCTTCTGTGCTGCCGGCGGAGGATCCCGTACACTACCCTCTTCATCAACTCGTCTCCGATGTACGACGGTCGGTCTAGGAAACTCCACACCGATAGGATTCTCTCCAATCACCCGTCTCCAGTATTCCGATAGCTGCTCCTCGGGAGTGGGCGTAAGACTCTCATGGGGCGGTGTATCCATCTGTTCGAAAAGTTTAAAAAATAGGTTATAATCCGTTCTGTATCTGTTCATAAATATTTAAAATGTTACTTACCGGCAAGGCAAAGAAACTAATCCATTCCGTATCTGGTGGCGTGACAAATACCCATTTCACACATCGGGGTATACCACCGTCATTAATAAGGCGTACACACAGACTGGCCAAATCTAGTGTCGCCTCATATGCCCAGATCTACAATACAATTAAAGACCAGTACAAGTATAAAATATAAATTAAAAAAAAATAATTATAAACATCCAAAATTTGTACCTGAAGAGCCCAAACTGGACCATAAATATTATACTTCGATTTTACTGCTTCGACTTCCTTTGGTACAAAGCTCATGTAGTGCAAGAGGGCTTTGTACGTGTATGCTCCCCATGGAAAATCATTCCACGCGTCTACATCGTCAGCGAAAACCCACATCCAGGTCTCGACCTTCTTCGTGTCGGCGGGTGCGAAGAAAAAACACATCATGGCCAACACATTGGCCACCTTCAAATAATCGTCTTCTGAGAGGTTGTCGAGCTTGTCATTCTTCCATAAATTTAGCAGCTCGCCTCCTGTTACTGGATTCCCCTTTGTGACTCTCATGTATACTCCAGACTCCACAGGGGCACGAGCTGCCGTCGTATCGAAAGTACCGGGGCCGAAAAATAAACCAGTTACGAGTGCATACTCGTACTGCGAAAATCTAATCTCCCTTCCGGATATGTGAAAACGGGCCTCCCCGGGCGGTGCCTGCACCTCATAGCACATCAACTGATGCAAAGCTATGATCGAACTCTTGCCCTTCCTCCAGTCAAGCAAATGTCCAAGCTGTCCGTTTCTAAAGCGACGAACTAGATCACTACCCCCCCCGTTTAGCAAGACTGCTTTTTAATAGTTCGGGTAGACCATCCCTCCAATATGTCGTGACTTTTGGGGTCTTTTGTCTAACCGGTAGTCGGATATAAGCGGGCTGCAAGATTTACCGAAAAACGAATGAATTATCCAAACTGAAAAAATAAGGGTCGATTCTGTAAGGCCGGGGCCGAATTCTATTCGGCCAGCTGGGGGCCGAAGCCTCGAAGGCCAGCCGGGGCCGAAAATATTTCTTCCTAGCCAGGGCCGAAATTTTTTTGCCCCAGTCGGGGCCGAATTCTCTTCGGCCACAGGGCCGAATTATCATAGGCCAGTCAGGGCCGATGGAGTGTATCTTCATCGGCCCCGAAATCGGCCCTCCCATCGGCCCCAGATTCATATATTTGCAGAAATTTAACACTCGAGTCCTCTCCAAATTCTCCACAATTTCATCAATATATGGACATTTCAATGTAAACCCAACTCAATTTCAACCTAAATTTCGTCTATGAATCAAATAATATCACAATTTCAACCGAATTTTTTTTTGCCCAGTCGGGGCCGAATTCTCTTCGGCCACCAGGGGCCGACGGCGTATTCAACTAGGTTCGGCCTAGTCAGGGCCGATGGAGTGTATCTTCATCGGCCCCGAAATCGGCCCTCCCATCGGCCCCAGTTTCATAAATTTACAGAAATTTAACACTCGAATCCTCTCCAAATTCTCTACAATTTCATCAATACATGGACATTTCAATGTAAACTCAACCCAATTTCAACCTAAATTTAGTCTATGAATGAAATACAATCACAATTCATGGCACAAATTACTAACTTCAATTTCGCCGGAAGACATGGCGTTTCAAAAGGGATCGGCGGCGCTGTCGTTCGGCGGCGGCGAGCACGGCGATGGTGGCGATTTCGGCGGCAGTGAGCGGCGGCGAGAGGTGGATCTGTGAAAATAGTAAAATGGTAAATATTTTTTTCAGTCGACCAACGGTTATATTCAATCGGCCCTCCATTATTGCCACTCGGGGCCGATGGTAGGGCCGATGGTGGGGCCGATGAGAATCGGCCCTCGGTAAAAAAACGGTTAAAATTTGTTCGGCCCTCAGTAAATTTCGGCCGTTACATGTAACGGCTTCTTAAGGATCAGGGCCGATGACTCGGCCGATTACGGACCGATGTACATCGGCCCTCATTTTTTTTGAAAATCTATAACAAATTCATTTCCGAGGGCCGATATCTTGGCTCAATAGGGGCCGATAGAAATTGGCCCTTAAATTATTTCCTTTTTTTATATTCGGCCGACTGGGGGTCGATCGTTCGGCCGATCACGATCGGCCCTATGTCTAAATAATATCGGCCCCAATCGGCCCTAAAAATGTTTATCGGCCCCCATCGGCCCTCAATCGGCCAGCTCCCACAACAAGACAAATTGGCTAGATTTATATTTTTTTTTACAGGATGACTAAATCTTTTTTTTTTTTTTAATTTAGCTAACAAAATATATTTCCACTTCTTAAAACTACGTGATTTTACTATATTCACTAAAATGAGACATGAATTAATATTTCGTTATAATATATTAAAGTATCGTCTTATCTTATGTAATTGCCTGCAAGCTATATCCTATCCTATGCTTACAGCACAAGCAATTCCCTCGAGATCGTAGCCCTTTTATTATTAATACACAAAGTTCAATGACATAGATTATGGGGCTAGATTTCTTTCTTTTTTACATTTTCCCTTCTCTCCCTTAACTTAATTTCTTTCTTTTTACCTTTCTTCTTCTCTTATTTTCTCTATTTTTCTAGCTTTTTTTTGGACTATTGCTTTTATCTCTTTTTCCGAACAAAAGGGTCAACAATAATTTAAATATTATATTTTTATACTTAGATAAGAATTTTATTTGATGGAATTCTTTAGAATTAAGATAAAGAAAATGCTAACATGCAATATAATATAAGTAATGTAAAAAAAATATTCTTATCAATTTTAATAACCATTTTTAAGATACACCTCAAGTTTGTCTTTTTATACTTAGATAAGAATTTTATTTGATAAAATTCTTAAGAATTAAGAGAAAGAAAATTTCTTAAGAGAAAGAAAATGCTAGCATGCAATATAATGTAAGTAATGTAAAAAAAATATTCCTATTAATTTTAATAACCATTTTAAGATACACCTCAAGTACGTTTTTTTATTGGCCCCCACGAACCTAATTATCTGGCTACGCCACTGGTCTTATGTAATTGTCTGCAAGCTATATCCTATCCTATGCTTACAGCACAAGCAATTCCCTCTAACTAGGTCGAACGAGATTGTAGCCCTTTTATTATTAATACACGCCAACTACTATGTGAAGCCAAAGAGACAAAATTAACTTGAACTTGTTCCTGCTCGTAGGGTATTGTGAATAAATTGTAGTATAAGAAATTGATGTTTCAATTCGGATTATGGTGTTCTTGTTTTTCTTTGAAGATATAATATAAATTAATTTGTGCTTCGTGTTTTCGGAATGAAAGATTATTGCAAGTATTGATTTTAAATATTATGGATACCCTATCGTTTTGAATTAGGCTTTAGAAGGTGAGTTTCTAGAATGTTTAATTACCATTCAAAACGACATCGTTTTAATATGTCCTTGTACACGTCTAAGTTGTCATTTTGATGATTGGAACAATTTAAAAATCAAATAGTGTCTTAAATTATATGAAATTAAAACTTTTTAATTTAATTGACAAATGTGTTAAAATTATAAATTCGAATAAATATGTCTTTTTTCGCCAAAACCTCTTAAAAGAGTCAACTAAGATATAAGTAAAAAATTAATTGGAAAATTAAATAATTTATACAAATGTAATATTTTGGGGGAGAAGTAGGTCCTCACCGGACATTAAAGAAACACGTGATATATAGATTGCTAGTTTTTTTTTCTGTAACTAGAACAACACACGTGCTACGCACAAAATTGTAATAGTTTTATGTGCATGCTTGTGCTATTCTAGTGTTGTGTATAATTATTACTATTTATATTTTCATAAATCACTATAATCTAATATGGCATAATCATAAAATATTTTGTATAAATATAAACATTGGATATCATATTGATATTATCATATTACAAACCAAATGAACCAGTTAGGCTACTGAATACAAGGTCAGACTCAGCAACGGCAGATAGTCTTCAGGACTGTCAGAATCTTTTGAAAGACAATCAGCATTGTCATGTACGAGGAAGAGAGAAGTCAGCTTCAGTCTGTCTCGAAGTCTGTGCTGTCTCAACCACTCCATCCACCTCGATGAATGACAAGCATACACGTGTCTTCTCACCTGCTAAAGCTGCAGTCAACCTTTTACCTAAAAAGGTGGAAAAGTACAATGTTACCTACACCAAAAGAGCCGTTTGCTACCAAAAAGAGAGAGAGAGAAGAAGATCGTCTCCAACGGATCTATTTCAATCTCTGCTCTATAAATAGAGGGATCATTCAAGATTTGAGAGACGCCTAGAACACAAGAGAGCGCGAAAAAGAGCGAATTCCAAAGAACAAAGTCTTAGCAAGAACTTGAAGAACAATCTCCGGCGAAAGACTACATTCTAGCTCATAGGGAATCAAGCTATACCGACATATAAAGCCTCTAGTATCCAAATCGACGTTACACGAACTCAAAGCTTACCTTCAGCTGTTCGTCGATCTAGAAGCTACTCTCATATTCCCTATCCCTCTAACCCTAAGCTCAACCGTCCTTATCTATAGCTTAGACGAAGGAGTTCACATTTGAACCCAATCCTTATTGTATAAGGACTCCTTCACTGTTGGAGAAGTTTGTCAAACACTTTAAGTTTGATAGTGTTGTAAACTGAGACTTGGATCAGTATAAAAACCAAGACGCGGCTTTGCCCAGTGTGCAAGCTGACTGAGACTAACTCAGGATAATAAATAGCCTCCCCGATCATTCGGGACAAATGGACGTAGGATTTGAGCGATATCCGAACCACTTTAAAAATCCCGTGTCTCTTCTTGCTTTCTTAAGCGTTGCATTGATTTTACTATTCATACCGAACATCATATTTAAAATCAATCAACTGTCTCAAAGATACCGAACTTTTAATCTCTTGAACCGAGACTTAAAACGTTTTCTCACAAAATGATTTGGGCCTACACTATTCCGCGCACCGAACTCTTACCGTAGATACCGAATTCGACCTAGTCGGTTAGCGAGATCTCAGCGAGTCGATACTCTTAGCCTTTAACTCGATTCGAAACGGTTGTGCGGTCCGCCGAACCGTTTGATCGGACACCATCCCGAATAGGACTCGTTCGAGTTTGAAGTTGAGAAATCGAATCGGTGTATTCACCCCCCCCTCTACACCGACCGTACACTCGGGACCAACAATTGGTATCGAGAGCGGGAGTTCTTTAAGACTCTTGTCACTTTGAGACCGGGTCTATTCGAACGGATCCCGGAGGAAAACGTTTTCACCGCATATCACTCTACATTCATATCTATATTCTTCATGGCTGATATGTCGTGTATAAGGATGGTACCCATGTTCTCGGTGGAGAATTATGGAGTATGGCGAGTCGAAATGGAAGCACATCCGACATCCCTCCATGACAATGATGATCAAGTACTTGAAGATGGACCTATCGTTCCCATGATCGATAGTGTCGTAACTCGAGACCAAGCTCAAGGAGGAGGAATGGTGACCGGGAAGAAGATTCCCAAAGACAGAAGTCTCTTCACTCCCGAGGAGAAGAAGCTTCACAACTTAGACCGTGTTGCCGAAACGCTATACCGACCACCCTTAGTGATTCTTATCTTGGCGGGGTTCGGGAATGCAAGACCGCAAAAGAACTGCGGGACGCTCTAGCACTACCGAGTCGAGGGACTCGAAGATTAAAGCGAATAAACTAGCGGCTGGAACTCCAAAAGCCGGAAAGCTTGTCTCTCATGCCCCGTGACAAAATCGAAGATCCGAACGTCGATTTACCAATCGATGAACTCTATCAATGGGCCGGGAAAGACATTCGAAGAACCGAGAGATGAATCCGAAGATTCCGAGGGCACCGCCTGGACGGACACCGGACACCTTTTGCCACTCTATTGTGACATTCCGACTTAGATGCTTGTGTCTCCCGACCATATCTTTTCGTAATTACAGAGCGAGAGGAGTTTGAGTTCGACAGACCTCAAAGAAAGCAGAGCCGAAGGCGACACAAAAATCGACCATGCCTTCAAAGCATCGGTCGGCCAAGGCATCTCCAAAGAACGAGCAAAACGACGAGTAAGACCGAACCTTCACTCAATGATCTACAAGAAGGAAGTCTCGCTCGAAGTATACGTTGCTCTTGTAAAGTATCGAAGGAGAAGGAGCGACGCGAAAAGTGACTAAAGCCTATCGGGAAACGAAAGGTAAGTCAAATTATATGTCGAAACACACTCCTGACTCACAATCTTCTGAATACAGAAAGAAGGATGACTCAGAACCATCAAAGAATAGCGAAAGCAAAGAAGAAAAAGTCATCACTTGCTATAATTGCAAAAAGCCGGGACATTATCAGTATGATTGTCCTGGGCTCGGTAGTGCTGAACGCGCAGCACGTAAGGCAAGGAGAGAGAAATTCACCCAGAAAAGACAAGCTTATATTGCAGGCGAAATCTCAGACGACTCAGAAGTCGACTCCTTTATGGATTCATCTGACGATGAAGCAGCCTTCATGGCCTTAGAGCATGAAGCAGATGAATCAGCTGAAAAGTGCATGATGGCAGGCGAAGAGGATGAGGTAAATTCTCATGAACCACTTAACTCCTCTTCACACTGCACACATGATACTATTTCAGGTGCAGATGAGAATTTGGACGTCGCGACCGCATACGAAGAACTGCTCGACGAACAAATTCAAATGAGTCTCGCGGCTCAAGAAAACTCTTCGGGAGTTGGATACCCCGAAAGTAGAGAATCGAGACTTTCTCGGGAAAGTCGGGCGCTGCGAGGCCGAAGGACTTGTGTTGAGACTCGGGGGAGGAGATAAACTCTCCGATGGCCAAGTCTCGAGCATCAAGAAGATCGGATTTCAGTTTTGACCAATGACTTGACTCGAAAGATACGAATCGAGTCTCGGCGAAGCAAGAAATGTCAGGACTTCAGACCGAGCACGACACACTGAAGAAGAGTGATGATGTCTGGAGGAGCCTGATGACTGAGAGGTACATGGGTGCTGAGAAGAAATTAGAGGCTATGCTAGCAAGCAATAAGCCAAAGCACCGCAAGGAAGGACTTGGATTCAGCCCGGGGAGCTTCCTCATCTCGCCCCAAGACACTCGGCAAGTACGGCTTGCCGATAGGTTTGTTCAAGGGGAGACTATGAACGCAAATATACTGAACCCCCTAGCAAAGAACAAACAGAAGATGAAAGCACCTCATCCCACACATCAGCATTCTGACAAGAAGATCAGCGCCAAGAAACCCCAGTTCAGTCAAGGGGGAACTAGCAAATCAAAATTAGCAAATCAGGATGGACCTCCAAAGCTGACACATCCAGCTCAGTATGGGTCATATTATTATGAACCTATAGTCAGAAGAGGCTCCAAAGGTCAGAAGAAAAAGAAAGCCACACAGAAGGCTAAGGTCGGCGATCCGCGGCTCGAAGATTAGGACTCCTGAACCTCATAAGCCTCAGAAGTCACCTATGACCAGTCCAGTGGTCAGATATGTTGACTCTAGTGGAAAGAAGATGTCTGAAACCACCAGGGTTGTTAGACAGATTTGGGTTATGAAAACTAACATCTAAGGACCCAAAATCAAAAATAAAGGGTACCTGAATATAATTCTGTTTTGCAGGTGCGCAGAGACCCATGGTATGTGGACAGCGGATGCTCAAGACATATGACATATCAAAGGAGTCTACTAAAGAATTATGTTACTGAAAATGGACCCAGAATTGAGTTTGGAGATAATGCCAAAGGCTACACGAGAGGATACGGCACACTCAGCATAGGAACTGCCAAAGTTCCAAGAGTATCCTATGTTGAAGGACTTCAGCATAATCTTCTCTCTGTTAGTCAATTTTGTGATAACTCGAATAGAGTGATTTTTGACGCTGGTTTCTGTGATGTTATTGATAAATCTACAGGGAAAACAGTGTTATCAGGTTTGCGCAAAAAGAACATATGCGTGGCTGACTGGAACTCAGCTGAACCTGAAGCTTGTTTGCTGGCGAAGAATGAAAACAGAACGGGGTGGCTATGGCATAGAAGGCTCAGTCATCTCAACTTTAAGACGCTCAACAAGCTAGCAAGAAACACTCTAGCAAGGGGACTGCCTAATGAAGTATTCAGCAAAGACACTCAGTGTGAAGCATGTCTGAAGGGAAAGCAAACAAGGAATCAAAATCCTCCAGGTTCCATCGCCTTCCACGAGATGGAATCCTTCACTGCTACATATGGATTTGTTCGGTCCAGTCTCCCCGGTGACGATCGAGGCGAAAAATATGCATTAGTGGTCATAGATGACTACTCGCTACACATGGGTCATATTCATTGCCAACAAGTCCGACGTCAAAACAGAGTTACCAACGCTTCTGAAAAAGCTCGGTGTCGAGAAGAACACCAAGATCGAAAAATACGTTCAGACAGAGGAACTGAGTTCCTTAATTCCATGGTAGAGGATTTCGCAGCGTAGGAATAGAGCATGAGACTTCACCGCACGCACACCTCGGCGAGAATAGAGTTGCTTTGAACGAAAGAACAGAACTCTAAAAGAGGCAGCTAGGACTCTACTCGCAGACTCAGGACTCCCAACCAAATTCTGGGCAGAAGCTACTAATATTGCATGTTACACTCAGAACCAATCTTTACTGACAAAGCAGCATAAGAGAACACCATATGAACTATGGAACGGCAGGAAGCCTTCTCTATCTTATTTCCATATCTTTGGTTGTTCATGCTTTATCCACAATAATGGGAAAGATCAGCGAAGACTTTTGATAGCAAGTCGATCGTGGAGTGTTCTTAGGATACTCTCGGGTCAGCAAAGCTTTCAGAGTATTCAACTATCGGACCCTTTGCGTGGAGGAAAGCTCTCATGTTGTTTTTAATGAGTTTGCTACTGAAGACAGGAGCAATAACTCAAATTCCGAATCGAGGACATCGGTGACAGCCTACGGGATCTAAACCTAAAGGACAAATGCGAAAAGATCCAGCTATGTTGGGATGATGATTCGGACGAAGAAACCGAAGACAAATCTACTCGAATCTCAACCAACGAGCAAGTAGGCGAGCAGATTGATTCTCCCGAACAGAATCAATCCCGGGTAACTCAGTCGATGAGGAAACCGTAGAGGTAATCGAGACCACTACCGAGAATAACAACTCGGGGGGAACATCTAGTAATGTTCCCGAGCCGAATGCCCCCGAACCTTGGTGACTCGGTAGATCATACTCTTATCACCGAAATTCTTCAATCTCGAAATAGTACAACCGAAATGCCTAACTCACCTACTATCCGTGTTGAACAAATTTCGAGATGAAGAGTTAAAACATCGTAGATCGTGGCTAGATGCTCACACTACCGATCTTATAATTGGAGATCCTTCAAGACATGTCAAGACAAGATCCAGATTCAGTCAAGGAGAAAGCGCATTATTTTCCTCGCTTCTTGTCTCATCGAAGAGCCTCGAGAATATTGAGGATGCACTTAACGATGCTAACCGGATTATTGCTATGCGGGAGGAGCCGAATCGGTTCACGAGAAACGAAGTATGGGAGCTTGTAGACGGACCCAGCATCAACATGTCATTGGAAGCAAATGGGTCTTCAAAAACAAGCGAGATGAAAACAACGTTATAGTCGGGAACAAAGCAAGGCTCGTGGCTAAAGGCTACTTGTCAAGTCGAAGGAATAGATTTCGATGAAACTTTCGCTCCGGTTGCAAGATTGGAGGCAATTAGACTATTCCTAGCCTACGCAACACATCAAAGATTCGAGTTTATCAAATGGATGTGAAGTCTCGCGTTCTCGAACGGCGTGCTTTGAAAGAAGAAGTCTATGTGGAACAACCGTCCGGCTTTTAGCAGGGACATCAAGTATATAGACTCAGAAAGGCTCTGTACGGTTTAAAACAAGCACCCAGTACTTGGTACGATACCCTGTCTGAGTTTCTTCTTCAGAAAGGTTTTCGGAAGGGCACGAGAGATCGCACGTTGTTCAAAGCATTCGACCGGAAGACGACCTATTACTCGTGCGAGATCTATGTGGATGACATTATCTTCGGTTCGAAGAATGTCATTATGTGTCGGCGGTTTGAAAGAATGATGAAGGACAAGTTCGAGATGTCGATGATGGGAGAAATGAACTACTTCCTTGGTTTTCAAGTCAAGCAATCTGAAAAGGGAACGTTCATCAACCAAGGCAAATACACTCGAGACCTCATCAAAAGATTCGGCGGCACATCCGGCAAACCTATCAAGATCCCGATGAACACGAATATGAAAATCGATCTTGATAAGGAGGGAGTATCAGTAGATCAAACTGAATACCGTGCTATAATTGGTTCATTATTATATCTAACAGCTACTCGTCCTGACATAACTTATGTTGTAGGTGTATGCGCTCGATTTCAGGCGAATCCGAGCGAGTCATCCGGACTCGGCAAAGAAGATTCTTCGCTACCTCGAAGCACACCCAACATAGGTTTATGGTATCCGGCTGATGATAATATTGAACTAACTCGGCTATTCCGATGCTTGACTATGCGGGATGTAGAATTGACCGAAAATCAACTTCGAGAACATGTCGGTTCCTTGGCGAAAGAACCGATCTCATGGTTTTCAAAGAAACAAGCACTCGGTGGCTACGTCGACTACGAAGGCGAATACATGGCTGCTGGAAGTTGTTGCGCCCAAATCCTCCGGGCCGAGACAAAGCAGTGAGAGACTATGACGTCATTCGGAATGAAGTGCCGATCTTCATGCGGCATACACGGTGCTATTGCAATCACTCGTGAATCCTCGTTCTTCACAAGAGATGCAAGCACGTGGACATCGAACATCACTTCATTCGTGACCATGTCGAAAAGAAGGATATCATAATGGAAAAGATCCATACTGACAAACAAAGGGCTGATATACTGACCAAGCCTCTAGCTGAATCCAGATTCAGAGAACTTTCAGTAGAGCTAGGTCTGCTGGACCCTACTGACCCCAGTCAGTAATAAGGTTTCAGGAGAGGAACATTCCAGTGAGGGGGGGAATGATCACTCTCGATCTGAGTAAGTTCGATGCACGTAGAGATTCGAAAAACCATCTACACGAGGTATCGGTACCGACTACTATGTTCAGCTGACAGGTTTGCGTATCTCTACTCTGTAGTATCTAATGTAACAATGATAAGCATTTATTATGGAGATTCAGCATGATTTAAATATCTCTTAGTTTGTCATTTATTGATAACAGATTACATTTATTACACGACATTCTATGCACAACTTTGCTGAACTCTGTGCGCATTAAATGCATGTCTTATCATAGTTACTCTTTAGGCATGTTTACAACTTGCATTGACTTAGGCGGCTTTTGTGATCATTACCTTTTATAATATTGAATCTTAACCGTCCATCTCATAAAGTAGGTTTAAACTCAGCCTTAGATCGATAACTGTTCACCTTCTAGATATGTACATATTTCGATCAAATCTTAAGAACCGCCATATTCGCACTTAACATTTCGATCATATCTTACCTCCAAAAAATCCGAGAATACCTTTGTGCAAAAACCCTCATTTGCTTACATTCTCTTCGATAAAATTCTCGGTATGCCTACATGAAGTTACTTATGTGTTGATCATTATTGATTAGTATCATATATAAAAATGTTTTATTTAAAAATCGATACTGATAACAGCTTCGTGTAACAGGTACAATAGCGGAAACCAATATCTCTATGATATCTCCAGCGGATATGCAGAACATTCTGGAGAAGGATTGCGTGTGGTTTGAACCCACCATGGATTTCTATTCATGCGATCTGGAGTACATGGACGATATATTCTCGGCCTCTGCGCGAGTCGTGGCCGGAGAAATTTCTGTCAGGAGGCCTTCGTTCTTCCTCCCGAGACAAAGTTGCGTAGCTGTACTTGAATTCGGACGAAGTGTGCGGAGACATAGTGGCGAGATTTGTTGCCCATTCTATCCAAAACGCCACTACGGAGCTGAAGCAGATGTCCATCAAGGATGCTTTGAAGCGGAGCTTTGATCCGCCCTCCGAAGGGATCGATCAGATCGGGTACGAGACGACCGAGTTGATGAATATCTTACCGTCTTCCGTGGAAAGCCCACTACTTTCGTAGCTGCTTTTCCAAAGAACAGCATGTTGCCTCAGTTCAGGGCACTTGCTTATATAGTGACGCAACTACTAACAAGCCAAGCAGGGTCGTTTGACCAGGTGTCGAGGCCTAAGATTCAGATGATGATGGCTCAGGCTGCTAAGTTCGACAAGGCATCGAACATGCTGAGCGCAAAGGGCAAATTGCTGTATGGACTCAAATTGTCCATCATGATCGAGGATTTATGTGGATCTGAGCCTATCACCTACAGTGACAAGGAGTACTTCAATGTGAAGAAGGTCGTATTTCACAACAAGACAAGAGCTTCGGCAGAGATAGGGTCGGGACCCTCAGCAGTCTCTCCGCAATCAAAGCCTCAGCAGGCTACGCCTACAAAGAAAAGAACCCCTCCCGCTAAAACTCCTAAGGCACCGGCAAAGAAACTGAAGAAATCCGTTGAGGTGCCAGCTACTGAGGAGGTTCCCGAAGTACCTGCTGAACAGGCTCCTGAGAGGACTACTCAGCCCCTGCAGCTGGTTGATAAATCCGAGTCTTTTGAGAAGACTCAGTCAGTGGAAAAGATCATCTCCACTGAAAGGGACCAAGGGGATGCTTCTGAAGCTCAGAGCGTAGATATTCAGCGCCTAGACAGCCCCCTTTCTGTCCCTCCACTCAGCTCAGTCCCTCCAACTGAAGAGCAGACTTCACACATAGACTTGGAGTCTGAGACTGCATCTGAAGGTGAATCAATCGGGATAGAAGCTTCAATGATCTTATCTCGAGCCTCCTGTGAGATCCTTCAACAGATACCGGAGCTTGCTGATCATTCAGACTTGATGATCATTGCCAAATCAGCAAGGCTCCACATGCTTCTTCGCTTTCAAGAGTGGCCGCATCTACTTCGCCTTGTTCTCCACTACTCCTGTCAGCAACTCCATGAAGAAGAGATGAAGTTGAGGCAAAGCAAATAGGCTACTCGGAGCCTGCCGACCTCGGCACCATGGAGAATCCGAGGGCCGCTATGCTTGCGATGATACATGACAAACAAGCGTAAGGCTCAAAGACCCACGGATGGGTCGGATCATGACGACCAGGACCCACCCAAGGATTCGGGCCCCGACAACCCGATAAGGGATCACTCCGGAGACAAGGATACACATGCCGACATTCCCGATATTCCTCTCGGTATCCTTGGTCCCGAGAAGTCCAAGGCCGGTGCTTCGTCCTCGGCAGAGCCCGCTCGGCTCTTCTTTGCCGGTCGACTTTCGAAGCGGCGCCCGCCCGGACCGCAAAGAGATCTCGATCGATGGCAAAAGCCTTAATCGCTCAAGGGATCAAAAATCGAGATCTTGCGAAGGCTATCCATAGGACATGGAAGCGGATCGCTCAAGCCACGACTAAAGAACTTCAGGGGCTGAAGTCTTCTGTCTCTTCATCAGCCGCCCCTGATGTTTCTGCGCTTATTTCAGAAGCGTTGGCTCAGCAGCAAGTCCAATTCGAAGCTCAGCTCAAGATCTTTCAGGAGAGCCAAGCCAAGCTACTTGATGAATTTTTGGCTTCTAAACTGGCTCATACTGACGCTATCACTGAACAATCCGAGGCCACTGAACAAAGACTTGAGAATATCCAACTGGCCTTGGAAGACAAGATCACTGAGAAGCTGAATAATGTAAAGGCTGCAGCTGAACTCTCTTACAAACAATTTGATGAAGTTCTAACTTTTGAGAGGAACGAGCCGCATGAGGCTCTGACAGACATCCACAATCAAATTCAGTCGCTGTCAACCTCCTTCAACAGCCTTCAGAACACAATACTTATCCCTACCCCGGCTGCAATTGATGATGCCAAAAAGGGGGAAAGTAGAAGAGGGAAGAGTATTGAGCCGTCCAAAGGCAAGAAATAGAATACTGAGAAGCTGACCCCCACCAAAAGTCCAAAGTCTAAGGGGGAAGCTACACTGAAGTCATCCCAGACTCAGACTCAGAAGGGTGAGGCCCAGGGTGTCCCAGCTGCGAGCACAGTGCGGCCAGCGGCCCAAGTGGCTCGGGATCCCGAGGCTACTCATGCAACCCGGACTCCTACCGATATCATCAAGGAGGTTGCAGAGTATGCTGAACAGAAAGAGGACTCAGAGGACTCAGATGACGATGAAGAAGTCCCTCTACCTCCACCTGTTCAAGGCAAAGGTAAGAAAATTCTAAAACTCCCGACCCCTCCAAAGAAAGAAACCCAAGAGATACATCTCACCGAGGAGGAGGCTCGGATTGCCGCCGATGAGAAGCCGGCAAGGGAGATCGCCGATGCTTGAAGCCGCCAACAAACCAAAGTCTAAGCCTCGCTAAAGGAAAGACTAAGGCACCGAAGACGCGAGTGGAAAAAAGAAGGCGCCCGCCGGTTGCCTCCCGAAAACTTCGAATTGAAGATGATGAAGATAGGGAGAGGGCAACCAAAAAAAGGCACCGAGCAAAGAAGGTACATCCAAAACCAAATCCAAGTACCTCTGCCGACTCCGAACAAGCTCCTCGAAGCCTCAAGAGCAAGATGCGAAATTGAAGAAATCTTCGCTCGAGATGGATAGATATCTCTACGAGAGGAGAGGAAGCTAGACAGATAGAGGCCGCCAAAGCGGAGGATACATTTGGCGCACCTTGAGGCACTCGGGAAGCGTCTTGAACAAGAGGTCGGCCGAGAGTTCCTTCGAAAGCTGACATTCCTTATCGATACAGAAGGTTCAGGAAGCCAAACGATCTGAAAACACATAGATGGCCGAGATCAGACGAATGGATGCCTATTCAGTTCAATCAGAGATGGGAATCGGCCAAGATAGATTTTATCAAGAGAAATTATTTCCGCGATTCGGCCTCGAAATGTCTAAGGCTGATGCCTATGTCGAGTGGATGACCATTACTGAACCTGATCTTTACCTATATATGCACAGAGCAGTAACTGAAGGGGTAGTAGTCAGCTTTCCTGAAGCAAGGATCATTCCTCCACCCAGAAGACAAGACGACTCAGTACATCTCGGAATGATTGAACAAGAAGTGAAGAATGCTGCGTTGAACAGAGGTCTAGAACAAGATGATCCAGCAGACTTCGCCGAATACCTGAAGCTGAGGAAGAACACGTTCAGAATGTATGGAGTCCCACTGCCTGAAGATCAATCCCAAGGTTTCATGAATAGGATTCAGCAGTTTAAGGGTTCTCCTTCTTAATTCTCTTCTTAGCTTAGCAAGATTTGTAATGTACTGAACTGTTTATCACATATATACAAATCTTCTTTTGGCTCTGAAAACTACTTGTTGTCTAAATAGCCGTGTTTGCTTTATGCTTTAACACTCAGAATCACTGAAGTGATTACTGACACACACACACTTTGTTTATTTACTTGTCAGTTTTTGCTCGGTTAGATCTCTGATAGACTAGACTTTCGTAGAGTTATTATTTCTCTTAGGGAGAAATTGTTGCATGGGGAAATTATTGTAAAGGGGGAAATTGTTCTGCCCTGTCTCCCTCAGTAGTCTAGCACTTACCAGACAACTCCACTGATCCTACTTGTAATATTTGTAAGGAGCTCCGTTTTCGAGTAAGTTAGTGTTTAGCATAGTTGATAGGACATAGATGATAGGTTTTGGCATCATCAAATAGGGGGAAATTGTTGGGTGATGATTCCATCCTCAAGACCTTTGCTTCACTCAAATGGGAAATGATTCGGTCTTAGACACCGATCCTAAGCTCGCAGCCTTGTGCTCGTACTTGTCCGAAGATTTGAAGATCCCAAAACCCTATCCGAATGATGAACCATTCCCTTGTATCTGTTTTGTCTCCGAGGTTTCGACTCGGTAGACACTCTGCTCCGGTCAAGGCGCTCGGTAAGCTTATCTCGCCTCGGCACCGGTGCGAGAAGACTCGATGATCTTGGACTTTGCGGAGCAGCGATATGCGAGAGAGTTAGTTGAACCGAACTCAGCAGAGTAGTTCACTTGAACTCGTAGCCGATCTTCGATAGACTTATCTCGGCGATCTCATCTACTCGAATACAAGGTCGACTCAAGAACGGCGAGATAGTCTTCGGGACTGTCGAGAATCTTTTGAAAGACAATCGGCATTGTCATGTACGAGGAAGAGAGAAGTCGGCTTCATGTCATGCTCGAAGTCTCGTGCTATCTCAACCACTCCATCCACCTCGACGAATGACAAGCATACACGTGTCTTCTCACCGCTAAAGCTGCAAATCCAACCTTTTACCTAAAAAGGTGGGAAAGTACACTGTTACCTACACCAAAAGAGCCGTTTGCTACCAAAAAGAGAGAGAGAGAAGAAGATCGTCTCCAACGGATCTATTTCAATCTCTGCTCTATAAATAGAGGGATCATTCAAGATTTGAGAGACGCCTAGAACACAAGAGAGCGCAAAAAAGAGCGAATTCCAAAGAACAAAGTCTTAGCAAGAACTTGAAGAACAATCTCCGGCGAAAGACTACATTCTAGCTCATAGGGAATCAAGCTATACCAACATATAAAGCCTCTAGTATCCAAATCGACGTTACACGAATTCAAAGCTTACCTTCAGCTGTTCGTCGATCTAGAAGCTACTCTCATATTCCCTATCCCTCTAACCCTAAGCTCAACCGTCCTTATCTATAGCTTAGACGAAGGAGTTCACATTTGAACCCAATCCTTATTGTATAAGGACTCCTTCACTGTTGGAGAAGTTTGTCAAACACTTTAAGTTTGATAGTGTTGTAAGCGAGACTTGGATCGCATATAAAAACCAAGACGCGGCTTTGCCCGGTGTCAAGACCGACCGAGACTAACTCGGGATAATAAATAGCCTCCCGATCATTCGGGACAGGTGGACGTAGGATTTGAGCGATATCCGAACCACTTTAAAAATCCTCGTGTCTCTTACTGCTTTCTTAAGCGTTGCATTGATTTTACTGTTCATACCGAACATCATATTTAAAATCAATCAACTGTCTCAAAGATACCGAACTTTTAATCTACCGAACCGAGACTTAAAACGTTTTCTCACAAACCGATTTGGGGCTCTACACTATTCCGCGCACCGAACTCTTACGTAGATACCGGATTCGACCTAGTCGGTTAGCGAGATCTCGAGTGAGCCAAGTATCTTTAGCCTTTAACTCGATTCGTAACGGTTATGCAGTGCCGCCGAACCGTTTCGATCGACACCATCCTGAATAGGACTGTTCGAGTTCGAAGTTGAGAAATCGAATCAGGTGTATTCACCCCCCCCCCCTCTACACCTGACCGTACACTCGGGACCAACATATATATCTTATATATTTAATGAAATTCCAATTGAGTTTAATTGAATTAAAATTGAAATTGATTTGAAATTGAAATCATTCGGTTTTTATACATATAAGATTATATTTTATAAAATGTTATATTTAGCATGATTGGGCGATATAATCTTGTCTAATTTGTTCCTTAAAATTATTAACATATAATTTTAATATTTAATTAACATTTTTTAACATCATTATGCGTAAAATGAGGAGTAGTTATTAAACATAAAACTTTTAATTAATAGAGATGAAATTTATTTATCTTATAAAGTTGTGCTTTGAATTTCTTTAATTATATTTAATAAAATATTAGCTTTAGCATGATTGGGTGTAAATTGAGGGATATTTTTAAAATATTAATATTAACAATTAATGGGCGTAATTTGAGAAACATTCTAAAATTATTTCATGATTGAGCATAAATTAAGGGACATAATCTTATATATCTTATATATTTACCCCTCAATTTAATGAAATTCAATTGAGTTCAATTGAATTGAAATTGAAATTGATTTGGAATTGAAATCATTCGGTTTTATATATATAAGATGATTGAGCGATATAATCTAGTCTAATTTGTTGCTTAAAATTATTAACAGATAATTTAATATATAATTAACCTTTTTTAACATCATTATACGTAAATTGAGTAGCAGTTATTCAACATAAAACTTTTAAAAATTAATAAATTTGAAATTGATTTATCTTATAAAGTTGTGTGTTGAATTTCTTTAATTATATTTAATAAAATATTAGATTTAGCATCAATTATATTTAAAATGATTTGGAACCAATTACGCACATGGAATCACTTATTGAATATAAAACTCTTCACAATTTTGTGTAGTACAAAAAAATAACATCGGGACTTTTTGATTTAATTAGAAAAATTAGATATGAGATTCAATTAGATTTGAGTTTGATGACAAAACAGGCAACACTAGAATAATATTTCACAAAATTGTCTTAGTATTGTTGGTAATTTTAAATAATTATTAATTTATGATATTGACGGGACCATATATTTACATTGGAGTTTTCTTAAAATTATTATCTTATTGTCTTATCGAATTTGATGATTTTTTACACTGGGCCGAGTCAGGACTGAAGAAAAATATTATCTTAGAGATGTTATTAATTTACCGAGTATTAAATTGTAGAGGTTCTACTATACTTATTTTCTTTGATTGCGATTTACAAATTATATTCATTTTGGAAAAAAAACAAATCAACGATAGTGAGACACCTCAATAAAAAAAAAAGCAGACCCACAATAATAGGATATATGAAATAAACAATTTTGAATTTTATGTGGAACTTTTAAAAACTAATTATTTTTCAAAACTAAATTATAGATTTAGCCTCTTTTTTTCTTTGAAATTATATATTTTATCCCTTTTAATTTTGATCCTAAAATCGTCCGTCCGGCCAATATTAATCCATGACAGCCCGAGTGCTAGGAGACCACAAAAAGAAGTCTTAGTAATGGTTTTATTTATTTTGATTTAACTTAGTGCTGTACATGATGGGTTGGTGGATCTTAGTGAAAACAGGGGCGGATCTAGAAATGTATACTAGGGGGTCTGGAGGGTCGGAACTAGGATTTATAGATGGGGGATGCGAGACTTATTGGGGGTTCGGGGGCGAAGTCCCCGAAAAAAATTTAGACAAAATATAATGTAACAATGAGTATAAGGAAGTCAAGAGTAAGGACTCCGGACGCCTAGGATACGATTTGCTTAACTCTCGCTCCTTGATCCCTCTGAAGTGTCGTTAATTCACTATCCTCTCAATTATATCTCAATTCTCGTTGTATAGGATTATTGTTGTTGACTTGTTGGGCCATTTAATTTAATTGTTGTTGTTGGGCCATTTAATTTAGTTGTTGTTGGGCCATTGAACTAATATATTTTTAAATTCGCTTCAATATATTAAATTTTCATAAAATACGGAAAAAAAAATTCGTAAAATTTACACAAAAAATTCAGCATCGACACGAAAAATGGGGGCTGTCAAAATTTGATTTTGAGATTTGGGCTTGCGAATTAGAATTTGTGTTGAAATAGATTTCAATTATAATAAATTTGCAAATCATTTGGACTGATATGGGGTGAGTTGAAATATGTAAAAAATAAATTTGGATCGGGTAAATGTAATTTCTGGGCCGGGATTACACTGGGCTGTAGCCCACCCCAGCCCACCCCTACATCCGCCTCTGAGTGAAAATATCATTCTATCAACTTCTAATATACTAAAATAATTGAAATATATGTGCACATGGTTAATGTTGTATAGTGCTCAAATAGTAGTAATTCGACCTAACCCATTATTGACATTTATTTACGATTTAATTCCTATGGAATTTCAGAAATCTGATACGTTCCCTACCACCTTTAATATTCTAACCCCCCACCGCCAAATAAATAAATAGAAAAATAAAGGTTATTTTAAATTAAAAAATAAAAGTAAAACATGAATACACATTAAATAAAAACGTACCTACCACGAAAAAGGGTTATGGTGGAGTTATGCCGAAGTGACAGTTTCGTGCCATGCTGATTGTCCAACGGCAACATTAAATCAACATTATATTTCAATAATTCGATCACAAAAGTAGAAAAACTCATGTAATCTTATACTATTGTCGATCATGTTGCCCGCTTGACCGCGTGTGATTGGTTAATCGAGTTTATCAAATTTGTTTGATCAGTCAAAATTCCTTCTATTATCACATACTAGTACTTCACCCGTGCTACGCACGATATATATATATATATATATATATATATATATATATATATATATATATATATATATATATATATACTAATATTTTATGATTTGTAAACTTTAGTACATGTTTATATTTCACAATTTAGATGATCAACACCTGTTTATACGATATAATATTTAAATTGAGGCTTAAATTGAGGGATTTTAAATTAAGTGATTTAGCATGATGGAACTTAAATTGAGTTCAATTGAATTGAAATTGAAATTGATTTGGAATTGAAATCATTCGGTTTTTATATATATAAGATAAGATAAGATAGGGCATCTTCTCTAATTGGCCTATAAATAGCTTCTAAAAACCAAGGCAATGCACACCCTTGATAGAACATAGAAAATGGCTAGCAATCACAAGAACCACCAGCTGGAGCCATGGTCTAGCCTCGACGGCAAAATCGTCATGATCACCGGTGCCTCCTCCGGCCTCGGCCGCGAATTCTGCCTCGACCTAGCCAAGGCCAGGTGCAGAATCATCGCTGCGGCACGTAGAGCCGACCACCTCGACTCCCTTTGTCATCAAATCAACACAATGTATTGCGATGTTCGAGCGATAGCGGTGGTGCTCGACGTCATGGGCGACGGCCCCACCGTCGAGGCGGCAGCGGAGAAAGCTTGGGGTGCATATGGTCACATAGATGTGTTGGTTAACAATGCCGGCGTGAGAGGTGAAAATACATCCTCGTTGGAGTTTAAAGAGGAGGAATTCAACCGTGTGGTGAATACAAACTTGAAAGGGGCATGGCTCGTGTCGAAATTCATCGGCGTACGGATGCGCGACGGCGGCCGTGGAGGCTCCATCATCAACATATCATCCATATCTGGCCTTAATAGAACACAATATGTTGGTGCTGTTGCGTATGGCCCTTCTAAAGCTGCACTCGACTCCATGACCAAGGTATAGTCGTCAAGTGTTATTAAACTCTAACTCGACTCTTCACCAAACATGCATTAATTAGTATAATTAAGTTGAGGCCAATTAGATAATTTACGAATAATCTCATTTACGTCCTAGCTCGGCCCTAGTCACGAACTTCACGAGTTGTTTTACTCAAGGTCAGATCTAGGTGCACGTGGGGCTAAAAATTGTGAATTTTACTGTGGGTTTTTTTTTTTTTTTCTTAAAAGTTTATTATCTTACCCCAAAATTAAATATCCCCACTCTAAATTTAGCCTGGAATTAAAAACATTGGATCAACCCCTCTAGCGATGCATGGTGATTTTACAAAACTCGCACACGACTTTGTTCCGAGATCGTTTGATGGGACATTGAGAACGTCATTTCACTCTTTCGGAAATTACGACTTTCAGAAACTACGACTTTTAAAAATTAGGGTTTCTGCAAATTCGTTATTATGTTTTCTACTTTGCTTATACTATTAATTCAACATCATCTATACTATCACTTCCCATTACTAGACTAATTCTCAAAACTTTAAAATTATTAATTATTAGTAACCACGATTTAAATTCTTAGCTCTACTAACTACATGCTATTGGCAGATTATGGGTCTAGAATTGGGAGTCTCCAATATCAGGGTGAATAGTATCGTACCAGGGCTATTCAAGTCCGAAATAACAGAAACCCTCTTGCAGAAAGATTGGACTAAAACTGTAGCAACGAAAATAATTCCACTGAGAACGTACG
Source organism: Lavandula angustifolia (assembly GCA_028984105.1). Lineage (NCBI taxonomy): Eukaryota > Viridiplantae > Streptophyta > Magnoliopsida > Lamiales > Lamiaceae > Lavandula > Lavandula angustifolia. The sequence goes on along the minus strand of CM054821.1, from coordinate 9,384,117 downwards.
GAACAGCTGATCCAGCACTCACAACTCTCATTCGCTACTTAATTCACGACTCTTCCGCTTATATTTCCGGCAACATTTTCATTGCCGATGCTGGCATTTCTCTCGCAGGCCTTCCTCTTTATTCTTCTCTTTGATTTCCTTTCCTCTCTCTCTCTCTCTCTCTCTCTCTCGTTTCATCTAGTGTTGACTGGCCTCTGAAAATCCATGTGTTAATAAGTTTAGATATATCGGACGTAGTACTTTGTTGTAATGAAAGGGTGAACAAATGCTTGAACAACCAAATTGTAGAGTTGTGCATGGTAAACTTCAGGCACATGTTATATACATTGTAAACATTATATATACACGATTATCGCATATTATTAAAAACACAAATTACGCATTTAGAGATATTAAGCATGTGCTTAGGCGGTGAGATTTCTATCCCACTTTTGGTGTCTCATTACTTGTCTCACCAAAAAAATAATTAATGGAATTAACTCAATACATATACAATAATGATAAAAGTACACACATGTCACTACCTTATCACTACTTTATTTGATAATCTTTTAATTCGATAATAAATGCTGTTTTCGATAAGTAAGAGGAGACAACGACCAACCTCTTTTTGCGTGTAAGTTATATTCTATGCATAAATATATTTATGGGTGATGCTAAATAAATCAATTTGATTCGGATTAATTACTCTAAATAACTTTAATCAAACATAAAAAACTTTGCTACCCTTTCAATTTAATATATTAGGAAGTTAGATCAATATTGGATAGGTAAATTAATATTGGTCAAACATCCATTAATACTAATTATTAATCCTACTTTTTATTAACATTAATATAATTAATACAATTAAATGAATTAGAAAATCACAATAATTTGATCCTAATACTATTTTGACAGTAGCTAATACTATAACTAATCCCCTTCACTACCAAAATAATCAAAAAAATTGAATCAATTTATGGACATTTCTAAGATCTTCACTAGATTTTGGTTTTAAGAATTGTTATGCAAATATTTTTGTGATTAAGGATATATATATATATATATGAGAAAAAAATAACTCTTCATAAACAGAATATTTAAGGATATTCATGCACATATTATTATGAGAAAATGAGAGTCATATGCATGATTCAATGAGCTTGAAAAAATATGTAGATATAATATAATTTGATAAATATTAAAAGAAATATTAAAGAATTGTAAAAAAATCTTAAAATAAATTTTTCTTAAAAGAAATGTTAAGAATTGTAAAAATAGATTAGAGGAATTATAATAAGTTGAAAATATCAAAAGAAAGAAAAAAAATGTTGCAATAAGGATTTGAACCTGGGACCTTTTAAAAAATTGTAGGAGTACTACTAAACTAGACATATTACTCATTTAATTATTGCTACATTATGATGTAGTACCCTTCTATGCAAAAATTCTGGAGACCGAGGAACCCTCTTGACCTCTATAAATCCACCGTCTGTTTGAAGACTAATAGAGACATCACTAAGATTTGAACAATAAATATATCACAATAAGACAAGCTTTGACATTTATGTCATTAGGGTTGTTAGCAAATCAAGCTTTATCTGAATAGTTCAAGCTCAAGCTCAAGCTCAATCATGCTCGACTCGAATATGAAGATTTGAGCCGAATACAAGCCGACTCTATAAAATTTAACTTTCTTCCGAATATATCAGTTCTACATAACTTTTTTCCGAATTTTTTTGCAACAAGTGTATTTTTATTATTTTGTAATTTTTTTATAAGTAAATTAAAAAATGGAAATATTTATAAGACTTTTAGTGGAACTTTTCTTTTACTTATTTATTAAATAATGATAAACTAAAGCTAATTTTTTTAGAATTAGTTTCCTATCAAAATAATATATAAGCACTTTTCAATATTTTTTAGTTTTTTCAATTTATTCCTGTCACGCCCCAATTCCCGAAGGAAGGCAAATGGGCCAGAGCGCGACTGGGGAGGGGTGAAAAAAGCGGGAAAGAAAGGGGAAGAAATTGAAACATCTGAAATTCAGTAGCACTTGTATTTATATAATTAAGAGCAAACTACCTCGGTAGAAACAAGAGAGGTAGAGCATAATATACATATCGATACAGCGGAAACGTCTCAAAATAGACGGAAATTTGTACAATAACACAAACAGACCAACTCAGCACCATCGCCTCCACACTGCCGCCTTCAGCCTGCAAAATAATTTTTGAAAACATTTGGACTGAGCACTAATGTACTCAGTGGGTAATGCAGCTGATAATAAACCTCCAAAAAATCCTTTTCAAAATCATGAAATGTTCATGCATTACTGGTATCACATAGACAGTTTTTAAATTCGGAAGCAGTCTATGTATACCAAAACTTTCACTTGGCCAAACCTTTCTTCCTCAGCTATTGGTGCATTCTATACTTCTCGTTTAACTCAGGGAAACACATTCAGCTGAGAGTAACTATTGGTCCGGAGATGATAGTCAGGTGTAGAGGGGGGGGGGGTGAATACACCTGATCACAGCTGAGCTGTAGGTTGCAACTGATGAACAGTGCCAAATAGTAACCTTCGATCGCGGGTCAGAAGTGTGCCAACTACTGAGCTCTCCTACTGACTTTTGTCAGTACTTGAAACTCAGTCGGAGACATTGTGCGGATAAGAGTGTGGGGCCTGGAGATTCGTCTCAGTTTGAAAACATGATTTTCACAAATCAAGTAATTTTTGGCTGGTGCGCTTTGAGAATACGTTTTATGCAAAGATATGATTTTTAATCAGTTTGTATGCAATGCAATAAAACAGTAAATAACACAAGCAATTTTTAACGTGGTTCGGATACGCAAGATCCTACGTCCACGGTCCAGCCGAACAGGAGTTCTTGTTGATTTATCTGAGCAAGTCTCAGCAAGGAATCTGTGCACTGGACAGACCCTTCTAAGTTATAGTCCTTAGCGACTTTACAAATCAAACCGAAGTTTGAAAGGGAGGGGATAATCTCCAACTAGGAAGGAGTTCTTACAGTAAGAACAATCACTAAAAGTGAACTCCTTCGAATTTCTAAGCTATAAATTTGGCAATGAGCTTAGCTAGAGAAGAGGGATTTAAAGAACTCTAGAGAGAAGAACTAATGATATTCTATTGGGCAAGTTATTCGCTGGATTGATCTTGAATGCGCTAGAGTTGTTCGAAAGCTTGAGCATTTTTCCCTTGATATCCCGTGCGTGAAGCTCGGATTTCTTCTCTATTTATAATTGTGAGCAGGCATATGTCCGTTGGAGAAGCTCGAATTGTTGCAGCAGAGTTGTTGGACACTGTACATGAGAGCAGTTTTAGTTGGTCAGAGCAGATAAAGCGTTGTCGGCTTCTCATTGGTCGAGGTTTGTGGTAGGTGAGATTGTGTCAGACATCGGAGTTGACTCTCTCTAATCCTCATATGTCTTCTGCTGACTTTCGAAATGAGTTTAGTGGTTGAGTCGTTTTCTGTCAGATACACTAGACTTTAAGCAGTCTCTGTCTTCTTCGTCTGAGTCGGCTGACAAGAGATATTCTCTTGAGTATGGTCAGCTGATGAATGCGAAGGTACTGAGCTTGCATAGAGTTCTTCTGCTGATGTCTGTCAGCTGATGAGGTGTCTTCTACTGAAAGTGAGGTTCAGCTGATGACAGAAGAAGGCAAGCAATTACACTGATGACGTGGGGTTCTGGAAAGTAACTTCGTCAGAAGATCAATCCAACAATTTACCGCGTACAGGACTTAGACAAAAAGATAAATAATAAAAACAGTCTAGCCTATACATCATCTAGTCCTATCAAGATACTACACTACTGATATCAGCTGGGTTTTGGGATCTTCAATTCCATAGTACTACTATGATTTCCCCCAATATTATTTTAACCACTAACAGCTGAATACCATCTACTGACTCATAACCCAACAATTTTCCCCTAATTGATGATGCCAAAACCTCTATAAAATATAAAGAAAGAATACTAAACTACTGACATAGATAGACTTCAGTAAACTGAATCAGTTAGCCTTAAGAGTTCAGCAGTTGAGAGATAGGCAAAATCAGAGAACCGGTTATATGTGAGTGTGTGTCAGATCACTTCAGTGATCAGTTGTGATAAGCATAACACAACTAAAAGTCTTAAGACAATGAGCAATTGTCTGGCCAAAAGGAACTGATATATATGAAGAAGATTACAGGGTTCCTATTCTTCTATACAGGGGATGAGAAGACTATTGCTAACGTCTGAATCTCTGGGTCTTCTTCTTGAAGTCTTCAGACCTGTCAGCAGGAGGATCCAGGCCATAACATTTGTAAATCCTTCACGCAACGTCTGGATTTCCTCGAGATCAGCAGGAATATCAGAACTTAGATCATGATGATAAGCTGCTGCTTCGATCTCATCTTCTATCTCCTTTGTGCAAAGCACGCCACGAGTAGTCCTAGGAGGAGGGATGCGTCTGAATGCTGGAGCTCTGAGGGGTATCTTCTCTCTTTCCATAATCTGTAGGAGCTGATCTCTGAGCTGGGCATTGTATTGATGAATAAATTCTTCAAAAAGTTGATCACCGGGTATCCCGAGATGGATAGAAGCCCCATACATAGTATCCCCTTGATAAATTCTTCTTTGAGTTCCTCCCACTGTTCGTTCAGTTCTGCTGGCACCCATCTGTCTATATGAGGAATAGGAGCTTTCTTGATGTATGGTGCTCTGGGTGCTCCTCTCCTGTAAGACCTTGGGATCTGCCTTCTCCAATCTACTACTGGCTCGCTGGCTATCTTATCTATCAGTTGAATGATCTTAGCCAGGTCAGCCAATCTTTTCTTCTCTCTGAGACCCGCTGATCTAGCATCTCCTCTTCGGAGATTTAATCCCTTCAGCGTGGCCTCCCAAGTTGCTTTGTCATCGGCCTCTTGCTCAGGTGTAAGAGTAGGAGTATAAGAACTCTGAGCTAAGGGTAGGACTTCAGTAGAAGACGCTTTGGCTAGCTCCTCTTGAGCTTTCTTCTTCTGTTCAACAAGGATCAGTTTAGCCTTTTCTTTGGCAATCTTGCCAATTATTTTTCTAGGCTTCTTAGCCTTCTTAGCTTCTTCAATCTGTTGTTCATGATCCAGCTGATCTTGCAGCTTCTGAGCAACTTCTTTATCAAATGCCTCCTGCTCTGCTTTGGATTTAAATTTAGGCGTCGGGGAAGATGGAGGAGTAACTTCAGTAGTGATCTCCTTCCCCGGCCTTTGCGGTGGCAGTGGCTCATCATTCTGATCGAGAAATCGAGCAATATCTTCAATGTGCTGAGCAGTTGAAACATTTGCTGGCTCAGTCACAGCTGGTTGGACTTCTGGGACTTGGATATTTCCAGGAAGGGATACTTCAGAACTGGTTCCAGCCTGTATAGCTGAACCTTCCCCCTGATTTCCTTTCCCCTGATTTCCTTCCCCCTTACTAATAGCTTGGACTTCTGGGTTCTTCTCCACCTCAGCCTGTTCCGCCTCAGCCTGTTCATCTGTCACGGCTTCTTCCCCCTTTTTGGCATCATCAGCCAGGGAGAGGTGGGTGCGGATGGCTGTCACCTCCTTATCCAAATTAAAGCAAAGATTCTTGATGAAGGTGGCGCTGGATTCGAAGTCTTTGACTGCATCGTAGTATTGCTCCCATTCCTTCTCCTGATCAGCTCTAAATTGTTTGAGTTGGGCTGCGGACTCCTGTCTGAGTTTCAACAAAGACTGATCATGAGATTCTGTCATCTCCTTCTGAATTTCTTTGAGTGCCTCCGCCTGTTGTTGAATGGCTTTCTGAAGGCTCGAGGAGGCCACTCTATTTCTTTCATCCATAGTGGCTTGGACTGCCGCAAGGCCCTGAGTCAGCTGCTTAGAGAATGACTTCTGCTGAGAGATAAGGAGCTGTTGACTTTGAGCGGCTAAGTCCGCCTTCTGAGCTGTAAGGGCGGCCTCGACAATCTCCTGAATATTGACTGAAGAAGTAGGAGTTTCGGAGATCTTCTCAACCCTCGCTTGCCCGGCCTGGTCGACGCTCTCGGTCCCGGGCTTTGGTGTACTGAGCCCATTTGAGATGAACGTCTTTTGCAAGGAGTCGATTCTTATCTCCCTGTCGCCTGATGGCTTTGTTGACCGACTTAGAGGTCACGGAACCTATAGGTTTGATCTGATAACTGCTGGTTCTGAGCCTCTGCTCAGATGTCGCGATCTGTTGCGCTCGACTCGGCTTCGAGGCAACTAGGGCATCACCTGATGTGGAGGGTGGTGGTGATCGGCCCTGTTCGCGAGGAGTGTTACCCTCAGCAGATCCTCCCAAATCTGCATCCTTGGGTGGCGCCTGATCCATGTCATCATCATTATTGTCATCGTCGTTGTCATCACTGATGAGTCAATTTCGTACCTAATTATTTATGTCCGAAAAGGTCTCTTAACTGTGCAGGTGAGACGTATTTGTTGGCAGTTATGCAGAAAATGAGCTGATTTGGCACGACACCAGGAGATGATGTGGCAATGCAATTTACAGCTGGAATGGCGAGATTTTGAGTGGTTTTGGCCGAACAAAGGAAGAAGGAAAGAAAAGGATCTAGAAAGGAAAGAGAGAGGAAGGAAAGAAGAAGATAAGGAAGGATTAGATATTTCCATATCTAACAAGATCCTTTCCTTATCTATCAAGAAACCCTAGATTTGATCTAGGTATTATAAAAGGAGGATTGGAGCACGAAATTCAGAGAGCCTTTACACACGTATACGCGCCGTGCATACCTTTCCACCTCGGAGACTCATCCTTTCGATCCGATCAACTTACCACCGCCACCGAACTCGCCGAAGCCAAACGCCGCCGCCGCCGAGAAGATCACAACCACCAGCCTTCCGATCAATTCATGCTATCAGTAGTTTTATGTTTAAGAAACAAACACTTCTATGCTTTCATATTTTAGTTTTCGGTTTCGGATTCTAGCTAGTTTTATTATCGTTTTAATTTCGTTTCTAGTTTTATGTTCGTTTCGTAAGACCGATCGCTACGGTACTTTTAATCTAGTTTTAAGTTGAGTTTTAATTCGGTTTACTTTTGGTTTAAGATTCTCGTTATTATCTCGTTTTCGGTTTATAGTTCGTTATCTTTAGTTTAATTTTGTTTACGTGCATGCTAGGGTTAGAGTTACAAATGGTGCATGTTCGATTTGCGGGGGTGTCTTATCCGTGCGAATCGGGACAGGATTATGAGTAGCTAAACTTTCAGTGGTCCGGCAGGATGTAAACGCACACGTGAACAGTACATGAGGCTTAGGTTCTAATAATTAATCAAAGGGTTTCGGGTTAATTCTGGTTTATTTAATCTGACTAGTAATTTAGGATTGGCCACCTTAAGTTGCGTAGTTTGTAGCTAACTTAGTACTTCCATCGTTTCTCGTGGAACAAGGCTAGGTAAGTAGCAAAGTTATTCATTAGAATAATTGGATTAAACCGGTAGGAGACTATTAGATGTCCAACATATGAGTAGGCTCCTATGCTAGGCTCCCTTAGTTCGATAAAGGTGTTTAGCTATTAAATCTATTGATTGCCCAACAATGTAGGTTGTAGCTAAATTAGGGAAGTAGCCGTTTCGATGCCCAACATGGCGGTTACCGACTAAGTAAGTGGGAGTAAGAATTACGCAGTTTAAGTTACGGTAGTCTATAACTAGTTGATCCATGAGATTAATTCATTTTATGTGCCAAGGATTGGAATTACGTGTGTGTGAATATTCTGCTGGACCCATCTCTTATCCGCCTAGTTAAAACAGCTTTATTTTCGCTTTCGGTTTTACGCAATTTGTTTCGGTTTTAATAAGTTCTTAGTTTAGTTAAAAACCCAAAACTTGCGTGGTTGCTAACCAAACCCAAGATAAGTAGAAAAATGATATGTCTAGTCCTCCGTTCCCTGTGTTCGATACCCTGTAAACTATACTGATATAATTCTCTATTTTTGCAGGATTATTTGGTGCAATACAGCGATCACCAATCACCATGATGAGATGGAGGCGAAGGGTTGTTGACTGGAGCTGAGGATCTTAAGCTTAGCAGATAGAGCATAGCAGCGCGAAGATCCTCGAAGGAAGCTAGATCAGCTGGTTCCCCAAACCCTATAGCTGATTGCAAGTTCTGCTCTTTTGTCAGTAGGGACAAGGCTGACTGAGTCCTGATAAGTTCTTCAAGAATATCCCAGCTAAGGAATCTCAGCAGCATTTGTGTCCTGGCTCTTATGGCAATATCGACCAGATCCCGATGTTCAGCTATTTCGGGGATCTGAGCACTGACCTCTCCAGTGGCTCGGAGACGGGTGGAGTGCATGGTCGTCCACTCTGAGGAGGTTTCCTCAGTCGGTACTCCAGTGTCCGATTGAGTCTATGAGAAACTAATCTGCTGGACTTTATCTTTCAGTGTGGCACCTCCTATGCCTGTGTCCGCGTCAAGTGGTGGATCCTCCTGAGTGGGTGGAGGAGAAGCAAGTTTTGCTGGAACCTCAGAAGGTCCAGGCTTGCTGAGCCTCTTCCTCTTAGGCGGGTCGGCGCGAGGGGGCAAGTCGGAAGTGACTCTTTTCTGCTCAGGCGGCCCTCGCCCGATGGATTTCTCAGCAGCGGCTCTTGTCTTGAATTTTATGAGCTTGCGGTCGAAATATCTCGCATCAGGAAAGGCTGAGCGATCTGATACTAACTCTTCGATAATTACGGACATCTTTGTCCCGTACAGCAGCTTTCCCACACTTATAAGACTCCTCTCTCCTGTGGGTGTGGCTGCGAACTTCTGAGCCTGAGTTTTAAGCTCGGCTACATAGTAGTCAGTCCAATTGACTCTGACTCCATCATCTATTATCATCATCAGCTGAATGCGAGGCTTGGATAGCTGATCATACAAATCGGCTGAGCTCGTAAGAATATGTGAAACAATGTACGCGAGCCCTCGGTACTCTGGTAGCAGCAGATTCTTCGGCAGAGCTATCTTGAAGACTACGTCATTTCTGCCACAGAATTTCTGAACATAGGAGTTGATCTCTTTCTCCTTGTATCCAAAGGGTGAGACTCCGCGCGTTGGGAGATCAAAGGTCAGCTCCACGGCGGATCGGATATCGATGATGTGTTCACTGGCATCCCAAGATTGAGGGACAATCTCCTTCATGTATGAGAACCTGGATTCCTCCACGCTTGTATCTAGGGTTCTCCAGTTGTAGTAGACTTCTGCAACTTGTCTAGGCAAGTATGCTCTGGGTTGCTTCGAGACGAGAAGCTCCAGTCCGAAAGTCTCGATAGCCGTGAAGATGGGCTCAAGATATGGAAGATCATCTTGGTGTAGCGCCATCATCGGTTCGAACAGGATTCGGGACTTGATGATTTCATCGATGTTGGTGGGTGTTTTGACAGCCATATTATCTGCAAATTTTCTGTTAGAGACTGAAATAATAGAAGTCAAAACACAATGTATTCGCGATAATGTAGATGATGTTTACCGTAAATGTAGAGCTTGGTTGAAAAGAAAGTTCAGATTTAGAAGAGAAGTTGAATCGAAAATGCTGAAATTTCTTAAGCTCTAATGGCGATAAAATTGTGAAAGTGGATTTGAGGTAGATTGATAAAGGATTTTATATGATCGTGCATATCAAACAGTTTAGATCGGACGGTTGGGGTTCAATCTAAATTTTTTAATGACGGTTGTGATTTGATGTTATAAATGGAATGATTACACAAGCCGCCTCTACCATAGACCCACGTAGGATTATGCGCAGTTAAGGTAAGTGAAAAGACATGCATTAAATGCGCTGCAGGCAGCATTAAAGACTAAGTCATTTTAAATGAGAACGGTTTCCTACTGACTTATCCTTAAGAATTAATGGCGGGAAATAAATGCTCATTAACTACTGAGTGCAAGCGACTGAGATAATAAATGCTAGCATGTTTCTGATAAAATTAAGTATATTAAGACTACGCAAACCTCTTCAGCTGATTTTACGATCAGCTGGTTAGCGTTTAGACTCAGGAGGACAATTGATGTGCTGATGACCACGTTCCCCCTTACTCTGTACAGTTTGATTCTCCAGACTGAATCATTGTACTGAGTCCTTGACCTGTCATACTGATTTCTTCTACTGCCTCTACTTAGTAGGTTCCAGTAGACCTAGCTCAACCGATAATTCTCCCGAATGCTTCTCGGCTAGTGGTTTGGTCAGTATATCTGCCCTTTGCTTGTCAGCATGGATTTTCTCCATTCTGATATCCTTCTTCTCGACATGGTCTCTGATGAAGTGGTGTTGAATATCCACGTGCTTGCATCTCGTATGGAGAACTGGATTTTGAGTTATAGCAATAGCACTGGTGGAGTCACAGTAGATGGGCACTTCATCCTGAATTATACCATAGTCTCTCAGTTGTTGTCGAAGCCAAAGGATCCGGGCACAAAGAACTTCCAGCAGCCATGTACTCAGCTTCAGTAGTGGACGTTGTCACTGAATGTTGTTTCTTTGAAAACCAAGATATTAGCTTGCTGCCTAGGAACTGACACTTTCCAGAAGTTGACTTTCGATCTATCCTGCATCCTGCATAATCAGCATCGAATAACCTCGTCGCATTAGATTATCATCGCCAGGATACCATAACCTCGCGTCGGGTGTTCCTTTTAGATATCGCAGAATCTTCTTTGCTGAGTCTAGATGACTTCGCTTGGGATCCGCTTGAAATCTTGCACAATCACCTACAAAGATAAGTTATATCAGTCGGCTAGTCATTAAGTACAATAAAGAACCAATAATAGCTCTATAATCAGTAGAGTTAACAGAAGCTCCCTCTTTATCTAGATTGATTTTGAAATTCGTATTCATGGGGATTTTGACTGGCTTGCTCGAGTCGCAGCCAAATCTTTTCAGGAGATCTCGAGTGTACTTGGCTTGATTGATGAAAATTCCTTCAGGTGATTGCTTGACTTGGAATCCAAGGAAATAATTCATTTCTCCCATCATGGACATCTCGAATTTCTCCTTCATCATTTTCTCGAATTGTTGACATATAGTCACGTTTCTGCAACCGAAAATGATGTCGTCCACGTAGATTTGCACCGATAGGGATGTCATCTCCCGACTTTATGTTGAATAGGGTGCGATCTACTGTCCCCTTCGAAAACCTTTACAAGTAGAAAGTCCGATAGGGTATCGTACCAAGCCCCGAGTGCTTGTTTTAACCCATACGTAGCTTTCGAAGCCTCGTACACTCGATGTCCCCGTGAAAGCCGGGCGGTTGTTCCACGTAGACTTCTTCCTTCAGCACGCCGTTCAGAAAAGCTGACTTTACATCCATTTGATATACTTTGAATCCTTGATGCGTTGCGTAAGCTAGGAATAGACGAATGGCTTCCAATCTGGCGACTGGAGCGAATGTTTCATCAAAGTCGATTCCCTCTGCTTGACAGTATCCTTTGGCAACTAGTCTAGCTTTGTTTCTGACAATGACGTTGTTTTCATCACGCTTGTTTTTGAAGACCCACTTAGTACCAATCACATGCTGATGTCTAGGTCTGTCAACAAGCTCCCAAACTTCATTTCTAACGAACTGGTTCAGCTCTTCTTACATGGCGATGATCCAGTCAGCATCATTGAGTGCGTCCTCTATTGACTGAGGTTCTTCTGTGGACAAGAAACAAGAATAGAGTGAGCTTTCTCCTTGACTTAGTCTAGATCTTGTCCTTATAGTTGTTGACGGATCTCCTATACTAAGATCTGAAGAATGAGCGTCAAGCCATGAACGTCTGAGTCTGGCTTCTTCTTCTGATACTACTTCTGCACAGTCAGTAGGTGTGTTAGGCATTTCAGTTGTACTGTTCTGTGATTGCATTAGTTCAGTAAGAAGGTTAGGATCTACTGAGTTTCCAGGTTCAAGGGCATTTAGCTCAGGAACAGTATTTGTTCCCCCTGAGTTTATATTCTCAGTAGAGGTCTCAGTTACCACTGGGGCTTCCTCATCGACCGTTGTTACCTGTTGTTGATTCTGTTCAGTAGAATCAACCAGGTCAGCTACATCGCTTGTTGGCTGAGTCCAAATTTCTTCATCGTCTGACTCATCATCCCAACAATGCTGGATCTTTTCAGCTTTGTCGTTTAGTGCAAGATCCTGTAGCTTGCTGTTGACATCTTCAGTATTTGTCTTTGTAGTTTTCCTGTTCTCAGTAACAAACTCATCAAAAACAACATGAGGGCTTTCCTCCACGTAAAGGGTCTGATAGTTAAAGACTCTGAAGGCTTTACTGACCTGAGAGTATCCTAAGAATACTCCTTGATCAGATTTGCTATCAAAGACCTTCAACTTATCTTTCCCATTATTATGAATAAAGCACGGACATCCAAAAATATGAAAATGAGAAATAGAAGGAATTCTCCCTTTCCATAATTCGTATGGTGTCTTCATGTGTTGTTGTGTAAGCAGTGAGCGATTCTGAGTGTAGCAAGCTGTGTCAGTAGCATCTGCCTAGAACTTTGAGGGTAGTCCAGAGTCTGCTAGGAGCGTTCTTGCTGCTTCTTTAAGTGTTCTATTTTTGCGTTCAGCAAGTCCGTTCTGCTGAGGGGTGCGAGCTGCTGATGTCTTGTGCTTAATTCCCTCCTTTTCGCAGTACTCTTTAACTACTGAGTTGAGAAATTATGTTCCTCTGTCTGAGCGAATTCTCAGTATCTTGATGTTCTTTTCCACACTGAGCTTTTTCAGCAGTTTGGGCAACTCAGTCTGGACATCAGATTTGTTGGCTATGAAGATGACCCATGTATACCTCGAGTAGTCGTCAATAATGACGAGGGCATACTTCTTGCCTCTTATAGTCACTGGAGAAACTGGCCCGAATAAGTCCATGTGTAGCAGCTGAAGGATTCCATCAGTGGAAGGTGACGGAATAGGTGGATTACTACTCTTTGTCTGCTTTCCCTTCAAACATGCTTCACAATTTCTGTCTTTGATAAACGATTCGTTGGGCAGTCCTCTGACTTTAGAGTTCTTGGCTAGCTTGTTCATAGTCTTGAAGTTCATGTGGCTGAGTCTCTTGTGCCACAGCCATCCTGCCTTGTCACTAGATTTAATCTGTGCGAGTAAGCAAGCCTCAGGTTCTACGGTTTTCCAGTTTGCAACGTATATATTCTTCATCCGCGAACCTGATAACACTGTTTTCCCTGTAGATTTATCAACAATATCACAGAAACCAGCGTCAAAGATAACTCTATTCAGATTGTCACAGAATTGACTGACAGAAAGAAGATTATGTTGAAGTCCTTCAACATATGTTACTCTTGGAACTGAGGCAGTCCCAATATTCAGTGTTCCGTATCCCCTTGTATAGCCTTTAGAGTTGTCACCAAACTCAATTCTGGGACCATCTTCCTGTATGTAGTTGGTCAGCAGGCTCTTTTGATAAGTCATGTGTCTCGAGCAGCCGTTGTCCACTATCCAAAGGTCCTTATGCACCTGCAAAACAGAAACATTTTTATGTATCCTTTGGTTCAGTTGGGTCCTTACATGTTAGTGGGTGATTTCGGAACCCAGATCTGCCTAGGGACCTTAGAAGTCTGAGACTTCTTCTTCTGAACCTTGTCAGCTTTCTTCTCCACAGGACTCGGAGATACTGACTTTCTGATGATTTTGGGTTCAGGAGCTTTCTTCTTCTGAGAGTTTGCGCTCCTCCTGACCCTGGGCTCATAGTAGTACGAACCATACTGAGCCGGATGCTCATACAAAGGTGGTTCCTTGTGCTGTTCCGCCCACCTGACCTTCTTGGTTCCCCCCCCGAGTTTGATCGTGGTGTCCTGGGGCTGGAACCTTTGGTCAGTTGTTTCTTGTTGCTCGGCTGAGGTGCAACTATCTTCTGTTTATTCTTCGTCTGAGGTGTTGAGTCAGTAGTCTGAACTTTACCTCTGACGAACCTATCGCCCGCCAGCTTCGAGCTCTTTGAAGTGGAAGCTTCATGAGTATAGCCAAGTCCTTCTTTCATGACCGTCGGCCTTTGCGCTCTAAGCATACTTTCCAACTTCTCCTTAGCTCCTAGGTACTGTTCAGTCATCAGTTCTCGCCAAACTTCATCACTTCTTCGAAGTGACTCATAATCCTTTTCAACTTCTGCGAGCTTCTGACTGAGTCGGGCTATCTCAGTATCTTTCTCAGAATTGTCCTTGGTCAGAACTGATATCTGAGTTTCTTGAAGCTGAGACTTAGTCATAAGAGATTTAATCTCTTCCTTGAGTCTCACAACAAGATTCTCAGACTCAGTAGAAACCTGACAATCAGAAGAAAGTCTCTGATTCTCAGCCTTTACCTGTTCCAGTTCCTGAATGGTTCTGCTGAACTCTCTGCTCAGCTGAATCTGCTCCTCTAGTAGATCATCGTAGGCTTGTACCACATCTAGAGGCTCATCTGTGTACGACCACGTGTCGTGTGTGCTGTGAGAAGAAGAGGTTAAATTAAGTTTAGAATTTACCTCAGCCTCTTCTCCGGCCATCAGACAATATTCTGCATTTTCTTCAGGATCTGTTTCTCCGATCTCAACGGCAACAAATGCAGCTTCGTCTTCAGAAGAATACATGAATGTATCTTCCTCGATTGAGTCATCGGATATCTCTCCGGCTATGTAGGCCTGCCTCCTACGGGCAAATTTCTCACGTCTGGCCTACCGTTCTGCTCTTTGAGCAGTTGAGAGTTCAGGACATTCGTACTGATAGTGTCCCTCCTTGCAGTTGTAACAGACAGATGATCTGCTGCGTTTTCCAACTGAGTCTTTGGATGGACTCGCAGCAGGTTCTGTGTTCCTACAGTCAGTAGAAGGTTTAGATTCTTCCCTTTTTAGAAAATCTTTCTTACCTGAGGGAGAATCTCTGTTGTATTTCTTCAGCTTTCTGACTCTCTCCTTTGCTCTTTGATATTTGAGAGCCATAAGCGCAAGTGGGTCAGTAGCAGATGTCTCAGAGGACTTTGTTTCTGCTGCACCTACTGCCTTGCTGGAAGAAATGGGTTTGATTCCAGTTTTGCTGACTGTTGCTTTGAAAGCATGGTCAATCTGAGTGTCAGCTGGAGCACTGGAACATCGTTGGGTTAGGCTGTGCTCAAATTCCTCTGTTTTTAATTCTGAAAAGATAACATCAGGAGTTAGAGCATTAAGATCAGAGCGACGTAAGTAATTAGCAAATGGAAGCCACTTTTGTCCAGAGCGACGTAAATAAGTAGCAAATGGAAGCCACTTCTGTCGAGGTAGCGCTCTTAAGATCTTGGTGTTCATCTCTTTGTTGGTGAACATCCTCCCCAGCCCGTTGATCACATTGACTTGGTTTGTGAATCTGACGCTTAGCTCGTCAATGGTCTCACTGGGCTCCATGGCAAACGCGTCGAACTTTTGTAGCTCTAATTCGAGCTTGTTCTCTTTGATCTGCGGGGTTCCTTGGCTCAGTACAGCCAGGGCATCCCAAAGTTCTTTCGCCGTCTTACAGTCTTACAGCCAGGGCATCCCAAAGCTCTAATCACTGAGCGTAGTCAGGATTGCATTACGCGCAACTCGGTCGAGGTTGTGCAGCTTTTTCTCTTCTGGTGTGAAGGCTGATTTTTCTTTAGCGACCTTAGCGCCAGTCTGCGCTCCTACACCTCCCACAATGGCAAATTGTACACTGTCGATCATGGGAATGATGGGTCCTGTCTCAAGGACGTCTGTCATGCTGTCATGCAGCGATGTGAGGTGTGCCTCCATTCTCACACGCCATACCGTGTAGTTCTCTATTGAGAACATCGGTACCATCCGAATACCTGACATATCAGACATTATGGGTAAGAGTATAAGGATGTATGAAGAGATGCTTGTGCAGTGAAAATGTTTTTAGGATCTGTTCGAGAAGACCAGTAGTTACAGAACCGATGATCAGAAGAACACCATTGCTCTGATACCAATTGTTGGTCCGGAGACGATAGTCAGGTGTAGAGGGGGGGGTGAATACACCTGATCATAGTTTCTTTTTCTCAGAACGCGAAGGACAGCTGAGCTGTAGGTTGCAACTGATGAATGGTGTCAAATAGTAACCTTCGATCGCGGGTCAGAAGTGTGCCAACTATTGAGCTCTCCTACTGACTTTTGTCAGTACTTGAAACTCAGTCGGAGACGTTGTGCGGATAAGAGTGTGGGGCCCGGAGATTCGTCTCAGTTTGAAAACATGATTTTCACAAATCAAGTAATTTTTGGCTGGTGCGCTTTGAGAATACGTTTTATGCAAAGATATGATTTTTAATCAGTTTGTATGCAATGCAATAAAACAGTAAATAACACAAGCAATTTTTAAAGACTCATAACCCAACAGTAACCTCGTTCCCGTACAGGACTTAGACAATCCAACAATTTATCCCATGCAGGACTTAGACAAAAAGATAAATAATAAAAACAGTCTAGACTATACATCATCTAGTCCTATCAAGACACTACACTACTGATATCAGTTGGGTTTTGGGATCTTCAATTCCATAGTACTACTATGATTTCCCCCAATATTATTTTAACCACTAACAGTTGAATACCATCTACTGACTCATAACCCAACAGTAACCTCGTTCCCTTCATTAGGCTTGGGAAAAACAGATTCTCCCAATGCTAACTTCGTGACGTTTGGTGTACACTAACCCTGGCTACGTCTAGCTCAGGATCCGATCGTATTCAATACTTATGGGCAGAGCCCATTTTTATTCAAGTAGATGCACAATTCCAATAGTGAGCGAAGCAAATTTTCATGAACATTCATAAACTTTAACTTACATAAATATCAGAGCTTAATAGCTCAAACATAGATTTCTTAATCAAAAATAAAACCCACCTTGTTCTTCTATGCTGACTTGCTTTAATCTTTTCGGTTTTTCCTGGGGATCTACTAGCTGCACTGCTGAATTCTCGTATAAAAATTGTGATGGTAATTTAGCAGGTTCATCTACTATTTATAAGGCAATTTAAGCTGCTGAATCACCATAGCTAAGTATAGGCATAGCTTTGCTTAGTCATGCTATGCTGCATATATGAAGCCCACGTAGATGAAGGTCATTAGGTAGAGAAATTCAAATTCACTTCTAACTTATCTGCTGACTTGGCACTATAGAATAATATATCTGCATGTACAGCAGCTGGTTTCTCTTTCATTATTTATTGCATATATATCCATGGTTTGAAAATAATATACGAATATACTAATGCTAATGATTACACATGTGTGTAATTATTCCATAGATCAAAATAAACAAGGGATATCACAATTCCAAAGTTATTTTATTTATAAGCATATAAAAATAAAAATAAATGGAAATATTTATAATACTTCCTATTGGAATCTTTCTTTACTTATTTATAATATAATGATAAACTAAAGCTATATTTTCTTAATTTTTTGTAGAATTAGTTTCTATCAAAATAATATATATACACTTTTTACTTTTTTTCCTTTTTCAAATTACTACAAATTTATTTTATTTAATATAATATATAAATAAAAATGATCAGATTGCATGTAATAAAATTATAAAATCAAATTACAATTATTCAAAAAATAAAAAAAGAAACTTTGTATTAATTCAAGTTCAATAGTCTAAGAATTCAAAAGTTAATGATTTTTAATGGCAAATTGGATTTTTTAGTCCCCAAACTATGGTCTTTTGGCCAATTTGGTCCCCTATTTATTTTTTTTAGTTATTTGGTCCCCAAACTAAGGAATTTTGGCCAATTTGGTCCTTCCGTTAAATTTTCGGTTAGTCAACCGTTAGTCAAATTTTTTTAAGAAAAATAAAATAAAATAAAAAGGGTATTTTCGGGATAAATTTAACGAGGACCAAAACATCCAACTTATCGAACATTGAGGATCAATTTGGCCAAAATATTTTGTTACTTAAAAAAATTTAATTTGCCAAAAATCAAATGATATTTTAGTAATTTTATTTTTTAAAAGTCAAATACAACAATTATAATATTTTTTCTCCAACTAATAGTTCATCATGAAAATAAAAATAAAAATATTATATTAATGAAAATCATAGGATACTTTTTCTCCAAATACAATATAAGTATTTATGATTAACTATTAGTTTTTCCTATATAACGAATTTTAAAATACTTTCATTTATATAATACTTTTTTAAAGTAATAAGTCTTATTACTTTAATAAAATATTATATTAATGAAAGTATTTTAAAATTCGTTATATAGGAAAAACTAATAGTTAATCATGAAAAACAAAATTAAAATACTTATGTTGTATTTGGAGAAAAAGTATCCTTTGATTTTCATTAATATAATATTTTAATTTTAATTTTCATGATTAACTATTAGTTGGAGAAAAAATATTATAATTGTTGTATTTGGCTTTTAAAAAATAAAATTACTAAAATATCATTTGATTTTTGGCAAATTAAATTTTTTTAAATAACAAAAAAATTTGGCCAAATTGATCCTCAATGTTCAATAAGTTGGATGTTTTGGTCCTCGTTAAATATATCCCGAAAATACCCTTTTTATTTTATTTTTCTTAAAAAAATTTGACTAACTGTTGACTAACCAAAAATTTAACGGAATGACTAAATTGACCAAAATTCCATAGTTTGGGGACCAAATAACTAAAAAAAGTAAATTGGGGACCAAATTGGCCAAAAGGCTATAGTTTGGGGACTAAAAAATCCAATTTGTCATTTTTAATTAAAAAATGAAAAATTGAATTGAAATGAAAATTAAATGTAGAAATTAATTTTTGGATTGCCAATAATAAATTTTGTGTTAAATTCTATATACTTATATATTTATTATATTTAAAATAAATAAAACTTAAAAATAAAGGTGAAAAGGACAAAATAATTTTTTGAATCTAATTGAAGTTATTTAGAGAAATTAATCCGAATCAATTTGATCCATTTAGCTTGTCTTATATGTTTATTTAATTCTCAGCCGGAAACTACTAATTTGTGCCCAAATGTTAGCTCCAGCTAATTAAAGGAGAAGCAAATTTATTATTGCAGAATAAATGAGCTGAAAATTATTTATTTTGAGAGATCAACTATATTTGGACTAGATTAAAATATGTTTTTATCTTGCTTCAAATTCCGAAAAATTAAAGGTGCTTTTGATGCACTATTCATGTAAATTTGAGAATAGTTAATTGCAATTATAAATAATTTCAACGAAATGAATCCTGATCTAGATATAGATAACGTTTGATGAATATTGTTTTGTCAAATACATAGTTTGAACATATTTAAGAGTCTTTAAATGATCGAGTAACTACAAATGAGGAGAAATTAGGTCTGTAATAAAGGAAATTAAATAAATATATATGATAGATTGTCGGCTTAGGTTTTTGAGAAAATTTCGATTTTGCTTATGTATGTGACTTGTCATTTTCTACGCCGTTCTCTTTTGGTCCTGTTATTTAATATTGTCTGTTTTATTTTTTAGCGAATAGTATATTTAACGCACTTTTTCCAGTAGGCTAATAATTGGAAATTTGTTACAAGTGACACAATAAAACAAGGTTAGGCACATGTGTATGATAACGGAAAAATAGGCACAAGTACACTCAGATGACCATAAATAGATGATTGTTCAAATTACAAAACCAAGAATGAACACTGTCATTTTATATGATCAAAACCAAATAGCAATACTACATTATACGACCATAATCGAGATTTGCGTTCATTTTTCACCTATAAATAGATTTTATAAACAAAGCCAACACGTACACAACCCTTCATATAAGATGGGTAGTAATCTCCACGACCAACTGGAGCCATGGTATCGCCTCGACGGCAAGATCGTCATGGTCACTGGCGCCTCCTCTGGCCTCGGCCACAAACTCTGCCTCGACCTAGCCAAGGCCGGCTGCAGAATCCTAGCCAAGACCTGGCCTCGGCAAGATCGTTATGTAGTATTTCTTACGTTCCATTCCACTGGTCTCATTTCTTTTTGGAACGACGATTTAAAGTTGTTGTTTGTTATGTGTAAAGTATTACAAAGTTATGGAATTCACTAAATATATTAGAGTATTACTTAAGTTAAAAAAAATAGGACCAAGAGAATGAGAGAAGTACAAAAGAATTAGGAACCAATAAAATAGGAGTATTTGTGGACGACAACGTAGGACACTTAGGAGCCACCACAAGATTCATAGGATTAGATTTCGTACAGACATGCCCATTTCTGGTTCCGCTTATGGTTACGATTTGAAACTGCCGGTTACGGTTTACCAAAAACTGAAACCGAAATTGAACCATATGTAGATGGTTGACAGTTTTAGTTTGAAACCGCCGATTCCGTTTCCAGTTTACCTGTTTCACGGTTTTCATAAATTTTATTTTTTTTAATTACTGAATTAATATTTTTTTTAAATACCTTTTTCGATTTCAAATCAAGCCAGTAAATTATAAATAAAATTGTACAATCTAATGAAAGAATTGAACAATTAAATATATTAATACAATCTCATTGTTGATTTTTCATTATCACCATCGTTTTAGAAATAAATTTAATATCATTATTTTCGATTTCGTCATGTAGTAATTATTAAATAATATTTGATATTCTATGTTTTTCAATGCTAAAATTTGAACAACTTTTATCCCATATATATTTTTTTGGAATGTTAGTATCCATTTACAATTATACTAACTACAGAAGCATTTTGTATACTACTTTAAAATATCAAAATTTGTAGAATTTTTGTATTTTAAATCAATAGTTTGTTTTAAATATAAGTAAAAATTAAAAGATTTAGATCTTCAATAATATTTTTAATTTAAAACTCATTTATATAATTCATTATATATCTGATCTTTGACAATTTTAATAGGTGAAATCGTCGGTTTCACTCGGTTTGGAACCTAGGTTTGAAACCAGCGGTTTTCACGGTTTGAAAAAGAGTAAATCGAAATCGAACCGCAAACCGACGGTTTACGGTTCAAGACGGTTCCGATTTGCACCGGTTCTAATTTAAAATCCGGTTTAAGCCGATTTCAGTGTGAAAATGAGCATGTACATGTGAGCCTTCTCATATTTTGCATGTGAATCACTTTACTTATTTAATACACCTTTTCATTGTTGAGGAAATTTCTTTTGTTTTCCACCCACAACCATAATTTCATCAAATTGTGAAAGAGATGTGGGGGGACATGAAATACTAGTGTTAACTTGAAAATGAGTAAAACAACTATCGTTTCGTTTCTTTTGAAAAAAAAAATATAGTCTTTTTAAAAATATTGTGTATGAATCTCAAACACGCCCCAACCCTTTACATATGCTTTTGTTTCAATTAAATTATGTGTTTGCCGTTTATTAGTATAACTTAATTCAAATCATCAAAAATAATACTACATGTAAAAACTATAGTTATATGTAGAAAACTAATATAAGTTGTAAAAATATAACAAATATCAAGAATTAATATATTCACTGTGAGCAAATTTATCACAGAAACAGTTAATATTTTAAATGAGAAAAACAGAGCATAAATGCAGAATATTCAAATCTACATCCTACAAAGAGGAGAAAATAGGAGTACCAGTTAAGGTAGCTCCAGCTTCGACAATGAAAACGTTGCCCGTTACATACTCAGAAGAATCATGGATCAAATACCGCACCAGTGATGTTAGAGCTGGATCCGAAGTGCCGTGAGTTCGTAGAGGGATCGTCTTAAAAGCAACAGTTTTGAGCCACTCTTTTTGCATCAGACTCTCCGTTATCTCCGACTTAAAAATTCCCGGAGATATCGAGTTCACTCTAATCTTATAAGGACCTAGTTCCAGTGCCATCACCTGTGTGAAGTGTGGGGGACTAAGTTGTTAGCAAGATTTTCGTCTCCAAAGGAAAAATCGGCTTATAAGATCAAACATTCAGCAAGAAGCTTAGAAAACATTGAAATAGGGCAGAGAGAGGAAGCCAATGACAGAAGATTGGTTTTGGTTTGTATATAGAGGATAGATCAAACAGCCAGACAACCAAGATAGACAGTATTCGATGTCCATGGGCATATATAGTCATTAAGATCTATGTACTTCAGTCGATGTCGTACAATTAATATGTATTCACCTCAATCAGAACTCAGAAGTTCATCAATTCAACTGTATAATCTAACATATAGTACCGAAAACGTATTCTACTGCAAGAGCACACAATTCAGTACTTGGACAGTTGAACTAATGGTTAATACTACATAAAGAGGGCTAATAGTGTTTTAAGTTGTACGAGACAAAAACTTCTTGGTATCCAAATTTTCCGGCTGTTCTTAATTTCATTGAGAGCAAAGTTCTCTCAACCATCCAAAACTATGTGAAACTCAAATATTGGTATTCCTTGATGTGAGCAACATATCAAATTGATTTAGTTGGATTGAACTACTTCATTTTTTAGGAAATTGGAGAAGGAAAAGCTGTGATAAAAGTACCTTTGACATGGAGTTAACAGCTGCTTTCGAAGTGGCATAGATTAGGCCTCCGGGTTTGTGCCCTCGATTGAGACCTGCAGTAGATGATATATTGATCACGGATCCACCCAGTCGAGCCTCACGCATGTGTGTGCAGATGTACTTTGAGACCAACCAGGTTCCTTTCAGATTTGTGTTAATGACACTATCCCAATCATCTTCCAGTAAACTCAATGGAGTGTGCACTCTACCTGCAAGAAACCTCGAGTATTTATCCCCACACCACCAGAGCAAATTCGAAGAACCAGCTCTAACTACAAATACAAATCAATACGTGCAGAGTCCAGGTCCTTTGAACAGAATCAACTTAGACAAGATGATGCAGCAGTTTCAAGCTATTCGAAACTAAACTTCACATAATTTTTTACCATTCATTTAAACAAAATCACACAATCTACTAACCTCACATGTTATTATGAAATAGACGGCAGATATAGCAGCTTGTGTAATCCATGGATTAGCACCTAAAATACCATCCGTACATCATTTGGGGATCAACCGAATTGGCCCTAAAAACCCTACTAAGAAGCAATTCTAGCAAGTATCTTCCAAAAAGCACAGTATAAACTAGAGTTACCAAAATCACAACAAACTAGATTAATTAAATAATTCAAACCCTAGAAAATGAGTTTCATCAGGATTTTCAAAAAAAGTAAACAGATTCACAGCAGACAAAACCGAAAACAGATCGCTGAATTAGAATTTCAATTTCGCTGAAAGAGATTCGGATCAACCTCTGACGCCAGCATTGTTGATCAAAACATCAATTCGCCCAAAAGCATCCCAAGCCTTCACCACCGCGGCTTCGATGGTCGCCGCACTCGAGCTGACATCAAGCTCCACAGGAACCGCTAAAATGTTGTTCGAATCGGCTGATCCAGTCCGATTGTTGATTTCGTCGCAGAGTGATTGTAAGCGATCGACTCGTCGAGCGGCGGCAATGACTCTACAGCCGGCTTTAGCTAAGTCCAAGCAGAACTCTCGCCCCAGACCCGAAGACGCGCCGGTCACCATCACGACTTTGTTATTCAGCTCAAGCCACGGCTCCAAGCCCTCACTCACCTGGCTTCTTCTGCTTCCCGACATCTCTGAGAGAGTGAGGTTGGGAGACTTGTTCAAATTCTTGTCATTTATATGGCTGTCTATATATTCTTCAAATAACAATAATGCCCTCGGCCCAAAAGATTTGAGGCCCATAGTTTTATGGATTTGGAATGAGTAATGGGCCTATTGAATTTGTTGGAATGGGCTTCGCATGAACAATTGATAGTATTTGTAATTAATAAACAGGATATATATTATATTTTAATTATTTGTCGAAGAATTTTTGGGGTGGCTGCAGCAAACCAGACAACTAAATTTGACTGGATCACATGTTCTTCCATGTTCATGTGATCATGTCCGATTCTTTAATTCTCAACTAACTACTCGGTACATGCCACGTGTACAAATGATACGATCATTTAAGATGTTACTACTTGTAATAGAATAATATTATCACAAAATGCATTGTCAAACAATATATTTTGTTTGAAAATTGTTATGGTCGGGTATAAAGTATGAAGGTATTGAAAATCCGAGTATAAAATTAGTGATCTAAATTCGGGTCAAATTCCAAAATTGTTATCGTTGAGTAAATTTTGGGTTGATCATACAGTTTGATTAGGACCCTGATTGTATTTGATTATGATTCATATTTTACTCAGAATAAATAGAGCTATTTTAGTCAAACTGGATAAATAATTTTCGTATTACTTTTCTTACTTTATTCATATTTCGTATTTGTATATATTTCCCGTATATTGTGCATAAGTTATTTCGTCTTCCTCTTCCCTTTTTGAAATTGTAGATTTCGCCCCTTTAATTTTAAATTTTGAATCCACCTCTAAATCGTCCTGTATATAGTTTTAGTTTGTTTGTATATAAGGTTTTAGAAATAAATACTCAGATGGGGGAATATAAATGCAACACTCTTTTGAAATGATATTCCTCTTTGAAAAATAACTTTATTCCTCAAAATAAAGACGTGGAGGAGAGAAGGGTATCAAAGAATAAGAACCAATTCTGTTTCTTTTTTGCCTTTGACAAAAGCTCCACTAGCCAAGTACGAAGGTTATCGGTCTCCTTGAGATAATATAACGGTTAAAGAATATAGTCTAAAGCATAGAAACAAAATATTTTCAGTGCGTATTTCAATAGCAGTAAGTTACCTCGTCTCGTCATAAAAAAAAGTACGAAGGTTATCGATGTTATGTTGTAAGTATTGGAGTTTATTTAGTCCACACACATCTAGAATAATTAACAATTATTTTTAATGTCAAGTGGAACAAATTCTTGTTTCATTTGGTTTTCTTTAATTATTTATTAACCGGAGAAGAGGTCTGTTCGCTTCACATTCTCTTGATTTTCGGGTTCTATTTTTTAATTGGCAAATTAATAAATTTGATCTCCAATGTTTGCCACTTTGGATGAATTGATCCCTAATATTTTTTTTTAAGTTTATTGGTCCCCAATGTTTGCTAATTTGGATAAATTGGTCTTTCTGTCAAATTTTAAGTTAATTAAGTGTTAATCATAGGGGTATTTATGGAATAAAAGTTTCAGGGACCAATTCATCCAATTTTTAAATAAAACTTTTATTTTTTTTATTTTTTTTTAAATTCTGATTTTTTTCGAAAAAAAATTAATTTTTCAAATTATTTTTTATTTTAAAAATTATTTTTTTTCAACTAATTTTTTTTCTTTTTTTTTTATTTTTTTTTGTTAAACGCAAAAAAATTTAATTATTTTTTGAATCAACTTTTTTCAATTTTTTTTTATTTAAATAAAAATAAAGTAAATTTAGATTAACTAATAATTTTGCATTTCACGGTGAAGGAGGGGAGCGGATCAACACAACGGTTGGGAAATGTGTTATGTTCTTCGAGGAGAAGAGAAGCTGGATGACTAGGAGGTGGGAGGCCATAACTGGACGACTAGAAGCGGGTCGTCCAGCTGCTCCTCTCATCGAAGAACATAACACATTCCCCAACCGTTGTGTTGACCCGCTCCCCTCCTTCACCGTGAAATGCAAAATTATTAGTTAATCTAAATTTACTTTATTTTTATTTAAATAAAAAAAAAATTGAAAAAAAGTTAATTCAAAAAATAATTAATTTTTTTTCGTTTAACCAGAAAAAAATTTAAAAAAAAGAAAAAAAATTAGTTGAAAAAAAGTAATTTTTAAAATAAAAAATTATTTGAAAAATTAATTTTTTTTTCGAAAAAAATCAGAATTTAAAAAAAAATTAAAAAAAATTAAAATTTTATTTAAAAATTGGATGAGTAGGTCCTGAAACTCTTATTCCATAAATACCCCTATGATTAACACTTAATTAACTTAAAATTTGTCAGAAAAATCAATTTATCCAAATTAGCAAACATTGGGGACCAATAAACTAAAAAAAATATTAAGGACCAAATCATCCAAAGTGGCAAACATTGGGAACCAAATTTGCCAATTTGCCTTTTTAATTTCAAGGAATTTGTCTGTTTCATAATGAGGAAGGCCCAATTAAGATTAATTAAACATTTTGTAACTTTTTTAATTAGTTATTATTGTATAGGGACTCTCAAGCACGGTCTTGTTCTAAATTGAGGAATTTCTACTATTAGTCAAACAGTACAAATTAAAAATAAATATAGCCCTTTACTAAAATAAAACACAAAAGTAATCATTTTGTCTTTATCCGGCCATCGGCCATCAAACAGTAAACTTTTTTTTTTAAAGTTCAAGCCATCGATCATAAAAAAAATAAAAAAAATTCAAATTTTGGCCGGGCCGATGGCCCTCAATTAGTAAACTTTTTTTTTTTAAAGCCATAGGCCATCAAAAAAAAAATTCAAATTTTGGCCTGGCCGATGGCCGATGACCCTGAATCAATAAACCTTTTTTTTTTAAGTTAAGGCCATCGGCCATAAAAAAAAAAACCAAATTTTGGCCAATGCCCCTCAATAAGTAAATTTTTTTTTTTTAATAACATGTTGAGGGCCGATGGAGATCGGCCCTCCATCGCCCCCTGACACTTTGCGCCACAAGATGACAAAATGGCTAGATATGTGTTTTTGTTTAGTTAAAGACTACATTTGCTTTTCGATTTATTCTTTTGGCTAACAGTGTATAGTAACACTTCTAAATTCTTTAGTTGCTTCGAAAGCAGATAATTAAATTATAATTATTAAAATGTAATTAGTTGTTTAATGTCTTAATCATATACTCATTCCCTCTCATAGAAAGTATTTTGTTTTTTAAAAAGACAAACAATATGGGATCAAAATTAATAAATCAAAAAGTCAAATAATATACTTCCTCTGTCCCGTTTGCGATCAGTTTCAAATGGGCACGAATAATTAAGAAAGTTGATTATAAAATATGAGAGAATAGTACATGATAAAATAAGAGAGAAGATGAGTAAGATAGTGAGAAAGTAGATAATAAAATATGAGAGATAAAATAATTAATATAATAAGAGTATATAAGTAGGTTAGAGAAATGATAAAGTATGAGAGAAATTAATCATTTTTCGGAAACGAGTCGTTTTAAATGATATGTCCCAAAAAAACAGATCGTTTAAATGAGACGGAAGGAGTACACCAATCTCATTTTTTTAATTTTCATGTTTCATAGAAATGAGACATTTTCCATGGGAGCGGGTATTATTTATATCGAGAAAAAGTGGTTACAAAAAAGTATGTGTAATCAGAATCACTAACTATTGTCAACCCTTTCTTCCACTTTAATTTGGATCAACCAATTTTTTCAGCAGTTCCAATCTCAAATTTATTTTATATTATAATTCTACCAATTTTAATTATTTATATTTCCAATAAAGAGAAATTAAAAAAAGCTTCCATATATATAAATTTTATTTATATATTTTTATCATTTTCAAAGTTGTAATGATTTCTTATAAATGAGGTAACCACAGAAGAGATAAGTTTGCTTGATAATGACACTTGATTCACAAAGTCATGGATAATCTTGTTGTTTTCTGTTCGTATTTTTCTTTTTTGCTTCAAATATTAAATTAATAAATTTTGCCATTAACCAAAAGGTATATATTATATTAATTATGTGGGACTCAAAAACCATGATTGAAAAACCACCAAGTTACTTTTACTTTACCTTAAAAAAAATTAATTACATTAATAATTCAATAAGCTAAAACACATATTTGGACCAAACAAAGGACTAGGTATTTCTACATTGTTTACACGTAATAATTAATTCTTTTTATTTTATTTTATTCTATTATGAGACTTGAGGATTATTGAAGTGCATATTGAAAATCTTTATGTAATGGGAGAAGTTTCATATTCATGAATTATGAGCATTGTTCTTTCCTTCTCTAACTCGAGATTCATGTTTTTTAATTGAGTATGAAAAATACATTATTTTAACTGATTTTAAATTCAAGAATTGAAAATATTATAATCATCAAATCATATTTGAGGGTCATTGAAGCACATTAATATTACGAGCTTTATGACTTTATTAGTTGTCACTTCTTTACCTGTAACAAACTTAAGTCTTCTACATAATAATAGCATTTTAATGTGAATTAATTGCTAACCAGTACACTATGACCATGTGACCATCCTTAAAAACTCCATCAAAAATTATTTATCCTCAATTTATTTTTTTGTCCTCTCTCTCTCTCTTCAAACTCGAAAACCAGTTGAATGGAGCTTAAAAGAAGTACTACCTCGCTTGGAAGTTAATTCAAAATTATTTTGAATTCTATAATACTCCCATATTAGTGGTGAGTATCACTTACTTTGGTTGTTTTGAATATAATAAATACTTTTCTCTATCTAGATGAATTATACATAGTAGATCATAGATTGAGATTGAAACTTTAAGAGGGCTACAGTATTCAATAACGTGATTTTGAAGTTTTGAAATCAATTCTTATATGAAAAGTACGCTTAAAGATTAATCGAATTTTCACTCGAAGGTATTGTGAATTATATTTACTTATCACGTGAATAAATAAATATTTAGAATAAGATAATACACATTGATAGAATGATTAAAAGGTTACAATTTCTGGAACTATTCACATGTGTACACTTAATATGATTGATTCACTAATTCTTCAATAATCCATAATAAGATTTGGAAAGTCTTGTAATGAGATTGGTTTTAAAGTTAATTTTTTTCTATATTTGTTTGGAAGTCCAAATACCAAAAAGGTAGTCAAAGATCAAATAACGGATTAAATGGAAAGGGGAAGTAATCTGAGTTGTATGCAGGTGTTTACACCATGAAAACGATATACAACTCACTTCGTCTCTCTCTCCCTCTCTCTCTCTCCACTTCTCTCTCTCTCTATGAGGACAGGCTGGAAGGGTCCAAAACTGAAACCCCACCACAAATATTATCAAATTACTCACAATTAATAAGAGGGCCTTCCGCAATAATGATGTATCTCAACAAACTACCGAAAAACAAAAGTCGCAGGAAAAGAAGTGAAATTCTTGTCTTTGACGGTGTAGTGGTGAAGGTGGGTAAGTCGGGATCGAAAGATCATGGGTTTACACTGAAATCACTATATGTGTCTGTCATTTATGATTAATCTAAAGTCATTTAACTCTCATGTGTAATTTATAAGAGTTTATTCAGTGCACACTCGGCTGGGGATTACCTTCTTCATCAAAAAGAAAAAAGTGAAATTCTTGACATAAAATTGGGAAGACAAATTAAAATGAAAACGAAGCAATAAAGATTGGAAAAAGGAGTTTGTGCTCTTTTCTTGTTGCCTCTGCTAGGCATATTTTTTCACTTTTCTGCCCTTTTTCTTCAGTCCCATTTCTTTACCTTCTTGATTGTGGTAGACAACTTCTGTTTTCCGTAGTTGCTATTTCTACCCAAATCTTTCTAGCATTGATCATTGCAAAGGAATCCCTTTTCATCAGCTGACAAAATTTTAATTTATTTTATTTCCTCCTCCCAGTTCCTTGTGGGTACTTTGTGGGTTGTGCTGAAAAGATTCAATCTTTCTTGAGTTCTTGTGCCAAGATTAGATTCTAACCATTGTGAATTTACTGTTATTGAGATTAAGTCTTTTTCTTAGTCCTAATTCAGTTCTCTTTCTTTCAAATGGTTTGAGTTTCTTCAAATCCTCCAATAATTTGCTTGGATTTCCAAATTTCGGTTCTACTCTGTTTTCTTGACTCCAAAGTTCTTGATTCCATGGGACTTTGTCATGGAAAACCCTTTGAACCCCCAGAAAATCTCTCTGAAATTCAAACAATCCAAGGTGAAAACAACGAACTTTCACTCAATCCATCAACTGGGAAAACGCCAAAGTTCCCCTTCTTCAGCCCAAATCTCCTTCCTAGTGCGTTCAAGAATTCGCCTAATTCCAGCAGTGTTCCTTCAACCCCTGTTCGGTTCCTTAAGCGGCCGTTTCCTCCTCCATCTCCAGCTAAGCATATTAAGGCCTTGCTAGCAAGGAGGCATGGCTCCGTTAAGCCTAATGAGGCCTCTATACCTGAAGGAAGTGAGTGTGAGAGTATTGGGTTGGATAAGAATTTTGGGTTCTCAAAGAGTTTCATTAGCCACTTTGAGCTTGGTGAGGAGGTGGGTAGGGGCCACTTTGGTTTCACTTGCTCTGCTAGAGGGAAGAAGGGAAGCTCAAAAGGGCTTGATGTTGCTGTTAAAGTTATCCCAAAATCAAAGGTTATTGTCATCTTTAATGATTAGAAGATATATGTTTCAATTGAAGAGATTCTTGTGAATTGCCCTTCCTTTTTGTTTTAATTTTAATTGAATTTTGAGTCCTCTGATATAAATTTGCATGGAGTTGAATTGTTAGTAACTTGCAGGCTACAATTTCTAAATAATGTAATTCTCTTTGTTGGTTTTCTTGATTACTATCAAATGCATTGGGTGATGAAGTAATTTAGCACTTTCATGGCTTTTCAGCTGATGCGTTGGTTACTTGTGTAGATGACTACGGCAATCGCCATAGAAGATGTGAGAAGAGAAGTAAAGATACTACGTGCGTTATCCGGGCACAAGAACTTAGTGCAATTCTATGAGGCCTATGAGGATGAAGACAATGTCTATGTAGTTATGGAGTAAGTTTGGAATTCGGAAGCATTCTGCCTTCTTAGTTATATTCCAGCAATGAATACTAAATTCAAAATTTTCTCTGTTCTTGTACTCTATAGTTTCTGTTATCGTGTTTTAGTTGTTGATCTATATTATCATTATGGTTACTCTATGTCGTCAATGGTGAACTTTTACTTCATATTTTTTAATTGAGTTCGAATGTGCTAATTAGATGTCTAAATACTATAAAAATGAATGTATTGGTACAAGAGTTAAGTGTGATACTTGAGAATGGAAGGGCCTCATTAGAACGACAAAGAGTTGCATAATAGTTTGCATTCTTTGAGGTTTTCTTGTACGTATACTATGTGCTACTTTATATTTATCTTATGGCTTTATCTTCCGTAGCTTTCTCATGTATTCCACAGGTTGTGCAAAGGAGGAGAACTGCTAGATCGCATACTCTCTAGGTAAACTTATTCGTTCTTTTCGTTTCTTTTATCTTCTGGTATGTAGGAAAGCTCTATTATGCTTCGCATCATCCTTAGCAATTCTTTGTTTGCTGCTCCAGGGGTGGTAAATATTCGGAAGAAGATGCAAAAGTCGTGATGGTACAGATTTTAAGTGTGGTTGCGTATTGTCATCTCCAAGGCGTGGTTCATCGAGACCTAAAGCCCGAGGTACAAGATTTATTGAAAACTAATGGCTTTTGTTCCTTTCTTGTAATGAAAATTAAGATCTTTTAAATAATCGCATCCTTTGTCCTGATTTGTCTCAGAATTTTCTGTTCGTCTCCAAAGACGAAGACTCCTCTTTGAAGGCCATTGACTTTGGACTCTCTGATTATGTAAAGCCAGGTCAAGTCTATTTTGCTATATGCTCTGTCTTTTCATTACTCATATGCATTTGAATCTGATATGTTAAATATTTCGACAGATGAAAGACTGAACGATATTGTTGGAAGTGCGTATTATGTGGCCCCCGAAGTCTTGCACAGATCGTATGGAACGGAGGCTGACATGTGGAGTATTGGTGTAATAGCTTATATTATTCTTTGTGGAAGTAGGCCATTTTGGGCTAGGACAGAATCCGGAATCTTCCGAGCTGTTCTAAAAGCCGACCCTAGTTTTGATGAAGAACCATGGCCAAATTTGTCCCTTGATGCCATAGATTTTGTGAAGCAATTATTAAACAAGGACTATCGTAAAAGGCTAACTGCAGCTCAGGCTCTTAGTAAGTCATTTGATTATATTGTTTTTAGAATTACGATTTATGATCCTCTATGCGCGCTAATTATTTCATGGTGTAGATATAGTATAATGTACTAATTCTATTATCTTGTGTAGGCCATCCATGGCTGGTTGGTCATCACGATGTGAAAATTCCTATGGATATGATTATATATAGGCTTGTAAAAGCTTATGTGTGTTCTTCTTCTTTGAGAAAAGCAGCTTTAGGGGTATGTATATTCCGAATCACGATAAGATGTTTCCTCGACTTGCATTTGGAATGATTCGATGTAATAAATTCTTCGTTCTTCGACTGCAACAGGCTCTTGCTAGAACATTAACGATACCCCAACTAGCCTATCTTCGCGACCAGTTCATAATGTTAGGTCCAAGTAAAAGCGGATTTATTTCCTTGCAGAATTTCAAAACGGTAAGCCCCTTTTTTTGGTCCATCTTTATGATGTTTTGTCGTTTATATTTACGTACCAATTAAACCACCTATTGTGTAGGCTATGGTAAAGAATTCGACCGATGCAGTGAAGGATTCGCGGGTTTTAGATTATATTGATGTGGTAAGAATTTCAGTCTTGTCTTAGCAATAAGCATCATGATTAGTCTTGCTTTGGTGTAGTTCAGCAAAGATGTATATTCTTGTGTGGTGCAGGTGAGTTCTCTTCAGTACAGAAAAATCGATTTCGAAGAGTTCTGTGCTGCAGCCATAAGTGTACATCAGCTGGAGGGAATGGGTAGCTGGGAGCAACATGCACGCAGTGCTTACGATTTCTTTGAGAAGGATGGAAATAGGCCTATTATGATAGAGGAACTTGCTTCAGTATGCCTCTTCTCTCTCTCTCTCTCTCTCTCTCTCTCTCTCATAATTTGACCTTGCTCTGTTTTTTTTAACATTCAACTCATAATTTGACCTTGCTATGTTTTTTTCTTCTTTTGAATAGGAACTTGGACTTAGTCCATCTGTTCCAGTCCATGTAGTTCTGCAAGATTGGATAAGGCACTCGGATGGGAAGCTGAGCTTCTTGGGGTTCGTACGACTGCTCCATGGAGTATCCGCCCGCGCATTTCAGAAGTCTTGAAGTATTATCCACAGCTTGTTGAGAACTTCAATGTCCAGAGAAGGTGAAAGTTTTGCACATGCCATTTGATGGATGTTGAAGCTATAGCCCATTTGCAGCCGAGCCCTTTCAGTTTGTCTCCTTGTAGTTTTCGTTTACTTATGCAAATGAGAAGTGGAGGAATGTATAGATGAGAGTTGGTAGCAAAAACTGTATTTTCAGGTGTAGATTACAGCTCAAAAGGCTGAAGTGGGTTTTTGTGCCTTGGTGTTTCTCAATAAATCTTTTAGTTGTGGTGAGTGCCCAAACAAGTGGTAGAATAAATGATTGACAAAAAATATTCCACTAAATATGCAGAATCTGAAAACGTTAAATCTAAATTCAAGTCAGTTCTCAGCTTTAACTTAATTCCAATCATAGGAGTAGGAATCCATGCTGCAGATTCTAAGCATAGGCACCAATTTCCAGCATCAAAGTGTGGTTTGTGACATTTGATGTTGGACCCTCAAACTGAAGAGGACCTGCCAAATGAAGAGTGAAGAAACATTACGACGGAGAGGTCGTGTAATCAAACTCAAAGAATATGTACCTATAATATTCTCATGTGTTATTCTTGAGGCCATACTTTAGAAGCTAGATTTATTTTTCCTAGTTGATAGTAATAGTGTAACTATATTTACCTGGATTGCAATAGTGATTCTTGAGAGCCCATTCTTCACGCATTGATGCAAATTTCTTGAAAGGAGCACCTAGTTGTGCAGAGCAAATGTGTGAAGTGTTATAACTCGAAAAGAAACAGAGCAAGGAACATGATTGAGTCAAAAATGTACATCGGTAATGAAAATTACCTTGAAGTTCCACCATTGCCTTCTTAATGACAGGCTTGAATTTCCCTGGAGAGAGAGAGATAGAGGGAGAGAGAGAAGGAGAGAGGCTTATGGTAAGAACACAGAGCAACTTTGAATGTGTTGTAAGTTAGCAAGTAAACATCATGCATAATCTGCGCCTTTCAGCATCTTATATGTTCAAAGCTTAGAAGATTACAGTGTCTTCTTTCGACATCCATCAGAGACGTCAATGCTGTTCCACTTACTGTCCATTTTTCAACTGGAGCACTCAAGTTCCCCACCTGAACAATGCATATGGAATTCAACATTAGATGTATTAGAAACTAGAAACAAGAGGAAGGCACCAACCGAGGGTATCAAGCCAGTCTTCCCAGAATGAAGTAGAGCCCCAGCAGAGCAACCCAATGCATAGCAGT
The DNA here is from genome assembly GCA_028984105.1 of Lavandula angustifolia. NCBI lineage: Eukaryota > Viridiplantae > Streptophyta > Magnoliopsida > Lamiales > Lamiaceae > Lavandula > Lavandula angustifolia. The sequence continues at coordinate 9,349,987 of CM054821.1, read as the reverse complement.
AGTTGGCATCAAAATTCGAAGGTAAACCACATCTACCTTCATATCTGGAGAAGAATGACACCGAGACTAATGGAGATGAGATGGACGATGAGTCGGTTTTTGAATCAGAGGTAGAGACTTTAGACACCGAGACTAAAGACAAAGGAAAAATCTCAGAAAAATAAAACCGGTACTGGAATGACTAAAGCTATACTTGCTGATAAAGGGACGTTACCAGTTAGCATGATCCTGGACAAGTGAGTTGAAGCTGGAAATAAGGTTACTGTTGAAGTAGTATCAGAAAATATGGAAAAGGAGATTGTTCATCCACGCCTTGCAGGTATGCGTTTTGATTTTCTTGATATCACAATATAGACTTTGTTTCGTCTTAGCTTTCATTGTTTCCTTAATGAGTTAATACTCAAGAAAGTGAGGCTATAACTCCGTTTAACTTCTACTGCAGTTCATGAACTATTATGTGTTTTATAGTCAAATCACTGGTTTCTAGAGGACCATTTAAAAATTCTTGTCTTCATTGAGAATAAATGAATAATCCGTTTGCAATATTTCTTAGGAGTGTTATTATGAACTTCTAGTCTGTTGCATGATGGAGTTTGTAACTTCTGCTTATTCTTTGATTAAGGTCTTGTCACCCGTCCTATTTTCTGTAAAGTTTTAGAAGTTCATGCTATTTTAGGAATTTGTTAAGCCTTTAGTGCTTTATGAGGTATTTTATTGGATGTCCTTCAATGAATATGAAAAGGATGATACAACCAAGAAATGGGGCATTTTGATCCTCATTTTCTGGTGGGACATGAAGTAACTGATTAGCTTAGCTTGCTTTCTGAGTATTTCTTTTCTAGCGAGTCGTTGTGAATTTCCTTAATTTTCTTGCATTTTCATTGCATTGGTGGTTTGAAGGGGCTATGTCTTTTTCACTCCATATTTTGCAGCTATCGGAATGGTTGGAATCAAGAAATCTTTCTGAGTTAACTGAGAGAAATTATGCTTCTCATGTTAATTTAATTGCCAAAGTGCAGGGGCTAATTGAAGCAGAAAAGTCCATTGAGTATCGGGTTACTGAATTGTTCAGAACTGAAGTCGTCTACGGAAATCTATTGGCAAATTGTGTCAAAAAAGTCAATGTTGAAAAAGCTGAGGAGCTTTTCAATAAAAGAAGGACTTATGTTACTCTTGCGACTAAATGCTACTTCTTTACAAGAGGGTCAACAGAAAAAAACTTGCTGATGTCTTGTCGTTGATGAAAGAAAAAAAAAATATCAAATGGTCCTCTTTCACTTGCCAGCTTCTGATTGAGGAGAAACATTACTCTGGTGATATTACTGGGGTGGACTGACGGTGTCGAACCTAGTATACATGTACTGGCATCGGCAGCTAAGTACTATGCTTCCCTTGGAAGGGCAGATGAAGTTGGGAGTCTGGAAGGAATGTGAATCAAATCCCAGCGTGGCAGAGTGCGTTGTCGGTATCCAAGCATGGGGGTGGGTTAATAATGCTGAAGCAGTGTAACACTCCAAAATTTCCAATATAAAATGCGTATCATACACATGCATTCATAAGTCCTATAAGACGTGCCTTAGAATTTAATAATAAATCATGATCATGACATTTTCTCATTCTATGCATGATTTTATTATTATTATATTTGTGTTATACGTGATTGTGAACTACGTGTTTAATTAAATCGACAAAATTTTATAGAGTAGTTTTTCGTGCTTTAAATTGTAGTAAGTACATATTATTCATCTAAATTCATTTCAAATTTAAAATATCACTAACTAATATAATATTATTATTATTATTTGTTTTTAAATGAATGGATATTTAAAAAAAAACTTTAAGAACCTATCTTGGACATACCTCGTGATTAATATGAAAAGGAACTGGTGTCAGTGGGTTTTGGAAACTATATGTCAGCTATTAGGTATTTTTATTATTATTATTATTTAACTATTCTAACGAAGATTTAATTTATTAGGTTAGATTTTAGGTTGTTAAATCACGATTTGCTGCGCCTTATGGTTAGAGAAAATCTCGGTATATATATATATATATATATTATAATCTACTTGGAAAGGGTTGGATAGGGATTATAATTTTTTTTAAAGAGGAGGCATATTCTCGATTAGTATTTATCAATAGCCTAAGGTTTATTATATATACTCACTTGTAATTGTTCATGCGCAAAGAAAAAAAAAACTTCATGATAGGGTTGTATCTGTTTTTAGTTTTCGGCTATTTCTCGCTTCAAACCTTAGTCAAGAAGATCAAGCTAAATAAGGTATTATTGTCATCTAGTTCTTAAATTTGTGTACAGTAAATCCATTTATGATAATTGTTTTTTTTTTTTTTTTTGGTGATTGAAAAGTTTGTAATTGTAAAGCATGTTATTTGTTTTCGTAAAAAAATTTGGTTAGCTAAGGATTGCATCAAATAATTTATATTAACAACCATTGATATTTTTGCCGAGAAGGAACTCAATTTAATATCATATGATTTTATGAGGTTATTATGTTGGTAACTATTTGTTTTTCCATTTAATGTTATGAAATGTATTAAGAGATCAGCAAATTAGAAAAAAAAAGTCGCTCTCTATATACTCCGTAAGTATTAGGATAGTAGAACAAAAGTATAATCGCTTAGATAATTAGGTTAAATAATAATTATTATTTATAAGTGTATATAGTGATACACTTGTTGTTTGTCAGATTGATTTCTTAATAAATGTTTTAAGTTAGATTTATGATTTTCGTTAACTACTACTATAATTGTTTCGGCTGAGGGTGTATCATATTAATTTTATAAGCTGAGTAGATTTAATGAATTACCATAGAGTATATATATATATATATATATATAAGAGTACAATATTGGAATTCATGGAATTATTTCTTATTGAAATTTATGTGTAAGTTATATGGTTTCAGGCTTGGTAGACTCTAATGAAGGGAATTAATTAATCAGCGTCGTTATAGTGTTTAAAATTCATGGTAGAAATTTAGATGCTTTACAATTGTTTGGTGATAGGGTGCATTTTAGTATTGTTCGGTGCTTGGTTTTGAGTTGAGATTGTATCAATATATTTAACTTTTGAACATGATTGCTACTTATATTGCAAGTATTGAATTTTGATAGACATTTGAGAAAAAAGATAGCTTTCATGTTGAGGAGTGAAGAAATCAAAGACAAAACCAACACAGAACAATGCCGGTGCAAAAGCTGGATAGAAAGTCGAGAAAAAAGAGTCAAGCGGGAAATAAGCAAATGGGCTGATTTCTCAATTGCTTAATGGGCTTTTGTCTTCATATCAATTTAATGAATTGGAAGGAAGTTATTAAAAAAAGAAATCTACACGGCAGTTTTGAAGGGGATCATCATGGGGAGTTAGAAAAAAAAAAGGAAGTTAAAAAGAGAGAGGAGAGGGACGCAGGCCGGGGATTGAGACAGAAAATCATCATCAACATTCTGGGGAAGAAAACCATCAGCACATGAGGAGAATCGAGACAATCTTTTGATGAGATTCGACATTAAGATTGAGAAGTCTTTTTATCCTTTCTTTTCAATTTTTGTACTCGAATTCTCTCTTATTTTATCGACTATGTTTTGTGGCTAATTCCCTTCGCTAGGGATTAGGGTGTTTATGATTATGAATGATATTTAATCTTTATTGATTTTAGTTCTTCATCCATTTCTTAATTCTAATATCTTGTTTTAATCACATGTATGTGTCTGATCAACATGTATATGATGTTTGAGATTGATTTCTTGTAACCCTCGAGATTAATCCGCACAATAGATAGTAGGATATGCCCGAGAATAGTCACGAGAGTAGGCTAATAAGGGTATAGCATGTTCAACACCTAGGATCGTAATGGGTTCGTTTAATTTCTATATCACGAAAGTAGGTATAGCATTTATACGAGCACGTCTTATTCGAATCGAGAGATTGTTTAAGATACTTTAGAGTGCATGCTGTAGAATAGTTGAAGAACAAAATTAATAGGTTAATTGGATTTATAATCATAGCCCGACATCTCTAGTTCATTCTCATTTGCATTTATCTCATTTTAGTGTTTCTAGCTTTAATCATTACCATCACAAATTGGTTTACTGTTTTATGTTATTAGAATAAGATTTAAGTAGATAAATCATTATCCCTGTGGTTCGACCTTGGTCTTCCAAGATTTATTACTACAATAGGACTAAATTCGTACACTTGCGAATAAAATTCCTATCAAGTTTTTGGCGCCGTTGCCGGGGACGGTGTTTATTTGTCTACTTGTGTTATTCTAATAATTTTTATTTTTATTTTAGTTTGTATTCTTTTATATACTGTTTCAATCTATTCAGGTACTCAGTTTATGACCCGATCTCAAAAGGAGCCTTTACTTATTTTGGATTCGTAGATCGAGAAGACTTGCGTAAGGAACAACAAAGCCAAGAAGCTACGGAAGAGAAACTTGCAAGAATCACCTTCTCAAGGATCGGGTTCTGACATCACACAATCCGAATTGGAAATTGAAACAGAACAAGTTGTTCCAATGGCGGAGAGGCAGAAAATATTAACGGAGGTGGTCCAGGATCCACCACTGCCTATGCGCCTTCGCGATATTCGTAGGCCCGTTATTGCAGCCCAACCCTCATTGCATTAGCCGAGTACGAGAGCCCTAATTATGAGTTAAAGAATCCGCATTTCAACACACTCCCAATTTTTTATGGATCGGGCGAATGAAGATCCTCGCATTCATTAGGGAATTCTTTGCTATTCTACAAACCTTTCCATTGAGTGGCTTAATCGAGGAGGAGTTGAAGATGCGTTGTTTTCCCTATTGTTTAAAGGATAGGGCGAAAACTTGGTTGCTTGGATTGGAGAAAGAATCATTGTCTACTTGGGATGAGGTTTATGATGTGTTCATTTCACGATATTATTCATCTCAAAAGACTAATGAAAACAGAAACAAGATCTCGCACATTTACACAAGTCGTAGGAGAACCTCTTCATGAAACATGGGAGCGATACAAGGCACTTATTACTCAATGTCCACATCATCAATTCTCGGACGCATTACTTGTGCGATATTTCTATGATGGGCTAACTGAGATCACTCAACAGCTTGTGGATCTAAGTGCTGGTGGTTTTATTGGAAACAAGACAGCCGAGGAGATGAATAATATTTTCAAAGAGTTGGCGGAAGGTTCAATGCAGAAGGCTGTCCGAGGGCAAAAAGTTTCAGTTAATGAAGTCAATGAAATCAATGCATCGCCTTTCAATAATTTAACAACTCAAATGGCGTAAATGGGCAAGAAGTTGCGTATATGCAAATCATGATGCAGGCACCACCACAACCACTTCAAAGAACAAGCGAATGATTATATGATGAGGCCTCCAACAAATCACAACAAGCAAGGAGAACAAAACAATTCTTTTTATGAGGATGTATGTTACGCCGGGTCCTTATGGGGGAGGGCCACCCGCACCACTTATGCAAAAGACTAATCCATATTCTCGCTACATACAATCCGGGTTGGACGAATCACCCGAATTTTTCATGGAGTCAACAAGGGAGTAGCTCACAACCTCCCCGGATTTCATTACAATCAGCAAAGAGCAGCTCCACAAGCTCTACCTCCACAGCCTCCTCAACAGAAAAAGCTAACATGGGAAGAAACACCGACTGAAGTGCTAAAAAATCAACAAGTTGCCTTAGATGAGTTAAGGCAATCGAACAAGAATATTGAGCATCAAATGGGTCAGATTGCAAATAGCATTGGAGGAAGGGACCATGGAAAGCTTCCAAGTAACACTGAGATAAATCCTAAAGAGGCTAAAGCCATCTCCCTTTGTTCTGGTAAGATACTTGATGATCCAGAGGTTAAGGCACATGTGGTGCCTAATTCGGATGAAGAAGTTGAGGGAAAGCTTGATGAGGAAGTACAAGTGACAATCTCTACAGAGGAAAAGGAAAGGCTTGACAACATACCAGAGGTGAATGCTTATGTCCCTCCTATTCCTTTTCCTTCCCGTTTGAAGAAAAAGTCTGATGAAGGAAGATATCACAAGTTTTTGGAGATGTTCAAAAAGTTACGTGTGGATATCTCTTTTGCCGAGGCTATAGCAAACATGCCTGCTTATGCAAAGTTCTTGAAGGATCTATTGTGTAACAAAGAGAAAATGCAGGAGTTCGCTACAATTCTTGTGTCTAGGCAATGCTCGGCCATAGTTCAGAATCCTTTACCATTAAAGAAGGCAGATCCGGGCAGCTTCACATTGCCGTGTTTTATTGAAAACATTTTAGTGACCCGCTGTTTATGTGATCTTGGTTCTGCTATAAACCTCATGCCACTCTCGTTCTTACGAAAGTTGAAGCATGCCGAGTTAGTGCCAACTAATGTTGTTCTTCAATTAGCAGATCGTTCTTTACGCTATCCCGTTGGAATGATAGAGGATATGGTGGTTAAAGTTGGCAAGTTTTATCTTCCAGCAGATTTCATCATCTTGGATATGGAGGAGGATGTTAATACTCCAATCATTTTGGGGCGAGCATTCTTAGTGACTGCAGGAACAAATATTAACATGATGACTGGAATCTTGACTCTGAGAGTGGGGGGAGAAAAGCAGGACTTTCAAGTTGCTAAAGTCCAAAAGAATCATCTTGCATATATTCCATGTTGTCAAGTGGATTCCTTTGATTTATGTACTTTGGAGTCTGACACATCCACTTGTCCATGTAGTACATCTATAAGAGTTCCTCTCGTAATCAAGAATGGTCTACCAAGAACGATTGGAATGTCAACACTTAGAGTTGGGAAAGAAAAACAAGACTTTCAAGTTTCTAAGGCTGTCCCAAAATTGGAACATACATCATTATGTGATATGCTTCCTAAGGATGTGATTTTTCTGTTCAAAGATTTCTCCAAGCGTGTGGAATCTTCATGTGATTTAATTCCAAAAGATCACTTCGGGATTCAAGATGACTCCCTCTTTTGTGATCGGCCTCCCGATGAGCAAGGGTTACTTACGGTAACCAGGTCGAGATTGGAGGCCTATTTGGAGGATGCAAGTGTTGGGAAGCTCAAGTGCATCACATTTAATCCCTCTATGTGATGGTTTAGGTATGTCTGGCTGAAGACGGTAAACTTAGCGCTACTGGGAGGCAGCCCAATGTCTTTATTTCTGGTTTTCTTTTGTGGTCTTTCGTTGTTTGTGTTTGTATGTTTGGTTGAGCCTTGTTCTGCAGATGATGACTCTCTTTCGAGGTTGATTGTTTGAAAAGGATGGATCTTGAGTGAATTTTATTTCGAGAAGTGGGAGTTTAGGATGAAGATGGAAAATAATATCGTAGAGTTGGAAGAAGTAAAGATGGGTCCGACATTTGAACCAGCTTTCGACCCAGCAAGCTTCGCAGTCTATTTTTATGGAGAGGAAATGTCAATGTCGGAGCCAGCATTCGGTCCAGCTTCCGACCCAGCAAGCTTCGCAGTCTATTTTTATGGAGAGGAAATGTCAATGCCGGAGCCAGTATTTGATCCAGCTTTCGACCCAGCAAGCTTCGCATTTTATAAATTTTTGGTGAGGAAATACAAAGCTGGATCCGGCATACCGTCTAGCATTCGGTCCAACATTTTACGGTAAATATGTGGAGAGGGTGAGCAATGTTTTACTTAAAAAAAAAAAAAAAAAAAAGTGTGAACACGTATAACTCCCTTTCCCCCTTTCTTCTTCTTCCATTCTCAAACTCTCTTCTTTCTTTCTTCTTCTATCCCCAAATTCCCTTCTCCCTTTTTCTTTTTACATTCAACAAATTCACACCCCCAAATCCCTAATTCCTTTATTCCCTCTTTCAATTTCATCAATTTTATCCTCCGATTCAATTGTCGCTGCTTCATCACCATGATTCATCTCTTCAAGCATTCCATTGGAGGACCATCATCTCCACCATCTCCTTGCAAGTTCAACCGTCACCACGCTCGCCAAAGAAGAGAGATTATAACGCCGAGAATCAGTGTAACAATTCTCGCAATTTCGGGTCTTATACAATACCGGTGAGTCACTCTCCAGTGGGTTATTGTTATCTTGTTCTTGGTGTGGTTGACGGGATTCGTCGGTTCATGGGGATATTGCATAAGAGATACTATTTGGTAGTTGAATCTGGTGGTTGTTACTGTTATCTCTTCATAGTTCTGGTAATGTAAGAATTTGGGGGATAGTTGATATTGGATCGATTCTCTCGCGTGGGTGTTTCTTATCATGATGTTTGTGGGTGCTTAATTCTTTTGTGGAGTTGTTAGGTTTGTTCTTAGCCACGCTTTTCTTCATGGAGTAAAGTGATGAAATCCAAGATAACTCAAATGAAAGAGCAAAGCAGACTTGAATGCAATCATAGATTATTACAATGCGGATGCAACCGACTTCTCATGAATCGGCAGAAGAGGAAAGGAAACGAATCGAATCCATCGAGAGTCGTTTGTTGCAATTTTTCGCACATCAAAGGTGTCATCCTCGCTCTTTCCTCTCCCTCCAATTAACCCTGTGGAAGTCCTCGCTTCAATTTGCTCTTTAATTGTGTTTTGATATTATTTAATATTTGAAACATTGAGGACAATGTTCCGTACAAGTGTGGGGGAGTATGGGTGCATTTTTGTGTTGTTTTGGAGTTATTCTGTATGCTGAAAATCGAGTCCTTGAGAGTTTTTATGATGGTTATGATGACTGCATGATTACTTTGAGTTTAAATTGATGGTCGTTGACGCATTTTGAATTTCTGGGGCAAAAATTTGTTGTGTGAATTTAGAGTTAAAGTTCGTGTGAACACCGTATGCTTGAGGCTTATTCTAAGTTGGCTAAACTTGTGTAAATTTTGGAATTTAGTACTTGAATTTGCATTTTTGTTGGAACTTTAATTAGCTTCGATCCTTGATGTTTTTCTTGGAAAAAGCGTTGGAAGGAATTGGTTGTTTTGGTATGTTGGTGGTGTTTATAAATAAATGCCCACTTTGGGGGAAGAGTGTTTGTTCTACATGGTTCGCCTAGTGTGCAGGATAAAAAATAAAAAATAAAAAATAAAAAAATAAAAAAATGAAAAAGCCCACTTTGGGGGAAGAGTGTCTGTTCTACATGGTTCGCCTAGTGTGCAGGACGAAAAAAAATCATATATATTTACTTTGGGAAAGTTGTAAGTGGTGGAACAAACGGGTGATATAGGCTTGTTGCTCTTGCTTGATGCGGACAACAGGCTGGGCCACGGCTTGTGGGAACGGTTGTGGACGCCTGTGACAATTTTGGCCAATGACTTATTTCCAAGTTTGATATGTTGGATTGAGGTTAATTCTTGTTTCACTTGGGTAAATTCTTGTCCTTCATTCCAATATTTAGACTTGATTAGCCGGTTGAGAATATGAGGATAGTAGGAGGTACTAACAAAATGATAGCTTTTAAGTCTTCACTTCATTTTGCTGCCCTTATTTTCAACTTGTTTCGATGATAATCGAATTAAAGTTTTGGTAATTATTTGTGTCTTGCTTGAGGACAAGCATGAGCTAAGTGTGGGGGAATTTTGATAGGGTGCATTTTAGTATTGTTCGGTGCTTGGTTTTGAGTTGAGATTGTATCAATATATTTAACTTTTGAACATGATTGCTACTTATATTGCAAGTATTGAATTTTGATAGACATTTGAGAAAAAAGATAGCTTTCATGTTGAGGGAGTGAAGAAATCAAAGACAAAACCAACACGTAACAATGCCGTGCAAAAGCCGGATAGAAAGTCGAGAAAAAAGAGTCAAGCGGGAAATAAGCAAATGGGCTGATTTCTCAATTGCTTAATGGGCTTTTGTCTTCATATCAATTTAATGAATTGGAAGGAAGTTATTAAAAAAAGAAATCTACACGGCAGTTTTGAAGGGGATCATCATGGGGAGTTAGAAAAAAAAAAGGAAGTTAAAAAGAGAGAGGAGAGGGACGCAGGCCGGGGATTGAGACAGAAAATCATCATCAACATTCTGGGGAAGAAAACCATCAGCACATGAGGAGAATCGAGACAATCTTTTGATGAGATTCGACATTAAGATTGAGAAGTCTTTTTATCCTTTCTTTTCAATTTTTGTACTCGAATTCTCTCTTATTTTATCGACTATGTTTTGTGGCTAATTCCCTTCGCTAGGGATTAGGGTGTTTATGATTATGAATGATATTTAATCTTTATTGATTTTAGTTCTTCATCCATTTCTTAATTCTAATATCTTGTTTTAATCACATGTATGTGTCTGATCAACATGTATATGATGTTTGAGATTGATTTCTTGTAACCCTCGAGATTAATCCGCGCAATAGATAGTAGGATATGCCCGAGAATAGTCACGAGAGTAGGCTAATAAGGGTATAACATGTTCAACACCTAGGATCGTAATGTGTTCGTTTAATTTCTATATCACGAAAGTAGGTATAGCATTTATACGAGCACGTCTTATTCGAATCGAGAGATTGTTTAAGATACTTTAGAGTGCATGCTGTAGAATAGTTGAAGAACAAAATTAATAGGTTAATTGGATTTCTAATCATAGCCCGACATCTCTAGTTCATTCTCATTTGCATTTATCTCATTTTAGTGTTTCTAGCTTTAATCATTACCATCACAAATTGGTTTACTGTTTTATGTTATTAGAATAAGATTTAAGTAGAGAAATCATTGTCCCTGTGGTTCGACCTTGGTCTTCCAAGATTTATTACTACAATAGGACTAAATTCGTACACTTGCGAATAAAATTTCTATCATTTGGTATGTTAATTGAATTTCTTGTATACTCTGAATTTTGTTGCATACACGTCACGACATTAAAGAAATAAATATTTCATTTTAGGGCAAGCGAGCAGGACTTAATCCATTTTATATCCACATTTTTCATTAAAAGTCAAGTTAAGGTGGGGAAACTATTCTTACCCTACATTTATCCTTATTATATTTTATGCTCGATATTTATGAATTAATGTCAGGCATGATAAGGAAGAATCGAAGTTGATCCGCGATCGAAGTTGATCCGTATAAAAGTTTATGGTTGAAGTTGACCAGGATCGAAGTTGATCTGTGATCGAAGTTGATCGGTACACATGTTTAGAGTCGAAGTTGACTCGGTGGTCTGTATGACTACGTAATTCTTACATGTTCTAATTTTCCATAATATATTGGTATATTATATAGTTTGGATAAGTGTATTCCCCACTGAGCATTTTAACATATTTCAGGAAATGGCTCGACCGATGCGTAGAGGTGTTGTGTGATGGTCACACGATGAAGGATTATGAAATTGATTGTTGCATTAACAAGTTTTATCATGAACTGTGCATTTTATTTTCAAAAACTAATTGTTGCATTTGCTTTTATTTTAAGACTTCCGCTGAGTAGTAAAATAAATTGAGTTTTTCAATGATTCTTTTCCATGAAAATATTTTGAAATAATTGAAATATGCACGTTAAACATGAAGTAATGTCCCTAGTTAAGTTTTGAAAAATTGGGGCGTTACACAGTCTTTGAGAAATTACCGAGAGTTGTGGAGATGCCTTCTTCAACGCATTATGCTTATATGCAGAACATAAAATGCTTGCTAAAGGGGAGAATCTGGTCACACAAATGACTGAGAATGGCGTAACTATCATGCCTCCGGTTTGGCTTGCACTTGTGAGACTCTATGCTGAAGCTGGGGAACTCGAAAATGCTGAATTTGCTCTTCAGAAGGCTGGTGGATATAGAATGGGAGGGCAGCTTTTCCGTTCCCTCTTGTCTATGTTGTTTGCATTTTGTAGGAAGGGGATGTACAAAATGCAGAGAGTATATTTCTCAAGATGAAACAGGCCGGTCTTACCCAGTCGGCCCGGGTTTATAAAGCCCTGCTCTACGCCTACATCAATGCAGAAGCAGTTCCTTATGGGTTCAGGGAGAGGATGGATGCTGATAATGTCGCCCCGGATGCAATATTGTCCGCTTTGTTGGTCCGAGCATTTAGACCTACGAAGCCCAAGGCATCTGAGTTTCTGCCATAGGGGTTTGCATTTCATTCTTATGTAGCTAATTAGGTCAGATCTTTAGAATTCCAAAAGGTTTGCATTTCACTGGGAAACTCTTATTACTTTGATTTACTCTAGAATTTTTGCTACCCTCTCAAGAATACACTGTTTTGATCCTAAATCCCAGAGTCTAAAATCTCGAGAGCCAATTGCTTCCGAATTCTGATTCGATTTCATACTGCGAATCCAACGTCTCGTAAATTGAGTGTCTCAAAGATAAAATTTAGGTTAATATTAAATAACTATTTTTGCAGTCAAGAAACAGATATAATCGTTTAAAAAAGCTCCTCAGATCTGTAATCCATTAGAATTTAAGACATTTATATTATTGTAATATCCGAACCCCTATTTACACATTGCTATAATTAATGTATTAGCAATTTATTTGTATTAAATAAAAGTCAAATTAAATAATAAAAGAAAAAGGAAATCACGTTTCCCTCTCCGAATAATTGCTTGAGAGGCTCGCTGACTCGCGGTACTACTTTTTCCCTTCTGATAGATCTCTCTCCCACTCACTGAATGAACAAATTTTCACTAGCTTTTTATCTGGGTTTCTAGGTTCTGCAAGTCGTACTTTGACGACATTAAAGTAAAATTAGGCAGCATTGCACCACTGTTAACAGCTGATTTTCCAGAAACCCTTTCATTTTAACGTTGTAAATCTGATTTTTTGCCAAATATTTTTTCTTAATCCGCTCGGTTTTGACCTCGGGATATTTCTGAAATTGATTTTATGGTGGGGCTTTCTTGGTGTGTTGCTGGGTAAAACCCTTTGTGTGTAGAAATTCATGTATTGACTGTAGTTATTTAGCCCAATTTTACCGGGAAAGTTCTGATAATTTTTTCTAGATTGTGCTAAACCTGGAGTTTACTCCGCTCAATTTCAATTTCATCTGGGCTTCTTAAATATTGGACATTGTTTAATTCGGAGATATTTGTCGAAATCCCCTGAAGTGGTGAGGAGTTATGTAGAACTGATCTGAGTTTGATGTGATTTTGTGTTTCGAAATGGGGAATCATAGCAACAATAATAGCGGTAATCAAGAAGATGGTATTAAGAACCCATCAGCAGTTTCTAAAGGGAGTGCTGGTTTTGGTGGAGCAGCCAGGTCATGGTGCACCACCGCCTCCGGTGGCCAGTCTTTGTCGACCAGCGGCAGCGTGGGGTCGCCCTCCAGCCGGAGTGAGGCTGCAATCGCAACTACGGCCAGTGACAGCGCGATAATGCAAATGAACAGTCTTGATATCCAGGGAGATGATGCAGGGTCTCAGGGGGCTGCTGGGTGAGCCTTTTATTTTGTTTTTAGTGTTTGTTTGTTTTTTTAGTTTTTTTTTTAGTATATATGTAGTTGGCATTTGCGTAAGTTCATTGTAGATCGAATCGTACTGGTTACTTTCTAGATACCCAATGGATTTTTTGTTAGGATTTGGCTGCTTAATTTGATTGCTTCTTGTTGTTAAGGGCGATTTTCTAGTGAGTAGGAAGATCTTGCTGTTACCTGATTGATATGTACAAGCAAGAACAACTTAGGAGTTCCGAAAATGTACTAGAGAACATCGCTTAACTAAGAGTATAATTCAAGATGGAGCTGAACTAAGGTTCATTTTGTTAAGGGTCTGAAATCTGAAAATAAGGTTTTCCTTACCATAGATGTTGGAAGTGCTAGTGAAACAAAGTAAGAACTTTCAATTGGTCAAGGAACTGACAGAAAATAGGTATTTGTAAGACTGGATTGGGCCATTTCGAGACCCATGCCCTGACTGAATGGAGATAACCCAACATGCATTTTTGAATAACTAATTCAGATATCACAATGTTATAATGTGAGAGTGAAGGCTGACTCTTGTATATCCTCTTCTTTTCTCTCTACAATTGTAATTTACTGTAATATGAACAGGAACAGGAAGAAAAAGAGAGGACAGCGTGCAGTTGGAGGTGATAAGAGTGGGCGGGGGCTTCGTCAGTTTAGCATGAAAGGTTTCTCTTTTTGTTTCTTTAGTTAGTATGAATGTGAAAAGTATTGCTGAAAATTATGTTGCAGTTGTATTGTCTGCATATGTTTGCTTCTATTAATTGCATCCAGAGGGTTCACCAAATTGCTTAGACACCCTGATAGAATAAGTCTGAAGATGAAGTATTGAAATGGAGAAAAGTTAATGCTTCAAATTCATTGGTCTGTTCTCATAGGAGACAGACAGAAATTTTGCGTTGCAATTTTAGTACGCTATATTAAGTTCCGTTCTTCTTGTGGATAGTTTGTGAGAAAGTGGAAAGCAAAGGAAGAACTACCTATAACGAGGTTAGACATGTGCTGTTCAATATATATATATATATATTTTTAAAGATATACTCATATTGCATCGTAGTGCTTATGCTAGTTAGGTATCATTTCTTTTCTTTTCTTTTTTCGTTTATCAGCTTCTGTTAATTTTCTTTTCTAATGATTCTGGATGTTGCCTTAGTCACTTTCATTGTCTCCAGTTTGTGCTATAGTTTGAATTGTTTTGTGTTCGGGTTAATGTTTACTATCTAATCTGACAAAATGTTTATTTCTAGGTTGCTGATGGACTTGTTGCCGAATTTTCTGATCCTAGCAATAGTCTTGCCTCTCCAGACCAGGTGTTTTGTAGTTCCATTCATGGCCTCTTATCTGTACACTAATTATGAAACCTAATGTCAAAAATAATAATGATTTTGTAATATAAATGGCAGCAACAATATGATGAAAAAAACATACGTCGAAGGGTTTATGATGCTCTTAATGTGCTGATGGCAATGGATATAATCTCTAAAGATAAAAAAGAAATACAGTGGAAGGGTCTGCCCCGGACTAGTTTGCACGACATTGAAGAACTGAAGGTAAGGTCTCTTTAACTTCCTTTTATCATTTCTATTTTTGATGTCATTATTATAATAATTCTTGATCAGCTAGATGATGTTTCCAATCTCAGTTTGTGAATAATTGATTGCAGACCGAACGTCTTGGTGTTCGAAATAGAATTGAAAAGAAAGCAGCATATTTAGAAGAGTTAGAGGGACAAGTAAGTACTCGTGAGAGCATAGAATGTTGCGTATTATTGAGTAGCGCCGTGGCTAACAATTTAATTCGCTATGTTTTAATGCAGTATGTTGGCCTTCAAAGCCTCATGCAGCGTAACAAGATACTATACGGTTCGGGAAATGCTCCTAGTGGTGGAGTTGCATTGCCTTTTATATTAGTCCAGGTAGAGTTAAGTGTTGCAAATATATTCATATTACAATCCCGTTATGACGTTTTGTGAAAGACTACACTAATCTTGACCAAGCTCTGGCGTACTGTTTGCTTTTCTCAAACTCATACTAGGCTATAGTATTACACATAAACATGCTTGTATGGATTCTTGCACTAAAAATGCTCGATTTGATGTGAATTAGACTCGTCCTCATGCCACGGTGGAGGTGGAAATATCGGAAGACATGCAGCTTGTGCATTTCGATTTCAATAGGTAAGTAAATCCAACTGCAACACCACAACCCTTTTTGTGAATCTTCACTTATTTCAAGAAACTACAAATGGTTTATTGTGTGTTAATTGCAGCACTTCCTTTGAGCTGCGCGATGATAACTACGTCCTCAAGGCAATGAAGTTCTCCGAAAAGCCAAGAAACGACGATGGGGGTGAGAGCTCCAGCAAGACGCACACCCACCAACCTCAAGCAACTCATCCTTGTGGCTCAAGCGCGGCGAGTAGGCCTCCCAACGCGTCCACTCTTCCCGGAATATTGAAGGCCCGGGTCAAGCACGAGCAGCAGCATTAGGAGAAGCTCGAACCCTCTCGGTAATATCCTCATCACATGTGTACATATATACTACTAAATGGAGCAGGTTGGCGGGTAAAGTAGGATTTTTGTTATCCCTCTCAAGTAAGTATGGTGCATTTTGATTATGGAATGCATTGTCTTATACATAAATACTGTACTCTAGGTGGTCTGTAAGTCTTCTCCATTTTTTTGAGTTCGGTAATAGAAGATGTGTTTGATTGTAGGCTTATTGACTTGTTATCTTGCATAGGTTGAGGAATGCTGTTGTTTTTGTTAACTTCTTTTGCTGCACTTAATTGAAAACATTCATGTTGTCCATTTGGATTCATCCTTCTTAAGTTTATGTATAAACGTGAGTCAGTCGTTTGAGAGATGTTGGTAGAATCCGAACATGTGAGATTGTTCTGAAAATATGCTCCCATAATTATTGTTTTATTTCTTTTGGGCACATCATTTTAAAAGAGAACTGTTAGGTGTGTAGATAGAAATGTGAAATTCTCAAATAAAATGTTTATAATAATTATTTTAAAAAATGAAATAAAAATTGTGAAATTATCCGCAAAGGAAAGTGAAATAATTTAGTTAGTTCTAAAAGGTACACGTGGCAATAGCAAATGTTGCCTCTTCCAAACAAGAAATTTTGGTTTTATTGACTGATTGATTTGGGGTTACAATCAATTAAATTGAGAAAAGATACGTTTTTATTTTTTATTTTTTATTTTTGTCTTTTCTTGAATGTCAATGAATGGAAGCTCGTGCTTTGACTTCTTATTCTTTATTAATTTATACATGTCCAATTTGCATTGGAATAACGATGATCTTCCCACACCATAAAATAAATACAATTAAGTGGTGATAATACGTCGTTTTCTCTTATAGATTGAAACGATATTTTTTAAAAACTTTAAGATAGGATATGTGGCCGATATATGCTCCATCCGTCCCGTTATTACTATCATACTATTCTGATTAGATTGTTTCGTTATTACTGTAATTTTTCATAAAGTGATAAAAATCAACTTTTAAACTTAAAATAAAGTGTGCTCCTTCTTACTCATTACTCTCTCTCTCTCCAAAAATCTCTCACGTATTTTTGTTAGGCTCCAAACTCATAAATTTATAATTTTTAGCTTAAACTTTAGAATACTTATTCAATTACATCATTAAAAAAAATAGAAAAAATTAATTATCTCAATTATGTTCTGCAAAAATTTAGATGAATTCTCATTTATTTCCACCAATCATTTCTCGAAAACTATGTTGATTTATTTATTATAATTATAACTCATAAAATATATACTTAAACAAAATTTCTTAATCATATCAAAAAAAAGGGAAGACAGTAATAGCGGAACGCAGGAGTATAAATTTATATATAAAAAAAGGACTAATTTAATACTCCTTCCGTCCTATTATTAATGTCTCACTTGTCTTTTTTGGTTGTCTCATTATTTATGTCTCATACCAAATAAGGAAATAAATGAGTGGACCACAATCAATCTAAGTAAGTGGACCCCACCTCTTTATACTTTTACACCACAACTTTACACTTTTACCTCCACTATCTTAATTACCGTGTCCAGTCCCAATAAGACATAAATAATGGGACCGATGGAGTATTATTATCAAAATAAGTGTCGACGTCTACTAAAATATAAATATGGAAATAAGAGTCCGTATCATATTAGACAATTGGCACGGTTTTTTTAACATAATGTTTATTAATTTAATAACATAAAGTACCATCTACAAATTTGAACACTTTTTAGGTCATGTGTACAGTATCTTATGGATTATGCCTAGGGTAAAAAGTGAGAAAAATACTCTCTTGATTCCACCGTAAGTTCTCGTTTTTTTCTTTAAGCCGCCTAAAAAATCTAAAATATACAAAAAATTGTATGAATAAAATATATATCTATCAAAACTTCAAATAATATACTCTATTAAATTAATTTTTGTGCCCGAAATTTCAAGCTAAGGAAAGAGAGAGTAACAAATATTCGTAGAAGCATTATTAATTTAACGAATTATTCTTTTGAATAAGAAATATGTGGGGAGAAGCCCAGCCACGTGGCCGAAGTGGTACGGTGATGTCATCGCCTACGGCTGTGATGACGGCAGCATCACAAGTTTGATTCGCTATTTGTATGCCATGTGGCGATACTTAAAAGCTCGTAGATAAGTGGCGGCTATTGCCACCTCAACTTTTGGCGGAGCCTAGAGTAGGGGTCCTCTAGTCCCATTCAATTTGTCCTATATTTTTATTTTTTTCGACCGACTGATTTATCAAATTTGTCTTGTTTTTAAATAAAAAATAGTTCCCACGTCTTTATCAATATAAAAAATTAACTAAATGCATGGATCCCATACTTTACCACACAAATCATTTTTTAATAATAATTACTAATTCCGTTCCACTATTTTTGATTTACTTTTACGAGACGGATGTTCACTATTTATGATTCACTTCTTAATTTGACAAAATAATTATCATTTTACTTTTTTTTCTCTTACTTTATAATCTATTCTCACTCATCTCATTTCTCATAATTTATCATATACTCTTAATTTCTATGCCAAAAAGAAATGAGTCATAAATAATAGGACAGATGTAGAAATTAATTATTCCTTCCATCTCATTTTAATTGTCCAATTTTTTTGACATGAAAATTAAGAAAGCTAATGGTTGTGAGTAAATGAGTGATAAATTAGTAGGATCCACTAAATTTTTAAAATATTATTTTACTTAAAAAAAGTGGATAATTAAAGTGGAACTGTTCAAAAAATAATATTGGACGGTTAGAGTGAGGCGGAGTGAGTACATAAATACAAGATATTTATCAACTTAGACAAACTTTCAAAAATAACAGTGTCGAATAGAAATAAAAAAAGTAAAATATAAGATTATTTTACATATATTTTAATTAGTAGGATTACCGTTACTACCTCTTTTGCATCAAATTTTCACTCTCTATAAAGGAAACTCTAAAACGATAAACAAATAAACAATTTTTTTATAGACGAGCAATCACTTTCTTCTTTCAATAGTTTGCGGTCCACTTTAATATTATCAGTATATATATATATATATATATATATATATACAAAAGAATCCCATTTCTTCTATTCGTCTCACCATTTCTCATTTCCTGCCAAAGAATGGAAGAAGTCCAGAAAAAGGCAAAGAAAAATTCAAGAAACAAGAAAACTCAGCCACTTAAGGTTGTCTACATAACCAACCCCATCAAGTTCAAGACTAGCGCCTCTGAGTTCCGAGCCCTCGTACAAGAACTCACCGGCCAAGACGCCGACACCGATGCCGCATCCACCTTCTCGGCGAAGAAAGTGGCGGCGGAGGAGGACAATCTTCATGCAGGGCTGGAGCAAGAAGTGACCAAATTAGAGCGACCTAGTAGTGGTGAGGTGGTCGGACAAGATTGGTCCAGTCCGTCGGGAGCAGGTTTGTACGATGATAGTTTTGTTTCATCGATGATGATTGAGAGTTTTCAGGAATGGCTTAAACCTATTTGATGTTCTTGACTATCTCTGTTCATTGTAATAAACTTGAAATATTTTTGTTGCTGCAAGAAAACGTTTAGTATGGATGATAATTATTTCCTTGTAATTATTTGTTGATTTGTTTTTCCTAAATTAGTTTACAAATTTGTTTTAGAATTTTATAATAGATTATTCTGCAGAACATTCATTCTGGTTGCAAATTTGAATGGTTGGGGATGGAAATAGACTTTGCATGCATCACTGCAAATTAATACTACTAATTAGTAATTAAATATATCCACGGAAAGATGTCCAATTAAGAGGAAATAATACTCATATTTTGAGTAGATGTCGATGATATATATTGAGTTTTATCTTATTTATGCAAAAATATGTGTCCATCATATTCTTGTGACATGTGAGTAGATTTATTGCACATCTTGTCAATAGTCACAAGTAGAATTTAGTCAAGACAAAGACAAGCTAAAATAATACTCCAGCTCTTTTATTACTAACATGACACGATTATTAAAAAAAATGATATTTTGTGATGTATATTATTTTGATTAATTAATTTTTTATCATATTTTTTTTTTATTTTTTTAAGATAAAATATTTTTTATGAAATTGTTCAAAAAAGAAAACCAAACACTTTTAGTAGAATTGGTAGGAATAGAATATTTATTTTCCCACAATTTACCTGCAAAATTTACACCTTTGTATAGCAACTGTGTAATGTTTATAGCATTGTGTGTCATTATTATAACATGATATTTGTATGTCGCAAAATATTATAATGCTCTCTCCGTTCCATTATTTATGTTCCATAGAGACTCGACACGAATGTTAAGACAGATTGTGGAAAAATATAAAATAGTGATGGAAAGATATAAAATGGTGGTTGAAATGTATAAAATGATGAGATCAACTATTTAAATAATTGTGGATCACTTATTTCCGTTGATTTTTGAAATGAGATATAAATAATGAAATAAATAAATATAATAAATGAGACATAAATAATAGGACGGAAGAAATATATCCAAAGCAAGAAAGTTCCACGTCACATTTTTTCGTGGTGCTCACATATCCGAGTATCTCGACTTGTTTTTGCATGATTTGCCATTTCATTTATTAAATTATATATACAACTAAACATTAACAAAAAAAATTTAGAAAAATACAAAAAAAAAAAAAGGATAATACAAAAAGAATACAAAAAAAGTGACAATCTCAACTTCATTCTCAGTTCATTCAGCAAAGAGGGGAAAAGTAGTGCTGTACCATTAACATTTTCAACACCTAAAACAACGCAACTATTTGCATCTTACTCTCAAAGTCCCTAACATCTCCAACTCACGGAAATTAAAAATTTGGAGAGAGAAACAAACATGCACCAAGAATCAGTACCCACAGCTAGAGGGAGAAATAGTTCTAACCAAAAATTTCACGACGAATCCTTTCTGGGCAAGGTGTGTATCTTACCATCATCATACCACTTCGAGAAGCCTTTTTCGAGCGCCTCCCGCATCCACGCGTGCCTGCAGCATCCGATTGCTTCCGGGATGGTCAGCCAGCTTCTCTCCCGGTGGCTTTTCTCTGGCCACGAGTCAAGCTCCTCCTTCACCTGCAGAGCGTACATGGCTGCTCGACATAGGCCTTCTGGGCTATATTCGTCTTGGAGCGTTTTGCTCTTGAAAGGATAGCATCCAAGAAAATGCTGAACAGAACATAAACAAAATAACAAGTAGATGTAACAAATTTGGGTCATATGTCAATTCCATTACAATATATCGAATACACATATATGAAGAGAATACGGTTGATTGATACATAGAAACATGGAAATTCAAGCCTTTATCTTTATTATAGATTACAACTTTATGGTACTTCAAACTGGTGGAAGCAACGTTCGTGTTTTTTCTATCTAGATACAAGTAGACTAAACAAAACAAAAATGTTAAGCAGTGCTGTTCACATTCACTTAAGTTTTCTTTCATAATAACATAGCTCCTGTTATGTAAACCCGCCATATCAATGCATTTCAGCATTCAATCAAGGGAACCCGGCAAAAGAACTAATAAATAGATGTTATGTATTACCACCAGATCGCCTCGAACTCCAGCCTCTTCCATGGCTTCCCTTTCCGCTGCCTCTTCAGCTGTTTCATCATTCTCCCACCCACCCTATGGAAAACAATAAGAGAATGAAAGAGGGTGTTTAATTGGTTTATACTATAATGTCTATTATATCTCATAATACGAAGAGCATTGCATTGTGTTTATCGTTACAAGCACTGATTTTGGCAAAATACGTAAAACATTGCATTCGGTATTATTTAATATTATGTCACACTCCAGAGTCCATTAGGTCAGACTTGAGTAGCAACCTCAGATTCATAAAGAAGCTCAAATATTTCAACCTTTTGTCTCAAGACAGCAACAAAAATATATTGCTTGAAATATTTTCCTTAGTAGATGTAGAAAGCAGACTTTAAGAGAGCATGGGACAAGAATGTTATTTGGGGAAAGCAACTAAGTAGCAAATTCATATCGCATAAAATGATGGAATGTATACTATCAAGTATCAAGAACTATACACCATGGGTAATAAAACTATTTGCTTGGTTTAACGGATACTTAAACAAGCAAGTAAATTCCAAACCATAACTCAATAGTAGCTACAGAAGACTTCTTACTTCAATGTAAGTCATAAAGTGTGATCTGGGTTATATACCGATATACACCACGTCCCTCTGAAAAATCTAAAATCCAATACACATCCAATCGAATATTATATTTAGCATTGTTAGTATAAATATTTCCCCACTAAGTCCAATAGTACATAACAAAATTATGAAACAATAATCAAATCCCAATGAAGTCCATAAGGATGGAAATATTGATTTAAATAAGTTCTTTTACATTCTTGCAAAAATCAGTCCAAGTATATTATATATACCAACCTTGACTCATCATACAAAAGCCATAAAAAAATCTCATCGAGTTACTCCAGCACACTTAACTTCTTGATACATCCAAAAGATAAGAAGAAAACACTAAATAATGTGCATCCTTATTCAGTCTCTTATACTTTAGGTCAAGCCTCGGAAGTCATAAAAGGTCTGCCTCATCAATCTTCTAGTTTAAAACATTTGTTAGAGGATTCTTCCATGTGTTTGCATGAGCTATAACTTATCCTACTAGCAATGACTTAAAACCATAGCCAACAGAAGAACAGTGGATGAAGAAATGCTTATGCAGTCTGCTTCCAGTGACATAGTTCACAAATCTGACCTTTGGAAACAGAAGACCAGGTCCACCAGTCGAGTTGATCATTAATACTTCAACAATCTTCTCCTCACTTGTATCACCATCTTCCTCTTTCACAGTTCTATATCTAAAGGGAATACACCTGGGAAATCACTCTTGAGATCAGCGCATAAATAATACGGTGCATGCTTTTTTAAAAATAGAAACAATGCCATTTATTAAATAAGAAGGGACAACAAAACGATGGGTCTTGGTCTCTCAAAAGACAAACAAAGCAAACTACAGCAAAATACTCAAATCTCTATCAGTTTTGGCTAGGAATGTTTCAAAATCTTTAGTCATCGAAATCCACCAAGCAACCCTAAATGTTACGCTAGTTACCCCTCATCAATGGATACTGCACAATCTTTAAGATTAACCTATTTTTTGCTAACTAAAGAGACCAACAAAATGCTTGAACAGTGATCCTACATAAGACATTACATGCTTTTCCAATTTAACTTCCAGCTCGTACAAACAAGCGAAAAGATCCATAATAATGCCACGACAAAAATATTCTCCAATTTCAAAGTATATCTCCCATACCAATTCAGGACGGGCCATAGATGCAGGCTAGATTCTTAAATGTTATAAAGCAGAGAACTTCACAAAGTTACAGGGAAGTTTCAACCATTATAGAGGGAAGTATGTAATCTTTCATCCTAAAGATTTATATTTATGAGGCTGAAATAGCTATCACCTATTATTTGCTGGTATAAACTACCCCAAATAATATGCAGATAAATATAGATTTGATATTAATAAGCTGCCAGACCAGATGATACAAGAAACACAAAATCAGAATGGGAGCTAAACATTATAGCATCAGAGCTTTTTCTTCAGCAGTCCTACGTAATGTGTCACTTTGCAACAAGAACTCTTGATTGCAATACACCAAAAAACCGAATCAATACTAAAGAAACTCCACTGAAAGGTGAAATTCAGCTACTGATTTCACTTGAAGTTTCCATGCATCATTGCCCACAGAAAAACACACTAATCAAACATCTTTTTTTTTTCTGTTCTTTGATTTATTTATTATTTCATTTTTTTATACTTTTTCCCAATAAACAAACTGACAAAAATCAATTCACATACCATTCCATCCAAAATTCCCAAGGTTCTTCTTCTAGGCAAAACTCAGTGGCTACAACATCTAAATGATCCAAGCAAAAAATCCCCTGAAGAAAAATTTCACATTTCTTGGGTTGACAAAAACCCACTTGTTATATCTATCTCGCCAAAATCCATCACAAAACCAGCTCCAATCTCTCCACATTACGCAATTCGAAAGACTTAAATATCCATCCCATAGAAGCCTGCGCCTTTCATAAAATATACACAAATATAGAGAAGAGAGAGAGAGAGATACATACCCAGCAATGAGACGGTAACCATCCTCGTAACGCTGCTGCTGCCGGCCAGTTCGAGCCACCAATTCAGACATCTAATCCAAAATCGGAACAAATTGAATACCTAATTAGGAATACACACCGCTAATCTATATATACACGAATCAGAAGCTGCCCTCTCGATTGATAGAAACGAAGCAACGAATCATTACTCGGAACAACTGCATTACTCCTCTTTCTTACTCATTTATCTCCCAGAAAATTCCGCATATTTTCGCATTATTTTCATCAAGGGTTTCGTGGGAATCAAATTTTAGCGTTTGTTAACGATGGGAAAGGGCAGCGAGAAAAGTGGAACATTGTTTTTGGGGGAATTTTAGCGAGTTCTCGGTCAATCTTGGTGAGTCCCATTTCAAGAAAGGTCGGTTTACGAAGTAGCTGTGAAGTCTAAAATACAATATAACTCCACTATTTCTTTCTTTGTTCACTACTTATATTATTATGATATATATACATTTATCGATCAAGATAAATTCGCAACCACCGCATACTTAATAAATATCAATATATTATTATATATACATATATAGTAAATGGATTATATGAGAAGCCTCTTTAAAATAAGAAATAAGAAGAAATTTGCACTCTTCATTTCATTTTTTATGGTTTAGATTGAATATGCTCTAGAACATTCCTTTTACATATTTCTTATATATTTTATGCATAAGAACAAAAATGTAAAATATATAAAATGTATACATAAAAAATTAAAGAATATACATAAAACATATAGGGAATATGCATACTTCCTACCTTCCTACATAACTCTGCATTCCCACATATCCATACCCTATATATATATATATATATATATATATATATATATAATATAATAAATTCATACAGTAATATTAGTAAGTCCGAATCCATAACCTTTCATTCTAGGTTGCACGGACACGGACACGGACATGGGACACGTGATACGGCATTTTTTGAAAAATATAGGACACGATACGGGCGCTGATATAAAAAATATTAAATTATTAATATATATATATATATATAAATTTAAAAATGATCAAGTCAAGTTTTTCAATATCAAACTCATAGTTCAAATGATCAACTCAAACGACAGTCATAATTCATAAGTAGATAATCATAGCATAAAAATGTAAAATACTAAAATAAGTAGATAATCTAAATACATTAGTAAGATAAGTAATATTTAATTATTTAATTATATATTTATTTATTTATTACTAATATAAGGTAAATAATATTTAATTATATATTTATTTACTTATTACTAATTATATATACGTGTCCCACTGTCCCTTTACTTATTTAATTTTATATTTATTTACTTTTTACTAATTTCTAACTACATGGTCCATTCAACCGTGTCCACTATAAGACTAAATCAAAAAACGTGTCCGTTGTCCCCTTGGGATGGCAAAGTTGGTGAAGGTGGGTAGGCCCGGGACCGATAGGTCCTGAGTTCAAATCCTACTGGAAGCAACTTTGTGGAGTCTGTCACCTATGGTTAGCCTAGGGTGGTTGAACTCTCCTGTGTGGTTTGCAGGCTACTGCACAAAGAGCGGGGTTTACCCAGTGCGCACCGAAGGTAGCGGCTGCGGGTTCCACGTATCAAAAAAAAAAAAAGTGTTCGTTCCGTGTCGGACACACAAATCGCCGTGTCCGAAAACGTGTCCGTTTTTTTTTTTAAATTTCTGGACTCGTTTTTGCCGTGTCGGACACGTGTCGGGCGCGTGTCTGGGCGTGTCCGTGTCCGACACAGTACGGCGGGTTTTTTCGGAGTGTCCGTGCAACATAGCTTTCATTATATGACATTGATTTAGTTTTTTATGAGATAGAGATCTCAAAAACTAAATGTTGTCACATATATTATATATTAAAGACATTGACATAAAATCTAAGGAATTGAAATTGACGTTGAAAGAAAAAGTCGGAATTAGATGAGTTTTAATGGATCATGCATAAAAGTTGTCGTCCACAATTTTTTAATAAATCTCACGTTTTCACTAATTTCAAACCCATATAATATTTATATTGCCTTTCAAAAATATATAATAAAGTTAAATAGTCTTGTCATTCCAGCTTGGACATATCGTACCGCTACATCTTTGACCCATCAAACCCAAAATAACTTGGATGCCATAATCGGTTGAAATAAATCCAATTCACGAGTTCAAAATCCATTAATAATACATGTTATTTATGATTAATTATAAATTAAATTAAGATAATTTTTTTTTCTTGCGTGATTTGATAGCCGAAATTTTCTAAAAAACCATAGAATTTCATATGACACTGATATATATATATATATATATATATATATATATATATATATAATTAAACGTAAATAAAACTAGAATTAAAATGAGTGAAATAATGTTGAATTTCTACGGTGAAAATAAAAAAATTATGCATTTATATATAGTCAACAACATTAAAATGGTGGTAGTAGAGTAAAAGGAGAAACAAAGATTTGAAGTATATAACCAAATGTTAACAATTTGGGTACTAGAATGAGACGAACTTTATCTTGTATTCGAAAGCAACTGACGGTGCTCACTTGCTCACGTGAGAGAGGAAAACGAGCGAAGTTAGATATTACCGATAGAATAACTATTTAAAATTTACAATTAAATCATATTTTTGTATCATTGTTATTAAAATTAAGTATAAAGGTATTAGTGTCAAATATTATTATTATGATTTAAGAATACGATTTTGAAGTGTCCGACATATGTTGGAGAAACATTGTGTAATATCGGAATATTGGATACGATGTGTTTGTAAGTTTTCAAACCATTTCTGTTTTTCAGAAAAAAAGTAATTCACATTAATATCAAACAAATACTAGTGGCTTAATCTTATAGTCTATAGATCATTTTTAGCTACAGATCTACAAAACTATTATTTTGATGAACTCCATGAAAGTAGATCAAAATGCCAAATATCACATAAATTGTGTCACATAATTCATAACTTATTTGCAAGGTCTAAAAAGGCATTGTAAGTCCCCATGATCCCACACACCAGCCCTAACACCACTATGCAGCTGCTCACCACAATCTACAACACAAACCCCAAAAAACAAAAAAACAATATCAACCACAAAATGCAAAAGAAACAGCAGATGCATGAAACATAAACTCAAACAACATTTGACTTGTGCTAAAACTACCTGCACTTTGGTGGCACTCTTCCTGCCAAGAATCTTCAAAAAACATAAAGCAGGCATAACCATAGCCTGAACCAAACCCAAATACAGAGTTTGTGAAGATCAAATTTACTGTCATTTTGTTTACCAGATAAAGAATGAGTAGCTAGTTCCATGAAAGGATTATCCTTACCATCATAACACTAAAGAGAGAGCCAATGAGGGACATCACGGTGCCTGCAACGACGTGCAAGAAAATCATGATGTGTTATCGAGGGTATGAATATGATGAGTAGAACTCCACCTACCGAAGAAGGGAATGAGGAACGCGACAAGAAGAGAAGACAAGATAAGTGTCGTTCGTATAAGAAGGAAGCACCAGTAGCTGGTTGATATTCTTGTAGGAAGCAGCTCCTCAATGCCTCTAGCCAGTGGATTCATTGTCAAGGCGATTTTATGCTTAGCTAAGGAAAACATCAGTGAAGAAGGTATCAAGCAAACTACTATAAGATTGTTATGCTAAAAAGAAGGTAGAAAAATAGATTTCTTCAAAGGATATTTGGAGAATGGATTGATCACCTGCAAAGAAAGAAACAAGACTTAGTTAATATGGAAAAAAACCAAAGAGGGCTTAGCTTATTCCTCTATACCATGTTCAAATCTTATAGTTTATTTCATTAGTACGACATGCAATCAATGAAAAATAGGATAGAAATAGAAGTCCTTACAGTAGTCCAAAGTGCAATCTTTGAGCTAACTGTATGCTGTGGTAGATTCAATGTGATTTGAGAGTTTGTGGTTTGGCCAAACATGAGAAATCCCATAACTGCAGCGCTACCGTAAAACGCAACACAAAGAAGGAAGCTACAAGAAAATCAAATCAAGAACTCATCAAATAGATAACAAGTTAACAAGCAAATGTAAAGCTTATATAGTAAGATTAGTACCTTATGATGACTGCTTTCTTGAACTTTGTCTTATCAGCCATTGATTGGTAGATATTGGGGAAAACCGAGTGGCCCGAGTAGCAGAAGCCATACACACCAATGGAGAAAGGGATGCCACTCCAATCTACCAGCTTACCATTGTGATGAAATCCAACTCCCTCTGCTGTGCCAACAAATAACAAACAGAGGACTACTACTACTGTTGCAACGACTCCACTGGCTGAAAGGTAAGAGAGAAAGCGGAGATCTTTGAGTAGAAGAGTAGGGAAGACAATGAGAACAGCAGCACTTGCAAATAAGTGCATTTTGTCGATTTGGATGCCGAATATGTTTAAGGAAACTCCACTGAATATTGTTGAAAGATTGTCTCCTTCCAAGATTAAGTAATCTGTGCAAGACATCTGCATTGTTCATGAGTTAGAATTTGAGAAAGATTTAGAGCAAATGGTTTTCAAATGTAAGCACAAAATCAGAGTTCTTACATATAGTTCTGAGTACAATATAATCTGCAATAAAATACAAGATAGTATTAGTACAACTGTATATGCATCTTGCAAGAACCAAATAAGAAGGAAAATTGGAGACTAAAAGTATTAAGTGTATCAGCTTACAGATATGAAAACGCGGCCCCATTTCCCAAATGCAGCTTCTCCCATATCAGGAAATGTTAATATGCCTTCAGAGCTTTCAAAGCAATGCTTCATAAGAATAGCTGTGTAACAACAGATAAATGCAAAGACAACAAGAATGAGCAGACTAGACCAGCCGGCTACTTTAACTGTGTATGGCGTAGAGAGCAGTCCCACACCGGCCATCACATTGATACCTGCATTATACCAAGATTAGTCAAAATCCCCAAAAATACAAGAATCATATAAACTATATGCAGATCTTCCAATCCATATTAGAATACTACAAATAGTTTCAACTGCGCGATTTCCCCTGTTCTCCCCCTGCCTAAGTCCTCAAAGTTGGGATTAATTCATATAAGAAAGTAAAAGCAAAGATGAAAAGAATGATTCGAATTATGCAGATCTTCCAATCCAAATTACAATGCTACAAATAGCTTCAACTACGCGATTTCCCCTGTTTTCCCCTGTCTAAGCCCTCAAGATTGGACTAATTCACATAAATAAGTAAAAGCAAGGATGGAAAGAAGTTGAAAAAATAACTTCTTTTTTTTCTCATTCAAGGCTATTAAAAATGATCTCAAAAGATGATAAAAACATTTAACAAAGAAAGTTACATGAAGACTACAATTTACAAGAATCCAAGATGTTAAATCTCACCATTGAATATGGTTTGAGTTAGGCTGCATCCATGGCTGAGAGGAAGCTCTCCGGTGGGCTGCTTGTGGAACGAAGCTGAGTTAGAGTAAATCGACTGTGTTCTTGATCTGTGAAAGTCTTCCACATCATGTGGTTTCTTATAATCAGCAAGTAGTGGGATTTTCCCATTTGCTTCCAAGAAGTTTTGGCTGGTGATCGCTGATGAACCAGCTCCAGATATACGATGGCGAAGTATTCCGAAGCTCGGTGATGCAGATATTGAAAAGATATCAACTGTTTCTCTGCAAGAGAAGGACTAATCAAGAACATGCTTGATGAACTAATCATTCTGAAATAGAGTGAAAAACTCCAAATTACCCCTCCCTATCATTCCATATATATGGATTAACAAAGCATTTCAGTCATTTTATAGCAACTAAACAAACTTATGCAGAAGAAACATAGCAAGTCATATATGCATCAATATGGCCTAAAAATTAACAAATTTACACTTGAAATCAAGAGTGAGAATCAAGAAAGATTCAAACTCAGCTTAAACTGAAACTGCATTGTTAATAAACTATAAATACTATTTAATCTAAGTAGCATTAAAATTATACCTGAAGCTTTGAGGCCATTGATGGGAAACGGCGGAAGAAGAGAGGGAAGGTGGATTCCGGCTATGATAGTCATCGTCATCTGGCGAATCGGAGCCGGTATCTTCGACGTCGTATTCGCTATCCTCCAAGAGATACTCCGGCGAATCTCTCCTCGCCGACGCCATCAAATCTTTATATAATTAACAACTTGTCTTGCAGAATCAAACTCCTCGAATCCTACACACAAATATATATGTATGTATACACACCTTAATTAATCAGTTTATGGCTTCGTATGCATTCAACATTGAGAAAAATATATTCAGTTAGGAGTTTGAATGAAGATAAAGACGAATGCATGCAATTTTTAAGTCCACAAGTCTTACGTGCGCGTGAGTGAGTTAGTGAAGAGAGAGAGAGAGAGAGAGAGAGAGAGAGAGAGAGATCACCGCCGATTGTTTCGATGGCTACCAAGTTGATCCAACTCGCGACTGTTGAAGAGCTCGACGACGAGTCGGACTTTCGGGGTTCTGCTGTCTGATCCTCGCAATTCATGTTATTTACGATTATTTATTGTTTTGGTAATATATAGAGAGTGTTTCTTCTAGATTTGGATTATGCTAGATAAATTATTAATTGCAATAAAATTGAATATTCTAAAAGGAATAAAATTGAAGATAGATGTGGAAATCTAATAAAGAATTTATCGTTCGCATGTGATTGAGTCATAGAAGATCGTTGTCTTGGTGGCTCTCGTAAATTTAAATAATTGTACATATGTTATAAATTAAATAGAAAATAAGAAAAATCAAGACAGTAAAAATGAAAGGTGTATTATTATGAGTATCAAAGATTTCAATTTATAAAGTTATAAATAGGCTCATGAGTTTTAGGGTTTATATGGTCATTATTATATATGATAAATATATCTGAAATATATTTATAACAATATAGATGTTATACTATGTTGCACGGACACTCCGAAAAAACCCGTCGTACTGTGTCGGACACGGACACGCCCGGACACGCGCCCGACACGTGTCCGACACGGCAAAAACGAGTCCAGAAATAATTAAAAAAAAAAAAAACGGCACGTTTTCGGACACGGCGATTTGTGTGTCCGACACGGAACGGACACGTTTTTTTTTTTTTTTTTTGATACGTGGAACCCGCAGCCGCTACCTTCGGTGCGTACTGGGTAAACCCCGCTCTTTGTGCAGTAGCCTGCAAACCACACAGTAGAGTTCAACCACCCTAGGCTAACCATAGGTGACAGGCTCCACAAAGTTGCTTCCAGTAGAATTTGAACTCAGGACCTATCGGTCCCGGGCCTACCCACCTTCACCAACTTTGTCATCCCAAGGGAACAACGGACATGTTTTTTGATTTAGTCTTGTAGTGGACACGGTTGAATGGGCCATGTAGTTAGAAATTAGTAAAAAGTAAATAAATATAAAATTAAATAAGTAAAGGGACAGTTGGACACGTATATATAATTAGTAATAAGTAAATAAATATATAATTAAATAATTAAATATTACTTACCTTACTAATGTATTTAGATTATCTACTTATTTTAGTATTTTACATTTTTATGCTATGGTTATCTACTTATGAATTATGACTATGTCGTTTGAGTTGATCATTTGAACTTGATATTGAAAAATTTGACTTGATTATTTTTAAATTTATATATATATATATATATATTAATAATTTAATATTTTTTATATCAGCTCCGGTGTCGTGTCCTAAATTTTTCAAAAAATGCCGTGTCCCGTGTCCGTGTCGTATCGTATCCCGTGTCCGTGTCCGTGCAACCTAGATGTTATATGATGGGTGTCGTCATAACGCTATTAATAACCAAGATTAAAAGTATGATGAATGACATCGTGCGCACCTTGATAGAAGCTGAAATTTATCCTCGTATGTCCACCACGGGAAATCGAATTCTAATACAGAGATTAATTAGAATTCTTGAATCTTAAGAAAACATTCAAGCACAAGAAATATCAAAATTCTAGTGATTCTGAACATCACTAGCGCATATAAACGTGGGGGGAATTGGCACATATGTAATAACGACAAATTCATATTTAGATGTGTTTTACTCTCTTAAACTTGAATTCGAGAGGGCCAACAAGAAACGAAACATTAGATGATGCATTTAATCTAAAAAAGACAAGTCTAATCCAAAGAAGAAGAAAACCGACTCTCATAGGGCCAAATTTGGATATATGCAAAACGGGTTTTTTAGCATACAAGAAATGAAAATGAAATTTCGACAATGTAGCATGTAATTTTTATTTTGACAGATCGTGAATTTTGAGATTTAATTACAAATAAAGGATCATGTTTTTTCCTTTATGTGTGGTTCCAAATCTCCATGCTTGCAAGTTGTAAGCAAAATAATGATATTAAAACATCCTGCAAATATTTCTATTTTCCTATAAATTTCAAATAAACAACCCACAACCGTAATTTGTGGATGTGCGAGAATAATTAAGAATTTTGTAGACTTAGATATCTGAAATATGTAGTATTTGGATCTGGATCCAATCACAAGAGCATAAATGATGTGGTTCCCATATTCCACTCACATGTGGCACACTGGCACTTATAACATTTTTTAATTAATGTAAGATAAGGATTCAAATGTATGAACATGTTAGGAATTTTTAAACTTTTTTGTTTTTTGTCACGGCTGAAAAATAATACTACTAGTAGATTCCCAACGTGTAAAACCTCCAATTGGCAAAAAAATCATCAACTAGTCTCCCATGAGATAGACCTTAACACTTTTGACTAAATTCATAATTTGAATTTGCTGACCTATTAATCCAATGGTCAATCCTTATTAAAAAATACTCGACCTTAATTATTGTTGACCTTGCTTGTGTAAAACCATTACTTTTTCTCATTCAATCCCAAAATTATTCCTTTCCTTTCATCAACACAAAGCTCCTCTGATGAGATATACTTTGCTTAAGGTACCAAAAGTTCATATTTTTACACTTTCTCAAACAAATACACACATAATAACCTTCCAAAATCAAAGAACAAGTCTCCCATATTTCCATTTCGCTCTCTCCAACCCAAATTAAACCATTTCTCCTTTCAGAGTTCTCTTGTGAACATGGGTCAGTCCCTCAACAAATCAGGTAACCATGTCGAAACCGTTAAAACGACTTAACATGACACGACAGCATGCGCACATGAATGCAAGTATGTATTGTGTCAATGAACTTTTCTCTATGTGCAGGAGGAGATGAGAAGGAAATCGAGCATGTGATCATCGAACACTACGACAAATACTTCAGTAACACCCAGGATTGGACATGTGCGGATTTCTATCATGCAGTATGCCAAACAGTGCAGTAATTCACTTCCTAACATCTGGCTCATTACAGAAAAAATAAGGTGCTAAAATGTCATTTTTTTCGCTTAATGTTCTACAGAGAAATTAACAGAACCATCGGACGTGCTCAGTTTCGAGTCCAAGAGAGAAGTACCCTAGAAAAAGCCTACAATGTAAAGCCAAAAACTTCCCAATATTCACTTATCTAATCAATCATATCTATCATAGAAATATCACACAAGTAGTTGTTCTCTTTCAGAAACACAGTAGGGGAGAAGGGAAGCCGTTAACGAAGGATCAGTTTCAGAAAATCTTGCAAGAAGTGATTCTTGAGACAGGAATTAGCAACATAGGAGGAGCAAAGGATATGATGTTTTACCTGTATGGAGTGCCGGCTGCAGCCTTGTTCTTAAAGCAACGTTTGGCTCCGAAACTGATCCCGAATGAGGCTTTCATCCCTGTTGTCACTTCTGCTACTGTTTTTCTTCTTGCAAAGCTCAACAAACTTTGATAGTTTCAACTGAGTTTTAGTCAAAACTTACACTGTACTGCTCGAGCACTATGTTCATGAATTCATAGCAGAAATAGCTCAATTTGAGTAATGCATTCAACCAAAAGGGGCATAAGAGCACGGAGCACATTCAGCATCATGATAAACAAAAAAAAAAGGGACTGGAAGGACAGCATCAATCATCCAAATAGTAACAGAACAAATGTACTTGAAAAGGTAAAAACAATCCTGATTGTGAAATGAAACCATCAATCACGAAAGTTGAAATACCTTACTGCGTTTATATTCGCTTTCTTATTTAAAACCTATAGACCATGACATACTTCAATTATCAAATAAAATCTCCATGACTCGATAAACTCCAACTTCACAGCTTGTGTTGACATACTGACGACTGCAAAGACTTAAACCATAAAATCCATAAAATCTCCATGACTCGTCAAACTCTACTAGACGAAAACCTTCAGATGGAAAAACTTAAGCACCCACAAAAATATAGGATTTGCTCGAACTTCTTTAAATTCTCATCCAGATGACTCACTACCTTTCACCATAATCAAAGTATTTCTGAAGGCTCATTCAATTGATCAGATCAGAGACTCAAATCAAGCTCACT
Organism: Lavandula angustifolia; assembly: GCA_028984105.1. Taxonomy (NCBI): domain Eukaryota; kingdom Viridiplantae; phylum Streptophyta; class Magnoliopsida; order Lamiales; family Lamiaceae; genus Lavandula; species Lavandula angustifolia. The sequence goes on along the minus strand of CM054821.1, from coordinate 9,315,474 downwards.
CGCAGAATTATAACCTCCATCCAACCCAATCACCAAGCTCGGCACAAGCTGCATAAGTAATAAAAGTGTCATTCTCGAATAAGAGATTTCAAAGAGAGAGAGACAGAGAGAGAGAGAGAGAGAGAGATTTTGGAGTGAGGGGGTATCGATATATATATATATAGGGAGTGGTTCCTGTGTGAAAAACCCTTATCGTGTGAACGTGTGAACATTGCACTTTAAATATAAATATACTGTACTTTCAAGGCAAAGATACTGCACTAATCATTATCTTTGCCTTGAAAGTGCAGTACATTTATCTTTAAAGTGCAGTGTTCACACGTTTACACGACAACAAACTGTTCATATTTGAACCTCCTCATATATCATATATATATATATATATATATATATATATATATATATTTGGAGTGAGGGGGTATGGAGAGAGAGAGAGAGAGAGAGAGAGAGAGGGACCTATTCAAAAGCAGGAGCCAGCAATAGTCCCAGACCAACAATACTGCATTAAAAATAATGTTGGCCATTCCCAACCATGGAGGACGAAATATAGAACCCAGCGCAGATATTTGCCGCTGCAGAAAATTGGTATCATCCATAATAAATTAGTACAAAAAGGTTGGTAAAAAATAATTGAGGAAATCCTTCAGCTAAGCCAATTACTCGATTATGTGATGTATTGACATCTTGTAGTAAAAGAGGGGTTAAGGATTCTTAGACCATGTGTACACATATTGTGTGTGCATATATGAGCACTACAAATATCAGTCATTACCTTTGTCATCTATGCTCCATTAATCATCTCACACAAAGAAACGACCTTCCCAAAGTGACTGTCCTTGATACTGTTGCTGTGGCACACCATGTTGTTGGTTTCCTTTCTGCTGCTCCTCGTAGTGCAGCATCTGTTCTGAAAAGAGAGAGTCCTGCCAGCCTTGCCGATTTTCATTCTGGACTTGCATTGGCACCTGCTTCCCGGGGAAGGGGAAGGTAGCATTTCCGATTGAACCATTGTTCTTGCTCATGGAAGGAAATGCAGGGATGACTTGATTCACAGAATTACTGAACCCAACACCTTGATTTGATGAAGACATCTGATACCCATCTAGCCAGCTGTAATCATCAATCTGTGGAACCGGAATTTCAGTTTTGGGCATGTTACTAGACAATGCTTCATCCACAACCTTGGGAGGAATAGAACGAAAGCCAGGTGGTGGACCAGAGTGTCTAACAGGTCGACTCATTGGATTCTTCTTTGGGCCGAGTGGCATAACTGAAGACGGTTTGACAGCCAGGCCATCATTATACACTCCAGAGTACATGATGGAGTCGAATATTGATAGCGAACCAGGGTGTGGAATCTTAACAGAAGAATTATGGCTAGCAACAGCATTCACAAATTGGTGGTTAGGCATGGAAACAGCATCATGTTGAGAAACATCAAACTTTGTGGGTGCATTTTCTATCAAGTTCGACTGAGCCAAACCATTCACATTAGGGGACTGCTGAGCATATTCTACTGACCAATTTGATGTGCTAAGTTGGACAGGTTGCCGATACTGAGAGGTGCCATTAGCAACAGTGTCAAGAAAGGTTGCAGGAGATTTCATTTCATTCCCATAATCAATTTTGGCAGGCCCACCAACAGAACCAAGAATTTCTAGAGAGGTCAAGTTTGAAGAGAACTCATCAATAAGCTTTTCAGCAGTCGGAGGCCTGAATACTATTACCTCGTCTTCATCCTCCATTTCCACACCCACCTCTGTCTTTGGCATGGAACCCAGAGCCATTCGGCCTTCTGCTGAAATATCTAGCGAGTTAACTGCCAGATTAGGTTCCAAATGACCAGAGAGAAAATGATCATCAGATGCCTGAGGCTCAACACCAAAAAAAAACGTCTTCATCCTATCATTAAAATATAATCCCTCAGGGCCTACTCGAACGAAATTAGCAAGAGCTTTTCCAGCTGCTATAATCCGCGTTGCACGTGCCATCCTCTCTTTGCTGCCTCCATCACCTCCAAATACGTGTCTTTGTGAAAAGTCAAGGATGCATTGGGCAGGAACTAGAGGATGGAATCCTCTCAGTTCGAAATCCTCAGGCAATGCAAGACGATTAGCAGTCTCACTTTCGTCATACTTGCTCATATTTGAGAAACATGTCTCATCTGCATCTTCATTGATCGAGACATAACCACTAGACAAGACCTTGTTCAAGAACATTACACATTCATTCCAGAAAAAGGATCTTGCACTCACTTGTTTTTCCTCCAACTCACTGCCAACAGCAAAATCCTGACAACAAGCTAACCATTCCACAAAAACCATAATCCCAGGTAGCAGATAGCTTAATGAGGGATCTGTTAACTTGTTATACCGCTGAAGGATGCATCCCACAAATTCAAATGTTGCCGCAAAAGCATTTTGAAGCAGGGCAGAACGTTGTAGAATATCAGCGTATGACTGGTTTTCATTTTCTCTGCTCACGTTATGCACAGTAAATATGAGAATCGCAATCATCCTGATGACTGCAAGTTTACATTCAGCAGCATCTGAACCGAAGTTGAACTCCTCCTCTGGCCCAGGCGAAAGAAGTTCCAATAAATCTTTTTTAACCATAGAGAACACTTCAGAAAATATTTCCAGGCTGCGGTAGCAACAATAGAACAGTGTCAGTAAATAATCATTTTGCAGCAATGACCATCTAATACTCTATGAAATTTACAAAAACCTTGTGCGTGTGAAGAGAATGCCATTCAGCCTAACAAATTTTATGGTAAATGCTTTGAAGAGTTCAGACTGATTTGGAGCTCTTTCTTTGACTTCACTAGCTACCAAATTGTTATCCTTTAAAGAAGGCCTCGACTCCCCTTTGCCTTTTCCCTTGCCAGGCACCTTTGAAGGTGGCATCTTCACAGCGGACGCTTTACCATCACCAAATAGTTGGGTATAATTATGACGATTCTGTCAAATAAAGGAAAATTGTTAGAGAAAGTTCTAGGGATTCATTTAAAAATTCATCCATCATAGAATGACTCTCAACAAAAATCTTGTTCAACATTTTCAAACACTAAAAACTCCATACAAAATTTTAAAAAATGAACAGCCACAACTTGTACAAGCACGACCATACTCATGTAGCTAGTACGTCTAGCAAATGACTAGTTCTAAACCAGATTTGAGATGAAAATTCTGTTTACAGGTTCTATGCTCAATTAAGTTTCACTTGAAGTAGTTACCAAGTCAAGCACACTCATACCGAAAAATGATTTAGATAAGGTTTCCAAAAATAGGGAGTATAATATGCAGGTAGTTGAATACACTGGTTTTTACCTTCTCAAAAGCAACAACCAAGTTATCTCTTGCAGTAACAAATGGGTTATCCACAGCTAGACTTCGAAAATAACGATATATGGAAAGCAGTTCATCGTTCGAATACCCAGACAGTATAGCAAGCTGAAAATGCAAAGGAGAACGTTCAAGTTAGGCAACCAAGAGAATAAATGAATGAAACATGCAAGCAGAAAGGAAGTAATCAGAAGCTGAAAAAATTAATATGCACCTGATGATGTGGATTACCACTAGAAGGCCACAGTGAGGAAGCTTGCAAATAATAACTTGATGCAGCTGCAAAATCCCGGGCTTTAGGATCCCCATCCCCATATAAGCTTTTGTAACGAGACAAATCGCCCAAATAGATCAAACATCGATGGCATGATATCAACCCTTTTTTCACCTCCGAAGATCCGAATGTGAGGCCATACTTTGCTCTAATCTTGAGCATCAGATCATGATAAAATCCAGTTGCCTCAGAAAGGAAGTTCTTAAACTGATAACGAATCTTTGTAAGTCGATCAGGTCCAGCACGAACAGGCCCTTTCCCATTTTGGGATGCAGCTGATCCTGCCGAAGCTAAAGCTGCATTGAAGAGCGACCTTAGCTCCTCAATCCTCCTGTAATGCAATTGCCACAGAGCATATTCTATATCATGTTGTTCAGAAAAATCATAGTCTTCAAGGAGAATTGCTTCATAATTTTCACGCATATTCTGCCATGTGTTAGGATCTGAAGGGATTCTGGCCTGTGCCGCTTTCCTTCGCTTGTTCTCCAACTCAACATTCTACAATAGAACGAAGAAGCCACACAAGAGAGCATGTATTATTAACTTCTTAGCCACAAAAGCAGCAAACACATAAAGATGCAATACTTTTTCTAATCTTCCATCAAAGAATAAATAACCAACTTACCTTGTTGAATAGTCGTTGAACACGCTCTCTTGAAGGATTTTCTCTATCTTTATCCATTAGCATGGTCATCTTCCGTCGAACAAATGTTTGCAAAAGTCAAGTTCACACAATAGAGCCCCAGCATAAACATACACCTCCACGAGAAACTGAATGAGGAGTAACATAGTGATCAGAACAGATTGGTACACCCAAAAAAAATCCTTCGAGAATTAATTTCTTTTTAGACAATGAACTCACTTCCATAAATCCCATACTTGTCATTTACACGAACTGCTATTCAAGCCGAATAAATGAAGCCCAAACTCATAGCTGTAACGGCTCGCATGCAAATCGTAATATTGTATAACTTCATCCTAACCTACTCCCGAAATGCATCACATTCCTTCACATCACCAGCAAAAATATATACGTTTACAAGACATGAAACCCAACATTAATCTGCCCGACAAGAAATCATAATATTTGTCCATGAGTTGTCAAGTTTCCTAACTCTCTTCTTGAATGTGAGTTTTTCCATAGAAATGAAATCAGAAATAAACTAAAGCAAGTTGTCAAAGATGATCCAAGAAAAGTTAAAGCATTAATGCCCGCGTGAAATTTGGAATTCAGCTCCGAGGAAGACTAACTGCATCAACCAAAACCAAGTAACACGGAAAAAATTTACAGAGCCATCGGCAGAGAAACCAAACACCAAACCGTAAGTTAAATTCATTGACCGACATGTGGAAGTTGCTAAGTAGACTAGGTTAGTAAACAATTAAACAAAGTAACCAACAAGCTTAGAGAACTCAAACCCTAAATTCAGAGGACTTAATAAAATTTATCATATAGCAATAACAATCATCAACAAAATTACGAAAGCACAACCCTAATCTCCGTGCAATAAACCAGAATTGACAAAAAGAAACTCACCCTAAAGCAGCCGATCTGCAGATATCCTTAGAAAAAAAAATGCGATCAATTACCCCAACTCAGATTTTCTATCCATTCACAAACGCATGCAGAAACCAGAGCTAGGGTTTATGATTAGGGACTTGGATTATGTTAGTTTCCTCCTCTGTTAAACAACTAATAAAAATCTTAAGGATTTTTCTGATGCCATTGAATTGTGGGAAGATGAGAAGAAGACGAATTGATGGAAAGAGAAAGCGGGAGAAGAGGGGATGACTTTTTGACGTTGGATTTTTTATTTTTCAATTTATTTTTTGGGCAAACTTGAAAACCATCGAAATTGCCTTATTTTATTTATTATTATACATATTATCTTCCGTGGTGTGGCCCATCGACATGAATAAAAAAGGTTCAAATGTCAAAAAATCTACTAAACATGGGCCTGACCCAGCCCAACTAGAGAGGTAGTAATTTGATCGGTATTATAATACGGCCCATTTAAGTCCTAGATTATTCCAACCGGCCAAGATCATGGCTTTTGCTTTTATGGACTACCTATATGATTTCTTTTTTAAAAATTGCCATTATTGTAACTGGATATAAGAATATCTTAACAATAAAAATGGTTGTCTTGTGGTCAAAAGTCAACATTTAAATCTCATCAATGTCTCGATGTAAATGTCTGCTATACATGATTAACCTAGTGCAATATGAGTATATTTTATTTGATTTGCAGTCCATTACACAAAAGTTAAGTTTGCGCACAACAAATAACAATTGCGATTTTTCCTCGAAAAATTCATTATGTAGAAAGGCGAAAGATGGGGGGATTTGGTGGAATGTATGAAGTGCCCTAATTGGGAGAAGTTAGGGGGCAAAACATATTTGCCCCAACATGCATCCTTAAGGGCACCATTTAAATCGCAATTACAATAGTATTAGCATGGCACCAATAAAAAGGTACAACTAATATTCTCCTTTTTACATTAAAATAATCAAATATTTGCTATGGAAACATGAAGACAAGAACAAGGAAAACATTGTAGGAACAAACAAGCTGGCAAAAAGATTTTATGGGCGGCATTAAGATTCATTTTTGTTCGTGTTCTGCTATAAATAATACTCCCTCTGTCCCGCTATTTGTGGCTCACTTTTCCAAAAGGGGTGTCCCGTTATTTGTGGTCACTTTCCTAATTTGGTAAAAAATATTATCATATATTCCACTTTATCATCTTCTTTTTCCTACTTTATTACATTCTCTCTCCTACTTTAGCATCATTTCTCTCATACTCTCTCATTATCTTACTCATCTTCTCTCTCATACTTTATCATTTACTCTCTCTCTCATACTTTAGCATCTACTCTCTTAATTTCCGTGCCGAAAAGAACGTGACCACAAATAGCGGGACGGAGGGAGTAATAATTAAAATTAATTAGAAGCTGCATATCAAGTATTTAATCTAAATTAATGTTATTACAAGTCATTTGTATGCAATATATAAATATATATAATATATATAGACTTGGTGGGGGCGGGTTGGGGTGGGGTGGACCTGGGAAAGCCGACCCGACCCACAATACACGGCAAGAATCATGAAACTGAGAACACGTAAACAAACAAACGAATCCTTAGTTTTTAAGACCAAATCCTTCCTTGGAATCGGAGTTTCGGACCATGCCATTTAATATCCAGATATATTTATATATCGCTTTTTTTATCATAAAATCATTTTATTATATGTAGTCTTCTTTTATGGATATATTTTTATTTTTACTTAGGGTTAGTTATACCGAAGTTTCGATACAAACATAAGATATACTGATACCTACTGCTTTTCTCAATATATTATACTCCTTCCGTCCCATTATTAATGTCCCACTTGCCTTTTTTGGTTGTCCCATTATTTATGTCCCATACCAAATAAGGAAATAAATGAGTGGACCACAATCAATCTAAGCAAGTGGACCCCACCCCTTTATACTTTTACACCACAATTTTACACCTTTACCTCCACTATCTTAATTACCGTGCTCAGTCCCAATGGGACATAAATAATGGGATGAAGGGAGTACTACTGATATTGATATATCATATTTTTATTATATACTGAAATTACTGTTATTCATGATTTTAGTAAAACGATTCATATAAAAATTCACAGTATATTCATTAAACTCAAATTTTTAGTATTTACCAATAAATCGTCGGTCGGTATATATCAAATTTATATGAACTATACTGAAATATATGAACTCGCTATTGCCACCATAATGTAGTCTTTTGGAACAATATACCAATTATTTCTATAATTTTATAATTTTTTTGGACAATTGGACAAATAGTGCAGTATACAAAATTTACGAATACTTTTATATATTATAACCCTAATAAAAAAAATTGTTTTATATATCCGTATTGATGCTGAAAATATATTCTCAAATATATTTTAAAAACTAACATTGAGAATCATAAATGTTTTGAAAGAATTATATTCGTCTTTCCTTTTTATCCCTTCAAAATAAGTAGGGCAATTTGAAAATAATCAGCTAAAACAATATATTGGAACATCATTATTTATGACACTTAATTGCATGTACATAGTTCTTTTATAGTAAAAGATATATCATATCAAATAAAGTTTTATCAAAATATAAAATAATATTATTTAGATTGATTCCTCATAAAGTTTCAAGAAAGGAGAAAAACAACTTTATATTTTTTATTGGCAAATTGGCAAATTTGGTCTTCAATGTTTGCCACTTTGGATAAATTGGTCCCTAATTTATTTTTTTTAGTTTATTGGTCCCCAATGTTTAATAATTTTGATAAATTTATCATTCTGTCAAATTTTAAGTTAATTAAGTGTTAATTATAGGGGTATTTATGGAATAAAAGTTTCAGGGACCAATTCGTCCAATTTTTAAATAAAACTTTAATTTTTTTTCAATTATAATTTTTTTCGGAAAAAATTTAATTTTTCAAATAATTTTTTATTTTAAAAATTATTTTTTTTCAACTAATTTTTTTCTTTTTTTTTCAAATAATTTTTTTTGGTAAACGAAAAAAAATTAATTAATAATAATTTTAGGGACCAATTCATCTAAATAATTTTTTGAATTAACTTTTTTTCAAATTTTTTTTATTTAAATAAAAATTAAGTAAATTTAGATTAACTAATAATTTTGCATTTCACTGTGAAGGAGGGGAGCGGATCAACACAACGGTTGGGAAATGTGTTATGTTCTTCGAGGAGAGGAGCAGCTGGACGACCAACTCCTAGTGGTCCAGTTATGGCCTCCCACCTCCTAGTCATCCAGCTGCTCTTTTCCTCGAAGAACATAACACATTCCCCAACCGTTGTGTTGATCCGCTCTCCTCCTTCACAGTGAAATGCAAAATTATTAGTTGATCTAAATTTACTTAATTTTTATTTAAATAAAAAAAATTTGAAAAAAAGTTAATTCAAAAAATTATTTAGATGAATTGGTTCCTAAAATTATTATTAATTAATTTTTTTTCGTTTACCAAAAAAATTATTTGAAAAAAAAGAAAAAAATTTGTTGAAAAAAAGTAATTTTTAAAATAAAAAATTATTTGAAAAATTATTTTTTTTCCAAAAAAAATCATAATTTAAAAAAAAATTAAAAAAATTAAAGTTTTATTTAAAAATTGGATGAATTGGTCCCTGAAACTTTTATTTCATAAATACCCCTATAATTAATACTTAATTAACTTAAAATTTGACAGAATGACCAATTTATCCAAATTAGCAAACATTGGGGACCAATAAACTAAAAAAAAGATTATGGGCCAATTCATCCAAAGTGGCAAACATTGGTGACCAAATTTGCCAATTTGCCTTTTTTATTTACAAAAAAAAAAAAAACTGCCTTCCTTTTCTCATTATCAGGATCCCTTTATCTCTTGGACTTGAATATATATATTTATATATTCTTTATTAAGATGGACTAGTATGCATCATGTTGCACATGCAATATGATTCAATTGCCCAATTTTGACGCATGTTTGATCCGTTGACCCGCTTAGACTCATGTGTTGACCTGTTTTTTTTTTTCGTCTTTTTTGTTTTTTCCTTTTTTTTTATTTTTCGTTTTTTTGTCTCTCTTGTTTTTTTGTCTTTTTCGTCTTTTTTCATTTTTTCGCCTTTTTCGTCTTTTTCGTCTTTTTCGTTTTTTTCGTTTTTTTCGCCTTTTTTTCGTTTTTTTGTCTTTTTCATTTTTTTTCGCCTTTTTTGTTTTTCGTCTTTTTTCATTTTTTCGCATTTTTCGTCTTTTTCATTTTTTCGTCTTTTTCATTTTTTTCGCCTTTTTCGTCTTTTTCGTTTTTTCTTTTTTTTTCGTCTTTTCGGAAATACAAAGAATGACACGACACTTTTTTCGTTTTGAAATACAAAAAATATTTTTCGTTTTTTTCCCCTTTATTATAAGGACGAGAGTGTCACTCTTTGTATACAAAAGTGTCGTTTGTTCTAAACAATGACACTTTCATTCGGAACAATTGACACTTTTGTTTATTACGATTGACACTTTGGGTAATATTTATGGTTATTATGCTTCATATTGATTAGTAGATGAAAGTGACATGTTCCTTAATTCTGAGTGCCAATTTACTTCAATGTGATTGACACTTTAAGATAAATGACACTATCGTTCGTTGTAATTGACACTTTTTTCATAAACAAATGACATTTTTTTTCGAAACAAATCGCATTTTTTTAAAAATAATTGATATTCAATAAATAATATAAATGACGCTTTTGTTTGTTACGATTGATACTTACGATAAGTAACAAATGACACATTTATTAATTACAAATGACACGCCTTCCTTATTTAAAAAATTGGAAAAAAAATAAAAAAAATATTTGTTACGATTGACACTTTTGTTTGTTACGATTGACACTTTCATATGCAAAGAGTGACACGTCCGTCCTTAAAATAAGGGGAAAAATGAAAAAAAAAATGAAAGAAAATTTGTTTGTTGCGATTGATACTTTTGTTTGTTACGATTGACACTTTCATATGCAAAGAGTGACACGTCTGTCCTTAAAATAAAGGGGGAAAACGTAAAAAAAAAGAGTAAAAAAAAAAAGTTTTAAAAATGATGTCATGCTGACGTCAGCGGGTCAACCACGGGTCAATGTGGGTCAACGTGTCAAACACGGGTCAAAGCGGATCAAAATTGGGTAATTGGATCATGTTGCATGTGCAACATGATGCACACAAGTTTTTGCCTTCTTTATTTTTCATACTTATTGTCAATACATTGTTACCCTAATTAATCATAAAAACACATTTACAATACCAACCAACATGTAACTTTATTGGTATTTTTTCATATATGCGTATGAGTGTTCAATCCCTATCAATAATATATATTTTTTTAACTAATTAGTCAAATTATAAAAAACAAGATTTTATAAGTAAATGTCAACTTATAATTAACAAAAAGAAAAACGTGCATATTGCATATTTGCATATTTATCAGCTATGAATATATGTAAAAATGGAATCTAACATATGAAATTAGGGGCCGTTTGATAAGAATTCGGGAATGACAATGGTAATGAGTATGATATTAGGGAATTGGGTATGGGTATGACTAATTCCTTTAATGGTGTTTGACATTTACTTGTGAATGGGTATGATAACAAAATATGATGTTTGGTTGTACTTAGGCCTCAATGGGAATGTATATTAATAAATATTTTGAGTATTTACAAAAAATTAATGAATATTTTAAAAAATAATTATAAAAATACTTTTTAACATATTTTTACGAGATTATCGAATATTTATTTTATAAAAAAATAAAGACATTTTTATAAATTATGTTAAAATGTTTTTAAATAATAATGTTTACAGTTGACAAAATTTAAGTTTTATTTAATATTCTTAATGAAATTACTGTATTTACTTTTAAATAAAATTAAAATATTTTTCTAAATTATGTTTATTTTTTTCTTAATAATAATGTTTATTCTGAAAAAAAAATAAGTTTTATTTATTATAATAATTATTTTTTAATTATATGTATTTTAGTTAAGTATTATAAATTAATTTTATTTTTTAAAAATAATGCATAATAAATTAATTTTGATACCCATATGGGTTTGGAAACTCAAACCCAAGTAATACATGGGTATGAGAAAATCCATACCTATTCGGGTATGAAACCCATAGTAGGACTTCAAAATCCACATACCAAACGTATTATATGGGTATCATTCCTCCCTCATTCCCATAGTAGGGCTGTAAACCCGCGTACCAAACGCCCCCTTAGTTTTTGGTGGACGAAGTTTCCACTGATCATTTTCTATTACCAGACCCTAGTTAGTTAACAATTCGAAGTTTGGTTGGAACAAATGCTAATTAAATAAGTGATTACAAGTTGGTTAATTAATTAAATAAGTGATTTTCATTTTTATTGTTGATAATTCATAGTTAGAATAAAATAAAATAGAACCAATTATATTTAATAAAAGTAGATTTCATGCAACAAAGCGTATCTCTTAAAGAACCTGCAGTGGCGGAAGGTTCAATGCATCTCTTTAGTTGAAATTTGTTAATTTATCTAATTAAACTTCACAACAGCTCATTTGTTCGTGCTAGGGTTTTTATTATTTATACACTATGAAAATCAAAACAACACAATTCATGTGTCATGTGTGTGTGCTGTGTGTGTGTGTGTGTGTGAGAGAGAGAGAGAGAGAGAGAGAGAGAGAGAGAGAGAGAGAGAGAGAGAGAGAGAGAGAGAGAGAGATACAATTTAATTAATTATGTCAAAACTTGAGAATTATGTGAAAGATTTAAGATTAGATTGAAGATTATAAATTAGAGAGACAAAACCCTGCAATAAGGAAGAAAGCTCGAATAAAATTTTCACTTTTGAAATTGAAATAATTATTTTTATAAAAAACTATACAGAAAATTTAAAAATTTACACTTGGGAGTGATCCTCAATCCGCCATGCAACTAGCTGTATCTAATTTCTTGTAAGCATCAACTCCTAGAATTTTAATTTGAAAGTTCCCTATAAAAAAGTCAATGCTCATCTCTTTTCCCCTCTCTTTTAATTTTTAGACAACATGTTTATTACTAAAAGCATTGTGCATTAACACCAAGGAATTAAGTGAAAAATAAAATAAAAGCTTACTTTCACAGAATCCCAAGGACAGAAAAAAGTAAGTCGAATCGATTTGACTTTTCTACTTTTTTGAGGTATAATTTTGTACGACTTTGCTTCTTTATCCCCCATTTATCAGCACCTAGATTTTTGATTGACACTTTTATTCATCACACTAGCATGTTATAATAAATAATATCTTCACATATTTGTTTTTTCTACTTGAAGGGAATATATATTTTTTGAAATTATGGCAAACAATTCGGGTTCCCGCACTCGTACCCGTCCCGTTCGGGTATTTCCCGTTCGGGTCGGGAAAAATGGGTACGGGTACCCGTTACGCGGGTACCCGCAAAAAATCAAGCGGGTCAGGAAGGGGAACGAGTTTTATTCTTAGATACCCGTTTCCGAATGGGTACCCGCACTAATATACAATTTTCTTTTTTACATGAGTTTTGAGCCTCTTAGTTTTAGCCCTTAGGTGTGTAAGTGTAATTAAACTCTTTTTAATTTTATACCAATAAGAAGTAGAACTAAGAAAAATAAAAAATAAATTAAATTACTAGAAATAAAATGGCAATTGACATTTGGCAACGCACACTCGCCGGCGCATTGACGCACACACCAATAACCCAACTCCACAATTTCAATATTTCATTTATTGGTATTTTTTTTAATTTTTATTTATGAATTTAAATATATTATAAATAAGTGGTAATATTTGCGGGTAAACCCGTATCCGTACCGTATCCACACGGGTACCCGCATGCGGGTACCCGCTCTATGCGAGAACGAGAATGAGTATTAAAATCAATTACCCGCAGGCGCGGGTATCCGCAAACGGGTATCCACAGCGCGGGTACCCATCCCGCGCCCACCCCTATGCATGCGTCATTGGTGAGAATATATATATATATATATATATATATATAGAGGAATGAATCATATGAGAAGTCTCCTTAAAATAAGAAATAAGAAGAAATCTACACCATTAATTTCATTTTTTGATGGTTTAGATTGAATATGCTCTAGAATATTCTTTTTGCATATTCCTTATATGTTTTATGCATAAGGGCAAAAATGTAAAAAATACAAGATGTATACATAAAAAAAAAAAGAATATGCATAAAACATATAAGGAATATGCATACTTCTCACCTTCCTGCATAACTATGCCTTCCCACCGGATCCATACCATATATATATATATATAAATTTTGAGATGGATTCAAAAAACAAAATTCAAATTTTACTATTTGAGATCCGAAAAGTAGTTAAAATAATTTGGTTTAATATTATAATTTACACCTACATGTGTAAAACTCACCAATTTATATAGAATTGTTGGTATTCTCATTCTCATTTTCATTCCTACGGCAGTAATTGATTTATTGCTTAATACTGGTTATAGTCAATTTAATAATCATAATAATAATCGTTCTTTGTTATGTAAAACTCTTAATTACTTTCATATATTTACACATTTTTCTATAAAAAGAAACCAAGATTGAAACATATGACAAGCAAAATAACTAGGTCCGCTTTAATTTGAAGAAAATTGTTTTTCATAACTATAATAACTAATATATATACATACATATAATACAGTTAAACCTCGATAAAGTGATAAACTTGGAACCGAAAAAAAATATTCATTTAACGAGGTTATTACTTTATCGAATATTATTTTAGTGCATTGACTATCGGGACCGGAAGAAATTATTATCTTAGCGAAATTATTACTTTATCGAAATTTAACTATAAATGTATATTTCATAGTAGTTAATTGTAGTGAGAAACAAAAAACACTACACAACACATGTTATGAGATGCAAATGTCGGCATCGTTGGTAAATTATGGTAGGGCCAAAACAATGATGAATCTTGATAGGGAAATGTACAAACGTTTCCTAATCTGGTGGACACAAATCTAGTAGCTGTAAATCTACTTGTCCTAAAAATTGAAGGACATTGTCCAAAAATTGTTTTTATTATCCATTTTTCTTTTCAATCTTTGCAAGAGGTCGACATGCATAATATTGAAAATGCTACTATTCTTATAAATTAGAGAGAATTAGTAAAATAATAGAGAAATCGAAGAGAGCGAGAGAATGATAAGTGTATTATTATGAGGATCAAATATATTTATTTAAAGAGTTATTGAACTTTTGGACTTTTATATTTACATAGTCATCACTATCATATGGTATAGATTAATATAAATATATTTACATTGCGTACAATTTTTTCGAGATCCTATTTTAATCGAATAAACTATAAAATTGTATGGACAATATTTAAAAGTGCATTTCGGAGTAAACTCGATTTTTTGGTATTGTAACGTAAGTTGCAAAGCCACTTGCAATTTTGAATCTTATCCCTTATATTCACTCACACAGCTTGTTGTGGTCCTAATAAATTGACTTGTGAACAGATTTTATGCGGGATTTTCTAAGTGACTTTTGGCAGATTCTAGAATTTTTTTTATGACATTAAATTTAATTCCAACCATTTTTATGGATTAAATTATATTTACTTTAGTAAAAAATATGAGTTATTTATTTAGAAAAAGGTATAAATTTGACAAATAAAGTCAAAAAAGTAAAAGAAAAACGATGGATTTGCGTCGTCGGCTTTAAAATTATACTTTGGTCGTGAATTCATGATTGCTTCGACAATTATCATATTTTCTCTTGGAGACTTTGGTCGTAAATTCATAAATTCAAACATTATTCAGATTAAAAATAGAGAGACTTTTTAAAAAAAAGGAAATTTACAGGAAATCACTTTTGGCCATGCTAGACGATCTATGAGGGACCCTTTTGTCGAAGGAGTAAAATGGAGTCAATAAATTTGTCTTATTATTATTATATTATGATGATTATGGTTATTATTATCGTAAAAAAAGTCAAGAAATAAGGCACTATAAAATACGGAAAAAAATAAATCATACATTTCGTATTTGTGTATATCATATTCTTTATGTATCATAATAATAACAAGAATTTTATAATTATTACTCCCACCATCCCATTTAAAACGATTCGTTTTCCTTTTCTGAACGTCACATTTGAAGCGTCATATTTTCGAATGAGAAAATAACTTTTAAAAAAAATTACTACATTATCTTATAATTTATTATTTCTCTTTTCTACATTATCCTCAACTCTCATTATATCACTCATTTTCTCTTTCACTATTTCAAACATCTTCTCTCTAACTTTATCATCTACTCTTTTATCATATTTTGTCATTTACTTTCTTAATTTCGATGTCGGAAAAAAAGGGTCGCTTCAAACAGGACCGGGTGAAATATATATTATTGAGTGTGAGTGTCTCCCTCTCTCAATTTATGTATTGCGAAATACTCACATAAATTCTCCTAAATTAATGTGCCATGATGTAGACAAAAAATGGCCCACGAGAGCACGTTTTCCTGCGTTAGAAAAAACAACAATAACGACTAATTAATAAGATGGTAAACAAATTTCAAAAAAGCGATTTCTCCATAGATTTGTTTTGACGAAAGTGATCAGAAATATCTGTACATAAATAGATAGAAAATGTTACAGTTGTGCAGACCTAAAAAAAGAATAGAAAGTGACCGGAGAGAACGACCCGCGGGTGTAAAATAAATATTAGGATTTAAAATTCAAATACTAGTAAAATATAGAGTAAACTCTTAAATTGACCATTCATCTTTTTTTAACATTACTTTTCAATAAAATTAAATAAACTTAAACTTCTCAATTTCGTTACCACATTCATTCTACCACTTTTCGTTGGTCCTCCATCTTTCAATTGAGTAATGTAAGTATAAATATTGTAATTTAGTCTGGCATCTTTGTCATCCTCTTCGCCAGATAAGTCCCAATTTATTATTTGAAGGAAAAAATTAGTCAAATAAATATATATGTAATTCAATATTGTAAGAGAGTTAATGCTACAAATAGAAAGAGAAAGTGATGCAAAAAAGAGGGTGAATATGAGAACGAAATGAAGTTATTTAAACTTACATAACTCAATTAAAAAGTGAAATACCAATTTAAATATTGGATAGACCAAAAAGACGTTTACTCTAAAAACGTCTTATTTAATTTTTCTAACAAAAATTGAAAGAAAAATTAAAATCCATCACTCCAAGAATATGAAATAGAAACACCACGACCACCCTCCAAAAACATAGAAAAATGAGAGAGAGAGAGAGAGAGAGAGAGAGAGAGAGAGAGAGGAGAGAGACACATAATTAAATGGCAACTATTACTTAAGTTTCTTGAATTCTATATAGTATAGATAGATAGAAAAATGTACAATCCCACGTTCACAGATTTGTTTGCCACTTTTCTTTATTCTTCCTAATCTGTATATGGCTTGCCTTGCAGTTCTATTCCAAGCTGTAAGAAATTTCAAGAAAATCTTTGCTTAGAAATCTGCTCAGATCTTGCTTCATTACAAATCTCCTCTCTCCCTTCCTCACTCAAACAAAACATCATATATATTGTCAAATTCCCACTTCATAGAAATTAGAATATTTTGGATATTAGAAGTGGTGGAAATGGGCATGGCAGCAGCAGATGATCAGTTTCATGTTCTTGCAGTTGATGACAGCTTGATTGATAGAAAACTCATTGAGAGGCTTCTCAAGACATCATCTTTTCAAGGTGGGTGTTTTTTTTTATTATTATTTTTTTTTATAACTTTTAAGGTTTCTGGGCGTGTTTTTATTATGAATTTGAGTAATGGGCTTTGATTTTCTTGGATTATTTTTCTGGAAAATGAAAAAGATGTGATTTTGATTTTGTGGCAGTTACTACAGTTGATTCTGGTAGTAAAGCTTTGGAGTTTCTTGGTTGGTATGAAGATGAGAGAAACAACCTCTATGAAACTTCTGTTTCTGCCAAGAATCATCAGGTAGATTGTTGTTAGTTGTTATCCCTACCCCCTCCCAACCCTACTTCCACTAGACCCTATTACTTAGTTTTACTTGTCTAAAGATTCCACTTTTATGATTCTTATACAGGAAGTGGAAGTGAATCTTGTTATTACAGACTATTGTATGCCTGAGATGACTGGCTATGATTTGCTCAAGAAAATAAAGGTGTGTGTTTGAAGAAGCATTTTTTCATCTAATATAAAATCCCATTTATGGAAAAATTGTATTATCACAAAAGGATATGATTCTGCTTGCAAAAGCTCTTGAAATTATGAAATAATTCTTATTTGCTAAATTAGTTTCTTTTCCCATCTTATTATGAACCTTTTCAATATATATCACGTGTATATTTTTTCAAGATAGATTTGCAACCGCTTCTCTAATTCATGCATCTACACTTTCAAAATCTACAGGAATCCACATTCTTGAGAGATATACCAGTAGTCATCATGTCCTCAGAAAACGTCCCTTCAAGAATCACAAGGTAAAAAAAAAAAAAAAGAACACAAAAATTAAATTCTTTGATATTTGATTTATTGCAATAACCATAATTTAACTTAATTCTTTTATATGTATTTTACAGATGCTTAGAAGAAGGAGCAGAGGAATTTTTCCTAAAACCAGTGAAGAAATCAGATATGAATAAACTGCAGGAGCATATGATGAGAAGCAAAATTACAAAAAAGGATATTGAAATTGAAAAGCCAGAAAAGGAGGAAAAGGAAGAAGATAAAGATATTATTATTACAACAGAAGAAGCAGATTCAGACATGCAGCAGTTTCTCACATCACAGACCAATAACAGCAGTGACAACAGTAAGAGGAAATCTATGGATGAAGGGGTTTCACCAGACAGAACTAGGCCCAGATACAGTGATATTACTGTTATGTCCAACTAATCCTCTTTTTTCTTTCTCCTAATCATGATTCAGGGTGCCTTTTGGATACTCGAATTAAGAACATTGTATTAGTCTTTGACACACAAGTTTTTGCTTTATTTTTTCTTTTGTCGTAGTTTGATTGAGAGGTATATGTACAGGGCTAATGACAAACTGTGTAAGAATCTTACTTGGAAAAAATTGAACTCAATTTTGCATTTTGTAATTTTAGTGGAAAAAGTGAGAGAAGAAAGAATAGAGTTGTCATTGGTGGAATAATATTGTGTATGAATTTTTTTTTTCAATATAAAAATATTGTGAAATAAATTGGTTTAAGATGTGATTTTGTATTGATATATTATTAGTTTAAATTGACCATAACGGGGATTGAACATTTAATCAATTCTAAATTATTCATTTACGTAAAATTGATAATTCTAACTACACTATATGTTGCTAAAAAGATGAAATTTTGTATTCAGTTTTAATGATGTGAGATATAAGAGTGGATGAAATAATCTTGTATCAATTTCAAATTTCTTAATTTTATGTTTTACCTAATGCAGCCAGCTTTAGTGGCAATCTAGATTAGTTGTAAGAGAAATGGTAGGGTATAGTTGCACATGGTTCTCTCTCTCCTTGGATAATCAATTTGTATTCTTTTTATCTGCAAAGATTTGTTTTTGCTTTAATGGATCTTCTCTTGAAAGGGATTTGGGTTATGTAGGGTTAGGTTGATAATTTCTACCTTGGACCGATAATCTACCTTTGTAAATAAATATGATGTCAAAATAATTATTTTCCTTAGGGTTAACATATCCCCAATAGGATATATAATTGTCAATAAAAATACGTATCACCATTTTATTGGTGGAACATTGAATGAGACGCAAAAAATGAGATTGACTATGCTCATCGAGTAACACAACATTTTTTATGATGTGGTTTATTCTTGACCACATTTAAGGATATGGATTAGGTCCAGAGTAAAAATGTCGGGGTTAGGACTATCTTATTGGTTAGTACAAACACATATTGAAAGGGACAAAGTAATAATAATAAATTTTCAAAAAATATGAGAAAGTTCGAATACACATTTATAACTTATAAGTGACTACAAAAAATAGTATCGAATAATGTAATAAAATGGTATAACTAGTAGAGAATAATAAAATGACATAATCATGTCTTTGAGGTAAAACATGACATAATGTGCATATTATTTATCCGATACTCGAATAGACTAGGCCTGGGCCTACGAATGAGTTATCATAATCTCAAATATTTTATTCCGGCCCAACATATATAATGGGCCAATTCTGAAGCCCAAACGTTTTGAATAATTGTGTAACCAACAAATATTTTTAATTTTTGTAATTGTAATTCAGAAGTTAGTCTTTGAATATAGATATATTTTTTTATTAAAAAAATTGTTAATTTCTATAAAATACTCTCTCCATCCGATAGATCTTGTCCCATTTTCTTTTTTGAGTTGTCTCATAAATCTTGTCTAATTTTTTTAAAAGTCAAGATTGTATGGTTATAATTTTATTCACAATTTGAGGGACTCGTGTCTCTACATATAACCAACAACACTCTTTAAATTCGGTGTCGAAAAGTTACAGGATAATATTTATGAGACGCATCGAGTATTAAAAATAATACTTGTAGACATAACTTATGATTAAGCAAACAATTTGAAAATTGAAGATATAATAAGAAATAGAAATCATATTCAATAAGTTGACTTTTAATAATACCAACTTGCATCATACAGTTGTACACTTTGAACAAATAGTGGTACGTTAACTGGAGAGAATAGAATAGGGAATGATTATACTGTCTGGGATTATACTTTCTGGATCGGAGGTTGTAGTAACAACGAATTGAGTTTCATGAGGAAATTATTAAAATAGTTGGTAACGCCGCCGCTTATGGATTTGCAACAGAATTCATCTCTGTCAATCTCTCTGTAGATTTCTATCTCCTTATCGCTACGGAACAAAGTTTGTGATAGAAACCCCAACAAATTTCAGGTGAGTGAATATATTTGTTCGTTTTTTTTTTGGTTTTGTCCATTTCTTGATTTATGGTTGTGTGCTAGCTTTCTTTCTCAATTGCTTTGATCCCTTTTTCTTGTCTTCCCTAAAATGGTGATTGCTAATTTTCTTGGTGTTTTTTGCAAATGATCATAGCTGAATTTGAAGGGCTGTTGTTATCCTGCTTAAAGATTTGATTTTTATGGTGTTAGTTGCTTGTGCTTCCTTTATTTTTTCTGTGAGTTTCTTGTATTGAAAAGAGGGAATAATTATGTTGTAGGTTAATGCTATTTATGTGGTTTCGGAAAATGGTTCTTGTTTCAGATGAAGTGTTTTTAAGTTTTGTAGTAGCAAGTTTGGTTAAATTGTAGTATGTTTTTTATGGGTGGCTTATTAGGTGGAGTTTGGGGACAAATAGTTTTTAATGCTTCTATTCCGATATATAGATCGGATTATTAGGTGATTAATATAACTGATTTCTGGGATGAGAAAATAGACTAAAAAATATGAGGAAGTATTTTGAAGCTCAAATGTTACTCTTGGGCAAAACCATTTGAGCTTATGAGTTCACCGTCGATTACGTTGCAGTGGTCTTCATTAATAGTAGAAGCCCCTTGAATTTGGGTCTGTTTATGATGTTTGAAAATTAAATCAACTATTAAGATCTTAAACCTTGGTCTTACCGCAAAACTGATTGTTTCTGTTTGCAAGAAATCAGTGTTGATTAGTGATTCCACTGGAAGGAAGAAAAGAGAAAGAAATGCATCATTTTTAATGTGTATGATGTAGTTTTCTTGATCTATTGTAAATTGATTATGTTCAAAGAAAAGTTTACTGCTGAACTTGTAGTCACTTAACGCTTTCGATTTGGTGGAATGTATGTAGGTGGTGAGCAACAAAGCATCTCAGAAGTATGTGGCTTAGCTATTGTGAATTGGTTGGCCAAGGACATTTTTCTTCTTTTGGGAACTTGCAAAATGTCGAATGGTGATGTCAGAAAAGTCTCACGGCAGGACATACGATTGGTGAGTATATACATGCTTTCTGTATTTTTGTATATACGAATTCAATTATTAAGTTGAATGTAAATGTAATCCTAAAATTTATGATGGCTGGTCAAGCGAGATCACTAGTCCTACCATATGCTGAGAGGGATGACAAAATAGTCATCAAAGACGTGTAAACTTTCTCCGTATTAGTGCATTTAAAATATTTCGTCGGTTCTGCTTTGTCTAGTCTGGAACCATACTACAAAATTAAGCATAAATGTTGGTCAACCTACGAAGTATCCGAGATAGAGAGGGTAAACTTAACCGCTTAGATCACCATGATAAACCAAAACCTGTAATGGATTTTGCATAAGTTCCATGGATATTGATAGAAGGTAAATCATTTTAATTCTCTAATTAGCAGTATTTTGTGGATCTTATGGGATACGAATATCTTCGCTCTTGTTAGATTTGATGCAACTGGCGGGCACCTCAAAGCACTGATTTATGAACTAAAATCTTTCCCACCTTTCAAATTTCTTACCCCTCTTTAGGGTTGGTATCCTCAAGTAAATCTTTCTATCATTTGTGCCGACTTATCTCTGTACTGGTTTCAGGTTCAAAATCTTATAGAAAGATGCCTTCAACTTTACATGAGTCAGAGGGAAATTATGAATACATTGTTGCACCAGGCAAAGATCGAGCCTGGTTTCACTGAACTTGGTAACTTCAATTTCCTTATTTATTATTCTACTTGCATCCCTATCGTTTTAAGTCGTGATTTTTACTATAAGTAATACATTTATCACTAGCTACCTCTGTTTCTCCAAAAATGTGTGTACTACTGCAACTAGCTTATTAACTATCTGCGTCGTGTATCACTAACAAAAGTTTGGCAATATGAGGTTGATATTTATGACATATGTTATGGTGCAAATGCACATTTTATACCATTATTTTCTTGGTTTCGGTTTGGAGGATTTCTTATTAGATCCTTTATCATGTTGGTAGTAGATGCTATATATTCTCACTTATATGACATCATAGCCTCTTTCCAGTGTAGCAAAAACTTGAAACAGAAAATCAAGAATTTTTCCGGGCATATCATCTTAGACTAATCGTGAAGGAACATATATCAAGATTCAACCAGTTGCTTGAGAAGCAGGTTGACCTAATGCATCAAGTATGCCAAACAGGAGTTGCTTCGATTTCTTTGTCTAACGGATCTCAGATGCATTCAAGTAAGTTTTCCTTCAGAAATGCTTCCAGCAGTTCCGAATAAATCATACTCAGTTTTCTTTTACACTTTGGCAGTGCAAAGTAACTCGCCTTACCAACCAACCGGATCCCCTATAAAGTCGGAAACTCTACATAACGCTTACACTAACGGTGTATCTGCCCTTCAACCCAGCATGCCAGTTTATGTTAACATGTCGGAAAACATGTTATTAGGTCAGAACCCGAACTCAGGAATAGTCTAAGGATTGAACGGAGTAATGGTTAAATCGGAGGGGGGTTACGCCGGTGAATCCCATTTTATGTTCGGTGCAGAGAACAATCTAGTAGAACCACGAAATGCCACTGGAGAAGCATATGTTTCTCTTTTTGCTGGTGGTACTGAGTCCCTATTGGAGCCAGAGGCGAGGTCGTTTGGATTCTTGAAACTTCAGCTTTTCGGATCACACAGCTGGTTTTGCCAATAGCACGGGTACGCTTTCTGCCACTATACATCATTAGACCATCAAGAAAATACAGTGTCACACTCTCTTGATCCAATATTTACTTGATCTCTTCAGATATATAGAGAACTATTCGCAGTCCCGTTTCTTGCAACAGAAGCAAGCTTCTTGGACTCTCAAATCGGAGGAGAAGAACAAGTTAATATTATCTGCATTGTGTCTTGTCTTTATACTTAAGAAAATGGTAATATTGGGTGATGATTTTAAGTTATAGATGTTACGAGGTTGGACACGATATCGGAGGGCTTAAGTTATGATGATTTTGCAAGGGATTGAATAGTTTGAGTGTGTTTCACGAATGGTATGTTCTTCACAACATCATGCTGCTCAAGAACTAGTCTTCTTTCTTCCTTGTTGCAGGGTCAGATAGAAGTATTTGTACATAGATTCTAGACCTAGAGAAGCTTCATGATCATTGGTTGGTAATCCTAGGTACAATCCGAAAGAATAGCTTTGATTATGCTCCCGTTTTAGACCTTATAGTGTGTCCCGTGCCTTTCTCTCTTCCGTATGGATAGAAAATTGAGATAAAAAGATTAAAAACCCACACAAAAAACTAACGCTAATAAAAAAAAAATTAGGGTTTCTGTTTTTCTGAATAATTATATACAGAGAAAATATGTGTAGGCTTTTACTATTAAAAACATAATAACAATGAATAATTATGTGCCCATTACTAGTTATATTACTAATGAACTTTAATTAATAATAATAATCAGCTAATAATATAATTAATAATCACTATATCACTTATTTATCAATTAATTAGTCTAACTAATTAATTTCAGATAAATAATTCTTCAACTTATTAAATAATGTATAAAATACATTAATTTATTAATAATTACACAAGAGTCTAGTTGCAACTTATTTGGGCCAGACAAACAATTCAATACAAGAAATAAAGTAGGGTCTCAAATTAATTAATTATCTATGTTCAGCCCAAAACAAAATTAATTAATAAATACGAATTCATTTCACTAGAGAATTTGTGTTGATCTATCCATTTATCCCAATTTGAGCATAGACTTGTATTTTAGACTTAATTGATCTCCGTATTTAAAAAATTAATATCCATTAGTTAATTAACCTAACTGACAATTTAAATTAATTAACGTCTTATTATATTTATGAGTAGTACCACTCGACCTTATTAACACACATGAACTTAATCAACCGGCTGGGTTTAGTGTGTTAATCCTTACGAGTTCCTTAGGGATATTATCAACTCAATTAATAGGTATACAGATGCAAGATACATATAATCAACCTGAACTATAAATAACTATTATCACCCAATATACGTAGATACAGTCGCAATGACATTCATCACTGTAAGTCAAAGTGATAGATAACTAAATGCACTCAGCTGAAATCTTATCAAGCTTAAGATCAACTAAGTCACCGAGATCTTTAGTTCTCCACTAAGGTCAGTTAGGAGAACACATCTCATTATGATACATTAATACACCACCTTTAGTGACCAAGACAATAAGATTAAGATTAGCTAAGTCATCGAGTAGTTATCCACTAAGGTCAATTAGAATAACACATCTCACTGTGATCCATCAATACATCACTTTCAGTGTACTAGTATAGACAAGTAGCCAAGACAAGTTACTTCTTATTTAAACTGCAAATTAAACCAACAACTTGTTCTAAAATTGTCTGTGATAACTGTTTATATCTTGTTAGTTCAACTTATTGTGTAGTCTTCTGTGATCTACTACACACTGCACAATCTAACTATTATATAAAGTAAAAGATTTAACATGTGCAAATATATTAAATCAAACACGAGAATAAATAGTGAAAAAAATACATTGTATATAAACAAAAAAGATTGCTTCCAGTATACAAAATTCCAACACAATCTTAAAAACAAAGCCTAATATGAGACTATGATCAAACTGTAATCTGCAATAGTAGACATCAGAATCATGTAAAGCTTTGATCAAATGATAATTACTAGCAAATAGCTATAGAGATTGTTCTGCTCTGTTTTGCTCTGTTCTTGCAGGTTGAATGAAATGTATCTAATTCTTACGTCGCGAAAAGAATCTTACGAGACAAGCTACATGGGCCCTGTTCGTAGGGCACGATCTAGATCTGCAATCAAGTCGTTAACATCCTCGATTCCTACCGATATACGTACGAGATCCTCGGTTAGGCCCCGGCTCTCTCGTACTTCTGCAGGTATGCTTGCATGAGACATGAAGCAGGGCAAACTGATAAGGGACTTGACACTTCCTGCAAGTTCAAAAAATGGACTGACTTACGAGTTGAAATTACATGAGTTGACTCAGAGTTTTTCTGTGAACTCACCAAAGCTCACGGTTATGCTGAAATATTTCGTCGCCTCGACTACATGCTTGGACAGTACAAGCGACCCGGTCAAGAAACTCAGCACTGATCCAGCACCCTTTGCCTGCAGATCAGCCACATCACTATATAGTGTTATAACTATAAGCTTTGAAATTGTGTATGGTTTTAAACCTGAGAGTAATGTAAATCTCGTCCCGGATGATCGGGAAGACCAGCGTAATTGACCCTTTTCACGCGAGGATGAGATGAGAGGAACTCAGCAATCTTTTGAGCGTTTTCCTGCAGATTTGACGTTACTGAGTTAAAGGCTGAATCAGATAGAACTCGTCTACACCTCATGACTCAGTAGTAGTAGATATGGTGCCTGTTGCTTTTCAACGCGTAGGGCCATGGTTTTGATGCCTCTCAAACATAGCCAGCAGTCGAATGGAGCTAAACCCGATCCCTCCGCGTTCTGTAGGAAGTATAGGTCTTTCGACAAGCTAACAAATCATCAAATGAGGAGAATCTATGAGTCAGTAACTCAAACATTTCATAGTATAATGCAAAGGAATCTATTTTCACCTTTCTCCTTTAACAGCAAGCACCCCAGCCATGAGGTCGCTGTGACCGGCAATGAACTTCGTAGCTGAGTGCATCACGATATCTGAAAAATTGGTTAAGGTTCATACCTCATTTGTCTCATATATAGTGTTTGGTTTTCCAACTAAAAAGATAGGTTAATACATTAAACACCATAAATTATTAGCTTTTTACACTGCCCCGTGAACTATGAAAATGTTGCAATTTGCTCCCTTAGATTTGTGTCTTGGTATTGCCCCCTAAACTATAAAAATTTGCAATTCACCCTTTGAACTATCAAATTTGTTGTAGAAGAGAAAATCTCGCCCAAAAATTTCAATCACATGTGCAAACTTAGAGGTAATATGACATCACACTGGATAACTAGTTTTGTGTGATTTTTGTGATAATCCAAGATATTACCCTGGAATTTTTGGTTGAAATTTTACTCTTTTGCAACAAATTTGATAGTTAAGGGGGCAAAATGCTCAAAGTTAGTAGTTCAGGGGTAAAATGCATATTTTCATAGTTCAAGTGGCAAAGCGTAAACAACTACTACCTCCGTCCCGCTATTTCCGGCACACTTCATTTGGGCATGGAAATTAAGAAAGTAGATGATTAAGAATGAGATGTGTAGATGATAAAGTAGGAGAGAGAAGATGAATGAGAGTAGATGATAAAGTAAGAGAGAGAAGATGGTAAAATAAGAGAGAGAACATGATAAAGTAAGAATAAGTATGAGAGATAAGATGGTAAAGTATGAGAGAGATGATAGTTATTTTCAAATTAGGAAGTGTGCCAGAAATAGCGGGACGTCCATTTCGGGAAAGTGTGCCAGAAATAGCGGGACGGAGGTAGTAATAGTTAGGGGGTTTAACACATTTAACCCTAAAAAGATTACTAAACAACTAACATTACCAGCTCCGAGCTCTATAGGTCGGGATAGTACGGGCGACATGATGCTGTTATCAACCAACACAAGGGCACCTTGAGCGTGTGCAAACTCGGCTATTTTCTGAGGAAATATGAAGAAGTGATGTTGAAGCGTGACAAGTTGAAAATGAAGTTTGTAGTTGAAGCTACTTACTCGAATATCAGAGATCTGCTGGCGGGGGTTGGTTGGACTCTCCAGCCACACGAGCTTTGTGCGGTGGCTGATTGTAGAAGCAACCTCTTCTAAATTTGTTGTATTCACACGCCTGAGCAACATATATCTTAGACTTTGCAATCAAATGGCTGAAAAATGAGTTAATTTTATACAAAAATAAATTATATTAACTTGACCACAACTCCAGATTTTGGAGCTACTTGTGACAATAAGCGATCAGAACCACCGTAGATGTCGTCGCCAGCAACAATCTCCTCACCTACCAAGAGAAAATGAAAAGAATAATTTTGAAAAGTTTCAGCAAAATTAAAATATGATAAAAGCAGAGTATGAAGAAATCTTGAAATTGCAATAGAGAGCAAAGACATGTTGAATTAGTGTATATGCTAATGTAACAGTACAAAAGATCAAAAGAAGTGAAGTACCCGATCCAACAAGATGAGTAACCACTGATAAAGCGGCCATTCCACTCGTGAAGCATAATGCGCGATCAGCTTTGTCAAGCTTCGCAAGAAGTCTGTTGATTGATAAAGAATGATTTAAGGCCATTGATGTTTGCAGTAAAGTGAGCAGAATAAGCATATCATTAAGGTAGAGACCTTTCTAGGAGATCCCGAGTAGGATTTCCACTTCTCGTATAATCATAAGTTCCATTTTCAGTAGCTGAAGGCTGTAGAAAGCCAAGTCAGTTCCACTTTCAGAGATTTTTCATGAACATAAAAAGTCACAAACTTAAGAAATTAAGTTCTTCTTCTTATGGAGGAACATAAGTACATTTTGTGCCATGTCTTGCAGATAGATATTGCTACTTGTTTTCCTCTATCACGTTAACGAGAAACAAAAGACTCTTAGAATTTACCTGCTTGAAAGTTGCTGTTTGATACAGAGGCGTGCTCAAAGCCTCATAAGGATCAAATTCATTAGAGAAATTCATCAACATCGTGGAAACACTAGGCTCATCCTGGTCAATAGTCTGTATGATCTCTTCTTCTGCATAAGTTTATGCAAATCACATTTTTACCAAATTTAAAATGTCATGCTCAACTTGCATGAATCACTGTATCACTGTTAAGGATATAAATACACATCTTTTTCTGAAAATTGCTTTGAGAATAGATATATTTCCGCGCAATAGCTTGAAAAACCAATAAACAAATTACCATTTGTGCATTCAGCAACTCCATCAACCAAAGCAGATGTGCTCATATCCACCCCGTTGTATCTCAAGCAATTCAATTTAAGACTCCGTTCACCCACAACAAAGTTCCCCTTCCACAATGATAACTTTTTGTGCTCGTGAAACAATGGGAGATTACCACTGAGTAAACCCTAAAGACCAATCGAGACGTGTCAGAGTTAAATGCCAAGAGAAACTCAGAAGAAGGAACAAGAACCAAAGTCAGATGATATAATATGAAAGCATTTGTCACATTTTACTGGTTAAGGTAGCATCAAATATCCTGTTTCCCACACCATAAACGTTTACCTGAGTTTGTAATTGTGTTCCAACAAGCTCATCACTAAAATGGCTAACCTTTACATGAATGGGGGCTACAACAGGGCAACTATACACAAATTTTACTTAAATTGCGGCACTACTTTCCATCCAATATATATTTACTTTACATTTTCTTGTTAATACCTAATAAACCAAGCAAATGAAGCCATTAAATAAAGCTAAGAATCAGTCAATGCATTATCAACATCAGGAATTTCTCCAGAAAGCCCAGTTATTTACTATTCTAAACAACTCAAACATCTCCATATAAAATCCCAAACATTTATCTGAAGCCCTAAAATTAGTAAACAGCATATTTCAACTTTCTCCTTCTCAATTTTGGAGAAATCCCTCAACTTCCAGGCAAACTATTCATACACATAGCAAGGTCCCTCCTTTTGTAATCCCCATTACAAAATAGAGAAAAAAGAAAGAAAGAAAGAAAGATGAAGACGAAGAGCACTAATTCAACCGACGGAAAACACACAAAAGCAACCACATTAACGATGAAAAAGCACCATCAAACGATGGATCTCATAAAAATACTTACACCTCGATCAGTCTGATTTCTTTGTAGAGTAGCAGAGAGTGATCTTAGAGATAAAGCTGCCGCCGCCATGGTCGTCACTGCAGAGAGAATTGAGCTAAATAGTTACAATAAAACGTGGTATGTATATAATACTCCAGCACGGCCAGATACATTATTAAGCTAAAATTAAATAGTTAAACTAAATATCCTTGTCCAATTGCTTTTTTTTAAAAAAAATAAAAAATAATGAAAAACTACCTAATCCTGATATTCCGGCGGTACAGTGAGATCAAGAGCAGCGCGACGGTGTGGCCCTTTAGGGCTTGCTTCAGCTCTGGCTCGATTGTGAAGACGGTGGCGGATCCTGCAGTGCCGGAGATTGATATCCTAATGTGATGATTGAGGTTGATCGGGAATCGACGTGCTTGGGATTTGTCGATCGTGATCGAAGCGCATCAGTTTGGAGGAGAGTTTGTCGGAGAGAAACTGTAATTAGTAGTCCCGGCGGTTGGGGGACAGCGTTTTCTGTGAGGTTTCAAGATTAAAATATATTTAAAAAAGCATATAAAGACTGAAAAATAAAAATGAAATTTTATCTGTTGACGTAGGGTTTCAATCAGAAGGGCCAATGATGGATGGGCACATGGAGCCTAGAACGCCAGTAAATTTCAAGGGACAAATTAAGTGACACTGATTACTCGTAGTAACTTTAATTAAAAATCAATCGAAGCCAGGAATCATGACAAAGTCAATTCTACAACATTAAAGAAAGCATTTTATAGATTGAAAGGAGGGTACCCATGAATCAAGCCTTTTTCCTTTTGTGATCTTTTTTTAGCTTCATAAATTCCATATCTACCTAGAATCTAGTATCTTTTTACTTCTTCCTTGATCGACTCTTCCCCGGAAGTGGGATCTCGGAAGTGGGATCTTTGTTGAATCAAGAAATAGTGATTCATCATCCCATTTGAAGAAAGAAGAACTAGGGTTGGGTTGAAATTGGGAAAGATCGAATCTTGGATGCGATGGCAGTGGGATGGAGTGCGACTGTGTGGATGGCAAGAATGGCGTGGATAGCATTGAATAGTTGGATGATTTCTTGCTTTACTGTTGCTGATGAATTGGCCGCTTCCTTGCGCAGCGGCGACATCGGCCCCTTCCACGTCGGCTGATTTCAAGAATTGAATGTGAATAGAGTCTTTTGTAAGTTTATGTTGATTGTGTGGGTAGCAAACGTGAGATAGTTCGTTTGAATATATATATGATGATCAATTGTTGGAATGTGATGACTGACTGATCAAAGGATTTTGCTTTTATCAAATGAAGCTGCAGTTCTATCTATATCTTCTTTTCAACTCTGTTTCTTGATGATGAAGCTCAGAGTCGGAATATTTTGATTTGATTCAAGTTTTGATTATTACCCCCATATAAGTATATAACCTTTGCTAGTTTTGCTGGAAAAGGGCATTCTTCACACAAGCTAAAAAGCAAAAAAAAGGACAAGACAATGTAATTCTTTAGCCACACAACTGTGACTCGTGTACCACATCGAACTTTTATCGAAGGGGGGACAAGTATATAATTTTCTACCCCACAGGAATGGATACGACCTTACTTGAACAGGATCTGTTCTATAGGCTCGTACCTCTGTATCCTTGATTTCTAAGGAGACAGGAAACCAAGTCTGGTGGATGAATGGCTCTGCCGTGCCAGAGCGTGATTAACAGCGCTGTCGGCCGAGCTTCGAGCCCCAGTGCAGTAGAGGATCGTTCTTGGCTGGATTCGTCCGGCTGGGATGGCCCGGCAGCTGTCTGACAGACTTCCAAATTTTTTTTAAATTTTCACTTGGACAGACTTCCAAAAACTTAAATTGAAGAGTCTGAAAAGGCAAACTAGACCCCCTCTATTTCAAACATATATATACTTGGCTTGGAAGATTTGGCAAGAAAAATCAAAGGTACTTGGCTTTGCTTGCAGCAGCAGCAACTGCGTTCCTCGGAATCCTTTGAATCCCAGGTACCGGGAGATGCAACATCGTGTTTCAGCTATGAATATGTATTGACTTACCTTTTGGAATACTTTGCCAATTGCTCCCAATAATTTAGAAATTATTTCTCCATCTTCCTTAGTTAATTCATGTTGAAACATTGAAAAGAGAATGCCCTAGTATGTCTAGTTCAGCATAAACATGCCTTGGACGCTTTGCTAACTATATACTGTCACATAAAAATTAACTACATATGTAAGTAAATGCTAGTAGAAGGGACCACCAAATCTTTTAGGTTGACTTCAGCAACAACAGACACTAATAGATGCTGCTCTAAAAGAAATGGCCTCAACTGCAGCACCACATTTTTAACTTCATATATGGATGAAACAAGAAACTGTTGAGATCAAGCAATGCATAATACCATGTGAAATGCTCCCAAATGAAAAGGGAACAGGATGATAGCACATATTTGCTACCATAGTTGCCAACATAAAAAGGGAATCCAGAGTAAAGTGAAGAGGGAGAAAACAAAAACAGAAGCTTCCAGGTAAAGAAATTATTACAAGTTTGAGGTCTCACCGATAATACCACGTCACTATCTTCAATGACCTGCTTCCAGAAATTCCAAAGATCAATGGTGTTTTTTCTAAAAGTAAACAGTGTGCAAGGATGAAGTGTGTACAATAGTTTTGTACCAAAATAATAAAGCATAATGAAATTGGTACTCCTTATTCTTCAGATATTATGTTTCAGGACGCATGCATGTTGTTTTAGATCAATTCAATTAACAAGCTCCAAACTGGAAAAAAAAAATATGCTACAAGAGAAGTGCACCATGCTCAGAGTTACATTGTTCACTCCCTGTTCAAGAGAGTGAAAGACAATACAGAAAAATGAGACAATCAAAGCATATGAACACCTGCCTATACTTATATACAAATTCAGAGGCGGATTGTGAAAAGAGTGAGGCAGAGAAGAGTCATTGCCATGAAGAAGGCGATAGCAGTCCACGGAGTCCCGAATCTGGTATAGATCAGCTCAGCTATCTAAGTTATAGACCTACTATTGCAATGCTCTTCAATCTCCCTCTTCACATCCTTGAACACATCCTGATGATCGTGGAGCCCGAACGTGTTGATTTCTTTGAAAACTTCCACCACTCTCTCCACATTCCCCAGCCTTTTCAACAATTGCATCTCCTTCACATCCTCAGGGCTTTGAATAAGCGATTTCATCAAGATGGCATACGACAGCACCACCAGGCTTGCATTGCTGTTTGGCGATACTTCAATGGCGATCATGTTGGCGATTCCTACTGGTGTGAGATCAGAGATATCCCGTAGAGGAAGCTGAAGCTCGCTGAAACAAGCATTAGGCTTAAACACGAAGTCCGTTAGTGATCGTGTTGAGTTGGGAGTCACGCGAATGCCTTTGGCCTTGAGATCCATCACCGAGCGACGGGCGCAGGAGGATATGTAGCTGTCATTGTAAATCTCTTCTCTCAGCGTGAAGCCAGAAAGCAGAAATCTGTTTAACTTCTGCTCTTGGTGGCGTTTCTTCACCAAAACTCTCCAAAAGGCTTCAAGAAAGTGGATTGGATCCTCGTCTTCCTGAGGGATTCTACCGTGTTTCAATTCCACCTCCCCAATCATGTACCTTGTGAAGTATCTGGGGAGAAACAGCTTAGCTTCTGTTGCTTCGTACTGCAAGCTGATCAGCAACTTTAGAACTCGAAATGGGATTTGATTCTCCATCACCATCATATCACGAACCATGAACCGTCCTGATCCCTCACCGAGGCATCTCTGCCAAGACAAGGAAGGGCTCCCTTTGTAGTTACAGTTGTGTATGAAATCGATGATGATGCTGGAGTCCAATAACATCATCAAAGCTAGTGATTTATCATCGTATTTCTCGAGGATCGTGGCCTCTGCATAGCTGTCTCTGATCGACTGAATATCCTCTAGAATCTTGGAGTAGAAGAAGGCCTTCTTCCTCTCATCGCCGCCAGTCCAAGCAGAGGTGTTTGAACTCTCCTGCTCGACGGAGCTCCGGTTTGCCGTGGTGGTTGGGGCCCAAGGAGACCATCACAGGCAGGGGCGGATCCAGAATTTATTGTTAGGGGGGGCGGAATTTACGGGGATGAGTTGTATTTATCAAGGGGTTCAGGGGCAGAGCCCCCGAGAAATTTTTTTGGGGTGTTTTTGGTCTAAATATACTTACTAATTAAGGCTTATTTAGCGATAATATATTTTCTTTTACGAATAGCCGTTATATGTTGTATAAATTACTAAAAATTGAAACCAAAAATTTAAACGGGACAAATGTATAAATTACTAAAAATTGAAAACAATTCGTAGTATTACACGAAAGTTCGAGGGGCAGTCGCACCCACCCGCCCCCGCCCCCCTTTATATCCGCCTCAGGGTCGTACAGATGTTGGCTCCGCCGTATTTGTGGCGGCACCTTTTGAGTCTGGCAGCGGCAGCGGCGCCATGATTCAATGTAGAGTTTTTTGGGTTGGGATTGGAGGAGGTCTGAGAAATCTTGGAGAGTTGCCATGTCCACTGATAGTCGAGATGATAGCTTCTCCATTCTCAACTTTGAGTCAAGCATAGACTTTGTAAATATTTAAATGATTTGGGAGTTTGAAACATCAGCTCATAACACCTAAATGTTGATAGGTCAAATTTCCACAACTTTTTCCACACTCGAAGAATCTTAAAAGTCAAACTACATCCTCTATTTCAAACATTTGAGTGTCGGTAAAAACTTCCTTGGGTAATGTAGTTGGTAAGTAAAGGCATATTTGAATGAAACAAGAAAATGTAGGGATCAATTAATTTACAATATCATGTGACATGATCCAAATGAAAAGGGAATATGATGAGAGCAGAGATTCGCTAATGATCTTTTCGAATATGCAGCTTGGTAAAAATAGTATAATAGGCAAAAAACTGACAAGCTTTCATATTCTTTAACCACACATGTACCACATCGAGTTTCCATGTCTACTGATAACTCGGGCTCCATTCTGAATTATGAGTCAAATGCAAAATTTTGTTATGGATTTAAATGATTAGAGAAGTTTGAAGTATTTTGACATGTTAACTTTCCGTACCTTCTCCACACTTTGAAGAATCTGGAAAGTCAAACAAGATCCTCTTTTTCAAACTACAAGACTTAGACTGTCATCCAGAAAGTCAAATGAGTTTCTCTTCAGCATTAAACTAATGGATCGGTGGTGACCCGCAATTCCTAAAACACGTCAATAATTCATGTTGAATAGAATGCAACAACTGAAACATTGAAAAAGAGAATGCCGTTTAGCATAAACATGCCTTGGTCCTTTCATCGGCAGTAAACTCGATATGTAAGTGAATTCCAGTAAACGAACCTGCAAATCTTTGAACTTGACTCCAGCAACAACAGACACAAATAAATGCTTCTCTAAAAGAAACGGCCTTAACTTCAGCACCACACTTTTAACTACATAGTTGAAAGAAACAAGAAAATATAGAGTTCCAGCAATGTACAATATCACCTGACATGATCCAAATGAAAAGGGAATATGATAAGAGCAGAGATTTGCTAACAACATGTAGCTTGGTAATAAAAGTATAATATTAGAGGCTTCAGCAAGTAAACTATATAAACAATCTAAACTGAAAAGTAACGAATGCATAAAGATATGGAAAACATGTTTGTTCTCCTCAATACAGCCCAAGGAACAATATTATCTATAAAAAGATTAATGAGTGAACGTACTGGAAATGCAATTCTAGAAGCAGGAAAGTGGTCTAAAAGTTTTATGAATTCAGATTAGAATGAAGAGGGAGTGGAAGATAACAGCGAAGCAGGCAGGTAAAGAAAATTACCAATTTGAGATTTCACAGAGAATACAACCACATCACTATCTTCGACTGCCTGCCTTCTACAAAATCCAAAAAGGAATGGAATTAAAACTATGCAAGTTTTTAAAAATAAAAAATAAACCGTGTATCTCTATAATAAGACTAGTATGTTGTTACAGGTTAATTCAATTAGTGAGCTGCATAACTGAAAGAAAATGTTTATCATAGACTTCACAAGAAGTGAAGCATTGCTCAAACTCCTCGGTTCCAAAGAGACAATCAAAGCATATGAACACCTGACAAGTCTTTTCGAAGACCTCAGGGCCAACTGATTCTAAGGCATATTGGGCCAGTGGTGCCAAGATGTCCAGTCCGGATCTGTGAAGCAGGCAAAGTCCCTGATTTAACTATACCTCTACCAGTGCTCTATGCCATTTTTCCAGCCCCAATAAAACCAACTAAACCGGCAATAAGGAATATAATTCATTATTCTTGGCAGGATGAAATGCAGTCAGCCCAAAAATCTTTAGGGGATATATCCGTTCTTTGTTATATATTAGCAAACAATGTTCATAAAGCATTTGAATCTCTAAAAATCTCACTCGGTAAGATTCAAAAACCCCAGTAAGAAGCATTACAAACAATTCACACGAAGGTAGGTGAAACAATACAATACACATTTGGTTCATCCAGCATTCTATCTCAAAATTGCATGAAGAATTTGAACTTCGTATCTCAAAATTGCTGATGAAGTTTGAATTGTTCCTAGTTTTTTTCTCTAAAAATGTGAGAATGAACTTACTGGTAGCAGGGGTCGTGACGATGGGTTGGTTATTCACCCAAATCCCTACTCAGCTGAGAATCCGATTTCGTGCTGAATTTGCGTGGGAAAGAAGACAATCGTGGGTTGAAGAAGCCAAACAATTTCAAATATATAATCCTAAATAAACAAATTAACTATTTATAGTATAATAATTTGATAAATTATTTTATTATTATATTAGTTTATAATTCAGCGGCGGATTGTGAAAAGTGAAGCGCGGCGGCGAAGAAGGCGATGGCAGTCCACGGAGTCCGGAATCTGGTATAAATCAGCTCAGCAATCCAAGTTTTAGCCCTACTCCTGCAATGCTTCGAGTAAGTGGATTGGAGGATCCTCTGTTTCTCGAGTGATTCTACTATTTGTAGAGCTTCTTGGATTGGGATTGGAGGAGGTCGGAGAATTCTTCGAGAGTTCATGTCTAATGATAATTGAGTAGTATTTTATCACAGAGATGCATCAAGACTCTAAATATTTAAATGCTTTGAGCATTTTAAAATATCAACCTAAATTCCGCAGAAACGATGACTTGCTAATTTTCCTTCTTAAGCTACTTGGAAGATTCGGCAAGAAAAATCTAACTCTTTGAAAGTTCTTGGCTTCGCTTTGCAGCAGCAACCACCGCGTTCATCAGAATTCCTCGGAAACCAGCCTTCTCCAGCTCATGAATCCCGGCTATAGTTGTTCCACCAGGCGATGCAACGTCGTCTTTCAGCTGCCCGGGGTGCTTCCCCGTGCTTGTTACCATTGATGCTGCCCCATATACCTGCATCACATACAATATAAACTCAGTAGGCAAGCAAATTGTTTCTTCTCTGTTTACAAGGACTGACTAAATGAGTGTAAACTGATTTACCATTTGAGAAGCAAGACCAAGTGAGAGTTCACGAGGCAGACCAGCAGCCACGCCTCCATCAGCTAAAGCTTCTATTGCCAGAAACATGTAAGCTGGTCCACTACCACTGCCATCCGAAAAGAGATATCAGAGCTCAGAATTCAGAACAAGAAACTTATAAGGAATGAGTACCTAAGGCCGGTAACAGCATCAAAGTGTTTCTCCTCAGCTGTCCATACTTTACCAATTGATCCAAATAATTTAGAAATTAATTCTCCATCTTCCTTAGTTGCTGCAGGCCCCAGAGCAATAACTGTGTAATGTGTAAATAAAGTTCTTAAGAAATCTATCACATGTACACGTGCATTATAAAATGAATTATAGAAACTGGAAAAGGTATACCAGATGCTGCAGCACCAACAGCAGCTGGGGTGTTGGGCATTACCCTAATGAATCGGTCGTGACCAGCCCACTCCTGAAACATATCGATAACTCGTGTTGATCAGTAACATGCCTCGGATAGAATGCAACAACTATTATTCTAGTTCAGCATAAACACGCCTCAGGTCGTTGGTAACTGCATATAAAAATTCTATACATGGAGAGAGCATGGATTATATACGAGTACCGCAGTCTATATCAGAAGTAAACTACATGTCAGTGGATTCCAGTTAAATAACCTGCAAATCTTTTAGCTTGACTCCAGCAACAACGGACACTAATAGATGCTTCTCTGAAAGAAATGGCCTTAACTGCAGCACCACGCTTTTAACTACATATTTGAATGAAACAGGAAAATATCAAGATCAAGCAATGCATAATATCATGTCAAAATGGTCCAAAATGAAAAGGGAACAGGATGATATCAGAGATTTGCTAACAATATTTTCCAACATGTTGTTTGGTAATAGTACAATAAGCACACACAAAAAAAATAATCTAGAAAACATGCTTTTATTTCATATTAGTGTTAAATTAGAAACCACAGCATAAAATCATTCTAAACTGAAAAAGAAAAGGCAAAGAGATGTACCGAACACAGTAATGAATGTATAAAGATATGGAAATATATATATTCTCCTCTCTACAGCCAAAGGAACAATTTATCTAAATTAATGATTAAAAATCGGAAGGTATGTACTCGAATTGTAATTGTAATAGGCTAATAGCAGGAAAGTGGTTTGCAAGTTTCATAACTACCCTACCGAATTCAGAGTAAAGTGAAGACGGAGAAAATAACAGATGCTTCCAGGTAAGAAATTACCAATTTGAGGTTTCACAGAGAATACAACCACATCACTATCTTCAACTACCTGCATTTCAGAAATCCCAAGGAAGAATGGAGTTACATCTATGAATTTCTTTTTATGTAAACAGAGTGAGTGTGCAAGCTGAGAGTATGTATCATTCATAAATTGCAAATAACCATACAAGAAAAGTATGTTAAGAACTTATCAAATTCCAGCAATTTGAGACGAAAACATGAAACTGGTTCATCTTCCAGCCATATGAGTAGAACAAACAAGGACAAAGTATATAGTATATACTAGAGTCTTCTGAAATTATTATAGCATACACTCGACCACCAAATGATACTATTATTCTTCAATTTTTAAATTTCAGGAAGCAGCATGTTGTTGTAGGAAAACTTTAAACAAAAATGATTATCATAGAGTACAAGAGAACTTCACCATGCTCAAAAGTTTCATTGCTCACTCCCCTGTTCCAAGGAATGAAAGACAATAAGGAAAAATGAGACAACCAAAGCATATGAACACCTGACTATTCTTATCGAAGACCTTCGCGCCAAATGATTCAAAGGCAGTACGGCGAGCGCTAAGATGTGCAGTCCGGATTTGGGAAGCAGGCAAAACCCCTGAGTTGACTATACCTCTAGCAATGCTCTCTGCCATTTTTCCAGCCCCAATAAAACCAATCTTGCAGGACTCAGTGGGAATTGGTGTAAAGTTAGCCATTCTAATAATGCTGCCAGCCACAGAAAAACCAACAATAAGGAATACAATCCATTAATATTGGCAGGACAAACAGCGTCCGTCTCAAAATCTTTATCTTTGTTATATATCATCAAATAACGTTCAGTCTCCGGAAATCTCACTTCTATGAATTCCTTTCCTTTTTCTTCCTTTATATCATCACTAAAATTCAAATCATATAGGCAAAAACCTGTCTGAATTATTAAATATTAATACCATTATTTACAATTAACATGGCAAATATGAGATTAACGAAGATCAATTAAAGGACTTTGAACGAATCAACTGAAAAACAAATATGAAAGATTCAGGTTTGAGAGAGAGAGAGAGAGAGCGAAAACTACCACCTTCAGAGCAGCAGTTCTCCTAGCTATTTTTCAAGCAACCGTTCTCAGAGTTGTAACCGTAGTGGGGAGACTACGTGAAAAATCTGATCTTCAGAACCGTATATCTCGAAATCGTTTGTAAATACTACTGTAAAAACAGAAAAACGGAGGTCGGATTATGCAAGGAAAAATCGGTAGGCCGTGAAAAAGAAGAAAATGGAGGTAGGTATCCTCATAAGATATTTGGGCCTCTTGTTTATGCCCATGGGTTTAAGATTAAGTTTTATTTCTCCAATTTGATTTGCAAATATATTAATAAAATATGTCATAAATTTTTGTAAGCCAAAATGACCTTATGGTTTAAAAGTTAAAACACCATTATTTAAAATAATAATATTGAAGACGAAAAAAATTTCATGAGATTATTACTTTATCAAATATTACTTTTATTCATTAATCTAACTTGGGATCCGAAAAAACTATTGTCTAAACAAGATTATTACATTATCAAACATCATTTTATCGAGATTTAACTGTATCTAATTTTTCGTAATAAAATGTTCATGATAATTTAATACTATATGTTTATTAGAAGGATGTAGAATTTCACGTACAAAATACTCTGTTCCATTCATATTGTCATGTGGGGTTTCAGTATGGATTTTAATAAACTTGAATTTTGTGTATAAATGATACGAAACCAAATAACTTTTTGTAACTTTTAGCATTATTTTTTATTTTCATTTTTAAAAAGGAGACAATATTAGTGGAACAACTCAAACCGAAAGAGAAGGAATGAGTACATGTCATCTAAGGAGAAGAAATATACTCCCTCCATCTCACTCATCTTGCAATATTTTCTTTTTCGAATTGTCTCACTCATCTTGCAATATTTTCAAAAATAGAAAAAAATGAGTGGACCACAATCATCCAAAATAAGTGGACTCCATTAT
Organism: Lavandula angustifolia; assembly: GCA_028984105.1. Lineage (NCBI taxonomy): Eukaryota > Viridiplantae > Streptophyta > Magnoliopsida > Lamiales > Lamiaceae > Lavandula > Lavandula angustifolia. Next base: position 9,275,822 of record CM054821.1, on the reverse strand, counting down.
CTTTTACTTTACACATTTACTACACTATCTTAAACTCCGTGCTCAATCTCAAAGTTGCAAGATGAGTGAGATGGAGAGAGATATTCATTAAATATTGTGTGGAGTAATCAAAAGCAAATCATGCTTCTATTGCAAAAGAGAAGTTGAACACAATATGGACGAAGCTTCCCCTACAATTAGAATACAACTGATGTAGTCTCCATAAGTAGATGCTGAAACATCGGATCTCACCATTCCCACACAAAGATTGTTTGTAGCCACAAATTAAGGGGTCATTTGATAAGAATTATGATATGACAATGGTAATGGATATGATAGTAGAGTGATTGGGTATGAGTATGAGTGTCATTTACTAGTGAATGTGTATGATAACCAAATATGATGTTTGGTTGTACTTAGGCTTCAATTAGAATGGATAATTTAATATAAAAAAATAATAATAATAATTTTGTGAATATTCTAACGTGATAAATATTTTGTGAAATTTAATACAGGAGTATTTTAATAAAAAATACATTATCTTTTAATTTGATTATTTAAAAATAATAATATAATATTTTAAAACATAATTGTAAAGATACTTTCTACATATTTTTACCTGATTATTAAATATTTATTTTAATAAAAATTAAAAACATTTTTATAAATTATGTTAAAATGATTTTAAATAATAATGTTTATTATTTGACAAAATAAGTTTTATTTAATATTATTACGTTATTATATATTTTTATGAGATTAGTGTATTTACTTTTTATTAAATTAAAAACATTTTTATAAATTATGTTTAAATATTTTTAAATAATAATGTTTATTATTTGACAAATTTTAAGTTTTATTTAATATAATTGTTTTCTTAACTAATTATTTTATTTTGACTAAGTATTTTAAAATTAATTTCATTAATAAAAATAATATATAAAAAAATTATTTTGATACTCCTATGGGTTTGAAAACTCAAACCTAAGGGTGCCTTCAACCCTAAACCCACGTTCCCAACTTTTTACTCGTCACGTCAGCTTTTCAAACCTACCAACTTTTTAACATTTTTCACTCCAATCATAAACCTATCAACTCAACTTTTTTATGGGTCCCACTACTATATACACACAACTATTTATCAATATATCTATATCTATCTATATATATATTATACTCACTATTTTTTATTCATCATATTATTAATAAATAATAATAATTGTAATAATAATAATAATAATAATAATAATAATTAAAATGTTTTTCTAATTCATATAAAATTTAATTATATTTAATTTTAAAAATAGAAAATTATATAATTAATTTTAAAAACAGAAATTATCTAGAAAGTTTTCATAGATAAAAGGAAAATAACAATAATTGTTCCCTAATCTATTACAACGAGATGACATCACATAGAACCTTCATTGAAAAACATAACATGAGCAAGGAAAATAAATTAAAGAGTAGACAGTCATCCATGTCTAGATTACAACCACCCGCATCTTTGTTTGATCTCATTCGATATTTTGGCAAAGTTGAAAAACATTGCATCATTGAAGTTACTCGTATCCTGTTTGCAATAATCTCATTCTCGTAGTTGAAGTTTCATATCCTTTTGCTGCATTTTCTTTTTTTTTTTTGCTCAATTTCCACATTTTTTTGTTTCATCTTCTCGTTGTGTATTTCTTGTAATTGATCTCATTTGACTGGATCAACCTGACCTGCATCTGCTTTGACTTTGGCTTTAGCCTTCTGCTGTCCCATAGGACGTGTTCGAGTTGACTGTGCATCGCCAGAGGTGTGACTACCCGAGTTACTAGCCATTGCTTCAGGGTTTCATTTTTCTACCAATGTCATTACTTTCCATACATGGAGGTACTTGAACTCTTTGTTCGAGTGCTGACTGCGCCACTTAGCTTGCACAACCTCTTAGACGTCTTCGTCGCTTTGCCCACTTGCCCGATGATTAAAGAAATTATTATACAATTGAGAAAACAAATTTACATCAGGAATGATACGATAATAAGCCGATTTTACAGCTTCGGGTAGCCGGTTAGTAGTACCGGTCGGTCTATGATCGTTGTAATATGCCGCCACTTTTTTCCAAAATACCTTCGTTTTTTGTTGATTTCCAACTCTTGCATCGGTGCTCACGGTGCACCAAGATTTAGCTACACATGTCTCCTTATCATGTGACCAAAACGTCCTACCCTTTTTAGGGGGTGGAGTAATTTTCTGAACATGATCATCTTCATCTTCATCGACAAGGCTAGTATGTTATACCCCCGCTTGTGAAGAATGTTGTGGAAATTGAGAACCCGGATATTGAAATGGTACTTGTTGCGAACCAAAAAAAGAGCTTCCGGAATTCGGTGGCATTCCATATTGCGAAAATTGAAGATATTGTGGTGGAAATTGAGAATGTGGTGTAAGTGGTGGAAATTGTGAAAATTGTGGATATTGAAAAAATTGTTGATAGTATTGTGGGTTGGGACTATGGGACGAGTGAGATTTTTGAGAATCCGAATTTTGAGAACTGGAATTTTCGGCCATTTCTAGAGAGAGAATATTGAGCTCTTAAATTTTTTGGAATGTAAAAATTGGAAATGTGTGATATGAATTTTTGCATTCAACTAAGTATATATAGATTTTTTTTTACCGTTAGAATTTTTAACGTTACAATTTGTAACGTTACAATTTATAACGTTAATGTAAAGAGTAAAGAAGTGAGATGCTATAAGGTTAATGATACAATTTATTGCAATTTTGAAGCAATAAATGCTCTTCTACAGTTGGGGTCAAATCAACCATTGCATCAATGTGTCTCGGTAATTATGAAAAGCCAACTCTTGAACTCAATAGTTGGGTTTGCCACGTCAGTTATCAATTTCTCACTCCAATGGTTGAAAGTTGGAAAACCAACTTTTTACTCTTCTTCAAAGTTGGCGTTGGAGTCGAAATCCACGTACCAAACATATCATATGGATATCATTCATCTTTCATTCCCTTAATAGATTTGTAAACTTATGTACCAAATGCTCCTAGGCTATTTTTAGAGAGAGAATGGCAGATTTTTTCGTGAAGCGAGACCCAGTTACCCTCCATCTATTCAATTTAATTGCCTCCCACACTCCCTCTCATCATCTCGCATGAGACGTCGGAACCGTCAGCAGCCAAGCCGCCCTCTCGGTTAGTCACTCTCCCGGCCTCTAGATCAAATAAAAAACTCCTTAAATTAGAAAATATTTATCCGACATGTTTTAATTAACTCAATTGCAAATGTATGATTCCTTCAGCTGGCTGCGATCTACGAGCGCGTGATAGCCACCGACACGAGCGCCAAACAGCTCGACTTCGCGGCGAAGCACCCGAACATAACCTACCACCACACCTCCGCCGCTGTCACCACGGAGGAGCTCCGGACCAAGATCGGATCGGAGTCGACTTTCGATCTGGTCGTCATCGCTCAAGCCATGCACTGGTTCGACCTCCCCACCTTCTACCGCCGCGTCAAGTGGCTTCTCAAGAAACCCGACAGCGTGATCGCCGGAGATCAACCCCGCCGTTGATGCAGTGTTCCAACACTTCTACACCATGGATTCCGATCCGTACTGGGACGCGGCCCGCAAACTTGTGGACCGAAAATACGAGACCATAGATTTTCCATTCGAACCGGTGAGCGGGCTTGACCACACCGGACCATTCCGGTTCAATACGAAGAAAGTGATGGATTTGGAGGGCTTTTTCACGTATTTGAGGTCGTGGTCGGCATATCAAACGGCTAAGGAAAAGGGTGTCGAGCTGCTGAACGACAACGTGGTCGCACGAACCACCCGAGCGTGGCTCGAAGATGGCAAAGTCCGAAAAACCGTTACTTATCCTGTCTATTTGAGGATAGGGAAAGTTGGTTTATCAACTTGAGCATGTTGTACTCATATACAAATAACGCTGTCATCACACTTCGCAGAATGGATTTAAATCAATCAAGAAAACCACAAAATGATCAAAAGTAAACATGAACAACTCTACATCCCCATAAGAGAGAAATCAAGCCCAGAATTAACTGTGTTGAACGCATTGAGTTATCACTCGGAAGAAGCAAGAGCAGACTGCAACACATCTTCAAGATACTTCTCAGCATCAGCATACTGCCTTTTCTTATCCTCGATAGCCAACGCAGCCAAAGCCTTGTCCTGGATGAATAAGTGTCCCAAAAATCAATCATCAATGACTAGATTTATGAAGGTGGGAAAATATCAATAGTGGGAGAAAGGAAAGTACAGGAGGCAAGTCTTGGTAACTTCTCAATGTCTCGAGAATTGGTTTCGTTTTCTTCTCGAGGTCCTTCCTGTGCTCGGCCATTTCCACCAACACTCCATGACTGATATCAGGGCTATAGCCCACGCGATTGAGCATTGCCTGCGATATAGGTGTAAATTTGAACAGAGATTTCCCGTTCTTCTAGACGATAGGAATTAAAAAGCATACAAAATTGATCTTGAGAATACAAAATGATAATAGGAACATCAAAAGTCAAAACCCACCATACCTTGTAATTAGAATATTGTTGCAGATATTGTCTCTCTTTGGATTCCATTATAGCCAAGTTTGTGTTCCAGTGTTCCATTTGAGCTTCACAAGGAGGTATATCATCTTCTAATTGACCAAGTGTTCTGATAAGAAAACAAAATATTTAGAAAGAGAAGCAAAACTTGACTTGAGAATGAGAAAAAAGAGCTCGGAGATCTACCTTTTCAGGTACGTTAATCGTGCAATTGCCTTCCGAGTATAGTCAAGGAGTTCTTTGGACTCCTGCTGCACTTTAGCCCTCTTTTCTTCTACTGCTGTTTTTCTTAGAGATTGATCCGCCATTACTACAAGAAAACTAAAGCATTTCTCCTTGTAAGTTAGTGAATCCTCAGTGCGGTTATATATAAATGCAAGGGTAAATACCCACCTACTTAATTCAGTATCCCTAATGTTCAACAGATTTGCGACACTGGCAAGAACTTGAGAAGATGATACGACATTTGATGGTAAACTCTCTTGCACCAATCCAGTATGCTCTAATATCTCTCTTATCCTAGCAGCTGCAGTCAAATAAGTTGGACAAGTACCAAACAAACACAATGAGGATCATGACATTATCATCCAGTCGTTATTTCACAAACAAATCGCGGATAAGGTAAATGAGTACCACACAAGAAAGCAAAAGTGTGCAGTACACAAACACAAGTGGAGATGATTGAAAGAAAAAGCTAGACCTTGAGAACGGTATTCCGCAGCTTTAAGACGGAAATCGTTAGCCACAATGGTGGCAGCCTGAGTCTTGGCTTGGGAGAGAGTGGCAACATTGTGTAAGTGAGCAATGCTCCGAGGAGTGTACTCGAAATCAGGCACATCTTTTCCAACTGCATCGAATTGAGAAGCAAGCCATGCTTTCACTTCTGCAATTCGATTAGCATCAAAGCCAGAAGTAGCACTGCTTTTCGATGGTTCAGATGATGCCACTGAGAATGAAGGGGATGGAGGATCAGATCCCCCACCAATTTCACTCATCCTTCACTCTTCTCCCCTCTCCAAATTTAAACTTCAGTCCAAACCTTCACCTACAAAACGAATATGGTGACGTTGGAAGAGCAATTGAAGAAAATCCAGTAAATCAAGATTCAACACCTAGAACCTTGGAATTTAGGCTTTTCTGTTAGGTTCAGGCACGGCGTGGGCGGTCGCTCCGCCCCGGGCCCAAGAATATTGGTTGGCCTCTAGTTTTAATTTTTTAGATAGTAATAATTTAAGGCTGTCGGTTGGTTTGGGATCAGTATAACCGATACCGGTTATCGGTTAACAGATCCCGAAAAAGTCAGAAAAATGCATCCCAGAGTCGATACCCCTTTGGTTTTCGGTGAGCCGAAACCGCCTCACACCGAGCTCGGTATTCGGTTATACCACAAAAACCGAAAATAATGTGTCTAAATCTGATGAGCCTCTAATTTAAGGCTTCATTGAGCTGATTAACATCCGTTCCAATAAAGAATTACATTCAACAATGATAAATCTTGATTCTTTTATGCGTTCTTCCAACATTAGTTCTAAACAAATATCCCCAGTGTTTTCTTTTTTATCAATTTTACAAAAATATCTTGACCTAATTCACATGATTTCTCTGGTTCTCCCTATTCCTTCAATTTCCTATCTAGATATACTCATATAAAGATAGCAAACTGAATCATAGAAATTGACAATTTGCCACAATAAATCAAGAAACAAAAATTGGGGTTATACAGAAAGAAAACACACCTTGTGTACGGCAGCAAGGGGGAAGAAGATGATGTAGTCGGCGCCCTATTCTAATTTGAGTAGTTTCAGACTTACACTTTCCCGCCGAGAAGGTAGAATAGAAAATAAGAAAATGTGTCGAAAGCTAAACCTTGTTCAAATTGAACAGGAAATCAAACAGATCGAACATAAAACTCGAAGACAAAGTGAAGATAACTTAAAACCTAATCTTGCACATTAGAAATGGGCTTAAATAGAAATATTACAGAATTAAAGATAAAGGAGAAACTAAACCTCAATTTGAACAACATCTAATAGACTTATATATCTAGAGAGAGACTTGAAAACAGAGGAGCGAGTGAGACGATGGATCGCCGGCCAGAGAATATTGTAGTGTCTGTCAGTTGGGGTGTTGCTTGTGAAATATCGAGTGAAACTTTTTGAATTTGATAGAAACCTTCCTGTAAATTGCATTTTGCTCCTTAGAGATGTCCCTTTCTGCACTTTCATATATTTCGTTTTGAGACTTCCTAATTTAAATTTGTTCATTTTAAAACCACAACTTTTTTATCATCCCAAGAAAATCAGAAAACACCATTGTTAATACTCAGTCCAGACTCAAATAATACTCAGTCCAGACTCAAATTGAAAGCTACTAAAAGTAGTTTATTTAAAAATTAATTAATATTTAAAAATAAGTGTTGAAAGTAGGTAAAATAATATTTCAGAATACTACTCATAAAAGTAATTTATTATTATTTTTTAAAAGAAATATTTATTTTGCCTAAATGCATGTATTTATAATAAATAAATAAAATTCAAAAGTTATTCTTATTCTATACTTATCTTTTGCTTTATAATTTCATATCTATTATAAAATATTAAATTAATATAAGTGTTATATATACTATAAAAAAATTATATCAACATAAATATAACATACATTATATATTAAATACTATTTATTTGTGAATAATTGAAAGAGAGGAAGAGATATAGTTGGTATGTTGAAGAAAAAGATTCTTACAAATACTAATCGTTATGATGTTTTTGGAATTTCTAAAGTTATTAAGGATAATTTGGTCATAAAAAAATTATAAGCAATAAGTTGAAAGCTAAAAGTTGAGTGAAGCCGCTTCATATGCTTCTCTATTTTGGACCAATTTTAGATAATCTCACCTTTAAACTGGGTATCCCAAACACCTCCACCGGCTTAAAGCTGAAAACAACTTTTAATAAGAGTTTCAGAACACCCACTCAGGGCCGGCCCTAACATTCTAGAGGCCCTAGGTGAAAAGCAAAAATAGGGCCCCTTATTGAAGCTTCCTGAATCATCTTGTCAGCTAAAGATAGTATATATTTTCATGCTTGTGTGTATATAACTTTAAAAGTAAAGAACGTGAAGTACAACAAACTAATAAACAAGGATCAAATGATTGTTGAAAAGCGAATAGTGAAGAGAATTAATAAAGAGAGTCGACTAATTTATATTCTGTCTTGATTCTTGAAGGAGAAGGAATAAGTCGATGTACATACACTGTAAAGAATAAAAAGAATAAACAGCATTACTCATTTATAAGGTTTGACCGTTTGGGAATTGGGCAATAATTAGTGGATAGTGGCCTATTGGGCTCGACTAATTTAAGTTAATAATTTTTCCTATTGGGCTTGTATTTATGTTATTAGTAATTATATATATATATATATATGGTGGTTCAAATAGGAACACCCCTTAGAGTGAGAAATAAGAACAATTATAGGCCTTTAGATTATGTTAATTGATTGATGAGATCTGTTTTATTTTTTTTTTGGCCGAAATGCACCATATACTTGTTAAAATTTGCACAAATGATATAATTGTCAATTGCTTATTATAATAACCTAAAACTGTGTATATAGCAAAAAATATTCCAAAAGAAAACCAGATTTGTTTTTTCCGAAACTGCGCGTTTACACCTTGTCATCTTCGTTCTGCGGTTTGTGTATCATCTCTTTGATTTTTCTTTGGTTGTTTTTTTTTTTTTACGTTTCTGTATCGAATTGTTTATGGCGAAAGAGCAACATATCTGATTTTTTCGAAATCAGTTTACACCATTCGTCTTCGTTCTGCACGATGTTGTTCTTCTCTTTGATTTTTCTTTGGTTTTCTGTTTCTCCTTTCTTTATGGTATTGTCCAGATCTGATTTTTCCTATTTGACCGATTCTTCTCAAAATTGTGAATTTTGACCGATTTTGATTCCAAGAGTTGATTCTTCTCAAAATTGTGAATCAAATCCTCCTCAAACTGTTCAAGTTCAAAATTTTGACCGATTTGACTCAAGTTCGAAGTTGGTGTTTGTGTACAAGAGCAGTTTGGGGACTGTGCAAGTTCGGATGACCGATTTTGATTCTCCTCAAAATTCCTCGATTTTGATTCTTCTTGAGCCAAAAACTTTTGGCCTGAATGTAATTGAGTCCCCAACTTCCTTAAATGTAGGGGTGTAACGGTTCGATTTGGTTCGGTTTTTTATGTATTTTAGGAACCGAACCAAACACATAGAAATGGTTCGGTTCGGTTTGGTCCGATGTATTTCAAAATATCGGAACCGCACCGAACCGAACCACTTATAAATGGTTTGGTTCGGTTCGGTTCATCGGTTCACCTTTTTATTTTTTATTTTATTTTTGAAATCCTAAATAATGCAAAAATAGTAGTTGTTGGATATGAGTCAGTAGATGATACTCAGTTGTTCGTGGTTAAAAGAAAATTGGGGGAAATCATAGTAGTACTATGGAATTGAAGATCCCAAAACCGAGCTGATATCAGTAGTTCAGTATGTCGTTAGGATTAGCTGATGTACAGGTTAGACTTGTTGTAATCGTTTTTATATTCTTGTCTAAGTCTTGTACGGGGTAATTGTTGAACTGATCTTCTGTCGAAGATACTTTTCAGAACCCCACATCATCAGTGTAATCGCTTGCGTTCTTCAGTCATCAGCTGAGTATACCTCAGTAGAAGCCAATCCAGCAGCTGATAAGTCATCAGCAGAAGAACTCATGCAAGCCCAGTACCTTCGCAGTCGCCAACTGACTTACTCAGAAGTTACATTCCTTGTCAGCCGACTCAGTCGAAGAAGACAGAGACTTTGCGCTTCATCGGATCTCGACGTAAAGCAACCCAACTACTTAAGTCTTTTCGAAAGTTCAGCAGAAGATCATACGAGGTTGTTTGAACGGTCAACTCTGACATTCTCACCAACCACAAACCTCGACCAATGAGAAGCCGACAACGCATTACCTGCTCCAAACAGTAAAGCTGCTCTCATGTACAGTAATTAACTGCTCTGCTGCAACAAGTTCAAATTTATGACCATTTTCTTTGGAAGCTTGTGACACGTGGCATCGTCGTCTCCAACGGACATATGCCATAGCTCACGGCTATAAATAGAGAAGAAATCTGAGCTCCACGCATGGGATAAACAAGGGAAAAACGCTCAAGCTCAAGAACACTCTAGCAAACTTAAAGATCATCCAGCGAAGAACTTGCCTTCATAGAATATCATTAGTTCTTCTCTCTAGAGTTCTTTAGATCCCTTCTTCTCTAGCTAAGCTCATTGCCAAATTTATAGCTTAGAAATTCGAAGGAGTTCACTTTCTGTGAATTGTTCTTATTGTAAGAACTCCTTCTTTGTTGGAGATCATCCCCTCCCTTTCGAACTTAGGTTTGAATTGTAAAGTCGCTAAGGACTATAACTTAGAAGGATCTGTCCTGTGCACAGTTTCCTTGCTGAGACTTGCTCAGACTAATCAACAAGTTATCCTGGCCTGTTCAGGGCCCGTGAAGGTGGGATCTTGCGTATCCGAACCACGTTAAACGGCTTGTGTTCTTTACGTTTTATTGAATACAAACCTTTGAAAATCATAAGTTTGCATAAAACGTATTTCTAAAATCGCACAACCAAAAGAATTTAATCTGCGAAAACACGTTTTCAAAAAGAGACAAACTCCGGGCCCCACACTTATCCGCACACTTAAGTCTCCGATCGAGTTTCGGGCAAGTCCTGACAAAAGTCGGTAGGAGAGCTCGAAGGGTGACTCACTCGTCCCGTGATCGAAGGTTTATTTGGCACTGTTCATCGGTTGCAACCAACAGCCTTCACCGACCTTCACCGAGAAAAAGAAACGGTACTCGGTGTATTCACCCCCCCCTCTACACCCGATATTTGTCTCCTGACCAACAATTGGTATCGTAGCTATCGGTGTTCAACCGACCACCCGTTGCAAAAACCGGTCTTCTCGAACCGATCCTTGAAAACGTTTTCTCTGCACAAGCATCTCTTCATTCATCCTTATACTCGTACACATAATGTCCGATATGTCGTATCGAGGATGGTGCCGATGTTCTCAATAGAGAACTTCACGGTATGGCGTGTAAGAATGGAGGCACACCTTATGTCGCCGCACGACAAGCATGACCGACGCATCGGAGACCCGGACCCATCATTCCAATGATAGACGGCGTTCGGCGCCAAAGTGGAAGGTGAAGGTGCTCGTATCGGTCCGAAGGTTCCCAAAGACAAATCTCGCCTTCATGCCTGAAGAGAAAAAGCTGCATAACCTCGATCGAGTCGCACGAAATGCTATACTGACAACGCTCAGTGACTCACACCTCGGGAGGGTGCAGGACTGCAAAACGGCGAAAGAACTTTGGGACGCCCTAGCTGTACTGAGCCAAGGAACTCCTCATATTAAAGAAAACAAGCTCGAATTAGAGCTTCAAAAGTTCGAAGCCTTTACGATGGAGCCCAGTGAAACCATTGACGAGCTGAGCGTCAGATTTACGAATCAAGTCAATGTGATAAACGGGCTGGGAAAGGTGTTCTCAAACAAAGAGATGAACACAAAGATCATAAGAGTGCTACCCCGACAGAAGTGGCTTCCTTTTGCTACTTATTTACGTCGCTCTGATCTTAATGCTCTAACTCCTGATGTTATATTTTCAGAATTAAAGATGGAGGAATTTGAGCATAGTCTACCTCGAAGTGTTCCAAGTGCTCCACCGACACTCAAATCGAGCATGCCTTCAAGGCAACAACAAGAAAACGGAGGCAAAAAGATTTCTTCCAAAGAGCGTGAGAGCTGCCGGCATACAAAGACATCCGAAATGTTTGATGCCGACTCACCTCGCACCGATGGCTCTCAAATACCAAAGAGAAAAGGAGAGAGTCGAAAGTCGAAGAAATATCACGGAGATTCTCCCCCCGGTAAGAAAGAATATTCAAAAAGGGAAGAATCTAACACTTCTACTGAATGCAGGAACACGGAGCTTGTTGCTAGTCCACCAAAAGCTTCAGCTGGAAAAAGCAGCAGAACATCCACGTGTTACAACCGCAAGAAGGAGGGACACTATCGCACGACCGTCCCGAACTCTCACTGCTCAAAGAGCGTAACGAAGAGCCGTAAGAGATAAATTCGCCCCGTAAGAGGCGAGCCTACATAGCCGAAGAGATATCCGACAACTCAATTGAAGAGGATACATTCATGTACTCTTCCGAGGATGAAGCCGCATTCGTAGCTATTGAAGTCGAAGAGAAGGTTCCCGAGGAATCGCGAAACAAATGTCCGATGGCCTGAGAAGAGGCCGAGGTAAATTCTAAACTTAATATAACCTCCTCTTCACACAACACACACGACACTTGCTCGGTCTCGGATGACCCTATGGACATAGTACAAGCATATGACGACCTACTAGAGGAACAAATTCAATGAGCAGAGTTCAAAAAAAACCATCCAGGAACTAGAACGGTAAAGGCCGAGAATCGAGACTTTCTTCGATTGTCGGGTCTCTACTGAGTCAGTGGATCTAGTTGCGAGACTCAAGGAAGAGATCGAATCACTTATGACTAAGTCTCAGCTTCAAGAGACTCAGATCTCAGTCCTGACCAAGGACAATTTGGAGAAAGAGATTGAAATAGCCCAACTCAGTCAGAAACTCTCAGACGTACAGAAGGACTATGATTCTCTCAGGAGAAGTGATGAGGTCTGGAGAGAACTGATGACCGAACAATACACGGGAGCAAAGGAGAAACTAGAAAGCATGCTCACAAAGACAACGGCCAACCGCCGTGAAAGAAGGCCTTGGCTACACCCATGAAGCTTCTACCTCCAAAAGCTTAGAAGCACTGGCTGATAGGTTCGTCAGAGGAAAGGTGCAAGCTACTGACACCACACCTCAGGCGAAGAACAAACAGAAAGTAATCGCACCTCAGCCGAGCAACGAACAAACAACGGACCAAAGGTTCCAGCCCAGGACACCGAGATCAAACTCGTGGGGAACCAAGAAGGTCGATGGGCGTAATGAAGTACAAGGAGCCACCGTTTGAGCATCCGGCTCGAAGACGGTTCGTACTACTATGAGCCCAAAGGTCGGGAGAAGCGCTAAGACTCGAAGAAGAAAGCGCCCGAACCCAAAATCATCGCCGAAAGTCGGTATCTCCATGTCCCGTGGAGAAGAAAGCTGACAAGGTTCAGAAGAAGAAGTCTCAGACTTCTAAAGTCTCGAGACAGATTTGGGTTCCGAAATCACCCACTAACCAGTAAGGACCCAACTGAACCAAAGGGTACATAAAGATGCTTCTGTTTTGCAGGTGCATAAGGACCCATGGATAGTGGACAGCGGCTGCTCAAGACACATGACATATCAGAAGAGCCTGCTAACCAACTATGTACAAGAAGATGGTCCCAGAATTGAGTTTGGAGACAACTCTAAAGGTTACACAAGGGGATACGGAACGCAGAATATTGGGACTGCTTCAGTTTCAAGAGTAACATATGTTGAAGGACTTCAACATAATCTCCTTTCTGTCAGTCAATTCTGTGATAATCTTAACAGAGTTATCTTTGACGCTGGTTTCTGTGATGTTGTTGATAAATCTTCAGGGAAAACAGTGTTATCAGGATCGCGGAGGAAAAACATCTATGTTGCAGACTGGAAAATCGCAGAACCTGAGGTTTGCTTACTAGCACAGACAAAATCTGGTGACAAGTCAGGATGGCTATGGCACAAGAGACTCAGCCACCTGAACTTCAAGACCATGAACAAGCTAGCCAAGAACTCCAAAGTCAGAGGACTGCCCAATGAATCGTTCGTTAAAGACAGAAATTGTGAAGTATGTCTGAAGGGAAAGCAAACAAAGAGTAGCAATCCACCTATTCCGTCACCTTCCACTGATGGAATCCTTCAGCTGCTGCACATGGACTTATTCGGGCCGCTCTCCGGTGACTATAAGAGGCAAGAAGTATGCCCTCGTCGTTATTGACGACTACTCGAGATATACTTGGGTCATCTTCATCGCCAATAAATCCGATGTTCAAACCGAGTTGCCCAATCTGGCCGAAGAAGCTCGGTGTGGAAAAGGACATCAAGATTCAAAGAATTCGCTCGGACAGAGGAACGAGTTTCTAAACTCGTAGTTAAGACATACTGCGATAAAGAGGGAATTAAACACGAGACATCAGCTGCTCGCACCCCTCAGCAGAACTGACTTGCTGAACGAAAGAACAGAACACTCAAAGAAGCAGCAAGAACGCTCCTCGCAGATTTTGGACTACCCTCGAAGTTACCGGGCCGATGCTACCGACACCGCCCCGCTACACTCAGAATCGCTCACTACTCAATCAGCAACACATGAAGATACCATATGAACTATGGAAAGGGAGAATTCCTTCTATTTCTCATTTTCATATTTTTGGATGTCCTTGCTTTATCCACAATAATGGGAAAGATCAGCTGAAGGTCTTTGATAGCAAATCCGATCAAGGAGTTTTCTTAGGATAATCTCGAGTCGAGTAAAGCCTTCGTAGTCTTTAACTATCTGGACTCTTTGTGTGGAGGAAAGCCCTCATGTTGTTTTTGATGAATTTGTTACCGAGAACAGGGAAGATACAGCGTTAAATACGATGATGTCGGCAGCAAGCTACGGGATCTCGGACTTACCGATAAAGCCGAAAAGATCCAAAGATTGTTGGGATGATGAGTCGATAATGAACAAACTCGGACTCAACCAACGATCGACGTAGCCGACCTAGTTGATTCTCCCGAACGTAATCAACAACGGATAACATCGGTCGATGAGGAAGCCCCAGTGGTAACCGAGACCTCTACCGAGAATATAAACTCGGGGGGGAACGATTAATGTTCCCGAGCTAAATGCCCCCCGAACCCGGAAACTCAGTGGATCCTAACCTTCTTATCGAAATATTGCAATCTCGCAACGCACTACCGAAATGCCTAACACTCCTACCGATTCTCGAAGTTGTATCGAAGAAGAAGCCGGACTCGACGATCATGGCTAGATGCTCATTCTTCGGATCTTATCATTGGAGATCCATCAGCAACGATAAGAACAAGATCTAGATTTAATCAAGGCAAAAGCTCACTATATTCTTGTTTCTTGTCTACGTAAGAACCTCGGTCCGATAGAGGACGCACTTAATGATGCTGACTGGATCATCGCCATGCAAGAAGAGCTGAACCAGTTCGTTCGAAACGAAGTTTGGGAGCTTGTAGACAGACCTAGACATCAGCATGTCATTGGTACCAAGTGGGTCTTCAAAAACAAGCGAGATGAAAACAACGTCATTGTCGAAATAAAGCACGACTAGTTGCAAAGGGATACAATCGAGCGTAAGGAATTGACTTTGATGAAACATTCGCTCCGGTCCGCTAGATTGGAAGCTATTCGTCTATTCCTATCTTATGCAACACATCAAGGCTTCAAAGTCTATCAGATGGATGTAAAGTCAGCTTTTATGAACGGCGTGCGAAGGAAGAAGTCTACGTGGAACAACCGTCCGGCTTTCAACAGGGGACATCGGGTGTACGAGACTTAGGAAAGCTCAGTATGGGTTAAAACAAGCACCCGTGGCTTGGTATGATACCCTATCGATTCTCTACTTCGAAAGGTTTTCGAAGGGGACAGTAGATCGCACCCTATTCAACATAAAGTCAGGAGATGACATCCTACTGGTGCAAATCTACGTGGACGACATCATTTTCGGCTGCAGAAACGAGATCATATGTCAACAGTTCGAGAAGATGATGAAAGAGAAATTCGAAATGTCCATGATGGGAGAGATGAATTATTTCCTTGGATTTCAAGTGAAGCAATCACCTGAAGGAATCTTCATCAATCAAGCCAAATACACTCGAGACCTTCTCAAGAGATTCGGTCGCGACTCCAAAGAAGCCGTACCAAAATCCCCATGAATATGAATTTTAAAATCGATCTAGACAAAGAGGGAGCTTCTATTAACTCTACTGATTATAGAGATATTATTGGTTCTTTATTATATTTAACAGCTAGCTGACCTGACATAACTTATGTTGTAGGTGTATGCGCAAGATTTCAAGCGGATCCCAAGCGAAGTCATCTCGACTCAGCTAAAAAGATTCTACGCTATCTGAGAGGAACACCTGATGCTGGGTTATGGTATCCTGCTGATGATAATCTAATACTGACAGGTTATTCTGATGCTGATTATGCAGGATGCGGGATAGATCGTAAGTCAACTTCCGAACGTGTCGGTCCTAGGCAAAGCAAGTCGATATCTTGGTTCTCAAAGAAACAACACTCGCAGCAACGTCCACTCACCGAGGCCGAGTACATGGCTGCCGGGAAGTTGCTGTGCCCGCATCCTTTGGCTTCGACAACAACCGAGAGATTATGGTATCATTCAGAATGAAGTGCCCATCTACTGTGACTCCACCAGTGCTATTGCCATAACTCAGAACCCATTTCTACATACGAGATGCAAGCACGTGGATATCCGACACCACTTCATCGTGAGACCATGTCGAGAAGAAGGATATCGAATGGAGAAGATCCATACCGACAAACAAAGGGCGCACATACCGACCAAACCACTAGCCGAGAACACGATTCGAGAGAATTATCGGTTGAGCTAGGTCTCATCGGATCCTACCGAAATGCATCGGAGAAGACAACTACCGATAGCATCCGTGGAGACAATTGGAAATATTTGGTATCGTAGATGGAACCAAGACGACAAGTCCGTAGACTCCGTACAGTGATTCAGTGGGAAGAATCACACTATACACAGCAAGGGGGAACGTGTCTATCAGTACATCAATCATCCTCCTGCGATATAACGGTAACCAGCTGATCGAAAGTTCAGCTGAAGAGGTTTGCGTAGTATCATATACTTAATTTCTTTTCAGAAGCATGTCTGTATTTATTATATCAGTCGCACGCAGCCAGTAGTTAATGTGCATTTATCTCCCGCCATTAATAAGTTTAAGGAAAGGTCAGTAGGAAACCTTTTCATTCGCATAAACTGAGTAATTAATGCTGTCTGTCGCACATTTAATGCATGTTTTCTCACTTACCTTTATTACGTAAGTCTATGTTTGAGGCGGCTTTTGTAATCATTCCTTTTATAAGATTTAATCTCAGCCGTCTATAGATTTGAAAGATTAAAAATAGGATCGTTGGATCTAAACTTATAATCAGTCAGATATATAAATCTTTCATCTTCTATCTTCCTCCTCACTTTTCGCCATTTTCAACTTAAGAGCTATTTTCAAGCGTTCAGTTTCTTTCTCAAAAATCATCTTAACTGTCTCGCTTTTGCATCTCTCAAAGCTCTTTAGTACTCGGTAATGTATTGAAACCTGCTGAATACCTACTAACTTACTCTATTTTCAAGTGCTAAAAAGTTATTTTGCAGATTTCAATGGCGACATCTCAAGTCCCTGAGAATATAGAGGAGATAATGACATCCAGGATTCAGTTTGAACCAACTATGGCCTTCCGACAAGTTGATATCTCTTTCTTGGAACCCATGTTTGATGCTCTGGAGCGTTCTGGTCTTCAGGAGCTGGTGACGAAGCACCCGAGATCTTATCTACCTTGGCAAGTGGTAGAAGTTTATTACAACTGGAGGTCACTCGCGTCTGGAGGCGAGGAATCTTCCTTCGTCTATATGAAGGAAGTAGATCAGAACTGTTGGGATACTACTCGGGAGAATCTTCAACGTCGAGACACGCCGATGCCGACGTTTGATCTTCCGGCATCGTGGTATTTCTCCTATCGGATACAAGGAGAAGGAGATAAACGCATATGTTCATAAGTTCTCGGACGCTCCCGACATATCATTCAAGTCAACTCTGCAGAAGAACCTTCTGCTCCCCAATACGAGGACTAGCCTACATAGTCTCTCATATCCTAACGAGCTCACCGGATCATATGATCAATTATCCAAGCCAAGGATTCAGCTGATGATGGCGATAGATGATGGAGTTGAAGTGAACTGGGCCGACTATTATGTCTCGGAGATGAAGGCCCAAGCCCAGAAGTTCACTACCCTACCCACTGGAGAGAGGAAGTTAGCCAGTGTAGGGAAGTTACTCTATGGGACTAAGATGTCAGTCCTCATAGAAAACTCTATTCAGAGGCACTCGTCGTTTGCTGATTCTAAGTTCTTCGATGTAAAACTGATTAAGTTCAAGACTAAAGCAGCGACTGAGAAGTCTATCGGTAAGGGGCCACCTGAGCCGAAGAGAGCAGCATCCGCTCTGCCCCCGTATACCGAAGTGCCTAAGAAGAGGCGACTGACTAAGACCAGACCAGTTGAGGTCTCAGCTGCTCAGCCCCTCTCTGTTATTGAACCCACTCCTCCTCCTACTCAAGAAGAGCAAATTTTAGATTCTGATACTGGCATTGAGGGTGCGACCCTCAAAGATAAAGTCCAGGTAATTAGCTCTGAGGAGACACAGTCGGACGTCAGGGAACCGACTGAGGAGACTGCGACTGAGTGGACAACTATTCTCACCACTCGTCTCCGTGCCGCAGCTGACGTACACGATCATATTCCCCGAGATCGCCGGGCACTCGGACTTAGTCGACATAGCCATCGTGGCTGGGTTCAAATGCTTCTTAGATTTCTGAGTTGGGATATTCTAGAAGACATAATCAAAACCCACTCAGTCATCTACCTGCTCGATGAGGAGCAGAAGCCACAAGAAGTAATAGGGTACGGAGAACCAGCTGACTTAGCTACTCTTGAAGATCTCAGAGCCGCAATGCTTTACCTTCTAAGCTTGCGAGAGTCAGTCCCTGGTAACATTCCTCCACCCCCATCTCCTCCTGCTGATGATAAGAAAGATGATGATGATAACAATCAGAGGAAGGATCAGACACCTAAGGATACAGAGTTGGGAGGCTCTGCTGAGGGTTCAAATCCCCGTGAGAAGAGCAAATCACCACTTCCTGATACATCAGGTGATACTCAAGGTGCTCCAAAGTACAGTAGGGAGTAGCTCCTCACGTTTTCTGAGCAGAGGCTCGGAACCAGCTCGTACCAGATAGAACCTATCGGTTCCGTGTCCTCAAAGTCTGTAAATAAAGCCATTCGACGCCAAGGAGAGAAAAACAGACTTTTTGCTAAGGACGTCCATCTGAAGTGGACAAAGTATACTAAGGCTCAGACACAGAGCTTAGACAGAATAGCTGCTGGCATCTCAAAGACTCCAGTACCTACTCCTCAACCCAACTTTCAGGAGATTATTGAGGCGCCTTAGCAGCTCAGAAAATCGATCTAGAAGCTCAGAGTCAGCAGTTGCTCCAGAATCAACAGAAGATATTTTCAGAGCAGCTGACTCAAGCTCTTGCAACTGTTAAGCTCGAAATCGATGAAAGGAATAAGATTGCCACCTCTAGCCTTCAGAAAGTTATTACCCAACAGGCAGAGGCTCTGAAGCTTATTCAGAAAGAATTGACAGAATCGCAGGATCAGGCTCTGCTGAAACTCCGTCAGGAGTCAGCTGCACAACTTAAAACATCAAGAGCTGATCAAGAAAATGACTGGGAATTATATTGCGATCTCGTCAAGGACTTCGAATCCATAGCGACTCAGATTAAGGATTCAGTCCACAATGTGGAAAGAGACATTCAAGCCATCCGTACCCAACTCTCTAAGGCAGATGATGCCAAAAAGGGGGAAGGTGTTATGAAGGAAGAACCTGACACGGATATGGCTGATGTCCAAATAATAGAGGGTGGTCAGGAGGAAGGACCCTCTAATGCTCAGACTCAGGGGGAAGGTATTCAGGCAGAACAACCCTCAACTGCTAATGCTCAAGATACTTCAGGGGTTCTGCTACTTAAATTTCCTCTAGAACCTACCCCCATCTCATCTTCTGCTGCCCACATAGAAGATGTTGCTCACTTCATTGAGCAAGAGTCTGAAGAAGAACAGGCTCCTCCGCAGAGGCCGGGAAGGAGATCAAGCACGCTACTACTACTCTTTCCTCCCCGGTCCGAAAATTCAAATCTAAAGCGGAACAATAGGCCTTCGACCTCCGCGTAGCCCAACAACTACAAGACAAGCTGGACCATGAGCGACAGCTGGAAGAAGCTCAACTTGCTAAAAAGCCTAAGGGCAAAGTTGTTAAGGGCAGAGGAAAGAAGAAGCAAGAGTCTGTGGATGAAGAAAAGAAAAAGGCTCAGGAGGAGTTCGCAAAAACTCTTTCTACTACAAGTCAAGCTACTGCTCAGAGTCACTATCAGACTCATCTTACACCTGAGCAAGAAGCCGAAGATAGAGCCACGTGGGAAGCCACGCTGCGAGGCCTTAACCTGAGGAAAGGAGATTGTAGGGCAGCGGCTCTTCGAGAGAAGAAGAGAATGGTTGATATGGCTAAGATGATGAGCCTATCTCAAAAGCCAGCAGCTGATCCCAGAAGACCAATCCCACGAGGATCAAGGAAAAGAGCGCCTTATGTCAAAAAGGACCCTGTGCTTCATGTTGATAAATGGGTTCCTGCTCTCGTTAATGATCAATGGGAAGAGCTCAAAGAGGAATTTATCAAAGGCTACTACGTATGGAAATTCTATCCGAGTGAGCAAACTATCGAACAAGCCTTTGACGAGTTTTTGTTCAATTATAACTCTGAGCTGAGGGAACAACTTCTGGAGATTATGAAGAGAGAGAACATTCCTTTCAGAGCTCCGGCTTTCAGGCACATCCCACCTCCTAGAACTGCGCGCGGAGTTCTGTGTACAAAGGAAATAGAGGATGAGGTCAGAACTGCAGCTTATCGCTTCGACCTGAGTGTCACTTAGCTTAAGACGACGAGGATGTCCAGACACTGAGGAAGAGAATCTACCTATACTATGGTCTGCAACCTCCTGTCGACAGATCTGCTGATTTCAAGAAGCACACCCAAGGCTTCAGGCGTCAGTAGTGTTTTCTCTTCTCTACTCTTTTGTAATAGTGATAGGAACCTGTAATTTCTTGATCATATATGCTATCGTTCCTATTTCTTGATAGACAATTACTCATTGTCTTACAATATTTTGCTTTATGTTTTCACAACTGATCACTAAGTGATCTGACACACACTCACAATCAGTTTCTCTGATTTTGCCTATCTCTCACCTGCTGATGTTTTGAAGTCATCATATCAGTTTATTTTCCTTAGATAGATTAAGGGGGAAATTGCTGTCAGTAGGTTAGCATTTCTTATAAGATGTTTAGAGTTTAGAAGTAGAGGTTTTGACATCATCAATTAGGGGGAAATTGTTGGATATGAGTCAGTAGATGATACTCAGTTGTTCGTGGTTAAAAGAAAATTGGGGGAAATTATAGTAGTACTATGGAATTGAAGATCCCAAAACCGAGCCGATATCGGTAGTTCGAATGGTGTCGTTAGGATTAGCCGATGTATAGGTTAGACTTGTTGTAATCGTTTTTATATTCTTGTCTAAGTCTCGTACGGGGTAATTGTTGAACTGATCTTATGTCGAAGATACTTTTCAGAACCCCACGTCATCAGTGTAATCGCTTGCGTTCTTCGATCATCAGCGAGTAGACCTCGGTAGAAGCCAATCCAAAGAATGATAAGTCATCGCCAGAAGAACTCATGCAAGCCCAAGACCTTCGCAGTCGCCAGCTGACTTACTCAGAAGTTACATTCCTTGTCAGCCGACTCAGTCGAAGAAGACAGAGACTTTGCGCTCATCAGTATCGACGTAAAGCAACCCAACTACTTAAGTCTTTTTGAAAGTTCAGCAGAAGATCATACGAGGTTGTTTGAACGGTCAACTCTGACATTCTCACTGATAGGCTATATTTTGGCATTGTTTAATATGTGTTTTGGTATTAATAATCTTCACTTTTGAATATGATTGCTACTTATTTTGTAATTTTCGGATTTTGATAGATGTTCTAGTAGTGTAAAGTTTTCTTATGGAAAAGTGGAAGAAAACAAAGAAAAGAGGCCAAAACCATTATTGAACAATGTCAGATTGAATGCCGGAGTGAATGTCGGGATGAAAGTCGGACGAAGAAAATATAATTGGGCTTCTCTTTATTTTTGGTGGGCTAAAACTTAATGATTTGGAGCCCAATTTAATATTCCCAAACTGGTGGCAGTTGTGAAAAAGAAGTTGGCTGGATGGATGTGGAAAAAAAACGGAAGAGTGGGAGTTGGTTTTGAAAAGGAAGGAAGAGACGCCATTCGAGAGAAAAAAAAAAGAGATCATCATCAACACCTTTTGGAAGAAGTCATCTGCAACTTTTGGAGAATGAAGACAACATTTGAACAAGATTCGACTTAGAGATTGAGAAGTCTTCTTATCTTTTCTTTTCAATGCTTGTATTCGAATTCTCTTATGTTTTCGTAATTATGTCTAGTGGTTAATTCCCTTTGCTAGGGGTTAGGATTGCTTATGTTTATGGATGAATTTTAGCTTTTAATTGGTTCATGTTCTTCTTCAATTTCCGAGTTCTATTATCTTGTGTTCATTACATGTATATGTTTGGCCAACATGTATGTGCTCTTTGGAATTGATTTCTTGTAACCCTTGAAATTGATTCGTGCAATAGATAATAGAATATATCCGAGAATAGTCACGAAAGTAGGCTAATAAGGATATAGCATGGTTAACACCTACGATTGACATGGGTTCGTTTAATTTCTATATCACGAGAGTAGGTATATCATTTATGCGAGCACGTCTTATCCGAATCGAGAGATTGTTTAAGATATAATAGAGTGCATGCCGTAGGATAGTTGAAGAACATAATCAATAGGTTAATTGGATTCCTAATCATAGCCCGACGCCCCTAGTTCTTTCTCATCTGTTTCACATCATTTAGTGCTTATCATTTTAAACATAATCATCACAATTTGGTTACTTGTTTTATGTTATTAGATATAATTTAAGTAGAGAAATCATTGTCCCTGTGGTTCGACCTTGGTCTTCCAAGATTTATTACTACAATAGGACTTAATTCGTACACTTGCGAATAAAAATTCCTATCACTCACCAACCACAATCCTCGACCAATGAGAAGCCGACAACGCCTTACCTGCTCTAAACAGTAAAGCTGCTCTCATGTACAGTAATTAACTGCCCTGCTGCAACAAGTTCGAATTTATGGCCGTTTTCTTTGGAAGCTTGTGACACGTGGCATCGTCGTCTCCAACGGACATATGCCATAGCTCACAGCTATAAATAGAGAAGAAATCAGAGCTCCACGCACGGGATAAACAGGGGAAAAACGGTCAAGCTCAAGAACACTCTAGCAAACTTAAAGATCATCCAGCGAAGAACTTGCCTTCATAGAATATCATTAGTTCTTCTCTCTAGAGTTCTTTAGATCCCTTCTTCTCTAGCTAAGCTCATTGCCAAATTTATAGCTTAGAAATTCGAAGGAGTTCACTTTCTGTGAATTGTTCTTATTGTAAGAACTCCTTCTTTATTGGAGATCATCCCCTCCCTCCTTGCAACCAGGATACAATTCTACTTTTGCATTTTCTTGAAGTTTACTAAAGCATTCTGATTCATCCTCAAATTGTTGTCGTTCAGCAACATCAACTAACATGTCAGCTATATCATTATTCAAATTTGTGGGCTCGTCATTAATCACATCATCATAATCATTGCTATTCCCACTATCACAAAAAATATGTAGTCTTTCCCCATGATAAATCCACTCAGTATAGCTACTCGAAAATCCATTAAGATGTAGATCGCGCTTAACTTGTGCAAAAGTTTTGAATCTAGTGTTGAGGCAAAAACTACATGGACATCTAATCAGTTTATCAGGTCTCTCAACATTTTCCCCAGCAAAGTTAATAAATGATTCTATGCCTCTTATATATGTTTCAGATAATTTATTCTTCTCATAAACCCAACTTTTATCCATGATAGGTACCTAATATGTTGGTCCGGAGACAAATATCAGGTGTAGAGGGGGGAGGGGGTGAATACACCTGAGTACCGTTTCTTCTTCTCGGTGAAGGTCAGCTGAAGCTGTTGGTTGCAACTGATGAACAGTGCCAAATAAACCTTCGATCACGGGACAGAGTGAGTCGGCCATCGAGCTCTCCTACCGACTTTTGTCGAGATTCCGAAACTCGATCGGAGACTTTAAGTGTGCGGATAAGTGTGGGGCCCGGAGTTTGTCTCTTTTTGAAAACGTGTTTTCGCAGATTAAATTATTTTGGCTGTGCGATTTTAGAAATACGTTTTATGCAAACTTATGATTTTCAAAGGTTTGTATGCAATAAAATAATAAAGAACACAAGCAGTTTAACGTGGTTCGGATACGTAAGATCCTACGTCCACGGTCCCGAACGAGCAAGATAACTTGTTGATTAGTCCGAGCAAGTCTCAAAGAAGGAAACCGTGCACGTGACGGATCCTTCTAAGTTATAGTCCTTAGCGACTTTACAATTCAAACCTAAGTTCGAAAGGGGGCGAAAACAGTTCTCCAACTAATGAAGGAGTTCTTACAATAAGAACAGTTCACTAAAAATAAACTCCTTCGAATCTAAGCTATAAATCTGACAATGAGCTTAGGTAGAGAAGAAAGGGATCTAAAAACTCTAGAGAGAAGAACCACAAAAATATTCTAGTAAATGCAGATTCTTCGCTGGATATTCTGATTGAGTTGCTAGAGTGTTTGAGAGCTTGAGCAATTTCCCTAGTGTTTGAGAGCTTGAGCAATTTCCCTTTTTAATTTCGTGCTTCGCGCTCTTGTGGAGCTTCGAAATCTTCTATATTTATAGTTGTGAGCTATGGCATATGTCCGTTGGAGACGACGATGCCACGTGTCACAAGCTTCCAAAGAAAATGGCCATTAATTCGAACTTGTTGCAGCAAGGCAGTTAATTACTGTACATGAGAGGAGCTTTACTGTTTGGAGCAGGTAAGGCGTTGTCGGCTTCTCATTGGTCGAGGTTTGTGGTTGGTGAGAATGTCAGAGTTGACCGTTTCGAAAAGACTTAAGTAGCTGGGTCGCTTTCTGTCGGATACAGTAGACTGCAAAGTCTCTGTCTTCTTCGACTGAGTCGGCTGACAAGGAATGTAACTTCTGAGTATGTCAGCTGGCGACTGCGAAGGTACTGGGCTTGCATGAGTTCTTATGCTGATGACTTATCAGCTGCTGGATTGGCTTCTACTGAGGTCTATCCAGCTGATGACTGAAGAACGCAAGCGATTACACTGATGACGTGGGGTTCTGAAAAGTATCTTCGACAGAAGATCAGTTCAACAATTACCCCGTACAGGACTTAGACAAAAATATAAAAACGATTACAACAAGTCTACCTATACATCAGCTAATCCTAACGACACACTGAACTACTGATATCAGCTCGGTTTTGGGATCTTCAATTCCATAGTACTACTATGATTTCCCCCAATTTTCTTTTAACCACGAACAGTTGAGTATCATCTACTGACTCATATCCAACATAATAACATCGTCGATTCATTAAAGAAATGAATGCTTGATAGAATAAAAGTTGTGACAATGAAATGCTATTAATACACAACTGAATATAATAAATTCATGTAGATAAAGTGAAGATCAGTGTTAAGTATGCATACCTAGATCGCTGCACATGTTTAACACTCTCTATACATGTGGTCTAAATTGGGTGTTAGGTGTTCGCATTTATATTAAAAGATAGTAGCTAAACAAAGCTCTGATACCTTGCAATTCCACTCGTTCAACAAGATAGAGACTCTTCTACAACTTTAAGATCATCTCTTATAGTACCTGATTATCAACAAATCATCATATTTAAGTTTATATCACAAAACACCAAAAAAAGCACATAAAGAATGAAGATATCTAGAGTGACAACTAGTGATTCTTTTAACTATATAAAGTCAATTTTCCACGGAATGAACTTCATTCAGATAACAATCAAAATAAACTCAAACTCTACAGTTGTTTGAATTGTAAACTCGCTAAGGACTATAACTTAGAAGGATCTGTCCTGTTCACAGTTTCCTTGCTGAGACTTGCTCAGACTAATCAACAAGTTATCCTGCTCTGTTCAGGACCGTGGACGTAGGATCTTGCGTATCCGAACCACGTTAAACTGCTTGTGTTCTTTACTGTTTTATTGCATACAAACCTTTGAAAATCATAAGTTTGCATAAAACGTATTTCTAAAATCGCACAGCCAAAAGAATTTAATCTGCGAAAACACGTTTTCAAAAAGAGACAAACTCCGGGCCCCACACTTATCCGCACACTTAAGTCTCCGACTGAGTTTCGAAATCCCGACAAAAGTCGGTAGGAGAGCTCGAGGGCCGACTCACTCGTCCCGTGATCGAAGGTTTATTTGGCACTGTTCATCAGTTGCAACCAACAGCTTCAGCTGACCTTCACCGAGAAAAAGAAACGGTACTCAGGTGTATTCACCCCCCCTCTACACCTGATATTTGTCTCCGGACCAACAATAGTTTATAGGATGTCACTCATTCCGAGAAAAATATGCACAACTAATGAGAAAAAAATGTACAATTACTGGGGAAAATATGCACACATTTAATGAGAAAAAAATGCACAATTATTAAGAAAAATATGCACAATTAATAGGGAAAATATGCACAATTAATGATAAATAACGAAAAGATGAAATTATTAAGGAAAATCTGGGACAAGACTTAGATCTAGGACGATAATTAGTAAAACTACGCACAATTAACGATTGTTCTCGTAAAATCTGGGGCGAAACTTGATGATATTAAAACATGGAAGAGAATTAATAAAAATAACGTTTACAGCAAAGGAAAGAATATAAAAAAAATAATAGATTGTGCAAAATTACAAACATAACCTTAGTGCAAATTTTTTGTCTTAAAGGTGCATTTCGGGATTTTAAGTGATGGCATGATCTGGAGCGTTGAATTACTTGATCAAACGGTTATAAATTGTTCTTATTTCTCACTCTAAGGGGTGTTCTCATATGATCTCTCCTATATATATATATATATATATATATATATATATATGTAGGGTAGGGTTCCCATGAGAACCAATCCCTATATGAGAATTAAGAACCATTATAGATCGTAGATTTTATTAAATTTACACCAAAATTTGAAATATTAAATTAATTTTTAATTACATAAGGGCAAATCTGTACAAAAAAATATAGGTAAAATTGAAACATTCCATTTGTGAAAACATTAATTTCAATCATATTAATTTCGAAACTTTAATATGGGTAAAATTGAAACATTAATTTGTGAAACATTCCATTTGTGAAAAGTTTTCTAAAATCGCCGTATCTCAACTACTCAATCATATTAATTACGAAACCCTAATGTTATTATCACTTATTTAATACGATTCATTCATGTGTATGCATAAGCTTCTACATACCATTTAATGCATAATTATTAGATTACATGAATGCAACACGATATATTATTTGATGCATAATAACTTGTCAATCCAACAACACGATATATTATTTGATGCATAATAACTTGACATATATCAATCAGTTGGCCCGAAGGTCTTCGAAAAGACTTGTCAGGTGTTCATATGTTTTGATTGTCTCATTTTTCCGTAATGTCTTTTACCCTTTGGAACCGAGGAGTTTGAGCAATGCTTCACTTCTTGTGAAGTCAATGATAAACATTTTTTTTTTCAGTTCTGCAGCTCACTAATTGAATTAACCTGTAACAAAAGACATGCTTCCTGACATTAATATATGAAGATCATTATCAATTTCAATATGCTTTATGGTTTTTGCATTCAGATTGTATATATAACAAAATCATTCCACAAAACTCTTGTAAAAACTTTTTCCTTGCTTGTTTTAGTCATATGGAATTATGACTGGTTAAAGAATACGTTCTAAGATTGCTGAAATTCTCAACATACTTGTCTACTATGATTGTGGAAAAAGTTATGGAAACTTGACATGTCAACATCTAGGTATTATGAGCTGATGTTTCAAACTCTAACCATTTAAATATTTACAAAGTCTATGCTTGACTCAAAGTTGAGAATGGAGAAGTTATCATCTCAACTATCAGTGGACATGACAACTCTCCAAGATTTCTCAGACCTCCTCCAATCCCAACCCAAAAAACTCTACACTGAATCATGGTGCCGCCGCCACTGCCAGACTCAAAAGGTGCCACCACAAATACGGCGGAGCTAGTGTCTGTACGACCCTGTGATGGTCTCCTTGGGTCCCAACCACCACGGCAAACCGGAGCTCCGTCGGGCAGAAGAGTTCAAACACCTCTGCTTGGACTGGCGGCGATGAGAGGAAGAAGGCCTTCTTCTACTCCAAGATTCTAGAGGATATTCAGTCGATCAGAGACAGTTATGCAGAGGTTACGATCCTCGAGAAATACGACGATAAATCACTAGCTTTGATGATGTTATTGGACGCCAGCATCATCATCGATTTCATACACAACTGTAACTACGAAGGGAGCCCTTCCTTGTCTTGGCAGAGATGCCTATGGTGATGGAGAATCAAATCCCATTTCGAGTTCTGAAGTTGCTGATCAGCTTGCAGTACGAAGCAACAGAAGCTAAGCTGTTTCTCCCCAGATACTTCACAAGGTACATGATTGGGGAGGTGGAATTGAAACACGGTAGAATCCCTCAGGAAGACGAGGATCCAATCCACTTTCTTGAAGCCTTTTGGAGAGTTTTGGTGAAGAAACGCCACCAAGAGCAGAAGTCAAACAGATTTCTGCTTTCTGGCTTCACCCTGAGAGAAGAGATTTACAATGACGGCTACATATCCTCCTGCGCCCGTCGCTCGGTGATGGATCTCAAGGCCAAAGGCATTCGTGTGACTCCCAACTCAACGCGATCACTAACGGACGTCGTGTTTAAGCCTAATGCTTGTTTCAGCGAGCTTCAGCTTCCTCTACGGGATATCTCTGATCTCACACCAGTAGGAATCGCCAACATGATCGCCTTTGAAGTATCGCCAAACAGCAATGCAAGCCCGGTGGTGCTGTCGTATGCCACTTGATGAAATCGCTTATTCAAAGCCCTGAGGATGTGAAGGAGATGCAGGAGAGGGGGGTAATGTTGAATAGGCTGGGGAATGTGGAGAGAGTGGTGGAAGTTTTCGAAGAAATTGACACGTTCGGGCTCCATGATCATCAGGATGTGTTCAAGGATGTGAAGAGGGAGATTGAAGAGCATTGCAATAGGTCTATAACTTGGATTGCTGAGCTGATTTATACCAGATTCAGGACTCCGTGGACTGCCATCGCCTTCTTCATGGCAGTGACTCTTCTCTGCCTCACTCTTTTCACAATCCGCCTCTGAATTTGTATATAACTAATAAGTATAGGCAGGTGTACATATGCTTTATTGTCTCATTTTTCTGTATTGCCTTTCACTCTCTTGAACAGGGAGTTAACAATGTAACTCTGAGCATGGTGCACTTCTCTTGTAGCATATTTTTTTTTCCAGTTTGGAGCTTGTTAATTGAATTGATCTAAACAACATGCATGCGTCCTGAAACATAATATCTGAAGAATAAGGAGTACCAATTTCATGATGCTTTTTTTTTTTTTTTAATGGGTAATTTCATGATGCTTTATTATTTTTGGTGCTCGAGGGTATAATATAATCATTCCACAAAACTATTGTACACACAACACACTTCATCCTTGCACACGGTTTACTTTTAGAAAAAAACACCGTTGATCTATGGAATTTCTATTGAAGATAATGATGTGGTGTGAGACCTCAAATTGGTAATTTCTTTACCTGGAAGCTTCTGTTTTTGTTTTCCCCCTCTTCACTTTACTCTGGATTCCCTTTTCATGTTGGCAACTATGGTTAGCAAATCTGTACTATCATCTGTTGGGTTATTAGTCAGTTGTCTGTCTTAACAACCACTTAGAGGATACTTAGTATTACTTTATCAGTAGTTCTTGTAATAGGACTTATCCGCTTATCGGTAATGGGGGAAATCATAGTGTCTCTTTCTATAGAATTGAAAATCCCAAAACCCGGCTTGTATCCTTGTGTAGTATCGATAGGACTAGATGATGTAATAGGCTAGACATATTATAGTTTTCCTTATCGTTTTTGTCTAAGTCCTGTACGGGGTAAATGTTGGATTGATCTTCAGTAGGAAGCTTACTTTCCAGAACCCCACGTCATCAGTGTAAGAACTTGTGTTCTCAAGTCATCAGCTGACCATCACTCAGTAGAAGACATCTCATCAGCTGACTGACATCAGTAGAAGAACTCATAACTCAAAGCTCAGTACCTTCAGAGTCATCAGCTGACTACACTCAGTAGAATATTCACTATCAACCGACTCAGACGAAGAAGACAGAGACCGTATCAGGTCTACTGTATCCGACAGAAAACGACCCAGCTTTTAACATCATTCGAAAGTCAACAGAAGATCATACGAGGATGAGTGAGAGTCAACTCCGATGAAGACCGATGTCTGACAGATCTCACCTACCACAAACCTCGACCAATGAGAAGTCGTCTAAGCTCTACCTACTCTTACCTACTAAAGTTGCTCTCATGCACAGTAATCAACAACTCCGCTGCAATAATTCGAACATATGGCCGTTTTCCTTGGACGCTTGTGACACGTGACATCGTCCTCTCCAACGGGCAAATGTCTGGGTCACAACTATAAATAGAGAAGCATTTTTGAGCTCCACGCACGGGATATCAAAGGGATTACACCCTCAAGCTTTCGAAACACTCTAGCGCTTTCAAGATGATCCAGTGAAGAACTTGCTTAGCAGAATATTTTTAGTTCTTCCCTCTAGAGTTTCTTTCTTTAGATCCCTCTTCTCTATCTAAGCTCAATCGTTCATATCTATAGCTTAGAATCTTCGAATGAGTTCACATTCGTGACTGTTCTTATTGTAAGAACTCTCCTTCATAGTTGGAGAAAAGCCCCTCCTCTTCAAACTTAGGTTTGAACAGTAAAGTCGCTAAGGACTATAACTTAGAAGGGTCTGTCCAGTGCACAGATACCTTGCTGAGGCTTGCTCAGATTAATCAACAAGACCTCCTGTTCAGCAGGACCGTGGACGTAGGATCTTGCGTATCCGAACCACGTTAAAAATTGCTTGTGTCGTTTACTGTTTTATTGCACTGCATACAAATCTCTTACAAACTCATACTTTGCATAAAACGTATTCGAAAAGTGCACTAGCCAAAACAAATTTGGTTTACGAAAAACACGTTTTCAATTGAGACGAAATCTACCGGGCCCTACACACTTATCCGCACGAAAGTCTCCGACTGAGAATCAAGTACTGACATAAGTCAGTAGGAGAAACTCAGTAGCTGACTCACTCTGACCCGCGATCGGAAGATTACTATTTGGCACTGGTCATCAGTTGCAACCTACAGCTCAGCTGTCCTTCGCGTTTGAGAAAAAGAACTAATACTCAGGTGTATTCACCCCCCTATACCTGACTCTCGTCTCCGGACCAACATCATTCTGTTCCCTTTTCATTTGGGAGCATTTCACATGATATTATGCATTGCTTGATCTCAACAGTTTCTTGTTTCATCCATATGTGAAGTTAAAAGTGTGGTGCTACAGTTGAGGCCATTTCTTTCAGAGCAGCATCTATTAGTGTCTGTTGTTGCTGAAGTCAACCTAAAAGATTTGGTGGTCCCTTCTACTAGCATTTACTTACATATGTAGTTAATTTTTATGTGCCAGTATATAGTTAGCAAAGCGTCCAAGGCATGTTTATGCCCAGCCAAGAACGATCCTCTACTGCACCGGGTGGCTTGAAGCTCGGACAACAGCGCTGTTAATCACGCTCTGGCACGGCAGAGCCATTTCATCCACCAGACTTGGTTTACTGGCTCCTTAGAAATCTAGGATATAAAGGTACGAGCCTATAGAACAGATCCTGTTAAAGTAAAGTCGTATCCGTTCCTGTAGGGTAGGAAATTTTATACTTGTTCCCCTTTTGATAAATGTCCGATGTGGTACACGAGTCACAGTTGTGTGGCTAAAGAATTACATTGTCTTGTCCTTTTTTTTGTTTTTTAGCTTGTGTGAAGAATGCCCTTTTCCACATCCCCATAACAAGTAATACAATCAGATTTGCAGCAAAACTAGCAAAGGTTATATGGGGGTAATAATCAAAACTTGAATCAAATCAAAATATTGTCTCTGAGCTTCATCATCAAGAAAGAGAGTTGAAAAGAAGATATAGATAAAACTGCCGCTTCATTTGATAAAAGCAAAATCCTTAATCAGTCAGACATCACATTCCAACAATTGATCATCACATATATATATATATATATTCAAACGAAATATCTCACATTTGCTACTCACACAATCAACATAAACTTACAAAAGACTATTCACATTCAATTCTTGGAATCAACCGACGTGGAAGGGGCCGATGTCGCCGCTGCGCAAAGGAAGCGGCCAATTCATCAGCAACAGTAAAGCAAGAAACCATCCAACTATTCAACGCTATCCACGCCATTCTTGCCATCCACACAGTCGCACTCCATCCCACTGCCATCGCATCCAAGATTCGATCTTTCCCACTTCTCCGAGATCTTCAATCAGATTCAGCCGAACCCTAATTCTTTTTTCTTCCAATTAGCCCCAAAACAGCAGCTGTATGTCTCCCTCTTCTTTCTTGAAATGGGATGATGAATCACAACCCCACAATCAAAACTTCTTGATTCGACAAAGATTTTCCATCCTAACCAAGAAATGCTTCTTCCAGATCATTGCAGCCCAAAAAGATCTCTTTTATTAGGGGTAAGGGTGGGGCGGGGTAAATAACAACAACAGTCAATCAATAAACAAGTAAAGAACTTTCAAGAATAAAAAGATGAATTCTTTGTAAATATGGAATTTATGAAGCTGGAAATCACATAAGGAAAGGCTTGATTCATGGGTACCAACGTCTTGGGGCCGTTGTTAACTGTACCGTTTGAGCATATAAAAATTCTACACAAACTAGATCGTGAGAGAGCACGGGTAACATAATCTACATCATAAATAAACTACATATGTCAGTGGATTCCATTGGACGAACCTGCAAATCTTTTATTGACTCCACTCCAGCAACAACAGACACTAATAGATGTTTCTCTAAAAGAAACGACCTTAACTGCAGCACGACACTTTTAACTAAATATTTGAGTGAAACAAGAAAATGTAGAGATCCAACAATGTACAACATCATGTAAAATGATCCAAATGAAAGGGACTATGATGAGAGCAGAGATTTGCTAGCTATCTTGTCCAACATGTAGCTTGGTAATAGCATAATAAGCAAAAAAACAACATGCTTTCAGATGCTTCAGCAAGTAAAGAACACAACGTCCCCTTGGTATGGCATAGTGGTGGAGGTGCATAGCCTATGACGGAAAGATCATGAGTTTGTTCTCTCAATACAGCCCAAGGAAAAATGAAACAAGAAAATGTAGAGATTAAGAATGTACAATATCATGTGAAATGACCCAAATGAAAAGAGAGCAGAGATTTGCTATCTTTTCCAACATTTAGCTTGGTAGTGGTACAATAAGCAAAAAATGAAGATGCTTTTATACAGATGTTTCATTTGCCTCAGCTATTAAATTAGAACACAGCATAAAAACAATCTGAACTGAAAAAGGAAAGTGAAGAGATGTAGGGAAACAGAGTAACGAAATGTAAGGATATGAAAAATAGGATAGGTTTGTTCTCCTCTCTAGCCCGAGGAACAATTTTCCCTCAAGATTAAAGAGGAAAAATCAGACGGTATGTACTGGAATTGCAATTCAAAAAGCAGCAGGAACATGGTTTACAAGTTTTATAAGTTATAACTAGCATCTCTAACTTCCTACCTTCGAGTTACCCTATGTATATAATAGGGATTAAGTTTGATTTTTCAATTTCACTTTGCAACATTATAATAAATAGAGCAAGTAACTATTATGAATACATAATAGAGAAAATTGACAAGATTACACAATAGGAATCAATACTTAACTGAATAGTTTCATATAATAAAAAAGCTAAAAAACCGTGGTGCTAGAATCACTTTCCAACAATAAACTAGAGCAAGTAACTATTGAAAAAAATTCCCATGATCATGTTCGTCTCAATTTGCAGTGTGTCCATGGAGCAATCTAGTTGCTCAAGCAGTAACATTTAATAAATACCTGTCACTACTTCAAAACAATCGAATTGATTGAATTAAGCTCCATTTTGCCCTGCCACATACCCGTACTCAACTTCCTGCTCTCGGATTGGATTTATATGTGACATCTGCTGTGTCATATGAGGCCGATTTGTCTGTTGCGTAAACTGATTTGCATAAGGCATCTGCTGAGGAGTTGCTGCCTGCCAAGCCCTTGCTGGTGGTTCTACCATTTCAGGACCCCTTGGCCCTTGGTAAGGACTTTGATGAGACATGTACAAAATATTCTCAATTTCCACCCGTCGCCCTACTCTATCAAAAACGCCCAACACAAACTCTTTAAGAGAAGGAGTAATCCCAATACCCTGAGTCATCATCTCTCTCAGCACATTGGCAGTGGCATCATAACTACCTTCCTCAACAAGGCCCCTCATTACGAGATCATAGGTCGTGACATCGGGTTTTGGTTCTCTATCACCCATCTTAGATAATATTTGCACACAGTCAGAAGATTTGCCCTTCTGAATCATGAACCCAAACCACTTATTGGCATAAGGAGGGATAACCCTCAAACCCAACTCCACCATCTCCAAGTACTTCTCAATCACTTGTTCGACCCTGTCTAGCTTAATGTATGCATCAATCAACGTCTTAAATGTATCAACATTACGGACTAGAGAGTTTTGTACCAACTGCTTATAGTACTTCTCTGCTTCCTCCATCATCTCAAGCTCACTAAGCCTCATAATCATGTTGTTATAACCGGCCACATCCATATAGAAAGGCCTCGACTTGGGTCCCTTACCGGACCTCTTGAAAACATCCATTGCCTCTTCAATATTTCCTTCCTTAAAGCACTCATTCACCATCATATTAACAGTGTCTGAATTAACTGCCTGGAATGTGGGCGGCGTGTGATCATCCAACATCCCATGAAACAAATCCCATGCTTCTTTCTTCTTCCCATGCTTTAGAAGCATCTCCAACAATACATTCCGAGTGGCGGGAACCATCCTGTACTCCCTAGCCATTAAATCCCTATAAGACTCCATGGCCTCCTTGGCCCTACCCTGGTTAAAGAACCAATCCATGAAGGTTGCATTCACAACCCCATCATAGACAGTACAACGCTCCTTCAACTCATCAAACAACTCATTAGCCTTATCTAAGTTGCCCAAATTCAAAAAACCAAGAATCACATTGTTGTAAACTAAAGAATCGGCACCGTAGCCCTTGTGTAGCATCTCTCGAAGTATACCAACAGCATCATCAATTCGCCCCAAGTCGACGAGCCCCTTAGTGAGGTGGCGATACGTGACTGCGGAGGGGCTAAAAGGTGCAGTCTCCATAATCTCTTGATAAACCTTCAAGGCCTCCTCTATCTCGTTCGACAAACACTGCGACACAATGAGGTGATTGTACGAAACAATGTTAGGGATAACATTGAACTGGCGGAAAAAGTAGTGGAACAGGGCTTTGGCATCATCGTAGCGCTCGGAGCGATACATTGCTCCGATGATGGCGTTGCACGTGAAGACGGTAGGGCGGATGCGCTGGAAGACGGATTGGCGGGCGATGTAGGAGGCGGCGTCGAGATCACCAGCACGGATGAGAGACTGAACGCGGTTGTGGAGGTTGAGGCGGGGGCCGACGAGAGCGGACGTCGAATCAGGGAGGCGTGGCCTGTCGGGGTTATTAGCGGCGCTGGCTGGAGCAGCGGTTTGAGGGTTGGGGCGGAGAGCATAAAGTGGCGGCTCGATCCGGAGCCTGCGCTTGCGGCGACGGCGTTCGGCGGCAGCTTCCTCTGCCGAGGAAAATCCATACGTGCGGGGAGTGGAGGGGGTAGCAGCCTGGAATTGGGTGAACTGATTTGGTGTGAAATTGGAGTTAGGGTAAGGATGAGCAGGGGAAGGATTGGGGAAATGGTCACCGGTGGCGGATGTATGATCGGGAAAGGGGTAAGGGCTGGAGGAATAGCGGCGCACGGGGCGGCGGAGGAAGAGGCGGAGGAGAGTCATGGTGGAAGAAAATGGCGGTGTGTGTTAAACCCTAACCAA
This sequence comes from Lavandula angustifolia, assembly GCA_028984105.1. Classification (NCBI taxonomy): domain Eukaryota; kingdom Viridiplantae; phylum Streptophyta; class Magnoliopsida; order Lamiales; family Lamiaceae; genus Lavandula; species Lavandula angustifolia. The sequence continues at coordinate 9,240,054 of CM054821.1, read as the reverse complement.
CGGTTATGAATTATATATACATTTCACTCCAACTTCCGTATATTTTCATTGTAGTAGTTCTTTGTTTTTTTTTAAAAATTATCAAACAAAAGATTTATTAATTTAATAATTATAAATTATTTCAATTATATTATCTTAACGAAATTTGATCATTCAATCAAGTTGGAAGAAACAACCAAAAATATACGGTTTAAGGAATTTATGAGGTTGGCATAGAAATTGATCCACTTATGTATGTATGGACAAGTTAATAAAATCATAAATCGTAGCGGGTGTATTCCCCTTCAAACTGTAGCGGTTTCAGGTGGCGGCGGGTGGTTTGGTGGGTTATGGAGAAATTCAAGCTTTATACACAATGTACAATTCATACTTCTTACATGAAAATGAATATCATAAACGAAAATGCAAAATTAAAACACACTTAAATGTTTTGAAGGTTTGACTTATTTTGTGATCAAATTGAAAGAGAAGAAGAAGAAGAAACAATTTCTTTGTTTGAACCTTCTTCGTCAATAATATTTCTCATTCTCTTTTTATTTATTTATGAATGAATTTATTTATTATAAAACCAACAATATTTAACTTCTAGCTATCACAAGAATACATCAAATTAACACACCATGCATTAAAAAAAATGTGTTATTATTATTATTTTTTTAACCGAACTCTAAAGTTAAAAGTATTTATCTAACATAAGAAAATGCAATAATAAAACTGGACGGACGAGTGGCGGGTGATTGTGGTTTGGATATTCATGACCCGTCACTCACTCATCTAATAGGAGTCAATTCTCATAACTAATACAGTTAAACATCGATAAAATAATATTAGATAAAATAATAATTTCATTAAGATAATAATTTTTTCCGATTTCGATATGAGTCAATGCACTAAAATAATGTTCGATAAAGTAATAACCTCGTTAAATGAATATTTTTTCTCGATCCCAAAATTATTAATTTATTGAGGTTTAAATGTATTATTATAAACTTTAATTTCTAAATTAATATTCTTTCAATTTTAATTTTCAAATTAATATCTTTTAGCCACGTAGATTGCCACATGGAAAATATTTATTTTTTCATGTTTTCATTTTTTACTATAAAATTTAAGAATGGGTAAATAGTTGTCCTTAAACGAAATATTTCATATGTACAAACAAAATATAGTTTAAAAATTTATTGAAGAATTGTATTTTCTTTATTGTAAAAATATTGAACAACTATTCTAATAATAATAATAATAATAATAAATTTATATTACATATAAAGAATTAGTTGTTTGAAATAATAATTATTAAAATAATAAAATAATCATTGTTTATAATGATTTATTGTATTATATGCATATTTAGTAACAAGAATTTAGGTTTTAAATAAAGATAAAAGAAATTGTTGTGTTCAGATAGTTTTATTCGATAAAGAATAAGATTTTACATGTATTTTCTACCAGAAAGTTAAATAAATAATTAATTGGTTCAAATGTAATATTAATATATGGATAATTATTATCCAGTTGTCAATTATATAGTTAAAAAAAAAGAAATGGAAAAAATTCTACAAGTGGCATCTAGGGGCAAAAATGATATTATTTGGAAAATAAAGTTGAGATGGTATTATTTTGGGAATTAAAGTTTGTGGGAGTATAATTTTGGGAATATACTTCATCTAATGGTGAGTTGGTAAAATATTAATTGGAATTGTACAACAATAACCAATTTGACTATTACAACTACAAAACTACCAATTCCTTTAAAAATTATCTAGCAAATACCCAATTTTACTAAAATACCCTCACTTTTTCAAATTTTTCACCTAAACTTGTCAAATCGGCACTATGTGTCAGATTAACACTAATAGTCAAATTGTCCGACCATGTGATCGGCACAAAAAAAAAAATGTGATCGGCCCCTCCGGTCGGACCATCCCTATTAGTCGGACCATCCCATCGTTTGCAGGGTATTTTAGTCTTTTTGGGTATATAGTGTAGTTAAATATAACAATTGGGTATAAATGTGTTTGACTTTACCCAATTAGATATATAGCCGCCGGACTCAAATATTAATCCACATAATTTTATAAAAATCGGTGTTTGTAAGTTGCGGTCAGATTAAGCGAGCGGAGCAAGTTGAACAATTTTTTGGCACGCCCTAGAATTTGTTAATTTATTGAGCGTAGATTTTACGAGTACTTATTTTTCAAAAACTTAACCTAGCATAAAATGCATCATTTACGGTAAAGTTGCAATTAATTAGTAAAGTTTTGGCTCAAAAGAATCTCAACAACGATCTACACCCTTTTTATAAAAATGATTTAAGTATCTATATGTGGTAAATTTGATCCACTATTTTTTATTTAAAAATATTAGTAAATTTTTTGTGGTGCAGTCCACGTAATATATAAGGATTTAAGGATTTAAGTTTTTGCACTGTGCACTTTCGCAAAATTTCTTGGTAAATATTGAACATTATTAAAATAATGGAGAAAATCAAATAAAAATAAGTTCGATCCAAACTTAACAAGTGCATCTTACAATGTCATCACAGGCTTAACGGACCAAATCGAAAAAAATTGTCGTGTTTACAAAACGGATCAAAATCGAAAACTTTAAAATCATGATCAATGTCTAATCGTGCTTAACGGACCCAATTTCTTCTTCGTTTTTTTTCTTTTTAAAATCATGATCAATGTCTTCTTCCCCAAAAATTTAGTCAGTGTACAACGGGAGAGGATCCTCTACTACAGTAGTGGACCACTATATATCCCACCAATAAGATGAGGATATGTGTCGTGTGGTGATAACTTAATGGTCCACCAATACTGACAGAGCGTGATTAATGGGCCATCAAATGGTCCACCAAATAATGGGTAGAGGATCCTTAGATGTGTACAACACCTAATGCAACAGGCCGTACAACACCGTCAATGCCACGTCATCTCCACTGCCCCGCTTATGACAATCAAATCCTACGTGTAACCACATTACTCGCTGAGATATGCGTGTCTATATACATAAAGTCTGTATGTATTTATTCAGATAGAGAGGGAGAGGGAGAGAGAAAGAGAGAGCCGGCGCAGCAATGGCAGCTAGGAAGCGAGCTTCAGCAACAGCAGTAACCACTCCGGAGCCGGCCGCCGAGAAAACGAAGCGTGAAACCCCGCCGGAAGAACCCCCAATTAGACCGGCGAAATTGGCCACCATTTTCAAATTCTTCATCATATTTTCAGTTCCATACTTTTACTTGATTTTCTCCCACTACAAGATCGATTATCATCTTAAGAAATCGATCTTGATTAGTGCTTCCGTCAGCGCCATAGGGTTTCTAATCACGGTTAAATTGATTCCCGTGGCGTCAAAGTATGTGAGGCGAAGGAATTTGTTTGGTTATGATATCAACAAGAAAGGAACCCCCGATGGATCCATTAAAGTGTAAGTCTAATTAGGTTGAGATTATTTTGCGCATTTCAATTTTTTTTCTATTGTATTTTTGTGCTGTTGTTCATATTCCTAAATTATGTGCTATTCTCTTTATTACTAATATATTGGCTTTCTGATATTCATGAACTTCGTAATTAATCTACTTAATGTGGTTTCTTTATCCAGAGAATCATTTCTTGTTTGTTGATTCCGCTCTGGACAAAAGTTAGGTTAGATTATATTTTATTTAGAATAACTAATTGTTATGTACTGAGAAATTATGGTGTGATCTTGAAAAAGCTTGGAGTTTGCTTGATCAAGTTATTTTTTTGATGCAATGCAGACCTGAATCATTGGGTATAGTTGTTGGGATTGTTTTTCTAGCCGTGACGATCTTGTTTCAGTACTTCAATTTCACTGCTGATTCAAATGTAAGTTTTTCTTCCCCCTGCTACTCTTTCAGTACCTTAGCATATAATCTATCTACTTTCTCAATTTTATTTGGCATCATATACAAGCTATGTATTATTCATTTGAATCAAGTGTTTCTTTCTTGTCTTACTACTCTTTTAGTACCTCAATTATAAATCATACTCCTTCCGTTGCACGGTTTTTAAGGAGAATTGTAGTTGTGTATAGAGTGATGTAAAGTTGTGGGTCCCACAAAAAAGCTATGTGTAATAATTCGCTAAAAAATGAAAGTGGACAAGATAATTGAGACAACCCAAAATGGAATACTAGACAACATAATTGGGACGAAGGGAGTACAAACTATCTATCTCCTTAGTTTTGTAGATTTGGCATCAATATCTTTGACAAGCTCTGTTTTCCAGTTTAAAACTGATAATGGATGTGAAAAGTATTCTTCAGAGACGTGTAAAACCCTTAGGAGATATGTGATAGTTAAATCTTTAGGAAATCTGTTCTGTGGTGGCTTGAACATATCCTTCTTTCCTACTTTCGCCTATAAATTGAAAACCCCATTTCTTGTTTGATCTTTTACTGTTCTATCTCAGATTTATTACATTAATATTGGTTAAAGAATAACATTTCCCTCTTTTGTTTCTTCTTCTTGAAGTGGCTAGTTGAATACAATGCTGCACTTGCATCAATCTGCTTCATGATTCTGCTTGGTTTTGTCGATGACGTCCTTGATTTGCCTTGGAGAGTGTGAGTTTTCTAGACATCTCGTTATTTTGTTTTTTGAATAGCCTTATAGCAGATTCTTACCTATTGTGTTTTTAAAGGACAGGAAACTGGTGTTACCATCTATTGCTGCTCTGCCCTTGTTGATGGCTTATGCTGGGCATACAACTATACTTATACCAAAGCCACTTGTTCCATATGTCGGACTTGATATTTTAGATTTAGGTAAGATTTATATCCTTCCTACTAGTTAAAAGCAATAGATAGCTGATGTTGATATGATATGATAGATCGATGCTGTGTCCGTATTATGCTCAAATATCAAATACTCATTTCCTCGTTTCTATTAGGTTGGATATATAAGCTCTACATGGGTTTGTTGGCTGTATTCTGCACAAACTCAATCAACATTCATGCGGGTATTAATGGCCTTGAAGTTGGACAGACTGTCGTTATTGCTTGTGCTGTAAGCATAATATCCCTTTTATATTATTCCAATTTGAGTGCTTATATAGTTATATTAACTCCAACATAATGTTCTTGCAGATCTTGATACATAACATAATGCAAATTGGGGCGTCTACTGATCCGGAACACAAACAAGCACATGCATTCTCCATTTACCTTGTTCAACCCTTGCTTGCAACCTCATTGGCTTTACTTTCTTATAACTGGTACTAGTCATTTTCTACTCTTTGATGTAGAGTTCAATGTCTCTTAAGCTAACCCGTGTATTCATCTCCGTTGTAGGTATCCATCTTCGGTCTTTGTGGGCGACACTTACACTTACTTTGCTGGAATGACTATGGCTGTTGTTGGCATTTTGGGACATTATAGGTATGCCTACTCTCTCTGTTTTGTAGGTTCTTTTCGTTATAAGTTAAGCTTTCAACTAATTCATCGATGTTCTACTTCTATTTCAGCGAAACACTTTTGATATTCTTTACTCCACAAGTCTTGAACTTCCTCCTTTCTCTTCCTCAGGTTCTCTCTCTCTCTCTGTAGCACACGTGCACAAGACACTTTTTTCACTTAAATTCACATAATAACACAAGAAAATGTACTGATCAATGCCTGTTACTTTCTCTCTCTCAGCTGGCTGGTATTATACCTTGCCCACGGCATCGTCTGCCAAAGTAGGTGTCCTAATCCTTTCTGGTTGCTTGTGATTCAGAGTAGCTTCCCTATACATTTTCTCATTTACTTCACAACTCACAGGTTCGACCCACAGTCCGGTCTACTAACCGGGACCAACGACGGAACACTAGTCAATCTATTTCTAAGACAGTTTGGCCGGAGGTCAGAGAAGTCCCTTTGTATCCTACTCTTGATTTTCCAGGTAACTCATATCTGTTTTTCATTGATTTTGTAAGAATTTTTGCAACCATACGCATCACTCAAATGGATATTCATTACACAGGCCATATGCTGTGGATTCTGCTTTCTGCTCCGATGGCTCCTTACCGGCTGGTACAAGTGATATACTCCGGCGAGTTTGGGCATCGATAGTCAGTCGGCATACATGAAAGCTTCTCTTCTTCTTGGCCGCGTACCAAAATTGAATGGGCTGAACTTGCTTCCAAGTTTTGTACACTTACACTTACTACAGGTATAACATGTTATTACCAGAGGCGTTGTAGGAACAGCTAACTTCGTCGACTATATTATTACTCGTTGGATCTTCTGTTATCTATCGTGTTTCAATGCCGAGAATCTCATGAACAACCCAGCAGATCATAACTATTCTTCCAACGCTAGCAGATTCTTTAATTGTTGTTTGAAAATGTGTAAGAAGATGAGAAATGATAGTGAAAAAGCATCTGCATTGAAGGTAAGAGAATCCATGGTGAATTCATTCCTAAATCTACGGAACTTGGCCCTTCTAAGCCTAAGGAAATCTATTTTCCTCTGCTATCATCAAAATTGACAACAAATTCAGAATCTGGAGCCTAGCAGAGATGCCAATATGTTATAGGACAAAAAGATAAACCTAAAGCTTGAGCACGAGGCCGATGGGACAGTGATCGCTCCCGCCCACATCGGGGAGAATGTACGAGTCGTGGACCCGGTCTGCAATCGCTTCCGAGGCGAGAAAATAGTCCAGCCTCCACCCTGATTACAACAAAGAAAAATCTTGAGAAATTGAGTTCTTACGTGGATACAATCTTGAGACAATGCTCTATCTAGACAATGAATCTTATGAAAATTAACACTTTGCATACCTTTGTTTGTTCGTCGTCCACCATGTCTGTAGCCCCAATATGAGTAGGCGACAACCTTAGGGTGTTGTCTCCTAAAAGTATCCACCATCCCCCTGTCAAGAAAGTTTGTCTCAAATGATTTTCTCTCTTCTTCTGTAAAACCTGCACTTCTTTTGTTTCCCTGAATCATCACAAGAAGATTAGGGTCCAGTATATTCGTTATATATCGCAAAAACACGAATTAAGGAGACAAGTCAGGGTCTAGTTTACTCACTGCTGGATTGAAGATGTCTATTTCTTCATGAGCACAGTTCAAGTCGCCTGTGAGAATTACGGGCTTAGACTGTTCCAGATCCTGCAAAGAAAAATTCTCAAGTTTAGTGGATTTCTCTCGTTATAGAAAAGAATATGTGCGAGTTCCTAAGCGCGAGTAATTCATCATCTGGACTTACTTTAATGTATTTCCCAAGAGAAGGATCCCACTCTGTTATCCTGTATGGCTAATAAGGTAAAATGGAATTGTCAATGCTTTCACTCCACAAGAATCATGAAAACGAGACAAAGTGAAACGTAAGAGTTCGCGAGGGTTTACCAATCGTTTCAGACCATCACCAGAATTAGGAACGTAGCAGCTCAACAAGTAGAAGTTATCAAACTCAACCGTAACAAGACGCCCTTCACTATCATGATCTGATATGCCCAAACCATATGTCACAGAAAGTGGTTTTATCTGCCAGGAGAAAGAAAAAAATAAAAATAAAAATGGGGGTTAGTATCATTTTCTTGAACTTTGGTAAAGTAAAAGACATGCATCATAAGTAAAATAAACTAAAGAAAAAGATTTGAACCAATCAACTCGAGGGAAGAAACTTACTAGTATAAGAGAACAACCAGAACTCAGTTATGCTTAATTATTCTTAGTCTAAAGTGCTCCTACATATTAACTCGATGGAAGTCTATTTGAAAGAAAACTCAATCAAAATAATATTTCAAAGTTCAGATTTTGCAAATAAAGATAAAAGAAAGCACGAAGTTATGTCAGAGGCTTGTTAGCTCAAGCTAGCCTACCTTGTCAAAATTGTGGATGCATTACATACATTTAATAGCAACGAATACTGAATAACATATTACTAGGATTAAATACTCTGACCTCTCATAAAGAAATTGATTGTGGCGGCAAAGCCATGGAAACAAGAACTTCACATCTAACACATAGTAAGGTAGATAGAGTCGCAAGGACAGGCTTGAAAACTAAGATGCAATCCAAGTAAAAGTAAAACAATCTAACGAGTCATAGCCAACAAAGGTAAAACCAACCGTCCTCATAGTAAGAAGAATATTTGAGTGAATACAAAGAAAAGGAAACAGTGGCTATGCAAGAGAAAGAGAAAAGTGCTATGCAAGAGAACAAGAAAAAGAACGTACCCGAGAAATGATGGCTGTTCCTGAATACCCTAGTTTCGATACACTACATGTCCAATAGCTATTGTCATAACCTTCTAGGAGAGCCTCTCTGATTGCCTCAACATCTTTCTCCTGATTGGATGGAAAAGTCAATGAAAGCTAGCAAAAAACATTACATCAATACAAGCACAAAACCATACATCTCATGAGTAGCTGTAATCTTGAAATCCAAGAGCATAAAAAACAACAGAGTAGACTGTTTAGTTCATTGAAAGTACTAGCTGAAAAACACGCACGAAGCTATACAAGAGTTTCAATTCATAACTAGGAAGCTATAGAAAATTATTTATATTTTTAGCAATCAAATAAGTAAAACACAATATATTCATAAAATGCAAGATGCCTTCTCAAGTTCAAAACAAACAAAATGAGAACTTGCCTGTATTTTTGTTTCCTGCAGGCACAATACATCAAAATTTTCCTTTTGTGCAAGCTCCAAAGCTGAAAAGCTTTCCAGCTTCAGTAAAGCTCTTAGTCCATTGACATTCCAAGACAATAACTTTACATGCGGTGTATCAGCATCAATTGGAGGCGGCCTCATAGTTTTCGGATCGTAACCAGTCCACCCTTTTTGCGGCTTTTTATGTGTAAGGACAGTCCAAGGCTCATCCGCAGAAAGTCCAACACTAACACTAGTTTTAACTTTCGTGGTTGTGATCTTTGAAGAGACTTTCTTTTTCACTTGAGTGGACTTTTTACCTGGCATTTTAATTTCAACACAACCATGAGTCATTGATGAAAAATGTACAAGAAAACAAATAGGTATTACCACAATCTAAAGAATGAGTTGAATCACCTTCAGTTTCAGTAGATTCCACAATCAGCTCTTGTTTGGTTTTGCTTGTGGATCTTACGTCAACACTGTCCTTAGATAATTCTGTTGAAGAATCTTCACCTGAATCAAAAGGACAATAAACTAACTCAAATAAACTCTCTTTGAAATTAAAATGATAATTTTGAAACATTTGACCTTCTCCACTGTCAAAGCAAAACTTTGTTATGGTTCAGTAAAGTACCATCAGTTTTACTGCTCATGAAATTCTTCAAGGCAGATAAGAGTTCATGCTTAGCACCTTTTACTGGAAGTCCATTACTCCTAAATAAAATTTGAAAATCAAATCTCAATATCAACACACAAACTCCATATCGTTTCTTACCAAACAGCCAAATTTGCATTCAAGGAGAGGGGAGAGAGAAAGAGAGAGATACACTAAATTATTACATCTACCTTAATCTTGATTTGATTTCCTGAACAGTCATTTTCTCGAACATGACAGGCTCATCCTCAACAACCTCACCTTCTCCATTACTTGTCTACATACCAAACCAAAAAAACACTCGTCATAAATTTTACACCGTAACAACTCCAACCAACAAAAATCAGTCATACATTAATTCATACGTGCAACAATGAGCAACAAAATCGGACCTTTGAAGCATTTTTCAGAAGTTTCGGCTCATCAATTTTCGTATTCTTGCGTGAATCCTCTGCCGCCGATGCTGGTGCGCCGGAACGATTCCGCTTCGGAGCCATTCTTAAGTTTAAGAAGAATGGGCTGTTGAATTTAGGTATGCTACACTTACTCACTGCAAGGAAACTGCAAAAATTAAATGTCAGAGAGATTTGATTTTCTTCATAATTTACGGACAGATTTATTCTTTGATGGTAGTGTACCACTCGGGAATTTGATAGGAGAATCCTAATTTTAGGGCGTGAATCATGGGAATCCTACTAAGAAGAGCGCGCAGTTTAGAGAGCGGGAGTCGGCGCGTATATTAGCATCAGCGTGAAGCCCAAAGATGAAGCCTAATTAAACCGACAGAAGAGTTAAACATCCTTTTAATGCTTGTGGACGGGATGACGAGTTCACCATACATAGCGCGTGTTCAGGTGGGAACCTACGACCTATCTGGCCCCGGCCGGCACCCACCTTCACCGCTATGCCACCACTTTCATTCAACACCAACGGTGTCGATAATGACATTTTTCATTAAAAAAAGTTGATTATATTTACCACATGTTATTACTATGATACCCACAAAAATATATGAAGATGATACACACAATTTTTGTAAAAAACAACACAGTAGAAGAATATTGTATGTATTTTATTTAATTTCAAGATAATAATCAAGTTATTTATGGGAAACTTGAAAATAATCAAACTATTACGAATGAAATTGTAAATAATCAAAATTGCAAAAGCTCGGGTTTTGTCACGTATTTGGGACGGGCCCGCCCATTACAGATGCTACGTTTTTTTTATCCTCGTAGTTAAGGTTAAGACCTTAGGAAACTGTTGTGGGGTTTCAGCAGTCACAGGGTTTTGGATTTCCGGCTAAAATTCGAATAATACCTTCTCTACTTTGATTTAGGTTGTAATCCTCCTTAGTAGTGTTTGGTATTTCAAAAGAGATGTGTCGTTAGTAACATCTTGTTTTTAAGAAGAACAAAGAATTTATAGTCATAAATTAATTACTCAAAAGTCAAATAATACGTGCCTTACAATATCATTTTCTTAATCTCTGTGCTAAAAGAAACAAGACATTATTAATCTATGTGCCAAAAAAAATCGGACATTATTATTGAAACGGGAAGGAGTATATAATCACTCTTTGTTTTTGTTTATTTTTTACTAAAATCAATTTTTTCATTCACAATTTGAGAAAAGCGATCATCATACGCAGAGCCGACTCATCCACATAGTGAGTCAAACTCTTGCTTTCAACCCCCTTCAAATAAAGGTCCTTAAATTTTATATATGTGAATTGTGAAGGATATATAATTATACTTCGTCCTGTCCTGTTATTTCTGACTGATGAGTTTAATTCATGCTATGTAAATTCTGTCTGTTTTGACGGATACTTTGGACTTGAACTGTCTTGCAAATTTTCGAATTGATTTAGCAAGTGACGAGGAGTTGCGGTGGCAGTCGTGCTTTGAAAGCTTGAGACGTGTTTTTTGACGGAAATATCAAGGAAAGAAAGTTTGGGATAAGAGAGAAGAAGTTACCAATGAGAGACACGAAATTGACATCTTTTCATTCACTATTCCACCACTAAATCGCAACAACAACAGAGAAAGAAGGAGACCAATTGAGCTTTAGTTTTAAAGACTAGAAATTCAAACACTTATTCTTCGTTTTCATTGTTCGTAGTTGGAGTTTTTGTAATTGCTTTCGAATTTGGATTTGGATGCTATTATTCAATACTTTTTAATATTTCAGATTTCGTTTTCGTTTTTCGTCGTGTTTCGGTTTCGTTTCAGTTTGTTGATTTAAATTAGTGCACATATTATTTTCGAGTTCAAGCATGTGTTGCATTCTATCCAGTTTAATCATCCGCCTGCTCAGTCGGACAAGTATGAGTAGCTAAATTCTTTAGGGGCCGACGAGATATGAATCGCATACTTTAATATTTTTGTGATACCTAGGCTTTAATAATTAATCATTGAAGTTCCTAATTAATCTCGGTTAACTAATCGGGTTAGTTAATATAAGCTTGATCACCCTAGATTAGTTTAATTCGTAGCTAATTTAGTACTTCCATTGTTTCTCGTATGATTAGGCTAAATCAGTAGCATGATTGTTCTTAGAACAATATGATTAATTTGGTAGAGACTATTAGATGTCCACCGTACGACTAGACTCATAAATTGGGTTCCTTAGTTTTAAGGGATGATTAGTTGTTAAATCTATTAATTGGCCACCATGTCAATTACTGAATAATTAAGGGGAAATATGAGACGTGTCAGTTTAATTACGACAACCTACAACTAATTGATTTCTAGGTATTAATTCACTTTTAAAGTCGAGGATCGAACGTGTGTGTGAATCATCTTGCTGGACCTACTTATTTGCATATTTTTACTCAAGTATTTAATTTTGCTATTTATTCTCTTGCTTTGGGATTTAGAAAATCCCAAAATTTGCATGATCGCTAACCAACCCCATAGATAATAAGAAAATTAGTTGTTAAAATCTTTGTTCCTTGTGCTCGATACATGTTTGCTATACTGATTTAAGTTCTAACATATTTGTAGAATTTATTTAGTGAAAACAACGATCACCACTAACTCGCGCTTTTTATTAGAATGTCTCATTATTTTTGAGTCGGTCTCAATTAACAAAATATTAAATAATTATCTCTTACTTTTTCATCTCATCACTCCTACTTTATTTATTATCATTATTCATTCATTTTCTCTCTCATTCTTTGTAGTATATTATTATCTCACTCATATTTTATCTCATACTTTATTATCTACCATTTTTCATATTTTAAATCCCGTATCAAAAAGAAATGAATCAGAAATAATACATCTACATATACTTTCACTTAAAAAAGTTCAAATATGATTTTATTAGTGGACTAAAGAAGTGCAATATCAGGCTTAAATAATGCATAGTTGAGCCCCCTAATGATAGGTTATTATTAATTTTAATTTGGGAAAAATTGATTCAATCAGATTGGGTGTTCCTTCTTTACCTTCACGTTCGTCGATGATGGGTTATTATGAATTTTAATTTGGGAAAAATTGAGTCAATCAGATTGGGTGTTCCTTCTTGACCTTCACGTTCGTGTTTTTTTCGTTCGAATTCGTCGTGGTGTTGGTGTCTTTCTTATGGCAAAAAGTTAAACCATGATAAGTTAATTCCTGTAGAAATATGAGATTTTGATGTCTTTTAGTTGATTTTTTTCCCCCATAGGTTTCTTGGTCCAATTGATGAGGGAGAACCTACACTCACTATCAACACACTGTCCCAATAAAAATGTTGTAGAGTATTTTTTTTTAGTGAGATACACTAATATTAAAAGTCAAATAGAAAGAAATTAAACTTTAAGAGCATTAAAAGGAAGTAATATCGAAATTTGTAATTGGTATGCTTGATTGTTTGAAAGTAGAAACTCATAAAAATCCATTTACATTATCTAACATCAGACAAAAGAAAGTTCTGCAAGTACCTCAGAGCATCATCAACACACACATACCTCCAACTCACCACACTCAACACTCCCACACTCATCTTCTCCACCACCACCTTCCCATCTCCACTCTCCCTCAGCCCCAGCCTCAAGTCCGCCACCATCCCACTCGCCCCGCCGACGGAGCAACACCCGGGCGGCGGCAGCTCCTTCGAGAACCACCCCTCCAATCCCAAAACAAAGCTCCCCTTCCCCCTACAATCCATCATTGTAAACACCCCCTTCAATCCTTGCAAAACCACATTCCACGTAATCCTCAAACTATCCTCCTCCTCGAACGCCACCAAGTTATCGCTCTCCACGTCGATGTCGAACCGGAAGACGCCGCCCTTATCGGCGGTGAGCTCGCCGCCGGGGTTGACGACCATGGCGACGCAGCCGCGGCCGTTATGGACGTCGAGGGTGAAGACTAGGTCGTGCATGGAGAGGTGGGGCTTTGGGGGGAGGCGGCGGCGGCGGGTGTCGGCGGCCCGGCCGAGGGAGTAGAGTTTGGAGAAGGGGAGCGGGGTGGATGCCGCGGCGGCTTGGAGGTTGGAGAGGGAGGGGTAGGTGGCGGAGCAGATGGGCTGCCAGATGCGGTCGGCGGACATGGTAGCTGACCATGATTTGCTGACGCAGGCGGCGGTGGCTAGGGTGTCTGGGTCGAGGCGTTGGGCTACGAGATCAAGAACTTGCCATGGAGGAGAGTTGTTTTTCTTCATTTCTTGGATTTTCGGACCAATTCCTTGTTCCTTAAAAACGTATTAATGTTGTTGCTTGAAGTAACAGTCAATTTTCAAGAAAATGTGCTACTGTATATATATATATTATATTAAAAATATGAGTGTGTGTGCGTGTAAGGTGATGAATTTGAAGGGGATGAGTGAATCATTGACAGGTGTTTTGATAGTCAGCCACGGCAGAAGATGGTTTAACACCTGCTACTCAAAGGATCTTACACGTGGCACTTCGATTTTAAAACTTTTCCATTTAACATTTTACTCCCTCTGTCCTCGATCCACATATCTTGTTTCATTTCATATATTTTTATTACTATCATTTTTAACTGGAAATTTTAGGTGTTAACGATTTGAATTTTGGATCACCGTAAGCACCTTAATGCTTACAGTTAAATATGAGTCGAGCACGAATGAAACACAAAAAACTTTCTTGTGTTCCATCATGATTTTTAATTGTAAACTTTGAATTTATTATAAACACTAGATACTTACAATTAAAATATGAGTGATATGAAACAAGAGATCTAAATTACCATGTCGTTTTGCTCACTTTTCATTTGTCTTACATTTCATTTCATTTATTTTTTTTATTTTCGTGTCGACAAGACCATAGTATAGTCGGTCGGAGTATTTTTTTTTTTTTTAATTTGAGCCACAAAATATGAAAATGATATGATGGTACAATGATAAAATTACGACATTTCTTTGAAATCTTTTTGACTTCCATATAAGGAGGGAGGGTCTCTGACTTGTTACAACATCTGTTTCTTTTTTACATTTTCATTTCAAGTCAAAGCTAAACAAGGGACGTCAGGATATGAACAAGGCTAGATACAAGAGAGCCGAATTAACCTTGCTCTAAGCAGAAAGGCTGCAAGAAAACAACAATAAAAGACATAACGAGAACTAATTAACAACCTATAAAGCCTTCAATCTCTCAACGAGGTTGCTGGATGGGTCGAGGGCTGCACTTTGGGCTCACAATCTTGGCTGGCTTCTCCCAGTTCCTCATTGCCACGTGGCTTCTCTCCTTCGGCATGCTTAGATTCTTCACCAATGCACCACTGCTCTTCCCATAACCTGATCAAACATCATCATCCATTATAATATCATCAGACCAGTAGGAACTTGAATTGCAATCTTGTAATTCCAATAATTTGTTTGATTCATAGAGTAAAAGAATGCAAGATCAAATATTTTCTTGCAAGCCCAGATCATTCAACAAATTAAGTAAACCCATACTTCGAAAGTTCTCCAAATCAAAATCTTGAAATCAAGAATCCAAATTACTAGTATTTCCAGATTAGGTGACAAACAAACAGATTAGGTCCCACCAAGTTATTTAGATGGTGGCTTCTCTGCTTTACATGATGTGATATCATAACGACTATAGATAGATCAGTGCTAATCAAGATAAGATAACCAGTTCAGAAAATGATAACATTCTGATTAGTGGACAAATATATAACAATTGATGAGAATTGCATACCATTTTCAGTGATTTCCTTGGCAGTCATACTGCCATGATAGTCATGAACCTCAGAGGACTGGAGAAATTCCTCAAATTGTGCTTCCATATTCAAGATCTCCTCATCGACACCAAGGTCGAAGTTGTCAGGCAGCAGCCCCACGACGTCGTTTGCGTCGGTCTCCTCGCCAAAAATGTCCTCCCCCTGGTGCTCGCTCAGCCAGTAATCGCGGAACCACGTGGCGGTGGTGACAAGGTTCCACCACTCGGGGGAGAAATCCTCCACTTGCCGAACAGCAGCCGGGATGAACAACTGCGCGTCCGGATTGAGCGACGACCTTCCTCCGGACACAAGAGCCATGATGATTTATTTGTTTGTTTGGGGTGAAAATGACCTAAGGATTTTTACAGAAGAACACATCAACAAGGTAGTTTTCCAGATTTTAACTGAGACACTTAAAGACATAGGAAGAACAAAACACCAATGTTTTTAACAAAGATGCATCGACGCTATTTCCATTCCACCAAATCAAATCCACAAACAATCCAATTTCACTAAAGTGGATCTCAAACAGATCAAAGACAAGTTCTCAAACAGATCAAAGACAAGTTCTCAGCAGAATAATTTTTTCCCTTTCAGATTTTGAAATTGCAACTTCAATATTCCTTCAAATCTTATCCATACTGAAACCAGAGATCAAAAGAATACCAGCAAATGACGGTATACCGCTCAGAAACTAGATTCCACACGCGAATCGATTACCATACAGCCATTTAACAGAGAACAACACCAATCCAACAAAACTATTCACAAAACGGATTAAAACATAGTCTGATAATACGAACCCCAGATCTACGAATTCAAAAGCTTAATCACACGATCCACAAAACGGATTAAATCTAAGCGAGAAATCTGAAGAAGATTTGAGTCAACGAACAGTACCTTTGCAAAAATATCCTTATCCAACTTCGAAGTTTCAGCTTACACGTATCGATAAAAGACTCGCTCCTAGAGAATGAGAAGACTTCTAGATATAGGCGCAGAAGTTAGAGACCGAGCCTACCGGTTCGGCAACTAGACCGTTCGGTCTAACCAAACCTGCCCACGGATTGACCTTTCAAACGGTTCACAAGTTTGGGTATCCAGTATCCGTTGCTCTTAGTTTTAATTCAAACCGTGGCCGGTGGCTCCCCTTCCAAAAGTAAATGAATGGATCTCAAAAAAAATATATATTTTCCTTTTCATGATATGAAATAAATTAGATGGAATAATCCAAATAGAAAATCGAAATAAATCAATCAAATGGAACGGAGAAGTAAATTCAACTGCACGTTACATGCATGTAACATTTGGAAAGAGAATTTTGAAATCAATAATTAATAATATCATATAAAAAGAGTATTAAATTAGATCTATTATAATTAAGATTTCGAAATCTGTCCATTCCAAAATGTAGATGAATCCTCAACTTAAATCCGGTATAATGTCATGAACCAAAGTTCTTGCCATTTTTTAACCGATTGCAATAATGTTGGATGAGTATTAATTAAATCAATTTTCTCTTTCAAAACAATTATTCCTCGTAGTAATTTTATTTTTAATTTTTAGAAAATAAAGAACCGAAGCCAACAGGTGCTAGCACGCCACGAGCGACCACCGTAAATGTGAGTTGTAAGTTCTGCTTGAAGAGTTGTACACCAAACCTCAATACTTAGGTGGGTCGTGGCTACCGGATATAGCCGGTGGGGGAAGACGACAAGCGTGGAGTAGGTGAATATTTTGGAATTATAGCCGTGGGGTCCACAGATGGGTCCCGCTCTCATGGCTTGCGAGTTGCAACATTCTAATAATTGTCGTGTTAGTGAGCGAAGAGGATCCAACGGTCAGGAGAGGTGGTCCGGTTATCAACGGCGCCTAGTGGGGAAAAGTGTCATTAGTGGTGGGGCCGGGTTAGGAGCTCCAAATCCGCGTCGGGCACTTGGGTTGGTTTTGATACTTAAAAATATCATTAAGATAAGATTATGTCGCCTAAGTGCCCTCATTAATTAGTGCATAAAATGGTGAAGATGGATTAAGCACTAATTTCTATCATCTATGTCGTGTCTTAATTTTTTCAGTATAAATTGTTGATTTTTTAAAATAAAAAATATACACTCACTCCATATGTACCCATATATATATATATATATATATATATATAAAGTAGACATTTTTAATGAAATGAAATAACTCAATTAGAAAAGTAAGTTATTTATAATGGGACCGATGGAGTATTTGGTAATGTTAGGATATAGAGTTTAAAGTTTAATGGCTTAATGTTAGCTTGGGATATATCCTTCAGAATATCTTCTCTTTATTGTTTATCTGCACATACAAGGCAAAAATGTAATAAACACAAATCACATGTTTATTGTCTTATATAGTTAGCTTTATTGAATTTTTCTAATTTGTTTTTATGATATGAATTTTACACGTATTTGTCAATTCTAAATAAAATAATTCTTATATAATATCAGTACGTCGTATATTTTACTATGTGAACCTTATACATATTATCACGTGCGTGGAATTCACCAACGATGCTTACAAGCTTGCCTCGGGTTGAAGTGTTGTTAGAACATTCTTTCTTGAATTTTAAGCACATTTTAAAGAGATAATGTATGAATCAGGAACTTGGCAATTGTTTTGTTTTGCTAGAGAAGTATAGAAATTTAAGTGAATTACAAATAAGTCGGAGCAAAATCTTATATAAACACTATTTGAAAAACTTGACAATTGGAATATTTTAGAGTACTGACTTTAACTGTGACTTTTTATTTGTACGAGTATTTTCCATTTAGTTTTGATTGTTACCACATCGTCAAGAATGTTGTTCTACATAATATCATGCATTCTGTTACCATAACTTCATCAATCTCTATCGATCGAGTTATTCTTCATTGTTAGCAAACAAAAGTAGAATAAATTTTACTGTTGGAAGTTAATAGTTCTGGAATGAGATATGTAGTCTAATTTTTAATTGTCTAAATTATGCCTAAAATATAATGATGCCATATGTCGTTACTCAAAAAATCCAATCTCAATTAAAAAAAAAAAAATCATATTATGAAATATTTTTGTTAATTAGTATATGTATTGCCATTTTAATGGTGTTAAATTGAATAATGAAAAATTGGATAGCCACCCTAAAATTGAAGACACGATTTCTTTGGTTAATGAAATTACTACGCAATATAGAAGTAGGATTTATGTTATTTATAAGACGTCTCGAAATATTAAATTGTTAAATTCCACAAATACTATAACAAATGTTCAAAACACCAACATTCCAAGTCGAAAATGGGAAGTTAAGTTTGAGCATAGACTGGGCTTTGACGGCCGCCAATTCGTAATTCCTCCGCCGCTCGCCGGCAACTACTACGACAATCGAGCTTTACCAGCCTCGCAGTTCTACGACGAATGACGCTGGCGGATTGACCTCTAACGATGGGAAGAAGAATGAATTGCAGGCTTTGGTGGCCGAGTAATCCATCTCAAACTCCGCCGAATTCATGTTTTCTATTTGGATGGTTTATTCCATCTTCAGAAACCTCGATAGACGTCGTCGTGGCTTTCACCTGCGATGAGCATAAACTTGCTTCTTCACTGAGTTCCGGTTCGGATCTCTTGGTGCGTTGCATTTCCCGTTTCGGATTTGTGAATGTAGTGTTACGTTTTTGTTTCTTCTTTCATGCTATGTACTTTGTTGTTTGTGTTGTTGTTTGGGTTAGATTAGAATTGTATGTGGAATTAATCAACGGATTCAGGTTAATTGATGTGTTATTTCGGTTCCATTTTTCGTAATTGAAAACCCTAATCATGTTTGGGCTATTTTCATTTTGTGATGTTGTGCGAGAATGCTCAAATGTGCGTGGTTTTTGTGTAATTTGAATGCGGGAAGTCATGATTTTGATGTTCAATTGTCTCGAGAACTAATGCGGATTGAATTCAATTGAATGACCTTGATTTAGCTTGATGTTGTCATTTTTGCATTTTTAATATGCTGATAATGTCCATTTGATGAATTACTGATATCCGGGCTATCTCTTTCCTTAAGGCAATCCTTCAAGGCACAAATAAGAACATGCCTACACTTCTTCAAGATAAAAGCGAATTCTCTCTTCTTGGATATCTAGAAGCAGATTTTATTGGCAACAACAAGTTGGCCAGATGTGGAAATGATAAAATCAAAGATATGAAACTAAATGGGGAGCAAAGTTTAAATTCACATATGAGGAATCAAGGGAGCCAGAGCTGTGGATGCCTCAGACATGACAGGATATTAGAACAAGGTAGAATTGTTGCTCCAGAGAACTTGTGGATCAAACTTGTACATGTTCTTTCTGAGGATGGAACGATGCTTGCTACCCCAAAATTGGATCATTTACATTTGTATGGCAAAATTGAATCCCTTTTAAATCTCCACGTATGTAAGTGATGTTGACCTTATAGCAAACTTCTTTTATTTTCCTTTCTCTTATTATGCTTAACTTGGCTTCCTGATAAATGTAGGTAATATTATATGAGATACCCACTTTTGGTGGTCACCATTATTCTCTGGGTATGGACTTTTCATCCAATCGAGTGGCATCATCTAGCAAGAAACCCAAGTGGTTTGAAGACCTTCACCAGAGAGATTCTCACCTTGACTTGGTATGGTCTTTACTAAAATCTGCGACATCTGATTTTTACTTTTCTAAACAAGTTCTTTTTGTATACTTGTGAAAAGGATACTGTCATCCGGGCAATAAACAGTGTTAATGCTGCTCAAATATTGTTTGATGGACATGATCAAGCTGAGTCTGGGCCGCTTTTCCTCATTCTTCACATGTAACTAAGATAATCCTTACCTCCAGATTTCTCAGTTCCATTTTATTCAATAACAGCTTCTTTATGTCTTTCAGGTTCTCTACCTTTGCTTGGCAAACTTTTGCTGTATCGGTTGCTTCCCTTTCAACTGTCATTTACATTATTCTTCAGTTATTTCATATTATTTTGAGTTGGTTATCCCACACCCGGATATATTTTCTCTTCGCCAAAGTATTTAGCAACACACTGAAGAATATTCACTTTAGCTGCTGTCAACTCTTGTATTGGCCTGTCTTTCTCCAAGATCAAAATATAAGGTATCACAGCAGTGCAGTTACATATTTGTTTGATTAGTTAAAACATATAAAAAATCACAATTGTCGTTCATATTCTCTCGTGTATACCAAAATCCTGATTGGATCATGTTTCATCATTGTTGCCGAGACAAAGCTATAATTCAAACATGATATACTGCAAAATAAAATTCTAAAGTTTGTCTTGCCATGAATAATGTAATGCCCTGTTAATATCTACTCATGTGTTATGAGAAATGAATTTCAAGATATGTATCCTCATCATTTTGGGTACTTATGCAGGGATTGGTCATGTGTTGAGTTTTCAGAGAAAGCGGCATCCCAGAAGCACTCAGTATGGTCAAATATTGTAGTTGACATTCTTCTGGGAAATCTAGTTGGTATTCCCTTGTGGCTTATGGCAGAATCTGCTTTCTTATGGATTTCAAACTTTGGTCATGACTTTACGAATGGTTGGTTACGTACTGGCTGTGTATGGCTGATGGGAAACCCTGCTGGTTTTAAATTGAATACTGAGCTAACTGGGTTTCTTGGGATGATCTTTCTAAATGCTATTCAGATTTGGTCAACCCTTTGGGCTATAATGGACTTCCTTTTCGTTCATTTCTTCAAAGTACTTGCTCTATGTGGGGTTTTTTTTGGCTTGACTTCTGCAACAGCTTTAGTTCTTGACATAATCTCTTTACTAACAATGCACATCTTAATTCTTCATTTATTCCTCTCACCTCTCTATTCGGCTCAGATACAGGCACTATCAGCTCTATGGCGCCTTTTCAGGTAACACACTTTTCAAGTTGCATATATAAATCTCCATCTTGAAGAATCCTACATGCGTTTGTTTTTCTAATAAAAGTACTCCCATCTAATTTATTGAAATAGTAATTGGAGAGGTATCTTTAAAAAAGTTTCAAATCCTGGCATTATTTTTATTGACTTCAGTCCTTATTTATATTGACTTCGGGCAGCAGAGCTTTTTAGACTGAATTCTAATAAATTTAATTACACATAAGAGGCAGAAGTTATTGTGTTTATTGGTGATTGAAGTGGTTATAAGAAGTTTTTAATCGGTAGACCATTACTGAAAAAATCGCTGGTTTTAACAAACTTTTGCATCTTAAAACTTTTCCAGTTATATACATCATGATGATGCAAATTTGTGATTGATATACAATTTCATGACAAATTCTGGATTGGTTGCAGGGGTCAAAAGCTGAATCCTCTGCGCCACAGATTGGACAGCTATGACTATACTGTTGAGCAACATGTAGTTGGTTCTCTTCTTTTCACCCCTATATTACTTCTTCTGCCAACGACATCCGCTTTCTACATCTTCTTCACCATTTTGCACACAGCTGTGTGCTTTGTCTGCATAGTCCTTGGAGCTGTCATATCTTTTATCCACTCCACTCCATATGCAAAAGTTTTCCTTTGGTTGAAGAGGAGGAAGAGGTTCCCATCTGGGATATACTTCAAAGTTGCATTATGTCAACATTATGAGACTATAGCTGATGCTACCACGAATTCATCCCCTGCGGATCTGCACAAAACAACACATTCAAGCAGCAACAGTAAATCTACAATTTTGGTTTCGTTTCTTGATAGCAATTACTTGAAATTAGGTAAACCCTCTAGCTTCAAAAGTTTAAAATTCGGACCTAACAAGGAAGATTGAACTCGGATGGCTACGTTGGGTTTATATTACTTTAGATCTTAATTCTTCTGAATTTTCTTTCAGGAGAGGTAGTCTGGCCGCACTATAAGAACTTATATTCAGCTTTCTCCAGGTCATCTATACGCTCATCTGCTTACGGCCTTCTCACCGGAAGAAGGTGTGCCTTCCAGCTTCCTCTCTCATCACACACACTCACACACACGATATAGTGTTGTAATATCCAACTTTGTTGGCCCAGTTTAGTCATTTGTCTTTGTTCCTTCGTGCTGATTCTGATTCAATTATCTGTCTACAGCACTCTATATGCTCCTGCTCCTAGTCTTCCTATGAAGCTGCCATGGATAGTGATACCCTGCAAAGAATATTGGCTTCTATGTCGTAATTCAATTTATGCCTGCAGGAAACATCCTTACGGTAATCCTTTGCACCATTGATAGAAGAAGACTCGTACTCTTTAAGTTTGGTTTTTCTCTTTAATTTGCCACCACAACCAATGCTGAGACTTGCAGATACATACTTCCTTTACACCTACTGAAACTTGGGGAGATTTTGTGTTCTGTCGAGGATTATGCAGTGTAATTCTTCTTAGGCTGCTTCGTTTTGAAATTGATCCTTGTATGTATAACACTTTGTTCATTTATTACAGTCCCTAGTATTTTCAAAACAATTTTTGTTTTCTAGGGTTAACTTTAACCATTATTAAGAATTAGGTCGACGAAATCTGAATTTTCGGAAGAGTCTTGTATCCAACAAAGATTAAGGTGCAAATTATTCTTTTAAATTTACCATAAAGAACAAAAATATGCCCGATGTAAATTTCAAGATTACTTTTGCACCGAAATATACATAAAAAAATGTTTTTGTTCTCCACGAAAATATTGAAAGATATGTTTGGCACCTTTTTTTATTGTTATATATTCACTCCATCTGATTATAAGTGTCCTCTTTTTCTAATTAAATTGTCTCATTAAGAGTCTCATCTTTCTAAAAAAAAAAGCAAAAATATATAAATAATAATAAATTAAGCAAAAGTCAAATAATAAACATAATAAAATATTATTGTTAAATCTCTGTATTAAAAATAAAATAGACACTTATAATGCCACGGGGTACAATATTTTTATATTACTATTATTATTATTCCTTGGCTGGCAAAGTGGAAAAAAGTCTTCTAGTTAGACTTGTGAATTTTGAAAGCACATTCAAATGTCTCTCTCAAGTCTCAACCCTCCCACCAAGATAATTCCAACGAACTTCTAGAAAAACACAGGAAGCTTAAAGAAACGAATTTTTGTCCATTATCATATACTCCTTCCGTTCCACTATTACTGTCCTATTTGATTTCGGCATGGAGATTAAGAAACTTTGTTTAAGTATGTATTTCATGAATTTTAATTGAATTAAGAAATTATCATAATTTTGTGGTTGGTGGAAGAAATGAGAATTTATTCAAATTTTTGATGAGCATAGTTGAGACAATCGATTTTTTTTCTGTTTTTTTTTTCTTATTGTATTTTAAGAATTAATTTTAAGTTTTCAAAAAATTAAAAATTATACATTTTGAATACGGAGTGAAACAAAAATCGTGTGAGAGATAAATTTTTGGAGAGATAGAATATGATAATATGGGGATGAATGTTAAGTAGGAGAGACTCGCTTTATTTTTTATTTAAAAGTAGTTTTTATTATTTTAGAAAAAATAACAGTAACAACAAAATAATTCGATTAGAAAAATAAAACAGTAATAGCGGTAATAGCAGGACCGTGAAAGTATTTCTCTGACAAACAACCGACGTTCGTGCATGCATGATGTTATCAAAATAATTAGTCCACCATACTCATCCACCGCTGAACGCAGCAGAATATGTCACCTTTTCATTGAGGATAGACACATCTAATCTCATCCAAACCTCCTCTTTTCCGAATCCCAATGCCCTCCTCCCATCTAACCTACTGCAATAACTCAAACTGCTGTCTGCTTCTGTTGCATTATTTTGGCAACAACACAAATATTATTTCTCAAGAAATTTTCCTGGCATCCCTTCCGCTCAAATTGATTCTTCCTTTTTTCGTTAGATTAGTGTACCCTTTTGGACGCTGATTCATGAACGACTCCCAAAATTGAAACTTGAGGTAGAAATTCACATCTTTTCTTCTCATCTCGATTACTGGCATTTTGTTATTCTTCATGATTTGAGAACTTAAGCTTCATCGTTTTTGCATGATCTGAGAATCTTTGCTGATTATTGGAGCAAAGTGCAAGAAATCTCTTCAGACAGTAACCCATAAATTCACTTCTCCATTTGTATAGACTACATATCTTCGTATCAACTTCTTCAGATTTAAGGAAGGAATCATGGATATAACTAACGAGGCCAGCGTCGATCACTTCTCGATCGGACCGTCGACATTAATCGACCGTACAATCGCATTCCGTATCCTACTCTGCAAATCCCTATCACACATTAGGCACCGAGTCTTAATCACACTCTTCCTCCACTTCTCCAAACTCAAAAACAGAGCAACCAAATTCTCCTCACATCTAATCTCATGGCTGCACCCCAGAAACCCCCAAGCAATCCTCATAACCGTAACCGCCGTCGCATTCTTGATCCGCCGCTTCACCAACGTCAAAACGAAGGCGGAGATGGTCTACAAGAGAAAATTCTGGAGCGACATGACTCGATCCGCCTTAACCTACGACGAGTGGGCTCATGCAGCTAAGATGCTCGACAAAGAGACTCAAAGAATCAACGACGCCGATCTCTTCGACGAAGAGCTCGTCCGTAACAAACTCCGAGAGCTTCGCCACCGTAGAGAAGAATGCTCGATCCGAGACATCATGTTCTACATGAGGGCCGATCTTGTAAGAAACCTCGGCAATATGTGCAATCCGGAGCTCCATAAGGGAAGACTTCAAGTTCCGAAGTTGATCAAAGAATATATAGATGAAGTGACAACTCAGTTAAGAATGGTGTGTGATTTTGATGCAGAGGAGCTTTTGTTAGAAGAGAAGCTCGCCTTCATGCACGAAACTCGGCATGCATTTGGCCGTACGGCTTTGCTTTTAAGTGGTGGAGCTTCTTTAGGAGCTTTCCATGTTGGAGTAGTGAAGACTTTAGTCGAACACAAACTCCTGCCTCGGATTATCGCAGGCTCGAGCGTGGGATCTGCCATGTGCTCTGTTGTGGCGACGCGGTCCTGGCCGGAGCTGCAGAGCTTCTTCGAGGACTCGTGGCATTCGCTCCGGTTCTTCGATCAGATCGGAGGGATCTTCACCGTGTTCAAAAGAATCATGACGCACGGAGCTGTGCACGACATCAGGCAGCTCCAGATGTTGCTGAGGAACTTGACGAACAACCTGACCTTCCAGGAGGCCTACGATATGACGGGCCGGATCCTGGGGATCACTGTGTGTTCGCCGAGGAGGCACGAGCCTCCTCGGTGTTTGAACTACCTGACCTCGCCCCACGTTGTTATATGGAGCGCGGTCACAGCTTCTTGCGCGTTTCCGGGATTATTCGAAGCGCAAGAATTGATGGCTAAGGATAGGAGTGGCAACATTGTGCCTTACCATCCCCCTTTTCATTTGGGCCCGGATCAAGAATCGGCGGCTGGAGTTCCGTCGAGGCGGTGGAGAGATGGGAGTTTGGAGATTGATTTGCCCATCAAGCAGTTGAGAGAATTATTCAATGTGAATCATTACATTGTGAGTCAAGCAAATCCTCACATTGTTCCTTTGCTGAGGTTGAAGCAGATGGTGAGGACTTATGGTGGCAACTTTGCTGCTAAGGTATGGGTAATGTGTTGGGTTATTAGACGAGATTCTCTGTTTCAAATTTGTTAGGTGGAGTTTGGTATTGATGCAGCTTGCTCAGCTGGCTGAGATGGAGGTGAAGCATAGATGCCATCAGATATTGGAGCTTGGTTTCCCCCTTGGTGGAGTTGCTAAGCTTTTTGCTCAGGATTGGGAGGGTGATGTCACTGTTGTGATGCCTGCTACCTTAGCTCAGGTAAAAAATGATCTCTTTTTCGTCTTTTGGGCCAAAAACTGGCATTATCGTGATAGTATGAAAATTGGGACGTTACAAATTTAGACCGGGTTCTTGAATGTATAACTTGTGGCTGGATTTATTGATGTTCTTGATTCTTATGCATAGTGAATAGAATCCATCGTAACGATTCAAGCCCAAAACGGGCATTATCGTGCTAATTATATGAGAAATGAGGCGTTACATCGTTAGATCGTGTTACTAAACCTATAACTTGTGACTAAATTGTTCTTGAATCTATAACTTGTGACTAAATTCATCACTATGATTCTACAGTTATCAAAAGTGATACAGAATCCATCTTATGTGGAGCTTCAGAAATCAGCAAACCAAGGGAGAAGGTGCACTTGGGAGAAGCTATCAGCCATGAAGGCCAACTGCGGAATCGAGCTCGCGCTCGATGAGTGCGTGGCGGTGCTCAACCACATGCGCCGCCTCAAACGGAGCGCGGAAAGGGTGGTGGCCGCCTCGTCCGGACGCCTCCAAGAGTGCGTGGGATCCCACGGCCTAGCCACCACATCCAAGTTCAACGCCTCCAAGAGGATCCCTTCTTGGAATGTCATTGCTAGAGAGAACTCCACGGGATCCCTTGAGGAAGATCTCTTGGCGGACCCTGCTGGCCCCACTGGAGCGTACGCCAAGTGGCGTAAGCTCCATGATGGGAGCGACTCTGAGTCGGAGGGTCCCGATCCCGTCTCATGGACGCGGTCGGGTGGCCCTCTGATGAGGACTACTTCCGCGGATAAGTTTGTGGATTTCGTTCAGAATTTAGAATTAGGAGATTCGAGAACGAACAAAACGTTTGACCCGACATCGGATGACGAGAGAGAATTGAGCGGTAGAGGGATCACGAACAGCTCCGCCCCCATTGTGGTGGCGGAGGGCGATCTCCTGCAGCCGGAGAGAATCGACAACGGAGGGATCGTGCTTAACGTCGTGAGGAGGTCAGCGCTGACGCCGGCTAGCCGGAGTTATGATTCCGGCTCTCCTCAAGACTCACCGGTTGCTGAGTTAGTGCAGCTTGAAAGTCTTGATAATGAGATGGACGATGCCAGCACGGTTTCCGACGACGACGTCGTTAGGGACGATGTTTTCGGAATTGATTTCTGATTCCGTTCATGCTCCGGTAGCTCATGATCAACATGTAAGGGATGACAGAGTAGTAGATGTTAACTTCATTCACTTGTAAGAATTGTTTGTATCATGCTATTTTATTAGTTACTGTAGCAAATGAAATTAATTGATATTAATGTGATTGCCAACTCAGATCTTGTCGATGTCATTTCAATTTTCCATTAAATTATTCTTAATTAATTCACCTCCAATTTGAAATATTGTACCTCGAAACTAATTATGCTTCCTTAATTTATCTAAAAGAGGAAAGATGCTGCATTAAGTGAAAAAATCCAAAATAGTAGTAATTAGATAAATATGGCAAACTGCGCCCATTGTTAATCTAACATCTTTGACTTTACAAATACGCTGTCGTATGGTTGTTATTTTGGCTCGCAATTATCTATTGACGACTAGATACATTCAAAATTGGAATTATTTAACTACTTAGTTACGCTGTCGTATGGTTGTTATTTTGGCTCGCAATTATCTATTGACGACTAGATACATTCAAAATTGGAATTATTTAACTAAGTTTGGAAGCGAGAAAATATTAATTTAATTTTTTGTAAGTATATAAACATATTTGAAATTTAATGTTATATAAACCATGCGTTTTATAAATCTTATCTCATTTCTTATTAGAACAATTATTAGTTATGTGTAAAATTATTAGATCCTCAAATTATTGATAAATTCTAGCAACAAGAGAGGGAGTAAATATTTTAGAATTGGAGTAAATAGCCTGCAAATCACGGAGAGTTAAACCAAAGTGACAGGCACATATAGCGTGTTCACATTTCAGCCCTGGACCACCCACTTTCCCCACAACGCATGTCTCATGCGGTTGAATCATGTTTTTATAGGGTAAGAAGTATTGTTAGGCTTTACTGTAGAAACAAAAATCTACCAAACCAACTTCCATCAAAATAATCAATTTTTCTTCAAAATCTGTTTCTTCTCTCTCTAGGGAAACTTCGTGGAAGCTCAGTATGGCTTCCGCCTCTCTCCCTCCATTTATACCTCTCTCATTCCTCTCTAACTCACCACATTCACGCCTCAACTGCAATTTCTCTCTCATCCGATTCTCACAATCAATTACTCACTGATTATTCCACCATGAAGTTCACTAAAATCCTACCGGGAAAGCACTTTAACCAAAGGAAACCGCGCTCCGTTTTCAGATCCGACACCGATCCGTCATCGTTCAGCTCGCAAACGACGTCCTCCTCCTCCTCCTCCTCCACATCGGAGGAGGTCTTCAAAAATCCGAACGGATCCTCCACGCCGAACAGCGTGCTCCCCTCCTCAGTCTCCGGCGAGTGGCCAGAGATCTCAGCCGACGTCTATTTGGAGCTCAAACAAGCCTTCGAGATGATCGACCGCGACGGAGACGGCAAGATAGGGAAGGAGGAGCTGGAGCGGCTGATGTGCCGGCTCGCGGACGAGCCTCCGAGCCAGGAGGAGCTGAAGCTGATTATGAGCGAGGTCGATACGGACGGCGACGGATGTATTAGCCTCGAGGAATTCTACGCGATCGGCTCGGCTTTCGCGCCACCGGCTTGCGGCGTCGAGTTGAAGGACACGTTCGACTTCTTCGACTCGGATCGCGACGGGAGGATCACGGCGGTGGAGCTGTTCGAGGTTTTTAAGACGATCGGCGACGCCGGGTGCACGTTAGAGGACTGCCGGCGCATGATAAGAGGAGTCGATAGAAACGGAGACGGGTTCGTGTGTTTCGACGACTTCAGTAGAATGATGGAGCTGCAGCAAAGATGATAATTTGTTTTCTTTTTCCTTTTATCTTTTTTAAGAATTAAATGAAAGAAAAAATAAAAGGAAAAAAAAATCGTTATCATTTGCTGCTATATATTTTTTCCTAGTTTTCTAAAAGTTATTTATTTTTCATTGATTGGGATACTATCATTTGGTCTCTCGTGAGATCGGTTTCATCATCAACCTATAATATATTTGTCGATACACCTGCTCCACCCTTCTTTTGCAGTATCTGCCCATAATACCCTTCCATGTCTACATATTTTCGACTATGCCTTTTTTGTCGTGTACGGCGGCCAACAACATATCTCCGCTCTCACGTTTACACAGATCCACCTCCTCCTTCACGCCGCCTCACTTTCACTTCGATCCTAATAAATACCCAAGCGATTGGTAATGCCAATGAAGCTACTTGTTTCCAGTCGTAAGAGAGAGAAGATGTTCTAGTGAGAGAAAAGCTAGGGTTTCGATTGGAGACTGCGGAATCCTATCTTAATAATTTCATTAAAGCTACTAATTCAAATTCGTTGATTTAGTAATCAAATTAATTCTTATTCGATAATTTCGAAAATATCAAATCATAAGTGAAGTCGAGATTTATTGAAGGGGATTGATCTATACATGACCATTTAAGATAATAATATATTTTTTATAACCATCAATTTAAAAACATGAAATTTATAACCACTTTTTACTTTATTTTGAATTTAAAACTGAGATTGAGGCCATCTCAATGTTTATCACTCCACTTTTGTTCTCACTTCAATAGTTACGAATTCAATGTGTTCTCTCTCATTTTCCTTTTCTTTATGTCCATTAGTTAGAAAATTTAGATGATTGAGAAATGTTGTTTTTGACCTTAAGAAATAAGTTCGATCTTATAATACAATCCATTACCATATAATTATTACTGCGAACTCTCTTGATCAAATTAATCCACGAAAATGTTGCTTCAAACATTTAGAGAAATTTTATATGCAGAAGAGAAAAGCTTCAAAGCAAGAAAATGGCAGAAATGAACACCCTCTTTATCATCATCTCCGGTCAGGCAGTCACTTAATTAGATTTATTCAACATCACTGTCATCAACATCTTCCTCTTCATGAAGAAGACGAAGAGGAGAAAGAAGCAGTGTGCCGGTAGAGAGAGAATCATAAGACTGTTGCAATTTGCAGAATCTCAGAGTTCGACATCTTTGTAAAGAAAACAAAGATCGTAAATGAAGGTAAGTGGGAGAAAGAAGAGAGAGAATACAAAGAAGAAGTTGAAGAAAATTGGACCCCACTTTTTAATTTTAAATTTTAAAAAGTTAAAAAGTGGTTATATTGTTTATGTTTTTAAAATTGTGGTTAGAAAATATGTTTTGTTATCTTAAATGATCATATTTATATATTACCACTTTATTGAAGGTTTAAATATATTTAATTTTATGTTGAAAATAATTGATATCATGTGGTGGGTAGTGTAGATTGGACATTCCGTGTGCCAACCACAGGCCAAATGCATGCACCAGATCAAACAATATTCTTTCTAAACTTTAAAAAAACTACACTAATACAAATAACATATATTCTTCCAGTAATGTATCATAATCTGCAAGAATGTTTGAATATATATAGTTTCATAACAAAAATCTATATTATTTAATTAAAATGTATAGATTATTATTTTTTTTTTGCATTTTGACCCAACACTTCATCAATAATTAATATTCATGATAGTAGAATTCTTTCATGAATATCAATAACAACTATATGAATAGTATGAATTAAATATTTAGATGAGTGAAATATTTAGCTAAATCATGAGCTGTTACGTGTAATTAAGCTTGATTAAAATATTAATGACAGTTTGTCCGGTTATGGGCCGTAAAATTGGAAAAATGGAGAGGCGGTTTGGCGTGGACGGATGCTAACGTGCTAACTTTCTTTTTTTTTTTTTTTTTTTGATTTGAGGAACCGCAGCCGCTACCTTCGGTGCGCTGGGTAAACCTCAACTCCTTGTGCAGTAGATAAACCTCAACTCCTTGTGCAGTAGCCTGCAAACTACACAACTCCTTGTGCAGTAGCCTGCAAACTACACAGGAGATTAAATCACCCTCAGGATTGAACCCATGACCTATCGGTCCCGGAAAACCTCACCTCAACCACTCTGCCATCCCCTCTACGTAGCGGGACTAACGTGCTAACTTTCTTGTTTGGTGACAACATGTCCGCCACCACAAAATATGAAAATATAATTAAAAATAAACGTCTCGAAAGAATATATATAAAGTATACTTGAAGATAGAGATTGTGAATAATAAGATATAGTGTAATCGGAGTCGGGGCGGGCCGCTGATTATAATTTTATAGAATCGATTTTTCAATATATTTTGATTTCGCCTCTTAAAATTATAAAATTTACGGCTCATCTTCAACTGTTGAGATTGAAAATTTTATCAAAGTAAGTTTTGATGCTATATCCAAATGTGTTGTATAGAATTTTTGGACCCTTTGGTTCTTAAAGGAAAAAAAACATAATTCAAAAGGAGAGAGGGAAGAGAAGGATTTGACTGACCATATCATTTTATAATATTTTTAGGGATGGTTATAAACTTGTACTATCTTTTTAGATAGAATTTCGGTCTCCAAAATTATATTCTATTTTATATCACATCTATAGATTTTTTGACACTTAACATATATCTTAATTAAATAATAAAATTAAAATTAATTATGATAGACCTATATGCCATATGACTCATATCTCATCATATTTATAGATCGTGACATATATATGAGTATGAAAGTGTAATATAAAAGTCTTTGTAATACCCTTCCATCAATAGCACATAGAATTAATTTGTTAAATTTCGAGCCTAATCTAAATATAGTAAAACCCAACCCAATAACTGGTTATCGAATCAAATCAATCCATAATGTTAAATTAAATTTTCATAATTTTAGAAATTAATTAAATAAATATATATTTTCTAGGCCCAAGAATCCATAATCCATCATATTTTCTAGGCCCGGAATCCAATCGACCCATTGGACCACCAGTCCATTTTGGGGTCGATTAAAGTATATTATACAACTAAAATTTCAGAATTTTTTTCCAAAATTTGATTTCCATCTTGTCCTATAAACCTCTCGTTAAAACCTCGCAAAACATCGAACAGTTGGCCGGCACAAATGCTCTTCAGCCTCCTCCGGAGGCACAAATCCGGAATCATCGCCGTGAAAACCTCCTTCTTCACACTTCACCACCCACCAACATAAATCCTACCTCTCGAGAAATCAGCCCTATGTTGAATCGTGAATTTGGATCTAGAATCGGGTTAGGGTTTGTGGCCAAAAATGCAAAGAAAACGAGTGGGAATTTTATTGAAGATTAATATGTTGTGAATACATGTTCTATTCCCTTATTTATACTAATACTGAACTAACTACTTAACCGTCTAAGAAACGTGTTCAATCGAAACACGTCTATGTTATTAAAGCTATCATCCGTTCGATCAACTTGTGCGCCATCGGACGGCTGTGACATATCTGATTTATTATAGCTATCATCCATCCGATCAACTTGTGCGCCATCGGACGGCTGGGATATAACCAAAGTGGAAAAGTAGTTATAACGGACTGAACAGTCATCGTCTTCACCACGACTTCTTCTCTGCAACTGCATTAGATCCAGCTTCTTCTCGCAGTTTCTAGAAGCATCCAGAAACGGTGATTAATAATCCGAACACCCCCCCTCAAGATGGACTCTATGCGGATCAGAGAGAGACATCTTGGACAACAAGAAACGAAAACGAGGCCCAGGAAGTATCTTGGTGAAAATGTCGGCCAATTGATCAGAGGTAGAAATTGGTGTAGGCAAAAGAAAACCATCCTTAAATTGATCCCGAACGACATGGGAATCCATGTTAAGATGTTTAGTCCTCTCATGAAAGACTTGATTTTTAGTGATGTGTATAGCGGCATTGTTGTCACAATACAGAGGAATAGGGAGAGAGGAGGAAACTTGTAAGTCAGCGAGTAAGTATGAAATCCATTGAAGCTCGCGCACAGTGCTACCCATAGCTCTGTACTCAGCCTCGGCAGTGGAAACGGAGATAGTAGACTGTTTTTTGCATTTCCAAGAGATTAAGGAACTGCCAAGGAAAACACAATAACCAGTTAATGATCTTCGAGTAGTAGGGCACGTTCCCCAATCAACATCAGAGTAGCCATGTAAGGGAAGAGAGGATTGTCTGCAATAAAACAGTCCGAGGGAAGGAGTCCCTTTCAAGTACCGCAGAACATGTAGGGCAACATCACAATGATGTTCATGGGGAGAAGAGATGTGCTGACTGAGTTGTTGTGTGGCATAGGTGAGGTCCGGCCTAGTCAAATTAAGATACAGAAGCTGACCAACAAGTCTCCTATATGGCTCTGGATCAGCTAACAAGGCAGAGGAATTGTCATGTAAGTTTAAACCAACAGGAAATGGAGTGAAAACTGATTTGCATCCAAGTAGCCCGACTTGATCTAACAAATCAAGAATATACTTCCTTTGAGTCAAATAAGTACCTTGCTCCCCCCGAGCAAATTCCATCCCCAAGAAGTATCTCGCATGACCAAGATCCTTTATGGTGAACCTCTGATCCAAATGTTGTTTGAGAGCCTCAATCCCAGCTAAGAATGGACCAGTTAATAAAATGTCATCAACATAGACTAAGACAACTAGAAATGAATCACCAGACCCAATGGTAAAGAGACAATGATCATGTGCACTTTGAGTAAAACCATAAGAAATCAGGGCCTTACTCAATTCTGAGTTCCATTCTGTGGAAGCCTGTTTTAAGCCATACAAGCTTCTGATCAACTTGCAGACCTGCCCACGTTTAACTTTAGTATAACCCTGTGGAGGCATCATGTAGATCTCATATGAAAGATAGCCATGTAAAAAAACATTGTTAATAACTATTTGATGAAGAAACCACCCAAAAGAAGCAGCAAGTGCAATCAGCAAGCGAATGGTTACTGGCTTAGCCATTGGGGAAAAAACTTCATCATAATCAATCCCAAACTCTTGCTTGTAGCCCTTAGCAACAAGCCTAGCCTTAAACCGTTCAATACTCCCATCAGAATTCAGCTTCACTTTATAGACCCACTTAGATCCAATAGCTTTCTTACCAGGAGGTAAAACAGTTAGCTCCCAGGTTTGATTCTCTTCTAATGCTGCCAGTTCAGATCCCATAGCATCTATCCAGTTCTGATCTTGACTGGCCTCCTTGTAGGAAGAAGGTTCTTTGATATCAGAGATGTTAGCAAGGAAGTGAGTATAGGAATTAGAAATTTTGGGGGATGAAATATATGGAAAAGTAGGAGGAGTGAGTAAAGGCCCATGGTCTGTGGTAGGCAAAAAAAAATTAACATGGCTGACAAAATCATTCATCCAGGCAGGGGTTTTTAGCTGTCGTTTAGGTCTGGAAGCATCCAGGGAAACAGGGGCAAGAGAGGCCTCAGCTTCATGGGATGAAGATGTGGCTGAAGGTATAGTTGGAACTTCTGGTTCTTCTGCAAAGGGAACAATAGGATCAAAAAGACAAAAACTGGTTCAGAAGGGAAAATTATGTCAGCTGGAGTATAAACATTGGCTTGTTCAGCAGAATATACTCCTGCAGTATTTTCTGCAAAAGGAAATGTGTGAGGGAAAAACTTCACATCTCTGGAAATAACAACTTCATGATGGTCTAAATCAAATAATAGATATGCTTTATGATTAGCTGCATAACCTATCATTATGCATTTAATGCTCCTGCTGTCAAATTTCTTCCTGTGTGGCTTCACTGTAGCAGCATAGGCTAAACATCCAAATGGTCTGGCAAATGAAAGATCTCCAGCTGAACCAGTGAGTAACTGGAATGGAGTAGACCAGTTTAAGAGCTGACTGGGTAACCGATTAAGTATCCAAGTTGCTGTTAGAATAGAGTAAGGCCAAAAACGTTCTGGTAATCCACTATGAAACATTAGAGCTCTAGCAATTTCCAGCAGAGATCTATGCTTTCTTTCCATGGTTCCATTCTGCTGAGGGCTGTAAGGGCAACTTTGTAGATGAATGATGCCATGTTCTGCTAGTAAATCGCAGACAGTTTGGTTGACAAACTCAGAACCATTGTCAGTTTTCAGTTTCTGAATTGAACAACCATACTGATTCCTCACCATCTTAATGAACTTAGCAAGAATGCTACCGACCTGTAGTTTAGAAGATAGCAGATAGGTCCAAGTGTATCTTGAGTGATCTTCAACTAAGGTCAGAACATAGGAAGCATTTGCAATATTTTCCACTTGGTAGGGACCCCATACATCTGCATGTAGGAGTTCAAATCTGACTTGACTTCTATGATTCAGGAGTGGAAATGGATTTCGACATTGCTTGACTTTGTGACAGATTTCACACATAGCAATAGATCCCTTGTTGGCTGTAGTGCAAAACTTCTTTGCCTCAGGGACATGTTGTAAGGCTGAGAATGAGGCATGGCCCAGCCTAACATGCCAATCCAACAGCCCAGATGATTCTACTTGAGGCACCATATTTATCTAGTTTGAAACAGAGGGCAAATCTACCACATATAACCGGCCTACTGCCTTCCCCAAACATAGTATGTGATCACTGTTTAATTTCTGTACTAGGCAATATGCAGGGAAGAAAGTACATCTAACATTCAACACACACGATAACTGAAAAGTAGAGATCAGATTATGAGTGAAGCTTGGAGCAAACAAGACATCTGTTAGCACAATCTCTGGTGCTAATTTTGCTATCCCAACTTCAAAAATCTGTTGAGTTGCTCCATTTGGAAGACAGATATTCTGAGGTGAAGCCAGAGGTTTAACATCTTGTAATAGAGATTTGTTACAGCATATATGTGTACTAGCACCTGAATCCATTATCCAAACTGCCTCACTCTTTACCCCTCCAACTAGACTGAAAGCATAGTATTTATCTAAGGAATTCAGTGGAGTGTAAGTATCAACATTTGTCACATTATTTACACTTCCTGAATTCACACCATTTCCATTTCCTATTAGCTGAACAATGGCCCTTTCAATTTCCTGTTGAATATAGTGAGAAATCTGACTAGATCCCACAGAAGACAGTCCACTCGGTGTTGAGCTTTGTTGTTCATCACATTGTGACACACAATTTATTTGTTTTTGTCCTCTATCTTCCTTTAATTTCTTGTACCAATCAGGAACTCCATGTAGTTTGAAGCATTCACTCTTATCATGCCCCTTTCCTTCACAATAAGAGCATTTTAACCTTTTTCTGTCTTCCTTACTTAGTCTAGGTTTATGAGCCCCACCTGGTCCCTTGTATACTTGGTTATAGTTTCCCTTTTGATTGATATTCATAGCAGTCTGATCAGATTCATGTTTAAGGTTTGACAAGTGATTTCCAACCACAACCATTGTTGTTTTATCAGGGGACACATTTTGAACAGAGGTAATAAGTCTTTGTGCTTCATCTTGACAAACAACAATGTAAGCACGGTTCACAGTAGGCAGAGGCTCACACATTAGTAGACTACTTCTTACTGTATCATACATCTCATTCAACCCTAGTAGAAACTGCATTAGCCTTTCATTTTCACACATTGTTTGTGTACTGTTAGCAGCCTCACATACGCAATTAGGAGCAAGCAACAACAGTCCTAACTCATCCCAATAGGCAGTTAGTTTACTATAATATCCAGTAATAGACTGAGTTCCTTGCATACATCCAACCAATTCCTTCTTAATTCGAAATTTTTTTGGACCATTACTTTGATCAAAACGTTGTTTAATTTCTGTCCATAACAGGTGAGAATTCTCCTTTAACTGGAATGACTCACACAACTTTTCTGAGATGCAGTTCATAATCCACGTAAAAACCATATAATCACACTGCATCCAATCATTGTAGGAATTGTGATTTTGAGGAGGTTTTGGAAGAGTACCTTCGATAAACTTCAGCTTGTTTCTTCCAGCTAGGGCGCGGTATATTGCTTTACTCCAGGTGTAGTAGTTTTGTCCTGTAAGTACCACATTTATCAGCTTCAATCCAGCATGATCATGCGGATTAAGATAGTATACATCAGTCCTTCGCATAGTGTTTTCTCCTTGCGTCGCCATTGACGCTTGCTGTGATGAGTCAGTACGCCTAGAGTTGTTTTGGTCGGTTGAATCGTCTCTTCTTTTACCAGCTGCTTTCTCAACAGATTTATTTGATGAATCCTCCTCTTCTTCAGCTAGTATCTGCCATGGAATTCTTCTCTGTTTAGGCATGGCTCTGATACCATGTTGAATCGTGAATTTGGATCTAGAATCGGGTTAGGGTTTGTGGCAAAAAATACAAAGAAAACGAGTGGGAATTTTATTGAAGATTAATCTGTTGTGAATACATGTTCTATTCCCTTATTTATACTAATACTGAACTAACTACTTAACCGTCTAAGAAACGTGTTCAATCGAAACACGTCTCTGTTATTAAAGCTATCATCCGTTCGATCAACTTGTGCGCCATCGGACGGCTGTGACATATCTAATTTATTATAGCTATCATCCATCCGATCAACTTGTGCACCATCGGACGGCTGGGATATAACCAAAGTGGAAAAGTAGTTATAACGGACTGAACAGTCATCGTCTTCACCACGACTTCTTCTCTGCAACTGCATTAGATCCAGCTTCTTCTCGCAGTTTCTGGAAGCATCCAGAAACGGTGATTAATAATCCGAACACCCTCCAATCACTAGTCCTCTCCCACTATAGCCACGGCAAGTTTCAGAGCCTCCTCCAGAACGTCGTCGCTTCGCCCTCGCTCCTTCTCACCGCCTGCCACAATCTCAGGAAGCATGTCTCCGACTCTCCGCAGCTGCTCACTCTGGATACTGTGTCGACTCACTTCTTCTCCCTGCAAGAACTGTCTTCTCAGCTCGCCAAGAATTCGGTCGACGTCGAAAATTGCTGCATTCCGGTTTATCCAGAATCTCGGAAAGGTAAGCCTCTCGTGCTGCCCAATCTGAAGCTGAAAGTGGTACTTGAAGCTATTAGGATTGTACTTGAAATCGTTTATGATGATAGGTTTGTCACATTTTGC
This sequence comes from Lavandula angustifolia, assembly GCA_028984105.1. Lineage (NCBI taxonomy): Eukaryota > Viridiplantae > Streptophyta > Magnoliopsida > Lamiales > Lamiaceae > Lavandula > Lavandula angustifolia. The sequence goes on along the minus strand of CM054821.1, from coordinate 9,201,766 downwards.
TATGGCGGCCGCGTGGATATGGGCCGCCATACCGCCGTTAGGTATTTGAAGAACTCCGTGGAGAACCCGAGTTGGTGGTTTGGTGTTAAATTCGATGATCAATTGTTTGAATCTAGGCATGTTGAGAAGCTATGTATGATGCTAGGATAGAAAATTGATGATAATGATTTGCTTGATATGATAAGAAGATTGTTCGATTGCAAAGTAGTTGCTGTCAATTTGGGTGGAATTTCTTTAGGTAGAGGGCATCCGCAAGAATGTGCTTTGAGTTCGATTTTGATTAATGTTTACTTAAATGGGCTTGACAAGGAAATTCAAGAACTACGCCTCAAAACTAATAAAGAGAATCCGAGGATTAAGGAAAACGAGCTTGTGCAGGAGGCAGCTGCTTCGAGCTCTGTTTTTCATAAGCCCTTGAAGATACACGCTGTCCGGTATTTAGATGAAATATTGATTATTACTTCAGGGACGAAGATGATGACATTGAACTTGAAGAATAAGGTTGTGAGGTTTCTAGAACAGAAGTTGGATTTGCAGGTGGATAGACAGATAACCGTTATTCATAGTGCTGTTTCTGAGAAGCTTGAGTTTATGGGAATGGAGCTTCAGGCCGTTGCACCTTCAATTCTCCGACCACAAAAGACAGAGAAGGCGATTAGAGCGCATAAAAAGTATCTTAGGCAGAAACAAGTCAGGCTTATGGAGTTGAAAAATGCGAAAGAGAGGAATAGGAAGAAGTTGGGGATGAAGTTATTGGCTCATGTGTTTAAGAAGTTGAAGCAAAGCAATGGATTCAAATTTGATTTCCAAATTGAAAATGAAGTGAATCAAGTTTTTAGCACTTGGGCTGATGAGGTAATCCAGGAGTATTTGAAGTCCGTGGATGAGCGATGGGAGTGGCACCGGATGCTATCAGCTGGGGATTTTCTGTCTTTGAGAAGGATTAGAGATCAGCTGCCGCAAGAGCTTGTTAATGCGTACGACCACTTTCAGCTGCAAGTTGACAAGCATTTGAAGCCGGTGAAAGCCAAGAAGGAAATGGAGGAAGAAGTGAAAAGACGAGAAGAAGAAGATGAAGAAAGATACGCTCGAAGAACAGTTGAGGATTTGACAAGGCGATGCATCAAAGTTGAGGCACCGATGGAACTTATAAAAAGGCTTTCAAAATGGTTGGATTCACAAATCATATGGGTCGTCCAAGGCCTCTGAGTTTACTCATGGTTCTTGAAGATATCGACATTATAAAGTGGTATGCTGGGGTGGGAAGAAGGTGGCTGGATTTCTATTGCTGCTGTCACAATTTCCGGAAGGTTAAAATTATCATAAGCTATCATCTTAGATTCTATTGTCTCCTTACTTTAGCCGAAAAACACGAAGCCACGAAACTTGCAACTATAAGGCATTTCACTAAGGACTTGAAAGTCTCTGGTGGTGATGGAACTGAAGAAGTTTACTTCCCTTCAGAAAGGGAGATCAAAATGATGGGATATAGAAATCTTGCTGATCCCAAGCCTGTCGACGGGGCTTTGACTATGGCATTGATCAGATTGGCCTCTGATGAACCTTGTCATCGATGCACCGTTCATTTTTGCACCAGCCAAGATACTACTTTTTACAGGATTCATTTGCTGCAAAATCATCTCCATGTGAACCCATTAGATGAAAAAATGTGGGTTCGAGGAATGGGCGCCATCCATGACAGTCTACAACGAAAATGTGCTCCTCTTTGTTCTGACCACATTAGTGAATTGTACATGGGGAGACTGTCTCTGCAAGATCTTGATTGCTCTGCTTTTGTAGATGTCGACTGATCGATGTAAGTGCCCGCCCTATTGCTTAATTTTTTTTTCTTTGGTTGTTTAATGGATAGCAAAATGCTTTACATCTCTATGGTCATGAATATATTTCATTCAGATTAATTGTTTGCAGTAATTTAGTCTGCATACATGTTGAACTAATGCTTTATTTATACAAGTCATGAAATTCAAAAGCATAAATGATCCGTGTTGGGATTGAACAACTGATGTTTGATTTAGCCAACTTGGCCTAGTTTAGGACAGCCACTGATATGCACCTTTCCTATATGACTATGTACCAATTCTGGCAGCATGACTAGATCCGGACAATCCTCAACATATAGCCTTTGAAGCAGATTGAAGCTCAACACCCACTCCGGCAATGCGGTAAAACTAACACAGTTGGCGATTCGAAGAAATTTGAGTGTTCTTGCAACATTCTCTGTAAGTCCCACAGGAAGAGTGATCAGCTTAGGGAGCCCCATCAAGAGTAGCGACTGAAGGCCCGTTAGCCCCCGTATTGCGTCTCCTTCACCAAAATCGAGCTCTTCACAGTTCCATATCCACAGCTTCTCGAGAGAAACAAGAAACTTGATACTATATGGAAGAGCAGCTAATCTTGGGCAGTCATAAATTCGTAATACTCGAATTGAAGTGAGGTTTTCGAGCCCAGGTGGTAAGTGTTCGAAATCACAGTTGTAGAGGAGCAAGAATTGGAGAGAGCTGAAGCTGTTGAAGCTTCTCTTTCCCAAAGAAATCTTGTGGCAAGTTAGATACAGAGTTCTCATGTTGATCAAGTGTAGAAGGTTGTTAGGCAGATCTTGAAGGCTTTCACAGTTGATGAGGTTCAAGGTCTGAAGATTCACAAGCTTGCAGAATGATGATGGAAGAGATTTGAGGTTGCTGCTCTGACTGAGGTCTAGATACTTCAATCTTTTCAAGTTGCCTATAGAGCTTGGCAGCTCTTCAAGATGGAGGGAGATCAAGATCAAGACGCGCAAACGTCTGAATCTCGTTGCAATGGCATGGATAAATACCTTATCAAGAGGGTTAATCTTGAACGCACACCTAAACGACCTCACATTTCTCAATCTGAGCAATGCGTTAGACTCCTCTTTTCCTGGTTGATCTCCGTTTTGCAGATAGATGTGGCGAATCCTATCAGAGACGCCTTTCTTGAAGTATTCGCTTCCTCCCACAGACTGTGCAAGATCGTGCACGAGGTTGTGGATCTTACAAGCTATTATCTCTCCATCAAAAGCTTCCACCACTTCTTGGAAGCAGAATCTAGACAGCAACTCATTGAAGTATTGTGTTAGAGATAAAGTATATCGTCGACGCGGCCGGAAGACGGATGAAGAGAATAGTGAGCCGTAGAGCCGAACATAATGCCGGGCGGTGTGCGACGTGGGGATGGTTACGTGAGGCGTGCGTGCATAGCGTGGTTGAGTTTGCATGGCGACGTATACCTATTCATGCTACGCCTAGTTATTGATTTATATTAGGTTATTTATTATCTTTAGTATTGTTGCCCATCCATCTCATTACATCTTAAAGCGATGGACAAGAAATGCCAAAAGTAGTGGCACATTGGAAGAACGGGTCAGTGATCCATACCACAGTTATTTGGAATCCCATACGGTCCGGTATAATACCCTCCGACACGAAGCCTTCAAATTTGTAGATGAAGGAGCAGTCTCTCTAGATTCCTATAATGTTGTTATGGCTGCTTTAGCAGAGGCTTCAGACAAAGTTGCACTGGCGTCAAAGAGCGAGGGAAAGTCATCTTTGACCAATGGCCGAATGAGGAATGTGTCAACACGGATCAGAACTCAGTTGATGGGTGTTGCATGCTGCATGTTAGGCATCTCGATATCAACATATTCCCTGTCTGCTGTGAATGATACTGTTAGAGTTCAAAAACAATCGGAAGATGATGCGACATGGGTAGGTGTATCCGAGTTATTGAGTCAATTTCCAGATTTCAGCCTTGAGGACAAGGCTGTTTGGAAGGGGGAAGGAGTTGTTAGAGATAAAGTATATCGTCGACGCGGCCGGAAGACGGATGAAGAGAATAGTGAGCCGTAGAGCCGAACATAATGCCGGGCGGTGTGCGACGTGGGGATGGTTACGTGAGGCGTGCGTGCATAGCGTGGTTGAGTTTGCATGGCGACGTATACCTATTCATGCTACGCCTAGTTATTGATTTATATTAGGTTATTTATTATCTTTAGTATTGTTGCCCATAAAACGGGCCGGCCACATGAGGCCTATTTTTATATCTTTTCTATTTAATCTCCTTCTTGGAGGAGAGTAAGGTATCTAGGGTTTTGGAGTCTTAGATCTTGGAACGGCGTGACAACGCTTGGCCGGAGGAATTCTTCTCCGTGGGACTCTTATTGAGTTTTTCTTTACTTTTCGTAATTTCAATTCGGTTTATTGATTTAATCGTTTTCATATTCCCTTTACTCTAACATATTGATTCCCAACATCTTCAATCTGCTGATTACTCGCGCTGTCCGAATGGACTAAACCTTGAGCAATCCAAAGGTTGATGAAGGACTCTCTTGGAATCTCAACACCCTTTGGCAACATGGAGCAATACGCGAAGCATTGCCTCAAATGGGAAGGTAACTGCTCGTAGCTTAGCTTAAGTATAGGTAGAATATCACTCTGCTTCTGATCAATCTCCCATATATCGTTGTTCTTGATGCGAAGCCATTCTTGCTCATCCGTGTTCATGTACAGCAAGCTCCCCAACGTCTTCACAGCGAGTGGAACACCTCCACACTTCTTCACGATCTCCCTCCCTATTGCCACCAGATTCGGAAGCCAATCACCGGCTTGTCTGAATGCACATCTCAGAAACAGAGATAAGCAGTCATCATCCGAAAGCCCGGATAAATCATAAGGCTCCCTAGTGCTAGTAACCACAGCTACATCCCTGCTTCGAGTAGTGACAATAATCTTACTCCCCGAGCTACAGTTCATCAGAAGCTCCATCAAATCCATCCATTTGATCCGATCCTTGTTCCACACATCATCCAATACGAGCAGATACCTTGTCCCCTTCAAAACATCAGCTAAAGCGCATTGCTTCTGGTCCATATCAAGATGGCCAAAACTCTCACCGGTGGCAGATAGCAGGATTTTCTCAACAGTTTTGGATACACTGAAATCTTCAGAAACCGAAGAAACCCAGAGCCGACGATCAAAGGTATGGATCACTCTTTCATCATTATATGCTAACTTAACAACTGTGGTCTTTCCCAGACCTCCTATCCCAACTATTGGTATAACAGAAACATGATCATTATCATCATTGCTTGAGGTCAGTAGCAGATCTACTATGTTTTCTTTGTCACTATCTCTACCGATGATGTCTGAAGGCCTTACATAAGAGTGGGTTTGCTCTCTTACATTCTCAATCGAAATCGTATGTGTTTTCTCAGTGAAATGAAACTTGCTCCTACCAGCTGCAATCTGATCTAGTCTTAGCCTCAAACCCCTTATCTTGTAACCAATCTTGAACCTAAACACAACATAATTCGAGCTCGATAAAAATCTTTTTACCCTTTTGAGGATCAAGATCCCAGTGCTGAGCTCCATGTTTTTCTGCAGGGCTCTTGTGTTGAAATCATCGAGCAAATCATCGATGCTGCAGACAGCATCCTTCAGCTTCTCGAGCCAGTTTCGGACCTCGTGATTCTTAAACTGCTGCTCCTCTGCATCCAAGATTACTGCTTTAATGGTAGACAAAGTGCTGTGGAGTCTCCTCACCTCGGATTTGATGTTCCAAGCTGGACTGATTTGCTCCGCAGCAAGAGAAGCGAGTTTGGAGACAGCACTTTCAGTGATGGCGAACAAGAATGTTTCAGCCATGTTTGTCGGTGTCAAAGATTCTTCTTGCAGGTTCATGAGGAAAAAGATTGTGTTATTTTTGATCGATTGGATTAGAATGAGATGGAGATTTGAAGGTATGGTGGAAACGGAAACTTGAGAGTGGACTTTGACTAGTCATCGTAAGTTGACTTATTACATCACAGCACAGGTTGGCCTTCCTTGTTGTACTTTAAACGGAAAAATTATAATTTTTGATCAGATAATTGAGTAGTACTACTATTAAACTCTATATTTGTTTAAAAAACTACTGCATGCTGTCACAACATTATTATTATTATTATTATTATTGTTGTTGTTATAGCGAGAATTTCTCAATGGCTATTTTTGATACATATAGAATACTATATATAGCGATCTTCATGATTTGAATTTATGGCCACAAATTAAACACTTTTACCACTACATTATTTCAATATGATTTTTATTTCTTCGTGAACGTAGTTGAATTCTGATTTCTAACCTGGTTGCTTTCTATCTTCAATGTCACAAATATCCTACTACTATATTTATTGGGGATTTGCCAGAAATACCCACCTCATGTTTGAAATTACAGTATCTGCCACACAAATATAAAAAATGCAACAATACCCACCCTGACTGTTTTGACCCTATTCTGCTGCGCTGACACGCAGCAGAGTACTTACCTGACGCCGCACCGCCTCTGCGTCGTTTCTCTCGCCGCCAAGTGAAGACCCGTGAGCCGGACACCGGTGATTGCTGGCGGAAGTGAAGGCTGCTTTGACTGCTTGGAATGGCGTGCTGCAATATTGCAGATTCCCACGCCACCCCTCTGCCGCGCACTAATGTTGTCTGCAATAATGCAGCAATAATGTAGTTTATATTTTTTTTGTTGTACAATTTCGAAGCATTGTTTTCTACAATTTCGTGTTTGTTTTGCAAACCCTAATTTTAGAGTTTGTAAATAAGAAACCCTAATTAAAGGGCTTATAAAATTAGGGTTTGTAATTTTAGGGTTTCATAATTTAATATTTATACAAAACGAAATTAGGGTTTAAAATTACAAATCCTAATTTCCTATTTATAGAAACCCTAATTTCGTAGATATTATAACTGATGTTAAATGATTATTTTAGTATTTTTTTTATTGATTATGATTATGTAGAAACTTGATTTATTTCGATTAGATTATAAACAAGGTTAAAGATCTTGAATTTCTTGTAGTTCGTATAAAATCTAGGATTTTTATTTTGCGTTCTGTATCACATTGAGAAAAAGTTTTTGATAGTAAAAAATGTCATTTCCGATTGGATAGTGAGAAAAACTTGATTTAATTGGGTATTTACGTATAAATATTAAATACATTTACGAATTAGATAAATTAGAGTATATATAAAATCCGAAATTAAATACAAATCCCAATCTTGAAGTTTGTAAATTAGGGTATATATAAAATCCGAAAATAGGGTTATAAATAAGTCGAAATTATGAGAATATAAATAGAAAATTAGGGTTTGTATAAATAGAGAGATTAGGGTTTGTAAATTTCCGATTTTCTCTATGTTTTATTGTCACGCACTCCAATAATTGGACATTACATCCAATAATATTTAAAGCCCTTTTATGAGGGATTCGTTTTTTTTTTGTTTGTAGGTTTGTATAGGCCCTTTGTTGCTATATAAAGAGGCGTTATATTCTACTTCAAATTCCCCACACCCCTTAAACGTTACTTCACATAACTATATTTCCCTCCCCACTCCATCAACAATCGCAACAGTTTTATCTCCCCACACCTTCAACTTCCTACTTCCTAGCAGTAGACGTGAATAGAGAATCACCAAGTAAAGTTTCTCCCCCACTCCTCCAGCAGTTATTCCGCTCCACTTCGTAGCACCCCTTAACGAGAATAGCAGCAGTTATGGATGAATATGATGCCGCCTCGCAGGTTAGTAGACGAAATCCGAATTAGTATCGTGTTAGTAATGAGTCGAACGGTGACTGAATGATTAACTGGAATCTGAATTTTTTTTATCGTGTTAGTATCGTGTTAGTAATGAAACTTAGTAGACGAAATCTGAAATTACGTGTATATACTGTGTATTGATCCAAAACTCTCTATTCTTAGACGTGTATTTTTATCCAAGATATACGGAAGTTATATCTTAGACGTGTATACGGAAGTTATATCTTAGACGTGTATTTTGATCCAAAACTCTCTATTCTTAGACGTGTATTTTGATCCAAAACTCTCTATTGATCCGAAATCTGGAATCCAAAACTCTCTATTCTTAGACGTGTATTTTATCTTGTTAGTATCGTGTATTTTATATTATACTGTGTAGACGTGTACGTATTATTTATATTATTTTTAAATAAAATTAGTATTTATTTATATTATTTTTATAAAATTCGTATACGTATTATTTATATTATTTTTATTAAAATCTTTTTTAAATAAAATTAGTATTTATGTATTTTAAAGTATAAATATTATAGTATTTATATGTTAATATATTCATATCCGTGTATTTTATATATAATATAATAAATATTAAAATATCATCTCTAAAATAAAATATTATTGTATATCTGTTTGAAATTGCATATATGTTCATAAATAAAATATTATATATTATCGTGTATTTTATAATATAATATATGTTCAAAATATTATTGTATATATGTTCATAATATAATATATTATCGTGTATTTTATATATAATATAATAAATATAAAAATATTTGTTAATAAATAAAATAATGTATGTATTTTATAGTCTATTTTAATCCGTATAGTCTAATTTAAAAATATTTGTTAATAAATAAAATAAAGTATTAAGGTACGGAAGCATCTCCAATTTTTAAAACAATTAAAGTCTATTTAATTAATTTTTCTATGAATTTCGTATTTTAAAACAATTTCGTATATCAGTCCGTATTTTTAAACATTTGACGTATTTATTGAACTAATTTCACATTTTTCTTTAATGCAGAGTCAATGGTTTTTTTTGAGGTACGTAGCCAAGTCGGCTAAACCTCGAATCATGATTCATTACAAGTGGGATGTGATCCCACTGATCCGCGAGACACTGACTGCCGTCGGCGGTGACGCCCTGTATGCACAATTCTGTGAGAGTAGCCCTTTCGGCCATTTCATGGAATGGGAGGGGAGTGTTAGTGCAAGCAAAGCTCTCCACCAGCTGATGTGCCGTGAAGTGCAATTTGCCGACTTTGTATCGAACAACTTTTGGTTTCACGTATCTAATCGTCACTTGAAGTTTGGTCCGCAGGAATTTGCCCTGGTCTCGGGGTTGATGTTTGGGTCATCGACATTTGACCCAACAATGGAGCATGATGCTTCCACGGTTCGTGCAAGGGCCGTATTTTGTGGAAATCGGAGAATGAAAATATCCGAGTTGGAGGATATTTTCAGAGAACACGAGGTGAACGGCGCATCGGCAGCCGACTACGTGAAAGTGGCAAATGTGTTGATGCTGCACCTACTAATCTTGGGTGTTCCGAGGCCGAGACTGATCGACGACTTCGTTTGGGTGTTAGTGGACAACGTGAACGAATGGAAGGAATTCCCGTGGGGAGCGTATGCATACCGAGCATTGCTTCACTACAAGCAATTCATCCCCAACACTCTTGCGGGATGTAAGGTGTCTTATGTGTTCAGCGGGCCCGTCTGGGCTTACGATTGCATCCCCGAATTTGGGAGGGCTTGTGCGAACTTGGTGGACCAAAAGCGCTTCCACGTCTGTTGAGGTGGAATTTCCCGAGAGTGAAAGGATCTTTCGCTGAATTCTTCGATGAAGAGGTAAATAACTATGTTTGTCATATCCGTGTAAAAATACGGTAAACTATATATATACTGTTCTAGATTCTAATTATGTAACGTTGCTTCTTTTATAAATAGTTGGAATGCGGACCGATGGTGGAGGAGGAAGCAGAGATCATGACTGATTATTATGCGAGCACGCTGTCCGGGGTGGTACTTGGCGTGCCGTATAGAGAGCCGGTTGTTATCCGGTTTGGATCCCGATCGAGCCGGAGCGATGGGCATTCCTCGTCCACGCGGCCCTGCGGCGCCCCCTCTCTCGCCTCGCCATGCAAAGACGATCAGAAAGAAACCAGGCTCCGGCGAGTTCTAGCAGTCTTGATACTCAAGACATGACTCATCGTGAGAAAAAGTTTTGGAAGAAGATCAAAAACTTTTTCTCCAAAAATAAGTCGGAGTGGAAGTCAGCGGAGGTGGGAGGACCGTCGCATGTGGAGGAGGGTCGCCGACATTCAGTTTCACATAGTCACGGCATCTCGGGTCGACATTTCAAGAGTGGCGGCATCTCCGGACGACATTCCGAGAGTGTTGGCATCTCCGGTCGACATTCAATTTCTTGTACTCGCGGAGCAACTCCGCATGCATCTGGTCGGGTTGACCCAGAGGTTGATGCCGTGACTGTGAGTAGCGACTCGTCCGTCGCATCCGAGGCACGCACGAAGATGCCGTTACTGTTTGATTCCAACAGGTACTTCGAACGTCTGTACGGGTAACCTCGCCAAGAAACTTGGCATGATATGCATTTGGAGGTCTTTGAACGAGCACAGTTCGTACAAAGAGACCAAGTTAATTGCGGTGTATACGCCCTATTATCCGTACATCGATTAATTGATGGTCTGCCGAGGCCCGAACTCGTCCAGAGTGAGCTCGACATTTGGAGCATTCGACATATTATGGGGATGCGAATTTGGTTGATGTGTGTGTCGGTTGACCCGGTTGACCCGGGTAATGATTAGGCCACGGGGGACTATTCTTAGTTTGCTGAGATTTATTTACCAATATACTAAAGAACGTAATTCTGAATCGTAAAAACACATTCGTTCTCCGTAAAAAGTTTATATTTTAGTAGATACCGTCGTATAATTATTTATGCGGAGATATACGCACAATATACGGAGAACGAAAACGTTATATGTATCTAGTGGATAGGGTACTATTACAACAGCAAAACCCGTCAATTTAAACAGCAAGACTACTATTTAAAGTAACTTAGTTAGTTTTCTATCTATTTATGTCAATTCTGTCAATTTAAATTTAGAGATTACTACATATCCATATATATCTCAATCTTTCTCTCTATTTTGACAAATATTTCTCTCATTTGTATATCTTACCTATGATATAGAAGGTAATGGAGAGAGGACTACTAGAACAACTTACAGTCAATTTAAATTGAGAGATTACCATTTAATGTAGGTTAGATGGTTCTCTCTCTCATATTCTCTCAATTAAAACAATTTAAAAACAACGTAAATCAATTCGTCGAAGGTACGTATAAAGTTTGTACAAGGGTCCCACGGGGACTATTCTTAGTTTGCTTTGAGATATATTTACCAATATACTAAAGAACGTAATTACGAATCGTAAAAACACATTCGTTCTCCGTAAAAAGTTTATATTTTAGTAGATACCGTCGTATAATTATTTATGCGGAGATATACGCACAATATACGGAGAATGAAAACGTTATATGTATCTAGTGTCTATCTTCTCATGGTAGGGTATATAAAATTGCAAATAAACCATACGTATATGGTCCCTCATATAGAAAGTAGTGGATAGGGTACTATTACAACAAAGAAAACCCGTCAATTTAAACAAAGAAGACTACTATTTAAAGTAACTTAGTTAGTTTTCTATCAATTTATGTCAATTCTGTCAATTTAAATTTAGAGATTACTACAAATTCATATATATCTCAATCTTTCTCTCTATTTTGACAAATATTTCTCTCATTTGTATATCTTACCTATGATATAGAAGGTAATGGAGAGATGACTACTAGAACAACTTACAGTCAATTTAAATTGAGAGATTACCATTTAATGTAGGTTAGATGGTTCTCTCTCTCATATTCTCTCAATTAAAACAATTTAAAAACAACGTAAAGCAATTCGTCGAAGGTACGTATAAAGTTTGTACAGCGTCCCACGGGGGACTATTCTTAGTTTGCTGAGATATATTTACCAATATACTAAAGAACGTAATTCTGAATCGTAAAAACACATTCGTTCTTCGTAAAAAGTTTATATTTTAGTAGATACCGTCGTATAATTATTTATGCGGAGACATACGCACAATATACGGAGAACGAAAACATTATATGTATCTAGTGTCTATCTTCTCATGGTAGGGTATATAAAATTGCAAATAAACCATACGTATAAGGTCCCTCATATAGAAAGTAGTGGATAGGGTACTATTACAACAGCAAAACCCGTCAATTTAAACAAAGAAGACTACTATTTAAAGTAACTTAGTTAGTTTTCTATCTATTTATGTCAATTCTGTCAATTTAAATTTAGAGATTACTACAAATCCATATATATGTCAATCTTTCTCTCTATTTTGACAAATATTTCTCTCATTTGTATATCTTACCTATGATATAGAAGGTAATGGAGAGAGGACTACTAGAACAACTTACAGTCAATTTAAATTGAGAGATTACCATTTAATGTAGGTTAGATGGTTCTCTCTCTCATATTCTCTCAATTAAAACAATTTAAAAACAACGTAAAGCAATTCGTCGAAGGTACGTATAAAGTTTGTACAGCGTCCCATGGGGGACTATACGTAATTTTCAGAGATATATTTTGTAATATACTAAATAACGTCATTTGGAATCGTATCGAAACAATAGTTCTCCGTAAAAAGTGTGTATTTTAGTAGATAACATCGTATAATTATTTATACGGAGATATACGAAAAATATACGGAGAACTAAAATGGAATATGTACCTAAACCCTATTTTGTGATGTTTAGTGATAATACATTGCACATAACCAATACGTATGGGGTACCTCATTTAAAAAGTAGTGGATACAATACTATTACAACAGGAAAACCGTCAATTAAAATTACAACAACCTTCAGCGAGAGTACTATTTAAACAACAACAGTACTATAAATAGAGTTTCAAAGTCTGGTGGGACAGGTCCTTCTGGTATGCCCATGCTCTTTGCAGAGGCCACACTTCCGAGATCGTCTAGTGCTTGTACCGACGCTTGCCTCTAGGCCAGATCTATATCGGCGTGACCTCGGCCGACCGGCGGATCTTCTTGTCAAGGGAGGGAGCACTGTTGGCACATTTGATATTTCTCCGGGCACGGTCCACAGTTGATGTGGAGGTAGCGCATGAAACTGGTGATCATATAAATCTCTATGAACTTCCGTACTGTAGACCGCCGATATGAATTCATACATCTCGTTCCCCATCGTTTACTGTGAAAACATCATCGCCAACGATCGTCACTGGATACGTGCGTCCTCTTTCAACCTGCTCGTGCAACTTCCTTTTAGCAACCTCGACTAGGCTATGGTCGTGAGCATGCATGTTCGCCCGGCGCTCGTTGAACCAACTCTCCATGATGAACCGCACGGTATCAATTAGGGAACATATCGGCAGACGTCGAGCCCACAATAGCCTCGCGTTGAATGACTCGGCACAATTTGACGTCAAAAAACAGTAATGCCGAGAAGTGCAGTGCGATAGGGCCCACCGTTCAGGACTAATGCCCATGACTTTATCGTGTGCCTCGTGCCTCGTGCCTCGTGTGCCTCGTGATTTACATATAAGTATAAACGTCGTATATCATGACATTAATTTCGTAATCTGTATTTCGTAATTAACAAAAAGCCTAATTTCGTAATTTACAAAAACCCTAATTTCGGAATTTAAAAAAACCCTCTTTTTAAGAATTTACAAAAAATCCTAATTTCGGAAAAAGTGTGTATTTTAGAAACCCTAATTTCTTAATTTCGTATAGAAAACCCTAATTTCTTAATTTCTTTCGAATTGATTACCAAATTTCGGAATTTAAAAAAACCTGAATTTCGGAATTTACAAAAACCGTCTATTTAAGAATTTACAAAAACCCTAATTTCGGAATTTACCTAATTTCGTATAGAAACCCCTAATTTTTTAATTCCATTTCGTAATTTCTTATTTTCTTTCGAATTGATTACCAAATTTTGGAATTTACAAAAACCCTAATTTCGAAATTTACCCTAATTTCTTAATTTCGTAGTGAAAACCCTAATTTCTTAATTCCATTTCGTATAGAAAACCCTAATTTCTTAATTTACAAAAACCCTAATTTCTTAATTTACAAAAACCGTCTATTTAAGAATTTACAAAAACCCTAATTTCGGAATTTACCCTAATTTCATATAGAAAACCCTAAATTTTTAATTCCATTTCGTATAGAAAACCCTAATTTCTTAATTTCTTTCGAATTGATTACTAAAGTTCGGAAATTAGGGTAAATTTCGGAATTTACTTAATTTACCCTAATTTCTTAATTTCGGAATTTACACTAATTTCTTAATTTCAGAATTTACACTAATTTACTTACTTAATTTCGAAATTTACCCTAATTACTTAATTTCGTATAGAAAACCCTAATTTCTTATTTCCATTTCATATAGAAAAACCTAATTTCTTAATTTCTTTCGAATTGTTAGATAAGGTTGTTAGAACCAGAAAAAAAATGGGTCATGTGCAATTCAAATCGTATTTCACATCGAGTCTAATAAAAATTAAATGCAATTTCTTTTCGTAATTCCGTCAGAAAACCAGATAAATAAATAAATCTTCGAATTCAAATCGAGTCTAATACAAAGACAAAAAAAATTAAATGCAATTTCTTTTCGTAATTCCGTCAGAAAATCACAAAATTAACAACACGAAGAACCGAATCTCTGAACGCCATCATCCGAAATCCCTAATTTCTTAATTTCGTATAGAAAAAACCCTAATTTCTCTATTTATAAAAACCATAATTTCTCTATTTATAAAAATTTCGGAATTCTTGTAATTTACCCTAATTTTTCGTATAAAAAACCTAATTTCTTATTTACAAAACCCTAATTTAAAAAAACCCAAATTTATTAATTTCGTATAAAAACCCTATTTTCGTTAAAAAATTTTGGAATTATCGTAATTTACATGCACTAAATTTGCAATTTTCGAAATATTTTAGAGAGATAAAATTACGACATACCTTTTCCAAACTATAATCTCGAAATATTTTTGAATTGATTTTCGGAATTTTACATGGACTAAATTTGCAAACTATAATCTCGAAATATTTTAGAGAGATAAAATTACGACATACCTTTTCCGAAGTTGAACACTTTTCCGAAGTTGAACACTTTTCCTAGTGTTGAATGCGAAAACTTTTCCAAAATATTTTAGAGAGATATCCGAAATTTTGGCCAAAAAATTCTCTCTCTAAATCTTTTGTTTCTATGAAGTGAAAATGTATGAATATGTACCTCTTTATATATAATTGAGTTCAAATATTATTACAATTAATTAAATAATATATGCTCAAAATAATTGTCTTGTACCGCCAGAATGCATGCGGAAATGTACTATGCATGTGAAATTAAACACTGCGCAGGTGGGACACTGAGCATGCAAAATTAATCACTGACCATTCAAAGCAATCAATTTTTTTTTCAGGGTGGTAGAGGCAACTTTTGCTTCAGGCGAAATTAAACACTGACCATAAATTAAACTTTTGCGGAATTCAAGGCAGGTGTGACAGCTGGGACAGTCAACAAAGCCATCAATATCGTGCAGGTGTCACAGCCTTCAGCTGGGTGTTACGGAATTCAAGGCACATGGCCTTCATGGGGGTCGGGACAAGTCAAGGCACATGGCCGTCACCGGAACATCACGCGATGCGAAGGCTATGTCTACTCCTACTTTTCAAGGTTAAAAAAGAGACAATGGGTATATATGCATTTTTGGTAAAAAGTGTGTATATTTGCATTTACCCAATTAAAAGTGGGTATATATGCACATCACCCATATTTATTTGTATAGAAAAATACAAGGAACAACGTTAGCATACAAATCACATTTAATTTGAAAATAATTTCATAATAGGAATCCGATTCAATTCGGTTAGGCTACAAAGCGCCTTTTCATAAATATTGTTGTTTCAGTTCGTAGACGTTGACAGATCCACTCAAGATCAGGTTGAAAAAATTAATTGATAAATTTTTAAGCTTTTGGATTTATTTCTTGATCAACAAGACGAAAATGATCTATATATATACCTCCATTGATCTACAATTCAAACATGCAACAAACTACAATCCAACATTCAAACGTGAGAAGAAGAAGAAGAACAACAACAATGGCCGCAGCGAAGATTGCATCAAAGGTGTCGGTGGTGATGGTACCTTTTCCGGCGCAAGGCCATCTCACGCCGCTACTCCGCCTCTCCCGCACCGTCTCCTCCTACAACATCCCGGTCTACTTCGTCGCCTCCGACATCCACATACGCCAGGCCACCGCCAGAGTTCACGCCTCCGACGACCATCCCGCCGCCGCCAACCTCCACCTCCATGCCTTCCCAACGCCTCAATTCGAAAACCTCTCCCCCGACCCAAATTCATCCTTCAAGTATCCCAATCACATGGGGCCAATGGTTAGGGCAATTTTACCCAATTTCCCCGACCCTCTCTACAATCTGGTGAACAAACTCGCGGCGGAGAAGGATTTTAACAGAGTGGTAATCGTTTTCGATTCGTTGATGGCTTCAATTGTCAAATCAGTTCACGATTCCGTTTCTTCCCCAAAAGTCGAATCCTACTGTTACGAGAGCATATCAGCTTTTACTCTGCATGCCTCGCTTTGGGAGATCGCCGGTAAACCTAATCTACCGGCGGAAGCCGCCGCAGTTCTGAATCAACTTCCATCAACGGTAGGATGCTTGAATCCAGAATTCAGCGATTTCATCAGATTGCAGTATATGTCTAGAACCTTCCACTCCGGAACGATTTACAACACTAGCAGATCAATTGAAGGTTTATATCTCGATTTATTGTCAAAACTTATTAACCACGGACCGGACAAGCGCTGGGCGGTTGGTCCTTTGAACCGGGTTTTCAGAGAAGAAAAACCGGGTTCGAATTCCATCTGCTTGGAGTGGCTTGACAAACAGCCTAAGGATTCTGTGATGTTTCTTTCTTTTGGAACTACTTCTACTCTGAGTGATGAACAGATAACAGAGCTGGCAGTTGGGCTGGAAAGAAGTGGGCATAGATTTATATGGGCTTTGAGAGATGCAGATAGAGGGGATATCTTTGAAGGTGGGGATAGGAGAGGTGAGTTGCCTCGAGGGTTTGAGGAGAGAGTGAAAGAGAGAGGGATTGTGGTGAGAGATTGGGTCCCACAGCTAAAGATTCTAGAGCATTCTGCTACCGGAGGATTCATGACGCACTGTGGGTGGAATTCGTTGATGGAGAGCATGACAATGGGAGTGCCTGTTGCAGCATGGCCGATGCACTCGGATCAGCCTCGGAACGCGCTGCTGATGACGAAGGTGGTGAAGATAGGCGTGGATGTGAGGGAATGGGAGCGGAGAGACGAGGTGGTGCGTTCGTCTTTGGTTGAAGAAGCTGTGAAGAGAGTGATGGGTTCGGTAGAGGGGGATGAGATGAGGGAGAGGGCGGAGAAGCTGAAAGTTTCGATAAGAGGGTCGATGATGGAAGGCGTTGGTGCTAGCAAGGAGATGGATTCTTTCGTTGCTCACATTGCGAGGTTGAATTAGTTTATGATCAGTTGATTAGTTTAGGTTGTTTTCTTTCATTTCTTAGTATAAATTTATGTTCTTGAATAAACCGGGATGGTAGCTTTTTTTTTTTTTTTTTTTGTTGACGAGGAACCCGCAGCCGCTACTTTGGTGCGCACAAGGTAAACCTCGCTCCTGTGCAATAGCCTGCAAACCACACAGAAGAGTTAAATCACCCTTAATGTGACAGGGTGACAGGCTCACACATAGCGTGTCCAGTGGGAATTGAACCCATGACCTATCGATCCCGAGCCACACACCTTCGCCGCTATGCCATCCTAAGGGGACATCCGGGATGGTAGCTTCTCGTATTAGCTAAAGTGATGCATAAACCATGTGGAAAGACTTCAACTAACATGAGCAATTATTATGGCCAATGCATTAAGTTATAACATAATGAGTGTTTGATACGATAGTGAAATACGAGATGTAACTTTCTCCATGATGGCCACGTCACGGGGCAAATAAAAATACATAAATAATTTTACATCTCCATGATGGCAACGTCACGGCCACGGGGCAAATAAAACACACATAAATAGTTCTATATGTTAGCCAGTAACCACACATTGCTCACATCACTAGAGAGAATATTCTCAATTATGCTTACATTTGTTTGAGTTTTTTTTTTTTTTTTCATTTTTTCAATTTGTGTTGTATTTATCTTAGTATCCTGTTATATTTGGGCTAAAGATAATTTTCCAAGTAAATTTGAGAAATTAAAGAAAATGAAATAGTTTATTTTGAATATATCTCAAATATATTTTGAATTTTTGAGTTAATTATTTTACTAAGTTATACAAAACAAATATTATTTGTATATTTGATTGGCTTGTTTGAAGTGTTAAATTTTAATTGATCTTATTCTTTGAATTCTTTGTCTTGCAAACTGTAACTGTATTTTTTTTTTGATGACGATGGTAACTCACAGCCGCTACAATACTGGCTAATCATAGGTGACAGACCACATATAGCAGTTTCGGTGTATTTTCATATCCTGTACGGATGTACCAAACTAATTTTGATTGATATGTTAAGAAATGATATAGTGGGTTAAAATATTTAGGTAAAAGATGAATAAATACCCTTAAAAACACAACTATGTCGTGTTGTAATAATATCAATTGTTTAATTTTATTTTATTTTTAATAATTTTTATTTATTTTTCTAAGAAGTCTTCTTCCCCATTTGACGAGGATTCGTAAGTGTGGATAGAAATTCTTGCATGTTCTCAATGGAGAACCGACCTTTCCTAACCATATGTCGGATCAAAGCGGATCTTCTGGCCCATTTATGAAGGACCACTCGGTGGCCCACCAATCACGCGGCGCCACACGTACATTGGTGGGTCATATTAGCATTTTAAAAATATTTGAGTTATAAAAGGGTGGCCCACCAATGCACGCGTGGCGCCGCGTGATTGGTGGGCCACCAAGTGGTCCACCATAAATGGGCTAGGTGATCTTTTGTCATGTCGTATACTAAAAGACCCAAACTTTAAAACTGGTTTTGTTATATAAGATAGAGTTTAAAGGCATTTTTTTACCTTATATTTATGGTAAACGGATTCTAATCTTTAAATATGATTGGAACATTTTGGTAAAAAATGATTAATCAAAACCAAATTATTAACTAAGTAAAAGTAACGAAACAATGATCTGCTTTGGTAATTATTAACTAAAAGTAATTATTTATGTCGAAGTGAGAATACCGATATATAATTTATAATTATATGTAAAGAAAATCGTCACATTGTTCATTTTTAAGCTGAAGGTATCGGCTGAGTTTTCTAAAAGTTAGGAAGGTTTGGGCTTAAACTTCTAGGTTTTTCTAGACACATCGATATAATCATATACATAAAGACTTTTAGATCAAAATAATTTCAGTCATTCATTCTAAAAGCACTCGTAAATAGCATTGGTAAGATTATTCATAAAAGCACTCGTATGACCAGACAAAATTGCTAGCATGTCATACACAAATTTTTATTAATTGTGTTTGCGGATGTGGTGGTAAGACAATGTTAAAGTTGCTGAATTTGATTAAAAACAATTTGTAAATAAAGAGGAACTATGTGTATATGCTTTTTGAAAATATTATAGAGGAAGAGAAAATGAATAATATGTGAGTGGATTGGACAATGCAAACTATAGATTTTTTTTCTAATTCAGAATTATAGTATGATGTAGAAATGAAAATTTAGGAATAAAAAATATTGTTAATAGTAAGATTTTTCATGCCGATGTTATGCAACCATTTGGACTTCTGGTGTTTGTCCTCTGTTTCACACCTGCTATAATGGATGTATTTAATTTACGTGAATTCTTAATTTGTAACGCAAAATATTTTATTAATTCTGAAAATACTTAAAAAATTGATTTCATTGATTTAAAGAATTCTAACACAAGAATATAAATTGGAACAAAATCGTTCAAAAACTCTAGAATTCTAAAATTTGAGTAGTAAAAACAAAAGCTCAGAAAACATAATTAAAATAATAAAATGCGCTTATTTTCTTGTGTTTTTCCGACAAATTGAATTGCTATTATCTCCGATGCACCTTTTCCTATTAAAACTTAATTTTTTTTAAAGTAATAACATTATAATTCAAGAAAAATATTTATCTAACAACGTTATTAGTTTATCGAACATAATTTCAGCTCATTAATTTATATCTGTATTGAAAAAAATTATCTAATCAAAGTTATTAATGTATTCAATATTACTTTATCGAGATTTAAATGTATTCTTAATAATTTATTCTATTTATCTTGGTTTGACTAGTTATTTTAATCTTCTTAAATAAGTTAATTATTCCCTCCATCCTATAAATTTAATTCATTAACAATTTATTAAATATAATTTTTTTAAGAATTCACAACTTTATATAATTCTATATAAATTAATTTTCTTTAAAAATTATGCACAAAAAAATATAAACTTATGGGACGAAAGGAGTACATGAACTAAACGGAAAATTCACCAAAATCAAGATTTTGGATCAACAATTTTACACCTCCGAAGAATATAAAAGTTATTCATAATTTAAGAAAAAACTTTTAATGAAGCATGGTGTGATCATAGTCTGTCACCGACGTTAACAAATATAGCTGTCGAAGAATCAAGATCTCTACCCCCTCTCTCTAAGAACTCACTCTCACTTTACCCACCGCGTGAGAGATCTATCGATCTGCCCCCTCTCGAAAAATGCACTAACTGCTGAATAAATTGAGGTAGAAAAATGGGATCGATAAATATGGCGTTCGATTGGAAGGCGGGCCAGATTATTATGGTGATGCTTTTAGTGATGATTGCTTCCTTCTACACCGGCACTCTCTTCGGCAATAACTCTTCTTTCCTCGACGCATCACCGAAGCAGCACAGCGTACAAGAGGCACCGGCCCCCAATGCCAATGATTCGCCGTCAGATTCCGGTTAGTCTCTCTCTGTTTTTTTTTTTTTTCATTGATTGATTTGCTAATACTTTCTCCAATTGAGACTTCTTCTGCTCTTTGATTTATTAATTGAACGATTCGAATAGGGAATTCTGCTGATTTGTGTCTAGGGTTAGGAAATTGTAAGATATTGCTTTCTTGATTTCAAGAGTTTGATTGGAAATCTTTTGCAGTTAGGCCTTTTAAATATTTGCAGATTGGGCTAAATGTTGTTCGTTCAAGCTTATAGTATCTGCTTTAGCAAAATAATGTTGATATCAGTTGCTTCTATTAGTTCAAGTTCGATTGTGTTCTTCAATTTCTTCAACTGAAAAGGGGATTTAGGATGTTAGCTGGTAAAAAGGCTTCATAGCTCAAAATTTACCAAATGAGTAGTTTAAATGGTAACATTGTTCCGGCATTGGTGTCTTATAGCATCGAAAATCGTTAATCTTGGGCTTGCTCCAATTTGATAAACGATGGAACTACTCTGATTTTGATCATGTTTTATGGTGAAAGCTGAGTATATAGTTCCTTTGTGTTACTGAGCAGATCTTAGGTGGATTTCTTGGTACTAGAATTGAGCCGGAGAGACGGTTCAAGTGTATTGGTTTCTGATCAAAGCTCTCATGTCTTATGCTTGCAGTTGTATTTAGGAATAGAGTTAACCCTACTTATCGGACAGTACCATTAAGGATACCAGAGACTGGAGTGAATGTATGCCCGTTGAGATATAATGAGTACATTCCATGTCATGACATTTCTTACATCAAAGAGCTACTACCAAAATTAGATGTTTCCAGGAAAGAGGAGCTGGAGAGGCACTGTCCTCCCATCAATAAACGGCTGTTTTGTTTGGTTCCGCCACCGGTTGACTATAAGATACCGATAAGGTGGCCTACCAGCCGGGATTATGTGTGGCGGAGCAATGTAAACCATACACATCTTGCAGAGGTAAAGGGAGGGCAAAATTGGGTCCATCCAAAGAATAAGTTTTGGTGGTTTCCGGGGGGTGGTACTCATTTCAAGCATGGAGCTCCTGAGTACATTCAGAGGTACTTCAGTTTTTTGATTTATAGTTATTAAACCTAGATTTATAATTAAATGTTCATGTATTGGAGTCCATGTAAAAAATGATGCAAACGAATTATGTTGCAGAAGTAGCAAGTGTTAAATCTCATGATTTATCTATCAGTGAATGGGGGTAACTAGAAATCATTGCAGAATGCAGGGATGATATGTGACTTATTGCAAGATATAGGATATTAATTACAAAAATCTACGGAACATAATCCTTACATTTTCATAATCCTTACATTTTTGGGACAATTGAAACTGAATCTTGAATTTTCAATTATATTATATGTGCATGTGTGAAGTACATATTCTATATCCATCATTTACCATTTATGTTTATGCATTTCTAAACACATACGTTAAATTGAATAGGAAACCAAAATTGTTATTGTTATGATTAGAATTTAGGACGTGTTTAAGTAGTGATAGTTCTTTCTTGTGCATATCTTGGGTAAAATTGTAAATGACTTTGGCATCTGCAGGTTAGGAAATATGACAACTAAAGAGACGGGTGACCTCCCGTCGGCTGGGGTATTTCAAGTTCTAGATGTTGGTTGTGGAGTAGCAAGCTTCGCAGCCTACCTCCTTCCCTTAAATATTCAAACTATGTCCTTTGCTCCTAAAGACGGACATGAAAACCAAATTCAATTCGCTTTGGAAAGGGGAATTGGTGCCATGATTTCGACACTATCCACGAAACAGCTACCATATCCCAGCAACTCGTTTGAGATGGTTCATTGCTCCAGATGCCGCGTTGACTTTCACGAGAATGGTTAGTTTTCTTGTAATAATAAATGTACGTAGTTTCCCTCTTTATTCATTTTTGACATTTGGATGCAGATGGTATTCTAATAAAGGAAGTGGATCGCCTATTACGATCAAACGGATACTTTGTCTACTCTGCTCCTCCTGCCTATAGAAAAGACAAAGATTTTCCACTCATTTGGGATAAGTTGATGAATCTGACCTCTGCAATGTGCTGGAAGCTTATCGCCCGACAAGTACAGACTGCAATCTGGATAAAACCCGAAAATAATTCATGCCTCCAGCAAAATGCACAGCAGAATCTTATCAGCGTATGTGATTCAGCAGATAATATGAAGCCATCATTCCAAACACCATTGAGGAACTGCGTAGAAGAACGCGTTTTTCAGAAACTCCCTCCAAAGCCACAACGTCTCTCAGAGTATTCCAAAACGCTCGATAAGCTGGGCATGAACCGAGAAAAGTTTTTAACAGATACAATCTACTGGCAAGATCAAGTTCGTCACTACTGGAGATTGATGGGCGTTGAGGAGTCAGAAATACGGAATGTGATGGATATGAATGCTTTCATTGGTGGGTTTGCAGTTGGCTTGAGCACGTGGCCTGTATGGGTCATGAACGTAGTTCCTCCCACTGCGGACAACACATTATCTGCCATTTATGACAGAGGGTTGATAGGCGTTTTTCATGACTGGCAAGCTTCTTACTTACATCTCACATATGATTATTGACAAACATGTTCCCAAGATCTGTTCTTGTAAATGCAGGTGTCAGCCATTCTCAACATATCCACGAACATATGATCTGCTTCATGCCAACCGTCTTTTCTCTGCTTACAGAAATCGCGAGGAAGCTGAAGGTTGTTCGCTCGAGGACATCATGCTAGAAATGGACCGTATACTAAGACCACAGGTGAATATCCACTAAAAAATCGCTTCTATGATTGTTCTGTATTTACCTTCATTACAATCAACTTGAATCACATTTATTGGAGTGTCGATTTAAGATGTAAAAGTGTTGTTCTCATCGATTGATCACGTATTTATACAAACAAAGAGGCTTGAGAGAGAGGGCGGGTGAGAGAAGCTTCCTAACCGCTTCTTCACAACTAATTCTTGTTTAATATTTTAACTAATCTCTAATAATATTCATCCGCAGGGGTTTATTATCATTAGAGGTGAAGATGATACTGTTACATCCAAGATTAGAGATCTTGCTCCCAGGTTTCTTTGGGAAACTCAGCTGCATTTGCTTGAAGACGACCGGAAGAGAATGGAGCCGGTCTTGTTTTGCCGGAAGAAGTTCTGGGCAGTCCTCTAAGGTACACACAAACATACTCTTTCCACTGTACTTCTTAGCTAGTGATGGAAGTTCGATCCTCAATCACGAAACGCTTTTCGTCCAACAATGCAGAAGAGATGCAAAATGTGAGTACTACTAAGTTGTTACATTGCTTACATGTGAAAAACTTGTATATTTTAGATGCACCTTTCTTTATACTGACTGCTTCTCCTAGACATCTTTTTTTGTTCTCCATTCATAGCAATAGGTGTAATATTTATTTTTCATTTTATGGAACACTGGTGCTTACATTGGAGATTAGTTTTTAGAGCTCATTCAATCATGTTTCAAAAAGAGAATGTTATGTACTCTCTCTCTCTCTCTATATATATACTCCATTACGAATGGAACAGTATTTTTGCCTACAACTCCATTAAGGCCCATTAGGTCTTTTTTCTTGGACAACCTTTTCAACAGTCATATTTAAAAAAAAAAAAAAAAGAAAGAAAGAAAGAAAGAATGATTAATAAGAAGAGTGGGTCTTTATCTATTTCTAAAAATTTAACATTTCGTTGCTCCAAAATTGCACGTATCACTTTCCGAAATTATAAAATATGTACTCTCGAAACTGTAAATTTCCTCCCCTATTTCTAAATCTTGTAGCTAAATCCAGAAATTGCTTGTACGACCCAAATGTGTTGTAAAGCCGCTGGGATCACCTGTCCCAATTTTGGTGGACCACTTGGTGACCCACCAATCACGCGGCGCCACACATGCATTGGTGGACCACCTTCTTACAATTCAAATATTTATTTATTGGTAACATGGTTCATCAATGCACGTGTGGCACTGCGTGAATGGTGGACCACCAAGTGGTCCACCGTAAATGGGACATAAAATCCGCTTTGGTTGTAAAGTAAGTTGAAGATTTGGTGGCTACTTCATTGATTAATGTAGCTTGTAGATATATTGTAGGCTAGCATCCAAATTCAAAGTTAGAGTCGTGTGTTTGATTTTAGAGTGTATTTATTAAACAATTAGCATTCATCAATTCATAAGTCAATTGAGGTTGAGATATTGATAATATGAAAGAATTAGCAATAGTACAATTTCGTTCAATTCCCCTTTTCAAGATCACAAGTTCAAAATGATGTTTTTTGTTAAGAGCAAAATTTACAACTGTTATGAATTTCGATTTATGCATTTCATCCTTGCGCATGGTCATATTAATCTTCTCTATATCATTCAATTTCATCATATGCCCCACAAGGGACTACAATTGCTATGAACCTACAAGTACACTAGATTGAATTGCAACGATGTCAATAGGATTAGAAATCATGCCACATGTCAACCACCCCATTCGCTAAATTGATTTGTACAAAAATAAAATTTATTTTCGTGAATAGCGATTATGAATTTACATTCATCACAACTAGGGTTTTTTTAGTAGGGTGTGCAGCCTTTTTAATAGGCCTTTGTATTAGGAATCTTATACTCCCTCCATCCCATTATTTATATCCCATAAAGACTCGGTACGAAGATTAAGACGGGTTGTGAAAATGGATAAAGTAGTGGTGAAAAGATATAAAGTAGTGGTGAAAATGTATAAAGTAGTGGAGTCTACTTATTTAGATGATTGTGAACCACACATTTATATTGACTTTTGAAATGAATATAAATAATGAGACGGAGGGACGGAGGGAGTATTAGCAAGACTTGTAAGCAAAAAATTAATTATATCATTTTTTAATGTGCTTGCTATAAAATTATACTCCAGTATATCAAACTTTAAATGGACCCTACTCTGTACTGATTTTGTCTTTATTTATAGAATACATTATGTAATTTTTAAAATTCTATATGTTTAAAAATTTTCATTTTAATTTTTTTTATCCAAGCTTCATTAATTAGTAAAAAAGTATAAACAATTAAGACGATAACATAACAAGACTTGGTTCCTGTGCAATTTATTATAACTTAATTTGGATTAAGAATTATTAAACATGATTAACTACTTTTAACACGACCATGCTTTACGTTTGAATATTACAATTTTATATATAGCTTATGAGTTAAACTAAGCTAGGAATTATAGAAAATGTAAAAGTTAGCACAACATTTAAAAATAATGTTTACATATTAGGAAACTACGCAATAATTATGTTTAAACACGAGTGAAAATACTTCCACTTTTGGTAGGATGTCTCTTCAACCTAATAATATAATAATGCTATATAAAATCATAATCACCCTTTATCTAAAGCCAGTAATAAAAAAATGTAAGAAAATCAACCCCAGAAAGATCAAGAAAATAACGTATCGTATTTAACTAATTTAAAAATATGAATTATTGATGCCCTCTTAATCGTGTTGCTATTTCATAGGACACCATAATAAAATAATGGACCAATTTTACAACTTTTTCCTATTTGGGAAACTTTGGGTTCAACAAATTCAGACAACATGAATTTTATATAATCTTAATAATTAGGTGAAAGCACCAAATCCTATCTCGATTTCTAATATAAATAAAGTTGTTTCTTAGTTGGGACCATAATCTTTAGTTTGGTTAAAGTATTAAGGTGAATTAGTGTAATGATTAAGTGATTTTCACCGGAATATATATGAAACTACTAGAATGTAAACATAAAATTAATTAAGTAATCTGCAACCACTACACGAGTTGTGTGGACCTCGGTCCTAAGATTTATGATATAATAAATCTTGTGTTATTTAAAATGTGCGTGCTATTTGTATAGTATCAGTCATTACGATTACGAATTATATATCAATAAAATAAAATAGACTAAACTCTGATTAGTGATAAATGTAATTAGTTTAGATTTCAGGAACCAAATTGTCAATTTTGTGATTGATGGTGGGGCATCTTCTAATCACAATATGCTTGTGAAAAAAGGCATTAAAAATATTAATTAATGCTGTTATGGTATCCAATGACAATTAGTCATGAAGGCAATAATTCTCAAAAAAATCTAACAATGTATGGAAATTCCTAAAAAATAATAAATAAAAAAATTAATTTTCAAAAAATCTAACAATGTATGGAAATTACCTGTGCGTACCTAAATTTTTTTTTATAGAAATTCCTTCCGTCGAATTTAACTATGATATCTCAAATGCTAGGAATGCAATTGGCAATTTTTTTTATTGACGCATAAATCTCGAATATCCTTAAAATGTTCTAATTTATAAATCACAAGTCATATGATTTGGATTATACTATATTATTAAGATTTATATTAATTCTTGATGTATAAATATTTATGAATAAATATTTTTACTTTTGCTGATTTGGAATTTAGTTGTGTAAATCAAAGGCGAAAATATAAATTATTACTCTCTCCGTCCCAAAATTCTTGTTAGCTATTCCATTTTGGGTTGTCCCAAAATTCCTGTCCACTTTTCATTTTTAATAAATTATTACACAACTTTTTTGTAGGATCCACAACTTTACACCACTATGCACACAACTATCAACTCTCCTTAAAAACCGTGAAAAAAGCAAAGTGGATAAGAATTTTGAGATTTAGAAAATAGTAAAGTTAAACCTCGATTAAGTAATAACGTTGAGACTGAGAAAAAATATTCATTTAACGAGGTTATTACTTTATCGAACATTATTTTAGTGTATTGACCCATATCGGGACCGAAAGAAATTATTATCTTAACGAAATTATTACTTTATCGAATATTACTTTATCGAGGTTTAACTGTAAGTTTACAGAGTCAAAGAGTTGTTGAGAGCGCATGTATTTTCAACTGAACATAATTTATTTATTTTTTATCTTTTCCCGATAAGAAATGTGACTTGTATTTTCACGAACCTTAAAAAAACTTAAATAGGACGCAGAGATTGGGTGGATTTGAAGGACTCGCAACACAAATACGGCAAATAATTAATTGAAATGCAGGGAAAGACTTTGTGTGCATATTTGAAATAGAAAAATAGACCTAAAAATACTCGTGTTGGGTGTGTTGTGAGTGGGAGTCTGAATTGAATTAGTTTGTTTGAAATGACAAGTCAAATGTCAAATCCCAGGACTTGAAATCATAAGACTGTCAGTGATGTGTTATGTCCATCATCATATGTTATCTTTTTTCCCTTTTTCATAGGGTTTTTTATTGTAAATCATCGCACCTACGGATGAAGTGGGATTTGAACAACATATAGCTTCCTCCTATGTCCTATCTTTCCTTTAAAAAAATGTACTTTGATGAACCATGTTATTAATTGATCCGAATTGATGATAATTTTATGCTCGAATTAGATAGCAATAGTTAGACAATGTCTATTTCTGATTTCAATTGCGGTTACGGTTTGTCGAAAATTGATACTAAGATCAAACTATCCATATACGGTTTATGAGTTCGATTTGAAATCGCCAATTCCAATTTGGTATACCTGTTTCACAATTTCTTTAATTTTTATTTACTAAATTAATTTGAATTCATTGAAAAAAATTAAAAAAACACCCTCTTAAATTCGAAACAAGTCGAGTCAATTACAAATAAAAATATATAATATATAACCTGAAAAGAATTGAAATATAAAATATATTTATTGTCTTTCATTGTTGATTCACAATATTACCATATTAGAAAGAAGATTTAATTTTTTCTTGTCGATTCTCCACGGTGTACCAATTATTAAAAAATGTTTGATGTTAAGATATTGAAATTGTCATGATTTTTCATCTAAATGAAAAGTAAATGTTAAATATAAAATTAGATCCTTAAGATCGTTTATTAATTTAAAATCAATTTATCCACTTTGTTAGAGAGGCAATCATTCACGCTTTCCAATAGACGAAACCGATTTGGAACGGACGGTTTGAAATTGGCGATTTCACAATTTCAAAAGGAACAAACCGAAATTAAACCCCAAATCAGCAGTTTACGATTACAATCGATTTCGATTTGCACCAGTTTCAGTTTATGCCGGTTTCACGTGATGCTAATTATACGAATTTAACTTTCTTATACAAGAAAACGATGTGTAATTGTGAGGTTGGATTGCAGTTTGATCCCATTATTTTGATCAGGAATCGGGAATCAAACAAAATTAGAGATGTTTGGTGGTATTTTAGATAGTGTTTCCAATAAGATTAACAATTAAATTGGTAATTACCCTAACACCAAATTAATCATGTTTATGCACACATCAAATCTTTTGCAATAAATGATGTCAATCAATTCAATCCAACACCAAATTTGATAATTTGGTGTCATGTGGAGCTCTCATATCCATAAAATTAACAATAAATTGAATAATAAATTGAGTAACATTGCAAATTTCTCTTATTATATAAACAATTGAGATAAATACATCATCTTTTAAATTTTCAAAATTATAACCTTACTGCCTTCAATATATATGATGAATGTATATTATCCAACTACGCACTACAATTAAACAATATATATAGGTTCATGATTTGATAATTTGATAGTCCGTATGGCTCGTCTTTTCTTCCATAAGTCCAACCTAAAAAAGGTTAAATTTATGTTGCTTATGTTTATTATTTTTTATTTTTTCTTACACCACATACAATACAACGTACTAATGTACTATAGAACCACTTAAAATTAATAAAAACAGTAGTATTAATATAATTATGATTATTAATATTTTATTACCTTGTATTATAGAAATCTAATGGCCTCTAGCACCATTATATTTTGAATAGTAGCACAACATTATTTTCTGATTTGAAATAATATATTTTTGGTAAAGTAATAAAGAGAATATTAATATGTGCGCAGAGATACTACTCTCTTATTTGCTATATTAAGAGTTTCACTTTTTTGTTCCCCTTTCTTTGGGTTAAATAATTTTGCCCCAGTCATTTTCAACAGTTGCATGACCAGTCTCAGCAATAGTCCTATAGTAAAAAAATTAAATAACGCTCTATAATTATTTACTTTCCATGCATTAAATGCATTACTTTTCTGATTTGATAAATACAATTAACGTAATTTTATTTATTAAATGCATTATTTTTGTATTAAAAAAAGATTGACAAGTCAATATGTTAATAAAAAAATAACAATAAAAAAAACTGACAGGAGTGGCACAAATCCATATTATTCTTAGAATGTTTTCCTGTTACAGCCTTAAAATACATATATGGCAGTTGTTAAATGGGGATACGAAGTACAAATAATTCAAGAGACGGATTCTAATAATGGCAACAGTTTCACCAATTTCTGGTATGAATTTAATTACAAGGTAACTCTATAATTAAATACATATTAATGATATACGTCTTTAATTTTGGATGAAGTGTGTACAAACTCTATGTCGGAGACGACGTATATATACAAAATCAGAGCGGCTTGTGTGTACTACAATTGTGTACACTTGTGTGTAGCACACCATAAAGTGTCAACATGTGACGCTTTTCATTTAAAATAGTGGGCCACATATGCCACATGTCGACACTCTTATAGTGTGGTACACATAAGGGTACACAATTGTGGTACACCTAAACTTTGTGATACAAAATAATCTCTTGTTATTTGTCGTGTTTTTATTCTCGTATTCTGTATGTAATTCATCATAATACTATACATTATTATAATCTTTTGCAGTACGTTTACAGCAATATTATTTACTACTACTAATATAAACAGTGTTTTCATAATCATATAGAGTTAGTTCAAATATAAATTTAATGCAAACTAATTCTTATTTTATTTTATTTTATTTCTGAAATCGAAATATTTGAAGCTAATTATTATACATTGATCTATAAAATTATTAATCATTATCATATAAATACACTCCTAATGATATCAAGAAATTAAATATTTGGTTGCATACATGATATAGTTCAAAAAAGAAAAAGTGACATCTAATCTTTTTTATCAACATTAACGTCACTAAATTAATGCATGCTTAAACCTAATAATCTTGTTTTTTCACAAAAGTAAACATAACCTCATGCATTATGCATGTACCCTACATTCTAACCATAAACAGATCTAGGCTAGGGGGCGCCACCCAAATCGTGTACAATCCCATAGTCTGCATATTTTTCGAAAATATAATTGTTATTTTGCCTAAAATCCTGAAATTATAATTTTGAACACTCCAAAATGAGTAATTTTGCTTGCTAATTCTTAATCGTTATTTGCTTGTATATGTAGAATTAGGCATTATCCATATACCCTGCAGTCTAAGCATAGATAGATTTAGGGGCACCACAAAATCATGTAAATTTTCAGAATCTATGCATATTTTTCGAAAATATATTTGTTATTTTGCCTAAAATTCTCGAATCACAAATTTCGAACACACTGCTCCCTAATTCTTAATCCTTATTTATGTCTATTTGTAGTTAGGTATTAGATCAAGGACCTAACACATAATTATTTGGCCCATTTTCATCTAAACTTTCTTAATACGTGATAATCCCTAGATTAGCCATCTATACGCTCTCTCTTGAAATATCTTGTCAAACAGCAGCAGAAAGAGAATCTCTTATAGAAAGAGGAACAGTGGAATGATGATATGAAGAAACTTGAAGAGGGCTGGCTGATCAAGAATGATTAACTGAAACCACCAATCTCCATTATTCATCTCTCTCCCTCTCCACCACCACTTTAAAGAAACAAACCTTATCGCAAAAAAGCATAAACCTTCTGCTGTGTTTCGTCACATCTGTCATCTACAGCAACAACACACAGTAATCCCCACCATCCCCCCTCTCTCTCTCTCTCCTTAATCAAAATGAGCCCAGACGACTCCTCCCTAACCTCTCTCTCTCTAGACTACATCAACCTCCTCATCAACGGCCAGGCCTTCAGCGACGTCACCTTCAGCATCGAGGGCCGTCTCATCCACGCCCACCGCTGCATCTTAGCGGCGCGGAGCCTCTTCTTTAGGAAATTCTTCTGCGGGTCGGACTCGGGTCTCGACCCGGTCCGGGCGGGTTTGGGGCGGCAAGTGATACCGGTGAATTCGGTTGGGTATGAGGTTTTCTTGCGCATGCTTCAGTTCTTGTACAGTGGGCAAGTCTCGGTTGTACCTCAGAAGCACGAGCCGACACCCAACTGTGGGGAGAGAGGCTGCTGGCACACGCATTGCTCTTCCGCCGTTGATCTTGCGATTGATACGCTTGCAGCCGCTAGATCTTTTGGCGTCGAACAACTTGCTTTGCTCATTCAGGTTGATTATTTGCAACAATTTTTTCAATTCTCTCTCTCTCGGTAAATCATCTTTTCTTAAAATGAAACAATTAGTTTTGTTTCAAAGAATTTTTTCCATTTTCTTTGTGATCTACAAAAAGTTATTCTTGATTTCATGTGACAAAATTTGTTTTTTTTTTTATGTGAGTTTCATTCTAAAAAGCTACCTTTTTAATTTCTGCAAATTTATTCTTATATTAAACAACGTGCATATAATATACACACGGCCTATATTGTCTAGCACACTAATTAAACCCAAATTTTACCCCTTTTGATTTGGATCTTCAATTCCATAATGGAAATCAAACCTAATTAGCATATCAAACACTTTTGTCTAATTTGACCGTTGTGGGACATTATAATATTGCAGAAACAATTGACAAGCATGGTGGAGAAGGCCTCAATCGAAGATGTAATGAAAGTTCTAGTAGCTTCTAGAGATCAAGAAATGCACCAACTATTCACCACTTGCTCATACCTAATCGCCAAATCTGGCCTCCTGCCGGAGATTCTAACCAAGCACCTCACCATCGACGCCGTCGCCAAATTCGAAGACCTTCACCGCCCCCTCCTCCGCCACCACCACCACGACCTCTGCGCCGCGGTGGACCACGAGGAGCAGAGGATCCGCCGCATGCGCCGCGCGCTCGACTCCTCCGACGTCGAGCTCATCAAGCTAATGGTGATGGGGGAAGGCTTGAATTTAGACGAAGTTTTGGCGCTGCATTACGCCGTCGAGAATTGCAGCAGAGAAGTTGTTAAGGCTTTGCTCGAGCTCGGAGCCGCCAACGTGAACCTACGCGCCGGACCGGCGGGGAAGACCGCGCTTCATATCGCGGCCGAGATGGTCTCGCCGGATATGGTGGCGGTGCTGCTCGACCATCACGCGGATCCCACGTGCCGGACGGTGGATGGAGTAACGCCGTTAGATGTGCTTCGAACCCTAACGTCGGAGTTTCTGTTTAAAGGCGGCGTGCCTGGGCTTAATCATGTTGCGCCAAATAAGTTGAGGCTTTGTCTTGAGTTGGTGCAGTCAGCTGTGATGGTAATGTCGAGGGAGGAGGAGAGCGCGGCGGAGCCGCCGCCCCCCGCCGTCTTCCCTCCGATCGACGACGGGATTAATCTTGATTCGAGAATGGTGAATAATAGGCATAGCAATGCAATGTATCATCATCATCATCTCTCCCTTGATCAGTATAATTGACTTCTCTCTCTATGCATGGAGGCGATTAATTAATTAGTGGATTAATTAACATTAATGATTTGGGGGATTTCGATAATTTTGTTGTTTATCTCGGATTTGTTTTATGAACACTTCTTAATCCACAAATTATTAATTCCCACTTTATTACAATGTATAATACTATATAAATCTTTAAATGTATCTTAGTATATATGCTTCTTTAATGTTTCGTGTATGTAATGTCTCAAATCTTCAATAAAAGCCTCCACACAGTTTATGACTACATTCACAATTAAACATTTAGTAGTTGTGCTTACGTTGCTCTTTCATCATATTAATTAAAACTTCTCCACCTATTAATGTTAATTAAAGCTCCATTCTATTATAACCGGATAAACCGCAACCCTTATTCGAGGTGTGAATTGGATAATTTCCATTAAAGCCAAATGCGGAGGAGTACGCACGAGTCAGATGCACCTTCCAATCTTTTTTAAAAAATTTATCTACATTTTTTTCAAAAATTTAGTGTTTTAATTTGCTTTCCAAAGTCATTTATACTCCCCAAGTAATAAATCTTGGATCCGCCACCGTCCGTTCATGTGCAACTTCACATATAGCGGGATGGATGAGATTTGTACCCGTGAACTTAGGCAAGAAGACAGATGTCTAAACCGTATATATGTGTCATCCCAAACAACTAAATCCCCATTTTCTTCAAGAACATTTTATTACGATTTAACTTGAAAAAAAATGATATTTATTCTCTTTACTCAATTTAACTTCATAATTACTAACTTCATTCTGTACAGAATGATGATGTTGATATTTTATGATATATACACATCTCTCTGTGTATATCTGTACTTGAATAGTAGTATTTCAGAGCAAATGACGATCATTTTCTTGACATTCTTGATTTGAGTTTTGGATGTAAGTGCTGTCGCTTTTCTTGTCAAAAGAATGTGACAAGAGGGGATGGAAGTGTAAGAAATTTCTCTGTGATTCGAAGTGGAGAAGACAGAGCCAAACCCTTGATCCAATAATTATTACCAGATGAGTACAATTCAATAATTGCTTTTGTAATTATTAGGAAATACTTTTCATTTAATTTATACATTTATTTTCATGCAGTCATTCAATCATAATGTTGGGAAATCTGACATGGATTAATTAACTTTTTCTATACTTTAGGGAGTGTTTGATAGAAAGATTTCATTTCAGAAATTAGTATAAATTTTATATAATTAAGGTGTTTATGTTAAGTATATCGGAATCATATATAAAAAAATTAATTTCATCTCATGCTCTCAATAGCTTGTTTGATTGTGTTCAAAATCCACGTTTGAATTTCCAGATAAATTATCTCTCACCTCAACCTGATTTTAAATTTTGAACAAAACAATCCCTTGTAACATATCAATTGCAAATTAGGATAAATTGCTACATATTTTGTTTATCGACCGGTATAAACGTATGACACGTTTACACATGCTTAATTTATACCCCTATGTTTGGTTGTAGAGAATTAGTAAGGAAATAAATAGAGAAGAGAGGAGTTTGACAGAATGAACACTTTATCTCGTTTGATAGGGGAGGAGAAAGAGAGGAGGCATACAATTTTTATTTCTCTCCAAATATGAGACGAAAGTGGGGCGAAATTGAAAGAATTAACAGTTCTATCCCCATACAAAAAATTTGGTAGGCTCCATATATTTTTAAATAAAAGCATTATGTTCTTTTGAATAAAGGCTCCTTACAAAAAAAAGATCTATTTTCTATCTTTTTTTCGTACCAAACAATATATTAAGTCTATTTTATTTTCTCCATCGACCAAACAAATGTTAAGTGTGTATGAGATTGGCTGATACATATCAATTAGACCATTCACGAGTTACAACAATCGGAATAAGTACGTTGTAAAATCGAATTAGGGTTCCTATAGTAGTTATTTATTATGTGTAAGATGTGAAATTAAATTGTCATAAATGATTTGGGCAAGTTATGTCTATATGTTCGGCGAGTGCTGGAATAATTATGATTGACTTTATTTATACTCTGTCCGAATTTATGTTTTCGATAGGAATTATTTTGGGAAATATTGGAAAAATATTTATTGTGTAGTCTTGCATGAATTGATGCATCATTGAGTGCAGAATCTTATTATGTCGACCGATTTGTAATAACTGGTTCTTGATTGCTTCCTATTTATTTCTCTTTCTATATATGGTTATCTATTCTCAATAATTGCTTCCATATTTTACTTTAATATTTTTTTTTCAAGATTAAAATCCAAAAGAAAGATCGAAAAATGTTTTAATTACGAGAAAAAACAACACAATCTGGCTCAATCGATCGGTTCGACCGATTGAAACAGGATCCGGCTGCAAATACAACCGATTTGGAGAAAATTTCAGTTTCGGAGGTTATAACTTATATCACTATATGTTAAGACCTTTTGGGTTAGTCTTTTTAAATTTTCAGTTACAAAATTAATTTATTTCCTTTTATTAGTATTTTAAATTTTCTAGTTGTAAAAGGACTTTGTTTTGAGAGCAGGAAGGATAGATAAATAAATAAAGATTAAAGAAGCACAGTATTTTGTCGTTATTGCAACCTCGTTAATTAATTCGCAGTCTGGTAGTATTTAATTAACAAGTATAGGATTTTGTGACAATTAATCGCATTAAAAACGACAATGTGAAGTTTGAGTGTTATTAAAGTTGTTGAAAAATAAATACTCTTATTTTTCTATGATTTATGTCTCTATTGAATTAGTTAAGTAAAATGTTTTTGACTCTTTGGTCCAACTTCCAGCTCACATTTAGTCATTCGTCTCATTATTATTAATAACTTTAAATTTATATACATTATTAATAGAGCTGTCAAATTGTAGAGCTGTCAAAATTAATCCGAAAAAAAAAATGCGTAGTTAAATAAACTGGTCCTATTTAAGAGTGATGCTAAGCCCAAAGCCTTTGAGATAAAAAAAAAAATATTGTGCCTAAATAACCCGACGGCCCGTATGGACTTTGGGCAAGAAGAATAAAATAAAATTATGGAATTTAGGATAAACACTGATATTAACTTATTCTTATAAATTATAAATTATAATTATAAAAATTTAAAATAATCATGTGCACATTAAGAGTGAGTTCTATACTCCCAAAGGAAAAAGGTATGTTTTAAAACCGTAGTTAAACCGTTTATTATTTATTTTGCACATGATTTAACTAACAAAGTTTAATTTAATTTCTAATACTAACTTGAAAAATATTAAATTAAATTTGTTTGATAGTTTCGCCGATAGGTCACGAAGGGCTTGGTTGGACGGTCATTTTTAACAGCTCACTAACTATTGATCCGAATTCATCAGACAGCCAATCCAGCCCAAGATCTTCAACAGCTCTATCTATCATTAATTACCTCCGTCCCATTAAAAATTACTCAAAATTTTTCGGCACAAAATTACTGCCTAAGTTCTATTTCATTTTTTTATTGTCACGCAATTCTTATATCATTTTCTAAAATAGTAAATTATTACTCACAACCAACAATTCTCCTAAATTACCGTGTTCAAAAGAAATTGAACAACAATAATGAAACGGAGGGAGAAATATTTTGTGGTATATAATACCGAAGTTAAATACAAACTGCACAATTTTTACCTTTTCTTAGAATGAGCCACTTTGAGTTGAACGATCCAAAGAGAAGAAACGAACCACTTTTAGCAAGCGAAGGTAGTATATGATAATATTAAGCCCATTTTTCCATTATAATATGTAACCTAGAATATGTTCGACAATGATACTCCCTGTTGGGCCTCTTGTTTTCACATGAAAGTTTAGCAAGGCGAAGGTAGTATAGGATAATATTAAGCCCATTTTTTCATTATAATATGTAAACTAGAATATGTGCGACAATGATACTCCCTGCTGGCCTCTTGTTTTCACATGAAAATAATGAGTTCAACGCATTTATCTCAAAGTATAAATAACAGCCAGATAATTAAGAAGAAAAGAAAGAAAAAAGATTTACACCTCAATCAATGGCCATGTACGCATTAGGAGCCACCATAAACGTTGAAGATATGACTACAAACTACAAAACATTCAACATCAACACATTAAGAAAATCCACACATATAGATCAGCATAACAGATCAAACAGATACTATAGCTTGTGCACGAAATGTTACGATACTCACAAAGAAGATCATAACTACGAACTGCACTCTCTGGAGGACCAGCCCATGTCGTACCTCCCAAACGTATAGGCTGTAGAAGGGACCTCCATCAAGTGCATTGGATCTGGTTCGATGCCATAATCTGTCAGCGGTCTGTGCTCTAGGATATCGTCATGTTGTTGAACAAACTCAGGAATCTCAACCTGCCCCTTCTTTATGTCGTGCCAGAGATACTGAAGGCGGCTTACATATTTGATTTTCCAGTATAACCTGTAATTCACATATGTCACAGTGAGGATGAATTAACTACCCACAAAACAAAAGTTGATGCCTGTTCAAGAATCAGAAAATGATGTAGCTTTATGTTCAAGAATTTGAATATTATAAGAGAGCAGCAGCATATATCATGAGCAGAGAATGTCGATCCAATAAATGACTATTACAAAGAGCAACTTAAGTTTGATATAATAATATTATGATCAAAATAAACTGATATCAACCATTGAGGATCTACTTAGAGTTAAAGATACTCTATGCAAGAATCCCCCTTGAGAAGCAATTTTCAAGTGAAGATTGACATGGCGTAGTTATAACTCTATCCATTCTCAGCACGGCTCGCTTGAAATATTAGGTGACAAAGATTATCAGCAAGATTTTGGATATTGTAAAAGAGTAGAGCGTATTGAATGGTGATCCAATAAATGACTATTATAGATTTATAGTGATACTAAGTGAAATTTGTGTTTGATATTAACAATCTTATACATCAAAATCAACTGCTGCTATGCAAGAATTCCCCCTTCAGAAGCCACTAAAGAGTGAAGAATAACATTACATAGTCCTATTCCATCCGTTCCCTACACAGCTCATACTCTTCCAATTTGCTTCAACTATGAGGTGAAAAAGAAATTTTTGGCAAGAATACTAAAAGCACACTAGCTTTTCAACAGAAGATTCTAAATAAGAAATAGCAAAGATTAGGTCAAACCAATAAAGAACGGTTATTATGAAAAGGGTTTTAGAAGAGACCGGTAAGGAAGCAAGGAAAAGCTTACCCTCCACTTAAAAGGAACCTCCCAAGAGTGGCAAAGACAAGTCTCGACCGGATTCCTGGATGAATGAAGTACACAACCTGAAGCCTATCTTTGTAATCAGCTTGTAGCTCTTCGTATATCCATCGAAGCATTGTAAGGCCGGGAGAGTTGTCCTCCTTCTGCACAGTGCTATGCATGTATACAATACAGAAAGGGCCTTCAGGCATCTCTGTCAAAATCTTTCGGAATACATACTTCTTCAGTCTGTCTCCAGAGACTACAGGAGCTGCATTTACAAAGAAGGATTATAACAACATATCAGCAAGTATTTTTAGACCTTAATGGGAAAAAAAAAATCTACGAAGAATTGAAATAATGTAGTGTGTAGTAGATCTCAAGATACATTATTCAGTTGATTCATTAATAAATCTGCAATTC
Source organism: Lavandula angustifolia (assembly GCA_028984105.1). Classification (NCBI taxonomy): domain Eukaryota; kingdom Viridiplantae; phylum Streptophyta; class Magnoliopsida; order Lamiales; family Lamiaceae; genus Lavandula; species Lavandula angustifolia. Next base: position 9,162,847 of record CM054821.1, on the reverse strand, counting down.
AACCAACTGACTTTCGATTATTTAACCACTAATGATCACATAATATTTTGGACTAAGTAATGCTCCTAAACAGAGTAGAAATTATGCTTCAACAATTCAATTCCAAATAATCCATCAATGTACCCAATCTTATCAACGAACAATCAAATCTCAAAGAAATCCATTTTCATGAAAAAGAGTGTATTCCAAAGCAATTTCTCAATGAAATTCAACTGTAAAAAATTCCAAAACCATTGAATTCTCCCAAAATAGAAATTTTCTACTGCACACACAATAACGGAAAGAAGCAACAAAGTTTCCGCTTCATCCACCCATGAATCCATCACACATCAATGAGATTGACATATAAAGAGAAACGACGTATTCAATCTAAAAATCCCCGAAAACTGTGAATCAAATTTAGCGGGAAAAACCCTAAAACCTAGAAATAGCGACAAGTCATTTGCAGCGATAATAGTGACAATTACCAGGAAAATACTTCCCGACTATGCGAAATATACGGCTTCCGGACTTATCACAGCCACTTTCGCGGCGGAAGAAATTGAGTGCATCGAGGTCGGAGTAATCTTGGTTTTGATCGTCGGCAGAGGGAAGGTCGGAAGCGCAGTCGTGCCAATTTTCTTCTTCCGGCGGCGGACTGGATAGAAAGGGCCGGGCGTCGACGCCCAGATCCGACGCCAAAACCAACACAGAGAAATCATCCGACGAACTCCCCATTGGCTCACTCTCTCTCTCTCAAGTTGGATAATTTCAAAATTTTATTTGTGTTTAAAGTAAATAATAAATTAATTAATTTCGAATCAATGAGTTTTTTATTTAATTAAAGCGCCTTCTAAAATTAAAGAATCTTAATTTAATAGTAGTACCTTTTTAAGGGAAATTTTCGTTTAATATTGAAAAAGGAAAGATTGAATTAAATTCTCATTTAAAATTGTGGTAAAATCCGATTTTGATAAAAGAGTGTGTTTATATTCTTTTTTATCCTCCAATGTGGTTTGTAGTTGTTTTTATTAATTAAAATGAACATGTATTCGTTTTTGATCATTTAATAGCTTGTTTTTTTATTTTTAGGGTGAAAGTGTACTTCACACCCCCTTTCTATATAACATAACTTATTGGTTTTTTTTTTTTTTGATTTGAGGAATCCGCAGCCGCGCTCTGGGTAAACCTCAACTCCTTGTGCAGTAGCCTGCAAACCATACAGGAGATTAAACCACCCTCAGATGACAGGCTCACACAGAATGGCTTCAGTGAGGATTGAACCCATGACATGTCGGTCCCGGGAAACCTCACCTCAACCACTCTGTCATCCCCTCTACGTAGCGGGACGAATAACAAATGTTAGACACCTCAACCACCTTATTGGTGATTTCTTGTATTATTAGTAACTTGAAAAAATTACGAATAACAAATGTTAGACACATAATGTTTGACACAAGTGTCACTGGTAGGAAATATATTAGCCAATCAAATAAACAGTTTTAAATTAAACTCTATTGAAAGATTAAAAAAAAAATGAACTATTGTTCGCATTATATCTGTATGGAGTGTCCCGTGGTTCCTCGAGTGCCTCACGGTGCTACCATTGAGCCAAGAAGCTACCGTCGAGCATCAATAACAACGAGAGCTATCCGTATTTCATTCTCCTAGTACCATGGAATCCAAGCTTCCGGAGGCAAGCAAGATAGGGGAGTCGGGAAGCCGTAGAAGAAGTGTTAGTAACACAAGCTGCTATTACAAAACAATACAATAAGCCGTAAAATAGAACAAAACAAAAGAACCATCGAATGTTTAAAACAAATCTCGTCGAGTCAAGGAGCCCTCTCTCCGCAAGACGAAATACGCCCCGGTAGTGCTCTCGGTTGTAGGCGTATCGTCCCCAAAGATAAAACGACGAACGTCTCGAAGATTGCAGCACCGCAAAATCGTCGAGCTCCGGCGAACTGGACTTTCCGGCGAGGACAGGCTGCTGAGAGGAGCTAAGAAGCAGCTAGGATGAGCTAAGAAAATGCAGATGATTCTTGTTGGTGTGTTATGGAATGAAATCCAGCTTCCTATTTATAGGCAGCTTCCACCAGGTGTTGATTGATGGAGTCATCAATGCAAGAGGACGTGGGTATGGAAAGTGGAGAGGTGGACACATGAACAGCCTCTTCCAGAGACTTACATCCAAAAGTACTGCTTGGGTGTGGCAGGTGCATTGCACCACGGAGAGGAATCCAGTGCAGCCGGTCCACTGCACCGCCCGACCCGACAGCCAACCCGACGGACCACCCAAAGGACCAATTGCTAAGATCCAAGTCCAAGTCCACGGACACGGACCGGAACCGAAACCGAAACCAGAGCCGGAGCCGGAGCCGGGATCGGGCCCGGGCACAGGCGCGGGCGCGGTGCAGCGCGCCGCGCCGCGTGTGAGGCAGTCGGCGAAAAGGCTCGCGCGCATGAGCATGTGTGGCCCAAGTCCACCACATGTCACTTTGTTATCTCTTACAATGTGGTAGAGACTTAAATACCACATTAAAGTTATTTCATTTATCAATGTGGGACATTGATCAATGTAATACTCTCCAAAACCCGAATAAGGTACTTTCCTCCACTTTAGGTAACATATTAGTTTTGTCCCCCCAAACTTCGAGCCACTATTTCTCACTCACCGAAAATCGGAATCGAGAAATTAAGCACACTATAATTATCTACTCGAAACGTAGATCGATGTCATATATCTCAAAACATTAATCGGATAAATATCGAGGCTCGAAAATGCGATCGAACGGGCTGAAATTTGCCCAAGTCAAATTAGCAATAAATGCTAATTAACTTTCCATTATAATTAATAATATAAATATATATATATATATATATAATATATATATATATATATTTAAACGATTTTCCAACAATCCCCCACATGAGTGGAAATACCCAAATGCATGCATGCAGACACACAGCTCTGTCCTCAAGAGACGATAAAGCATCAGGGTAGGTGGTTTGTGACCTTGAACCTTCCTTAGTCAGTGATATCGAGCATACCGGCGGACTAGTGGACACGTGGCCTTGAACTATTCCTCCATGGTGTATACTTAGACAATAGCACTAACGCTATAAAGTCTCAACCTCGTCCGTTCTCACGTTTGTGTCCTTTACTGGCCATGGACAACCTCTTTGGATTCATAAGTGTTACATAGAAGCGGCCCTCACTTCTCACTTACATAGGTGATTCTTACTCGAGTATCCTGTCATACTCCACCTTCTCAAGGCATCCAAGAATCATTAAAAGTCAAAGACTTAACCTCACCACTTGACAGGTCACCAACACTCTCGAGCTCTTTTAGAGAATAGACTATTTGAGTGTGGTATCAACAGACTCATATAGCTTAGTTTTCCCATTGAACCAAGTTCATGTGATCTCCAATCTACAAGGTTGGGTATCCACTATAGTCCTCTTTAACATGTGGATTTAACTCCCATTCCCTCTACGAGCTTATACATTTGATCTCGATTCAAACTCTTAGTAAGCGGATCCGCTAGGTTATCTATAGACTTGACATAGTCTACAGAGATAACCCCACTCGTGATCAAATATCTTACGGTATTATGTCGACGACGAATATGTCTCGACTTACCATTATACAAACCACTCTTGGCCCTACCAATAGCCGCTTGGCTATCACAGTGAATCATCACAGGTGGCACGGGTTTCGTCCAACATGGAATATCTTCAAGAAAATTACGGAGCCATTCGGCCTCCTCACCGGCTTTATCTAAAGCAATAAATTCAGATTCCATGGTAGAACGGGATATGCACGTCTGTTTCGTGGATCTCCACGACACAGCTCCTCCCCCTATAGTGAAAATATAACCACTAGTAGACAACGAGTCTTTAGTGTCGGATATCCAATTTGCATCACAGTACCCTTCAAGTACTGGGGGATGTCTCGAGTAGTGCAGCCCAAAGTTAAGAGTGTATTTCAAATACCTCACTTACAAGAGATTTCCAATGCTCTCTACTAGGATTACTAGTATAGCGACTCAGTTTGTTCACCGGACAAGCTAGATCAGGCCTAGTACAATTCGTGATGTACATAAGACAACCAATGACTCTAGCATAATCCTCTTGAGCAACAAGATCACCCCTATTCTTGCTCAAGTGAACATTAACTTCTAAAGGAGTCTTAGCCGGCACACTATCAAAGGCATTAAACCTCTTAAGCACTTTCTCAATATAATGAGATTGAGACAGAACAATCCATTTGGGAGTTTTTGTATCTTTACTCCAAGAATAACATCAGCAGCTCCCGTATCTTTCATATCGAAAGTTCTTTTAAGCATACGTTTGGTGTCATTTATGACTTGAAGGTTTTGTCTCATAATTAACATGTCGTCTACATAAAGACAAACAATTACAAAGTCATTCTTTGTATTCTTTATGTAAACACACTTGTCACATTCATTAATCTTAAAACCATTCGACAACATAGCCTCGTCGAATTTCAAGTGTCATTGTAATGGTGCTTGTTTCAACCCATATAGGGATTTCACCAACTTACATACCTTTCGCTCTTGGCCAGGTACTACAAACCCTTCAGGTTGTTCCATGTAAATTTCCTCTTCTAAATCTCCATTTAGAAAGGCAGTTTTCACGTCCATTTGGTGAATCTCAAGATTGTGCAAAGCAGCAATCGCGAGAAGCACACGGATAGACATAATCCTCGTTACAGGCAAATAAGTATCGAAGAAGTCATATCCTTCAATTTGCTTAAAACCTTTAACCACTAAACGAGCTTTATATTTATCAATTGACTCATCTGCCTTATACTTTCTTTTTAGGATCCATTTACATCCTAAGGGCTTGCAACCTTCGGGTAAGTCTGCTAAGACCCAAGTGTGATTCTGCATAATGGAATCAATTTCACTTTGGACAGCTTCTTGCCAAAGTGGGCCATCGGGTCTAGAAAGAGCTTCTTTTATAGACCGCGGCTCTTCATCCAAAAGAAAGACAACATAATCAGGACCAAAGTCCTTAGCAACTCTTGCTCTAGTGCTACGTCTTGGTTCTAAAGTTTCAAGATCGACAGCTTGCCTTTTACGTGTATCGGGTTCAACCCCCACATTTCTAGAACTACTAGCAACTTCTCTTGCTTCACCACTAGAGCTTGACTCAATTTTATCATCCTTCTTACAAGGATATACATGTTCAAAGAATATAGCATTCCTTGACTCAATAGTAGTTCCAACATTCATATCGGGCACAGCCGACTTATGAATGACAAATCGATATGCACTACTATTCAGTGCATATCCTATAAAGATACAATCGACAGTCTTAGGTCCGATTGTAACTTGCTTAGGCAAATGCACTTCTACCTTAGCCAAACACCCTCACACTTTGAGGTATTTATAGGAAGGTTTCCTTCCTTTCCACAACTCGTAAGGAGTTACATCTCTACCTTTTAGAGGTATTTTGTTTAATAAGTAGTTAGCCGTCAAAACGGCTTCCCCCCACATGTTCTGGGGCAGTCCAGAACTTACTAACAAGGTATTCATCATCTCCTTTAGAGTTCGATTTTTCCTTTCAGCTACACCATTTGATTGAGGCGAATAGGGGGCAGTGGTTTGATGAATAATACCACTTGTCTTACACAACTCTTCAAAAGGAGCTACATATTCTCCACCTCTATCACTTCGTACCATTTTGATTTTACAATCAAGTTGGTTTTCGGCTTCTGCTTTGAAGTTAGTAAAGGCTTCAATCGCCTCATCTTTACTCCTTAAAAGATAAAGAGTACAATACTTAATGCAGTCATCAATAAAAGTAATAAAATACTTTTTCCCACCTCTAGTTTGTACAAATTTCAAGTCACAAACATCAGTGTGAATGAGTTCTAGAGGTTTTGTGTTCCTTTCTACAGAATGAAAAGGCAGCTTAGCCAATTTTGCTTCAACACAAACTTCACACTTCGTTTTGTTAAACTCATTTACTTTAAGTAGATCGAGATTAACTAATCTTTTTATAGCATTTAGATTAACATGTCCTAATCTAGAATGCCATAAATCGAACACTCAATCAAGTAAGAGGAAGTAGCTTCATTCTCATTATTCTTAACCTCAACGGGCTCCTGGCGAATTGCCATTACAGATAGTTTGAAAAGACCCTCAGACAGGTAACCTTTTCCTAAAAACATACCAAATTTAGACAGGATAAATTTATCCGACTCAAAAACTAGTCTAAACCCTCTCTTGACTAGTACAGAGCCGGACACAAGATTCTTCCGGATGTCGAGGACATGCAGCACCTCTCCAAGAGTAAGGTTCTTGCCGGAGCTCAACCTTAGCACCATAGTACCATAGCCAACTACCTCAGATGAGGCTTGATTCCCCATATTGAGCTTCCTCCCTTGGCAGCTCTTGTACTTGGTGAAGCGGTTTCGGTCACCACAAACATGTGCCGTGGCAGCGGTATCAATATACCACTTCCCCTCATTCTCCACGACGTTTGCTTCTTCAGTGACAACGGCCGCAAGGTCGGCTTCAGTGAGGTCAATCTCCAACATATTGGCTTGACGAGCCCTCTTCTTCTTCGGCTTTCGGCAGTCCTTGGACATGTGGCCGGATTTGCCACAGTTGTAGCAGTCCCCTTCAAATTTGCGGGATTGCACCTTGCCCTTCCCTTTGGGGTTGCTATTCGGACGCCCTCTCTTAGCATTGTTGGAGTTGCCACCTTTCTCAGCAAGGTTGACTCTTGGCTCCACGGGTGCATTGCCCTTCCCATCTCGAGTCCTCATGTCGGTCTCGATGCGGAGCTTCACCACAAGGTCCTCAAGCGTCATTTCCTTTCGCTTGTGCTTCAAGTAGCTCTTGAAGTCCTTCCAGCTCGGGGGAAGCTTTTCGATTACGGTTGCCACAATGAAAGCATCTGGCAAAAGCATTCCTTCGGCGTGGACGTCATGGACAATGAGTTGGAACTCTTGCACTTAGTCCATGACTGGTCGAGAGTCCACCATTTTGTAGTCCAAGAACTTGGCGACTACAAACTTCTTGGTACCTGCATCGTCAGTACAGTATTTTCTTTCAAGTGCCTCCCAAATTGCCTTGGAGGTCTTTACATTTGCATATACACTGTACAGACTATCATCTAGTCCACTAAGCAAGAAGTTTTTACAAAAGTAGTCAGATGTTAGCCAGTTATCATAGGCTATGCGGACTTCCAAGTTCTCTTCATTTTCACTTGGAGGGGCAGGTGCATTCTCCATCAAAACAGTGGTGAACCCCAATGTTGTCAGATAGAACCATATCTTCTGTTGCCACCTCTTGAAGTCGGCTCCACCAAACTTGGCCGGCTTCTCAGCAGCGGGCAACACTCTAGACGAGTGCAGAGGTGCCGTCAGGGTCGGGTTTGAACCCCCCACCACTCCATGGTGGTTCACACTCCCAAAAGGGACATTGCTCTGCAAAGCAGAGGACATAGCATTGAAGTTGAATGCCGTGTTAGCGGCATTAGCACGGTTAAGTGCTATCCTGGCGTCGGTGGCGGCGGACATGGCAGCGAGTGTAGGATTAGCAAAGACCGGAGTAGGTGTAGGGACAGACACTGGCGGAACTACGTTGCCGGAGGAGGCAACGACGTCAGATACAGCGGGGTTGGTGGCAGCAGAAGCGGCGGCGGCAGCAGCGTCGGAGAGGACAGCACTTGAGGAAGACATGTTTTGAAGCAGCTTGAGTAGGTAGGATTAATTATGTATTTCGTCTTGCGATTGTTAGTAACACAAGCTGCTATTACAAAACAATACAATAAGCCGTAAAATAGAACAAAACAAAAGAACCGTCGAATGTTTAAAACAAATCTCGTCGAGTCAAGGAGCCCTCTCTCCGCAAGACGAAATACGCCCCGGTAGTGCTCTCGGTTGTAGGCGTATCATCCCCAAAGATAAAACGACGAACGTCTCGAAGATTGCAGCACCGCAAAATCGTCGAGCTCTGGCGAACTGGACTTTCAGGCGAGGACATGCTGCTGAAACTATGAGCTAAGAGGAGCTAAGAAGCAGCTAGGATGAGCTAAGAAAATGCAGATGATTCTTGTTGGTGTGTTATGGAATGAAATCCAGCTTCCTATTTATAGGCAGCTTCCACCAGGTGTTGATTGTTGGAGTCATCAATGCAAGAGGACGTGGGTATGTTAAGTGGAGGGTGGACACGCCTCTTCCAGAGACTTCCATCCAAAAGTATTGCTTGGGTGTGGCAGGTGCATTGCACCACGGAGAGGAATCCAGTGCAGCCGGTCCACTGCACCGCCCGACCCGACAAACCACCCAAAGGACCAATTGTCAAGATCCAAGATCCAAGATCCAAGTCCACGGACCGAAACCGGAACCGGAACCGAAACCGAAACCGAAACCGGAGTCGGGCCCGGGCACGGGCGCGGGCGCGGTGCGCCGCGCCGTGTGTGAGGCGGTCGGCGAAAAGGCTCGCGCGCATGAGCATGTGTGGCATCTCTTACAATGTGGTAGAGACTTAAATACCACATTAAAGTTATTTCATTTATCAATGTGGGACATTGATCAATGTAATACTCTCCAAAACCCGAATAAGGTAAGTTTCTCCACTTTATGTAACATATTAGTTTTGTCCCCCCAAACTTCGAGCCACTATTTCTCACTCACCGAAAATCGGAATCGAGAAATTAAGCACACTATAATTATCTACTCGAAACGTAGATCAACGTCATATATCTCAAAATATTAATCGGATAAATATTGAGGCTCAAAAATGCGATCGAACGGGCTGAAATTTGCCCAAGTCAAATTAGCAATAAATGCTAATTAACTTTCCATTATAATTAATAATATAAATATGTATATAAAATATATATATATATTTAAACGATTTTCCAACAAGAAGAAGCCTATGATACTAGGACCAATAGGTCAAAAATAGGTTTGGTTTCACGGGTGATATCAGCAAGTCCAGGCTTTACATCAACACATACCAGGGGTAGTGACTATAAAGTGGGTAGTTGTGTGTAAAGTGGTATAAAGTGGTGGGACCCATTAGAATTTATTAGAGTATTATTTTAGTTAGTGGCCAAGTCAAGTGGGACAATGAAAAAGAGGAAAGAAGCCAAGTCGGGTGGGACGGAGGGAGTATATATTTAAATATATTTATTTTTGTATTAATCTCACTAAAAAAATTTTTAAATAAAAATTAAATAAGTAAAAATATATTTAAATAAATATAAAACAATTAATTTATTTCCACAATAATAAAACTAAGAATACACAACACTTTTAAAAGCACAAATCCAACAATTACATGATATAATAGAAAAACTAATATTACATATCATAATTTTCTGAATTTGAATACTCCTCCCACATATGATCAATTAATGCATCACGAAGAGCAAGATGTGCCGTTTTGTCTTTCATTTTCTTATAACGTGCAAAATAAGATTGATAACGACATGTTTCAGTAGATATCATTTCAATATCCGGAGTTGGCACTTCTCTTGCATCTTCAATTGGTGCAGACAAATCTCGTTCATTCTCAATAATCATATTGTGCATTATAATGCATGCTTTCATTATGTGATCCAAATGTTTCTTCTTCCAATATCGGGCTGGATTTGCAACAATTGCAAATCGGCTTTGAAGAACTCCAAATGCCCGTTCCACGTCTTTACTACACGATTGTTGTTGCTTTGCAAAATATTTCTTTTTCGCAGTACGCGGTTCTTGAAGAGTTTGCACAAGTGTGGACCACTTTGGATATATTCCATCAGCTAAATAATACCCCACATTATACTCTTTACCTTGTATTACATAATGTGCGGGTGGAGTAATACCTCTAGCCAGGTCCCTGAAAAGAGAAGATCTTTCCAACACATTAATATCATTAGGATCCTAGCATACCAAAAAATGCATACCATATCCAAAGGTCGTAATCAGCGACGACTTCAAGAATTATTGATGGAGATCCACTACGACCTGCGTACGGGCCTGCCCAACCAGTAGGACAATTTTTCCACTTTCAATGCATACAATCTAGACTACCTAACATTCCTGGAAAGCCACGTTGTTGACCAATATAAAGTTGTCTGGCAACATCACTAGCAGTAGGAGATCTAAGATACTGATTTGAATATATTTCCACAATGGAACGACAAAATTTCTTAATGGAGATAAGAGAATTGGAGAATTAATGGAGAATTACAAATGCAGAAGATTGAAGCAAAGAACAAAGCTACTGAAGCAAAGAATAGAGCTCTTGTTTTTCAAAGGTGGAAATCAGATAATGAGATTTTAATGATAGACACCGACAACATTTCTGATCCTATTCGGCGAAATTACTTCAAGAATGAACAAGAAAAATTAATTATGAAAAGAGATGTACAATCAAGTCTTGGAGGTGATTTTCCAGATCTTGGAGGATCTGGAAGTGACTTCGGAGGATCTGGAAGCGACTTTGGAAGCTCGGATAGCGGTTTTGGAGCTTACTAGATTGTTTTGTCTCCTTAATTTAGTGTTGTCGTATTTTTAAGCTAGTGTAATTTTAATATTATTGCATCTTCAATTTATGTTAAACCTTTGTCTTTTTATATTATTGTATTTTTTTAGTGTAACATAATAATTAATATTCTTAAAACAAATAAAAATACAAATTATCTTAAATATATGAATATATAAAAGTTGATTAATATTACCCTCGGTTGCACGGACACGGACACGGGACACGATACGACACGGACACGGGACACGGGGTTTTTTGAAAAATTTAGGACACGACACGGGCACTGATATAAAAAATATTAAATTATTAATATATATATATATATATATATATGTTGGATATGAGTCAGTAGATTGATACTCAGCTGTTCTAGGGTTAAAAGAAATTGGTGGAAATCATAGTAGTACTATGGAATTGAAGATCCCAAAACCGAGCTGATATCAGTAGATTAGTGTGTCGATAGAATTAGCTGATGTATATGTTAGACTTGATGTAATGCTTATTATTTTGTCTAAGTCCTGTACGGGGTAGTTGTTGAACTGATCTTCTGATGAAGATACTTTTCAGAACCCCACGTCATCAGTGTAATCGCTTGCATTCTTCGTCGGCGGTGATATCAAACTCGGTTAAAGATCCCGCATCACCGACCGGACCTCGAGAGAAGCATTCTCTACAAGCCGATGGTCATCGGTAGAAGAACCAGTGCAAGCAAGATACCTTCGCGATCGACCAACCGACTATCGAAGCTCACTTTATCGGTCGGACGACTCGGCCATAGAAGACAGACACTTTCCGAGTCCATCAGTATCCGACGTAAAGCGACCCAAAGACTTAAAGTCCCTTCAAATGTTCGGCGAGAAGACATACGAGGTAGTTTGAACGGTCAACTCGACACTCACCAACTACAAACCTCGACCAATGAGAAGCCGACAACGCTTACCTACTCTACACGAGAAAAGTCGCTCTCATGAACAGGTGCATTAACGCCCGCTGCAACAAAGTTGAATAGTGGCCGTTTTCTTTGGACGCTTGTGACACGTGGCATCGTCGTCTCCAACGGACATATGCCACAATTCACAACTATAAATAGAGAAGGATTTGAAGATTTCACAGAGAAAGGACTATACGCGAAATCAAGGGAAATCATTCAAGCTCACAACGCTCTAGAACCTTCAAGCTTATCCAGAGACGAACTAGTTTTCATAGAACACTTCTTGTAGTTCATCTCTCTAGAGCTCTTTGATCCCTTTCTTCTCTAGACTAAGCTCATTGCTAAATTCATAGCTTAGATCTGAAGGAGTTCACATTTAGTGAATTGTTCTTGTTGTAAGAACTCCTTCTCAGTTGGAGAATATTCCCTCCCTTCTAAACTTAGGTTTGGATTGTAAAGTCGCTAAGGACTATAACTTAGAGGGAACTATCCAGTGCACAGTATCCCTGCTGAGGCTTGCTCAGAATAATCAATAAGTTATCCTGCCTTGTTCAGGATCGTGGACGTAGGATCTTGCGTATCCGAACCACGTTAAATCGCTTGTGTTCTTTTACTGTTTTATTGCATAGCATTCAATTGACTTGAAAATCATAAGCTTGCATAAAACGTATTTTATAAAGTGCACAACCAAAAGATTTAACTTGCTAAAACGCGTTTTCAAAAGAGACGAATCCGGGCCTAACACTTATCCGCACTACAGTCTCCGACTGAGTTTCGTAATACTGACATCAGTCAGTAGAAGAGCTCAGAAGCTGACTCACTTTGACCCCAGTGATCGAAGGCTTACTTGGCACTGTTCATCAATTGCAAACATCAGCTTCAGCTGACCTTCACTGAGAAAAAGAAACAGAGCTCAGGTGTATTCACCCCCCCCCTCTACACCTGACTTTTCGTCTCCGGACCACACATATATATATATATATATATATATATATATAAATAAATTTAAAAATGATCAAGTCAAATTTTTCAATATCAAACTCATAGTTCAAATAATCAACTCAAACGACATAGTCATAATTCATAAATAGATAACCATAGCATAAAAATGTAAAATACTAAAATAAGTAGATAATCTAAATACATTAGTAAGGTAAGTAATATTTAATTATTTAATTATATATTTATTTACTTATTACTAATATAAGGTAAGTAATATTTAATTATATATTTATTTACTCATTACTAATTATATATACGTGTCACATTGTCCCTTTACTTATTTAATTTTATATTTATTTACTTTTTACTAATTTCTAACTACATGGCCCATTCAACCGTATCCACTACAAGACTAAATCAAAAAAAGTGTTCGTTGTCCCCTTGTGATGGCAAAGTTGGTGAAGGTGGGTAGGCCCGGGACCGATAGGTCCTGAGTTCAAATCCTACTGGAAGCAACTTTGTCGAGCCTGTCACCTATGGTTAGCCTAGGGTGGTTGAACTCTCCTGGGTGGTTTGCAGGCTACTGCACAAAGAGCGGGGTTTACCCAGTGCGCACCGAAGGTAGCGGCTGTGGGTTCCACGTGTAAAAAAAAAAAAAAACATGTCCGTTCCGTGTCGGACACACAAATCGCCGTGTCCGAAAACGTGTCCGTTTTTTTTTATTTATTTCTGGACTTGTTTTTGCCGTGTCGGACACGTGTCGAGCGCGTGTCCGGGCGTGTCCGTGTCCGACACAGTACGGCGGATTTTTTCGGAGTGTCCGTGCATTACCTTAAACATATTAACAAAAAAAATATCAAAAAAAAAAATTAATAATATTAATCAAACAAAAGAAAAAAAAATATATATATATATTGCAACACTACCGTGTGAACAGTAACACGATAGTGTTGCCGTATGGAATATGCGCAACGTTGGAGTGGAGTAAACAAGCGTTTGTTGTTGTAGGGAATTCTAGTGCTAGAGTGACATTAAACTACACAATAGAGGGTCTATTGGAGATGCGGGATATATAAAACGTCAACTATAGAGTGAGGAGTGAGGCCGGTCCAAGAACGCTATTAGTATCCTCATTGCCTCTCGGCAGATACTTCACAATGACTCTCTCTCTCTCTCTAAAATAATTCTACCTTGCAGAGGTTTCTCTCTCATCATCCTATCAATCTTCACTTTCCATTTTCTCTCTCAAGCCAACCCCAGGTCCCCCACCGACCCCATTCTCTACGAAATCTACCTCTTCATCATAGTCTACAAAAACGGCACAGTACAACGATTCATCGGCCAAGGCTTCGCCGCCGCGTCGACGGATCCTGCCACCGACGTCACCTCCAAAGACGTCAAATTCTCGCCGGAGCTCGACCTCGCTGCCAGGCTCTACATTCCAAAAAACACTAATAGGAAACTCCTCCTCCTGATCTACTTCCACGGCGGCGGGTTCTTCACGGAATCCGCCTTCTCGCCCACCTACCACCACCACCTCAACTCCCTTATCGCAAAATCTCAAATTATTGCGACCGGCGTGGCTGAGCGCGGTGGCCGGCGAAGCCATCCAAGACTGGGTCCCACTGAAAGCCGAAGCCTTTGAGAAACTCGAAAAGGTTAGAACGCTTCCCTCAAATTGCATTTTCGAGAGGTCCGGACTTGCCGGCGCGCTCTCCGATGACGAGGTGCGTTCGCTGCACGCGGCGTGGATGGTGAAGCACGGAAAGACCAGCAACGCGTTGGGGGAGAGCGAGAGGCGTTTCGAGATCTTCAAGGACAACTTGCGCTACATTGACGAGCAGAAGGCGCTGAACCGGAGCAACCGGCTCGGCTTACCTCGGCACGAAGAAGCCAGACGCCAGCTTGCGGTCTTCGGTCAAGAGCGATCGGTACAGGCCGCGCGTCGGCAACAGCTTGCCAAATTCTATTGACTGGAGAGAGAAAGGCGCAGTCGTGGCGGTCAAAGACCAAGGTAGCTGCAGTAATCGCTCTCTCTCTCTACATATTCTTTCTACTGTATGATTTTTACTTTAATACTCTCTCCGTCCTGCTAAAAACGTCTCAGTTGACTTCAACACGGAGATTAAAAAATTTTAATTTAGTGTGTATTTTATGAATTTTAATTGTATAAAGAAAAATGACACAATTTTCGAAGAGTAGTTGGTGGAAAGAAATGAGAATTATTCAAATTTTTACAAGGCTAGTGAAATACAATCGATTTTTATTTTTTATATTTTTTTTATATTGTATTTAAAAAAATAATCTAAAATTTTCAAAAAGATAAAAATTATAATTTTTTGAGTTCGGAACGGAACATAATCGAGTGAGAGATAGATTTTTGAAGAGAGAGAGTATAAGAATGTGGGGGTTGAATAGTGAGAAAGGGACACCCATTTCATTTTATGTTTAAAAGTAATTTTTATTATTTTAGAAAAGAGGACAGAAATAGCGGGACAGTCCGATTAGACAAGTAGGACAGAAATAGCGGGACAGAGGGAGTATAAATCTTCATTTGTGTTCATTTGTATAAATTTCAACCAAGAATTGGAAAAAAAATTAGATGAAAACCTGATGGGCGAATGAGTGCTTGCAAAATGGTTGCTACCACTGAATTTTGGTCCAAATACGTGCTGTTTGAGAGCAATCCCAACTGTGATGAGAATATTTTTTACTTGGGAACTTGAGTGCGAGAGAAATGATTCAGACCTCTCTGATTTTCTCAATTTTTGTTGTAATTCGATTTTGGAAGGTTTGGTCGAATGACGAATCGGAGAGAATTTTGTAGATGTTGATGAGCTGGGAAGACAGCGAAGGGTGGGGGTTGCTGTTGCAGAGATTTAGATGGGAAGGAGGAATCTGATCGATTTTTTTTTCTTGATGCCCAATGAACGCAAGCAAAAGGAAAAAAATTACTGTAGATAGGAACAGTAAAATCACACTGTTGGTGGTAACAGTTGTCCCATGTATTCTTTTATACTCCTTCCGTCCCGCTATTTATGGCTCACTTTCCCGGAAGGGATGTCCCGTTATTTGTGGCCACTTTCTTAATTTGGTAAAAAATTATTATCATATCTTCTACTTTATCATCTTCTCTCTCCTACTTTATTACATTCTCTCTCCTACTTTATCATCCTTTCTCTCATACTCTCTCACTATCTTACTCATCTTCTCTCTCATACTTTATCATCTACTCTCTCTCTCATACTTTATCATCTACTCTCTTAATTCCCGTGCCGAAACCAATTGAGCCACAAATAGCAGGACGGAGGGAGTATATAAGAGCATCCTGTTGGGATTTTGTATACTGGAAGCACTTTTATGCTTATATACAATGTGTTTTTGTCCTTACCACTGTTTTATTCTCCTATCTGATAAATATGTATATTTGTACATGTTATCCTTTATCTTGTATAAAAGTTAGATTTGTGTGGTGTGTCGGGTATCACAGAAGACAACACAAATTGGTTGAACTGACAAGATATAAACAGTTAACACATCTGAGACAACTTAAGGATGAAGGTGTCGGTTTAAGCTGCAGTTTAGATAAGAAGTGGCTTGTCTTAGCTGCTTGTCTTTACTGGTACACTTAAGGTGGTGTATTGAAGGATCACACTGAGATGTGTTCTCCTAACTGACCTTAGTGGAGAACCAAGATCTCGATGACTTAGCTGATCTTAAGCTTGGTAAGACTTCATCTGAGTGCATTTGGCTATCTATCACTTTGACCTACTATGGTGAACGTCAAATGAGCGGCGGGATCTACGTATCTTGGGTGTTAGTAGTTATTTGTGGCTCAGTGGTTGTGCCGTATCTTGCATCCGTATCCTAGTAAAATGGGTTGATAATATCCCCCGAGGAACTCGAAAGGATTAGCACACTAAACCGCACGGTTGATTAAGTTCGGGTGTGTTAATAAGGTCGAGTGGTACTACTCGGGAATATAAGATGTTAATTAATTTAAGTCGTCGGTGAGCTTAATTAATTAACGATATTTCTATCTTAAATACGGAGATTGATTAAGTCTAAAATACAAGCCCTTGCTCAAATTGGGATAAAGGGGTAAGTCAGCATGGATTCTCTAGTGGAATGAATCTGTGTTAATTAATTAATTTTGCTCTGGGCTGAGCATGGATAATTAATTAATTGGAGGCCCTTCTTTATTTCTTGTAATGGATCCCCGATCGGCCCAATTAGTTGCTTTAAGTAATTTATTGTCTCTCAGAAATCATTATTAATGGATTAATGTTTTTTTCACATTATTTAATAATGTTATTTATTTGGAATTAATTGGCTGGGCCAATTAATTGATAAATATTAGTAGCCCAGTAAATTAATTAATTATATTATGGGCTAATTATGTGGAAGTCCATTGGAATATAATTAAATTAATGGGCTACAAATATATTAATATTATATTGGCTTTTGAAGCCTATATATATTAGTATTCTGTTCAAAACAGAATACAGAAAAATCATAACTCACGCACGCGAGTTTTGAGAGAGACATATTTTTATTTTCTTCAGTTCTCTGACCACCCAGAGGAAGAAAAAGGTCGGGACACAGATCAGAAGATCTGACACGGGAGCAACAATCAGAGCTACGACAACATACGAAGGAGGAGGTATCGATTTCTTCCTTTTATAATCCTTCAATTGGTATCAGAGCCAGGTTTAGGCTCTGATTGTTGTTGTTAGATGTATGGTTAGGTTTTATTTCGTCGTTATCGGGCTATTTTCGTGTTTGGGGCGGCCTGCGAGCCACTGTTTTGACCCCGATGTAATGTTTTTCTCGTGAGAAAATCCACGAGTAGATTATAGGACCTATTTGTTATGTGATTGTACTGTTTGTTGTACTGTAATTGGTCCGGGAGGCACGAAAAACGAGACGACGAAAATTAGATTTTCGCAGCGAAAACCCTAGTTTTTCTAGGGTTCTGCCACATCTTGAGACGGAGATTCCCGGCCCGTCCGACGTTGGATCAACGATCGGCTTGAACCTATGGAATACTCGTCTTACGACCTTCGTGTCGATAGGTCGTAAGGGATCATCCGATCCTGGATGCGACCGAAATCGACGTCTGAATTTCGCTGCTTATATTGAATTCGTTCCGGTGAATCGTTTGAAATTCGGGAAATTGAGGAACTAATCTCGGCCGGAATGCGTTACCCGGTGGTCGTGAGTGTTCCAATATCGTTTCCCCTCTTTCAATTGATCGAATCGCGGCTCGGAAAGGGAGAATTCGGGCGAGGCGGCGGCGGCGATGGAGGCGCGATTTTTCACGCTGTAATTCTCACGGCTGCGCCTCCAGGCGGCGTTTATACACGAATTCGACGTCTTGGCGACGTCGGGGAGGTGTGTAGAGGGCGGAGGAGGCCAGAAATCGGCCGGGGAAGGTGCGGCGGCGCGCGCTGCGCGGCGGGCGCAGGCGCACACGCGAGGCGTAGTTTTTGCGCCGCTGCAGCACGGCGGCGCCGGACACGGACGACGGTTCCTAGTTTGCCGTCGTCCGGCGCACCCCCGGATACTCGGCGGCCGGCACGAGCAACCGGCTGCGGCGGTGGCGGCGGCGGCGGCGTTACGTGAAGAAGACGGCGACGTGGCGCGCCACGTCGCCCCCTGGCGATTTGGCACACACGCGTGCGCTGCGTGTACCGCCACGTGGCAGACCCCCTGATGATGTGGCAGCACAGTTTTCGAATCAATTTTCGACGCAGTTTCCAGATTCGAAGATTTTTGAAGATTTCGAAGATCTGTATCATGATCGGGCAATGTAATAGTTAGGGATTACATGTTTTTAAGCCCGATAACGATTTTAAATTTTCTATTTGCGTATTTATTTTTACTTATGCTTTAGCATGCGATTAAGTGATTAATTGCGCTTAGAAAAGCATGTAAATAGGATTTATATCGTTTTTAAAAGCATGTTTTTATTTTTCGCGAGCACGTTTTATTATGTGCGTTTAGAAATTGCATATGCTTTAGGAATTATGTGGATATGCATGATTCAAAACAAACCTTTTGAATAAAAAGACTAAGCAATTTTAAATTAGATGTTTAATTAGATTCCATTAATTTGGATATTAAACACTTAATCGGACCTCCATTAATTGGACCCTACACAAAAGTGGAATAATTATATGAGTAAACGTCCACCTGAGTGGCTTGCTTGTATTTTTGAACCACGAGTTTTGTGAGATGGGTTTTCTAATATAATATTTAAATATTATTGAGTAGTGGGAGCAAAGCCGTAAACGTCCACCTGAGTGGCTTGCGTGCCTAGTAAACACGAGTACTCTAGCAGATAATAATTAAATAAGATGACTAATTAAATCAAATTGAAAGCGGTATGGTTCGCGTAAGTATGCCAATTTCGAGAATTTGATGTTAATTCGGTCAAATTAATGGTCAAAGCTTAGATGTCACCGCAGGTACAACTTCCTGAGAAGTCCCTTCCCGCGTTTTAATAGTGACATGGTCCAGAGATATAGGATTATTAATTTCATTCGTCTTAAGAACCTAGGCGTGGATTGAAATTAAAGAGCTAGGTATATAGCTTGGTCTAGGGGTACACGAGTAAACGTCCACCTGAGTGGCTTGCGAGTGTGATCTCTAGGGCTATTCGAGTATTTAACATCATTGGTTTTTCAAAAGGTTACAATGATGGTTAATTACGAATTATGTGCAAATATAACTTTCTTACATGTTTTAAAATTATATTTTTTCCGATATGTCTGTTCGAAATTTTTCAAGTTCCTAAACAGTCTCACCAATCAAACCCTAATGGGTTTAACAATTTTTTTAACTAATTTTACAAAGTGGAAGAGATATCTTACCGCTCCCAATAAAAGCTCTGCAAAGGTCCTATAAGAACTTCTATTTAAGGACCGCTATGTCTAAGAACTAGTTTACTATGAGTATGTCACTCAAATCTTTGGTAGCGGTCAAAGAAGTTATAGGAAAGGGCAAGAGTGCTCAAGTCTTGAATATCCCTAGTAGTTCAAGGAATCCTCCGAAAGGCGGAAACCAGAAAAAGAGCAGAAAGGGTGGACAATTCAAGAAGAGCAGTGGGAGTAAGAAGATGGTCCTTATCGGCGGCATGCGAATGCCAAAGAAGAAAGGAAGGTTCTTCAATTATGGTAAGAAAGGACACTGGAAGAGTTATTATCCAGATGTCAAGGCAAAAACAGAAAGAGACGCGAGTCGCTCTTGTAACTGAAACTGTTCTGGTTTCCTCTTCTACCCACGAATGGGTAGTGGATTCGGGGCAACTGATCATGTTTGTTACACCTTGCAAGGTTTCTTGCGAAAAGGCAATTGAGCAATGGCGAGGTGGTAGTCTCAATAAGGCAATGGATCGAAAGTTCCCCGCAATTGTCATTGGAGATTTACATCTATCTTTTGATAGTTACTGTTTTAGTACTTAAAGATGTTTAATATGTGCACGAGTTTAGGCGAAACATTATTTATGTTTCAAAACTACGCACCATGGATGGTCATAAATCAAGTTTTGATAGTGAAGTTTCTATCATGAAAGACGATGATTTTATCCCGTGGTGGACCATTAAACGGATCTTTATATACTATTACTTGTAAACCGCGTAATTACGTTAATATTGCTTCCTCATCATCAAATCCTAAGAAGAGGAAAGAGTCTTCTAAGGTAAACCAAACTTATTTGTGGCACTTAATACTAGGTCACATCAATCTTAACAGGACTCGAGAGGTTGGTGGAATATGGATCACCTGGAGTCTCTCCAAGATTGAACCATTTCCAACTTGTGAAACCTCGTTTGGAAGGAAAGATGATGACTAGGCCTTTCAAGGCAAAGGGTTATAGAGCCACGAAGTATTAAGTTTGATACATTCCGACTTGTGTGGGTCTATGTCTACACAAGCTCGTGGAGGGTATGAGTACTTCGTCACATTTGCCGACGATTACTCGAGGTATGGATATGTTTACCTTCTTCACCACAAGTCGGATTGCTTTGAAACCTTTAAGGAATTCAAGGCGAAAGTGGAGAGGAAGTTAGGTAAAGAAATCAAAACACTGCGATCTAATCGTGGTGGGAAATACCTATCCAACGAGTTCAAGGACTACTTGACGAGAATGTGGGATTACATCCCACCGACAAAGACGGCACGCCTCGGCGGAATGGTGTGTCGAGAGAGAAGGAACCGAAGTCTCTTAGAGATGGTTCGGTCGATGATGAGTTATGCAACTTTGCTAGTTTTCTTTTGGGGATATGCCCCAGAGATCGCAACATACTTGCCGAATCGTGTGTCTTCCAAGTCGGTACAAAAGATCCCTTTCGAGTTGTGGAGCGGGCACAAACCCGGTATGCACCACTTAAGGATTTGGGATTATCCCGCTTATGTGCTTGAATAGGCGGGCCCGACAAATTGGAATCACGTTCGAAGTGATGTTGTTCATAGGGCATCCGAAGAAAACGAAGAGTGGATACTTTTATGATCCTAAAAGAACGAGAAGATCGTTGTTAGCCCTAACGCTCGGTTCTTAGAAGAGGATTACACTAGTAACCATAAATCTCGAGTCGACATCATCCTTGAAGAATTACAAGGTGGTCGAGTTCCACTTGAACGACCAAGTAGTGCAAGATAGTACTCCACGAGTAACTGCACAATCTGTTAACACAGCTCCTAACACTGTTCGACGTAGTGGGAGGGTGATATTTACACCTGATCGGTATGCTCACTGGGGAGACATTTGATTATCTCCCGGCAGATGAACAAGATATCGTGGATCCCTGGACTTACAACGAAGCAGTGGGAGATGTAGATGCACCATGGACTCGAAATTTGAGTCCATAACTGATATGGATGTATACGAGATCACTGAACTACCTGAGGGCTGCAATGCTATTGGTAGTAAGTGAGTATACAAGAGAAAGAGAGAGCACCGAATGAAGAGATCATGGCGTTTAAGGCCAGGCTAGTGGCGAAGGGTTTTACCCAGAAAGAAGGTATCGATTATGAAGACACCTTCTCGCCTGTAGCAATGATCAAGTCCATTCTGATTCTCCTTGCCATATTAGCTCACATGAACCTAGAAAATGTATGTCAAAAACCGCATTCCTAAACGGTCACCTTGAAAAAGGTAGGGACATCTACATGAAACAGCCAGATGGTTATGTGAAGGAGGGCGAAGAACATCTAATTTGGAAGCTTAAGAAGTCTATTCATGGACTTAAGCAAGATTTCCGGTTATGGCACCAGCGTTTTCGACGAAGTAGTCAAATCTTATGGATTTGTATCCTGTCCTAACGAGGTGTGTGTAACGTATTTGTGTTAACGGATCAGTGGTGTTTCTTGCATTTTACGTAGATGACATCCTTTGCATTAGCAATAATGTTGAAGTGTTATCAGACGTAAAGAAGTGGTTATCCGAGCAGTTTCAAATGAAGGACTTAGGTGAAGCTGCTTACATCCTTGGGATCAAGGTTATTCGAGATCGCCAGAAAAAGGATGTTAAGCTTGTCACAAGTGTCCTACATTGACACTGTTATTGCTCGTTTTAGCATGCAAAAACCAAGAGAGGTTTAGTACCTTTCAGACATGGCATTTTTCTATCCAAGAATCAGTGCCCTGAAAACGCCTGAAGAGATAGAAAATATGAGGCAAGTACCATATGCTTCCTTGCCTGGTAGCCTCATGTATGCGATGCTTTGTACAAGAGCGAGATATCTCATATGCCGTAGGCATGGTCTCAAGATATTAGTCTAACCCCGGAAAGGAATCTTGGATCATGGTCAAGTATATTCTCAAGTACCTTAAACGGACTAGAGATTATAGGCTTGTTTACTAGTCGGAGCGGTCTAGTGTCTTTGGGTTATACGAGAATCGGATTTCCGGTCGACCGGTCGACGAGAAGAAGTCTACCTCGGGTTATGTGTTTACCTTGGGAGGTGGAGCCGTTTCATGGAGGAGTGCAAAGCGAAAATGCCTTGCGGACTCAACCATGGAAGCGAGTATGTGGGCGCTTCGGAAGCTTCGAAAGAGGCGGTTTGGCTCAAGAATTTCCTCCAAGATCTTTATATTGTTCGGAATTTGCCTAAGGCGATCACGATTTATTGTGATAATGCGGGTGCGATGACAAATTCTAAGGAACCTAAATCTCACAAGGCGTCTAAACACATAGACGGGAAGTACCATATTATACGAGTATTCGTAAATCGAGGTGACACGGTGATTGACAAAATTGGGCCCGAAGTCAACCTAGCTAATCCTTTCACGAAGAGCTTACCACTCCCGCTTACGAGAAGCATGTTCGTGGCTTTGGGATGGTAGAGATGTCCCACTTAGGACTACGAAACTTTTGTATAAGTGAGAGAAGATGTCGTGATAGATAGGATAGATAGCTAAGATATAGTCGGGTACTAGTTTGTACCTAGATAGGCGAGATATAGACACATTGTATACTAAAAGTTTACTTTAGTATAAGTGGGAGAATTGTTGGGATTTTGTATACTTGGAAGCACTTTTATGCTTGTATACAATGTGTTTTTGTCCTTACCATTTGTTTTATTCTCCTATCCGATAAATATGTATATTTGCATATGTTATCCTTTATCTTGTATAAAAGTTAGATTTGTGTGGTGTGTCGGGTATCACGTAAGACAACACAAATTGGTTGAACCGACAAGATATAAACAAGCTAACACAAATGAGACAACTTAAGGATGAAGTTGTCGGTTTAAGCTGCGGTTTAGATAAGAAGTGGCTTGTCTTAGTCGCTTGTCTTTCTTGGTACACTTAAGGTGGTGTATTGAAGGATCACACCGAGATGTGTTCTCCTAACCGACCTTAGTGGAGAACCAAGATCTCGGTGACTTAGCCGATCTTAAGCTTGGTAAGACTTCATCGAGTGCATTTGGCTATCTATCACTTTGACCTACTATGGTGAACGTCAAATGAGCGGCGGGATCTACGTATCTTGGGTGTTAGTAGTTATTTGTGGCTCAGTCGGTTGTACCGTATCTTGCATCCGTATCCTAGTAAAATGGGTTGATAATATCCCCTGAGGAACTCGAAAGGATTAGCACACTAAATCCGGCCGGTTGATTAAGTTCAGGTGTGTTAATAAGGTCGAGTGGTACTACTCAGGAATATAAGATGTTAATTAATTTAAGCTGTCAGTGAGCTTAATTAATTAATGGATATTTCTATCTTAAATACGGAGATTGATTAAGTCTAAAATACAAGCCCTTGCTCAAATTGGGATAAAGGGGTAAGTCAGCATGGATTCTCTAGTGGAATGAATCTGTGTTAATTAATTAATTTTGCTCTTGGCTGAGCATGGATAATTAATTAATTGGAGGCCCTGCTTTATTTCTTGTATTGGATCCCTGATCTGGCCCAATTAGTTGCCTAGTAATTTATTGTCTCTCAGAAATCATTATTAATGGATTAATGTTTTTTTCACATTATTTAATAATGTTATTTATCTGGAATTAATTGGCTGGACCAATTAATTGATAAATATTAGTAGCCCAGTAAATTAATTAATTATATTATGGGCTAATTATGTGGAAGTCCATTGGAATATAATTAAATTAATGGGCTACAAATATATTAATATTATATTGGCTTTTGAAGCCTATATATATTACTACCTCTGTCCCGCTATTACTGACACAGTTTCCTTAAATGGACGTCCCGCTATTACTGGCACGTTTCCTTTTTTGGAAATACTACCTATCATCTCTCTCCTACTTTACCATTTATCTCTCCTACTTTTTCTTACTTTATCATTTTCTCTCTCTTACTTTATCATCTTCTCTCTCTTACTTTATCATCTACTCTCATTCATCTTTTCTCTCCTACTTTATCATTTACCCATCGCACAGCATCATCTGTCCCACTCCTAGGTGGCCCATACCATGGCCCACCAATCACGCTCCGCCACGCGTGCATTGGTGGGCCAGCCTTTTATAATTAAAATAGTTTTTTATTGCTAATATGGCCCACCAATGCACGCGTGGCGGGACGTGATTGGTGGGCCACCGAGTGGGATATGA
The DNA here is from genome assembly GCA_028984105.1 of Lavandula angustifolia. Taxonomy (NCBI): domain Eukaryota; kingdom Viridiplantae; phylum Streptophyta; class Magnoliopsida; order Lamiales; family Lamiaceae; genus Lavandula; species Lavandula angustifolia. Next base: position 9,138,394 of record CM054821.1, on the reverse strand, counting down.
TTTTTGGGCCAGAGGATCCGGATTGTTTACCCATATCTCAATATTAATCATCTATTTTCTTAATTTCCGCGCCGAAATGAAACTTGTCGGAAATAATGGGACGGAGGTAGTAGTATTCTGTTCAGAACAGAATATAGAAAAATCATAACTCACGCACGCGAGTTTTGAGAGAGACATATTTTTATTTTCTTCAGTTCTCTGACCACCCAGAGGAAGAAAAAGGCCGGGACACAGATCAGAAGATCTGACACGGGAGCAACAATCAGAGCTACGACAACATACGAAGGAGGAGATATCGATTTCTTCCTTTTATAATCCTTCACATCCGCATTCCTCCCATCCATCCATCACATTCTCTCTCCGCCACGTCAGCTTTTATTTAAACACTCAACTTTTAAACACTCAACCACATTCCTTCATTCATCCATATAATTTTTTTTTTACTATTTTGGGTCTCACTATTTTAATTTTTTCAAACATTATATTTTAATAACAACAACAAATATATAATAATATTTATTGTTACTCTTCGAATAAATAAATAATTATAAAAAAATCTTAATTAATTTCAATAAATTAAAATAAATAGTAAGAAAGGGAAAAAAAATTAATTTAGAAACTTGGCATAACATGGAAAATTAAACAATACAACAGTTAAAATAAAAATTACGAACTAGTACATAATATTGTTGTTGTAGACTTAAGGTCATGATTGCAACTCTGCCATAGCTTCTTTGCATTCTATGTCATGAAAATAACGTTGCTCAAGTGTCATGTTGCTTGTATCGCGTTGGATGATTTCAAATAGCTTGGATAGCCTCTCTCTCTCTTCTGTATCCTCTCCTCTTTAGTTCTTTCTCTTTGCAACTCAATCTCGGCTTGGCGCAATTCAATCTCGGTTTTTTTGATGCACTTAAACTCAGCTAAACTCTTGATAACTTTGGCTTGCATCTGCTTTAGATCATTGTGGTCATCGTCTTGATGGTGGCTTGCAAATGATTTTTTCTTCGCCTTTCTCTTTGCAGCCTTTTGTCCGATTGGACGTGTTTCTTCATTTAAATCAAAATCAAAACTTACGTTTTGCGTGGAAGATGTGTTGCTCGCCCCCGATTCAGAGGTCCTTGACTTCTTCGTTGCAATATCAGCATAGTCAGAGGGGGATCGAAAGGTTGGATGATCTTTCATGATTTCCCACACGTGATCATGTGCAAAACACGAGCCCTTTTCTTCGCGGTACTTTTCCAGTGCCATTTTGTAGACGTCTTTGCTACTTGATCCGCTTCTATATAGACTTGATATGAGATTGTAGCACTCGTTGAATTTTATTGCAAGCGCCCTAATGTAATGCCAGTGAGATCTCAAGACCGCCGGCGTACGAGTAGGAAGGCTATCGGGTTTATTTTCATTGTAGTAGCTTGCAACACGATTCCAAAAGGCCGCTTCTTTTTGGCAATTACCGGTGATTGGATCTTTAGATACCGTGTACCATGTATTTGTTAGACGCACGTCTTCTTCTTTTTTTCCAAACGAGTCTCTTATTCTTACCGGTCGCACCAGTAGGTGCTTTCTCCATAGAGCCAACTGAAATGGGTGACTCTTCCTCTTCGAATTTAGTTTCTGGAACCGATGATGGAGAACCTATTTCAATTGCTTGAGAAGATCGAGACTGTTTATTTGTTGATGTCGGAGTAGAAAATCCAAACATATTAGCCGGAAAATTGGGAATATTTGTTGGATTTTGGGTGAAATATGGATAATTACCCGGCATCCCATAACTCCCAAAATTTGGGGTATATGGATAATTAGGTGGAAAAATAGGCGGTGAATGGTTGAATTGAGGATATGAAAAATGTGGAGGAACTTGAGAATTTGGAGGAATTTGTGAATTTGTAGGGATTTGAGAATTTGGAGGGATTTCAGAATTCGGAGAAAATTCATCATCATCCAAATTATAATAATTCGGCATATTGAAATTGCTATTTTTATCCATTGAAGATAAAAATACACTTAAACTTTGGAGGGATTTGAGATAATAAAGAGAGAATAAGGTTTTTTTGTGTGGTTTCATTGTTGTAACTTATGCAACATATATATAGAAATATGGTGGCTTTTCGTTGCAACGGATATAAACTTTTGCAACGGCTAAAAACTACTAATTTTTAACGGGATGAAAACTTACTTCTATAAAACTCCTCCCCCTGCCTCTCTCCCCCACCCCTGCCCCCTCCCCCTGCCTCTCTCCTCTCCCCCCTCCCCTGCCTCTCTCCCTCGGCAAGTCCCTCCCTCCGCGATTTTCTCTGTCCTGCCTCCCCAAGCCGCCGCTCCCCGAGCCGCCGCTCTCCGACCTCCTGCCTCCCCGAGCCGCCGCTGCTAATTGTGTTCTAATTGAATCTTTTGTTTTTTGTGTAGAAAAATTGAATTTTTTGTTTGGTGGAAAAAATTGGGAAAATATTGAATCTTTTGTTTGATGAATCTTTTGTTTGTGTAGAAAAATTGTTGTTGCTTGATGAAAAATTGCAGGATGAAAAATTTCTTCTTGTTGTTGCTTGATGAAAAATTGCAGGATGAAAAATTTGCCGACAAAACATTTGCTTTGGGTCCCACAAGGCACTCTCTCTCATCGTCCAAACCTTTAAACACTCAACTTTCTCTCTCCATCCAAACTCTTTCTGCATCGCCCTAATCCATCCATCCATAATTATGGATGGAAAAAAAGCTTGCAGTGTGGATGCTCTAAGGGTAATTTGCAAGCTAGTAATCATAATATACTCATAACGAGAAATTATTCACCTCGCCACAGCGGTGTCTAGCCAGATAAATGTTAATTAAATTATGATTTTTTAAAATATTATCTAAATTTTTTTCGTCGTGCACTTTTAAGCTTGTTGAAAATTCGAACTCGTAAAAAGATCAATCTAGCCAAAAAAATAAGTATTTAGTAGTTCTTTATTTTTTCCGTAATGCATAGGCATGCCAAATTCGATTCAAATAATTTACAAATAAATTATACTCCCTCTGTCTCATTCATAATTTTTTGTCCTACTCATATTATCTCGTTATCATGAAAAAAAACCCTATAAATTACAAAAAGTCGTGTGGACCTGTATCACTTACACATAAAAGTTAAATTTCTTAAAGACTGAAATTTATATGCGATTATCCAATTAAGATAAGTGCCCATGATTTTTATACATAATGTACATACATCATTGGAGTACTCACTCAGGTGAGTATCATTTATGGTGATTATCATAATTGAAAAAATTTCACCACCTAATGATTTTTATACATAATGATTTTGGATACATCGACCTTCTCATTTATAGTGATTATCATAATTGGAAAAATTTCACCACCTAAAGTCCTAAACTTAATTTATGCAAAAATCTGATGCCTCATCAAATGAGAAATTTTGCAAGTGGACAGTGCATACGTAAGTAAAAGAAAATTTGTGAAAACTATCTCAAATAATCACAACTATCCATAATTCAATGAACCAAATTCTCAAAATAAAAACTACTCAAATTTCCGTCAAGATTTCAATAGGAAGTTTCAGAATTCTCACAATTCCGGTAATTCTAGACACGTTCTCGGGAAATTTCAGACAAACAAAATTCAAAAATCAAGAGTTGAAAATACATAAAAGCTCACAATTTTCAACCAGAAAATACAAGAGCACGTAGCCTTATTGATGTTAGCAAATATAGAATTCAAATTAGAGCAATATGTAGTAGATCAGAATCGCATAACAAAAGCGATAAACAGCAGAAACGAGCTATACATCTATCCTTCAAGTTTCTCTAATATCCCACCCTTATCATCCCTATAAACATAATAACTTGCATCTATCCTTTTGTAGATATCATACCTACAAAAATGAGATATTCTCATACTACATTATTAGATAAAGGCCAAAGAAAGTCACCAAGATTGCAGAGAGATTCATACAGTCAGCTTCCAAGTGCTTTCTCATGTTTGCCAGTTAACATATAATTAATTAAATGAACATTTGATACTAATAAAAATCTGAGAATAACACATTAAAAGATAATAATAAGGAATTGCCACTCTACATTTAACTACTAATATACTCACTCTATCCTATTAGAGTATCAAAGATAATTTTGGTATAGAATACGACAGCTGAAAATCAAAAGTAAACAAGTTCATGAAAGAGCTTTTGGTTGGTGCCATCATTTCAAAATCCAAAACCATATTAACAAGGATGTTAGCAGCAGAACTAAACCAAGAAGCATAATAAACATTTCCACATTCACATGGGATTCCAAAATGTAGCTGGACATATAAGTGCAGTTCTCGGAAAAAAAAATAAAAACTTCATACAAACATATTTGCTAATCAAGATGCACAACACTAATCATTTATGCATTAAATCATAATTTGCATCTATCCTTTTGTATATATCATATCTACAAAATGGGATTATTTCAAACTACATTAGAGAAAGACCAAAGACAAAGTCATCAAGATCGCATAGAGATTTATAGTCATCAAGATTGCAGAGATTCATACAGTCAACATTTGACAAAAAAAAATCTGAAGAAAACAAATGAAAAGCTAATAATAAGGAATATGACCCTTTAAATTTTAAAACTATCTCATTACTTATCAAAGATAGTTTTAGTTTGCTAGTCATAACACATAAAAGTTCATAAAACATCACAACAAAATAGAAACTTGTTTTTGCCGACAAACAAAGTAATAATTTGCCTAAAAATTATCCTACTAATTTCAACGAAAAAACCAAGGACTACAAATTTAAAAAAAAAAAAACAAAACAAAAGAAAACTACCAGCCAAGAAATAAATTTATAATACTCTTAAAATAACATATAAAAGCAAGATTAAATTCTCAATTGACGGCTAACCAATAGGATGTTGAAGTTTTATTAAAGTAGAAGAGATGGGAAGGAAGATTGCCCCAATTTTGACTAAACAAAAGAAACGAAATCAACTGGGAACTGAATCATTGAACAGGAAACAACGAGAGACGAATTCACGGGATGATCTTCAAAAGCCAACCACTTGTTTTGATCAGTAGAAGAACAGCAAGACTAACGGTACACACATAAACTAATCTCTCATGAATAAAGCCATATTTTCCTAAAGTCACACACACAGACAGAAATGAAGAAATTCCCTCAAAAGAGCTCCAGCAGATAAACTTACTAAAAAACATCCAGAAGCCTCCTATCTTCTTTTAAATTATTATGTTAATTAAGTCATGCAATACTTTCATTAAATATGGACAAAAGGGAAATCCGGCTGGGATATCACTTAAAGTTTCATATATAGATAACTTATAGTCAAACAAAATACCAGATGATTTAGAAATAGTGAGCACAGATTTCATATTCATATCCTGCGAATTAAAATTTCAACTAAGAATTGAAAAAAATATATTAGATCAAAACCTAATCAGCTATTAGCAGGCGTGATCGGGAGAATCGAGGGCTTGGAGTAATGGCTGCTACGACTGAATTTTGCTTCAAATACGTGTTGTTTGAGAGCAATCCCCACTGTGCTGGGAATAATTCTTTACTTCGGTAACTTGAGTGCCAGAGAGGAAAATATGAAGGTACTCTTCGAGAGCGATTTTGCCGTCACCGTCTTGATCGAAGGTTTTGAAGAGATTCTGAGACAATTATCGCTCTTCTTCGTCGGCGCCGTCACAGTAAGCCCTAGCCACCTCTCTGATTTCCTCCTTTTGTGCTGCAATTCGATTTTGGAAGCTTTGGTGGAATAACGAATCAAAGGGAATTGTATCTTGACATCCGATTCACTTTGACCCATTATTTTGTTCGAGTTTAATTTTAGTCCGTTAATTTAGCAAATTGTTCATTTTTAGTCCGTTTCACAAAATTGGTCAAATTTGTCCAATTTTGGTCCGTTATATAAATTAAAAAAATTAAAATCTTATTTTTAATATTATAATATATTTTTAATAGGGATATTAGCATGTAAATACACCATCTTTGGTCCAAATTTGGTTTTGCACATGACATTAAAAAAGCTCCTCAAAATACACCATTTTTAAAATCTGTTCAATTTGCACACCGGCGAAATTTTCGGCAACGTCGAAGCTGGCCTGTCGGACGACGTGGCATATGATTGCTGACGGGGAAGAATAACTATGACACATATGAAATTATAAATGATTGGTTAGCTAATTAATACACGAAGTTTGCTATCTTTTGGTTTTGCACATAACTTAAAAACTTTTCAATTTATATATTTGTTTTAGTTTGCTTAATTGGGAATTGATAATTCAACACTTAATATAAATTTTAAATTATACGTGTAAGGTTATTGAATTATAATTTACTATAATATTATAGTTTGCTATAATATTACTCGTGTAAGGTTATTGAATTATAATTTTGTGATTTGGAATTAATATTAAGGGCTAGGTTATTGAATTTTAATTTTATAATTTAAAATTAATATTAAGTGTTGAATTATCAATTCTCAATTAAGCAAATTAAAACAAATATATAAATTGAAAAGTTTTTAAGTCATGTGCAAAACCAAAAGATAGCAAACTTCGTGTATTAATTAGCTAATCAATCCTTTATAATTTCATATGTGTCATAGTTATTCTTCCCCGTCAGCAACCATATGCCACGTCGTCCGACAGGTCAGCTTCGATGTTGCCGGAAATTTTGCCGATGTGCAAATTGAACATATTTTAAAAGTGGTGTATTTTGAAGAGCGTTTTTAATGTCATGTGCAAAACCAAATTCAGATCAAAGATGGTGTATTTATAGGCTAATATCCCTTTTTAATATTAATTTTCATCTCTTTATATTATAAATGTCAAACTTTAACATATTACGTTTAAAAAAGATCAAAAAATGAGGTTGGTTATTTCTCTTAATATGTATTTTTAAGATTTTCTTAATTATTCGGGTCAATCTCCGGGCCGAATTTTCTATTTTCCTTATGCTGTTTGTCGAATAATTTTAGAAAATTCTGCTCGGAGATAGACCCGAATAATTAAAAAATTCTAAAACAATAAATATAAAAAAATAATCAACCTTTTTTTTAACATAATGGGTTAAAATTAGATATTTTTATAATATAAAAAAATGAAAATTGATATTATAAATATATTCTAATATTAAAATAATATTTTTTAATTTTTTTATTAACTCAACGAATAAAAATTGAACAAATTTGACCAATTTTGTAAAACGGACTAAAAATGGACAATTTACCAAATTAACGGACTAAAATTGGACTCAATCAAAATAACGACCAAAGTGAATCGGGTGCCAATATAATGGGCCAAAAATGATTTTATCCCGTAATTGTAGATGTTGATTAGCAACTTTTGATTTGGAGTGGCAGAATTACCAGGACATTTCTAGTACAAAGTGGGGAACTGTAGATAGGAACGGAAACCGTGGGTTATCTAGAATAAACTGTTTACCAGAACAGTGAAAAAAAAATTAAAAAGGGATAATTGGGTACTGTAGATAATATTATATATATATATATAAGAGAATAATAATGAGTCTACTGTTCCTATCTACAGTAAGGGAATATTTTACTGTTCCTATCTATATATATATATATATATATATAATATAAGGGTTATTATTAATAATTAATATATAAGGGTTAATAAATATGGCCCATCTATAAATAATGGCCTATCTGCCACAAATTTACATGACCAATAACATAAATTGGGCCACGAATCCAAGATGAGACAAAACAAATTGGTAGTATGATCCAATAAATCCAACTGCGCTGATAATTCTCATCTTGCCACAATGGCCAATATAGTCTTAAATCGTATAATTTCGAATTTTCTTTATTTTTTTAAACATTATATTATTTTAATTATTGTAGATTTCGTTCAATTTTTAAGAATGTATAAATTTCGTCCATCTTAATTTTTAATTCGGGTGACTTTTAACTTGTTAGAACCATGAGTGACAAGGAGCGCGCAATCGCGCACGTGCAGGGGCGGATCCAAGGGGGGGCGCCCGGCGGTGGCGGCCCCCCCGAACTCGTGTCGAAACGCGATTTTATGTATGTAATTTTTAAGAAATTTCGTATTTCGCCCCTCCGAATGTACACTTCACCCTCTTCTCTATCGAATTTTTAAGTTTCGCCCCCCCTCTCTCGTAATCCTGGATCCGCTCCTGCGCACGTGGTTGTGAGTGAGAGGAGAGTTTGAATTTCAATTCAAGCGTGGGTTAAAAGCCATATTCTTAGGACTTTTTAAGCACATGTTGAAGGTATAGTTATATCTGCCCACGTGCTATTCATGTGAAGAAAAAGATGTATCGAAAATTTGTAGTCATACTAGTCTAGAAAACGACCATAAAAGGCTGTGGAATTTCTAGCACATTTGGTTTTCATTAACTAGGATGGATACCAACTACTACTTCTTAGACTCTTTGAAATTTCTCCTTCTTCGATTATTGGATCCGATAATGTCACGTCTATTGCTAGACTTAAAAAAAACTGATATTATTCTCTTTTACCCAATTTCATATAATAAAATTCAAATTTACCCAATTCTTATATTTACTACACAAAATACCCAATTTTACCTACACTATCCCTAACTTTATGACAAAGTCAAAAAGTCGAGCGGGATTTGATAGGTAGAGCGGGATTTTTCGAGCGGGATGGAGCGGGACGTGAGCGGGATTTGAGTTGGACATGAGCGGGATTTGAGTTGTGCGTGAGCGGGATTTAAGTGCGTGAGCGGGATTTGAGCTGGGCTTGAGCGGGATTTGAGCTGGGCGTGAGCGGGATTTGAGCGCGTGAGCGGGATTTGAGCGGGACGCGAGCGGGATTCCGTGTTTTATTTCAGATATCCGATTTCAATCATTAACGCAGTCTGACAAGTAGGGGTTTTTAAGTAAAATTGGGTATTTTGTATAGCAAATATAAGGATTGGGTAAATTTGAGTTTTGTAATATCGATTTGGATATTTAAGAAATTACCCCAAAAAAAAACATTGATTTCATTCCACTAATTACTAACTATATCAATCGATTCATCTCACGGGTTTGTTTCATCAGGTTTTCTTGCCCAACTTTCAGATGTTCAGCGGATTTAGGGGGCACATAATGCCACGAATTGCATACTTGAAATCGAATTATTTTTGTATTGTTTAAAGTTTGTTATTTAGCCTTCTCCAATTGCAGAATTCCCACCGAAAATGTATATTTGCACTCTCTCACAATTGAGATCTTTCCACCTTCTAATTCTACATTATTACTATTATTTTAGATTTTTAGGTGGGTCTTTTTTTTCTTTTTAAGGAGGAATCTGCAGCCGCTATTTAAGTGTGCACGTGGTAACTCACACATAGCGGCTAGTGATTTTAAACCTATGACCTTAACCACAAACTAAACATCTTAACAGCTCTATCATTCCAAACGAACTCTAATTGTAAATCTGGAATACGTCTCTACTAATTAGCAAGCTTATTACAAGTTTATAAAGCTAGATTTTTAGCCCTAATTAGTAGACAACATCATAAGTATGTGTTACATAATTGTATGGTGGGACAAGAGATACATGGGATGACAATTTGATGGATCAAAGAAAATGAAAGAAAACAAATGCACCCCAACACCCAATTAAAAGTGCCTTCATAATTTGTTTTTGTTTCCACCAAGATAATATTTTGTTTAATTAAATAATTATTATACTCGATATATTTAGGATAATGTTTAGAAAACCGACTCAAAAAGTATTGCACTCGTGACGAGTATTAGTTGATTGAGCTCATCATAACCACAAGAAAGGCAAATCCATAATGTGACAAATTTTATTTCTTTATCATAAATAAATAACATATATATGATGATGGCTAATTATTGATTTATGAAAACATATGGATCGAATTTGTTGTCCCTAAAATCCATAATGTGACAAAAAGTATTCTAGATAAAATTACGTCAATTTAGGTAGTTTTGAATTGATTTAAAAAAAATAGAAAAAAAAATATATGGAGTATTAACGACTCGGTCAAAACTATCAAAAAAATGTAGTTTTATGTAGGGAAACCCACAGGACATGGATTTTGGGGACAATTTAATTTATTTTTTTTAAATCACAAAAAGTGATTTTTTTTTCTTAATTTATATGCTATATGATCCTTTTAACCTTAATCGTCTAAAAATCTTTTATTGATTCTTTTCTTAATTTGTCTTGAGATAAATTCAAGAAACATAATCATCGATTTTTCCACTATACTTAGCAATGACAATAGTACATTTAATGGGATGAGGGTGACAAATAACATTTGTTATTAATGCAACTTCCAAAATTCTTTGGCTCCATCATAATTACAAACAAAAATAATTATATTTGGGTGAACAAGAAAAAAATTCGATAAACCAATCACATACTCTAAACCATGAATAAATAGTGGTTTTTGGATGAGCCAAATAGTGACTCTAAAAGTTCTCACATGAGCCTTTTTTTTAGAGATCTCTAAACAAGACTTTCCAATTTCATCCACAGAAATGTACGCTAAGAAACGAGCAAACCACCAAGAAAAGAAATATGTAGCGTGCTTACTTTTTCTGATATTTTATTTATTTGTAAATTCATTTTACATTTTTTTTTTAAATTTCTTGTACAATTTTTGGTTCTACTCTTGTTCCATGGCATAGTTTAATTCTACAGAATCTAGACAACACAAACACATAATTAGATATTAAAAGTACCGTGTAAGACACTAAGACATTTCAACATAATGTTTAGCACGTTACGAACTTTATACTACGAAATGATGCACTTAAAATAAAATTTTGAGAAATGCCAATACGTTTAATTATTATTATGTCTTACAATTTCATATACACCTATTTCAAATAAAATATTCATTTCAAAAAAGTTAATTTATTCCTAATTCTATAGAAAGTTCGAAATTCTTATTATGTCCACTCCTTTTACAGGCCCTACCATTTTTCCTGTGAATATGAATAATGATAATCAACGATATACAGATATACTAGTACTTTTTTTTTTTGACGAGAACCCGCAGCCGCTACCTTTGGTGCGCACAGGGTAAACCTCGCTCCTGTGCAATAGCCTGCAAACCACACAGAAGAGTTAAAACACCCTTAATGTGACAGGGTGACAGGCTCACACATAGCGTGTCCAGTGGGAATTGAACCTATGACCTATCGATTCCAGACCACCCACCTTCACCGCTATGCCATCCTAAGGGGACACAGATATACTAGTACTTGATAACCAACGATATACATATACAATTGCTCTCGAAACTCGAGCCCAAAGTAAAATTTGTCTCTTCTTGATAATCAAATTCAAATTGTTGACATTCTTAATTGTGTAGATCTTATAAATGCATAATTTGTTGTTTCACTTATTTTAAATTTATTATTCTTATTGAGATTCAGTTATATATATATATATTATTTATCTATGTCAAAATCGTGTCATGTTCTAGATTGTTTTAGGAAATGCCATGTCTCGTGTTCGTTTCTTGTCTTGTTATAACCTTTTATGAAACTTATATTAAGGAGATTACGAGAATATGTGTACTATAATCATTTTTGCATGTCCTTTTTATAGGAAAAGAAATGAGATTTTCCCTTAAATATTTAACTAGGACAAAATATATTCGGGAAGACAAAGAAGATTGAGTTGAAGAACAACATAGAAGTTGACAACCGAACTGCTTAGCTCTTAAATGCAAATGTTAGGACAACGACAGAAAGGACCATGATAGCCGTAGAATGTTTCTACGATTGGGAGACATCGTATCAATTTTTTTTTCTTGTGCTTTTCAAGTAACATGCATCCAATTCACTAATATAAATATCTTAGGTTTATGTTCTCGCAAAATTAGCTCGTCGAACATCATGAGTCTGAATCCATTAACGGATGATTGTGGATTGGTATTCTTTAAAATATATTATGTCGATATGGTAGAGTAGATTAATGTAATTTATCCTTAAGTTTATTCCACTATCAAATTCTTAATCCGTCATTATTCACTTTATTACTGAATAAATTTGATTCGTTTGTGTCTTTTTCTCGACGAATGAACATTTAGATAAATTCTACCCTCTTCTGCTTAAAGTTGAGATCTTTCACTTCATCCTCTAAAGTTTAAACATGGAAGTCTGTATAGTGAACTATACTGATTCAAGGTCTTCCAAATTAACTAAAATTTGACTTTTATTTGTATGTAGTAACACATCCATTTGTAAGGTACGGGTCTCGTATGAATGTAAAGTTATATAAGAAATATGAAGTATGCATATTTATTATATTTTTTATGCTTAGTTTTTTTTATATATATACATAATCTGTAATTTTTACACTTTTACCCTTATACATAAAAATACAAGAAATATGTATAATGGATATTTCAGAGCATATTCAATTCAAATCATCCAATGATAAAATGAAGGGTGTAGATTGTTTCTTATTTCTATTTTAAGGAGTCTTCCTATTTGATCAATTCCCCAATTTGTAATAATATAAAAATAAAAATAAAAAATATCATAAATCATAAACAATTGATAATTACACCTTCGAAGGTGGAAATACATGCAATAACAATAAGTCATGAATTCATGTGTTGGTTGACCACGGTTGAGAATAGAAAAGGTAAAATCTTTAAATTCAAGTTGTATAAGGGTCTTTTTTTTTTATAATTTAGACTACCAACTCTTTATTAGTTTAAGGTGAAATACATACAACACTAATAAAAAAAAAAAAAATTGAATGGTCGGACCAGCTAATCCGACCCGATTAATTTGATACCTCTACTTCTTTAAATCTCTTTCCATCTCTCTATCATGAAAGTGAAAATGAAATTGAAGATCAAAGTAAAAGGAATGTGACTCAAATAATCTTACATATCAAATCCATTTCCACATCATTATGGAGATTCCGACTTTAATGGAGACACTATTTTCCAAATATAACAATTAGGCTCAGTCACACGTTATATTGTGCTAAAAGTAGTGAATGAGAACTTCAAAATCTTTTCTTCACTTCCTTTCATTTTTGTAAAAAAAAAAATAATTGTATAACGAGATTTTATGACGAGGTAATCTATAATGTCGATATCTATTTTCCAGATTATTTATTTATGGATAAAAGTTGAACAATGTTGGTAGAATAGTTATTTAAACAAGTGGTGTCGATCAATAAGTGCCTAAAGGTGTTAAATTTCAATCACATTAATATTTTAATAATGAGATCATGAATATACCAATTAAGTCATCTTATCGTAATAAATATGTCAAGAAATTTAGTGGACATTATAATATTTCCAATAACAGGAAGTGGACTGTAAATTGTGACATGCAATCAAATCAATTCCCCAAAATTAGAAACATCTTGAGAGGAATAATGACAAAATTTTCACAACACGCAGTTTTTCGCATTTCTTAGAAGAATTAAAGTTTCAGTACAAAAATGAATTGCGTATTGTTTTTTCTAAAAATGGCTCTTTGTAGAAGTTTGAGATTGATAAAGAAGGTGTCTAAAATAGAAAAAAGAGATTCGATTAATGATAACCACCACAATCCACAAAAATATGGTTTTGCCTCTTAGCACATAGATCTGGACAACCAAGATTTCTTGCCCTCAATATTAATATCTAACGGGCACGTGTATATATATATATATTTTTAAAAATATAATTTCATCTATTTAAATTGCAGATTTTCATTTAATGAGATATGTGTATATCATGATATGAGATTTTCTCTCTTTTTATTATTCAGAAAATGTAAATTTATTTATGCATATTAAACTTTGTTTAAAATAAATTTACACCCCCAAAAGGTACCGGCGTTATGCTTGATGATGATTGCCTATTACTTGCAATTTAAGTCAACAAAGCAACTTGATTTTGCTGTTTCTTACTAGCTAGACGGGCCTTTATAGGTCTTCTTTGCTTAAATTTAAAAAATCGAAAAATATTATCTTACAAGCACTCAATTTGTCAATAAACTATACCTTATTTCACAAGCTTTAACTACTATAAATTAAAATTGCATTATACCATTATGGAAGTCAAATGGCATCTTTTTATAAGTGTTATTAGTCAATCAACATTCATGATATTCTATTTTGTTTTAGAGAGAGAAAGAAAATCCATAATCACCACAAAAACTAAAGGAAGAGTGTCTTTAATAAGACTTCCAATAATAGTGTCGGTCCAAGAATTACAATCATGAAACATCATAGTACCCTTGTATTATTATTGCTAGACAACTCACTTTACAAATATTTACTTTTAATTAATGTTTATGGATCTTTTAGAATCATGGCCTAATTGTAGTATCTATTCCGGAATATCTATCTCTAACAATTCAATTATTCAATCAAAATGTTTAAACTACTTGTCGTCCACTACTTGACTATATGTAATTAATAACTATGTAAGTGTCCCCGATTCCCTCATCAATTTGACTATATAGTATCGTTTTATTATATCAAAGTAGAAAAAGTGATTTCAGATAACAACGATTAATATACGTTATTCTCCTTAAAATAAAAAGTCCCGTCTTATCTTAATCTCAAGATAAATCACTTTAGGTCGAATTTATCTTCAACATTTGACAAGAAATTTACCTCATCCAAAGTATATATGTGTGCACATGATGTGCATATCTTGTCTAACTGCAGGGAAACACACTTTTGAGTAACTGCAGAATTATCTTGTTCTTACATTTTATTTGGCTTTTCAAACTTTTCAAATGAAATAATTAATAAAGTAGACATATCATGTCAAAATGAGTTCAACGTAGGAAGATTTTGCTTGCCCTCTTTTTCTGCATCATCTTGATGTGTAAAGTAGGCAGAGGAGGGGGGATAACTGCACCAGACAATTATACTTGTCCAACGAGTTGTCGATCAGAAACCCATCCACAGATTTCTGTGGGGATTCTTTTTGGTGTATCATTCGTGTCGAGTTAGGGTGACTGCATGAGATCTTTTCTTTCAAAAGTGATATTCATATCTCGATAATGGGTAGGGGACGATTCAAATTAGCTTTTTGAAGGTCTAAAACAAATTATGGTAGTAGCCTAGTTGAAAAGCACCATTGCGAATTGAAATGTGAAATCACTTGAATTCGATTCTTGAAATAAATATAGTTGGGTTTGTTTGTTTTTTTTACATGTATAATTGTAGGAGAAGTTTCGGCGTTTGAGGGTCTTGCACTCTTGCTCTTGGTGGGACCTAAAGCGGTGTTTCATTGGCCTTATTCACTGAGTAGGCCCTGATAACGAATTGTAAGGATTAATTAGCAGTTTAGTACTGTCGAATTAGATTTTGCGATGATCATGGGATGATGGATGTAGTCGTTACTATTTATTTTAAGTTGCAACTTCCAACCCCAATCACAATTTTATGTAAGTAACTAAAAGTATTCTTTAAGGAAAACTTAATAAAATAGGGCTCAAGGGCGGAAACACATAAATTCGCGAAAAGTAATTTTGCTCCAATATGACATTAAACTCTACATTGGAGCCGGCATTATTATGCCAATTACCGTTCATGCTTCATGTCCGCTCATCGTTCCAACATTGAAATCGATCAACTTTACGATCAATATTGTTTCTTCCATAATTAATATGAGTGTTGCTTTTTTTTTTGTCCATATTTTTTTGTAGCCTGAATTTGATGGGGGTGGTATTGGTATACTTGGTGAAATGAGTTGCACTAAAGATTTATTGGTTTTTAATGCAAAAATCACTAAAAAATCTCTAAACCTTGGTATCCAAGACTTAGGTGTGTTTGGAATAGCGAGAGCTTATTGATAAGTGTTTAAAACTGCTCATTTGATAAACTGTAGGTGTTTGAAAATAAGTGCTTAAAGTGGAAAAAATAGTGTTTGAAAATGTTAGTTTATTTATACTTTTTAAATAAAATATATATCTTGCCCCTAATATTACAAAACCATTGTAATTTATAATAAATAAATATAATTAAGAAATTAATCATATTCTTTATTCATTTCTTGCTTTTCGATCATAATATTATAAAATATTAAATTAATTTATCTATATTATATGTAAATTTATATTATATTGTATCGTATTCTAGAATCATTTCTTGCTTAATATAATATTAAATAATTCGAATCAGATAGTCATATGAGTAGTGAGCAAAATTGGAATATTTTAATTATTTTTGGCGAAAAATTGAGGGAGAGAGAGAGGAAAAGGCAGCGGCTATCGTTAAAGAAGCAATTAGAAGCTTGTAATTTTTCTTTAGAGTTAAAAGATTATTTTCAGAAATAAATAATTTTATTAAGGATAATTTTGTCCATAAAAAATTTAAATATCATAAGCTGTAAATAGAAACTGTTGAAGATGTCAATTAACAGCTTATGGAAAAGCTCTAAAATATATATCAAAATAGAGAAGCTGCAGCTTAAAGCTGAGTTCTCAAACACCAAAACTACAGCTTTAAGTTACAAGCTGTTAAGCAGAAGCTGTTCCAAACACCCTCTTATTTGTCTAAATAATTTATTTATTTATTTATTTAGTATTTATACCGTTGTTATCTACACATACACAGCACATTTCCCATACTAATCCGTCCAATCCTTTTACACCATTAAATTCAATGGCCTTCTAATTTTAGTTTTTTTTTTTTTTTTTTTAGAAATAATCGAAATAATAATAGTAATTTTTTTACCATATTATATAGTCCGCAGTTGTTACTCCTATGTATCACGAAATAAATAAGTCCGAAAGCCTGCGGTAATATGTAATGTGGAAATCTTGAAAATGATGTCATTGTCTAAAGCAAGTAACAGCACATAAATGATAAATGTGACTTAGTGAGAGAGACATGAGAGAGAGAGAAAGGGGTTGGAAAATTCATAATTCAGTTGTCCCGTGACCATAAAATGATATCTCCTGTCATAAACCAATGGCGTTTGAACTTGAAAATTATGGAATAACTAAATGATCAGTCTCTTTTAATGTTTAAAGAAAATGCGACCAATCAAATTATTCCACTCCCCACCATAATCTTGAAGGTCTAGTACCCATCAACCCCATTATCATAATTACAATATTGTGAGACCCTTATTAAAAAAGTAAATGTTTGATTGTATAAGTTTACATACTAATACAATAAGAAAAATTTCTGTAAATCAAAAATAGAAGACTTTCTATTTTCAGTTTCCATCCCTAAGTAAGTTTTCAAACTTCACTCAAAAGACTAAATATTGCTATTCTAAGCTTTATATTCCGCCACTATATCATATCAACGAGACGATGGTCCAGGCACTGAGAGAAAGTTACTTTTGAGGAAAAGCACAAAATGGTTCAAATTGACAAAACAAAGGGTCACTAATATGAAAGAGCATGGCTTTTTGGTAGGGGCCTGACCAAAATCTGCCCTCCTGCAGCACAAACTACAAAGACTGTTAACTTTGAGCATGCAATGTGTATAGGCGGCAAGACTAAAAAACAACACTAAAATTGATGGATCATTGCCACTCAAATTGAGCGGTTTTAACCATAGGCGGATGCAAGGGTGAGCGTACATGCGGATGTTGCCCGTTTTCCCGAAATTCCACATTTCGACCTGTCCATCATGTGCCAAAAATATGAAGTCATAGAATTCCTGAAATGTATTGAGGGGCAGAACCAAGAAAATCTGTTGGTTGGTGGTGCAAGTGTACTAACATGTTAGCTGAAAGTATTCCACAAAATGCTAATAATTAGTATGGAACAAGACTGTAACTGAAGTGGGATAGAAAAGATAGGCACATATCTTCTTTTCTAGTGTTATATAAGTACATCAAGAATGACAACAAATAGAGCCCATCTAGAATACCTCCCTTTATATTTTCTTATCATTCTTGCACTTCACTAACATCACCAAGAGAGAGAGAGAGAGAGAAAGAGGGCTTCAACTTTCTTGAAAATCTTGCTTTCCATAAGAGATGTTAACTTTGAAACTTGTACTAGTTTTCCTACTTAGCATCACTATCAATAGATACCACCTTTGCTCCAACCACCCTTTCGCCTCAACCGCTCGGTCATCCCTACGTTTATCGATTGAAACGCTGCGTTTCGATGGGAACTTAACCTTTGACAACATTGACCATGCATCAAGGGACTTTGGCAATAGATACCATCTCACCCCATCTGCAGTTTTGTACCCAAAATCAATCTCCCACATTGCCTTCATCATCAAATACATATTCAACCTAGGCCTAACCTCATCCCTCACCGTCGCTGCTCGAGGCCACGGCCACTCCCTCGAAGGCCAAGCACAAGCCGATCAAGGTGTGGTCATCGATATGGAGTCGTTCAAGTCGTCTCCACGGATGAGGTTCCACACCAGAGAGTATCCGTATGTCGAGGTTTCAGGCGGAGAGCTATGGATAGACATTCTGCATGAGAGCCTCAAGAAGGGACTAACTCCAAAGTCTTGGACTGATTATCTTCACCTTACTGTTGGAGGGACTTTGTCTAATGCAGGGATAAGTGGCCAAGCTTTTAAACATGGCCCTCAAATCAACAATGTCTACCAACTACTAGTAGTGACAGGTTGATCATATATTCATAGTAACATGCATAGTAAAATTCATTACATTTCAAGATCTATACTAAAACTAATCTCTGCAGGTAGAGGAGATGTAATGACATGCTCGGACGAGGAGAATACCGATCTTTTTAACGCGGTTCTTGGAGGACTAGGCCAGTTTGGGATCATTACACAAGCTAGGATTGCTCTTGAGCCAGCGCCAATAAAGGTGGATTATGATTTTCTACAAATTAACATAACATAACATAGTCATCTCACAAAGTGTTGGTTTTATTACAGGTTAAATGGATCAGAGTTCTTTACTCTGATTTCACTACATTCACAATTGATCAAGAAAATCTCATATCATCAAGAAACTCCTTTGATTATGTAGAGGGGTTTGTAGTTATAAACAGAACTGGCTTACTCAATAACTGGAGATCATCTTTCAATCCTAAAGATCCTGTTCAAGCCAATCAGTTCACTTCTGAAGGCAAGGTTCTGTTCTGCCTAGAAGTTGCAAAGTATTTCACACAAGAAAAGGATAATCATATTGAGAAGGTAAGATTTCTTGATCCAATTAGTCCATTCATTACTCAGTACTTCTCCAAGAGGTGATTATAATCTTCCCTTTACCATTTCTAATGCAGGAAGTAGACACCCTTTTATCAGAACTGAACTATATTCATTCCACACTCTTCGTCTCTGAAGTTTCATACGTCGATTTCCTAGATAGGGTCCACGTATCCGAAATGAAACTCCGTGAAAAAGGCTTGTGGGAAGTCCCACATCCATGGCTGAATCTTCTTGTCCCAAGAAGCAGCATTCATGACTTTGCTAAAGAAGTTTTCCACAACATCGTTAAGGATACGAGCAATGGTCCTGTCCTGATCTACCCTGTTAACAAATCAAGGTACTAATATATTTTCTACAAATTTAAAGAATTCAAGATTTGACACACATTCTTATGATCAATAGGTGGAAGAATGGGACTTCTTTGGTGACTCCTAATGAGGATACATTCTACCTAGTAGCGTTTCTATCCTCAGCAATGCCGGATTGTGAAGGGAAAGACGGTTTAGAAGCTATTCTAACGCGAAATAGGAGGATACTCGAGTTTATACATGGATCAAATCTTGGGATCAAACAATATTTGCCACATTATAGTACTACACAAGAGTGGAAGGCTCACTTTGAGGCTAAGTGGGAAGTTTTCTTGAGGAGGAAAATGGCTTACGATCCCCTTGCAATTCTTGCTCCGGGGCAGAGGATTTTCCCAAGGGCGAATGGGTTCGAAAAACAGTGAGAAACTAGGTGGAAAAAAGACACTTAAAAACAGAGGTTTAAAGCACATAAATGAAGCCTACTGAGTGTACATAATGGTAGAGGAATTTGTGGCTTACTGCCCCTATGATATGGAACTATTTGCCCACGGCCCTAGAGAATGTTACATCTCGTGCTTTATGTATTACTCTAGCCAATATACAACAAAGTTAGACCACAAATTTACTACAACTACTCATAAAACTTGAAAAATGCATCATTACAAATATAATAAATTCAAGGCCATAATGTGACAACCTGCCGTAGTTACAGCAATTGTATAATTTATAAGATCACTAATTATAATCTCCTTTAGCAATACAATACAATAATTAATTATGTAAACTACGATGCAATGTGAGCGACGAAAGAATCCATCTCAACCCGACCAACCCCGCCCTCCACCATCGAACCTCTCAACTCCTCCGCCAACTCCGCCGCCCTCCTCCTCATCTCCTCCCCCTCTTCCGAATCCATCAACCTCCTCACACCCTCCTCCACCTCCGCCGCCGCCACTACCTCCTCCCTCCTCCCCCAATCCCTCACCTCCACACCCACCCTCAACACCCTCCTCACAAAATACGCATTCCTCGGCTGGTCCGAATGCATCGGCCACGTCACCATCGGCACCCCATTAGCCAAACTCTCCAAGCACGAGTTCCACCCACAGTGACTCAAGAAACCTCCGGTGGCGGAATGTTCTAGAATCTCCATCTGCGGGGCCCACTCCCTCACTATAATCCCCCTCTCTCTAACCCTCTCTTCAAACCCTTCCGGCAGCTTTGGTTGCGATACTTTCATAACTCCTTCTTCCGACATATCTCCCTTGTCTGCATCTCGCAACGCCCACACGAACCTCTGCTCGCTTCTCTCCAACCCTAACGCGATCTCCTTGATTTCCTCATACGATAACGAACACATCGTGCCGAAGGAGACAAATATAACGGAGTTTTTATTATGTTTGTCGAGCCAGTTTAGGCATTCGGACCGGGTCTTCGAACCGGGTTTTTCGTGTCCGAACGAAGCGCTTAAAGGGCCGAGAGCGAAGTTTTTTCCCGATGCGAACATTCTTGATTTTGAAAGTACATCGAGGTATAATCCTTCCATGATCCTGCTAGTGTTGTAGATCGTCCCTGAGAGCAAGTTTTGAGAATTTGTGTTTATTGCTATGAATTCTTGAAACTCGAGGGGGAAACATCCCTCCATTGATGGGAGTTCTCGCATAATCTCGCCTGTTCGGAAAATAGTGTTATGGAAAATTAGTTACTTGTTCGGTTAATGAAGGTATCCCACATCGAGAAAATAAGAGAAAATTTAGTACTATAAATCCCTTTACACTAACATTAACGTATACACAAAGACTGGGAAGAGTCAATTGTGTATGCCTAGTTATTAAAAATTAAAAAGGGACCGTCTTCCCTTTTATTTTTTAGACTTAAAAAACTCAAATGTGGCAGTTGTCTTCTTAAAAAAAACATACATAGAAAGTTAATTTTATCTTATATATTAAAAAATACTCTCTAGGTCCTATTTAACTCAATGAAGATATTATTGAGAGATTTCAGAAATTGACGAACCCCTAAAGCAAATTAAAGGTCATTTTTTTATAAATTAATTGTATAGCATATTTTGTTATAACAATTATATCTTTTGTGTTACATAATTTTTATCTTCCCTCACTAGAAATTTTGCATCACACTGCTAAGGAGCAATCAAGCGTGCTCTACTGTGGTACATCTTAATCAGTTTAGTTAGTCAATTTTTGGTTGATCCATGTGTCTAACTCTTGCCTTAATCTCATTACGACAAACCCTTAGTAACATCACCTGCATCAGCCGTTAGTAACTCCGTTTTTCCGGCGGCTTCCCAAGAGAACGAGTACGCAAAAAATGCCGGTACGGAAATGAAAGAGTAGCATTCGATATCCGGGAAGGATTGATGAATTGTTCGGACAACTGACGTCATCAGTTCGTCGAAGATGATCACCACTTTCTTGCCCGAAAGTTTGTTCACGAGATCGAGGAGCGGCGCCTGGAATCTTGGGAGAATGTCGACGAACATCGGGATTAGATGGGAAGGGAATTTGGAAGAGGGATTTGGATTTGGAAGAGGAGGTGTTGGGAAGGAGTGGAGGTGGAGGGTGGCGATGGTGGAAGGATCGCAGCCGTGGATTCGGGCGGTCGCTTGGCGGATGTGGGTGGCGCCGGAGATGTAGTGGGTGGGTATGTTGTAGGCGGAGATGCGGCAGCAGAGGTGGAGGAGGGAGTTGAGGTGGCTCTGCGCCGGGAAAGGGACGGCCACCACCGCCACCTCTTTTTGCATGCCATTTTTCTCAGCCATTTATTAAATAATATGATAATATGTTTAATGTAAATGAATCTGAAGATGTATCAAACTATTATATAGATTGAGGAATATAATGACATTTTTGTACAAGAATTTATATGTAATCTTCATTTTTGATTATGTTGCTGTAGTTTTAATTTTAATTAATTTTGCTAGCCAAATCAAGAATTCTTAATCATCCAACTAGGATTGCAATGAACCTTATGTGGAATTCTATGTTTATTGATGAACAATCCATTAAATTATGTTGGAAAATGGCATTAATTAAATAGTAGTGTTTAATGACATTTCCTTAAAAATTACACCTTGCATCCCACTCTAATTGTCTAATAATTCTTTTCAAGTCGTATTTCAATTGTCCAACTTTCTATTTTAGTAAACGAATACTTTATATATAATTTAATAGATCTCACTACTTTATTATTCTTTTACACACAACTAATACTTTTTTTAATTTTTGTGCTGAGAAGAAATTAAACAATTGAATAAAAAATATATAGATAAATTCACATTTTTCAATCATTTGAAAAGGCCTCGACTTAGCCCGGGCGGCCTGGCCTCTCTTGCATTTGTGGCCCACCATTATATTTTTAATTTTAGAGGGATAGAATTTGTAATTTTTAGGATAATTTTTTTTTAAATTGTAGGTAAAACTTAAGTGATGAGGTGGCCCTCATACAAAGTATTATATGGATAAATTAATAGATGGAATATACAGATGAATTTATATTTTTAATTTTAGAGGGATAGAATTTGTAATTTTTAGGATATTTTTTTTTTTTAAATTGTAGGTAAAACTTAAGTGATGAGGTGGCCCTCATACAAAGTATTATATGGATAAATTAATTTCAAAGTACACTTTCGAGTATTATTGCATTAGAATTGAAGTGTGTAATTAACGTAGATGGTGGGTATTTATTAAAAAAAACACGTTATTATATTTAAGTCAAAACGATGATAATAAGTAAATCAAATTACATTATTAATTAATATATTTACCATATACTATAGATATAAATGACATGTGAATATCAAAAAATGGAATATACTAAAATAATGTACTAGATATATAGCGAATAGTATATAATAAGTTGGTGGAAATACAAAATAACGTAACAAATACTACCGAATAAAATTATACTCCAATTGTTATTGTAGAGACTTAAGCTAATTAACTTTATCCAATTATATAAATCCGCGGTCAATATTATCTTAACTTTTACTAAGTCTACAAAATTAAACGTTGATTACGTGTATTGATAAAAATCAAGCATTCTCCACGATCTTAGGAGGTCACTAGGTCAGATCTCTGTCCGAATATTGGATAAATAAAGTATATATAGAGAGAGGAAATGCATGTGTTTTTCATGTATTAATTAATTCTCATCAATCAAAAACCCACCGTCTTCAGTCAGCAGCGCCACCACTTTCCGGCCATCAGAAACCACCATGCTCGGCCGCACACGCAGCTCCGGTCATCGTTTCACGACGTATCTCTTCATAGTCTCACTCCTCATAGTCATCAACGCTGAAAATCAATCTGATGATGAAGTGGGTAAGATTTCAATTTATTATTACCCATGTAAATTTTTTTAATTTCGTATTGAATTTCAATCTCGTATATTAGCTAAAATAGTACCATACTTTGTATAAAAATAATAAAATAGAGAATTATATAAAAATATTTCGCAATAACAGAGTACGAACATGAGTTCACGTATTTGCGAAATACTTCAAAGGGACCACAGCATTGGGGAAGCCTCAACCCAGAATGGAAATCATGTCAATTTGGAAAATTTCAATCCCCAATCAATCTTCCTAGGACAAGGCCTTTGGTCTTGTCTGAATTGGGGCGATTGAGAAGAAATTACGAGCCAACTCATGCTGTAGTAAAGAATAGGGGACATGATATCATGGTACAAAATTTCATTTTTTATAAATATAAATCGATCAAGTCAAAAAAATAACTTTTTTTTTTCTATGATTAGGTCGAATGGAAAGGATATGCAGGTAGTGCGTTACTTGGTGGCACCAAGTACAATCTAATACAAAGTCACTGGCATATGCCTTCCGAACATACCGTCGACGGAAAAAGGTTGGTCTGAAATTGAGGATCTCTTATTATCTTATACTGCTTTCAACGAATCAGAAAAAACCCAATTTCTTTGAAGGTACAACATGGAACTGCATATGGTACATCACGGCCCGGAAGGGGAGATTGCTGTTATTGCAATCTTGTATGTAGTTGGACGTCCTGATCCATTTCTTAACAAGGTTAATAGATTAGTTAATCGTTTAATTAATAATGACAAGTATATATATACAAAGCTATTTATATTATTTCAGAAATTAATAGTATTATTAATTATCTTAATTAGGTTTTAGCACGTGTTAATGATACAAATAGTGAAGAAGGAGTTGATTTGGGTGAAATTAATCCATGGGAAATCAAGTTTGGAAGCAGAAAGTATTTTACATATTGGGGATCTCTCACAGTTCCCCCATGCACGGAAGGCGTTCTTTGGACACTAATCAACAAGGTATCCATTAAATTTCCATAGTATTTTAATCCCGTATTTAATGTTACGAATACTCGTAAAATTATACGATTGTATTAAATGATTTGAGAATTCGTTTTAATTTGTAGGTAAGAACGGTGTCGAGGGAGCAAATTGGAGCACTGAGGAAAGCCGTCCATGACGTGAGTATTGCAAATAAATTTAACTGGAATATAATTAGTTTATTTGAATCTTAAAAATGATTTTTTTTTGTTTGTTTTTGAATTATTAACTACTAGTACTAAATTGGAATTAAAATTTGCGTGCATTTTTGTGTTGCAGGGTTTTGAGAATAATGCTAGGCCAATCCAACCTCTATATGACAGAAGCGTATACATGTATCGCCCTTGATTTCCTTGGAGAGATTTTAGCATTTTTATGCATACGATGTGTTGATTCTGTTTTCTTGGATCAATAATTTTTGTTAATTCAATTTTATGAAAATTTTCCGTAAAATGTTATTCTCCCTGAACTTTTTTCTTTTTTTTTTTCATGAAAAGAAAAAAAAAATGGGATAAATATATATTTAACCATTTGAAATAACTCTGTAAAGTTTTTAACCATATTTTTAAAAATATTATATAAATAACTACTTTTTTTGAACTTTTCAAGAAAAGAGAATGATATTGAAATGATTAGTTCAACTTTTGAGAAAAAAGTGTGAATCATAGTTGACTATCTTAAAAATGATATTGGAGAAAAATTAAGATATTTTTTCTTTTATAATTAAGACATTTTTATATATAAATTAAGATATATATTTAAATAGATAATTGTGGTAGTCTTATTTCGTATTAATTAACTGATTTTTTTAGTTTATCTAATAATTTTTCAATTAATTATTTGAATTAACATTATCTTTAATTAGCATGAATGTATCGTCTTCATTTAATTTATCTAAAACAAATGTATTAATCCTTAAAAAAACAAAGTATTAATTCATAAACGTATGTATTAAAATCTTAATCATTCCTAAATTGTAGTAACATAATTGTAACGCCCCAATTTTCATAACTTTTAAGGGGACGTCACCTCGTGCATAACATTTAATTTTCTCAATTTAATTTTCAAAAATAATAGATTTATAAAAGTAATAAGGTTTTAATGCATTTCATAAAAGCGAAAGTCTTAAATCAAAAACATGTGCGTCATCTAGTTTACGAAATTAAATAGTAATAAATGCATAGTTCATGAGAAAAACTAAATTAATGCGGTAAAAAGTGATTTAGATTCTTTCATGTGTGACCATCACCATCCGCCACTTCAAGCACCTGCTGGACCATGATCGAAAAATGTAAAAATATATAGGGGTGAGTACGCTACTCAGTGGGTCAAACATTATCCAAACTATAAACTATAAAGGATTTAACATGAGAAATTAGACATACAAGCCCGGAGGCTTAACCCGAAGGTTTTACTATTGTGAATTGCCCGAAGGCTAACCCGAAGGTTTTATTGCTGTGAATTGCCCGAAGACTAACCCGAAGGTTTTTCTGCTATGAATTGCCTGAAGGCTAACCCGAAGGTTTTATTGCTGTGAATTGTCCGAAGGCTCTGCTTGTACTGAATAACGCATGAGAAAAACAATATAGTGTATAATAAGGATAAAAGTAAAACCCCACCTTACTTTTGAGTAAATGAAAATGTATATCCGGTGATTAAGCCTTGCGCGTCAATCCTAACATGAAAATTTTGTTCTTAATAAATATATTATATATATACATGCGCGTGTGTGTCATGCTTGTAATTGACAAGTATTCTAAGTGTGCACAGATGCTAACTCTACTTGTTTGACCGACACCTAAAAATACTTCCATCTTCACAAGTAAAACTCATAAAAAGTAAACTAGGTAAACTGTAGCACGAATCTGAAAATATTTGTTTTTGTAATCTCATTAGCATTTACATGCCAATAACTAAAAATAATAATTAAAATTAATTAAGGCCTAATATTTCCACAACATCCTATTACTGTAGCGAAGACCAAGTGTTACATCTACTGAGCAAATAATAAAAAAAAAAGTCTATAATTCATGTAACAAATTTTATAATATGATTAACAGAGATTTGGCCCTTCTAAAAAAAATAAAATAATTGAAGCTACAATAATTCCATGATTCCCTAATCCTATTTAACCAAGGCTAAATTATCAAGCAGATAAGGAACAACACGTATACACCTTTCCCCCCTGGCCCTCTACGCATTAATTGGACATATAGGTATTTACAAATAAAGAGATAAAAACCCAACATGCAAAATAAAATATTTTAAGAACCCCATGATCAACAACGTGGACTGGTGCATTGAAAATTAAACGAGTATCAATAATTTTTCACAAAACTCCCAATTCATATCTAAACATATAATTCTACATGATTTAAAAAGGACATGATTTATACCTTGAAGAAACTAAGGAGGCGATGAAAACCAGTTATGACCTTAGAGCAAGCTTTGGGTATGGAGTAAATATGATAATGACAAGCGAATTTTGAAATAAAATCGAGTGAGATGAGGGTCATCCGTCGGCGGCGTTAAAACAAAATATATTGGAAGAGATGTGTGGTATGATCGCAGGGCGCAGGCATACATGTATATACTATTTTATCGTAATCAAAAATAGGCTTTGGATAAAAATTAAGTGAGATCTATTCTAACGGAAAAAGTTGCAGGAAGAATAAGAGAGTTAAAAAAATACGAACCAAAATCCTAATTGATATAGTATAAAAGATTTCTCTTGATTAAGATACTAATTAAATCTTCTAAAATATCTCAACCTATCGGTTATAAAAGACTCCTTATCCAAGAAGGAAATAAAATAAAAATAAAATAAATAAAATATAATAATTGACGACTCTAAAGGTCTCTTTCTTAAGGATATGGAATTCAACCTAAAAAAATTATATAATACCTATTCCGTGAATTAAACTCAAGGTAGTCATATTATTATATAATAATTAAACATAGTATTAAGGTTTTTTTTCGTTTTATATATATATATATATATATATATATATATATATATATATATATATATATATATATATATGCATGACGTTTAATTAAACTCTAAGGCGCGACTTATAGGACTTACCACAAAATATCATGCATGAGATGCAAATGAATTTATTATTTAAATTTAATTTTTATCATAAGGAAATTTCGGAGTGTTACATAATTATAATATTCTAAAATCCTAATTATTCCTAAATTATATGAGATAAAATTAAGGAGTAACATAATCATTCCTAAACTAAATATGAAATTATTCCATTTAATCTTTAGCCAAAATCAACTTATTTATGTACAAAATCACAATCATTCCTAAGTTTTAGCAACAATATTAGCATAAGGTTAGAGCTTAATCGCCCCTAAATTATATTAGCATAATACTTTCCAAATTCGAAAAATGAAATAACATATCGAATTCATATTTGTATTTTTCGTATTTGAAAGCTCTATTTTCTGTGCTCTAATGGCAGAAGAAGAAGATCAAATTCAATAAGTGTTAAGATTGATTGTGAAGATGCAAAAGGAAAAGTTCAATATAAATTGAAGAAATTGATATTGTTAATGTTAATAATTAGTTATTATGACAGAAATAAAGTCCCAAAATGGTTATTTTTAATAAATTTTTAAGAATGTGGTTGTTAAAATTACTTTGTTATTTTATTTGGTTATATTTACGTATTTTCCAAAAAAAAATGTATATCTACTACATATCGTATATTAGATTAATTTCATTCGTTATACAATTATCCATTAATGTTGCAAGAGAAGAGATGCATAAAGCACACAAGCTCGAGGATAGGGCTGTTATCGAACCGGGTCGAGCCGAGCTTTGTACAGGCTCGGCTCGATTAGCCCATTTTTGCTCAGGCTTGAGCTCGGGCTCGAGCTCGATACGAGCTTTATATTCGGGTTCGAGCTCGGCTCGATAAAAAATCATGGTATTCGAGCTCGATTCGAAAGCTCGATTTCGGTATCGAGCTCGATTCGAAAGCTCGATAAAATTAAGAAAATAATATTTTTTTAATTTTTTAATTCAAGATCGAAAGCTCGAATTCGGTACCGAAAGCTCGAATTCGGTACCGAAAGCTCGAATTCGGTACCGAAAGCTCGAATTCGGTACCCAAAATCTAAAGTAATTTAATCGAACCGGGCTCGCGAGCTTTCGAACCGAATATTGCAATATTCGAATTCGGCTCGATTAATTATCGAATATCAATATGAGGCTCGAGCTCGATATTATCGAATTCGAGCCGAGCCTTATCGATAAAAGCTCGATTCGATAACAGCCTACTCGAGGATCATAAAATTACTTGTTGGTAAAGATGACTAAACTTATCAAATTAATAATTTTTTTTTGAGAACATAGAGTATGGAAACTCAATGCAAATTCCGAATTTCAAACTCTAAATAATAATCTGCAAATATTCCTAATTAAAATTAATTAGACTAATGTATAATCGAAAATTTCGCGTTGTTCTTTTCATGATGAGGATAATTCATATGATATATTCCGATCTTATTTAATATTATGATTCTGTACCCATATTTGATGTCCCAATACATGTTACACCAATAAGGAGGTGACATGTGTATTTTTATTCAATAAAATTATTAATCAAAATAATTAATTTAATTTAAATATATATAATTATAGTAAAAATATACATATCACCACCTCATTGATGAGACATGTACTGAAATATAAAATATTGGATAGTAAATCCTCCGTGATTCCTCACATACTACACAAATATGAGTATACTTTTTTTTTGTTAAATTGAAAACTTGAAGTTTGAAATTCTTAATAAAAATGGACTTGATATTTTTTTTTAGATTCTATTCATCTTTAAATTAAACTTTGACCAAAAAAAAATTTGTTTCCTTTTCCAATTATACCTTTCACAAAGTGCTGTGCTGATCATTTTATTTTTATTATTATTATTACTACTTTATTAAAAATAACCAAGAAACAGGGGGAGTTGCTAAGAAGAGAGAAAAGGCTCATTATAGCGAGGCGCGCACGTTAACCGACGCCCAGGCGCATTTTAACAAGGACCTATGCACAACTCCACCTATGTCCCCGCTCCCTCTCTTCTTCTCTCTTCTTCTCCTTATCTCTCTCCGTCACATTCCCCCTCTTCCTCTAGGATTAGGGTTCGTCTCGCATCTTCTCCACCGCCTATCTAGCTCCTGCCCCTATAAAAAAAAACTTCTTCTTTACATGATTTTTGCCACCAATGCTCGTCGCGGATTCTGGTTTCTCCGCTGTGAATTCAGTAGCAGAGCTCATGGACTTGAAGCGGAAGTATTCCTACGCAAATCTCTTCAATCTTGAGGTAATTTTCACTTCGAAACGAGGCTTTTCTGTCTTTGCAATATTCGGCGTCTGAATTTTGTGTGTGGCGATTTGGTTTTAATGTAAAGGGTGAAAATTTTGAACAATTCTGTGATATTTTTTTTTTTGCTTTCTTGGATGGTGTAGTGATTTTTTTATGTAAGGCTCTTACTTAATTTCCAGTTGGGTTCATGGGTACATTAAGTGTAAGATTTTCTTTTTCTTTTGAATCAATTGATTTTTTATGGTTGGTATTAATTTTTCTCAATTCTTTTTAGCCTTTGAAGAACTTTCAACTACCGAAACAAGATCAAGATTTTGATTATTATGGGAATAGTAGTCAGGATGAGAGCAGAGGTAGCCAAGGTAGGCAATTTGGTTTACAAGAAAATGTTCATTTTGCTAGTTTTTACTTCTTTTTGGGCTGTCTTCGAATTCGATCGATCAGTTTGGTTATGCTCATGCATGTATATAGATTTAGTAATTGGTGCATATTGATTACATATGCAAGTTGCATGATGCATTCTGGACTTGTTTTTGGCTCTCTTGGTAATTTTGGGAATATGTTGTCTTTTTCTCTTGATTAGGGGGAGCTTTAAGTGAACGCGTGAATGGAATAATGTCGGAGAGGGGATCAAAAAAGAAGAGGCGGAGCGCTTATAGCAGCGACGAGGAAGAAACTGGCAGTTCTTATATTTCGGAGGAACAATATCGAGCAATGCTTGGAGATCATATTCAGAAGTACAAAAGGAGGCTTAATTATGCTTCCCAAAATCCTGCACCAACAAGAACCGGGACAATGTCGATGAAAAGCAATGTGGGGCTGAAAGACCAGAAATTAATGAATGATAACAGAGGAGGATTTCACAAGTTTGAATCAACTTCAGATTTTCTGAACAGCGGTAGTTCCCACAAACTAGGAAATTATACCGAATCAGATTTTGGGCTGCAATATGGTGGTTCCAGGTTTGCTTCTCACACCTTATGTATTCCATACTAAGGCTATTTCTATTAATATGAGTGCTTCTCTTAATATTAGTGCAAATTTATTTCATAGCTGTGAAATTTGTGGTTTTAGCCTTATCATACTTGAGGATTAGATTTTCTGGCTGTTGAAGATTGTAAGTTTATCTAATAGTATTCTTTGTGTTGATTGAGTAGCAACTAATAGCAAAACTAGCAGGATTCATTAAAATCTTACACTTTTGTGAGTTATATAGTACTGCATATGAATGGAAATGAGATTGGGAAACCTCTAAGGAAGATCTTTATCCTGAGATAACTCTCTATCTGTGGCTAGTTAATTGTAAGGGACAGTACTATTATTCGAATACCAGATAAGGTTACCTTGTACATCAGTAGCATGTTAATTACTTCAACCATATGGGTTTTTGTTATTTAGATATACGACTTTAAGGTGAAGATTTAGTTTGTATGTAGTAAATGCAAATGTAATATTTATATGATTTCTGAAAGATAAATTAAGAGAGACGTCACAGAATTTTTGTTATGATAATGTATCTGAACTTTATTAACTTGGATCATTAATGCACTGTTGAAAAATCTCAGACCACATCTTGAACCAGCTTTTCTGGATATTGGGGATGGCATCACATATAGGATCCCTCTTCCGTATGAGAAGCTTTCGTCATCCCTAAATTTGCCGAGTATGTCAGATATCCGAGTGGAGGAATTTTACCTTAAGGGGACCCTTGACTTGGGGTCATTAGCTGCACTGATGGCTTCTGATAACAAGTTTCAGCAGATAAGCAGGGTAGGGATGGGTGGCCCACGGCCCCATTACGAATCTCTTCAGGCAAGACTGAAAGCTCAGCAGACCAATAACCCTGCTGAGAACTTCTGCCTAACAATTAGTGAAACTGCATTACAATCTGATGGCATTCCAGAGGGTTCAGCTGGAAGGATTAGGCGTTCTATTTTGTCAGAAGGTGGTGTTTTGCAGGTTTTTTATGTGAAAGTTTTGGAGAAAGGGGACACATACGAGGTTAGAGAAGTTTATTTCTCTGCTCTTGTTTTTTATCTGATTCTTAGTTATGTTGACATATGTGATGCTGCAGATTATCGAACGTGGTTTACCCAAAAGGCCAAAGGTGGAGAAAGAACCTTCAGTTATTGAGAGGGAAGAAATGGAAAAGATTAGTAAATATTGGGTTAATATAGCTAGGAAAGAAATTCCAAAACATCACAGGATTTTCACCAATTTCCACAGGAAGCAAATAACTGATGCTAAGCGGGTTTCTGAAACCTGTCAAAGAGAGGTTTGTGCTAACGTGACATATGTTTATTTTCCTGTTATAGCTTCAAAATGAACTTGACACGCTTGTCTGCCCATGATGGATTTTTCAATCTTGAATCTTTTCCAGGTGAAAATGAAGGTAAGCAGATCCCTAAAAGTGATGAGGGGGGCTGGAATAAGGACAAGGAAACTGGCTAGAGACATGCTAGTATTTTGGAAGAGAGTCGACAAGGAGATGGTACTTTCTTGTTCTGATCACTAGTTTGAGCTTCGGCAAAAAGCCACCTTCTTAATTCTTATACATGTTGCTGAATGACTGAATTGAAATACTTTGTCACGGAAGATTCCAATTCACTATAACAGAATTTTCTGAAAACTGATTTCTTATAACTGTAAGAAGACTTTTGGGATGCCACTAAAGACTGCATGGTTTATACTTTGTCGAAATATTTAAAATTCTACATACAACTGTACATAGTTCTTATCTATGAGATGCTTCTCTTGAAGGCGGAAGTTAGGAAAAGAGAAGAAAAAGAAGCCGCTGAAGCTCTGAAGCGAGAACAAGAACTTCGTGAAGCAAGGAGGCAGCAGCAGAGGCTCAACTTTCTCCTGTCACAAACAGAACTTTACAGTCACTTCATGCAGAATAAGACCTCACAACCCTCTGAAGCATTACCAGTGGGTGATGAAAAATCAGACGACCAAGGTATGCTTTTAAGCTCTTCGGAAGCTCGGCAGGAGGAAGAGGATCCTGAAGATGCTGAATTGAGAAGGGAAGCTCTCAGAGCAGCCCAGGATGCAGTTTCAAAGCAGAAAAGAATGCTAAGTGCATTTGATAATGAATGCTTAAAGTTACGTCTAGCTGGAGAAGCCGGGGCCCCTCTCCAAGATAGCTTGGTCTCCGAGCCTAGCAATATTGATTTACTGCACCCGTGAGTGTCTTTTCTGTTATATCTGGACATTACTCAGCCCCTCTGCCAATCTTCAGTTATGCATAGACATACTACCCTTGATATTTTGTGTCCTAGTAAGTAATTTTTTATGGTGCTTTCAGTTCAACCATGCCTGTAGCATCAACAGTGCAGACGC
Organism: Lavandula angustifolia; assembly: GCA_028984105.1. Lineage (NCBI taxonomy): Eukaryota > Viridiplantae > Streptophyta > Magnoliopsida > Lamiales > Lamiaceae > Lavandula > Lavandula angustifolia. Next base: position 9,104,935 of record CM054821.1, on the reverse strand, counting down.
CGGAGTTATTCAAGGGTTCTCTGAAAGAATATCAGCTGAAAGGCCTTCAGTGGCTTGTAAATTGTTATGAGCAGGTAACTTGATGTTCTAAGTGTCTGCTTTAACTTTTACTTCCTCCATCCCATTATTTATGTCCCATTGTGATTGGGCACGGAGATTAAGACAGTGAGTGTAAAGGTATAAAGTGGTGGATCCACTTGTTTAGATTGATTTTGGTCCACTCATTTATTTCCTTATTCAGTACGGGGCATAAATAATGGGACAGCCCGAAAAGGCAAACGGGGCATTAATAATGGGATGGAGGGAGTAGAAGGCTACCTAGATGGATCTGATTCACATATTTTTCGTTCTAGGGCTTAAATGGTATTCTTGCTGATGAGATGGGTCTGGGAAAGACAATTCAAGCCATGGCATTCTTGGCTCATTTGGCTGAGGTAATTAATCATTCTTTTGAGTTCCTGGTTGCAAGTTGTTGTTTTATTAACCGGTTTGTGGCTTTATAGGAGAAAAATATATGGGGGCCATTTCTGGTGGTTGCTCCTGCCTCCGTCTTGAATAATTGGGCTGATGAAATCAGCCGTTTCTGTCCTGACTTGAAGACTCTTCCATATTGGGGTGGTCTCCAGGAGCGTACGGTTCTCAGGAAGAACATTAACCCGAAGCGTCTTTATAGAAGGTGATTGCCATTTTCAATGTCCTTGTGTTTCATTTGGCTGCTTATTCTACGAAGAGTCTGTTAGTACCTGCCTATATAATTTTATGTCACCATAATTGGTGGTCTTTTTCTTTGTGGATCAACTTAAGGCGTAATCAGTTCAAAACACTTTGTTCGTAACACAGCATCTGAATGAGAAATACTTCACATGTTATTCCTGTAAAATGATAACTGAAGGTATAGGCCATTAAGTCATATTAATGTCTAGGAACCCAAATATACCTTGAAAAGAGAAGTCAGTTTTCAGTATGGCAGCCTCACTTTTTTGTATGCAATAAAAGTATTATAATGGCTGAGCAGCAAGCGCACAAAATGGTTTCCCCTTCTAGGACAAAAGGTATGCTAAAGGGTTGTTAATAATTGTATAACAGCTCGATGAGAAAAATAGAAAAAGGATTGGGATGTGATATTAGATATTAGGTACAAAATGATGTTATGTGTTTGAATTAGGAAGGGAAGATTGAGATATGTCATTGGACTGTGGTATTTACCCCTAGCCTTAATGTTTTGACTTGCCTGGAAATCTATTCTTTGTTTTACTCTTATGCCTGATAAACGTATTCAGGGAGGCTGGATTTCACATTCTCATTACCAGTTACCAGCTTCTGGTTTCTGATGAGAAATACTTCCGCCGTGTAAAATGGCAATACATGGTCTTGGATGAAGCCCAGGCAATCAAAAGTTCCAACAGGTTTTGTTTTTCAACTATTGGTTTATTCCTAGTGAATACACAGAACAATCATAATGCCTTTTAGTTTGAATTCATCCTACTTCTCTTACAAATACCTAGTATCTTTTACGTGGCACTTTTGTAATAAATAAAAAGCTTACCCAGCACATATGCCGATACTTAAACTCCATGCAACATGGCAACTCTGTGCAATATATAATGAAGTTTTAGGGGTAAAAGAATTTGACTAAGTATATATAAATAACCTGTTCGACTAAAAACACACTGCAAAGACAGCCCTGCCCCGAGTTCGCTAATTCAGAATTTAACACTGTTCATGCTTTATCTATTTGCTAAAAACTTGTGTATTTAGTTGAACTTGTGTTCATGTGTAAATATGAAAGAGGAAAACAAATAATAAAAACTTGGGCGTCAGAATTATCTATTTGCTAAATTGTTCATGCACATATATTGTTAAATATATATATATATATATATATATATATATATATATATATATATATATATTGCAGCACCATTAACAATCTCAGATGTTGGAATTGCAGTATAAGATGGAAAACACTGCTCAGTTTCAATTGCCGAAACCGCTTACTTCTTACTGGAACACCAATCCAAAATAACATGGCGGAACTGTGGGCGCTCCTACATTTTATCATGCCAACTTTGTTCGATAGCCATGAGCAATTCAATGAGTGGTTTTCAAAAGGGTACATTTCTCCTCTAAGCTGTTAGTCTCCTTATCTATTTGAGCTGCAAGTTTTATTCTCCTTGTTATCCTTGACTTCATCAGAATTGAGAGTCATGCAGAGCATGGTGGGACGTTGAATGAGCACCAGCTCAATCGATTGGTAAGGACCATATTCATTTACCTTTTTAAGTGCATTTCATTATTTGATGTGTTACTAGGAGTTTGTATTATTAGCCAAAGCTTGTTTTATTATGTTGTTTATGTTTTGGATGTATGATTTATTCTCTTTGCTTCTCATTCTCTCTCAAACTTGTTGATAACAGCATGCCATTCTGAAACCTTTCATGCTGCGGAGAGTTAAGAAGGATGTGATCACTGAGCTGACGGGAAAAACTGAGATTACTGTACACTGTAAGTTAAGTTCTCGGCAGCAGGCTTTCTACCAAGCTATAAAGAACAAGATATCCCTTGCGGAGTTGTTTGACGGAAGACATCTTAATGAGAAAAAGATTCTGAATCTGATGAACATTGTCATCCAGCTGAGAAAGGTAACATTTTTCTCTTGAATTGGTGTGATTCTATATGTTGCTAATATTGCTGGATAGAAGTTATCCCTTTCGGATGAACTACAACAATATTTATTTTCATTTTTCCATCAAAGTAATGGGTGGTAATTACATTATTTAATCAAAGAAAAATATGGTTTTTCTTCTACAAAGGGAAATAATACCTTGCGTTTTTGTTCTTTTTCTGCAATTCAGGTATGCAATCATCCAGAATTATTTGAGAGAAATGAAGGAAGCTCATATTTCCATTTTGGAGAGATTCCGAATTCTCTTCTGCCTCCTCCCTTTGGTGAACTGGAAGACATCTTTTACTCTGGCAGTAGAAATCCTATTATATACGAGGTGATTTCGATAATAATAGTTCAAGTATATGTTACCCATAAAAAATTATGTAAATTGTTCTTCTATTTTGATTGTTTAATTAGTCAATCTAACTGGCCAATGTATTCGATTATTATACTGATAAAATCCATTTCAGTCTTTAATTTTGTTTTGGGTTCTACTGTAATAGATACCAAAACTGGTGTACCAAGAGGGTGCTGGTGGTTTCAAGTTTCCAAAATCAGAAGCTGGCCAGAATTTAAGCAAAGTGTCATTGCAGAAGCTATTTAACATATTCTCTCCGGAAAATATCTACACTTCCTCACTTCAAAATGACTACATTTTGGGTAGTAATTCCGAGAAAAGTGGAACATTTGGATTCTCCCGCTTTATCGATTTATCGCCAGCAGAACTGTCATTTTTGGCAACTAGTTCTTTTATGGAGAGATTATTATTCTCTGTTATGAGATCAGATAACCAATATTTGGACGAAATTTCTGATCTTTTGATGGAAAGTGAAGACGATGATTTACAATATGCTCGTATTGGCGAGGAAAAAGTGAGAGCTGTAACACGAATGTTGCTGATGCCTAGTAAGTCGGATAAAAGTGTTCTTAGACGAAGGCTTGCAACGGGTCCTTTAGATTCTCCGTTCGAGGCTCTAATCATGCCTTATCAAGATAGGCTTCTCGATGATATCAAGCTTTTGCATTCGGTTTACTCATTCATCCCTAGAACTAGAGCACCTCCTGTAAGCATTAATCTGTACTATTCTCGTCCATCTCACTCACTCGTACACGTATTTTGTGAACTTTAGGTCTTATGGGAATGTTGTATGTTGCGCAGATAAATGTCCGTTGTTCGGACCGAGACTTTGCCTACAAGATGGCTGAAGAGTGGCATCACCCTTGGTTGAAGAGGTTGTTGATTGGATTTGCACGAACATCCGATTGTAACGGACCAAGGAAACCGACTCCCGCCCACCCTTTAATACAAGAGATTGATGCTGAATTACCGGTTACACAACCTGCCCTTCAGCTTACGTACAAGCTCTTTGGATCTTGTCCGCCCATGCAGCCATTCGATCCCGCGAAAATGCTGACAGTAAGTTCTTCCTCTCTTAATCCTTCAACTTGTTCGTAGCTCCCCAATCCTGTTATGATATCTTATGCTTTTTGCAGGACTCTGGGAAGCTTCAAACACTCGATATACTTCTAAAACGTCTCCGAGTAGAAAACCACCGCGTGCTTCTCTTTGCACAAATGACAAAAATGCTTAATATCCTCGAGGTAAATTTGACTTATTTTTTGTATCGTCAGTAATTCTATTTCATGGTTTATCAAAATAATGATCTTGATTAACAACTTTTTGGAGATGGGAGAGTTTAGTTTGCTTTCTTTTTCGACCGAGCTAGAGAATGAGTTTGAACTATTCATCTATTGGAGAATGGTTGGTTTCTTAGGTTGATACACTTTACTTGCAGGATTATATGAACTATAGGAAGTATCGGTACTTGAGGCTTGACGGATCCTCCACAATCATGGATCGTCGTGACATGGTGAAAGATTTTCAGCACCGGTACGTGCTTTTTATTCGATTCTAGTTCCCTCCCTTTCCTTCTATCTGTGATGGACACTTTTTGAGCTTCATGCAATTTATCTTTAGGAGTGATATCTTTGTGTTCTTGCTGAGCACAAGAGCCGGTGGGCTCGGAATCAACTTGACTGCTGCAGATACAGTCATATTCTACGAGAGCGATTGGAACCCGACTCTTGATTTGCAGGCGATGGACAGAGCCCATCGTCTGGGTCAAACGAAGGATGTTAGTATCTCTCTTTCCCTTCACTGTTAACGCTTATATGTTCTTGACTTTACACGTTTCTTCACATAGGTGTCGGTGTACCGGTTAATCTGCAAGGAGACGGTAGAGGAGAAGATTCTGCAGAGGGCGAGTCAGAAGAACACAGTCCAGCAGCTCGTGATGACGGGCGGTCACGTGCAAGGCGATCTTTTGGCACCCGAGGATGTTGTGTCGTTGCTGATCGACGATGCGCAGCTGGAGCAGAAGCTGAAGCAAGTTTCGCAGCAGGCAAAAGATAGGCAGAAGAAGAAGAGTGGTGCAAAGGGGATAAGAGTTGATGCAGATGGAACTGCATCTTTGGAGGATTTCGCAAACTCTGAGTTGCAGGATAATGATTTCGACCCTCAAGATACCGAAAGGGCAAAATCGAGCAACAAAAAGGTGAGAAAATTAGAATCTCTCTGTTTCCTTTGGTTTTAACTTGGCTTTTATAATGTATGAGTTGCACTTGCAGAGGAACAAGCAAGCACAGCCGAAAGCAAAGGGTCAGAAGAATTCCAAGCAGGTGGATTCATTGTCACCGATGGACTACGAAGCAGATGAACCCATGCAGAACACGGATTCCGTACAGCAAAGACCGAAGAGGCTGAAAAGACCGACGAAGAGCGTGAATGAGAACTTAGAACCTGCATTCACAGCTATTCAACACTGAGTTTTATGGTTTGCTGCATTGGTCTGAATGAGTGGAAGGAAGGCAACTTTTGTATAGCATTATTGTACAGATTGTTCTTGTTAGGATATATGGTTACTGTGAGAATATAGTTCTAATGTATAGCAGGATTTCCAATCATCCAATCATTTTCAGTTCTCCTCCAGCTGAAAGATTTAATCTGTAATCAAGAGAGAGAGAGAGGGAGAGAGAGAGATTGCTCTGTATATGCATGAGTTCTCAAGTGCAAGAAGGATTAAGGAACTAGATTATACACATAACTGCTTCTAAGCATACACAGCAGGTTAGAAAGATGTTAGTCCATTACATAGCTTCAACTGCAATACCATTTTCTTCAAGATTTCCTTCAAACACTTAATGCTGCTACACCATCATATTACTTGCGTATATACTTCTTCTACGCCTTTAGGCATGGTGAGGGCCACTGGGTAGCCTTACGTAGGCGTCGTGCTGAGCATCGCCACTCTTCGTCTTAACCGGAATGCATTTCAAAGCAACAGCAATAGGCATGCTCACTGCGCCCAGCAAAGCGCTGAGCACCCACAGTTGCCAGTTTAGTGGTACAGTACTAGCAAAAGTGCCCAAGAATTCGACTATTATCACTTGGGTTACAATTGTGGAAACTATTATTCCTGTGAATACCCAGTTGCTGAATATGCCTTTAAAGATGTTTATCTTCTCAATATCACGGCTGTTTATTTCATTAAACACCTGTTCATATAGTTATCCAGTAGACAAGAGTTGTTTGTTAGTTCAAGATTTAATGTGAATGCAGAAAGTTTATGTGAATGTATATTCTTTTACCTGGCAAAACACAAATGTGTTGAATATGAAGGTGTTGAGTACGACAGTTGCATTAAGGCCAGTAAGTCCCAAGATTTGTTTCCCAGCAAAGTTGAGGACTAGGAGAATAGTGAGTTGGTAGATGCTCTGACCAATGATGTTCCTCCACATGGACGTGGTAATGAGGCTCTCCGACCTCCCGATAGGCGGACGCTTCATTAACCCGTCGTGTGGTGGTTCGGTGGCTAGTGCTAGGGCTCCTAAAGTGTCCATGATCAGGTTCACCCACAGCAACTGTACGGCTGTGAGGGGAGTTGATCCTGGCACGCGAAAACGAGTTATATTTGCCTCATGGTTACAATCAGAAAGGGTTCAACTGAAGTACCTGAGACACAAGCAGATATGAAGTTGATCATGAGAGCAACTATATTAACTGTCAACTGGAACTGCACAAATTTCTGTATGTTGATGTAAACTGCACGTCCCCATCTTGCAACATTCACAATTGTTGAGAAGTTGTCATCCAAGACAATCACATCAGCACTTTCTTTAGCAACCTGCACTTATTTCCATTTAACTACAAGAATATAATACAAAAAATGAACAACTCTGCAAACAAACCTCTGTTCCAGCAATGCCCATAGCTAGCCCAATATCTGCCTCATGCATAGCAGGAGCATCATTAGTCCCATCACCAGTAACTGCAGCAACCTCAAGCATGCTCCTACATGTTTTCACTAACACATGTTTGTCGGTCGGAGAAGCTCTAGCCATTACCTTAAGTCTTCGTATCTCTAGGCTCATCTGGTCATGAGTCTGACGACGAAAAGATGGACCCTCAACTGCAAGATCATCCTCTTTGAGAATGCCACATTCTCTAGCTATTGCTTTAGCTGTGTTGATGTTATCCCCTGTGACCATCCGCACAGTAATCCCTGCTTCCATACAAGTTTTAACTGCTTCCTTCACCCCTGGTCGAACGGGGTCCTTGATTCCCACTACAGCTATCAAAGTATAGCCTTGATCCGGTATCACATTCCCATGAAAATCATCATCTATGTCTCTGAAAGCTAAGCAAAGAGTCCGTAGAGCTTCGTTCGCAAAACCATTAATCACATCCAATACATTCCTTCTTTCTTCTTCTTTCAAATGAACAGTTTCTCCATTACCATTCATACTCTTGCTGCACATTCCCAGTATAATCTCAGACGCGCCTTTGCAGAAAGCACGGAGTTTCCCATCAGGTAAACTCACGAGCACAGACATTCGTTTCTTCTCCGAATTAAAAGGCTCCATTTTCAGCAAGTTACATACACGGCGCTGCTCATCAAAATCACCACCAAGGAGAAGTCCAAACTCTAGTATTGCAGTTTCAGTTGGTGTGCCTAGAATAGAAACCTTTCCTTCTTTATTCTTGCTTATATCAGAACCAGTATTATTAAATATTGCTTGCAGAAGGATGGTTAACCCAGATTCTGATATACTAGAGCCCAGTGCAGAATCCACCTCTTCAATCTTTCCACATATCCATGTCTTGCTTACTACCATATGGTTTGTAGTTAACGTCCCGGTCTTATCCGTGCAGATGCACGTAGCGGAACCCATAGTCTCACAAGCCGAGAGATGCCTAACTAAAGCATGATCACTCATGAGCCTCTTCATCGCAAAAGCAAGGCTCATAGTCACAGCCAAAGGCAATCCCTCTGGCACTGCAACGACTATTATAGTCACTGCAGTGGCGAAATAGTTGAGAAGCGTTAATGCATCACTGGAATTCCACACAGTTATCTCATTGTGAAGCCATTTCTCAACCAGAAACCTAACTGTTAACACGAGGAAGGTAAGAACAGCGAAACCCAACCCGATCTTCCCTATAACCGTAGCTACACCGTTAAGCTTCACCTGCAGGGGAGTTTCATCGTCTCCTCCGTCACTCAGAGTCTCCATCAGCTTCCCCCATTCAGTCCTCATGCCAACAGTAGTCACCAACATCTTTCCTGCTCCGTCTTGTACTTTAGTTCCGGCTAGAAGAAAAGGCCTTTTTTCGTATATGTTAACCGGAACACTTTCACCAGTTAAGCTTGACTGATCGATTAACAAGTTGTACCCTGAGACAAACACTCCATCAGCTGGAACTTGATCACCGATTGATAGATGAACAACATCTCCCCCAACCAAGTCATATATGGAAATCTTTTGTCTAATTCCATCTCTTGTGACTTGGATGGAAATCTTCTTCTTCTCCTTGTCCAGCTCCTTGAACTGCAATGACTGCTTGTAGTCACTAACTGCAGTCACCATAACAACCAAGAAGATGCTTAGTGCGATCCCTATACCATCATACGCTCCCTTCGGCCACCCTTCAGTAGCAAGGCCGACCCCAACAGAGACCATGGCACAGACTATAAGGATGATGAGAGTTACGTCGTGGAAAGCGTCCCACACGAACATCAAGAAGCTCTTAGATGGTTTCTCAGTGTAGACATTGTGACCGAAGACACTTTGTCTGGTTGGTATATCACTGGAGTTAACTCCTTCTTTTAGAGAAACGGTTAACCTCTCAGCAAGCCCTTCAATTCCTTTGAGTTTGGTTAGGGTGCTGATGTCATAGGAAGCTACTATAGTTGCAAGTTTATCTGGATTAATTCGGAATCCTGCAAGTCTAGCCTCTTCTTGGAGCCCGTTTTCGAGTTCCGAATCCAGATTTGGTTCAAGGGATTCTCTTGAGCCAGTTTCATCTACTGAGGGAAGTTTTTTACCTTGTCCAGCTATGCAAGTATTGAAAATAAGCAAGATTGATAAAATAATAACTCTTGCACCATAACTAGATTAAGAGGATGAGCAGTAGGAATATACCTTCAATAAACCTGAGTGCAGCAGTGTAAGCAACAAAGCATACACGTATATTGTCCTGGTAAATAGAAGAAATATTTCAGATTGAGAAAATCAAAGTAGGCCAAGCCACATAAGCTGAAAGGTTATGGTCTTATGGAAGCTTCCAAAATAAGGGTGACCGTATCTGAAAAACTCAAAAAGCTTCAGTATTCCAAATTGTGTACCGCTACGTATTACACTCCTTAGAGGTTCGTTGTGATTGTGACACATAATCATATGTAAGGGCTACAAATTATGGGATATAGAAACTATTTCGAAAAAACTATAGGCTAGATATGAATGTGTGAAAATTTTGATCAGCAAGAAGGGAAATTTAACATGGACTTGTATATATGCCAGTGAAATAATCTTGCGAAAAAGTAGAAACACTATTTCCATATCATTGACAATTAATATAATCAAATTGAACACAATTGCTAGGTTTATAGAAAGTCATACCCCATATTTAATTCAAATATGCCACAAGAGCATCATTCAAAGACAAGAGTAACCAACTTACCATGTCAAGTCTGACCATATGAAAACTATGCCAAAAAAGTATTGAACATATAAAAAGTCGTCCAAAGCCTAGTGGTGACAAATAAGATGATAATTTGTCAAATATATCGAAAATGCAAGTTTCTTTTTGAAGTTAAACAAAATATCCTAGTTAAAGGATCCCATCCTCTTACGTGTAGAGATAAATCTGATTTAATTTATCGAAAACATTAATTTTAAAATTACTGAACTTTGTGATATGATGATGAAGGATGAGTAATACAAAATCAGTGATCAGATATTCATTCTATTATAATTTTTTATGGAAGGGGAAAAATGAGAAATATTGAAAATGATAACATCGAGGCCAAAAGAGGAAATAAATAAAAAAGAAAAAAAAACAATGATATTAAAAAATAAAATAATTTAAACTTTAAATTTTAGAAAATAACAAAACTTGGAATATTTTTCAGAAATGAGCTTAAGGATATTATTTCCGTAGCTAGAAACGTCTGTTTTTCTACATATATATATATATATATATATATATATATATATATATATATATATATATATATATATATATGTTAATTCAATACGTTTGTACGTGTTTATGTACCTTCATGTCCTTTTGCACTTCTATGATCAAGAATCAAGATGGAAGTTTCTTGGAAATTTCTTTATTTGAATTCAATAATACGCTACAAGTCAAAAAGTACCACTTTTTTTTTTAATTATCATAGTGAGCGTCTCATTGGCTGATTATCAACCACAATAGTGACTTATGGCATCTGCAACTCAAATGTCAAAAACCCTTTCGTTCAAGATCATTTATTCTTTATTTTTGAACTTCAGACTTTTATTAAAAAATTAAATAAATAGGATCGAAAGTCCAGACTTTCGAAAAGAGTTAGAAAATAAGACCAAGAAGAGTGAGAAAAATTAAAACAACTAAGTTCATACTTGTTCCATCCCATTATTTATGAAGTGGATTTAAATTATAAAGTATAGTATAAATGCATAAATTAGTGGGATCAACTTATTTCGATTAATTGTGGTCAAATATTTTATTTAATATAAAATATAAATAATGAGACCGTCTGAAAAGTCAACTAGAATATTTATATCGGGACGCATTATATTATGTTAGCAACCAAGCTAACCAAAATAGTATGTCACGTAAAACTGAGTATACATCAGTTTATCTGTTTCCGTTCAGTCTTAGTCAGCCCTAATAGTCAACATCTGTTAGGCCCGCAATTAACCACATAGACAAAGCATTTATTAGGGAAGAAAATAAGTGACTGGCTTCATTAAGGTGCACTTTGTGCTAGGGTGGTGACGATTTAGGTATGAGACAGTTCAATCTCACCTATATATAACACAATCCAACGACACCAATCAAATTGGCAGTAAAAAATGCATAATTCAGAGTCGTAACATATTTGGTTCCATCTATCATGGCATCCCATACCCGCGGTGGCACGTGCGATTGTCGCTAGAAACGAATTTAGGGGGAGAAAGTGTGAATGCTGGCATTTCAAATAGTGTACTTATCTTAAATTTCCTTTCTATTTTTCGAAGATTTTCTAATTAGTTTCATCGGCATCAGATCTTATGCATAGTACTCATTCAGAAAATTATACTCCCTCCGTTTAATAGAAAGTGTTGTTTCTTAAAAAGAATATGATTAAAATTAACAAATCAAAAAGTCAAAAAATATATATCACATAATCTTATTTTCTTAATTTCCGTACCTCTAGAAAGGAGACACTTTCTATGAAATGGAGGAAGTATGTTATTTAGCAATACATTTCAAGTCCGACACCTACCTATGTCAAGGTTAGCCTCTCATATCAGAAGCTAAAAAGTATGAAAGAAAATGATTTCCTCACAATCCAATAAAAAAAAAAGGAGAAGGGATACAAGAGCGCTTTTTAGTGTATGAAACAGCATGTTAAAAGGTCCTAATTATTAAGAAAAGACATTCATTCACAATAACAACTTTATAAAAAAAATTAATGTAAAGTAGAAGATCAATAGTTTCACCTTTGAATAAAGGTATAAGTTGGCCTATTCAACCAGCAGTTGTGACTATTATAGTTTACCGTCAAATAGAAATCGTCAAAAAAAAAAAAAAAAAAAAAAATCGTCAACTGCATAAGGTACTGTTGAAAGTAACAAGGAGAAGGAAGCATGTTTTCTGATCTCACTCTTTCCATTTTGAGATTATTAAATTAGTGTAAAATCGTACTCGGCTCGACCAACTTGGATTTTTAGGAGATGCCATAGTTGTACTTCTCTCTCTACCATCCTAAATTCTTAGATGAATTAAGCAGATCGTTCAACAAACTAGGCAACATATTAAATCTGATGCATTCTGATAGAAGTAGCTTTTATCCTCTCAAAATGAAGCAACAAATTGAGAGTAAAACTCGCAAAAGAAGAAATCACTACTGATTTTAATTCTCAAGCTAACAATTTACTGTAAATAAAAAGGAAACTGAACTCGGATTCACGATTCCGCAAAAATCGAAGTTGTTCTGTTTCGAAAACCACACGATCACGCTCAATCATGCGATCATCCAGAAAATTAAGAAAAAAAAAAAAACTAAGAAATAGGGGAAGATATTACGCGACGTACTCTGAGTCTTCTCATATGCTCCTTAGCTTCGGACCGCTTCTCGAGATCGGCGGCATACCTGAAGCGGCGGCGGCGATTTTTCACGATTTTTCCGACGGCGTCGCGCCACTTCTTCAGCGCCTCGTCGGAGCTGCCTGTGTGGTTCAAATCGAACTCCGGCGGAATGAAGTTTTCCATTTCTGGCAACAGTAGCAGGATAGTGAATAGTCACTCAGCCATCCGTTATTTGCAGTACTCTAATGGCGACTGAGCTCCAGACTCATTGCGAGGGGAGCACGCTGCGGAGTGCAGAGAAACACGACGCTTTTTATAGTTGTAGTAGCGTGCACAGTACAACATCCGAACGCGGCTCCACACGGTATTGCATTTATGCCCTTGCGTTTCTTCGTTATTTCGGAGTATATAATACATGGTCCATGGAACGTTCCTTTTTCAAAATAAAGAAATAGGAAAAAACTTCTATTTTTTGTCTCCTTACTCCTTAGCCGCGTCGTAGGATTCAAATGTTCGATTTTGCAACTTTTCGGAAATTTTGATGAACTTTCTCGTTTTTAATTTACTCCCCACTCCTGTTTAACTTGTCTCATTTTTTTTATATGAAGATTAAGATGAATGTTTGATTGTATAAAAATGATTGGGTTTCACAAATAAAGAAGTGAAATTTTTTATAATAATTTTTTTTTAGGAAATTGAACAATTCAAATGGAACATTTAAAAAATAATAATAGTAATCTAAGCGACGGAAGGAGTAATATACATGAATAATATATAAGTGAAACTAAATATTAATACAACACTTTTAATGAAATATTATTGAAGGTTAATCATTAAAATGGATTAAATATTTTTTTTTAAATGTAACAAGATATATTTTCTACAGAGTTACAATTAATTATAACTTGTAAAAATGTCTCATGGCTAAAAAAATCACTATGTTTGATGAATTACAAAATCACTATACTAGCGCGTAAGTTGTGACTCGTGATCCTCTATATCATGTTGTATGTTTGATTTCTGCTGATTCCATCTGAACACCAATCAACTGGGAAATCGAAATGAGGAATTAAACCCTAAGGGTGTGGACGTGGATTCATTATGAAATCAATTGTTTGATTTGGTGTAGCCTGTAGAAATAAACCTACACCCAAATCTACTTGGTTCGAGCATAGGAATTAAAATCACCTGGTCTCAATTTTTGTATTGATTATTTTAATATCGAAAATAATTATTTTTCACATTAAGAATAATTGTTAGTGTTAAGAGTTTGGAATTCCTAGATCGACTTCAACAACTTTAGAAGAATATCATCATGGCATTAAAGTAATTATTTAAATAAATCAATCGAGATAAATAGCAATAACCGTTAGTATTAAAAAAATAAAAAATTAAGATAATTAAAAAACAATACTATAAAATACAATAATCGATCAGGATTACAACTACAGTTAAATTTCGATAAAGTATTCCTTTCGACCCATTATTATTGTCCCCTCAGTTTTGGTACGGATATTAAGAAATTTTGTAAAGTGTGTATTTTATGAGTTTTAATTGTATTAATAAATGGACACAATTTTATATGAGTAGTTGGTTGGAAGAAATTAGTATTCAAATTTTTGCAAGATATAGTTGAGGGGATCGATCTATTTTTTTTATATATATTTTTTCATGTTGTAATTGAAGAAATAATCTAAAGTTTCCAAAAGTTAAAAGATCATAATTTTTTGAATTCGGAGCGAAACGGAATCGTGTGAGAGAGATAGTAACAATGTGGGGTTGAGTAGGGGGTAACAAGGCTCATTTCATTTTAAGTTTAAGAATATATTTTTGTTATTTTAGGAAAGATGAATGTAATAGCGGGACAACCCAATTAGGAAAATTGAAATTTAATAGCGGGACGAAGGGAGTAATAAGTTTGCGATCGATAAAAAATATTTATTTAACAAAGTTATTACTTTATTAAAATTGTACATTAACCAATATCGGTCTGGAAGAAACTATTATTTAATTGAGATTATTATTTTATTCAATATTATTTTAGCGAAATTTAACTATTGTAGTAAATTTAAAAATATTTAACCATACAACACAAATTATGTGCGTGAAGTATAAGCTTAACCAAATGCAGACGGCTTCAACGGAGGTTTAAACGGCTAATAGAACTTTTGAAATTAGGGCTTTCAAAACCTAAAACCCCTCCACTTTTCGACGATACATAAGGCATTGAACTGCTAATCACCACACAGCAACTCATTGTTCGTGCGCAATTTGTCCGTCCACTATGGCGAGCGATGCCGACATGAGTGGTTGGACCGGCCTTCTGCATTCCTCTTCGAAGCTTATCGAACAAGCCGCTCCTTCTGCTCAGTTCCCGCCGCTTCAGGTCTCAGTGTTTAATTATGTGGAATTTGGTGCTGCAATTATTGGCTAGTTTTTGCGTTTTGAGATTTGAACTGATTTTGCTTTGTGTTTTTGTGGAAACAGAGGAATTTGGATCAGTTGGAGGCTCTGTCGAAGAAGCTGAAGGCGAAAACCCTACGATCCGAAGCTCCTTCTCAGTCTATTGCAGCTACTAGGTAAGCTACCGTTTTCTTTTCCACAGTGTAGTTTTGCAAGTTTTTTGCGGGTTATTTACGAAGTTCAGTCGGTTATCCTATTATAATGTCTTGTCAGTACGTAGAGTTTTGGTTAATCCAGGTTTAGCTTATAAATTTAAAAAACGAAAGTGAATTTGATGGAGAGATATTTACAAAATGCAAACCGTTCTGATAATGTTTTAAAGTAGTTCTCTATGCATATAACGAGATGAATACTTATGTAAGTAGATTTTGTATGTATTATAAGAATTCTGATCCTGTTTCCTTTAAAGGGTTTAGAAATACAATGGTTATCCCCGGCTGTTGGCACTTTGAAGTCTGAGATATAGATGTAGACATAGCATAAGTTTTACGACATCACCTTATCAATGTATTGATAATATTTTATATCTTATTTCCTTTGTCTTATTTTTAGTAATTTTATTTATTTATCAGACTATTAGCTCGAGAAGGATTAAATGCGGAGCAGCTTGCTCGTGACCTGAAGTCCTTTGAACTCAAGGTATTTCATCCCTGTTGAGTGATATGTTACAAAACGTTTCCTATCACTGAGCCATCTCTGCATATTCTTACAAGGAGTGTATCCTCACAGCTTATTTATGAACTTTTATGAATTTTCCAGATTGCCCATATCGTATGAATATATTTCATAATACCAAACATATTGCGTTATTATAGGATACAAATGTGTAAAATCTTGTAGGCATGTTTGCTTCTTCATATTCATTTTACTGTTAATGTTTCTTGGACATAATGCTAAGTAATTTCTTCTGGACTTTTCATATTGAGAATCATGAATGATATATGTTTTATGCATTACAAATTCCAGCCTACTTTCTCTTCTCCCTTCCTTTTACATACATTTATCATTTTTAATTTATTATTGTTCGTTTTGCATTTAAAATTTCTCCTTCATACAGACCACATTTGAAGATGTCTTTCCGGCTGAGGCAACAACAGTTGAAGAATATCTCCAACAGGTAATTTCATCATTTCAGTCACCGGGCACTAGTTATTCCTTCAATGATGAAAACGAATGGATACAAGATAGTAGTGACTTTCCTTATAAATGAGCATGTGATTTTCTGAAATGCAGGTCCACGAAATGACAATGCTCTCAGCTGTTCAGGAAGCTCAGAAAGATAATCTTAGAAGTTTCAATGATTATATGATGTCTGTATTGCAGGTAAGTCAATCAGGATTATTATTGACTTCTTGTTTGAGCATTCCTGTTAAATTCTCATGTTGAAACTAAATAAGCGGGCCATGCGAACCTTTGTCTTTTCAGGATGATTGGCAAAAGGAGAAAAGAGATTTCCTTCAGAGCCTGAATCGAATTTCAATACTACCTAGAACCAATATCCGTGATTCTAGCAATGGGATTAGTCACCAAGGTCAAATAGTGCTTAGGACTTCAAGCCCTGAGGTTTCGTCTGTACCATCTGGTCTTGAGCTGGCACTTCTGGCTGATAAACCCATAGTTGAAAAAAAGGCAGCTGCATATGCGGAAGTTGTGAAGAATCTTAACAGTGCAAGGCAGCATGGCTCACACTTTAAAGTAAGACATTGAGCAATGCACTAAATCTTTTGAGTTACTTGTGTAACTCTGGATAGTAGACAGTGGCTTCACTCATGTGATATCTGCAACTGTTGAATCTGTGTATCCTCATGAGACAGAGGAAATTACTTTCTTACGTCTACACAGTCAATTCAACAGATTGTAAAGCTCAGTCATGTCAAGCTAATCATTTATTTCCTCAGCCTGCTGCAGCTTTCAAAAATGCATATGAAAGTCTAAAATTGGACTCATCCGGCACAAAATCTGTCAGCATGCTGAAAATTTGGCACCTAATTATGGTAAGTTTTCAAGTCGAAAATCATTAATTTTATGTGCATTATGTTCATTTTTCAAAGATCATGTTTAGAGAGTTTTGTATTTATGCACGATATTTCTGGCAGACATTAATGGGTGAGGACTCAACTGTAAAAAGGAAAGTTTCTAAAAGAATGTCCTTAGTTATTGGAGCTCGGAACCATCTGGAATGGGGACATGAAAAGTATGTAATGGATATGATTCATAGTCATCCTGCACAGGTAATTATTTTAATGTTTTTTTTGTGTGTTTTAATGAACAAAAATGACTACCTTGTCCTCATCTTGTGGTTGGCACTTGGCCTTTCACAACTGTGCCTCTTATTAGGATTCTTCAGTAATTAAATTTAAGATAATTGTTTAATTATACCACTTCATAAATATGTGTTTGCTTCAAGCCTTAGTGCATCTTCTTCTCTATTGTATTTTGTGGTCTATTTTGTACTTTAAATTTACAATACAGTTTATCTGATTATAGGCTGCTCTTGGTGGTGCTGTTGGGAATCTGCAACGAATTCGTGCCTTCCTTCGGGTTTGTCTGACCTTACATCATTATAATTGAACAAATGCCAGTGTACATATGGTAAAATGCGTCTTAGTCAGCTTGTTTTGTAAAGCCGTTGATCTCTTCCTTTTTTTTTCCTCGGCAGATGCGCTTACGGGATTATGGAGTTCTTGACTTTGATGCTGGTGATGCACGTCGACAGCCTCCTATAGACACCACGTGGCAGCAGGTTTACTGTTTTTTTTGGGGTGGCTGGGGGTGGGAGGGGGGGGCTCTAGTACTCTTTTTAGTGATATCAAAGTTCCAGTAGACGCTAATGCTACATCTTGCTGTAGCTTGACCAATTTGTTTTGGTGCATATTCTGAAGGCTCCCCTTACCACTTTTTTTGGCCCCTTTTGAATAAAATAAAATAAAATAAAGAACTTGAGGATCATTGATACCATATATGAGAATCTGATCTGGGTATTCCATTTCATACTTTAATATTGCCAAAGTAGTGGTAAAGATAAAGAGGGATTACTTGACCTCTCAAATTTATCATCGTTTTTCCCCTTTTGAATAAAATAAAATAAAGAACTTGATGAGCATGAATATCTTTTGTGATAATCGCATAGTGTATGACGAAAGATTTAATTGTTTCAGACTTTTAGTTGTTATTGGGAAAATAGCAAAATTACTATTTTCATTTAGGTTGTAAGTAAGATGATCTTCTTGTTTTAGATGATTATTAATTGTTTGAGCATTAAACATATCTATTTTGCTAGGCTATGTAGTGCACTAAGTTACTGCCTACTGATTTCCTCCGAACTGAGTTATTGTAGCTATAAATTCTCTTTTCTGTTAACAACAGATATATTTTTGCTTGAGAACTGGATACTATGACGATGCTCTGGAAGTTGCCCGAACTTCTCGTGTCTCTCAGCAATTCACTCCTTTGGTACGAATGGTACAAATGCTCCTCCGTTAATTATGTATTCATATATTTTTTTTAAGTGTATTAGCTTCTTGTTTTGCTAGCTTGCTGAGTGGATTAATACCGGAGGTATGGTATCAGCAGAGACTGCAGCTGCTGCTTCAGAAGAATGTGAGAAAATATTACGGGTAGTTGATCGAGTTGGTCGGCCATCATATGACAAGAAAAAGTTACTCTTGCATGCTATAATATCTGGTTCCAGGAAGCTGATAGACCGGTTGCTTAGAGAATTACCCACTGTCTTTAATACAATTGAGGATTTCTTATGGTTTATGTTGTCTGCTGTACGAGAAAGCTCTGGTGGTTCCTCTTCTTCAGTTGTCCTCAATGGTGGAGTATCGTCCTACAGTTTGGAAGATTTACAGGCGTATCTAAATAAGTTTGAGCCAACATATTATTCAAAGAATGGAAAGGACCCTTTGGTGTATCCATATGTTCTATTCTTAAGCATCCAGCTGCTTCCTGGCATTCTTCATTTGTCTAAAGATATTGGAGATGATGGATATAGTGTTGACTCAGTGCATATATCTATTGTGCTAGCCGACTATGGCGTCCTTTCTGAAGGTTCTGGGTCAAGACAAAAACTTGGAGTCATGGATGCTTTGGCCGAAACATCTAGCATTATTAGGCAGTACGGGGCAGCGTATTTACGCCATGGTGACTTGTTAATGACATTGGAGTATTATTCTCAAGCAGCTGCGGCTTTGGGTGGTGGGCAATTGTCATGGATTGGAAAAGCTAGTACGGATCAGCAAAGGCAAAAGACCTTGATGTTAAAGCAACTTCTAACAGAGATTCTTTTACGTGATGGTGGTATACCTCTTCTGCTTGGCTCAAGAGGTACTGGAGAAGAAGGTCACCTTGCAAGATTATTTACTGATGGGAAGACAAGACAAGATTTTCTCTATGAAGCTGCTCGACAGTGCCAGGAGGCTGGTTTATATGATAAAGTGAGATTATTAAGTATCTATAGCTATTGTCTTTTACCCAAAATCCAAGTCTGAGTTGATAGCTTGCACTTTAGTCTTTAACAGAAAATATAACACCCTCTTGATTTTTTCGACTAACTTCCCTGTTACATTTCATCAGGCCATAGAACTTCAAAAAAGAATTGGGGCATTTGCTTCTGCATTAGATACAATAAATATGTGTCTATCTGAAGCTCTTAATGCCTTATCACGTGGTAGACTGGATGGTGAAAGCAGGATTACTGGACTTATACACTCTGGAAACGAGATATCAGAGACATATAAATACTACTCTGGAATCAGGTTTCTAATGCTTGACTTGTTTATCTTTCACGTTAAGTAGGAAAATTCTGTTACTTTCGTAATTTTGCTGAGTTGCTTTATAAAAATATGATTCAAGTAAGTAAGTCACAATGATCTTATGTGTAGTTTTTTGTCTGGCCATCTTTCTTGAGATGTTTGAAACTGGTTTATACATTTTGTTTTGTGCGTGAGAGTTGACAAGTGTTCTTGATTTTTGGGTATATGTCTGTTTCTTGTTTCCTATCACTTTCTGGCTCCTGAACTCCCATGTCACTGCATTCTACAGTCCTCAGGAGAGTGCGAACGTAATCGAGCAACAAAATGTGCTGAGACAGCTCGAGGCAATCCTAGCGATCCACAAACTTGCAAGGTCTGGAAATCAGTTAGATGCATTGAGGGAGATTGCAAGATTTCCATTCCTCCCACTGGATCCAAGGTCTGCTGATTTCTCGGGTGATGTTTTCCAGAACATGTCGCCTCATGTTGAAGCCTGCGTACCGGGCCTTCTCAAAGAAGCTCTGAATTGCTTGGACAATGTGACAGATACAGATGGATCACTTCGTGCTATGAGAGCAAAGGTAAAACTCTTTCGATTTAAAGGTTGATTGTTGCTTCTGCAATTATGATCGTTATATCAAAATGGGAACTCTGATTTTGCAGATCGCCAACTTTCTTGCTAACAACCTGAACCGGAACTGGCCTCGTGATTTGTATGAAAAGATTGCTCGAAGCTTGTGAATGCTCTCCTAGGAAGCTGTATATTGTTCATGAAGATCATTGCTCTATGAGGCGGCGATTCCTTCTTGAAATCAACTAAACATTCTTAAAACATTTTGACAAGTAGTAATCTCTGGTTTAAATGTAAAAATCTCTCCTAGACTTTGTGGTTTCGAGCAGTGTCGTTTTTTTTGCATTGTTTAAGTTTTTATCGTGTTAGATTCTACACATCTACAACTTAATCTATACTCCCTCCGTCCAATAATATTGGTTTTGTATTCCGATCAGCTCTTTCTAGTAAGGCAAAAACTTATGTGAAACTTGATTCAATTACTCAATTTTGATCCGTTTTGACTCGTGTTTGACTTGCTTTGATTGCTAATGTTAGCATGATGTCATTATTCATTTTGTTTTTTGTTTTTTTAATTTATTTATCTTTTATAAAAAAAATTGTTTTTTTCCCCTTATTGTAAGGATGGACATGTCACTTTTTGTGAATAAAAGTATCATTTGTTTTAAACAAAAAAAAATTATTTTTTTATTTTTTCGACTTTTTTAATAAGGGAATACGTTTCATTTGTAATGAATAAATGTGTCATTTGTTATATATCTCAAAGTGTCAATCATAATAAACAAAAGTGTCATTTGTATTTGAATAAAGTGTCATTTGTATTATTTATTGACTATCATTTATTTTTGAAAAGATGTGATTTGTTTCGATAAAAAAGGGTCATTTGTTTATAAAAAAATGTCAATTATTGTGAACAAATATGTCATTTATCTCAAAGTGTCATGCTGAAGTAAAGTGTCAATCAAAATTAATGAAAGTGTCACTTTAACCCATTTATCACACGATAACATAAGAAGCATAATAACCAGAAATGTTACCAAAAGTGTCAATCGTAATAAACAAAAATATCAATTGTCTCGAAGTAGAGTGTCACATTCTCATAGTGTGTCAGTAGCAACGAATAAAAGTGTCATTTAACTCAGAGTGTCAATCACAGTGAAGTAAAGTGTTAATTACAATTAATAAAAGTGTCAATTTAATCTAGTAATCACATAATAAAATATAAAGTATAATAACCAGAAATGTTATCCAAACGTCAATCGTAATAACTAAAAGTGTCAATTGTCCCGAAGGAGAGTGTCACATTCTCATAATGTATCAATTGCAACGAACAAAAATATCATTTATCTCAGAGTGTCAATCACATTGAAGTAAATTGTCAATTATAATTAAGAAATGTGTCATTTTGAATAAAGTGTCATTTGTATCATTTATTGACTATCAATCATTTTTGAAAAAATGCGATTTGTTTTGAAAAAAAAGTTTCAGTTGTTTATAAAAAAATTTGTCAATTGTTGTGAACAAATGTGTCGTTTATCTCAAAGTGTCAATCATATTGAAGTAAAGTGTAAATCAGAATTAAGGAATGTGTCACTTTAATCCAGTAATCACACAATAAAATAAGAAGCATAATAACCAAAAATATTACACAAAGTGGCAATTGTAATAAACAAAAGTGAAAAAAAATCAATTGTCTCGAACGAGAGTGTCACATTCCTATAATGCGTTAATTGCAACAAACAAAAATGTCATTTATCTCAGAGTGTCAATTACAGTGAAGTAAGTGTCAATTATAATTAAGAAAAGTGTCATTTTAATTCAGTAATCATATAAAACTACCGTTCAATGATTTAGTCAACATAATATAATCATTATAATAACCAGAAATGTTATTTTAAGTGTTTTGCAATAAATAAATGTGTCATACTCCAAACAAAATTAAATTAAACCACGGTAATTAATTTTTCCTAAATAAGAAATCAAACTAGTTGTTGATTTCTTCTTGTCACGTGAAATTGAATTTCAATTGCTTAGTCTACATGTAACTTTTTTTCCCTTGAAAAAATCCGATAAGCGCAATGGAACTCTTCAATTTCAAATGATTAGAATGTAAAATCGATTCATTATTCTACCAATACTGAAAGATCAAATTCGACTGAAAATGCTAAAATAGAAATTGGAACACTTTCAACTTCATGTGTATTCGTATCAATAGTCAAAGGTACAAGCATCAAAGCACAACATACAAGAAATATATCACACCGAAAACATCTACATTTCTCGTCGCCACAAAAACTCATTATTGAGACGGATCACATCAAAACTAGCAGAAGGGCAAAAATTACTCGGAGATTTACCTTCTATCGGTCGCCGGAGATGTGTGGATACACGAAGCAGGAAATCGCAACGCGGAGGCGCGGGGAAACGCTGAGGGGGAGTTTTAATTTTTTTTTTAAAACCCTAGTCAAATCGGATCAAATTAAGTTATAATTGAAAATTGAATCATATTGCATGTGCAACATAATACACATTAATCCGTTCCATCTCTTTTAGTAATACTGCCCTGTTTCTCAAGATGAAATAAGATAGTATTAAAAAATTGTAAATGCTGGGTTAAAGTTTTTATATATATAAAAGTTAAATTTCTTAATGTTCGTATAAAAAATGTGTAGGGATATGAAGATTATGAATGTTCAGTTAGGTTATGCATGCACTAACGATAAATTTGTCTAATATTATTAAAAGTTAGTAATTTAATACCATTGGGATTTAAGTTTTAAAAGTATTCAAAAATTTTCCGTAGTAAATTTTAAGATTTGGAAACTATCCATTGTAAAAATAATTAAATTTTCATTAGGCTCTTGTTAACCTATCCAACCGGCTGCAGCGCCGCCGTCTTACGCCGGAGACGCCATCAGACTTGGTTCCGGTGGCTTTTTAATCTCCGAATCCTGCAACCTGCAATCTCCAGGTCTGAAAGAAGAAGTAGCTATTAGATATACGAACGAAGGTTCGAATTCAGCAGACTGTCTCTTTGTTTCCGAATCTTCTTTGAAGGTGTCAGTGCCGCCGCGCCGCCGGTGATTATATTCAAAACTCTTAAACTTCAGTAAGCGCTAAGAACTGAATTCCAGTTTTCAGTTTTTTGATTCACTTTTGTTTAGGTTTTGTGTAGAATTTCTGTATAACTGTCGGCTTTTTTCTTAAATGTTGATTGGCATTAGGTTTTCTTCATTTGGATTATATGTGAGGTACAAATTAGATAGCAGCTTGTACATTCTATTGATACATATCGCTAGGTATCATATTCTTCCTGAAGGTGCAAATTCATTTACGGTCTGTTTTCGTTTACAGTTGTTTGGAGTACCAATTAGTCTTAAGAAATGGAAATTGATGCCTCACAGAGGTTGAGTTCTGATAATGGAGTGTATAATTATGATAATGATTCTGAGAGTTTGGTTGTGGACTCAGTTGATGATGAACTTTGCTTTGCCTCTGGTGACATACCCCAGCTGCAATTTAGGTATCCTCTTGGAAAGCATATCATATAGAGTTAGGACAATTATTCTGAGATGATTAATGTTGAATGTTCTTGCGTACTCTAGAAACGAGAGGTCGAAGTTGCGTTGGATTGAGAAGCTGGGAATGGCTGAAGTGCTTGAAAAGAAGGGCAAAATGTGGACTACAACTGGGATTGCTCGCTATGGGAAGACTTATTGCTTCATAGAAGAAACTTTGTAAGTGATATGACTCTTCATCATTAGTATCTATATGTGCATTACGGGCTCTGTTAATATTCGGTATAATCTGTTTATCAAGCACTCAAAGTAGTACAGGCATTTGAAACCAGCCATAATTTGGTAAAGCTGGTAAAGTCAAGAATCCCTCAAACTGCCATTGCTAATATGTGATGACTTTGTATCATGCATTCTACCTTTATATGAGTAGTGATATTGCAGATATTTGGCTGAGATTGGCGCTGTGGACGTCTTGAATGATGACGATACTCTAATTCCCTTAACTGATCTGTACGCAAAGGTAGCAGGAGACAAGGGTGAACATGGATGTTCTTGGGAGTCTTTCCAGGTATACCGTTACCTGAAGTCTCTTGGTTACATTGTCGGCCGACATGGCGTGGCTTGGTCCATTAAGAATGTAAGAAGTAAAGCCACTGATCAAGGTATGGTAGAGTTATGCAGTATTACAGAGAGGGGATCCATAGATGACAGTTTGATTGCAGAGATATTTGGTAACTTGCATCTTAGTGGAACAAGACCAACATTTGATGTTTTTCCACCTAATAGCATGTTTAAAAAGTCTTCCCCAGGCAATCCATCTTTCATGCTCTGCCTACCCAGGTAACTACTTCTGCAACATATTCTCTATAGTTCATTAAGGCTTAGGATCCTTGCTAGCATACAACTATATATTCCCTCCGTCTCACAATTCTTGTTCTATTTTCTAATATAGAAAATTATTACAAATATTTTATTTGAGGGTCCACATCTCTATACAAAATTAACAACTCTCTTAAAATACTGCGTCTAAAAGATTTGAAACAAGAATTGTGGAACGAATGGAGTATGTTTTCTCTTTCTTTTGGTGTAAATTTGACATACTTGAGTCATTACACATAGTCACACAATTATACATTTTTTATGCAGTGGCTACCCACCTTCCAAACAAGAGATTGAGGGCCTTGAGACATTTTGTGGTGGAATTCCTCTTAAGTTTTATGTTGTTGAGCATGGGAGGGTTAGTCTCTTGTCATTCACCAAAATTGAGCTGCCTGTCCTTCCATGACCTTTTTCCAGTCACTACACTCTAGTCCTACGTGTATTCAACCAATATTATTATTTACCGTTCAAACGGGGCGGATGGGATTTCCGCTCTTTTAAATTGGGTAGAATCTCGGATCTTGTACTCTCCGTCCTATCCGACTTGTTTTGTATTCATTTTCAGGTTGTCCCATCTATTTGTCATGTTTCCTAAAATAGAAATGGGTCCACACCTTTATCAAATCAATTTTAAACAATTAAATATCGGTATAGGTTTTACACCTATACTTCACATACCAATTCTAAACAATTATTTAATTACATGAGTCTCGCACTTTTATTATATAAAATCAACTAGCAAAAATAACCGCACTGAAAATAAGGAGACAAGCCGGACTGGATGGAGGGAGTATAATTTTTTTCAAAATTGTTATTTCACTCCGAATGTGTAATCATAGATTCACTCCTGAGGATAATCATGGGTGGCTTCCACACAACAATGTCCATTCTCATACTCCCTCCGTCCTACAAATAATATTCCTCTTTTCTTTTTGGATATTTCACAAATAAATATTCATTTTTCGAAAATAGCAAATTATTACAAATAATCAATCACTCTTTTTGATGGATCCCACCACCTTTACTTATAACCAACCACTATTCTTAAATTTCATGCCTGAAAGATAAGGGACATTATTTGTAAGACGGAGGAGGTAGTTCGTAGGGGGCCACCGTCCCCTTACATTGCGGAAATTTGTTTTTTTAATCCTGAATTTTTTATTTATATTTAAAAGAAATGCAATTTCTCTCTTAATTCGTATTTTTAGATCCAAAATGACTTCGACATACCATAGCCTAGAACTCACCGCCCCTTAAATTGTGAAAATTTACTTCTTAATTCCGTTTTTTTTTTCATTATTTTTTAATTTTCATCTAGTAAAATTATGGCATTTACATAATAATATCTAAATTTCCGAATTAAGAGAATACTCCCTCCGTTTATTTATTCATGTCCACTATACTTTTTTAGGTTGTTTCATTATTAATGTTCACTTTCCTAAAATGACAAATTACTCATTACCCACTCCATATGAGGTGTGCCCTTCATTATTCATTACACACCTCATATTTTTATACACTCTCTCTCTCCAAAATTTTATCTCTTATACGATTCCGTTCCGCTCCGAACTTAGAAAATCTTGATTTTTAACTTTTTAAAAATTTTAGATTATTTCTTTAATTACAACATAAAAAAATTAAAAAATAAATAAATTAAATGCTTCAACTATGCCTTAATAAAAATTTAGATAAATTCTTATTCATTCTCACCAACCATTCTTCGAAAATCGTGTATATTTATTAACACAATTAAAACTCATAAAATATATCTCTAAATAAAGTTTCTTAATTTCCGTGTTCATTCTCAAATGGACATGAATAAAGAAACGGAGGGAGTAATATATAAATTTCCAACAATGAATATTTATTCCATAAAATTAATACATTCCAAAGCGTGAAATGCGTGTCTGTGTCAAAGTTTATAAATCGATCGGGTTTAGGTGCTTCAACTTCAATATTTGTAGCTGACAACGTCTCTTGCGGCTTCAACTGACAGACCGCTTAAAGCAAGTTCAGGGATCTTCTGGCCCAGTTTTGCAAGACCACTCAGTGACCCACCAATCATGCGATGCCACGCATGTATTGGTGGGTATTGTAGTGTTTGTTTAACTTTAAAAACACATGTGGCACCACCTGATTGGTGGGCCATGTAGCGTTCCTCACAAATTGGGCCAGAAGATCCGGATTGGGTTCCTTGAATGCGATAGAGATCTTCTGTCCTAATTTTTAAGGACCACTACATGGTCCACCAATTAGGTGGTGTCATGTGTGTGTTGTGGTGGGCCAATTCTCTTTATCACATCACACACATGTCACCACCTGATTGGTGAGTCATATAATGATCTTTTAAAATTGGGTCAGAAGATCCGCAGCGGAATGAACGTCGCCTACGTGGTCCGATCCTCGCTTCTTCAATTTCTACAAAAGAATTCGCTCGATTTTTGATAAAGAATCATCACTAATTTCAAGCGAAAATCGATCGGTGGTAAATGGTCTATTGAATTTCTGTTTCTTTGGTCTGCATTGAAAAAGAAAAAACTAATCAAAGGAAATAGGGAAGAAAAATTGGAATTGGGCACCCCGTTGGAGAGGGCTTTTTTTTTTTTTTTTTTGAAAAATCACTCATTATTGGAACCCCTCCCTCTCTCACTCACTATTTCACTCTCTACATATATTATATGTATATATAATGCATAACATAAGCCATTACTTGAGCGCCGGATGTTGATCTTCGTTAATTTATTAATTCGACGTACGAATACTGGGATTCAGCTCTGATACCAAACTAATGCAGCGGAAAATAAAGGATACCAATCGAATCCGTTCGTTCATTGCTCATGTCACTAGGTAGAGGAGAATTGTCTTATTATTTTTTTGGATGACGAGGTAACCCGCAGCCGCTATACCGAAGTGCGCATACACATAGCGGTTTTGATGGGTTTTGAACTTATAACCTTCTGGGTACAGACTACCCACTTTAACCGCTATGTTGTCTTATTGTTTGATAATTATGAATTTAACTATATATACATTTACCTATTGGTGGATATGTGTTTATATCAATTTTAATTAAAATTTGAGTATATTCTAAATGTTATACTCTCTTAATTATATGGTTATTTATCCCTTAATGCATGAACTTATGGAGAATTTTGATTTTATATATGAACTTTAAAATGTTAATTTAAATGCACAAACTTTCAATATGTTAAAATTTTTACATTTGCGAATACCACAACAAAGTTGAACGACACTGTTTACCAAAGTACAGTGTTTAAACAACGCAGCAATGCGTTTAAAAGGTGTCATTTTGGTGGTCGGCCAATTATTTCACGTGGGATGTTTTAGCCTCCACGTCATACTAAATGATGGGTATAATTTTCTCATGTATACAAATTTTAATAAATTAAAAATTTCAAATATTCAGAGGTAAATTCTACGGTCAATATAAAAACCAAAATTCTCGAAGAAATCATTGTTAATAATCCTCAAGTAAATGTAATTTTCGAAAAATTTAAAAGTAGAAGCATCAAAATGAAGTGAAATTCTTGAAACAAAGAGAGAATACATGGTATGCATGAATTGATCTATCTGGTTATGTGGGCAATGAATGCATCCATCTCAAGTCTCGAAGCCCCATCAGGCTGAGCCGCCCGTCTCACGGCGGCGCCCACCTCCTCCGCCCTCTTCCTCATCTCCTCCCCTTCCTCCGACGCCATCAATCTCCTCACAACGTTCTGAATAATAGACGCTTTCACCAACTCACTCCTCTCTCTCCACTCTCTCACTAGAATACTCATCTTCACCACATCACACAACAGCGCCGCATTCCTCGGCTGGTCGGAATGCATCGGCCACGCCACCACCGCCACCCCCGCCGTAATACTCTCCAAACAAGAATTCCACCCACAATGACTCATAAACCCACCAACCGCTTCATGACCCAAGATTTCAACTTGTGGGACCCAATCTCTCACTACAATCCCCTCTCCTCCCACTCTCTCCTCAAACCCTAGTGGGAGATTAATTCTCCTCACCTCCCCATCAAACACATCGCCTTTATCCGCTTCCCTCAACACCCATAAAAACTTCACTCCACTCCTCTCCAACCCTAATGCAATCTCATTAATCTGCAAATCCGATAACGAAACCGTAGTTCCGAAACAAACATAAATCACTGAATCAACCACTTGTTTGTCGAGCCATGCTAAACATTCATGTCGAGTTTTCAATGGCGTATCCGTAGATAGTATTGGGCCTATTGGCCCAACTGCCCAGCTCTTCTTCTTCCCTTTAATCTCCTCTCTCTCCAAAACTTCCATGTATGGTCCTTCCACAACTCTGCACGTGTTGTAAATATCTCCACTGCAATCCTCCGCGGCCGCGGAGGATTGCAGCTCGAGAAACTCGGCAAACTCATCAGTTATCCATCCTTCAAAAGGAGGGAGCTCTCTTGGGTGATGCACCGGAAAAGAATCCGGTCCACCTACACCGGCCCAAACATAACTAAGAGCAGAAATAGCAGAGATGGAGATAAATGAATAAGACTCTGCATCGAAGATTCTAGAAACGTCTTGAACCACCACCGCCATCATAGGATCATAAACAACCACCAATCTTCTGAGCTTGTTAGCAATATCTTCCAACAAGGCGGCGAAGGGGCGGCGGAGCTGCAGCGCCGCGTTCCAAGCTGGCTGGAGCTGTGAGGGGAATTTGTTGGCGGCGTTAGGGTTTGGAGGTGGAGATGGGAAGGGCGGAGTGGGGAGATCGTGGAACTGGATTTTCGACACGTGGTTGGGGTTTAAACCGTTGATTCGGAATCTGGCTTGGCGGTTGTGGACGGCGGAGGAGACGTAGTGGACGGGGAGGTTGTAGGAGGAAATGAGGCAGGAGAGCTGCAGCATCTGGTTGAGGTGGCCTTGCGCCGGCAGCGGGACGGTGATCATGGCAATTTGAGCTTCTTCCATGGCGATTGCTCGGAGATTTCTGGGCGGTTTTTGAATTTCGATAATTATGCAGGAGATTAGTTTAATTAATAAATAATTTTTTTTATTCAAGTTTAATTAGATTCCACGACACGGAGACGTGTAAATAGCTTTATCCTTGTATTAAAAGATAATTATCAATTACTCCCTCCGTTCATTGAAACGACACGACACGTTTCCTTATTGAGTCGTCTCATTAGAAGCGATGTATTTTCTAAAATAATATTGTATTATTTATGTGGACCATATTTAACTATTAAAAAATTAAACAATCTACACCACATAATATCAATTTTTTAATTTTCACGCCGAAAATAAACGAAAATTTTCTAATGGATGAAAAGAATATTTTTTTATCATGTGATGATTATAATTAACTTTTAATTTTTTAACTATAGAGATCTACAATTTGATTGTATCGAGTCATTATTTAGTACTCGAGTGTCATCACTAAGTTTTTTTTATATCATCCACTCTCTTTTTTCACAAAAACTTTGGTGCAACTAGTTGCAGGTGCAACAGGCTGCATAAAGTTTAATACGTCATTAATGTAAATGTTAGCGCGATGTAGCTCAGTTTGTGTGTTGCTGGGCTCTTACATGAGAGACCCGAGTTCGAGACCCATTAACAAACTTTTTATTTTTTTTATTTTTGACATTAAAAATTAAATTTTTATTTTCAAATTACATTTATGATATAAAAAAATATAATGAATTTAGTATTTTATTTTCAAAAACATTTTTTTTTATTTTTACAATAAAAATTGAATTTTTATTTTCAAATTATATTATGATACAAAAAATATAATAAATTTATTATTTTATTTGCAAAAAAATATTATATGACTGAAAAAAATATTAATATGTATATTAGAATTTATTCTTGTTAATAAAAATACAATATTTTTTATTTTTTTTACATCAGCAACAAACACTTTTCATTTTTTTTTAAATTTTGACATTAAAAATTGAATTTATATTTTTAAATTACATTATGATACAAAAAAATATAGTAAACTTATTTTTTATTTTCAAAAAAAATATGTCTCAAAAAATATTAATATGTATATTAGAATTTATTCTTGTTAATAAAAATACAATATTTTTTATTTACATGATGGAGAATATGTGGAGATAATAAAAGTATCACTTTATATGAAAAATGTATCAATTATTCTAAATATATCATTTGTTCTGAATAAAAGTATCACTTCTTATTAACTAATGTATCACTTGTCATTAATCAAAGTATCACTTCCTATTAATAAAAATATCACTTATTATTAACTAATGTATCACTTTTTATGAATCAAAGTATCACTTTCTATGAATAAAAATATCACTTATTATGAATAAAAAGTATTGTTGGTTTTAGTAAAAGTATCACTTGTTCTTAATAAAAGTATCATTATGCATGAAAAAAGTATCAATTATTATGAATATATCATTTGTTCTGAATAAAAGTATCACTTATTAATCAATGTATCATTTGTTATGAATCAAAGTATCACTTATTATAAATAAAAGTATCATTGGTTTTAGTAAATTTAGTGAATATATAACTTGTTATTAATCAATGTATCACTTGTTATGAATCAAAGTATCAGTTGTTATGAATAAAAGAATCAGTTATTATGAATAAAAATATCATTGTTTTTAGTAAAAGTATCACTTTGTTATTCATCAATGTATGAAAAAAATGGGACTTGATTAGTGTGACGGAGGGAGTTTAAAAAAAAACATTATAAAAAAAAGGACAAACTTGATCTGAAAAAATATCAATTGGTTGGAATAAAAATATTACTTATTATAAATAAATTTATCACTTTTTTAAAATTAATATATCAACTAAAATAAAAAAATGGACAAACTTGATTTGAAAAAATATCAATTGGTTGGAATAAAAATATTACTCCCTCCGTCCCGCTATTTGTGGCTCACTTTCCCGAAAGGGGTGTCCCGTTATTTGTGGCTACTTTTCTAATTTGGTAAAATATTATTATCATATCTTCTACTCTTTCATCTTCTCTCTCCTACTTTATTACATTCTCTCTCCTACTTTATCATCATTTCTCTCATATTCTCTCATTATCTTATTAATCTTCTCTCTCATACTTTATCATCTACTCCATCTCTCATACTTTATCATCTACTCTCTTAATTCTCGTGCCGAAACCAATTGAGCCACAAATAACGGGACGGAGGGAGTACTTATTATAAATAAATTAATCACTTTTTTAAAATTAATATATCAATTAAAATGAAAAAAATATTATAAAAAAAAATAAAAGGACAAACTTGATCTGAAAAAAATATCAATTGATTGGAATAAAAATATTACTTATTATAAACAAATTTGTCACTTTTTTTTAATTAATATATCAATTAAAATAAAAAAGATCTGTAAGCTACGCTGCTAGGAATCGAACTCAAGTGTAAAAGGTTTGAACCTAGCCACTTAACCAAGTGCACTATCATAACAATGTTAATATAATGCAAATCTCGCATATTTAACTGTATACATCCGGTTGCACCTGCAACCGCATGTACAGGAGTCCAACTCCTCTTTTTTAATTAAATTCTCTTATCATATCCTCGTTGGAAGTTTCTTGTCATGCAAAAGCGTCAAGTTCTAACATAAATCAAACAATAAATCATTTTCATCAATTTCTTCTCAGCCGCAGCTACTTTTGACATTAGTTGATTTTAATAAGTAATGTTTAATAGAATAAAAATTTATTTTATATAATAATTTTCTTAATTTTTATTTGAATTAATATATTAAATTAGTGTTCGATAAACTAATAACTTATTAAAGATATATGTTTTTTTTCTATTTTTTTGAGGTTTAATTGTAAAGGGCTCAATAAGACAATTAGACAATAACAGACTACAAATTCCACAGAACAAGCCTCTTAATGTTTTTCTATCCATCCATTCATCAGCTAGTAGATAATATCATTTTTGTCAAAGATGATTTCAATGTGGATTCAAAGGCTTCAATTATCACCATCCCCAAATTATATATAATTTCAAATTCTCTTTTAATTTTTATTTTCTTTGAAATGATAATTTCGCTCCCATAAATTGCTTATTTTATCACCTCTTTCTAAAATTGCAAATTTTGTTTCAAAACTCCATCTCTAATTAAGTTTATCATACATAATTAGCCAAGTTAATTTAAATGTTCTTTATCATTAGAATACTATTACACGAAAAGAAGGTTTAAAATAATTAGATTGATATGCATTCAAATACTCTCGAAGTAGAATATATTACTCCCCCGTCCTGCTATTAGTGTCCTACTTTCTTAATCGGTTGTCCCGCTATTAATTTCATCTTTTCTAAAATAACAAAAAATACTTTTAAACAAAAAATGAATTGGGTTCCTCCTACTTAGTAACTCATCCCACATTATCATACACTATCTCTCCAAAAATCTATCTCTCACACGATTTTCGTTCCATTCCGAATTCAGAAATTTATGATTTTTAACTTTTTGAAAACTTTAGATTATTTTTTAAAAATATAATCTGAAAAAAAATAGAAAAAAAATAATTGATTGTCTCAACTATGCCTTTGAATGAATTTTCATTTCTTCCATCCACTACTCATCGAAAATTATGTTAATTTCTTATTACAATTAGAGCTCATAAAATACACACCAAAATCGAAGAGGACACTATAGCGGGACTCAGGGAGTAACCGAGTAGGAATTTAATCACTCTTCCAAAAAATGCTCTTACAAATAGTCCGGTTTCACTTGTGAAAGAAGTTAAAAAATTAATAAAATCACAAAATACAGCACTATATTCTCCAATGCACACCAATCCACGAGTCGCGGTGGTGGTGGTGCCGCTGCCGGCGCAGGGCCACCTCAACCAGCTCCTCCACCTCTCCCGCATCATTTCCGCCGCCGCCATACCCGTCTACTTCGTCGCCGCCGCCACCCACATCCGCCAAGCCAAGCTCCGCGTCCACGCTTGCGACTATTCCACCGTCAACTTCCACGAATTCTCCACCCCTCCTTTCCAAAACCCTCCGCCCAATCCTAACGCCGCCAACAAATTCCCCTCCCATCTCCTCCCCTCCCTATCCGCCTCCACCCATCTCCGGCAACCCTTCCACTCCTTCCTCACCGATCTCTCCACCAAATTCACTCGAATCGTCGTCATATTCGATTCGCTAATGTCTTACGTCATCCAAGACGTTGATTCAATCCCCAACGCCGAATCCTACTGCTTCCGATGCATATCCGCTTTCACGACGCTCTCGTTTCACTGGGACGCCGCCGGCCGGCCTAATCTGCCGCCGGAGGCCGCGGCTATGAATGAAATTCCACCTCTCGATGGGCTAATGCCTCCTGAATTTACGGAGTTTACGAGGTTGCAACGTAGATCTCGGAAAAATATCTGCGGAGATTTATACAACTCCAGCAGAGAAATCGAGGGCTTATACCTCGATTTAATGGAGAAATCGGATCCAATTAGGGTTGATAAAATTTGGGCAATTGGTCCTCTCAATCCAAATTCATTAGAAGCGAAGAAGAATGCGCTAATTCGACACGAGTCTCTGCAATGGCTCGACGATCAGGAATCAAATTCAGTAATCTTCGTCTCTTTCGGGACGACGACTTCATTATCGAATGAACAAATTCGAGAGCTGGCGTACGGGTTAGAGAGAAGTGAGCAGAAGTTTGTATGGGTAGTGAGAGAAGCCGATAAAGGGGACATATTCTCCGGCGAGGCTCAGAGATCGGAGTTGCCGGAGGGGTTTGAGGAGAGGGTTAGAGAGAGGGGGATTGTGGTGAGAGATTGGGCGCCGCAGTTGGAGATTCTAGAACATTCTGCTACCGGTGGATTTATGAGCCACTGCGGGTGGAATTCGTGCGTGGAGAGTTTATCGAACGGCGTGCCGGTGGCGGTGTGGCCGATGCATTCGGATCAGCCGACGAACGCGTTTCTGGTGACGGAGGTGCTGGGGGTTGGTGTTAGGGTGGTGGATTGGGTGTACCGGAATGAGGTGGTGGCGGCGGCGAGAGTGGAGGAGGCGGTGAGGAAGTTGATGGCGTCGGAGGAAGGAGAGGAGATGAGGAGGAAGGCGGAGGAGTTGGGGTCTGCCGCCGTCAGTAACGGCGGCGAGTTGGAGTCCTTCATCGCGCATATTACTAGATAAAACTAAGTAATTAAAACGATCTCGTGATTGAAATACTATGAAACTTTTTTTAAATTCTCGTTTTGGACATAAACTTTCAATTTAGTCAATAAATATATGAATTATTGATTTATTTCAAATTGCACATTGACCAAAATTCCGGCTAAATCAAAGTTGGCTTGACATTTTCGGACGTGACATAACTGCTGACATATTGGGTGAGTCATATTCGATTTTCATACTTATATATATTCCATACGTATATACAATAAAACCTCTATAATTACTGAAAATTTTTAGAATTCGATTTTGTTGAATTTTGTTCGCCCTCTTTAAGTTATAATTTTAATTAATACTACTATTTTATGAATAAAACTCACTCCATTTCAAATTTATGTATCTGCTTTACTTTTTCATTTATCCCAAATTTATATGTTTGTTAGTAATTTTTTTATGTCTACCTAGATGTTTCACTAACTTTAATTTCTAACTAATAGTATGATAAAAAAAAAAAGACAATTCTATCTAACTTTTATAATACCATTTTAGTAATTTACTTTAATTATTCAAATTTCAATATCAATATTTATCTAACTTTTATATTATTAATTTTTTTTCTTAATCTATGTGAAAATACAAACAAGCATATAAATTAGAAACAAATGGAGTAAAATCTTATGATTCAATAATATTAATTGATAAAAACTTTACGGTAAAAAGTAAAGATTTAGTAAATAAGACATAATAGTGATAATGGATTTTCAACAAACAGCTTCTAGAATTTTTGTTTGACGAGAGAAATCTACCGACGAAGAACGGGACCACAAATTCGAAATTCTAAATGGTTGACATTAAGATCGAAACATGGCATGTGTTTTTTTCTTTCTCTAATTTGCACAGTCGTGGTGTGATTGGAATTCCTCCTCGACCAAAACACGGAAAATAAGGAAAGGAATATTATTTCTAGCAAAGCCATTTTCCCTAAATACAGAAATTAGTGATTTGGGGCCATCACAAAAAGTTACTATATCTACACATTAGGAAAAAGACAGACGAAATCTTGAAATCCTATTGTTCAAGTACAAAAAAAAGTTCAAAATTCTATGGCACTTAATCATATCTTTTTATATTATAAAATAATAATCGCTAACTTGTGACTATGAATTTCCGTATCACACATCAGTGTAAAGTTAAGGATGCAAAGAGAATTTTGAACTGGGACCAAAACTTCCAATTTAATAGGGTGCAGATATACAATTTCCATGGAATAACAACTTTAATAAGAAAATAAAGAAAAATATAGTCTAGTTAAATTACACAATTTGGGAGTAGCGGCTCCACACGTTCCCCTCAATCCATCCGCCCGTTCTAATTTAATGTTTTTGACTTTTTTTGTAATTTTCTTTTTTATGTTAGCAGATAAATTTGTACTTTTTGTTGCAGATGGTCTGAAGGTTTTGCCCAAATAAAGAAGAACCGTATAGATCTGTAAGTTATAGTATTGGGCTTGATATTTGGGCTTCTGTTATATAATAGGAGTATAAATTTTACTATGATAATCGATGAGGTCCTTTTTAATCAACACACTGAACGTAAAATTTTAAAGATCTTAAAACAGATTGATTAAAGTGATAATTGCAGATTTAGTTTACAAATTGAAGACCCAATCGTCGTTATCTATTTATTTTCCAATTAATCTTGACAAAGTCTTATATTAGTATGACTGCATTAGGATATCCTCCTCCAATCCACTATAAATAATAGGTTTGTTTTGGGTGCATAAATTAAGAAAATGATAGTATGTGGTATAAATTATTTAATCTGTAATTAAATATTGTTCATACAATCTTTATCATTTAATGATATATACTCCCTCCGTCCCACAAATGTTGTCCCTTATTCCTTTTCGAGACGTCCCACAATTCTTGCCCCCTTACTTAAAATAGCAAAAAATTAGTCCTAACCCTTTTAATTAGGCTCATCTAATTACACAATTACATCACTAATTAATCTTTCCTTTTTACAACATTAATTAATACTACTCCTTTTCTTACATCTATACTTACAACTCACACGCCCATTTTCATGAAATGCTCGAACCCTAGATCTGCGCCTCCTTCATCTTCTTCCTGCTCTAACCCTAGATCTCACTGCCTTTGTCGAAATGATGAACAAAGAGCCAAGATCCGGCCTCTCCCCATCTCAAAGCCGCGAATGTGTCCGTTCGAGTTCCGATTGTCGAAGTTCGACAGCTTCGTTGACTGTTCTGAGCGACTCCGTCGGCGCCGCTCACACCGCGCATGATGAATCCGACCCAATCTCTAAGTTTACATCCTCGGCAACAAGTGCGACAGATACTATGCCAAGCGGTGGAGAAAGTACAGAAAACCCTAAATTTCTTGAGTGGTGACGCGGTAGCCGACGGCGGCGAGACTGAGATCTGCTCTGGGTGGAGTCAATGCTCGAATTCATTGGTCGATTTTCCTTACTCAGCCTCTTGCAGTCCAGATACCGAAAGCCAATTCCATGGGTTCGATGAGTCGAGCCCTAACCGACCTTATTTCAATGCCGACTATGATCCCTTACGGCAGGAGACGTCGTAGCTTCCAGAAAACGAAAACCAATACCATGGCTACAATGAGTCTAGCCTCGACAAACCTTATTTCAATGCCGGCTATGATCCCTTACGGGAGGAGCCGCCCTGTACTCCAGAGGTCCAAAGCCAATTTCATGGCTACTCGGACTCCTGCCCTGACCGACCTTATTTCGACGGGGGATACGATGCTTTACGGATGGATACGCCGTGTATTCCCGAAAGTCAAAGCCAAGACGAACGTGCCGGATTGGGTGAGATATTTCCCTGTTTCTATTATGTCTTTAATACATCGATTGCATGTTGTGGAAGATGCGGTTATCTTGGTCTAAAATGATAATACCCTGCTCACTTCTTGGTTAGGTGGAACATATCAGTGAAATTCAAACCTTTAAAATTGAGATATGTTCCTTAGGTTGTATGATCTCTCAATTAATTGATTAGAAACTCCTTGTTGTTCTGGTTGCTGCTAGAAGTGATTGTTTATTGTTGTTCTGCTTGTTTCTCACTCTTGGTTAGATATGGCAATGATTGTTGTTCTGCTTGCTCACTCTTGGTTAGATATGACATTGATTGTTGTTCTGCTTGCTCACTCTTGGTTATATATGGCATGTGATTGTGTTCATACTCTAGGTTATCTATACAAAATAGTTTATTTAAAAACCAAAAAGATTAACTATACAAAATACTATAGACAGATGCTATACAAAATACTACTACTACTAGTATTTTCAATATGTTTCACAGACAGATGCTATACAAAATACTAGTAGTAGTATGTTAAATCTGTTTCACAGACAGATTTCTATACAAAAAAATTTAAAACTGTAAGCAAATTATAACCTCAACCTAGTCCACAGCTCTTCTAGCCCTTCTTCACAGCCATTCTCAAACATATAGGTTATGCTCTCCCTTACCAAATCTGGAGAAACTTCCAAGTCTGTAGGAAGTTCATTCTGTCTGAGCAAGGCATCTTTCCTCATATGAGGAATTATGTAGGTATTATGCCCCTTAACATTCATTATCTCCACCATACAACATTGCAAGCTTAAGAATACCTTATTTAATGTCATAGAGGACAATTGAACATATGAACAAGACACTGCATTAATTAACTCATCAACATTGGTGCACTCTGATTCTATTTGGATGCTCTGGATTGCCCTAAACCACCCAAGATCATTGACATTTGTGTCAGGTGAATTGGGTGGTTGCTGTACAATTCTTATGTCAAAGCCCTCTATTGTGGCTGCTGCCTTAAAGTCTGGATCACTATCATTTATGTGTAGTCGGGCATTGTCCTATTGTATGAATATTGTTTTATCTGTTGTAGGAGGCCATTTAGATCTAATTGCAGGGAGTATCTGTGGTCAAAAAATAAAAAAATAAAATAAATCAAACTTGTAAAAATTGAGTTTTCAGAGTATGGATTTAATAGGTTGTTAATCATGCACATGTGTTGTAGATTACCTCATTTGCTGCCATTGCATTATCTTTGGCAGTAATCTGTTTAGGATTCAGATTCTAGGTAGAATCTGAATTCTGAAATGTGCTGCCATCTTTGGAATTTCATATCCAAAGATGCAAACTTGTTAACTGTTTGTTTGTACAAACAATACAAGGACAATTACAACATTATTGTACAGACACTAGTTAAAATCTGAATTGGGATTCAGGTTCTGACTTCTAGGTTTAAATACCTACAAGTCCAGTTCAGAAAACTTGTTAAATTACATCACACTGATCTAATACAGAATAGATGTTATACTACATAGTCTGCTTTGCATACCTGACTTATGATACACTCTTTGATCACCTGTTTGTTATGGATTCAATAGGTTTAGTCTCCAAAGTTCCTTTACATCGATTTTTGCTTCCTCTGACAGCTGCAACCTTATGTGTGAAGGGAAAAATCCCTATTTTGCCATCAAACTGAACAGCACCATCTTCTGCAAATATAGGCCTAGCAACTGCATACATGAACATCACTTTCTGTGTGAATTTTTTGTTCTGGCAGGACCTATGTAGCTCCATCTCTGTAGGAGTTAGATAGTATCTGTGTGCAGCCTTACTTAGATAGAACCACTTTTCATCTATGTGCACCGTGTTTTGCATACTCTTGAATTTAATGCTTTGCATGACTGTATTATACTCAAGTGACTGAAGTGAAAACCGTAACCTTTTTAATTGATTTTCTATTGTCAAGAACGGCTTTATTACACTAGAGTGAGCTTTGATTAGACCATTTTTTACCCATCTCCACACCGTTGATTTGCTGCAATTGATGCCATTTGCTAGCTTCCTTATAGTGCCTCTCTTCTGCACACTCAACCTCTCTATTGCTTCTAAATCGATATGCAATGTCTTCTTATGTTTTGCATTTTTCTTTTTCGACTGTAAGTACACTGCTTGCCCCTGATTTCTTTGTTCTTCTGCTGCAGCCCACAACCGGCCAACCGTCTTCGGACAACACTTGAACTTCTTCGCAGCTGCAAGCTTGATGCCTCTTGCGGGTTTACTGTTGCTCTCATTCTGCATAATCCATTGAATTATGTCATTTCTCTCATCTGATGTTAAATCTTTCCTCATTTAGAATGCTCTGTTTTTCACTACAAAATTTATGCTATTTACCGACGGAATTACCGACGGATGAAAAACACGGGTCGTCTTACCGACGGATTACCGACGGAAATTGGGATGCTCAATTTACCGACGGAATACCGACGGATAATTTCCGTCGTCATATACTCGACGGAATATTCCGTCGTTAACGGTATATCATTATTTATTTACTATTTAATAAATTAAATATATATATTACCGACGGAATAATCCGTCGGTAAGGGTATATCATTAGTTATTTAGTTTTAATTAATTAAAATATATAAATTTACCGACGGATTATTCCGTCGGTAATGTTAACTTATTATTTATTTAGTTTTTAATAAACTAAAATATATTTACCGACGGAATAGTCCGTCGGTAAATTTATTAAAAAAATTTAATTTATTTTCCCGACGATTACCGACGGAAAAATCCGTCGGTAGTCATTATAAATTTACCGACGGAATTATCCGTCGGTAAATCCGTCGGCGTAACCTAAATTAATTCAGCGCCGCGGGGACGAACGCAGCGTCTTCTTCTTCGTCGCGCCTCCGCCGCTTGCTTTGCCGTTTCGCGCCGCCGCTCGCTGCTCCGCTTCGCGCCGCCGCCGCCGCCGTCTCCTTGGTTAGTTTCTCTCATTCCTTCAATATCGTCTCTTATGGAGGTTTCTTTCGTGTTATTGTAGCTCATTTTTCAGCCTTGTAGAGATGTTCTTGTTGACTACTTCTGTGCTTCTTGTGATTGTAGAGATGTTATTGTAGAGATGTTGTGATTGTAGAGATGTTATTGTTGACTACTTCTGTGACTTGCTTCTATGCTTGTAGAGATGTTATTATTGTGCTTGTAGAGATGTAATTGTTGTGATTGTAGAGATGTTATTGTTTAAATAGACTAATGGATTCTATTATGAAAGATTTCTTGTGGATAATGGTTGTACATATAACATGGTTGGGACAACCTTATCTTCTGGATTTCAAGCATCAACCCTGCCAATTAACTAGGAATCTGTGACTATTAGTGTTTCATTTTCGAATAGTATTCGACTTCACTCTATTATTCTGACAAAATCAGGATTTGAAATAATGAGTCGTTCGTGGATGTATACACGGTGGACAGTAGACGGTTCATTGAATCCTCAATTTGTGAATGGCATTGAGGATTTCATTGATTGGGCAAGTAGCCAGACACCTTATATGGACGGAGAAAAAAATTAGATGTCCGTGTAAAAATTGTAAGAATAAGTTTGTTTTTGTCTACACAAGTCGCTTTCGGGTACATGGCGCCTCCCGAGGGTCGTGGCGGGGATCGTATCGGCTCCTGGCTGGGCGTGGAGCACCCCCATCGACATCGGCTATGGGGGCAGGTCCCCCGAGTCGGGTGGACCCCATCGGGGTTCTACCGACTCTTACTCGGTGGATAGCCGCCGATGT
This sequence comes from Lavandula angustifolia, assembly GCA_028984105.1. Classification (NCBI taxonomy): domain Eukaryota; kingdom Viridiplantae; phylum Streptophyta; class Magnoliopsida; order Lamiales; family Lamiaceae; genus Lavandula; species Lavandula angustifolia. The sequence goes on along the minus strand of CM054821.1, from coordinate 9,063,677 downwards.
TTCGAGATTTCACCTGAGGGGTATGTAATAATTGCTTTTATTAATTTTAAATATATCAAATTTCACTTGGATTAACCAATTTTTAATAATAGGCGATTGCTTGAGCCATCTGGATTGGCCTCGACAATCGTTGATTGTTTTAAAAGATCAATAACCCGACCGGGTTCACTTGGAAGCCGACTCCTCCCGAAATTAAGGAACGATATTTTGAAGAATTTAAGGTTAGTTTTTCTTTCAAGTTTACAATCTTATAATTTAGTATTTATTTATATATATCTAACATGTATAAACATGTAAATTGCGAAGAGCACTTCGCGGCTGTGGCCCAGGACCGGGCGAGTCCACCACATGTGGCGAAGAGGGCATCCAAGAGGTTCGGCGATTGGCACTACGAAATGAAGCGGGGCCGCCCTCAAAAACCGGACTACATCAACACGAGAGAGGTGGGCGGCCCTCAACGACTACTGGATGCGGCCGAGGTGCTCCGAAGTCGAGATCGCTTCCCGGTGCCGCGAGTCGAGCCCGAGCAGGGCGCCGGGATGAGCAAGCACAAAGGAGGGTCCCTCGGCCACCATGCAAGTACTCCCGGTCTACGGTAAGTCTCATTTTATATGTTTTTTAGCTTCTTATGTCTTTGTTTTTGACATAATTTTGTTTATGCATGTTATGAATAGGCTTCTCAGAGGGGATGCTCCTTAGAGTCCACCACCTTTGACACTTTCCAGAGTCTCCATTACAAAGGTGGAGACTTCTCCAACATGAAGGCTGCGAGACTTCATGTAAGCACACAATTACAATATATAGATTATTATTCTAGAATTTTGAGTTTGACTAATTTCTATTTAATATTGTAATAGGCGGAGGTGGAGCGGATTGCTGCTGAAGAAGGCCCCAACGCGGATAAAAACGCGATTTATCTGCGGTTGGAGGGGGTCCGGGATAAGAAGCAGCGGCTCTACGGTTTCGGCGAGGAAGGGAGCGACTACATCAATGCCGCCAGCCGCTCTTCTACTTCCTCACTGGGGCCATCCCAGAGTAATGCCGAGATCATGCGCCGACTGGAGGAGGAGTCGGCAGCTAGGAGGAGCCTCGAGGAGCAGGTCGCATTTATGAATGCGCAGATGACCCAGCTTATGGAGATGATGGGCTCCTCTAGCCGACGACAGCCTCCGGACGACAGCGCTGATCAGTCCCCTCCCCCCACCTCTTTATGATTGATTTATTTATGGTTTATGTATATATACTGAATATTTTGATTTTAGGATTTATATATTTATATTTCGGTTTGCTTTTTGAGTTGATTTGAATCGTTATATGTGATGTTTTGGTTGGTTAAGTGTATATGATGTGTTGGTTGATTAAAAATTGCAGGTTGTCGATAACTTGGTACAAAAAACAAAAAAAGTTATTTAAAAAAAAAATCTACCGACGTTTTACCGACGGATATTTCCGTCGGTAAATAAACATAAAAAAATTACAAAATTATTTTAAATTTACCGACGGAAAATTCCGTCGGTAAAAAAATGTAAAATTTATTTGAAAATTTATTTTAACTGTACCGACGGAAAATTCCGTCGGTAAAAAAACAAATAAATTATTTAAAAAATTATTTTAAATTTACCGACGGAATAATCCGTCGGTAAAAAAAACAAAAAAATTATTTAAAAATTTCCTCCTCGACAGAATATTCGGGGACAAACTTCCGACGGTTATTTTCCGTCGGCAATCCGTCGGTAAAAGTTACCGACGGAATATTCCGTCGGTAATATTTACCGACAAAGCCTGACCCGACGCATTAAATCCGTCGGTATTCCGTCGGTAACTTTTTTACCGACGGAATTAAGGGGTTTACCGACGGAATTTTCCGTCGGTGTACGGTGAATTTCTTGTAGTGTTTGTAGTGGATGAATTAGTATTTTTGAATCAGATGCTTGTATATATAGAGAAACTGAAATGGGAGGGAATTTTGAATAGTTTTTGGCTCCATTTGCTAATTTTTGAAAATACTTGGAGCGGCTGTATTGGTACTGCTTGGAGTATTATAATTGTGGTCGTGTCTTTCTTGTTGTTTATTTTCGGTGATGATAAATTTAATTTTCAATTACGCAATTTCCGATTAATTTATTTGCATCGGATTAATTGAACAGGCAATAGTTTATCAACAAAAGTACTGCTGCGCGAAATTAAATACTGTTAAATGGTAACATAAAAATGTGCATAACATAAAATAATGTTTATTGTATGAAACATTAATTGCACTCAAATTAAAGAAGAGAGAGAAATTAAAACAACCCACTAATTATGAAGGGACCCACACAACTAACACCATTAACAATTCTCCTTAATTCCCGTGCCAGAAAGAAAATGGACAATATTTGTGGGACGGAGGGAGTAATATTTATAGTGGGAGGGAGGAGGAGGGGTATTTGTTTTTTTCCTGTCACTTTTATTTGACATGCATGCATTGAACATTTAATATTATAATGTTTGATATAAACTAACAATGTTTGGTGGTAATGAATTATGCCACGTGGATAGGGTTACGTAATAACATCCCAGTGGTCAAATGGGTTGGCGACCAATCAATATACTGTAGCCCAAACAAATATGATGTTTGGAACCGGCCCATAATGAATTTCACAAAAAAATATTATCAATGATTTAATATTGTAATCACATTTATTTGCTAATCACCGCTAAATGCACATTAATATATCTTGAATTTCAATCCTGACCAAAACTTAATTAATAATATTATTAATTTTATTGACTTTAATGACCAATGACTATGGAATTACGTTTGGTACATTCTAAATTGAATTCCGTGTAAAATCCCATCTCAAGAAATGTGACGTGTCCGATCCTCCTCCACTATTATGTGTATTTTAAAAATATGATGATGATAGTGTTATTATATTATTTATTTATTTATTATTATTATTAAATGATTTACTATAGTTAATCAAGAAATTGTAACAGAGATGTGGTAGAGATTAAGTTAATAATTATGTATCCATCCAACATCTCATAGCCCCATCTGGTATCGTCCAGGAAATGGACTTTTTGTCTCTAAAAATGATGTAACGACACCAAGAGTGTTATTATGATTCTGTCACCTATAATTAGCTCATTCTATATTGTTTTAGGCTAGAAAATAAAACTTAGGTTTATATAATGCGCACTTTGATAACGAGTGGATTATCCTCGTTATCTATATAAAAAAAAGTTATCAAATTAGTAGTATTACTTATTTAATTTTATTTTGCAGGTAAGGTCTTATCAAAACAAATAAATCAAATGTATTTTCGAAATGATCTTGTTCTAACATTCATGGTCGCGCCACAAACTAAAGATGCGCGTCCACTAACGTTGTTGATGTCATGATGATTTGATGGGCACAAAAATTTATGCGATTTACTTAATTTTTTTTTAAAAACATATGTCCTTTTTTATTTTCATTGTGAAATTATATTTTATGGAATTTTTCCATGTTCGATCAATTTTTATTAATTGAACGGTAATCTGTGTCCCCATTTATTAAAAATTATCTGCAATAATCCATTTCCTAAGTTCACAAATTTCATACTAGGATCTATTTTTGTTAAATAGGCTATGTCACTATTCTATTAATGTACACTAATTAGATACTCTCTTCGTCTAAATGAAATATCTGGTTATTTTTCGGTACGTAATTTATGTGTTTTAGTTTTATATGTTAAGATAGATAGTTAAATAGATCCAAAAAATTGATTATTGTGTATTAATTTTATTTCCTTTTTGGGAAAGAAAACGGTTATGTGGGATGCCCAAAAAAGGAATATATGACCGATGTAGTACATAATTGAGAGAGTGGATTTGCTGTCCAAATGCATGGTGACTGTGTACCATTAACAACTATATACACTAGTTGAGATTGTTTACCCTACGTACAAGTGGTCATTTAATTTTCCCAATGGACAAGCGGTTATTTTAGTTATTTTTTTTCGAGTTAAATGAATACATCTCAGTATTTTATTGATGGACATAAATTAAACATAAAGAATTGGACAACCGGCCTCGTTTCCATATTTTGGTTGTATTGCAATTTGCAAGACGTTGTTCCTATCCTAGTCGTAGGGGATTTTGCACGTGTAGTATTGATAGCGGCTCGTTTGGCATCTTTATTTACAATAACATATATTAACAATAATATATGTCACACATTAAATTAAAATAGTTGCATATGATCCACCACAACCATTCCTTCCCTTTATATTTGCCTCCCTCAATCACAACTATCACCCTTAGCTTTGTCCCTCTCCTCTTAATTAATTTGTCCTTCATTACTCTCTCTCTCTCTCTCTCTCGAAATATCTTGCCAAACATTAGTTTCATCAATTTCCTTCGAAATTGAGTCAACTTTATAAAGTTTGATTTCTTTATTACATTCTTGAAAAATGTATTTTGGCGCCATGAGACAATACGAAACTCCGGCGACTCTGCCGCGGACGAACAGCTGCCGGAGCACCACCAAGATCATGCCGGCGACGACGACGACCTTCTTACGGTCGACGTCGTCGTTGGACCTCGAGCTCCTCGTGGAGGAGTTCAACCAACAAATCGTCGTCCCCCAACCCAAATCAACCCCTGCCGTCTTCCGCCGCCTCAGCCGCAACCGCCACGGCGCCGCCGACTTCCTCCGCTCCCTCCTCTCCCTCTTCACATTCCCCAATATCCTCCCCACGTGCCAGTGGCTCGGCACTCCGAGTAACCTTTCGATCACCCCCTCCCTCGGCCGCAAGGTCACCGGAACCCTATTCGGAAACCGCCGCGGCGCCGTCAGCTTCGCTGTCCAGTACGACCCGAGATCCGAACCCGTTTTCGTCATTGAGCTGGCGGTCTCGACCGCCACTCTAGTAAAGGAGATGGCCTCCGGACTTTTAAGGATCGCGTTGGAGTGCCAGAAGAAGGCGGCGCCGCCGCGCCGGAAGCTCCACGGCGAGCCGGATTGGACGATGTACTGCAACGGTCGGGAGTGCGGGTACGCGCAGGCGAGGGAGTGCAACGAGTCGGACTGGCGCGTGCTGAGCACGGTGCAGACCATCTCCGTCGGTGCTGGAGTGATTCCGGCGGTGGACGACGGTTGGAAGGGCGGCGCGTACGAAGGCGCGTTGCTTTACATGAGGGCCCGATTCGAGCGAGTCGTGGGGAACCGTGACTCAGAGGCTTTCTATATGTTGAACCCGGACGGGAACGGCGGGCCGGAACTCGGTATTTTCCTTGTTAGGATTTAATAAGTTTGTAAAAATAATAAGCTACGGAAATTTAATGACGCAATGTTTTGAGTTTTTTGGGATGACGAGGGGAAACCGCAATACAGGATACGGGGTGTGTTTTTTAGACAAATTCTACGTAATTATTCTTATGGATAATTATTAGGGTTTAAATCTTTTTCGTTCGCTTTGTTGATTAATAAGGTCATCAGTAGAGGTATGATCTGTAATTTAGTAGCCTGCATGAGTCTTTAGGGATGTTGTACTTTGTGTTGAATAGTTCACCAGTTTAATTAAAATAAATGTTGAGTGCTTCGTCATTGCTTATGCTTCATTTAAAATATTTAGTTGATGAAAAGTGCAAATGTTACACTAATATATATCCTATTATGTTGCACATGTCTTTGCTAAAATTAATATCTAAATGGGACAAGATGTTTTGAGGCTGGTATTTTAAAGGACAACATCATCCAACTTTTTAGGAACAATAATCAACAATTTAAAGACATACCCCTATACAATTAAACCTTGATACAATAGTTCAATAAAATACTAATAATTTAAATTATATAATAATTTCTTTACGTCCATTTGAGCCAACAAACTAAAGTAATAACTCAACCATTTTAAATGCACTAAGTAATAAAAAGATAATTTCTTAGGGGGTCAATTAAAATGAAAATATAAAACAATAATTACTATTTAATTCCGGAAAAAAATACACAGAGATCAAAATCTTTCAATCAGTTACAATAAACGTACAGTAATCATTTCATTTGAAGTATACATATTTCTAAGAGGTGTGTATGTGTCTACCAGAATGTCATGAATACAGTTATTGCCTAATTCCTTCTTATCGGGAGTGAATTTCCAAACTAGTCTCCTCCAAAAAAATATTTTTCAAATTAGTCTCCTCTAAAAATAATTCCCAAAATAGTCTTATTTATGCCACATTGGAAGCCACATGGAATTCTTTTTTTTATCTTTTTTTTTAATATTTTGTATTGGATAACATTTTCCCTATATTTTTGTAACATAACATTTTCCCTTTTGTTTTTTAAAATTTATTATTCTTGATGTACCACTAAACACAAACCACAATACCTATCATATAATTTTTCCAATCGTATGTTATTATTTATTAAAGTAAGTTTTAAAAAAGAATAAGATAATGCAGATAGTTATTTATTATCAGTGAAACCCCAAATTTTCATTTAATTAATATTTTTTTCGAAACTTAAATTGAATTCAACAAATATTCATATGTGGCATAAAGAAGATTACTTTGAGAATTATGTAGTGGCTGTGAGATCTCTAAATATATTTTAACGACTTAATGCTTGTTTGTAAGTCTCAAAATTCTCCAAAAGAAAATACTTAAAAATAACATTATAAAATAATATTAAACATAAATAGAAAAATTCCATGTGATTTCATATGTGGCATAAAGAAGATTACTTTGAGAATTATTTTTTGGAGGATACTAGTTTGGGAAATATTTTTCTGAAAAAGTCTAGTTTGGAAATTCACTCTCTTTTCACGACATATATATTATGGCAATTATATTCTAAATGATATTTAGATCAAATCTTTGTATTAGTAATTTGGGGTTTATATATCATAGCAAATATATATATTGACGTAGAAAAATTCCGTACGCTACAATCTATTATGAAATAGTAAAAAGCACGGAAATTAATGTATATGGAAAATATATAAGGAAAAAATATTTGGTTTTCCTTTCATAATTTAATGGACAAATACGTTGATTCTTGATCTACTTTAGTAAAAATATATATAAAACTAATCGCCCAATGAAATAGTACCATGTTTGCTAATTAACTGATAAAACAATCAAACAAATTAACCAATGATCTGAGGTTTAGATTGGAGATTTGGAAGTATAGATTAATTAATCATCACTTTTAATCGCAGTACGAAGTTATATTTGTACAAATAAATACGTTTCTGGACCACTTTACTAGTATCTAACTAAAAATTTTATGTAATAAAAAACTATAAAGCACTGAAAGCTAGTTCTGGACAACTTGTGACAGATGTCGTTCACTTGAGAATTTGAAAAATTATTTTTTATGTTGAATTGTAATAATTTTCGTTTCTGGAATCCATTGATCACAATTCATGCACGATTTTAATCAGAATGTACGAATAAATAATTTATTCATATGTATTCAAATTTTATTAATTTTTCCGTAAGTAGATTCAGTTGTGATATAAGCCAATTAAGAAACGATTTGTTATTTCAAACCGTAAACATAAACTTATAAAACCCCCATCTTGTAATTATTCGTCTCATTCATGGTTGGATTCAAGATTACAAGAGAGGATAATGCGAAAATTGAATTTTGATAGAAAATGAGTCCAATGTAGAAAATTTCAAAACTTACATATAAAATTCGAGTTTCGATATGCCCCTGCCCCTTGTATCCTTCACTTAGATTCTCATATATATTTTATGGTAATCCTTGATCTGAATTAAGACATGCTGACTTTGGACACAACTTCTGTCACGCATGCAAACGGAGACAAATATTATCTTGAAACGATTCAATTTGCCAACTCCAAGATATTTATAAATATCTGTCCACCTGTAGCAGATATTTTCAAAATATCTTCGGACAAACTATCTCTCTGACTTAAAGCGGATCAAATCGCACTGACCACTTTATTATAATCTGCATGTAAATTTTATATTAAATATCAAAGTCTGCAACTTAATTAATCTATTCATATATCCTTTTAACTCCGGTTAATTAATAATGCAGAAAGCTGTACATGTACTCTACTAGCTGTCCTAATTTATTATCTTACTTCAGTATAACAACGATAATTTTGTTAACAGTACTCGAACATGGTGGAAGAGTTTAAAACATATCGTTAACGTTGGTCCCGTTTGAAAAAACACCTTAAATAAACGATTATATATAATATAAATGCTTATAATTTATATGTCTATACATATTTAAAATGAAATAAGTTTATTTTCTGCATATTCGTTTGAATGCACACATTGCAAATAGCGTATACAAAATAAAAAATACAGTTAAGGTACTTGAATCAACATTCAACTATTATATATTGTGTCTTTCTTTTTTTACTGAAGGGCTTGCGGTCATGATATATGAGTAATAGAAATAGAATTTCTCCAAAGAGCAACTCTTCTTAAAATCTCACTCAAAATGTGTTGAGTTGGAGAAGTCGGGATTCACTGAGAGAAATCTCTGCATAAACTCCACATAAATTATTACTATCAGTTTATAAAAATAAACTAAAAAATAGCTTATGACTTATGAGGAGCTTTTATAATTTTTCCTATAATGTACATAAAAGTTTATTTTTTAGCATCAATTCGAATAAATTGTTTGTAAGCTCTTTCGTACGGGCCTTAGATCGTTCATTTCATCAATCACATTAAGTAGACAAGATTAGTAAAAAAAGTGCACTGGACAGCTAAAGCTGCACCAGTGTCAAAGACACAAATTCTTAATTATTTTAGTTTGTTGAAGCGCAAAACACGCAAGTATGTCATTATGTGTATGAGATCGACAATCAATGTCGTATGCTTCACTGGATATATATATATATATATATATATATATATATATATATATATAGAGGGTTATATATATTTTGTTATATAATTGTTAGCATTAGATCCCACTTCACAGCATGGTTGATGGAAATTTTATATTTTGGATATTTATTATATTCATAGTTATACGTTATATATGTGCATGCAAACATGTGGAGTCCAATTAACTTCTTAGGAATCATATATTTTTAATTAATTTATAATATAAAAAAAACACCTATCAGGAGCGCCCTTTGCAAGTTGGTAGTCCAAGAATATTGGCCGAAATCGAGATCAATAGTCTCGTTATATAAATATAGGATTAAGAAATCCTAAAGTTAGAAGAAAACTCGATAAAAAAAAGGCAACGCACGTAGAAAGCTCAAATAAATACTCCATTTGTCTCAATTATAATATCAACTTTGTATTTTGCACGGTTCTTAAGGATAGTTGTTACTTGTGAGTAGAGATGTGTAAAGGTTTGAGTCCTATAAAAAAATTGTGTGTAATAATTTGCTAAAAATGAAAATTGGACATTATATTTGGGACAACTCGAAATGAAAAACTGAACATTATAATTGAGATGGAGTGAGTATTTGTTTAAGCCATTTCAGAGCATTTTTAATTCCGTTTTAAGTAGGTTTTCTGATTTAAATAATATCATGATTTGTTTTAATTAAGAATTCTTCTCCCATTATGATTTCTGATATTAGTAATATTAAGATTTGTTAGTGTATTCTTCTCCTATTATGATTTTAACATTAGTGATGAAGCCATATACTTTATTTGTTTACATTGGTTTTGACAAAATTGGGATTTATTTAAAACCTATAGTATTACTTTCAAGAACATGTTAGTATTTTTAAGAAAATTTTATGACAAAGGAAATTAACAACCGTTACAAACTCACACATAGTGATGATCGAGAGATCCAACCTCCGACCTTCAACCACAAGTCAATCACCTAAATTGCCGTCTAAAGTGACATATTTGTATTATTTATAGTTAAGATTCCGTTATGCATCACATAATTATTGAATTTCCCAAAATGTACCTACTAAGTGGGAAAAAAACCCCAAGATTTAAGGGTGGGTGACCACTCATAAGCCATGACGATATTTTGGAGCCACTACTAAGCTTGCACATGGAAAGAGACCCTTATTTGGCTAAAGAACACAAAATCTTGGATCTATAATTTCCAAGAAAGATTCTTGTTGAAAAAAAAAATAAAAAAATATGGTAAAAACCTGCCGAAGATACGACCATTGGAGGCTTGGAGGAATATAAAATATTTTTAATGTGGATAATATATATATGTGGAGTATAATTGATGGATCGAGACTATAGATTAATTTATTTGCGTCGCCCAGAAAAGTATTATTAGCCATGCAACAATAGTAAGATAATTTAGTTGAATAAGTAGGTTGAATTTTGATAAGAAATTTTAGTTGTAGGTCGATCTTCTTGTCGCCTGTTGATATTATAAAAAGGGTTGAAAATGTCGATTTCAATATTTTATTCTCAAAATTAATGAGAATAGTATATCAACTAGCGATTTCGTGCTTTTAAATATCGATAAAGTAATATTCGATGAAGTAATAATCTCGCTAAGATAATAATTTTTTTTCGGTCCCGATATGAGTCAATGCACTAAAATAATATTCGATAAAGTAATAAACTCGTTAACATGAATATTTTTTCTCGGTTTCAAGGTTATTACTTTATCGATGTTTAACTGTACTTTGCAATTAATCTTATCCATAGATTGAGACGGGTAAATCTGAATTAAAAAATAAGGGGTCAAATTAACAATTCAAAAGAAAGAGTAGAAATTTGAGATATGTACAATTTAGATGTTGCCCCACACGATTCCATGAACTTAGATGATTTAAATTAGAGTATGTATATTTATATTACTATTAATTAAAAATATATTGGTTTTTTCTTTTGTTTACAAGTTGTGCATTTAATAAACTCAACGTTTATATAATAACTTGCATATCAATCCGGATAGATTAATAATTTGATTTCAATAAAAAGAAAATCATGAGGCAAACTTGATCGAAAACTTGCCGTATGTATTACGCTGAGTGGCAGATCCATATTGATGCTAAGTGCTAACGGGTGCCATAGCAGCCAACAAATTTTATTCATTAATTTTAATATATATATATATATATATATATATATATATATATATATATATATAAGTACAGAGAAAGTGTAGGACCAACAGGATTAGCATCATCGTTTCACATATTACCTCCGGAGTCGCTCGTTTTTTTTTTGGATCGTCCCAAGTGACTTATTTTAAAAAAGATAAAGATTATGATCCGTCCCACATGAAACGTCTTGTATTCTACTTCGGGTTGTCCACACAAATGTCCTGTTTCTTAAAAAGAAATAAATCTCTCTAAAAAAAGTTACTTTTTGTTGGCCCTGTTCACACTACTCTCTTTCCTAACACACAAAAGTCAACCGCATAAATTACCGTGCCGAAAAGAAACCAGACGTTTCATATGGGACGGAGGGAGTATTATAAAATATTACTTTATTAATTCTCATATTAAAAAAGTTTTGAATCGTTTTTAGCGGCATAGAGGTCGTACTAATAATTAGCAATTAGCACGGATTGAATAAGCACAAATTCTATACAGCCCAATCCAGTCTGTAAAATTAAATTATAGACCGGGACTGGCCCAATATAACGAATAAGGTTGTTAAGGCCCGGCCCAATATAAGGTTTATTACACTATTACTCAAACATCTCTCTTCCTTTTCAAATACTCCTATGTTTCCTTTTGACATGAACTAAAATATCTTTTGTGTTGCAATTTGAAAAGGGTAAAGTTAATCCACCGGGAGAGTGTCGCCCCACAAATTGTGCGGAATTTCGGAGATTCTATATATTTTTTAAAATATTATTTTACTGCCCTCTTTGATCGTATAGATTTTCGATTTTTTTATGTTTTTTAAATTATTATTTTAATTTCATAAATTAAAAAAAAAATCGAAATTGCAAATTTTTGCTGCCTCTAAAGTGAATAGAATTTCACATCTAAATTACAAATTCTGCCTTTCTTGAGATTGAAGATTTGGCCGCCGCCTCGAATTTTATTCCATTACAAAGTTTTTTCACCCTTATATCTTAATTCTCGATTGGCCTTGTTATTATACTATTTCAAACTTATTGGATGTTGCATACAATAATTTGCATTTATATTCATATTATAAATATTCACGACTCAAATGTGAAACGTGAATTCGGGGAGAAGAATCATAATTTTGTCATGATCGGCCGCCCTCCAATTTTGAATACGTATTTAATTAGAAATAATAATTTTTTTAAAAAAAGTAGAAAACGTGGAATGCATTTTTCCCCCACAAAATCTTTCTCTAATATAGTGATGGCAGTAGGTCTCTATAAAATATAAATATATAATAGGATTTTGGCGAAAATAGCAAATTGGTGCACAATTTACTATTTCTACTACTTTTATTGTTATTTTTCTATAATTATGCTATCAAGTCATCATCGAAGCAAATATTTAATGTGATCAACAATTCAACGAGAAGGGACGACTTTGGCATGGACATATTAAATCTAATTTCGTCGAGTCAATCCAAATCTAATAGACTAATAGTATCTCCTCCATATTTTCTATTTCGAATTTTAAAGTTTCTTTTGTAATCATGAACTACTTTTATATATTAAAAGAATATAGTTAATTTTTGAAAATGGCTAACGTGGAATAAATGGTTTTAGAATTACTCCATAAAATTGTAATATGATGAAATCAATGGTAGATCTAAAGGGGTGTTCGGCCGCTGTCGCAGTCCAAATTCATATTGAATCGCGATTTTTTATGTAATTTCTAGAATTTATTGTATTTTATCCCTTCGAATTTTACATTTCATTATCTTTTCTATCAAATTTTCAAATTTCATGTCTAATCGTAATTCTGAATCATTCCCTGAATGAAATACCCCATGTACAATCCGCATGATGAAGCATTGATCCGATATTAAGAATTAGAAGTATAATACGGAGCATAGCAAGCACATATATAAAAAGTTATATTAGGTACATGCACAAGCGTCTATGTTATCCAATGAGACAATTTTCCCAAGCATAAGGGGAAAAAAAAAAGAAAGAATAGAAAGAAGTCAATAAAAGTCGCTTTTTTAAGCAAAATCCAAAGCGTCAATAAGATATTTTGTAGTGGAAATTCTAAAGTCAGCAGTGAGGTTAGAAAATATACTTAAACTATTTATCACGTTGTTGAGGATTTCAAAAATATTTAAGAACGGATAGAATATTCAAGATTGTAGATTCTTATGTGTTTCATAAATTCGAGGTAGTTGTGTAAATAGGTATAATCCATGGAATTAAAAAAATTGTCAAAATAAAATAAGTGATAATAATAATTATAAGTATATCAAAGAAGCTTTTTTTTTCTAATTCCTATGATGTAATTGGAGCTTATCGACAAAAAGAATTTCGTCAAGTTTTCGTCAAAATTATAGATTTCACACTTTAACTTTTACTTTTTAATACACCCATAGACTTCCTCTCCACTTCTTGACTAATTGTGACAAAGTTTCCATGTAAATACATATACACTATTGGTTAAAGTAAGTTCACAACATTAATTTCTACCATGTACCAAAATTCCAACCTTATGTATAGTCTGATTGGTCTACACTCTATAGCATGTACAACACTAACTAATTATTAGGTTTCCACAAATATAATTCTGTTTCATGAATTATCCAACACGCAATACTTTTACAACACCTGAAAATAATATAAAACTAATAATTTAGAATTAAAAATTCATTATCCAAGACTATAAATATGATTCACCCATCATCAGAAATTTCCTTGGTAATTGTTTGAGGGTTGACCATAAGGTAGGTTGACTTTATTACTTATGAATAGTAATTTAACATGAGTTACTTATCGATCATAACAATTGTTCCCAAAATCTCTATTTAACTGTGTCCTAAATAAAACTTAATTATTTTGGACCCAAAATTGTTCCATAGAAAAGGTAAAATAGTAAAACAATAATAAGCTTTGAGTTCAGAACTATGTAGTTTTATTAAGGACACTGATTGAACAAATAATTTGGAGGAAGGTGATAATGACTATATATCTATAACATGATTTGTACGTAGGGCTGTTAACGAACCGAAATTTAATCAAATAGTTCGGCGTCAAGCTCGATAAGGCTCGGTTCGAATTTGAAAATTTTAAGCTCTAGCTTCATTTAATATTCATAATTTTTCAAACCAAATTTGAGCATGATACTATTCTTCTTGAAAACTTCGGCTCAAAAGCCCACGAGCTCCGCTCAATTAAATTATATCATTTAAAAATATATAATATTAAATAAATAGTAAATAATAGGGGGGGGGGAGGGGGGGGGGGGGGGGGGGGGGGGGAAAAAAGAGAAAGGGGGGGGGGGGGGTAAAAAAAAAAAAAGGAAAAAAGGGGATATATTTATAAATGTATATGAAATTATAATTTATTTTTTTAAATACAAAAATTATTGAACTTTCAAATCGAACTCGTATCGAACTCGAGCCCGAGCCCTAAACAACTAATCGCGCCGAATATCTGCAAAGCTCGGTTCAGATGGATTACACTCCTATTTGTACGTCGAGTGTATCTGCAATGCATACTAATAGTAAAAGGATATTTAAAAAGGAAAAAATGTTGACGCAACGTGACAAGCATAAATCATTGAAATTCTTGTCGTAACGGATTTTATTCTGTGTCCAACTTTTGAAGTCGCAGTTCTGCTTACATACTACGTGCACGCTAAAATGCGTTGAATATTCGGATTGATTGATGTCTTTATTATTTCAGATCAAGCGGCCAGTTGGACTGTCGCGTAGAAACTACCAAGAAAATCAATTCAATTTGCTACTTTACCTCTTATTAATATATTACCAAAATTATAATCCAAGTGGTTAATCCCTGTATATGGAAAAAGCTCCTAAGCAATCCTAACAGAGAGAGGTGAGAAAGAGAGAGAGAGAGAGGAACATACCAATTAATTGTTCGTCTTAGTAAGAGAGTGGAAAGCGAGGGGAGATTCTCATGAATTCTGGAGTGGTGTTTGATTTCTTCTCTATATCTTCTCCGCCGCCGCCTTTCTCTTTCTTCCGCCGCCTATAGGAAAAATTAGATACAAGCACAGAGATAAAATACGTGGACGTGTGTGATGGAGTGTGAAAGCGAGAGAGTGTTGATGGAGTACGTGAGGAAGGCGTCGCCGCCGCCTTTCCTGCTGAAGACGTACATGATGGTGGAGGATCCGGCGACGAACGCCGTCGTATCGTGGAACGACGACGGCACGGCGTTCGTCGTGTGGCAGCCGGCCGAGTTCGCCAGAGACCTGCTCCCTACGCTATTCAAACACAGCAATTTCTCAAGCTTCGTTAGACAGCTCAACACTTATGTACGTTCGAATCATTCATCAATTCCACGCTTTTCTTCAATGTATTTATTTATTTAAAAGGATTTTTCGTCTTGTTTTTCACGCTGCGTTGATTTTTAAATCAAAATAGGGATTTCGTAAAATTGCGACGAACCGGTGGGAATTCAGCAACGAGAGCTTCCGGAGGGGCGAGAGAGACCAGCTCTGCGAGATCCGGCGGCGCAAGGCGACGTCCAACAAGCGGCAGCCGAATGTACAAGCTCACTCAGCGGCAAAGGACCAATCCGACAACGAAGATCAACGATCAATCTCGACGTCGTCCTCGTCGGAATTCACAACTCTAATCGACGAGAACAAGCGGCTGAAACGTGAAAACGGCGCTCTGAACTCCGAGCTCGAGGTCGTGAAGACGAAATGTCAAAAACTACTCGATTTGGTTGCAGTCTGTGGAGTTAGTCTAGAGAGAGAAAGTCAGCCGTCCGCTGAAGTGAGAGAAGGTGGCGCTAGTTGTTTGAAGCTTTTTGGAGTGAAATTTGAAATTGGGAGTGAGAGGAAAAAGGAGAGGGAGAGTGGTAGGGTTCTTTTATCTCAATCCTGCAAATAATTCATAGGTAGGGTAATGTATAGAATTGGGCACATTCAAGTCGTAAAATGTTTGGGGACCTGCGGCATTTGCCGATTCTAAATTAAACTTCCGAGCCAAAAAAAGTTCTGAAGTAATATTGAATGATTATAACTTATCATTTTGATTTTTTTCATAATTTAAGATCAATATTAAAAAATTTCTTATACTAACAATCAATGATTAAAAGCATGAAAAGAGAAAGGTAGAGCAAACACCAACTAGCAGATAATACCGAAGCCATAAATCAAGAATGCAGACTTACAGCAGTACTGGAGGAGGATACTGAAAAGGAAACTTAAAGAAAAAGTAAGAATGCCATAGTAACCTAATAAGTTACGATAGGCCGTAAAATACGAGATGAAATACGATTAAAAACCAGCGTAACAATCTCTAGAAGAGATCAGCTTTCTTCTTGAGAAGGTCTTGCTTCCACTTGGGGTTCCCGTAGAAAGCTTCTTTGCTCATTTCAAACACACTTTCAAACTCTTCATCAGAGAGATAGGCCTAACATCAACCAACAAGTCACAAGTGATTGATTAGTCTCAATACGATCACATCATATGATTGTGTAAACATAAACGATGATGATGATTCATAAGCAAACCTCTCGCTTTTGGGTGTTAATCCCGGTGATCGGGTTCTCAGATTTAGACCTAAGCTGCTCGTACGTATATGTTCCCTCGACAGCTTGAGAGGGACTCTCATTCTGCTCACCTTCCTCATTAGTCTCTTCAGTAGGCTCAGCTGGTTCTTCTTCCTTCACTTCCACATTCTCTTTAGGCTCTTCTGGCTCACGAGGAGCGAAATCTGTGTTCTTCCTTGGTGTTCGAGCTGTAACAAACAGTTTTGTGTAGTAAAACTCAATTATATTGTTCTGGGCTTAATTTAAAATCAAGAATGAAGATGTTACAATCATTTGGGACAATCTGAACTATGTAGTAACAACTGAGGACTTGTAGACTCTATCTTAAGTAACACATGCAATATTCAATCAGTTAAAAGGGATCCTTCTAGGCTCAACTCAAAATCAAGAATCAAGTTGTTAAATAATTTGGGACAAGCTAAACTATGTTGTATTAACTGAGGAGGACTAGTAGACTTTTGCTCAAGTAACACGTGCAATATTCAATCACTTAAAAAGGATCCTTCTGGGCTCAACTCAGAATCAAGAATGAAGTTAAATCATTTTTGGACAATCTGAACTATGTAGTAATAACTGAGGACTAGTATACTCTTGCTTAAGTAACACATGCTTAAAAGGATCCTTCTGGGCTCAACTCAAAATAAAATATGAAGTCATTACAGTCATTTGGGACAATCTGAACTATGTTGTATTAACTGGCAACTTTACGTAAGGCAGAGTTTAGTTTTTTGGGGGTGATAGTGGAAAAGTTTTTTGCTTAAGTTAACACGAGCAATATTCAATCAGTAGAAAGAAGAGTTACCACTGGGGCTATCAGCATGTGGACTTCTGAGCTTTCGACTAGGAGATGAATCGGGAGAGCGTTTCTCAGCAGTCAAGACGTTAGATAAAGCAGCCACGGCTGCAGCTCTCTGAGAACCTTGACCTGCTCCGCCCCTGGGAGTTTTAACCGGTTTTGGTGCAGCAGTTGTGTTAAATGCAGTGTTCAAAGCAGCCAAAGCTGAAGCTCTTTGAGTTGGTCCATCATTGTTTGAAGGATTCGATTTATCCTGATTTGAACAAGTATAAATGTATAGTTCAAGCACATTCCTGAGACTTGAAAAGTAACAAATTGAGTAAAAAGCATCAACAGATTTCCAGGCTATAATATAACATTTCTTCTGTCAAAAGCTTTCAGATTTTTGGTGTTTGGATGGCAAAAATCAAGAAGATCATAATACAAAGATAAAGCCTCCGGCTCATTGAAAGAATCAAACAAAATTGATCTGCCAAACTGCAAATTTATTACCTCATGACCAACACCAAAGATTTGCAGAACCTTCTTTTGGAATGAGTTTCCATGCAACTGTTTTAGGAAAAGAAGTAAAATATTAGTTCATGGCGAAAGGCTCGCGTACATGCATACGCGTAGAAACAAAAGAAAACGGAAGTTTTCTCTCAAATAGACAAACCACTATGTGCTTAAAAGTTGTAACCATATAACTAACTTGCAATAACTTACACTTGCTTTTGCAGGATCCCATGAAAAATATGTAGTGAAGAAGCATGGTTCGTTTCCTTCAGTGACTTTGTAAACTGGTACATTTCGGGCCAACCCCTCGAGTGAAGCAGCCATTTCGACATATTTCTGTTATGAATTTCATCAGTCAAAGGAGCAGTGAATTGAAAGAACAATTTTAGCAACTGAAAATCCAAGACCTCCACTACCTCTCCAATCTCAAAAGCACTTTGCTTCTCTTTGGGATCAACTAAAAACCCGACCCAAAGAAACACTTCAGCGCGTGTATCGAGTATTAATATATCCTCAGTCAACAGGTCATCTTGAGAGAATCTGTATATTTCTTCAACCTGGCATATGAGGAAAAAAAATAAAAAAATAAAATGCTGTGTTTTTTAATGCATGGAGTGCTAAGGAACTTCTTAACTATTTCTCTTTAAGATTTGTTACCTCAAACTTTTCTGGATTGATATGCCAGCATGTGCATCAAAAGAGAATCAGTTAGAGCTTAGAACAAGCAACACATTGCTATGTTCAATACATCTGAAAAAAAGTAATGTTGCCACCTTTATTAAAGGAGAATGCAAACAAGTGAGGATCCCTGGTCGGCTCGGGGAAAGCCTTCTTACTGGTGTAAGGTTTCTTTCCTCCGACGGCACCCCAGAAGACCGAGCTCTCGGTTCCTTCTTTAGTGTGCTTGAGTGGTGATCCGGGCTGGTTTCATGAAGAAATGGAAACAGAATTTTCAGTTGCAGCACAACATGATATCATGGAAATACACCTTTTTAAAGTTTTCATACACATATACCTTCAGAAATTCTGCAACCTTGGCTGCTAATTGCTGCTGCTCAACGGTGCTTTGATTGCCTATCCAATTGAAAACTGTTGTTCCAGATTGAAGCAGAAAACATTCATTCGAGTTCAATGATGTTGCCGCCTAACAAGACAATATAATTTGATTAACATAGAAGATAAAATCTATCCAACCACAAGTTTAAAGTCACGAGAAAAATAAGCATACTGCATCAACTTGAACAGCTTTGTTGTTATACAGAGAAGTTCCAGATATGCAGAAGAGCGCAACACCATCTCCAGTGTAAGTTTCATCTTTGCCACCTTGTTCAGCTACTCGGTTTTTATAACCAGAGCTCATTCCACCCTAACAAAGAGTCAAGCATGTCAAAGAAATGTTTACATTCAGCTTTATTTGTTCACAAATGCTGCATATGTTTCTTTGCGGTGACATAACAAAAGGCACCTTAAGGATCACCATAGGCTGAAAGATTGCTATAAACTGAGGAGGCTCTTTCCCTTGATATATCCGACCCTGGAAGAATCACTAATTCATATCATAACTTTGTAATTTGCAGCGCCTAATGTAGTGAAACAATGAAGAACATTACTACCTGAACTGGCCTCCCTTTCAGTGTGCTAAACATTATATTACACAACCTCGTAGCACTCTCTGCTTCCTCCTAAAGATTATAAATTCCATTGAACATATGATTAATGGATGCTTTCCCACTGAGTGCTGATGGTTTCCGTAATGTATAAGCAGCAATTTACCTGAGTGCTGTATTTTCCAATCCAACAACACAAATAGAAATCTTCCTTTCTTTCATGATGATGGTAAGTGTAGAGCACCATATAGCAATCTCCGCTGTAAAATCTGCCAATTTCTTCTGCAGGAAGTGCAGTTTTCTCACTTCCATTGATTCGCCAAACCTGGAAATGTTACTCAAAGTTCAAAGCATCTTCAGGTAAGAAAATTGCACCAGTCTCTGAGCAGTGCGGTGAATATGAAAGGAAATCAGACCTCTAGTTTTCCACCTCCTTCGAGCAATGGAGGAACCTCCTCAACAACTGGAGCACTTTTAGTAGCTCCCTTCACACCACCGCCTTGCTGCTTCAGTAAAGCTGATTTTTTTTTGGCAACAAAAAAAAAGTTAAAAATCACACCTCAGTAGGCATGTAAGAAAATATATACACAAGACTGGACACAGACATACCGGCTACTTTCCCCCTTCCCTCCTCGACAACAGAAGTAGTTGTTGTCGATGGCCAGGAGTCAAACTTGGACTTGAAAGAATGATTCTCGTGACCTTGAATAAGCCGAATTATCTGTGTTGATTTTGGTCTACTTTGGCTAGTAACAAACTCCTGCAATGTCACTTGGCTATGAGAAATCAAATTATGTATATGAAAGCTATGAAGACGGAAGGTAATTTTCCACCTCTGCAGCTTGCATGGCAGCTTTTCTCTCGTCTACTTGAGTTACCCGGCCAACCCAAACAAATATCTCATTGCCACAGTCTAGTAAATAGCTTTTGTTATTTTCCAGAAGTGACTTGGAAAGTTCACCATCTACAGGTTTAACTTGACCATTTATGCTGCCAATAAGCAAAGTGATTCATCAAGGAATTAGTCTGTCCAGTAAATAATCGGTATTAAGGAAAAATTAGATATAACAATCTTCTGTCTGTAAGGAACATTTTTCAAGAGAAAAGCAAACCAACACAAACTTAGATTCTATTACTTATTTCACATATCTTATGTCTTGTAATGGTAAACCACCCATTTCAAACTTTGACCAATTAAACACATGACTTAGTAAACATTCTCTATCGAATGCCGTTGACATAAACTTATCTGCCCTATACAGAATGAAGATAGGACAAAACTTTACTAAACAGCTACCTGTAAAGTTGTGGAGAAGTCTTCTCGGCAATGACATCATCTTCAGTAACAACTTTTTTACCAATAGGAGCAAAGCCTCCAAGGAGAACCCAGAATTCACCGGAATCTGATTCAGCTTTCAAATTTCCATCATCTGCGAATGAGGACGCAAGGTAGGAACAAAACAACAGAAATTATCATCACAAGATTAAGATATTAGGATTCGACAAAAAGAACGTTACATGTACAGAAAATTGGTTCTCACCAACAATTGCAACATCACAAGTCCCATCATGGTACTTCTCCTTCAGATGCTGAACTACCTCTAATGCTTTGCCACGTTCTTGGATATTCGAGTTTGCGCCATTAAATTGATATATCTTGTCTTTAGAGTCAAGAATAAAAACATCGTCATGATTCAGTGATGACCGGGAGAATGGGACCTGAATTACAAGGATCACATGTCAATATTTTCAATGGAATATTACATTTGAAATGGAGAGCCAATCAGTGTTCTTTATGTGTGATTCTACTGAATCTTCTGCAAATGTATGCTTTCTACCTGCTTCATTCTAACAACTCGTTTCCCTCTACAAATATATAGTCGAGTTTCAAACTCTTCTTCCTCGACAGTCTTAAATCCAGATGCAACACCACCTTCTAGTGGTATGATACAAGGTTTAAAATATGACAAGAACTTGTCAGACTCATGCCCTTGTAATTCTCTGTACTGAACAGCACGACCGCCAAGAATGGCATCAAGTTCCACAGTTTTGATAGCTGCAGTCCCTGCTTCGTCCTAAAAACACGAGGAACATCAGGTAAATAAAATAAAAGGCAATGAATGTGCTTCTATAAGCAACATGAAGAAGACATTATACATTGCTAGTATCCTTTCCGAGCCAGAAGTGTATGTCGTAGTGAAAACCTCCTGCTTTTCCAGCAATTGTCTACGCAGAAAAGCATTACATTAAGTCCAGAAATGTTTCTCTTTCCTTATATATAAGAGGACTAACATTCCAATCACATCAACAAATTCAAATCATTATTTAATAGGTATGGGGAAAGTCAAGCGAACCTGCAGAATGATATAAGAATCTCCAGAGTAGAATTTGCCATAATCAGGTTTTGGCAAGGGAACTGGTTGGAAGTTCTCTATCCTCCATATCTCAGTCCCTCTATCAATTAAAAAGATAAGTAAAAATCATGATGAATAAATGATAGTGTGAAGGTGCACAAAGCATCAAATATGTATATAATCTTTCAGAATATAAAAGTTTTATCATTGATTATATGACAAACATAATGTATTGTTTGTAAGGATTACCCTTTCTGGCCAACTCCCTGAAATGCAGGCTCCAAAGATTTTGTTGTGTTAGCCATTAGTTGATACTGTTCTGATTCTGAAACGGGAACTGGATCTTTCGAGCAACTGATTCACAGAGTCAACTGCTGAAATGAAGCAACAAATGTTGTTCTTCAAACAGCTATAATTTGATCAGATGTAATGGTTTCTCTATCATTGAGATGCATCAACTATGCATCCCAGTGTGCCCATTAAACTTGCAAGACAACAATGAGAAATAACAAACAACGCACAATCATATAACTACAGAAGAATATATATATATCATACATAATTCACCATTGATGCTATTGTTGGAAAGCTTTTAAAACAAAATCCCGGCATTTCACACTACCTCTTCCTAGTGCAGAAAAAAGAAAATAAGTTAACGCGCATCAACAGGAAATTCTAGCATCATCCGGACATAATTGCATATACAGCATATTTACAATCTTAGAACAATATGTAGATACCTCCACTTCGATATGGATAGTACGTATTATTACACCTCATCCATTTATATCTTCTTGATTTGTAAAGATTCAATAACTCAAGTTTATGTGATCTTCTATTCGGTAAAAGTTTCATCATTTACTAACACCCATACCGTGCATGATCTACGAACTTGCGAACATCCAAGATTCTTATAATTAATGATAAATCAATCTAGAGGAAAACCAGCAAATGCATTGCCAACTAACAATATCATAAATGTGTTGCAAGACACTCAGCAAGTTGCTGACGGTTACAACCCACCACTTGTGATCAAACACTTCCCAAGGATTCTCATAAACCTTGAAAACCAATTTTTAGAGATCTAACAATTTACAATGTTCAATATACAAAATTTCATCACCACATATCCACCATAAAATGCCAAAGATCAAAGAATATACGTATATATTTTTACATACATAATCTACTTGTGAGTGGAAAATCAAAATCAAACATCAAGATATCAACAACCTCTTCAGCTTTGTATCAATAGATTATACACGGATTGCATCTTTTTGTAGATAATTTTGTGATGAGATTAAGTAATAATAATAATTTAAAGAATTCCCATCCCAAAATCAACCAATAATGCCTCCGATCAACAACATACAAAAAAGAAATTTAAATAATTCGAAAATGGACGAAAACAAATGAATACACATATATTATATAAATATAAAAAACTGGATCCAAAAAATTGCCATTATTCAAACCAATTCAACCAACAAACCTGTAAGAGTCCCCCAGAATTCCTTCTATTCCTTCCAGCTTTTCAGTGTATGCTTTCAGGAGGTGAAAAGCGTGTGAAAAAGGGGAAAAAGCAACAGAGCTGGCAAATGACGATGAAAAGATAGACAAATAATTTATATCAACAAAATAAAAGGAGAAATGAACAACAGATGCATAGTATTATACGAATGGAATTAGTTTTCTTCCATTCCAACTCTGTATTTGATCGAACAATTGATCCGATGATGGTGCGTGCAGAAATTCTTTACAATGGCTTTTTCAGACAGTGTTTTGCCCAACAATGAAGGTGAAGAGATACACGACAAAAATAAAACAAGTGATAAATATAGAGAGAGAAACGTTAAGAGAAAAAGAAGGTGAATGAGAGAGAGAGTGGCATAACTGAGCAAAGATCCGGTCATGGTGGCAGCACCATCCATGTTGGCTTTCTTCTTTTTATGGGCCTTCTTTTTCGGCCTTTGTTTTTTTAATTCAAAATAATTCGCTTATATTTTTCATATTTATATGAAGCAATTATAAGAAAAAATGATAAAAAGAAAAATATATTTAAAAAAAATAAACGAAATATATCATTTTTTTTCATGTGTACGTAGAGCAAAAAATATACAAGGAGTATTATAAATACCTTCAGTAAAAGTGTGAAACTGAAAAAAACCAAAAAAGGAAAGATTGGAATTCGAAAAGGTCCCGCCAATTTCAAATACTAAAGAAGTGAAAAAATGGTTTCTGAAACAGTGGAAGCTGCATTTCCTTCAAACGAGGAACGCAGCGTCGCCTCGGCGCTTCTCAGCCTCTCTTGTTCTTCCGTGTAAGAGATTTCATCGTTGCTCAGCTCGAATTTGTTGTTTCCGTTTATTGTTACTGTTGATGGTTGAGCTCTCTCTGTTGTTTATGGATTAAACAGAACTGAATTTTTTCGCAGCGGAAGGAGCGGCGACGATAGCGGCAGTCCGGAGAGCCTCGACAGCACGGCGTTTTCCGCTCTCAAAAGAGGCGGATCTCTGATCGCGGAGGAGGAGGAGGTGAGTGTCGAAGAAGAATCGCCGCGCGCTCAGCAGCTGACTGTGGTGGCGTTTGTGTCTGGATCACATGATTTGAAGCTTAAGGTGATCTTCTGCCGCCGTTTTCCTTTGGTTCTGCGGAGATCGCCGTTGCGTGTTCTTTTCTCTGAGTTTGAGATTTATATTTTGATGTGCGATTTAGATTTTACTACTATAATCTCGATTTTCTAAATTATAGTAAAACTTAGCTCCGATCATATTATGTTGTTAAACTGTGTGGAAAGCTAGATTGAGATTCAGACTTGCTCCTCTGCTTTTGTGACGGAGTGAAGCTCAACTGAAGGTGATGAGCTGATAGTTTTAGGATGTTATCGTAGCTCTTTAAGTAATCTCTGTTGTTATTAACATGCCAAATTTGAACTCTCAGTTGATTGCATTTTTGTTTCATATAAAACAACCGCAAAGTTACTGATTGTTTGTGGATTAAAAAATTTGTTATCCTCTTCTTTTGATGCATCTGTATCCTCCGCCTTTAGTTGTATTTAATCGCATGTAGAGCTACAGTTTGTATAATTTATATGTAAAATGCATTGTGGATTTGCCAACTGATCGATCCTGAAAAACTACTCTGTTTCTCATATTTTTGGAATTGCTGTTCTGTATTCTCAGATTACTTTATTTGTGCATCATTTGAACGATGAGGTTGTTGTTTGTTCAATTTGCAGTAGCTATTGCTCAGTGAAGATTATCACTGCGTATTATGCTCCGATTTTAGCACTTATAGTCCTTTTATTAGAGCTTTCTTTTCTTTTAATGGCGACTTGGTGAGCATATGCAGACTTATTGACCAGCTTAAGTTGTCTGTTTTTGTTGCAGAGTTTCAAATAATTTGCATTCTTATAACATTCAACCTTACCACAAGAACTTATCGCTTATCTGTGAATTTTGTTGAGTCTTGGTGCAATGCAATCTATATGATTAACTGTTGGCAAAAGGCTTTCTCAATTTTATGCTACTGCCCCATAGAAATGGCTTGTTTTCTGCTTGAGTAATTCCATAAACTTTCAGATTGTGAAGAAGAAACGCTCAAAAGGAATCTACATCACGAATGGCAAGAAACTGAAAACCAGCAAGGGGGAACCAACTCCTGTTCCTGCATCATCTGAGGCGGTTTCTGAGATAACCACTGAGGCTTCATCATGTTTCTCGAGTGGCTCCAGTAGTACTACCAGCACGGCTGGTAAGGCGAGGAAGCCAGTTATGCCGAGTCACATGGGGCACAAAGCTGCAGCTATTATGAGGGTTCTTTCTAATGGATGTACTTCTGAAGTGACCATTCGTCAGGTGCTCGGTGATAGCCCTTCCACGAGCAAAGCCTTGCGCATGTGAGTACACTTATCGTGATCTCTTATGTTATGGTCACACTATTGCATACTTTCTTCACTTTAGAATAAACTGGTGTAATTTGCAAGACTCATGTTGATTTCTAAAACTTTGTGAATTTGCAAGCATTTCTAGGAGTTGCTTGTTTGAAGAGAAAACCAGTTGTTGAGGTTATATTGTTATGATGGTAGAATCAGGAAACTGGTTATTAGAGATACATTCTGGATTTGATTAAAATGCACCATATTTGAAGTCATATGCTTAAATGTTTTTGCTGTAATTGGAATCAAAAATGACATTCTCTTACCACTTGGTTTGAATTTGTCTTCTTTGTTACTACTTACTAGAACTAAGATGTGTTTATGACCAGGCTGTTGAAGCAGCAGATAGTGAAGAGATTCGGAGCTGGAGGTCGCTCTGATCCTTTTATTTACATGGTAAATTCTAGTCTTAAAATCACTGAATTTCTATTGCTATTATCATCACAAAATCTGCAGTATCATCACCTTTATAAAGCCTGCAAGAAAAATTAAGAGCTGATTTTCCTTTTTTATCTTTTTTTCAGATTGCTTAATTAGGTACACAGATGTATCATATTACACGTCCAGACCCAGTGCTTTAAAGAAATTTATGAGGTAACAATTTTTTTTGTTCTATCATTAATTGACCCTCGGTTCCATACATTACTCAGTTATACGCATCTGATAGCACATTTATGTAGGCCTATAATCTGCAGTAAAATCATTACTTTACCTGTAATTTTGGGTTTAAAATACTTTATATGAAAATTATGAGGTTTTTATATCTCGATTCTCATTATTACATCAATTTCACTTTTAGTCTAATTTCTTTCGTAAAAAAATTTATATTCATGCAATTTGTTCATTTGTATGTCACATTCCTTATGTCTCATAGTCGTAATAATTTTGTAATTATTAAAAGAAAAAACACGTGAAATTAAGTGTTTTTTTTTCTCCACACATCTCCCAATTGCTTTTAACAAAATCTGATGAGATTCTTCATTTATGTAATACAAATCTAAAATAATCAAAATCCACAAGATCTCCAAAACATTACAACTCAATCTCCCTATTATCATCCCAACATCTCCCTCTATAAAAACCAATCCCAATTCCCTACAAAACAAATCCTAAGAAAGAACAAAAAATGGCACTTACTCTCAACCTCTATTTACCAACCACAATCTCCCTCCTTTTCTACACACTTCTCCTCACAGTCCCAATCTCATCCTACCCTCTAGACAACATTTGCGAACAGACCAAAAACCCAATCTTCTGCTTCAACCTCCTCAAGCCCGAAGCTAGTGCAAGTCTGCAGCAAATCAGTAAATTCGTGATCGACGCAA
This sequence comes from Lavandula angustifolia, assembly GCA_028984105.1. Lineage (NCBI taxonomy): Eukaryota > Viridiplantae > Streptophyta > Magnoliopsida > Lamiales > Lamiaceae > Lavandula > Lavandula angustifolia. The sequence goes on along the minus strand of CM054821.1, from coordinate 9,036,602 downwards.
CCACCACTAGTGCCTCGAAAACAAGCGCCAAAATCAAATCCCTTCTCTCCCAAACAACTGATCCGAATTTGGTAGTAGTGTACAGCTTATGTTCGAACTACTACAGCGCAGCATTGAGCGCCCTCGGCGCGGTGGCGGCGGACGTGAAGTCGGCGGCGGCTACCATTTCGGAAGACGCTGCTTCGTGCCGGCAGGCGTTCGCTTTGGCGCCGTCAAAGCCTATCGCCATTGCCGGCGACAACGACGAGCTTGATCGTCTTAGCAATGTTCTTGTTGTTGTTGCGGGTAAACTGTAGGATTTCTTGGTCTGTTGTCTTGTCTATAGACTGAATAATATGGCTTGATCCTGAAGAATTGTCCTGCATGATTTAATTTTAGGCTCATTAAGTTCGGATCGAACCAAAGTTTTTCTAAATGAACCGAACCGAAGCGATTGGGTATTTTGGTTTTATTTTTTTATACTTTTCGATTTTCTTTTTTTTAATTATTTGATTAACTGAGCAAAACATAACCGAGAATATTTCACATTTGTATTAAATAAATACTCCATAAAGTATATCGTATAAATTTATATTAACATAAAAGAATAAATTATCTCATTTAAATTTTGATTAAAACTGACCCAACCCTAACAAAAAAATCGTTCGATTCGATTTTATTTTTGGGCCGAAGATGTTATTCTGTCCCGAGTTGAAATCCATACCGCAACTGCTTTTTCTCTTTTACAATTTTATACAATAGTAGGAGTATTTATTATGTGATATCCCTAGTTTTCTTTACAAGGTTTAAGAAAATTAGTTAATTCTTTAGTCATATATTAGAAGATTCACACCCCACATAAAATTCTTTTAATTCTAAGAAAGAAAAATAATTGAATTTTGAAATTTTAAATTTTTCATACAAAGTTGAATAGTAGATATCATGAGTAGCACGTAATTATAATTTAGTTGAACAATATATATAATAAAATTTGAGAAAATGTGTGTGCCTTTATTAAATTACGAAAAATAGATATATGTGTTTAGGATGAGTAGTAATAGCTAGAGGTATACCAATATTTGCAATAAATAATAATTACTATTTAAAGATTTAAGTGGGATATTTTTTATATTATAGATATATTCACAATTTAAGTACTTGGATAAGTGAGAACCACTGTGATCTTTCTTTTGCCGACTAACGCATTAGCATGAGGTGGAGAATAATCCTTGCATATAGGTTTTGTAGGGTGATGACTAATCATGGGTTAACAGCTTCAGTGCCTACTTAAAATTCCACATTTGAACTCTTTTACTCTATTACCATATCCTAGTAAAAGCTTCCGCAGCTTCTGACGAAGGGAAATCGCTTAGTTGTCATAAGAAAAATCAGAGAAAGGTACTTTACTTTATTTTCTTCCATGTTACTTTATTTTCTTCAGTTTTCAAAAATGTTTTCACGTTGAGGGACTAGTGAAGACGACCGGAGCTGAGGCATAGGTTTTTATTATATATAACCAGAGCTTCCGTTTTAGCTCATTTTCTTTTGATGAAAAAAAACTGAAGTTGGAGTTGTTTATAGTTGAGGCTTTTGATGTCCTCTTACTCTTTTAATACTAGTTTGCTATGACTTGTTCTGCTTCAAGTCAAATATTGAACTCGTAAATATTAGTGTGTGAATTATCGTTGTTCTGGTAAATTCCATCTTCTTGGTGAGGTGTCCCTTTAGTTACTCGTCTTTTCCCTAATATATTTCGGTTTATTTATTTCTCCCTTCTTTCACACTTCTTTTCTCCAACCACTAATCACACCCCGGCTTTAATGCGTTTCCTCGGGAATTGGGGTGTGACATATTAATTGTTAAAAATAAAATAAAAAATGATATCAAATGAAAAACCATAGAATTGAAAGCAATCACTAGGATTAAGGGGGATCAACAACAGGTATTACCTAAGTACTGTCCGATTCTTCATTATTATTTGTTTGATTATTATTAATAATTTATATATTCCTTCCCTCTAGTAAACATGGCTTGTTTAGTTTTATTAAGAAAAATATTTATTGTGCTTGTTTAGTTTTATTAAGAAAAATATTTATTGTGTAAAGTTGTGAGCTCTACTAGATTATTTTAAAATATTATTTTATGTTGGAAAACGAACACACCAATTTTAATAGGACAACAAAAAAAGGGAAATAAATCATGCTTATTGGGACGATGGGAGTATATGTTTGTGCTACTTCATGATTAACTAAACAACATTAATTTTTATACTTAATTTCTAAATCTCAATTTTAAAAGGAAAATGAAATTAAAATAGGTGACCAATGAAGCAATCAAAAGAAAAGAGTTTCTGAAATACTAATTTTCGTAAAATATCAAAGCATCTCCGGATCCTTGATGTTGAGATTTGTTTTTATTCATAACCGAAGTCAGAGAGAAGAGAAGAAGGAGTTAATGTGCAGAAGTCAGCAAGAAGAGAAGAAGGCAGTTAGAGAAGCAGTTACACGAGTTAGTTACAGTCAAAGATTGGTTAAGTCACAGCCGTTGGATCACGAGATGATGTGGAAGATCGGATGGTAGTTTTAGTTGTAGCCTACTAATAAAAACGTGTTGATGTATGTTAGACGGTTCTTGGTTCGATTCTTCGAACCGTTTCCCTCCACCTATAAAACCAACTCTCTGTACTATCTTTCATTTAGTTTTCCAATAATAAAAGTTTTGATTGGATCTCCAGAACCTTCTACTAGATCTGGAGTTCATCTTCCTCAATTTTCGTTTCCTAAATTGCATTTACATCATGGTATCAGAGCAATATGGTGCGATCGCATAATACAGATTGGAATGTATTGCTTGAGGAAGAAATCGGGGAGAGCAGTGAGCAGGGAGAAGTGAGAAATCGACGAAGGAGAAGAACAAATCGCGGTGGACAAACTGCACAAAACGGAGGAATTTCAGAACCAAACCCTCCGATCTCAAATACAACTGGATCTGAAGCATCTATGGAGAGGAATGAACAAAATGCACGGATCAATGATGTTTACTACTTGAGTCCACATGATCACTCAGGTATCAAAATAGTTAATGCGATGTTTAATGGTAAAAACTATTACGCATGGAGTCGCGCAGTGAAACGCGCACTAGCAGGAAGAAACAAGTTAGGTTTTATTCAAGGAAGTATTCCTAAGCCTGCTGAAACACATGCTAATTACAACTCATGGATTCAAGTGGATTTTATGGTCACTTCATGGATAATGAACTGTATAGCTACTGAGTTTTCTGAGTCTTTTCTTTTGATGGAGACTTCTCATCAGTTGTGGAATGAGTTAAAAGTGAGATTTGATCAAAGTAATGGTGCAAAAATTTTCAAGTTGAAAAAGGATTTGGCTTCGTTTGTGCAAGGAAATTTGTCTATTATGAAGTATTACAATAACCTAAACACTATGTGGGATGAGTTTAAGTTGTTACAGCCTAACACAGTGTGCACATGTGCTGCTGCTGTAAACTGTGATTGTGGAGCCATGAATAACCTTAGGAATTGCACAGAAACAGACAAGTTGATGCAATTCCTGCTAGGTTTAAATGACATCTATGATAATGTAAGAAGTCAAATCCTGTTGATTGAACCTCTACCAACAGTCAGTAGAGCATATGCTATGTTGCTGCAGGATGTGGAACAGAGGAATATAACCTCTAGGCAAAGTTACCCTCAGAATCAAGTGGCTATGAACATAAGAGGTAATGAATCAGATAATGCAAATACTGCTATGAGTGTTGGATATAAAGGGAGCATTAACATAGCTAAGGAAAAGGGGAGTGGATTTAAGCCTAGAATGAGTAAGAAGGAAAGAAAGAGGCTGAAATGCACCTTTTGTGAAAAGATGGGGCATGAACGGGGTGAATGCTTCAAATTAAATGGAGTACCTGATTGGTTTCAGAAATTGAAGGATATGAAATCCAAGGGACAAGTGAATTATGTAGTACAGCAGGAGAATTCACCAGTTTTACCTGAAGAAGCTGGTCCAGGTCAGTTCAAGAATCAGAATGTGGGAGAATTGATCTCGAATGTAGAGAGAGCCTTAAATCAACTGAAAGGATTTGGGAATACTAGTATTGTGAATAATGTTGAGACTTATACTCCTTTAGATGTTATGGAGAAACATTATTCCTTCAGTTTGGTTGATGCGTTAAAGAAGGAAAAGGTGTGGATTATGGACTTAGGAGCAAGTAGTCATATATGCTGTAATAGAGAGATCATGACAGGTGTGCACAGATTGACAAGTCCTCAAGGGGTGTATCTGCCTAATGGAGCAATGCAGACTATCTATGAATCTGGTGAGGTGAAGTTGACTGAAGAGTTAGTTCTGCAGAATGTTCTGTTGGTCCCAGAATTCACTCATAACATGATATCTACTCATCAACTCAGCAATGATCTGCAACTGAAGTGTATATTCTTTCCCTCATATTGTCTGGTGCGGAGGCTGAACAATGATCATGTGGTGATCATGGGGCAAGCACAAGGAAGATTATACATTATAGATCCAGAGAACACCGTTGAGAGAATAAATCAAGTCTCAAAGTCTAAGAATGAGACCTTGATTGACTGGCATGTTCTTCTCGGACATGCATCTTATACAACCTTGCAACATATACCAGAGTTGGCAAAACTATGTGGAAAAGAAGCTGACAGTATTCTGAGTTCATGTGAAATCTGTCATAAGGCCAAACAATGTAGGAAATGGATTCCTACATTGGAGTATAAGAAAACTGAGCTATTTGACCTTATACATATTGATGTATGGGGTCCTTATAATGTTGAAAATATAGCCAATTCTTCCTACATCTTGACAATAGTTGAAGACTGTAGCAGAGCTACATGGACTTATCTCTTACAGTCTAAGAAGCAGGTATACAAAGTATTGCAATTTTATCTGAGGATGATAGAGAATCAATACAATAAACGGATCAAACGAGTCAAGAGTGATAATGGATCTGAGTTTATAAATCTTCAGATTCAAGATCTTTTCCATGATCTTGGAATTATTCATATCAAATCATGTGTGTATACACCTCAGCAAAATGGAACAGTGGAGCGCAGACACAGATCTCTACTAGAAATAGCCAGGGCTTTGATGTTTCAAAGCAATACACCGGAATCTTTTTGGCCTTTCTCTAACCTGAATGCAACTTGGATCCTGAATAGACTGCCAAGTAGGGTACTTGGTTGGGTTTCTCCGTTTTCCGTCTTAACTAAATCTGGGGAAAATTTAAGTATGCTAAAACCCTTTGGTTGTCTGGTTTATGCAGCTAATATCAATCCCCATAAGCGCAAGTTTGATGCCAGAGGAATGAAGTGTGTCATGCTAGGGCCTGCAGCTGATCACAAAGGTTATACCCTTTTTGATTTAGAAAGCAGAGAAGTTGTGATCTCAAGAGATGTTAAAGTTTTTCCTTATGAATTTCCTTTTAAAACTTCAACTTCTCCTTTATTAGTGGACGCAGACACTAATTCAACACAAGCAGGGGATCTGGAAGCTGTAGATCCTGCTCAGTTTGACATCATTTCTACAGAAATTGATTTATTATCTGTTTCTCCACCAGTAGAGGAGACAGAGAATAGAGACACTGAAGAGATTCTTGTTGAACCAATACAAAGGCCTACCAGGAATGTCAGGTCTCCTAGATGGCTTAATGATTTTGTGAGTCAAGTGCGGCTGGATTTGGTGAATCAGCCTACTCCTAGTTTGACTCCCCCTACATTCCCTTTTGTTCATTCTCCTGTTTTTAGTCCAGAATACACAATTTTTCTTGCTAAAGTGACTAATTTACAGGAGCCTTCCACTTACAAGGAAGCTAGTAAATATGTTGAATGGGATATGGCTATGCAAAGTGAGCTGGATGCTCTGGAAAAGAATGAGACGTGGGAGCTGGTTGATCTTCCTCCAGGTAAAAAGGCAATTGGATCTAGATGGGTTTATAAGGTGAAATTAAATGCTGATGGTTCAGTGGAAAGATTTAAAGCAAGATTAGTTGCAAAAGGATACAAACAGGAGTATGGAATCGATTATGCTGAGGTGTTTTCCCCTGTGGCAAAGCATGTTACTATTAGACTTTTGCTTGCATTGGCTGCATCTTTTAACTGGCATTTGCATCAGGTTGACATAAACAAAGCTTTCCTTCATGGCATATTAACAGATGAAATTTACATGACAATTCCTGAAGGGTATAACAAGGCATCTGGTGGGAAGGTTTGTAAGCTAATCAAGAGCTTGTATGGACTGAAACAAGCTTCCAGAGAGTGGAATGCTGAACTATGTAAGGCATTACTTTCTTATGGCTTTATGCAATGTCCTCATGATCACTGTTTATTCACTATGGGCAAGGGTGATTCGTTTCTGCCATTACTAGTATATGTCGATGATATATTACTTGTTAGTCCTGATATGGTTCTAATTTCTGCTCTAAAAGAATTTGTTCATGCCAAGTTCTCTATCAAAGACTTAGGAGTGGCTAGGTATTTTCTAGGGATGGAACTAGCCCGCGGAGAGCAGGGCTTATATCTAAACCAACGAAAGTATGTACTAGACATTATTGATTCTGCTGGACTTCTTGGATGCAGTCCAGCATCTACACCATTCCCACAAGGGGTTGATTTGTCCACCACATCTTCTTCATTAATGACTGAGCCAGAGAAGTATAGAAGATTGGTAGGCAAGCTGTTATATTTGAATTTGACTAGACCAGACTTGACTTATGCAACTCAACAGTTAAGCCAGTTTGTCTCTTCTCCCCGGGAAAATCACTGGACTGCTGCTCTTCATGTGATTCGCTATCTGAAGGGGTGTCCCTCCATGGGATTATTTTTCTCTACTGATAGCTCTTTTCATAGTTTGAATGCCTATGCGGATGCTGATTGGGGTTCCTGCCCCACAACGAGGAGGTCACTAACTGGTTTTTGCATTTATTTAGGGTCATCCTTGATATCTTGGAGGTGTAAGAAACAGGAGACAGTCTCTGCATCTACAGCAGAGGCTGAATATCGAGCTTTGAGTTCGACTGTGCGCGAGATTTTGTGGATAACCTACCTTCTCCAAGAGCTATGCATCACAGTTTCTACTCCAATACCATTGCACTGTGATAATGATGCTGCCCTTCACATTTCTAGAAATCAAGTGTTTCATGAGAGGACGAAACACTTGGAGCTCGATTGTCACATAGTTCGGGATCGATATAAGGAAGGCTTAATTCTTCCCACTGGGATTCACACTCGTCAACAGATTGCAGATGTCTTTACAAAGGTTTTAGCCGGACCACGGTTTCGTACCCTTCTCTCCAAGATGGGGGTTGTGGATCTTCATAACCTCCATCTTGAGGGGGGGTGTTGAGATTTGTTTTTATTCATAACCGAAGTCAGAGAGAAGAGAAGAAGGAGTTAATGTGCAGAAGTCAGCAAGAAGAGAAGAAGGCAGTTAGAGAAGCAGTTACACGAGTTAGTTACAGTCAAAGATTGGTTAAGTCACAGCCGTTGGATCACGAGATGATGTGGAAGATCGGATGGTAGTTTTAGTTGTAGCCTACTAATAAAAACGTGTTGATGTATGTTACGTTTTTAGGACGGTTACTGGTTCAGTTACTGAACTGTTTCCCTCCACCTATAAAACCAACTCTCTGTACTATCTTTCATTTAGTTTTCCAATAATAAAAGTTTTGATTGGATCTCCAGAACCTTCTACTGGATCTGGAGTTCATCTTCCTCAATTTTCGTTTCCTAAATTGCATTTACATCACTTGATCCGGCGCCGCCGCGTGCACATGTGTTTGACGGTGAAATTGATCGCTAGGCCGCAGATTAATGTGCAGAAGAGGAATACGAAGACTAAAGCTGTGTTTGCCTTGAAATCTGTGGAGTTGGAGTACGGACGCCACGGACAGTTCTGGACGTTGCATTTGGTCGACGGCGGTGGCGATAGGTTGCGGAATTCATCTGCCGTTGCGGCGGATCCCGGCGACGGTGATGGTAACTGTCTCATTTTCTCTTTCGCACTCTTCTCTGGTTTATGATGTTATCTCCTTGAGCTAGGCTACTCTGCATTTTACTCTCTCTCTGTAGTACGTTTACTTCAAATTTCTGATTGTTTGCTTTATCTGCAAACAAAATTTTGAAATTTAGGGGTTTGAGAGTGATGTGTTAAATAGAGATGCTGTATGATAATACAGATTTTTATCCATTCCTGTCTTGTCAAGAAGAAAATGATTAATTTGAGCCCATAGTGTCGCATAAGCAACTGTTAGAAACTAGAAAGTACGATGTTATTTGAGTTTATTTAGTAAGCGTAATTAGAAAAACTTATTCAAGAATACCAGAGTGATTTTGGTATTCATTGCTTGAATAAGAAGCGTACTTGCGTGATTTTGCAACACAACTTCATAGATAGTAATGTATCTTGATCCATTTACAATTACAAGAGTTTTTGGTGCAGCCACTAAGACTCTAAGATCCTTTTGTCTTTTGTGCTAATCTATATCCAGTGGGGTTCTGGTCTTGATAATCATCACAACCTTTATGAAAGTTATTTGATCTTATCCATCTGCTTTAGATATTAGTTGTATAAAATAATACATGTTGCATGTATAAAGCAGCATCACAGTATAAATATGATTATCTGTTGCTATAGGAAATCCTAAGATCTTCTTTCTCATCCTGATTTTAGTTATAGTGGTAGGTAGACTGAGAAGGCAAATCATGTTACTGAAGTATCTAAAAATGATTGAGAAAAGTAGTTTTTATTCGTTCCTTGGTTTATAATGTGTACTAGAAGTTTATTATTTAGAAAAGTAGTATATTGCAATATTCGTTCCTTGGTTTACAATATATTGTTTATTATTTAGAAAAGTTTATGATTGAGAAAAGTAGTTTTTATTCATTCCTTGGTTTACAATATACTCATAGAAGTATATTGTAATATTCACCCCAATTTGCATTAAACATGTACGGTCAGTACCCTTATTGATCCCACTAGATTCTTGCACAGTTCACATCCACTTTTATTTTTTAAAATCTGTCCAAATGTTGCAGTCCTAAGATCTTCTAGGTTGAACCATTAGGGACTGATGAGAATACAAGGTTGTACATACAAGAATTGCCCTGTCAGAAAGGCAACTGAATAGCACAGCTATACATCAAAATGAAGCTTGAGGATAAGTTAGGTTGGACATTTATTGGATATTGATAGTGATTGGAGTAGTTAGTCGTGCATGCTCCTCTATTTTATTGTATGCGCTATCTGTTTGGGAGTGTTATTAGTATGAGTATATTTTGATATCATTACGAGCATACTTGTAAAATAAGATAGGATTATATGCTGTTTTAAGTGAATTGGAAATTGAAAAGTTGTGTGAATGCTAATATGTCTATTCTGTAGTCAGAAGATAACAAACTTGATATCTTATTATAGACTATTCATGACAAGCAACATCTTTCACTAAAGAGTTTTTAGAAGAATTATTCTACCTCATTTAGATTCACCTTTTATTCTGCATATATACATTTATTTAAGTAAAATCATTTTCCTTTCTTTTCACCTCATTATATTGGAGTCAAGTGTTAGATAGACTGCATCATAAACCTGTACTAGAAAAATAATTCACCGGCATAAGAATTTGAAATTCCACTATTTATTTTCTTTAAACAATTTAGAAATGAAGAAACACCTTACAGAACTTAGAAATGTAAAACTCACGACTGTGTTTGGGTAATTTGACACTCTTTTGAATTGCTCAGCTAAGCTATACTAAGCAACTGGAACAACCTTGATATTATCTAGAACAGGGCCGCACATATGACCAAAATCATAAATTTTAGTATGATAAAATGGACTCCAGAATGAAATCCTTGTGCGGTTTGAAATTGCCTGAAACCTAAGGGTTGCATTCTTGAACCAGCCTTTTCCATGAGACGCAAACTTAGCTTCCACACTTTTCCTGCCTGCAAATGCTTGTATGGTCATTGTCCCGTTGCAGCCATTCTTAGCATCTCCGACGGTGAATGTGAGGTCGTACCATTTCTTTTGAACTGTTCTCAAAACTTGCGCAATCATTGTTTCTCTGCCTCCCACGAACTCAATTGCTGCATTCCCTGATGGCACGTTGAAGTGCTTTGAATCAATGTATTTTACAGGTTTGATTGACTCAACGATCCATCCGGGGATTGGTGACCACAAGTCTTGTCTCTTGGGGAGGACGAGGACTCCGGTGGAGAAGTTCTTGAACATGTGAGGGCCTATTTCGAAGCCTCCGTTTTTCACCAAGTTCCCTGGGTTCATTCATGATCATGTGAAAAATGGTAAGAGTTAGTAATTTTGGTAGCAAGATATCATTTCTTGAATTCACATATAAGTTTATCGGATATAATTGTCACCTATACAAGTTATGCAGCAACGACTTTTACATATAATGTATTGTTAAAACAGAGCTAAAAAGTGACTAGCAGATAGCAATTATTATGAATGAATATATGCATAATGTATTGAGCCTTATATATATTCTGAATTCTTACCATTTGTATATCCCAGGGGCAGCATTTCCTTGATAGCAATGGCATCAAGCAGAGGTCCACATGTTGGATCTTCTTGCATCCTAGGGTTATGGAATGTAACCTTAACAACACTCGATTTCGCCTTAAAGCTCCAGGCGTACGTATCGCCTCCGTCCGTGCTGTAAAGCGTTTGAATCGGAGGGTCGCTCCACATTCCGGGGACCGACACCCTCAGCACCTCATCCTGGGCACACGTCCTCGTCGCACCGAACGTGAGCGTGTATGTCGTCCCCACCTTCAGGTTCTTGACGTAGTGCGATATCGAGGCTTCGTTCCCGAGCCTCGCAGCGTGGACCCCACGCGGCACCGCGAAGTAGAACCCGCCTGGCTGGGGCCCGCCGGAGATGTACTCGACTATGCCGGAGATCACCCATTTGGGGAGGGAGTACTTCCCAACTATCACCGTCTTGTTCAGGTTAGACGCCTTTGGCCCTAGTTCAAAGTTTCCATTTTCAAGTAGTCCTATAAAGTTGACAGTTCAACAAAATGGTGAGATAGATAGAAGACAGAAAATGAGAGTGAAAAGACTTATATTGGCTGAATTTAACTTTAAAAACATCTCTAGGTCAGAGCCTAAACTTACTTACCGTCGAGGGGTTGAGCTTCTTTAGCAACTCTAGCATAAGCTAGAGAATTGCAAAGAATGAATAGGATTAGGAAGGAAAGAGTGGTATAAGCCATTGTACAAATCAAGAAAAGAGAGGAGGGTCACCTTATCAGATTGGATCAAGAGTGGTCGTACATATATATATAATCTTCAACACTTATCAAAGTTGGAAAATTTAATGAAAACGAAAGCCATGTTAGGATTCCATAAATTTAGGCGGGAAATGTGTTATGCTGTCCCAGTTTTTTCCTCTTTTTATATAATGAAATTTAGTGCCTTTTTCACACAATCCCACATGAGTTTGGTTTCAACGTTCAAATCTTACATGGGTTGCCGTGATTGTCTCAGCTTATGTTGAATTCTTAATTTCAGCCACCATTCTGTGAATCTCTCTCTATCTAGAGTCATCTTTTCTCCTTTCTCCTTTTTTGACCCCTCCACCCAAAAAAGAGAACTAAAAAAACTTTTATTATAACTGTTTTACAGGGTTTATTTACCTTAATTTCTATGGGAACACACACAGACTTATTATTCCGTACCAGATAGAATGTCTAGCTGAGTCCGCCTTTCCACATAATTTTTTTTATTAACGTAGCTTAGTTAGTATTTAACAATAGATAACAGAGAACAGTTCCATAAATGTGTGTAAATATGAAGCGAGTATAAAATAAGCTCGTTGTACGGGCTGCAGATCTGGCAGTACATGTTTCCGTAATTATTCCACCTCCCTTTCCACTGGTTGGTTTTTTGGTCAACCAATTATTGCAATTTAATATTCAGCTAATTAATTTTCTAATAAATAGAAATACAATTGCACATTCTATGTGACTATTTTAATAGATTGTAAATGAATGATAAAAGTTTGACTAATGATTATTTATATGCAAATGTAGAATTGTATAGAATAATTTTGAAATTAATCTTATATATTTTGAGGATAATTTGTTGGTTATATAAAAACTTTATGAAATTAAATAACTATTATTATTATAAATATAAATTTCTAATTTCCTATAACTGTTGAATTGTAGTAATGATTCTATTTCGATTAAATTTCCCTTTGATCTTCCACTAAACCTGGCACAATCTTTAAGTTCCCATTTATTCTTCATTTGTATCTGTCACATAGTATGTTTAATGCCCGTTGACGCTTCTAAAACGATGTGCTTCATACGTTGGAACACGTGTAGTGCCATTAACCATTTTGCAAGAGAAATGGTGATTTATTTCTATGCAATTTTGCCCACTTCATCTTGTTTGTTTTGTCGATTTCATCTGTGTTATATTTTATTGTTTCTAATTTTCCTTTCCAATTTGTAGTCTTGACCTTGAAGCTTTTCCTTGAGATCCTCTTACAAATCAGAACTCATAAAATGGTACAGTTAAACTTCGATAAACTAATATTTGATAGAGTAATAATCTCGCTTAAAGAATAATTTTTTCTGATTCCGACATGAATCAATGCATTAGAATAATGTACGATAAAGTAATAAATTCATTAAATAATTTTTTTTTATATATTTTAATATTATTACTTTATTGATATTTAACTGTATTTATATTTGATTGCGTTTAGAATTAGATATGGATGTTTTTTTTATGGGTTTTGATTTGGGCAACGGTTCCATATCAAGTTGTCACGTCCTCAAGGATTATAAAATCGCTTGGACCAACCGAAGCCCAGCCCCAGTATTCTTCTCATTTTATTATGCACTACGAGCTCTAACTTTTGGGTCGAATGAAAGCCCATACATAATGGGCTAGTAACTTCAGATGCCCATATTATTCAGCAGCTCGGAAAAATAAAATAAAAAATACCTGCTCATATAGCATGATTAATGATAAAAAAACAACAATTATCTTTTATAATGGCGATATAATTCCACAAAATATGTAAAAGCATACAACACTTATTACAAGCAGCCCCTCCAGAACAAGACTACGCTTGATAGCAGTGGCAACTGAAAACTGCAAGCCTTGCTTACAACACAAAAGGTCCATATCATGGGGTTACAAGAAATACATTTACTCGTCGTTGACACTGGATTTGACAATGAAATTCTGGCGGCTGATGGGGTTCATCACCACTGGGGGACCAGCAGTTCGCGGCCATGCCTGAAACTTCTTGTCGGTCTCCAGCCACCATTCTTTGTTCGACACGGTGTGAGGAGTGGAACCTATGGTCAAGATGCAATGTCGTGTTAGCAGACTGCCGAAGAGTTATAAAACTGAACTGAAAGTGAAGTACAAACCTCCAAAGATCTTCCTGTCAGAAACCAAGCTGTCACATACATATGCAATAGCCATGGATCCAAATAGAGCACCAAAGATGTATTTGGTAGACATTTTTCCCTCCCAAAGCTACAAATCAGAATTAAATACTAATATGTCATCAATGATAAACTACCTAATGAACAAGTACAATTAATACATGAATATGTGATTAAACTAATATGTTAATCAATAGGGATGAGTTAGCCAGAAATATCAATTTAAGAACATGAGTTGAAGAGGAATTTCAACTGCCTCTAGTTAGAATTCCCACTTCTGCGTAGTGGTTGATCTAGAGTTAATCTAGTGTTCAATTCCCGTTAGGGCCGATTTAATAAAAATATATATATATATAGAATGCATCAAAATACTCAAATGCTATTGAGTTAAGCTTTAGCAATATGAACTTGTATGTAAACTTAAATAGTAATAAAATTTGTTACAATAGGTTTGACACTTGGTCTGAAAATTTCTACAATAAATTGGGTAGGTCGCTAGTATAGTTTCCTATCCACGATTCTGCTATTTAGTGGAATCATTTTACTGGAATACTTATAATATAAAAAAAATATAAAAATAGTATGAAAACCCTCCGGATAGAATGTTTTTAATCCTTTTTAATATCTTTAAACTCGCAATCCACATAAAGCTTCTGAGAAAAGTAAGCAGCAAAAGAATTAATGTTTTTCCAAATATATCGCGTACATCAACCACTTGATGGGGTGAAATGGTTGATCGGAGCGTATCGACGTGTATCAATTTCCTCTCACAAGAAAAATCTATTTCCATTTAATTTATTCCATGCCCAAATGCAATTACAAAAGCCCCTACATATTGGATAGGAAAGTAAAGCCCTAATTAACCTAAACTAAAATATTAAAGCATAACACATAGTGTTTTTGAACTCTACCAAGCATACTAAGATGCATAAGATGTCTCATACATAATTTACTGGGAGGCAATTACCCAAACAAAACAATTTGCAATGGGTTCCATCCAGGCCAAACACTAATTTCACATTCTATCCAAACCTAATGTGAAGTTACCATCAAGAAGCATTGTCTGGAAAAAAGGTAAAGGGGACAGCTGAAAGACACAACACTACCTTGAACCTACAAGATATCAACTAATCAGATCACCCTGTTGAGTAAGTAAAAGAACAATAGTTTTTTGATAAGAGAGAATACTAAAAATATATAAAGAGCAACATGTAGTAATCCCAAGTAAGGTTTGAAATCTAAAGATCTAGACTGTAACTGAAGAAGTCGTACAGAGACATATATTTAATATTAACGGAAAAATACACGTCCAAGGGAGTACAGTTGCCCGCATATCCATGAATCCTAGCAAAACTCCTCATTGTATACACAATTAGGTTCCTTCCTCCAACGAAAACAAAACAAGAGAACCTTATCCTTTTAGATGTTCCAGTAGGACTAAGAGCTAAGACTACACTTATTACTTACAAATTTGAAACTTTTCAATTCTCCATCTTCTTGTTTAGAGAAGGCACAAACTAGTAGTACAACGTTTTTCCAAATTATCAAAATCCATTTAAATTCGAACTGCAACACAACACATCTATGCAAATTATTTTTTATTTTTCAACAATAAAAAAATGGCCTCACTATCGACAAATAGTTTCCAGATCAATATGCGTTCTCAATACCACCAATATTACTAAACCTAATCCAACTGCACACCAAAGCCCTAATCTGAATCAAATTCTCATCTACGAGCTCTAAACTTAAGAAAGTTAACATCGCGCGAATAAGGAGCAAACACAAACACCAAAACCTCAGTTGAGAATAACGTAAAAGAAACCCTAATCTAATTGGCCGATTCGGACTATTCCGAAAAAAATGGACGTCGAAGGCATGAGATCGCAAACACAGAATCATATAAAGATATAAATACATAAAGCATTTAGTGAGAGAGCTTACTCGACGGAGACGATGAATTTGTGGGCACTGAATTTTTCAGCTAAGAGTATAGAGAAATAGACGATTTGAGACTTGACTGGATATATCTGGTGCTTGGGGAAGTCCTAAACGGTGTCGTTTGGTCATACCATTTTTACGGCGTCGTTCTTCGTCAGAGTATTTCTTCATTTATTCAAAACTATGGTTCGGGAATTCGGATGTTCCATTCAACCGAGTTTTGTTTTAATTTTTTTATTTTGATTTATTATCTTATATGAAAATAACATATTTTTAATTTAATTAACCAAAACTGCACTTCTAAAACCAACAATTCGATGGGAAAATGGGGGATTAAGGAGTTAATTAATATTACTAAAATATTTAAAGAAAATCCAAATTCAAATTAACAAAAAATATCTTAGTTCTGTTTTGCCCTCACTCAATAAGCTTTATATGTAGAGAATTAAGCAAAAATATACACCAAAACTGAATGTGACTTGTCAGTTTTCACTTGTATACACACGAATGTGCAGTGGTATAATCACACAATATATAGAAAAGAAAGAATAAATCAATGAATATACATTTTCTCCTCACAATAAATGGCAAAAATATAGTGAAAAATAAACACTGGACTCTGCTTCTGTATACAAGAAGGGTCTAAACTAGAAACAGAACACTAAGAGAGAGCCTCACATGATCTTGAATAAATCCACACATTTCTGCACTGCACTCCACATACCCTTGTTCAGCACCATTATAGCCGATCCCGATCCCAATCCCAATCCCAATCGCGATCGACACCCGAAGCCGTCTCATTGAGCACAATGTGGCCGAAGATACGTTGTTACACCATACTTTGGTTCTTCAATCCGATCAACATCCGGCGGCTTTCAAGAAGTTGTCGTACGGACTCGAAGTCGGCAGCCGGAACGACACCGGATTGTTCTGATACTCCGCGGCGCAGAGGACCGGAGGCCCGCCCAACGGTTTGCCAGCATTTTCACCCTGCTATGAGATTACAAGGGACGAACCATTAAGCTATCCTTTTTTTTAAAATGATAACTGCTAGTCGAAATACCTTATGAATACTGCTGGAGATACTAACGCGTGGTTTGTCTCCAGCACCAGCATTTCGTGAAGCAAGGGTCAAAAGAGTCATCTTCTGCTGCTTTCCCTGCTGAAGTGTCTCGCAATGATTGGCCACGTCCTTGTACGACGTCTCGGATGCCGTACTGACCGACACTCTGCCTACGTGGTGCGCCGTCTCCAAAACCTGCAGCCAAGAGATATAGGAATCAAAAGATAGTTAAACAGAGTCTCTACTCGTTTGAGATTCGAACCTTATTTTCGACATTCGTAATTATCTATCGAAAAATCGAGCTTTTCTCCCAAAAGCAAACTCTTGATATTTGATCACAAACTTACGGATTGTAGGAGCTGATCGACGCTCAGGAGATTCGGAAACTCGGTGGTAAGCTTCGAAATGGCTGGAGTGTTGCCTTCGGTTGAATCATGATGAGAATCGTCATCCAATCCAAACCCTAACCCAATCTGAACAATGGAGAAAACTCAGCAAGGCTTAAGAATCTAAAAAAGCGATGGATTACGACGATACTGTGATCTTACCTTGTCTAGACCTCTAACGTTGCTTTCACGCGGTGCTGCTTCCGGAGGATCGGCGTACATTTGGCTGCCAAGCGAACACAAGTCGTCCGGCACGAACTCCTGCAGCAACTGCTCCCTTATGGCCGCCTCCTCGTACTGCAAGACGAGTCACAAACCATCAGAGACTAAATTTCATGAGTTACGAGCTGATTCGATAGCTTACCTCGAGTAGGTTATCGAGATTCTTAACGATGACCGAAACAAGAGATCCTTTGGTCAGCTCGTTGTTGATCTTGATGTCCGAAAGAGATTTGAGAGCAGATGTGTTGTCGTCTTTAGATCCGTAGCCTTTCTGATTGTCTAATCCGGCATCACTTATCTGCAACTTAGTGTCTTCTACCAGACACAAGAAGGGATCAACCTGATACGAATATAAGAATGATTATGAACGAGTCGAGCAAAGGGAGTTCGTGCACATAAGTAAGTTGCATTGGCTTACCACTTTATCAGAGATAGACGCCTTGATGAGTGGGATGATTGGGTTAATGTTGTAGACCTTCGATGAGAATATAATCATACAAGACGACAGCAGGAAGAGAGATCTCCGACGTGATGGTGGCAGAATGCCTGAAAATCAAATGCTCTTTAATACCATTTCAGTATTTCTACTCAATGTTTTCTTTTGTTCTTCCTGAATCATCAGAAAAGCTTGCCACGGTTGGCTCGAAACAAATGATCAAACCCCGTAGGATGAGAATGCTTAGCAAGATAAAGAATTACAAACAAAATACCTCCTTCTCTAAGAGAAGCACTTCTCAATGTAAAAGCCAGTTGGAAACTTCGAATTAGAGAATCACGATAGGAAGTCTGTAAGGAATACAGAAAGCAATACGTGTGATATAGATAGCAACTCATGATAATACAGCCTCCACCTAGAGTTTATGGGAAGTAATATACCTTCGCTCGAGAAAACAGCAAAACCAAGCTGTATGTGTTAGCAATAGCTTCATAATTTTCGGGCGTGTTTTCAGGAGAAATGGATTGTTGCCAAATTGATGAAAGCAGGAGGGTTATTTGATGGCTGCTCAGTCTAAGACGAACCACATCCTGCAACGGAAAGAAGATAAACGTATAGGTGATAAATGTTGTCTGTCTTTATTACGATAAATACAGAAGACCTACCGTTTCTTTACTTGATCTCAAGCTGTATATCCGACTATACGTTGATTTAATTCTGTTCACTACGCCGCTTGTCTCATTCCCATCTCCAGAAGCATTTCTGTTGTTCTGTTCCGAGTGATTTTCTTTGGAAGGGGTCAGGTTTTGCAGCTTCTTGAACAATGCAGCTGAAGAAGAAAACACCGAAACAGATCTCGACAGCGACCTTCCAAAGTCGATGTTCTTCGAGTCGGAGGCACCAGAAGATGGCTGAGGAGAAACTGAAGACGGAACGAGTACAACAGAGAAGATCTGATGAGCTCCTATTCGCGTCTGATGATCAGGATGGACCATAGCTGGAAGTAACTGATGAAACAAAGCCTCTGGAAAAGCCTAATGACGAAAAACCATAACGAGTCAATATTTGGGGAGCGAGAGGAGGAGGAGGAGGAAGGAGAGATGTTCAATTGGGGATTGCCTTGTTTTTATAGGTTAAATTCGGTAAAGAGGCGATAATTTGAGCAGTCCGGTAGACAGCAGAAATAGTCGTTCTGGCTATTACGGTAATGCTTGAGATGTTCTCCAACATAGAAGCCATTACGTCGAGGATTTGACCAGCATCTCCAACCTGTTAACAAATGAAGAGGAGCATTACGGATCCACGTATTCAACTGCAATTCGAGGATTATTTTTGCTGAATGAAAATATAGAGGTAGGATAGGCCACCTTTGATGACAACTCTATGAGACATTCATCAACCACTTGATGGAATTTCCTGTTCCACTTGATAACTTGATCACCGAGATTCGCGTCGTTGAGTGAATAGTGTATAATTTTCCGCAAATGCCTCATGACATCACTTACAGCACTGACTATAGGTACAGATGACTGTATCTTCGTCAGCCGGGCAAGAGCGGTGATAACCTGAACGGCGTCAAGCTGCATGTCCGGCTGCTTGAGGATGTTTTTATGGTCAAGATGCTTGACTAAAATTGACAACAAAAGATGTGTACTCCCTGCACAAGAAAACGAACAATACAGTTAGTTTGAGCATCACAGTCATTGTTATCAAGCAAAAAAAAAGGGAAAAAATTCCACCTTAAACCTTACCAGATTCATCCATCAGAAGCTGCATGTCTCTGAGAACAGGAAAAGCAATCCCACCATGGACAGGCCACAGGTTTCCACTGTCGAAATACCGAAATAAAGATTCTAGAACACGGCGCATGGTGGTTGCTTCCTTCCCAAGATTGGCCATATTCTGAAGGCACACCCTAGACCAAAACTGTGGGTTCTTCGCATCCTCTCTGTTTAAATAAAAATACACTCGTCACATGTACTCAACTACTAATGAAGAGTTAAAAAATGAGCCGAGAGATTACACAGTCACATTAAGTTGTTCTTTATCGTTTATAATGATTCTCCACGATGGAACCCTCATTGCCAAATCTGGGGAAGTAGGGACAGAAGCATATCCCTCACTTTTATTCACTTCTTGTGCATTGGACTCCTTACTACTTTCGTAATTTTCCAAGACCACTGAAACAATCTGAAGAATCGGACAATTAAAAATGGTACCGCTCCAACCAAGACTGGGATACTAAAGGTGGTGACTGTAACTAACAAAAAATTCATAAATCATATCGGATACATGATTATGAAGCTAAGCATTTCTTCACTAGAAAAATACTTCAACAATTGAGTGCAGCTGAAGCAACTTAACAACTTAATAATATTCCTGATTCAGTCAAGGAAATAACAAAAACAGACTCATAGGTATCAACATATTAAACCAATAATGAGGCGGTGATTGCAAAAGAAGAAAATGAACGTAAATTAATTCTCTACTATGGTCAAATAAGGGGATACGTATAAACTTACATCATCAAATTCAACTGAAATATGGGAGTTTTCACCCATGAACCAAACCTGTACAAGACAAACATAAAAGCGAATGTACCAGATAAGTATAAATATACACTTAAAACTATTAAGAGCAATGGTATTGGCAAATAATAAAATCCCTGAGAAATAAATTTACGAGAATGATCACTGGATGCTACGATACAAGATTTTGCTATTAAATAAATGATTTATAATAAAAAGTTAGTAAATCTATAATGAGTGTGTAGGTTTTCTGTCATCAAAGGTTGCAAAATTTCAAATCATAACTTTCAGATATTTTAATATCTACATTAACTACTAATTTCATTGCTTTAAATTTATATGCAAAGTGATTGGTTTATACAGCTAAACTAGAAGTAATTGGACACTATAGTTTCTCCTAAAATTCAACTCAAATACATTCCATAAATAATTAACATCAAACACAAACCATGGCAGATAGAGCTTGCAGCCCAGCTGCTCGTAAATGTTGACTCCTCTCATCGTCTCCCACTTCTTGAGCTACTACGCAGAGCTTGGGAATTAATCCTTCAAGGTTAAACATATATGTTCCATCTTTCTGGAAAACATGCAAGAGTAGAGTGAGTCTGATTTATCCATTAAAGGAGAAAGAAAGATCAAGAACTTGCACAGAAGCACAATTTTAGGCTCCTATCAATACCAACCTGGCTATTTACAAAATCAAATAGAGATTCACATCCAATAATTAAGATTCCATCTTGGCTTGTCTGATCCAGCAAAGCGAACATGATACTCCATAAACTATTTGCGAACAAAGGCCTACACGAAAGAGGAAGTGTGACTAGGGACCATCTTCTAAGGTGTGTATCAGCATAGCATACTTGGTGCTAAATTGATCACAGATTTCATACGAAAATACAAAATAAAAAATAAATATCCAATCCTGAGTAGAAAAATATCAGACACAAAATACATTTGTAATTGTGCATGAAACTGCGAAACATATAACTATTGAAAACTTCGTGATAAATTGTGCCAACATGAAAACTATAAAATATAATGTATGGCATAATTTAGGTAGCCCTTGCAAATCACAATAAACGCAAATGGGAAAAGAAAAGACGTAGTGGGCATACATTTGATCCTTGCAAGATATCAAGAACTTCCTGTATATGCACATAACGATTTTCACGAATCGGTAGTTTTCATTTCTTAATTCCTTGTAGAATCTTTGTTCAAGGGAGTCTGATATCTGCCATTCAAAACAAACAAAACAATTAACAAGTTAGATTAGATTAAATACAAATTATATACATGCATGTAAGTTAGCTGTAGCACATGAGAACTTAATGTTCCACTTGTAAACACACAGTGAGTAAAAAGAAAGAGTTAGAATGGAGGTCTATTCAACAGCCAACCATATTATATAACAACTTTTTAAAAATATATTGCAGACAGCAAACATAATTCATAACCTTTTGGATACATCAATTATCAAGAATAGTTAACTAAGATGAATATTCATGAACCTGAAATATATAGGTTGTCAGTGTTGCCAGTTTCAAAACCTATGAAGTTGAAGTAGAAGAGTTTGAAATGCTTCGTGTTATTAAGATCTAGTTTTTCTCATCCAGAAAGTTTCCTTCACAGTACCAGAGAGCTTAGCAGGTAAAAACTCACTCTACAAGAAAATATGAGACAACTCTAATAGACCATTAACAACATTATGGACCAATAGAATGCGCTGTGCCTTATTCAAAATTCAAATATTCTCGTTGTCAATGTGGCATCACAGGACTTGATGCTACGTTTCAACATAAAGAGCATAAACTGGAAAGGTGTTATTCTGATTATCCTAGAATTACCAGAGTGGAGCTACATCTTGAGCTATCAGATCATTATGACAAAAGACGGCAAAAGAAACACCGAGTTGTATGAAAAACCAACAAAGTCGATATTAGTAGACTATAGTGTAAGCAGCCTAAATAACTAAAACAATACCTTGGGAATGCGCAAAGGATTTTTGGAAGCGTAGTCGCACAATTTCCCAATCTTCCTCTCATTGACTTCTTCATTCTATAAAGCAAAAGGAACAATAGGTTCTATAGTTAAGCCATCTCAGAACAAGCGATGCATGAAACATCAGTATAAATACACAAATTTCAGATAGAATCTTTCTTAATGAAACTACATGGTTAATTTACAACATGCTCGCGCCAAAATGTTCAGCAGTAACAGATAAAAGTTCAAGAAACTCCAAAAACAGAACAGCAACAAATTCTCCACCACTTTTTCCAAACCAAGTCCAAGCTTGATTACCATGACAACTCAATGGAACATATTAATGCTACAAAATGATGGCAAATAATCTGACAAATTCAAGCTTTTGCCAATTCATTTCATAAGGCATTGTTTTGTTAAGACTCACCTGAGACCGGGGAAATATATCTGATATCAAGTGCTTGTACCTCTTCACCGGCTGCCTCGACCGCGTACGCAATGCAGGACAGAAGAAGCAGAGGTTGTCACAAGCTGGAACAACTTGCCTTGAGATCACCCCAGAAAGAGCACCCATTTTGTTCTCAACAATACACAAAAATCCCAAACCACCTTCAAAAATTTATGCTCTCTTTCCCTTCTTTACCCCAAAAATATAGAAGGGAAAGGAAAGCCGGGAAGTATCAAAATCAAGCGGGCACTTCCAGCCTATAGAAGAATCCAGAACAATCACATCTAACTCGAAAAAAACAAATCCTAATCAACCCATTCCAAAAACAAACGAAATTCAATTGTTCAAGAAAATGGGAATAACATAAAAGATTCAATAATCTTGATTGATAACAGACGATGATTCTGCTCTAAAGAATTTAATGTGAGGGAATTTCGTCAGCATCCCTTTATTCCTATCTATCTTGATATGAATAAAAGGGATTTTTCCTGATTATACCTTCGGATCAATTACTGTAAAGAGCAGACCAGAAGGCTGGTACCCGTCAAAGATTGCCAACAATGTACCGAATTTCAAGCATTTTTCCGAAATTTGCGACTTGCTCTCCTCTCTCTCCCCCTTTGTAAAGCCGGCTAGGCTAACCTGTATGATTGCCTCTCTATATATGCTAAACAATTTAAAATTTCTCGCAACTGAGAACGTGTGTACTCATTACATGGGAATAAAAGATTTTTCGCCATCGTTGTTCGCACTACTTGCGCTATTGTGTTGGCGCTTGCCCGCCATTTGTATTCGAAATTGCAAGATCTTTTTCTTGTGCGATAGAAAAATCAATATGCATATTTTTATTTGTTTGGTGTGGGTGTGTGTGATGAGATAAAGTTAAGGGAAAAGTTGGGAATAATTTAAAAAAAAGAAAGAATTTTGAAAAATAAAGGGAGATTTTGAGGGAGGGAGATATTGCTATAGGGAGAGGCGATTAACGTGTGTTCAGATTTTAAAACCATGATAAATAAAACTCCTAAAACAGACGATTCATGAGTTAGATTGTGAGTAAAATTTTGAATTTATAATTTTTATGTATTAACATACCAAAATTTCTAACTTTGTTAATAAGTTGGGATGCGCCATCTACCTCGGAGTAGGAAGGGATTAACTTGATTGAAGTGAAAAATATCAAACTTATTTCAATAATGTTTAATTGCACGTGTACGAATTTATTTAGGGGTGTTTGCAATGGTTTAAATTTTTTTTAAGTTATTAATTTAAAGAGAAATTGTTAAAAGTTGTAATTTAGAGAATTAGTGAGGTGTTTTTCAAATGTTATAAATATATCATTAAGTTGGAAAATTGGTTTAACCCAACTTTTGGGTGTTTGCAATTACTTTTAAGTTGTAACTTCTAGTTTAAATTAAGGAAAAATTCATTTTAGAGTGTTTGAAAAACTTAAAATCAAGAAACTTGAATAGGAGAAGGTTGGGGTCTACCAACTTAAACTCCTAATGGCATTCTTATAATAAAGGAGAAGCTACATCTTGACATATTTGCCCCTGAAGTACACAATATAATTTTTTTTTGTTTTTATAATAAGAGTGAAATAGACATTTAACAAAATAAGTTACTACATCATAAATGTTTGTAAACACTATTTTTTGAACTTTTAAATATTTTTTGCAAACACACCATAAAATTCTCTAATAAGCAACTTTTATCAACTTCACCTTAATTTAATAACTTAAAAAAAAAAAGTTGAAACTATTGCAAACACCCCAACTTATTTACATTAATTTAAAAAAAATTACAACTTATAAGTTGTTTTGCAAATACTAAATACTAACTTATTCTTAAATTAAGTTATAAGTTCAAAAAGTTAAGTGGTTGCAAATACCCCTTAATACACACTAAAACAAAAATTAATAATAATAATAATAATAATAATAATAATAATAATAATATTATTATTATTATTATTATTAGACACTCGGTAACATAATAACTATAACAGTAATAATAACAAAATATTATTAACTTGTATGTTATGTTGATCGCATAGTGTGTTTAATTCCAAATGAACGAAATTCACTCCGTGTGAGCTAAAAAAATAAATAATAAAAAAAATAATAATAAAAGATTAAAAAAAATAAAAAAAAATCATTCAGACCTAGAATGCCTAAATGGATATATGAAAAATCAGCAAGAAAATAAATACTAGCTAATGGTAAAATACCAATAGTTTCACGATCGAACAGACCATTCCACTCTTAGGATGAGATTATCATAGCCATAACCATCAAGTTTGCTGATGGCTCTCTCACCGTGCTCTCTGTTCACAAAATTGACATACCCGAATCCTCTGCTGGCCCCTGTACTCCGATCAAAAACAACATGAGCTCGGCTCACCGGCCCGAACGGTTGGAAAAGCTCGAGCAAGTCGGCGTCCCTCGTGTCCTCAGAAAGGTTGGAAACTCTAACTGAGTTCTCATCGTTTCTCCTCTTAATGTCTGCACTTGCCCCGCCTCTCTTGCTGGGAGGAACGTAGGCTCCTTTTCGAACATTAGTCTCGGCTGGTGGGTTGTTGGTGTTGCTCTCATTTGGTTGAGTCAGATCCTTGTATGGGCATTTTGCAGTCCAGTGGTCTCCCTTCTTTCCGCAGGTCCTACACAGCATGAGCGTGGCGCCTCCTTTCGCCATCTGGGATAATTGATTTCCGCCAGCCTTAGTTTCGTCTTGCTTTGTACCTATCAGTTGATTCATCAATGGTATTTACACAAGTATATATGGATATGCATAGTATGTATAGAGTGAACTTATCTAAAGAACACACCATAAAAGAAAGAAAGAAAGAAAGAAAGTATTCACTAAGTAATCCTAGTCTATCGTTGCAGATATAAGATTTGGCAGAGTAATGATAAGGGAAAAGGGGAGGATGATGGTAGAAGGAAGAAAACAAAGCACCATTCTGATGCAGGGCATGCAACTTTCTGGCATCAGATTCAGTTAATAGAATAGTGAAGCAGGGAGTTTCACATGAAAATTGAAACCAAAAAACCCTAACCCCCAAACGAGCATTTAAAAAACTAATAAGAATACAAAAACACTGGGGCAATAAGAGAGATGACAGAGCTAATTCTTGAGTGTCTTCATAAGTACAGGGACTCAATTATCAGAAGATGATCGCTTCAGAGGCAATGAAATATCGAGACCATACAATACAATGGAGAGGATAATAGATGAAGCTAATATCCATATCACAGTTAATATGCCCGCAGCCCGCTAAGTAATTCTCAAAGTTTTTGCCAGTTTCTCTTTTAAGTAAACACAACAGAATTCCAAAAATCTAGGGCTACTACAATCCCCTATTTTCTATAAGGCAGATCTCAAGATTAATTGGAGGTGAATCAAACTATATGAAACATAATAAGAGAATTGGAATCAGGATCTATAAGGCGATGAATATTTGCGATCAATTTACAAGTAATTTTCCATTAAACTTCTAGCATGACTATTAATCTTCCCCAAAAAATACCTCTCACACTCAGAAATTGTGAATAGGCAGTTCAAATTCATCGCATACGAAGAGCAAAGTAGTGAATAAATCGGTTGTACCTGGAGCGCGCGGGCGTTCCAAGAGGATTTCCTCCGTGGACACCATGGTGAGTTGGTTGCCGACGTCCTCGCGCACGGCGTCGCCGAACTTTGTCCAGGCACGGCGCTCGACTGCGCGCTTGTTGAGGCGCGCGACCGTGCGGAGGCGCGTGGTGGTGGTGACCTTTACCTTCCTGCCGTCTTCGTCGAACTTGTACTCCACCACCTTCTTAATCCCGTTCTGGTCGGGGCCGTACACCTCCTTCGGCGGCAGCAGGAAATCCAAATACTCATCGTCGTCGCCATCGCCGCCGTCCAACAACTCTCCCCACCGCAGCTTGCTCGATCGCTCCTCCTTCACCATTGCAGAATTCACAAAAAATAGACGAGAAGATTCACAGAGTTTAGGAATTTTTATTTTGCGTGAGATGAAGAATTGTTAGATTTATACAAGGCAAAGATTTTGTCCAAGTTAGTCTAGGACTTGGAGGACTCGTGCGTTGAGATTTTGCATGAGATATATTTATATAAGGAATGTGTTATAACCCCAAGTTATTTTTTTAATATTATAATTGAAACGTTTTGAAACTTCTTTAGTAACTGCAGGATATGTTAAGAGTTTATCTTATTTCCGAAAATAATCATACTCCTAATTTTGTATTCTTTTTTTTAAGGTCTTATTTTATTTCTAGATAAAAAAATTATTTTTCATACTTTTACCAACTTAAATCAATTCTAAAACATTAATTAATTATATAGATATCATATCTTTACCACACATCAATTTTAAATAATTAATTAACCACATATCTCAAATCTTTATAAATCCAAACAACTCTTTTAAATAATTACGCTGAACCAAAAAATAAGATAAATTCAACGAGACAAAGAGAATTTTATATTGTATAGAAAGGCTTAATGCCTCCTTAACTACATGATTCCCCCTGAAATTAAATTATACTTAAAGAATACCATTTGAATATACATAATTGGCGTAGATGATATAAGCTTGAAAAAAAATTGAAAGTAAATAAAATAAATAAATTTTGAGTTTTACACAAAAGAGAAATTGAAAAGAAAAAAAAAAGTAAGTTGGTAATTAGAATTATAAACGAATCAACTATTTTTACTTCGTTCAACTCATTAAAAATCTTGATACCCAAATTTGTATATAAATATTTCATTCGATTTGATTTTCACAAATATTCAACTATGTATTATGTTTATATAAGTATTTCCTTAAATAAATAAACTTAAATATATGATGTACTTTATTAAGAGAATAATAAAATTATGTTAACTATATTAATTTATTGGAATTGTTGATGACAATGTTAGTTTAGTAACAATATCATTTGTGAACACCCTCTTATAAGGTGAAAAATAAACAAATTTAGGTCTTTTATTTCTATGATCTAAAGTTATGAGAAAATGAACTTTATTTAATTATTAACTATTTATGTGATTTTATTTAAGCTAATATAGTAATGTTTTTTTTTTTTCTCTATTAATCCTCACACTTATTCCCTCAACTCTATTCTCACTTGTCTCTTATCTCTCTCTCTCTCTCTATATATATATATATATATATCTTTTCTCTCTCTCCATTCGAGTGTCTTATAAGTGCATCACGATGTGCATTTGAATACACTAGAATTTTCAATATGCTTACTATTTTATTTTCTTATGCTTTATTAATCTTGATCAATTGTCCCAGCAATTCATAAATAAAACTGAATCAGTTCCTTACATTTTTTTTACAGAGCTATGACCGTGATTTTTTAGTTCGAAATATGACTATACAAAATGCATCGAATAAAGAGTGAAAGTGCATCACGATATGTCTATAAGTGCATCAGGATTTTTCTTCGAGAATATTAGATTTCTCAATCTCCTTATTTTTTCTATTTTTCGTTTTATATTTTTTTTATACTTATCTTGTTTTAATTATCTTAGCAATTCATAAACTGAACTTAATTAGTTTATTACGTTTTTTTAGGAAAACTACATATGATTTTTTAGTTTTAACATTTAACATATGAATGCATCGAATAATAAATGAAAGTGCATCCAATAGATTCAATAAGTGCATCACGAACAATACACTTAATACATTTCGTGTCCGACAACTTCCATATCCAGAGAGAGACACATTACGTTGGGAGTGGGGACCATTAAGTTTAATTTGCTAATGGGGACCAAGCAAAAATGAATACTCATTTAGCCTTTAATTATTAAAAATAAAAAAAATATATTTTATAATTAAGTATAAATCCTGACCATCTATTGTTGAAATCTAATAGTGTAAATTTGTCCATTTCTTACACTAAAGATGTTCACCAAATAACCATATTATTTTTATTTAAGTTCAGAAAACACTCAAGAGCCTTAAAATATATTTTTCATTTTAAATTCTACTGAAAAACAAATCTCTCGTGTATCCAAAATAAAGTGAATCAAATATTGGAACAATTTGAATATCAATATCAAATAGAAATTAAAACTAATATTATATATACTAATAATTGAATATAAATATTCAAATATCGAATCTGAATAAATATGTTATTGAAAATTTACAAAGAGCAAAATTGGATCTTTCTGTAACAAAGTGTTAAATTTAGGTTAACAATGGGATTTGACAATACTTCAGGGGCTAAATTGAAAGAAACATAGTGAAGAATTTTTGGTTTACATTCATGGCTATTTAATAATCTTTACTAATCGCACACTCCGAACTAAAAAAGTCTTTCGGTTGCAAATTGTCGGTGTGTTTTCTGTTGCTCAAATCCGCTACTGTCGTTCAAAGAAAAAACTTTTTTGCTCGGATTTTGTTTCATCGTCTCTTTTTTGGCTGATTGCTGTAATTTTTCGATTTAGAATGTATTTTCCGCATCAAGCTCGGTTCTACTGTTTCTTATGCTCGATTCATGCGCTTATCTGATTATTATGTTAAAGAATTGTTGATAACCTACTTGCCATCAGATAATTTCTTTTAATTTGCGACTGGGGTTTTGGATGATTCTTCAGTTATCCTTCTGTTCTAAGTGTGGCGCTCAATTTATTTTCTACAATTAGTTTAAATGGTTGTTCTGTTTCTTACTCACCGTGTAAGTAAAAAAAAAAATCCTTTTTTTAGAATGTTATCAATGATTTGTTTTGGCTGTTGTTGGGTTGATTGTTGCCTTCCCTTTCTTTATTAGTTTTTATTCCAACATTCTGGCTTTGATATTTTGTGTGCTTTAATTATTTCTTGAGTTTGAATTAGGTAGGTTGGCAGATGGGATCATAAAGAAATACTACTATTAAACAGACCCGTTTACTTTAATCACCTCATACTATTAAATCTCGACAAGGTATAACTTTGAGATCGGGAAAGAAATATTACTTCATCGAACATTTTTAGTGCATTGACTCATATCGGGACCGGAATAAATTATTATCTAAGTGAGATTATTACTCTATCGAATATTATTTTATCAGGGTTTAACTATACTATTGTACAAGGGATCATATTGTGAGGCCTTTTGCCACTCTACAAGGTTCTCCATACCAAAATGTAGTACTAGTATATATCTTTAATTCTTTAATCTTTATGTTTTCTTGTCCCCATGCTGCTGATTAGGAAAAGGTCATTTGTTGTCTGTTCTTCGTGATTAGAATTTAGTATTTGGTTAGTTTTTAACTATTGACCTCTCTAGCATGGAAAAATGGAGTATATTTGTTTTGGTTTTCTACTTTTCAGTCTTGAGAAACTTGTTAATTTTGCTATGTTGTTTGTTGGATTTAGCTGTTATACTTGTTGTCTCAGCTCGTGTTACCCCTTCGACTGCCTTTACCTCTTGGATATTTGAAATCTATAGCTAAACATTCTAAGTGAAGATGCTTATGAATAATAGAACTTTCGTCCTACTGTCAAAATCTTAGGTAAGAGATTCATCTGTTAAGAGATTCATTGATCAAGTATGAACCAACCACCGCATTCTCCTTCTCCATCAAAGACAGAGATTTTGGATTATCCTCTTCAAAATCTTGGCTTCGAATATGATGAAATCTCAGCTAATAAAGTGTCGGGCCACCTCCTAATTACTCCCAACTGCTGTCAGGTCTTCGTCCTCTCGCTCACTCAGTTTTTCTGTTGATTCCATCACCATATTCCTTATGCTAAATTCTTACATGTATAAATTGTGCAGCCATTCAGGGTTTTGCATGGAGGGGTGTCAGCACTGATAGCGGAGGCTTTGTCAAGCACAGGAGCTCATATTGCTTCGGGTTTCAAAAGGGTGGCCGGTATACACCTCAGCATCAATCATCTAAAAAGTGCACAGGAAGGTGATTTAGTAGTTGCTGAGGCTACACCGCTCAATATTGGCAAATCCATTCAGGTTATGTATCTGATTGATAAGGGGATCCACAATTTAGAAACATGAAAAGAAAAATCCCTATACCAATTTGCTATCTACACAGAGTCATATAGTATGTTGCACTGCTATTCTTTTTATCTTCTTTACGCGCTCTTCATTGACAGACTAGTGATTATTACTAACAAATGCACAAATAGAATACCAAAGAGATTGCTTGACAATGGCATCTAATCTAATGGCTGGATCTGATGTATGCAGGGTTTTTTCCTAATGTTGCTCTAATGAAGATCTAACTGCACTTTGAGCAGGTGTGGGAGGTTCAGCTCTCGAAATGCGAGCCTTCGAGCTGGGAGATTAGAACGCTTATTGCCTCCTCAAGAGTCACCATTGTTTGCAACATGTCTGTACCGGAATCTGCGAGGGATATTGTGGAAAAAATCAGAAAATATGCCAAGTTATGACTCTCCATACACAACTTTGTTGATACAGTTGCTTGTAATTCAGACGCTGGGTCTCGTATCTTCATAATTATACCACCTTAGAAACTGTATTTGTGCTGTTGAGGTGCTTGTTTTATCCCACTCGTCATAGGCGGAGCTAGCCGGGGGCCAAATTTTTATTTTTATTAGTATGTATATCGCTTTTCATGGCCATCATTTTCGAGTGTCCTGGCTCGGTCAAGACCATCAATGCCGTTATGTACTCCTTCCGTCCCATATAATATGACACGTTTTTTTTCGGTGCGGGAATTAAGAAAGTGAATGATAAAATATGAGAGATGGATAAATGATAAAGTAAGAGAGAGAAGATAAATGAGTTTGTGAGACAGTAAATAATAAAGGAGTAGGAGAGAGAAATAAAAAAGTAAGAGAATAATTTAATACTCCTTCCGTCTTAAATATATATGTTTATTTTCATTTTTCGTTTGTTCCAAATTTATATGTTTATTAGCAATTTTTTTGTATCGAACTAAATCTTTCACCAACTTTAATAGATATAATTAATATGATAATACAAAAAAGACTATTTTATCCAACTTTTATAATAACAAATACAATTATGACATTAACTTTTTAGTAATTTACACTTTAATTTATTCAAATTCCAATACCAACATTTATTTAATTTCCATATCATTAAATTTTTCGAGAGGGAGTAATATTTTTAAAAGTTACTTAAACATTTTAAGTGGAATTTTCCTAAAAAGAAATCGTGTTATATTAAATGGACGGAGAGAGTATATAGTAACTGTAAATTATGGTCGTATCTGGCTCCAAACTCTCTTCATGTCCGACAATCGGATAGTACAATCCAGCATCATTTATAAAAAAATTATGTTTTAACTTCTATATTTTTCTAGAATAATTATTATTGAGCTGTATATTTATTCTATAAATACATAATTTATTACTTCACTTTGACATTTAGTTATATGTATATAGCTGATGTGTATTCTAATTTAAATTTGGCATGCAACCAGACTTTTTCTATATTAATTAATTAATGAAATTGAATTTCATAGGACTCTAGGGCTACATTTGAAACTATTGCAGAACTATGGCTTCTATTTAAAGCTAATTAATTAATAATTACCTTCTACAGTTCTACAGTTGCAAATTAGCGGTGAGATTTCTGTTTGTTAAATCCGTTGATATTGATCGAAGAAGATTTTTTAGCTCAGATCTAATTGTCGTATTTGAATATGCAGTCTTTTTTTTTTTTTTGTGGATTGCTTTGATTTTCCGACTTCGAATTCATTTTACGCATTTATTTCGGTTCTTCTGTATTTGTTGCTCGATTCATGCACTTTATCTGATTATTAGCCGAGTTTTATCCTAAGAGTTGTGAAAAGCACAATTTGATGATTGATATGAGACGATTTCTTCTAGTTTGTGACTGCCATTTTCGAGGATTCTTCAGTTATCCTTTGTTCCAAGTTTGGTGCGCAATTAATTTTTCTAGTTTAATTTGCTGGTCTTTCTCTTATACAACCGTTGGGGATGACAATTTTAGCTGTTTGCGAAAAAATTCCTTTTCTTTTTTTTTTCAGAATGTTGGGCTGCCGTACTGATTTGTTTGCCAATTGCTTTATTCCTGTTAGTTTCTAATCTACGCATTTTTCGGCTTGTGTTAGGTAGCTAGCTGGGCATTTACAAAGAAAAACTAAACACACTCATTATACTTAAACCACCTCATATTATATTTACAAGGACCATAAATGATAAATCCAAAATGCGTGGCTCTCAAGTCTTAATTAAACAGCTATGCTTCAAAACTGGACTTGCATAGTACTGCCTCTGTTCCATTGATCCTGTCTCGTTTATTTTCAACACGGTTATTAAGGAGAGTTGTTAGCAGTGGCGTAGCGAGACTTTCGAGTCAGTGGGGGCCAACTATTAACACATTGCACCCTATATTGTATGTTGAAAAAAAATACAAATCGCACCGTTATTTAAAATAATGAGCATAGTTTATAAAACATAAACACTATAATATTTTGAATTTTTATACATTTTAACTAAAAAGAAGAGATAAAAAGAAAATGAAGTGAGACGGAAAAAAGGGGAGATAAAAATAAAAGAAAGAGAGTTTATTAAACGCACGCCATATAACTTAGAAGTTTTAGACATTTTAGCTAAAAATGAAGAGATAAAAGAAAAATGAAAAGAAAGAAGCAAAATAAAATAAAAGAAGTAGAGAAAAACAAAAAAGATTTGAGCTTTACAGAATGGAAATTGAACCTTTGACCTTCTAGATGATACTATAACTTTTAATCACTCAACCAAAAAATCATCATGTTCTAAGCCCACCCCCTCCCTACGCCACTGGTTGTTAGTTGTGTGTAAATGACTGGGTCCCACAATATTAGTGTTTGATTTATGCTTTTTTTCTTTGTTATTTTTGGAAACGGGACAAGATTAATGAGACACTCTGAAAAGGAAAACGGGACAAGATCAATGGGATGGAGGGAGTATATGATAAATTTATCTGGTATAGTTTGTTAGTTCTTCTTTTGATATATACTCTGGTCCTTTGCATAACAGAAATGAAGTGTATTTCTGTCCCCATGCTGATTTGAGAAAAAAGTTGTTTGCTTATGTTCGTGGTGGTTATAATTAGTATTTGGTTGATTTTTACTTTTGTCCACTCTTGCATGCATAAAATGGAGTTTATTTCTTTTGTTTTTCCTGTTCCCATGCTCATTTTGAATCGCATATACACAGAATCACATATGCATGCTACACATATCCTCACCAGTTTTGAAAGATTGATGGGCTTGACGGTTGATTATTTTACGGTGGATCATGCAGGAGCCAATTTGCCTTTTGAATTGAACTTTTGAGTGTTTTTCTTTGAGAATCATAGTAGACGTTTAACCGTTCTTCAACGGTAAAGTTAGTCACCAGTCAGTGTCTCTATTGAACTTAGTCAAGAAGAGATCCATTGATCAACTATAAGACTAAAAAGTATGAACCAACCACTGAATACCGGAGAGAATCCGCTGCCTCCACAACAATCAAAAACTCAGATTTTGGATCCTCCACTTCATGAATTTGGCTTCGAATTTGATGAACTCTCGGCTAATAAAGTATCCGGCCACCTCGTGATTACTCCTAAGTGCTGTCAGGTGTTAGTCCTCTTCTATGCTGATTCCATCACCATTCGCTTAGTTGAATTCTTACATGTATGAATGTGCAGCCATTCAAGGTTTTGCATGGAGGGGTGTCAGCACTGATAGCGGAGGCTTTGTCAACCATAGGAGCTCATATTGCTTCGGGTTTCAAAAGGGTAGCCGGTATCCACCTAAGCATCAATCATCTAAAAAGTGCACAGGAAGGTGATTTAGTAGTTGCTGAGACTACACCAGTAAATGTTGGCAAATCCATTCAGGTTACCTTTTCATAATTATGATGCATTTCCTCTCTACGTAGATATCGTTTTAACTGCATGATGCATCTGAAATGCAAGCTTCAATAAAATTAATTCTATGCATCTGATGTG
The DNA here is from genome assembly GCA_028984105.1 of Lavandula angustifolia. NCBI lineage: Eukaryota > Viridiplantae > Streptophyta > Magnoliopsida > Lamiales > Lamiaceae > Lavandula > Lavandula angustifolia. The sequence goes on along the minus strand of CM054821.1, from coordinate 9,002,200 downwards.
GAGTGAAAAGCTGATAGTGAAAAATCTCGTAACCAATCTGCTATCCCAACAGAGGCATATGGAATTGGTGCATGCATCAGTATTCTTTTTGGTCTTCCTTTTCTTGTTCTTCTTGTTAATGCATAATGCGTCCAAATCTTGATCTACAAGCAACTTACTGAAATTACTAATGAACACCTTCACCTTTGCTCAGATTACTACTAAGGGATACTAAAAAGTGATTGCTTGATCATGGCATCTAATCTTAGTAACCGTACATGCATCCTTAAGAGAATTATTTGCTAATGAGGATCTCTTACTACACTTTGAGCAGGTCTGGGAAGTTCGCCTCTCCAAATCCGAACCGTCGAACTCTGACATTAGAACGCCTATTGCATCCTCTAGAGTCACCATTCTTTGCAACATGTCTGTGCCGGAATCTGCCAAGGATGCTGCTGAGATTCTCAAAAGATACGCGTTATGACTATCCATAGCTAAATTTGCTATTAGCTGAGTCTTGTATCTTCATAGCTAGATTCATGTTAGGATATTGTTGCCCAAATAACATGTCGATTTTCATGATTGTTCGGAGAAAATTGCGTATTCTATTGGTCTTGTCTTATTGTATTTTAGCAAATTATGGAACTGTAGATTGAATATATATATATATATATATATATATATATATATAGGTGGCGATTCAGGTGGGAAAGCTCCTTTTTGTAGGAATTATGAACAATTATGAAGTCATTAGATCGAGTCAATCTACGGTTGAGATTAGAGATTGGGGCCTGAAAAAATTCGGTGCACTCTCTTTACAAATTAAGTGCACAAAGGGTATTTCGGAAATGAAGGAAAATAAAAATTAGGCGGCACTACCGATCAGGCTTGAATTTCAAATTCTCTCCCCAAAACTTCTGCCGCATATTCAATCGAAACCAGCGAGAAATTGGAACCGATTTTTCCACCACCAAAATACCTAGATTTCCTCCGAAATTCAAATACGTTTTCACATCATACACTATCATTTTTCTGCGGCGGCGATTGTGGTGAGTTCAAAACGAGCGGCGGAGATTGTGGTAAGAGGTCGACTGTGCGGCGGCGGAAATACCCTCGGCGGTGGCTTTCGTAGCAAGACGGACGATTGTTGTGAGACGCGGACTGTCCGGCGGCGGGAATACCTTTCACGTGTGGACGGACGATCGCAACAACAGCGCAATTGATTGTTCTACTTCTGAATCTATTTTGTTCTTCGCCTGATAAATTGTGCAGTATATTTATCATAAAAGTGCGCTTAATTCAAATAATTTGTGCAGTTATTGAAATATAATGTTTTGAATGAATTCTGCTTCAATTGAATATGTTATGAGAACTGCATATATTGAGTACTAGTGAATGAACTCTTCTTGAAATGAATCTGCTTCAATTGATTTTGGTTGTGAATTTTAGGGATTGATTGTGCTTGACATTTGAATCATTGGGCATATGAAATTTGTGAATGAATTTTGGGTTAGTTTTAAGAATATGCTATTGGAATGATTTGGCATCTAAATTTGGGGAATGAATTATGCTTCAATTGAATCTTGTTTGATTGATTTTGGTTTTGAATTTTGGTATTTGATTTTTCTTCTTTTGAAACTGTTTTGTTCTACGTTTGATAATTGTGCAGTAAATTTATCATAAAAGTGCGTTTAATTAAATAATTTGTGTAGTTATTGAAATATAATATTTTGAATGAATTCTGCATCAATTGAATATGTTCTACGAACTGCAGATAATGAGTACTAGTGAATGAATTATTCTTAAAATGAATAGGCTTCGATTGATTTAGGTTTTGAATTTTGGAAATTGATTTTGCTTCTTCTGAATCTGTTTCGTTTTGCGTCTACTAAATTGTGCAGTAAGTTTATCATAAAAGTGCAGTTAATTCTAAATATTTGTGCAGTTATTGAACATATAAATATTTTGAACGAATTTTCCTTCCCTTAGATCTGATTTGTGAACTGCATATAATGAGTATTTTTTAATGAATTCATGTAGAATTACATCAATTAATATCATTAGAGACTTGATTCTTATACCTACATGTTCTTCTTGTTCTACAGAAATGAGAATTCGGCGAGATAGTTCAATGGTGGAAGACGAAACATAAAGGAAGTTTATCACTTGGGTAGGAAATGACATAAAGGAAGAAGTCATGAAGAAAGTTGTTGCATATTATGAAATGATATAAACTAAGAAGTCTTGAAGAAAGCACTTTGTAGTTTGATAGTTTAAGACTAGTATTATGATAGTAGTATTATATATATTTGAATTTTTCACTTTGTTCCAAACACAATTGCACTTTTTACGTAAAACGTATGCACTGTTAATGTAGCAAAAGTTCACTTTTCATATACATTCATAAAATTCACTAATAATACAGTTTAACTGCACTTTTCACGAATAATAGTTGCACGATCTTCAAAAGTCAATTGCATATAGCAGTACAAGTTTCATATTAACAACACCACATCATCCGATTTAGTGATTAAGAGAAAATTGAAAAACAACACAAACTAATACATAATAAATCTAGACGGTCTTCACTTGCTTGATCGCAATTCCGCCCAAAACAAGCGTGTTAATCTGTTATCTTCATCATCACATAACTCAAAAGTAGCAAGTCGAACATCAAATCCACATAATCGGGCATAGTCTCAATAAAACTGAATCCCCTCATCCAATGTCTTAAATTTCATCCCGACAAAATGTTTACATTCAACAGGACAATCATGAACAACTTTCTTGACGACATCTATATCATCGTTATCACCTACGTGGGAATGAAGTTCTATTAGAAATGCTTTAAAACTGACCAAAACGTGTATTTATTTTTGCATAAAAGTGGACTAGCCCCAGAACTTCAACTCCAACCAAGTCTGGATGCTCTTTTAACACTAGCATAATCGAAATCAAACAGGCGGTTTAAGCAGTCAAACACGAAGTGTATTAAAAATGACCAAAAATTGTATTTAATTTTGCCAAAAAGTAAAATCGACGCAGAACATCGTTTCGAACGAAAAACGACCATCTCCTAAAACGACTACAATCGAATTCAAACATCCATATTAAGCAATCAAATCCCATTGTTAGTTGAAAACGACCTAAATAGCATGTGTACACTGATGAAAAACGAACACCATCCCATACACGCGAAATTCCACCGAAAAATATTCCAATGACTCCAATTCAGAATTAATCGACATTAAGGAATAAAAATTGAAGAAACAATCACGTTAAACAACAACAAATCGATTAAGATAAGACGAAAATATAAAGATTCAACATATTTTACATCAAATGGGTTAACTACTCGTACGCCCATTTCAATAAACGATGGTAAATTGATAAAGGAAACGAAGGAAGAGATAAAATTGAAGAGTTATTAAACTAACCCATTAGATTTCGACAGAAATTTGATGAATTCGACGCTTGAAGAAGAGGTACCGCTGGAAAAAATGGAGATGAAATCGTTTTCGTGTTGAGCCAGCAGAGGTGGCTGTGAATTCTGTTTTTTAGAAAATATAGTTTAAAATTACTATTTTGCCCTTTGTGCAGTTAAATTGTGAAGAAAGTACTCCGATCAAAAGGGATGTGGTTCATTCCTAATTTTTACAACAAATGACTCATTAGAACTAGGGATGACAATTTTGCGGGTCGGGGTCGGGTATTATTGGACTCGGACCCGCCCCGCGCCTTAAAAAATAGACCCGAACCCGCCCCGTGGACCCGCACGGGTCCAGAATTTAGGACCCGGCCCCGGACCCATGCGGGGGGCGGGTAGACCCGCCCCGGACCCGTGCGGACCCGCAAATATTTTAAGTATAAATTTAAAATTATGTTTGCACAAGAATTCGAATCCAGGTCATCCGAAAATTTACAAACACTCTTGACCACTAGACCAACAACTTATTTGTTAAATTTAGATAAACATAAAATATATATAATTTTAAAGTGTTATTTTATTAATTTTAATTTAAAACATAAATAAAAATGTAGTAACTTTAATCAAATATAATGATTGTAGTAACTTTAAGCATACTAATATTTCATGTGAAAAATAAAAATAAAACACAAAAACAAAATCATCTTTCTCATTGTATTTCTTTAATTTTTTCAAATATACTTTCATATGTTATGAATACTTAAATTGTAAATTTATAATTTTTCATTAGTTCATTAGTTTATGAATACTTATTTTTAATATAGATAATGTTAATCACATTTTCAAAATACATTTTCATAATTAGAAATTAGAAATTTGAATATAATATATTGAAATCTAGAAAGTTAATATTTATTTTATTTTTGTTAGATGTATTTTCACTTTTTATAAAAAGTTTTCAATTGTAATTGTTCATTAATCATAATTGTATTTATACATTTAATCCATTTCAATTAAAGAATAGAAAATTAGAAATAAAAAATAGTTTTAAATTTAAATTTTGGAAATAAAAATCAAATTTTATTTTCGAAATACATGCCCGTAATTACAATTTGAATATAGTATATTGAAATCTAGAAAATTAATATTTGTATTTTATAAACTAATTTTTTGTTAAATGTATTAATTTTTTTTTATTTTAGTATGTCATATTCTTATATATAACTATACATGTAAAATATTAACAAATATGAACATTAGCTCAAACTGCATAAGTGCATGTAAAGAAATCATGGATGCGGTTTCGAATTTCACAAATAACATTTTTACACTTCTAAATTCTAATTTGTTACGGGGCGGGTCCGGGGCGGGTCCGGGGCGGGTCTATACGAGTCCGTGCGGGGCGGGTCCGCAGCAGGAACCGGAACCGCCCCAGACCCGGTACAGGTCGGGTCCGGAACCGCTCCACACTCATACGGGGCGGGTTGCGTGCGGGTCCAGGTCGCCCTAATTAGAACTCCTACCTATATATATATATATATTATTGATGATTTTCACTTCAACTTTCTTTGAAAATCTCATTGTACTTATTTTGATTTTTGCTATTATCACTTTGAGGTTTTGACAATTTTTCAACAAAGTATTCTGCATCTTAAAAAAATAACAAAGGGCATGAACCAAACATCATGCATAAACAAATCAAGCTACTTATGGATCAACGAAAGCAAAAACATCAAATTCATCAAGCAAAAGTCACCAACAACAAAAGATAGAAATCAGATAACATTCATAAACAACCACTTCAAATCCAGACAAGTTCAAAGAGAAACAAACGAAACACACAAATCAGAAATACACATAAACCACCAATAAATCCATTGGCATAAACCTTCTCCATTCATGTCTAATACTCTTCATTCTCATCATCATCCCCTTCAGCAGACTCCGCACCAACCTCCTCATAATCCCTCTCCAGCGCAGCCAAGTCCTCCCTCGCCTCCGAAAACTCTCCCTCCTCCATCCCCTCACCGACATACCAATGTACGAAAGCACGCTTTGCATACATCAGATCAAACTTATGATCAATCCTCGAAAACACCTCAGCAACGCTAGTCGAATTCGAGATCATACACACAGCCCTCTGCACCTTAGCAAGATCACCTCCAGGAACAACAGTAGGTGGCTGGTAGTTGATACCACACTTGAACCCAGTCGGACACCAATCGACAAACTGAATCGTCCTCTTCGTCTTGATGGTTGCCACAGCTGCGTTGACATCCTTTGGAACGACGTCGCCTCTGTACATCAAACAGCAGGCCATGTACTTGCCGTGGCGCGGATCGCATTTGACCATCATGGATGAGGGCTCGAAGGCCGTGTTGGTGATCTCGGCCACTGAGAGCTGCTCATGGTAAGCCTTCTCCGCCGAGATGACCGGGGCGTAGGAGGAAAGCATGAAGTGGATTCTTGGGTATGGGACCAAGTTGGTTTGGAATTCGTTCACATCGACATTTAGGGCTCCATCGAAACGAAGAGAAGCAGTCAATGAAGAAATAACCTGAACATTGTATCCAACGAACTCAATTAGTCACTACACAATCAACTATGGATTAACTTATATTTTGTTTCCAAGATTCAAATGAACTGTAGATGACAAATAAGTCTGTTCCAATTGGTGTAAGTAGGCTCAACTATGCATCAACTTAAAAGAGAATAAGTCTATTCAAAGTAGGGCCTCATAACAATTCAATTATTCACAATTCAATCAACTATGCATTATCACTAGTCAAATCTCAAAGAAGCACTCAGTGAAGATATAACCTGCAAATTTTATCATATCAGTTCAATTAATCAATACACAATCAACTACGCATTAGGCTTACTTTCTATTTCCAAGATTCAAATAAACTGTACCTAAGTAATAAGTCTGTTCAAATTGGTGTAAGTAGACCTCAAAACAATTCTATTAGACCTACTCAATCAAGTATGCATTAACTTATTTTCTGTATGCAAGATTCAAATGAACTGTACCTGAGAAATGAGTCTGTTCAGATTGGTGTAAGTAGGCCTCTCGATATCAAGTGATTTGCGGCAAATGTCGTAGATAGCCTCATTATCAAGAAGCACAGCAACATCAGTGTGCTCAAGAAGCGAATGAGTCGAAAGCACAGAGTTGTAAGGCTCAACAACAGCAGTTGACACCTGAGGGGAAGGGTAGATTGTGAAACCTAGCTTCGACTTTTTGCCATAGTCGACCGAGAGCCTCTCTAGCAAGAGAGATCCAAGTCCAGAACCAGTCCCACCACCAACAGCATGGAAAACCAAGAAGCCTTGTAGCCCAGTGCAGTTATCAGCAAGCTTGCGGATACGGTCAAGGCAGAGGTCAACGATCTCTTTGCCAATGGTGTAATGACCTCGGGCAAAGTTGTTGGCAGCATCTTCCTTGCCGCTGATGAGCTGCTCCGGGTGGAATAGCTGGCGGTATGTGCCAGTACGGACCTCATCAATCACAGTGGGCTCGAGATCAACGAAGACAGCACGGGGTACGTGCTTTCCGGCACCGGTTTCACTGAAGAAGGTGTTGAAGGCATCATCGCCTCCGCCGACGGTGTGGTCACTGGGCATTTGTCCATCAGGCTGTAATAACATAAATTATTAAAAACAGATAATAGATAAGAAGCATTCTAGCATCTAGAACAAACAACTTTATACTACTAGATGAAACGAAAACAAAAACATACGTTCAAATTGTACAAAATCATGTACTAATTACAATGGAGCAAAATAGGCAAGATTAGAAACATTATAGAAGAAAACACTTATGATCTAATGAGATTCACAAATTCAGTTAGAACTAAATACGCACATTTCCAAACTCTAGTTCTAATGCAATATAAACATCAATCGATCGACTAGATCTGATCAAATAGAGAGCATTTCGGACAAATCATTCGGAACAGAACAAATCGCACAAAATACATACTATAGACTATTCCAAACAACTAGATCTATTGTAAAGCCATCAAAAAACGAATTGCGTAATACAGATCTAATGATAAAGTACATCCGGCAAACGCAAATCTTCTCACAAATTCATTTCGAACAAAATAAGCACATTTCCAACCTATAGATCTAATGCGATATAAACTAAAATGAATCGACTCGATCTGATCAAATAGAACATTCGCCTAATAATTCGGTACATAACAACGAATTGCATAGCATAGACACTTCCAACTGTTAGATCTATTGTAAATCCACCAAACAACGAAATGTTCAAACACATCGAAGGATCTCGAAACATTACATCTCAAAACACCAATATAATCACCGGATCTGATGATTAAACCTAAAACTAAGGAGAAAAATCAGATCGAATTTTACCTGGATGCCATGCTCAAGGCAGTACAGCTCCCAGCACGCATTTCCGACCTGTATACCGGCCTGACCAATGTGGATCGAAATGCACTCCCTCATTTTCGCTTTGGAATCGAGATCTGAAGAGGATTTGTTCCGAGTTTAGAGAGAGAAAGAACAACCAGGGCGTATACGAAGACGTCTCTGGGGAAATGAGGTAGTTTTGGATCTGTGGTGAAAATGGGGCTTTTATAACTGAGGTTGGTACCAGAAAATAGGCGTAAATTCCACACTACAATCTAGGGTTTGGATATTTTCGATTTTTTTTTTTTTAAATTGTTACAGCGGTAAAAAGTGACCGTTGTCGCTCTTATGGGTGGTTCCGCTCCGAACCGCAAAACCGATCAAATCGAACCGAATCAAACCGAAAAATACGGTTCAATTCGGTTTTGCGGTTTGGTTCGGTTTATTTTTTCAGAAACCGTTTACATTCGGTTCGGTTTGCGGTTTTCAAGAATTTTTGAACGGTTCGAACCGAACCGAACCAATATCCTATTTTTATTTTTTTAATTTAATACTCCCTCCGTCCCATTCATTCTGTCCTATAGAAATCCGGCACGGAGATTAAGAAAGTGGGTATTGTGTTGTTAATTAGTGTGACCCACATTTGATTCCCTTTTTTAAATATAAAATCTTCACCTAATCAATTTGCTTCTTCCACCATTTCCATTAAAGTAATTTATTGGATTTATTTTGGAGAAAATTAATTAATTAATTTATTTTAGATGAACTAATTTATCTTGACCGAATTTTGTTTCTGCATTAGTATTTTTATCAGAATTCACTACATTCAAAATTCTCAGAATTCGGGTGAAGATGTCACCAATCAAAAAGCGGAATTCGGCAATGTATAATCAAAGTTCAATGTTCTGGAAAGATGTCACCAATCAAAATTTTGAAAATTCAATGTTCCCTCCAAATCCAAAAACTAAAAAGCAAATCAAGGTGAGTTAGAAACTCAACACCAAATTCAAATTTCCCACCATTCCTTTGGCTATTTATAAGAGGTTCTCAAACTGAAAAAATCATTACAACACATACCAGTTTCTAAAAAAACAATGACAAAGAGAGTTATGAGAAGCAAGAACTTGAAGACAGACGAGAGAAATGGTATTGTGCAGTTTTTACTACGAAACTCAACTAACGGAAAATCGGCGAAAGGCAAGAAGAGAGAAGCCGTTGAGCTATATGTCGTCTCAAAACGAACAATCAGTCGTCTCTGGGCTACAGCCAAAAAGCAACAAGAAGAGGGGAAAGTTATCCGGCTTAAAAGTGCAAAAGTTGATAGACAATGGCGAAGCAGAATTCACTTTGACTTGGAGCTGATTCAGAGCTTGGAATTGCATAAAAGGAGCACAATAAGACAACTAGCAAATGGTACTGACGTTAGCAAGAGCACAGTTGGAAGGTGGGTTCATCGAGGTTTGATCAAAGCTCATACTAGTGTCATTCGTCCTAATTTAACTGCTCCTAACAAACTTCTTAGACTTAGGTTTTCTATAGAGGCTCTAGAGTTCGATCGAGTCCTAAACATATTAAAGTTTAAGAGTATGCACAATACCGTCCACATAGATGAGAAATGGTTCTATATTACTCGGACATCTCAAAGATTTTACCTTACTCCTGGCGAGGCAGAACCTCATCGCACATGTAAAAGCAAAAGATTCATCACAAAGGTCATGTTTATGTGTGTGGTATGTAGGCCCATCTTCGATACAAATGGCGATGTTGTGTTTGATGGGAAAATAGGTATTTTCCCATTCACAGAACAAATCTCAGCCATACGTGCAAGCAAAAACAAACCTAAAGGCACTTTGGAAACTAAACCAACTCAATCTATAACAAAAGAAGTGGTGAAAGCATGCTTGATCAATCAGGTATGGAGATGGCACACATTATGTACAAACTGCAATAGGCCTTTATATGCAATTGAACTATATTCTGCATTAAGTGTGTAAGTCATTTAGCTTCACCAGTTTCTATTCTGCAAGACCAGTTTCTATTCTGCATTAAGTGTGTAACCATATGTAATTTTATCAGTTTGTATGCTCAAACACATTTCAGTCATTTATTAGTTTGTATGCTCAAACACATCTCAGTAAGTATGCTCAAACACATCTCAGTTTGTATGCTCAACATAACAACATGCAATTATATTGTCATTTAGTACAGACACATCTCAGTCATCTCATCAGTCATCTCATCAGTTTGTATGCTCAGTCATCTCATCAGTTTGTATGCTCAACATAACAACATGTAATTTTGGACAGATTATCCCTACCATCAAGGCTAAATGGCCCTCCACTGAGAGCAAGCTCATCTTTATTCAACAAGACAATGCAAGGCCACATATTACAGACAGTGATGTGGATTTTAGGAGGGTTGCTAGTTCAGACGGCTTTGACATTAGATTGGTCAATCAACCCCCAAATTCCCCAGACACAAATATAAACGACTTGGGATGGTTTAGGGCAATTCAAAGTATCCAAGTGACCTCTAGATGTCTAAATGTGGAGCAACTAGTTAATGCAGTAATCTCTTCATATGAAGAGTTATTTCCTATGACTCTTAATAAGGTATTCATGAGCCTACAGTCATGCATGAAGGAGATAATGCGAGTTAAGGGGCAAAATAATTATAAAATTCCACATCTGAAAAAGGATGCCCTGATCAGAGAAGATGCACTTCCTACAGACTTGGAAGTCGGTCCAGATTTGGTTAGAGAGTGCATTCAATACATGCTTGAAAATGACACATCACTCGAACTAGATCAACTTCGAACGCAGTTAGGGTTACTAGTGGAAGACTCGGACGGTCATTTAAAATAAGGGTTTTATGTTTGATGGAGGCTATTATATTTTGTTATATAGATAAGAGAATGTATTTTGTAGATAAGACAATGTATTTTTGTAGATGAAGCCTATTTCTGCATAAGCATAATCAAGGTTCAATGTTCTGCATAAGTATTTTTATCAGTTCCTTCTAGTCAGAGCAAACACCTAGTATGCAACAAACAAGGAACAACTTATCCCAACCATCAAGACCTATATGAATGGCACCAATATGAGCATAATTTCATCATCTCAAACCATATCTCAACCACTCATACACATTAATGGCATAAATCAGACGGCAGGGCACCAAATCCGCAAACATTCAATAAATTATACAAGTTCATTCGGAGAAGATCTCACCAAATTAAAGTAGGCAGGGCACCAAATCCGCATCAAGTTCTCCATGAACTCCTTCTCAGTCATCCTTTCCAAATCTCGACCAATCGATTTGTTGGGACGCCATAGCGCTCAGACGTAATCGCTCTGCCATTTCACCGCCACTCTCATCCCGATCACCCACAGGAGACCCATCGGTCGGACGAGTTTCTTCCACCCTCTCAGACCCGTCGTCCAGCGTTTCAGAGGAATAGGTGGTTTCAGAAAGGCCATCGGCGACACAAGACTGGTCACCAAGATAAGTTTCTTCCACCCTTTCACACTCTTCGTCCATCGTCTCAGAGTGAGAAACATCATCGGCGACACCCAAACTTTCGGAGAAGGTCGATTCGAGACTTGGGCTAGCATCATCGAGGGGGAGGCGGAGGGCAACAATATTTTTTTTCATCATCGCGCAAGGATGGAGCGAGGCGGAGTTCGATTTGGGAGTAGAGAGCGATAATGACAGGAGAATAAAAGAGGACGATAAATTAGTTTTAATTAGTACTTAATGGTGTAATTAGTTTATATGCATAAGTACAATTTGTTTCCCTTATTATTTCCCAAAATGGAAATAGGACAGTATGAGTGGGACGTCCCGATATGGTATACAAGACAGTATGAGTGGGACGGAGGGAGTATTTGTCTTTTTTATATGAGAATGTTATTGGATTTAGATATTAGATTTAAGTTAAGATCAATTCTAATCTATACAAAGGAAGAGAAAGGAGTAACAACTCTATACTTATGAGTTCGGAACGAGTGACATCCTATAAACTATTATTCTTGCATTATTTAGGATTTAAAAAAATAAATAAATAATAAAAAGGTGAACCGATGAACCGAACCGAACCAAACCATTTATAAGCGGTTCGGTTCGGTTCCGATATTTAAAAACACATCGAACCGAACTGAACCGAATCATTTTTATGTGTTCGGTTTGGTTCCTAAAATACATAAAAACCGAACCGAACCGAACCGTTACACCCTTAGTCGCTCTTATTTTCCAGGTGAGGTTGGATTTGAAATTCGAAAATTTAAATTTTGGTGCTGGATTGTGGATTCGGATACGATCATACTTACACAGGTTATGGATTCGGATTTTTAGCTGAAGCCCACATCTACATAATTTGGGCTTGCTTTTTCGTAGTTCAAGATTTAAATTTGAATCAAATACCCAAGCCCAATAAATTTTAAATGCTAATATTATAGCCTATTTTATCTAGACCACATATGGCTACTACGACTCTCATCGACGCCGTTGGATGTAAATTTATCACACATAATTAACTGATTTATATAAAAAACGCAGACAAGCCAATTGTGAGAATTCTGTAAGATAGTCCAATGTTAGCACTACGGTTGAAAAATCAAATTGGCCAACCGATTACCCGATCATTTAGTATTATAAAAAGGGTAACCTAAAAATCAAGTTGATTTTTGGTTTATTTATAAATGGCAAAAACTTGTGTGCGATCATGTTGCAAATGCAACATGATCCAATTACCCAATTTTGACCCATTTTGACCCGTGTTTGACCCGTTGATCCGCTGACGTTAGCATGGCATCATTATTTATTATTTATTTTTTTACTTTTTTTTTACTTTTTTTTAACGTTTTTTCCCCTTTATTTTAAGGACGGACGTGTCACTCTTTGCACACGAAAGTGTCAATCGTAAACAAAAGTATCAATCTTTTTTTTTTCATTTTTTTCCTTTATTTTAAGGACGGACGTGTCACTCTTTGCATATGAAAGTGCCAATCGTAACAAACAAAAGTGTCAATCGTAACAAATAATTTTTTTTATTTTTTCCAATTTTTTTTATAAGGAAGGCGTGTCATTTGTAATGAATAAATGTGTCATTTGTTACTTATCCAAAGTATCAATCGTAACAAACAAAAGTATCATTTGTATTTGAATAAAGTGTCATTTATATCATTTATTGAATATCAATTATTTTTTTAAAAAAATGCGATTTGTTTCGAAAAAAAATGTCATTTGTTTATGAAAAAAGTGTCAATTACAACGAACGAAAGTGTCATTTATCTTAAAGTGTCAATCACACTGAAGTAAATTGGCACTCAGAATTAAGGAACGTGTCACTTTCATCTACTAATCAATATGAAGCATAATAACCAGAAATGTAACCCAAATCGTAATAAACAAAAGTGTCAAATGTTCCGAATGAAAGTGTCATTGTTTAGAACAAACGAACAAAAATGTCATTGTTTAAAACAAACGACACTTTTGTATACAAAGAGTGACACTCTCGTCCTTATAATAAAGGAGAAAAAAACGAAAAATATTTTTTGTATTTCAAAACAAAAAAACGAAAAAAAGTATCGTGTCATTCTTTGTGTTTCCGAAAAGACGAAAAAAATGAAAAAACGAAAAAGATGAAAAAGGCGAAAAAAGATGAAAAAAGACGAAAAAGGCGAAAAAAATGAAAAGGACAAAAAAAACGAAAAAAGGCGAAAAAGACGGAAAAAATGAAAAAGGCGAAAAAATAAAAAAAGACGAAAAATGAAAAAGGCGAAAAAACGAAAAAGACAAAAAAAAACGAAAAAGAAAGAAAAAACGAAAAAGACGAAAAATGCGAAAAAATGAAAAAATACGAAAAAACGAAAAAGGCGAAAAAAAACAAAAAAGACGAAAAAAACGAAAAAGACAAAAAAAAGGAAAAAACAAAAAAGACAAAAAAAAGACAAAAAAAATAAAAAAAATGAAAAAAGAAAAAAAAACAAAAAATACGAAAAAAAAAGGTCAACACATGAGTCAAAGCGGGTCAACGGGTCAAACATGAGTCAAAATTGGGCAATTGGATCATGTTGCATGTGCAACACACTAATCCATCTCATAAATGAGAGATACTAGTGTGCACAGCCGGGTAAAAAAATATACAATTTATAATTCAATTTCAATCGTTAATCATGTTTGATCCAATATCCACTTAATAAAAATCATAACTCAATATATATATATTTATACATACTACCTCCACCTACCTCTCTTTCTCCACTCCACTCTCTCTCTCTCTCTCCTCTGTTCACCGTCCTCAATTTCTCCTGCAAATTCGACATCTTTTTGCCTTACCTCGTCGTGAATTACGTCGATCATCGTGACCGTCTCGCAACTCCTTTCCGATGATGGTAATTGTTGGGTTATGAGTCAGTAGATGGTGTTCAACTGATTAGCGGTTAAAATAATATTGGGGGAAATCATAGTAGTACTATAGAATTGAAGATCCCAAAACCCACCTGATATCAGTAGTGTAGTGTCTCGATAGGATTAGATGATGTATAGGTTAGACTTTTTATGATTGATTATCTTTTTGTCTAAGTCCTGTACGGGGTAAAATGTTGGATTGATCTTCTGTCGAAGTTACTTTCCAGAACCCCACGCCATCAGTGTAAGAGCTTGCGTTTTTCCAAATGCCGGTGATCTTTACCTTCGATGAAGACAACCCATCACCGATAGTTATCGGCGGAAGAACATAATGCAAAGCTTCGCACCTTCGCAGTCATCACCGACCCACCAAAGCCTTATCAGCTTATCAGCCGACTAAGTCGAAGAAGACAGAGATTGTCTTGAATCTACTGTATCCGACAGAAAACGACCCAGTCGTAAAAGTCATTTCGAAGTTCAGCAGATGATCATACGAGGATGTGGAATAGTCAACTCTGAACACTGACACATTCTCACCTACCACAAACCTCGACCAATGAGAAGCCAACAACGCTTTACCTGCTCTGACCAACTAAAGGTGCTCTCATGTACATTGTCAACTGCCCTGCTGCAACAATTCGAAAAATAGGGCCGTTTTCTTTGGAAGTTTGTGACACGTGGCATCGTCTTCTCCAACGGACATATGTCTGCTCACAACTATAAATAGAGAAGAAAATCGAGCTCCACGCATGGGATTCACAAGGGAAAACGCTCAAGCTCACAAACTACTCTAGCAAGCTTAAAGATCATCCAGCGAAGAACTTGCCTTTATAGAATACCATTAGTTCTTCTCTCTAGAGTTATTTAGATCCCTTCTTCTCTAGCTAAGCTCATTGCAAAATCTATAGCTTAGAAATTTCGAAGGAGTTCACTTTTTGTGAATTGTTCTTATTGTAAGAACTCCTTCTTAGTTGGAGATCATCCCATCCCTTTCGAACTTAGGTTTGAATTGTAAAGTCGCTAAGGACTATAACTTAGAAGGGTCTGTCCAGTGTACAGATTCCTTGCTGAGGCTTGCTCAGAATAATCAACAAGTTCTCCTGATCTTCAGGACCGTGGACGTAGGATCTTGCGTATCCGAACCACGTTAAATTGCTTGTGTTATTTACTGTTTTATTGCATTGCATACAACTGATTAAAAATCATATCTTTGCATAAAACATTTTTTCAAAGCGCACCAGCCAAAAGACTTTAACTTGCGAAAACACGTTTTCAAACTGAGACGAATCTCCGGGCCCTACACACTTATCCGCACAACGTCTCCGACTGAGTTTCAAGTACTGACAAAAGTCAGTAGGAGAGCTCGATGGTTGGCACACTCGACCCGTGATCGAAGGTTACTATCTCGGCACTGTTCATCAGTCGCAACCTACAGCTCAGCTGTCCTTCACGTTCTGAGAAAAGAAACTGTGATCAGGTGTATTCACCCCCCCTCTACACCTGACTATCGTCTCCGGACCAACAGTAACTATCGGGTATGTTTTAGCTTCTCTCTCTCTCTCTCTCTCTCTCTCTCTCTCTCTCTCTCTCTCTCTCTCTCTCTCTCTCTCTCATCATGTATTAGCCCCTCTTTCTCTCTTTCTCCACTCTTCTCTCTTTCTCCACTTCCCTCTCTCTTTGTATCTATTTTTTTTACTTCAAATTAGAAGTGGAGTACGGCAAGGTGAGTGGGGTATTGGCGATTCAGGCCAAGAAGGTCTTCATTTTGGTGTCAGTTAACGCCATCGACGTTGACGAGGAGAGTGGGTTGATCGAATTTCACGTCGGAGCACGAACGAAGACGCTACCTGCTGAGAATTTTGAAGATTTTCGCAGCTGCAAATCGAAGGGATTGCGTGAGATGTTTTCATAGCTGTAGGTGGAGGCTTCGATTTGAGGTGAATTTCGTGTTCATTACGTTTAATTGATATTGAATTGCGAGTGGTTGATGTTTGTTCTTGGAATCTTTGCTGAAATTATTGTTTCGATCTATTGATTTCCTTAAAGAATGTGTTTCTCATTGTGGATTTTGAGCATTTTCTACATCTTAAATTGTAATTGCATATTGGATAACTATTCCTTTTCAACTTTTTTTATTTTTTCTATTGTAACTCGAGGTTCTTAGTCGTTTTGAATTCAATTTAAGTGTAATTTTATTTTGTGTGGAGTATTGAGATCATTGCGTTTGCTAATGGTTGAGTAGCCGTCATTGCGTTTGAATTCAATTTAAGTGTAATTTTATTTTGTGTGGAGTATTGAGATCATTGCGTTTGCTAATCGTTTTGAAAGTTACCTATGAAGTTGATGGCTCTTATGGCTTGATAGTAGAACATCTTAAGACAATAATGGTTGAGTAGCCGTGATTGAAATTATGAACATAGAAGAAGTGCTTTCAAGTTATTTAGATGCTCTACTCCGATTCAAGATTTGTTTTGCGTCATCACACAGTTGTGTTTCAAGGTATGAAAAGAAACGAGTAAGCTAGCGTATACTTCACGAATACGAAGATTGCTTTTGCATTATGAGAAAGTTTCAACTCATAACAATAGGATCCATAGGGCCCTACTTTGCCCACTTCAGTACTATGTACTAGACGGATCGTTACGAACCATGAGGCTTTTCAATATCTGGTAGAAAGAGTATTGTCACTGCTGTGGAGAGCAGAAAATGCTAACGACATGAACGTTATTCTCGATTCTCGTTACCAGAGAAATGCTACTCTATTTAGAGTCGGACAAGAGCTGTCAAAACAATTACTTATGCTTGAAAAGTTACTGACGGTACGCATGTAGATAACCGCAACTGATACATTTACGAAATGAAGGAGGCACGAGTGAAATTCTCATGATATCTCATTGTGTAACCACATGCGATCATTTTCAAGTAGATGATGTTATGATAGGGTTTTTGGCCCTAATAACTTGTCGGTCTAAGCGACATTGAAATAGTCAATAAGACATAGAATGCCTATAGCGGATAGGAGTTAGTCGAATTTCACTTTGTGTTACGCATATGATATTTTAAGATCGTTCTTTTCAGAAGACAAGAACACTACCATGTCAGAGAACAACGTCGTAAGAATAAACCTGTTGAAATGAAGTACGAGATGGCACTACAGACTACGAGGCGTCGCCTGTCTTGTTGATCAAGAACATAGAAATCGAGAAGGTTGTGGAAAAGACCAAAGACGTGATACACTTACACACGATTCACTAATGTATTTACTAATCGTCAAGATTTTATTCAAGCGAAGGCTCTTCAACTGCATTATCCGCAAGGTTGATATAAAATGACCTCCACTAAATACAAGACTCGCATGAATACCATGAGCGCTACTACCTCACGACCGAACACTGAGGCAGATATGACTTTAAGGCACAACCCTCGAAACGAATTAAAATTTTACTAATGATATCACTGTTGACGATCCCTCAAGAATGCAGACAGAATCATAGTAGTTCCCGCGGAGCATCGCCAAGAACTTAATACGCTTAAAATAGTCGATCACGATCATACGATGTTGAACAGCATGACGCAAAGGCAAAGGTATAAGTGAGACATTGGTAAATCCCTGATACATTCAGACACTCGAATTTGAACGATAAGGAAAGAATACTCAATGAAGACTTCAACTTGAAGGAGTAGACGCGCAACTATTTAAACTAGTACTCCTTCCGTCCCGCCCGACATGGCTTAATAGGTTTGGGCACGGTTATTAAGAATAGTGGGTAGTTGTGTGTAAAGTGGTATAAAGTGGTGGGACCCATTAGAATTTATTAGAGTAATATTTTTGTTAGTGGCCAAGTCAAGTGGGACAATGAAAAAGAGGAAAGAAGCCAAGTCGGGTGGGACGGAGGGAGTATATGTTCATATTACATAATGACAATGTTATTCCTTTTGTTGCGTTCTTCTACTCATTCTCTTGTGACTAAAAGAGTTATGTCACCTTGGTGCTAAGCTCGCCCATCATTTATATTGATATTTGATCCAAAAGGATATTTCTATGTATTTGTTAGAACTCTGTTGAAAATATCATTGGTATATATTGGCAAAGTCATCTTTTCCTTTGAACCGATACTCATGTTCTTCTCTATAGCTGACATTCTCTCATTCTATACTGGTCACAACTTATCATGTAGTTTGATCATTGATGATTATTCAACAAGTTGTTTCTAACCTCGTCGAAGTATTTATTTTGATTCATACATTCATGAAATCTCTTACTTTGACGATATAGCCGGAATCCTTTGGTTTCATATTTTTCTCAGAATTCATCTCATTGCTTTATTATAGATGATTATCATTTCCTATATCATGTTGACCTCATTGAGGGTATCCTTTGTTATACAGATATTGGAAACCCTTTTCCTTTTGAAATACCTTCATTTGACGATATAGCAGGACTCATTTAATGCTATATCTTCTTAAGAATCCATCTCGATACTTGATCACTGTTAATTATCGTTACATATATTCATTTTCATTTGATTGAAGTATCATGTGGCAACATACATGATTAATAGTGTTATCCTATTCTTCTGGACCCAAAGAATGTTCTTTTGAGCCTTGTTATATTGACTACTATCCATCTTTATGCTTGATTCCTATGATTATTCTGACAAATTGTTTCGGATTGCGTTGGGATGTTTATTAAATTCATCTTTGAAACATTTTCTTTCAAAGATTAAATCGGTGGAAATTGGTATTATCTTCGCATAATACTCATCTCATCACTTCGTCACCGGCAATTATTAACTCATTAACGGTATCCTTCGATTTATGTATGCATGACACTCTTTCTTTTGAGACATTATTCTTATGTACTCGATTCTAATAAAGGTTAAGTTATATTCATATAACTAGATTCGATTTGAGGAAGATAAGTGTGAGCGGTCGTGGAGATGGATGTTTAGAGAATGTAAGTTTCCGGATGACTAGCGAATATTTGAACAATCGGTAATGCTTTCCACGTCTCTCAACTCCGAAAGTATATATGTGATTCCAAACACGTGATCAAGCATGAAGATGTACAACTGAACCTGGACTTAAGCTACGAAGAAAGACCAGTACGAATACTTGACCGCAAGATTCAAGTTTTAAGAAACAAGCAAATTACATTAGTAAATGTTATATGGAATCACCACGGACAAGAAGAGCCTACATAGGAGCTAGAGGAAACAATCAAAACGCAATATCCTGACTTGAAATGTCAAGGTATGTAAATTTCGAGGACGAAATTTTTCGTAAGGAGGGTAGAATGTAATACCCCGAAAATTCAGGCCCGAAATTTATCATTTTAGTTCTAACAAATTAAAGCTTACAATTTCATATTAGCCAAATTTTTTATATGTATATGTATGAGGAGATGTATGTAGGAATATGTATATATATATATATATATATATATATAAAGTTGTCATTATGAGGTTTCTTTTCCAATACCCACACTCTTCGTCTCTCCCAAGGGAAGTTATTCTCAAAAGTCTTTACCAAAATATTTTGCCTCCTGACAAAAGTCTCAAAGAGTTGCAACTTTGCAGGAAATCAGTAGCATCAAAGAAAAAAAATGATCATTCCACCAATAAATGTCTTTATGAAGATTTCTCCTCATATCTCACTGTAAATAAATTGATTCAGCAAGCTTGTTCATCTATGCCTTACACGTACACCACAAAAATGAGGAGGTTGATTATTTAATAGCAAAAGCATTAAATAAGCTTACAAAGGAAGGTTCTGGTGGGAGGCAAGATTCATTTGCTTTTTCAAAAATTTGATTTCCTTTCCCTTTATTTAGGGATGTTGTTTCCTCTTTTCTTGCATAAACAAGCAACCCACGTTACTCCTCCATTCATCTTCTTCTTCCTCCTCTTTCTTCTTCTCTTTCATCTTCTTCACCAGTCGAGCTGCTGCCATGTGGTAGATTTTGAATTTCTTTCCTTTAGGCAACACACAATCGACCAAGTAAGGTATTCTACTCCTCTTAGTCTTCGGTTCCTTGTTTATGATGATTTATATCTCAGATTTTATACTTTTAAGAGCCTAAATCTCAGATTTAAGAGGAAGATCGGTTAGGAAGAATTTCATGTATGGAATTCAGGGTTATATGTGTAGATTTGGATGTAAGATAACAAGAAATGTTTAAGTTGCATAAGCACAAGAATCTG
The DNA here is from genome assembly GCA_028984105.1 of Lavandula angustifolia. Classification (NCBI taxonomy): domain Eukaryota; kingdom Viridiplantae; phylum Streptophyta; class Magnoliopsida; order Lamiales; family Lamiaceae; genus Lavandula; species Lavandula angustifolia. Next base: position 8,981,800 of record CM054821.1, on the reverse strand, counting down.
TCATGCCATTCCTTCTTCTGTCGTGATTTTTTTCCAAGCCAATTACTTGATCTTTTGTTAATTGCAAAATTCCAGAAAAATTACAGAGATAAATATTAGGATGTCTTTAAGGTCTCTGTAAAGTTTCTTGATTTTTGGACAAGTCCTTATATTTTTAACGAATTTTCACTTTTATACTGCCGAAAAACCCTGCATCCGGGATAAAGCTTAGTAACACATTTATATCTCACTCCACAGTAATGATATGGACTTGATTCTTTTTCCTAAATAATCTACACACGTATGAGTTTCTCAAAATATTTATTTGGTATTTTTAAACCATGCATGTAAAAGCAGTTTATTACAAACCTTCCATGGTTAAGCAAAGACTTGCATTCTGTGGAGCAGTTTTGAGTGAAAAATGAGCTGTATATTCTGAATCCCTCACTTATCATTAAGGTTTGAAAATTTGACATGACCTCATTATGCATGTTTCCTAAGCATTTGTCGAATTTTAGAATTTTTGGAGCAATGTTGGTTCCACAAACCGTAGCTAAATTATAGTTGGACAGAAACGGACCCTGTTCGTGCAGTGAGCACTGTTTTGGTGATAACTTCTAGAATATTGATTATTTTGTTACGAAACCAATTCCAGTATAATTCAGACTCATTATTGATGATAGACATGGACTATTAGAATTTATGGAGTGAAACCGTGGTCTGTGGAATTTTTACAAAATAGGCCTTCTGCACGAGTTTAATAGATTAAAGCTACGACATTAATATCGTTGTAGGAACTTTTGTGGAAGAGCTATAGCCCTGGTCTCGAGTTTTCGCATAAATCAATTTGGTGAATATCGAGGTGGGTTTATATGTTTCTATAAAGAGTATGTTTGAGTTATTAAGCTCTGTTATTTATGCAAGTTATGGATGTTCATGTTTTTACTCTCTATTGACTTAAATGTTTCTACTTGAATGATATTGGCTCTGCCAATAAGAAAGGAAACGATCGGACTCTAACTAGGCGAAAGGTTTTCTAGTTAGAGTTAGTGTACACAAATGTTACGAAGTTAGTCTTGGGTGAATGTGTTTCCCTAAGACTAACGAAGAGAAAAGGACGTAGAATGCACCAATAGTTGAAAAAAGGAAAGAATGGCCAAATGAAATGTTTTGGTATTCATAGAATGCTCTTTTGTTTTAAAACTTTCTATGTTATATCGTTTTACATGAACAATCCATTTTCCAAGATATGACTAATGTTTTTATCAAAAGTTTAACCCACGGAGTACATTAGTACTCAGCCCCATATTGTTTTAAAAATGTTTTCAGGTTGAGCGGCAGGGGCGACGGAGAAAGGGCTGAGGAGGGGTTGGTGAAATGATCTTTTGCACCTTTCAGCATTGTAAAAAGAAAATTTTGTTTTATTCCATTTTGAGACTCAAAATGCTTCCGTATATATGAAATGCATTAAATGGCGTGTTTCTTTTTAAAATAGAGAAATATTCCAGTTTTCGATAAACGGTATGAACTTATGTTTTAAATTATTCTTCCGTAGCGACTCGACCTCTGTGATCCTTCGTGGAGGTCGGGGCGTTACAAATACACTCCCCCAAGCTCCATTGAAAATGTCCAAAAATTTTGTAACAATCCACAGAGTTAGAATATGCAAGAAGATATTACACTAATGTCTGTTTGGTGTCATATTAGTGGAAATTCAATTGTTGCACCAGCCAAAATGCTAATATGTTATGACAAAAAAATCATAAATATTATGAACAAGCTCGAGTTGAAAACAAAATGGACGAGCAAAGGTCCGTCGAGACACTATGTCTACTTGATCGAGCACATATGACAAAAATTCAGCAATGATAACTGAACTTTTTCTATTTCGTCATTTGTAATTTTAGTTTTCTGTTGATTTAATTTCGCTTTCAATTATTATTGTGTGTTTCATTAATATTAATTTTTATGAGTTTTACGTTTTTTTCTTATGACTTTAGTTAATTTCTTATTATTATATTATTATTAAAAATAATAATAATAACACAATTACGAAATACTTCCTCAATCCCACTAGAAACGACACGTTTCTCTTATTGGGTCGTCCCACTAGAAATGACACATTTCCTAAAATAGTAAAGATTATGTGTATCATATTTAACTACTAAAAAGTCAAACAATCTATATTACATAACATCACTTTCTTGATTTCCGCATCCAAAAAAAACGTGTCGTTTCTAGTGGGACGGCGGGAGTATAAAAAATTTAATTTGATAATTGAGTGATTGAGTGTTTGTTAGTAGTGAGGAATAAAAGATAAAAATAGAGATGGTTGGATTGAGATTAAATTGGTAGTATATAGATTAAACATTGAGATCGGTTGGGGTAGTTGGGATAAAAATAGTCTTAAATTGCCATACATCTTGGGCCTGGCCGGACATGGGCTTTAGACAATTGTCCTTTAGCCGAAGCCTACTTGTGACACTAGATCAATTTGCATTTTCTCGAGCGCACAATGATCGATTTTGTTTTTATTTTTTATTTTTTATTTTTTTTTTTCGGATGAGGGAAGGAAAGCTGGCAGAAAAAAGAAGTAGAGGAAGAAATATGGGATTACTGATCAAGAAATGTCCGAACATGAGAGTCCTCAATAAAATCCACGCCCAGATTCTCAAACATCCCCACCTCTCTCTCCAGCTACTCTTTCGCTCTCTCCAAAATCCTCTGCTTCACCGCCTACAGTAACGTCCACCACGCCAAGCGCCTCCTTTTCCACATCCCCCGCCCCAACATCTTCGCCTACAACACCGTGATGAGAGGATTCCTTCACCAAAAACCTTCTCCCGAACCGATTCTCTTGTTCAAACGACTGGTGCGGAAGAAATTCCCAACGTCGAACACTTTCACGTTGGCGTTCGTGTTGAAAAGTTGTTCGATGATTCCGGCGTTCGAGGAAGGGCGGCAGGTGCACAAGCACGTGATAGCGTCCGGCTTGGGCGAGAATCCGTTCGTGCAGACGTCGCTGCTCAACTTCTACACGAAATGCGAGGAGGTCGATTTCGCGCGGAAGGTGTTCGACGAAATGTCTGACAGAAATGTAGTCGCTTGGAGCGCGATGATCGGGGGTTACGCGAGGGTTGGGAAGGTGAACGAGGCGTTGGAGGTGTTTAGAGAGATGCAGAAGGGGGGAGTGGAGCCGGATGAGGTGACGATGGTGAGCGTCATCTCTGCATGTGCGATGGCCTGAGCGTTGGATTTGGGGAAATAGCTGCACGTGTTTATTGAGAAGAAGGGGATAAAGAGTGATCTTGAGGTGAATACAGCTCTTCTCAATATGTATGCCAAGTTTGGATGCATTGAGAAGGCTCAGGGTGTTTTCGAGGCCATGCTCATAAAGGATGCCAAGGCTTGGAGCTCTATGATCGTCAGATATGCTATTTCCGGGCTTGCAAGAGAGGCGTTGGAGACGTTTGAGAGAATGGAAGAGGCTCAGGTAATGCAGATAATTGTTCTAGTTTAGGATTGATTCCTTTTAGTAGTTTTCCTTGCATTAGAGATTGCAGAAGTATTAAACTTTTTGCTATTGGTTAATGAGTTATCTGATTATCTCTATTCAAGTTAAAAGTTGGGCACAAATAGTCTTAAACTCCATTCTTCATCAGTAGTTTGTGGTGTGCAGTCTTCTGAATGTTGTTTAGGGTATTGAAGAAGACTGATTCGTTTTTGTGATTGCTTTGAATTAGAGATTGCAAAAGTTTTGAACTTTTGTATTTATTAGTGATTGCTAAGGCCTTGTTATAGTTATATTGATCCACGTTTGGATTTATGCATATATAGCCTCAGATTTGAATCTTGACATTCATTCTTGATGAATAGTTTTCAATGCGAAGTGTTTTGGATGTTGTTTTGGGTGATGTAGAGGACTGGTTCATTGTCGTGATTTGCTTTGAATTAGAGATTACAAAGTTTTGAGCTTTCCTATTGGTTGGTGATTGATACGGCCTTGTTATAATTTAGTGATCCACGCTGAATTCATGCATACATAGTCTGAGATTGTGTAGAACCTTGACATCCATTCTTGATGAAGTAGTTTGTTTTGAATGTTGTTTCAGATTGAGCCTAATCATGTGACCCTTATCGGCGTGTTGTCTGTTTGTGCACACGGGGGCCTAGTAGCCGAGGGGAGGAAGTACTGGTCGAGCATGCTAGAATGTCGGATGGAGCCGTCTATGGAGCATTACGGCTGCATGGTCGATCTATTCTGTCTTGCAAACCAGCAACAAGAGGCGTATGAATTCGTCTCAACCATGCCTATCCCTCCAAATCCAGCAATATGGCGGACATTGATAGTTAACTTCAATAGGAACAAGATGTTCAACAAAGGTGAAGAGATAGCAAAGAAGCTTCTCCAATTAGAGCCGTTCAACGCAGAGAATTACATACTCCTTTCGAGCTTGTATGTGTCTGCATCAGATTAGGTTAGAATGAGTGGTGTGAGGAAGACGATGAGAGAGGCAGGGATCAAAGCTGTGCCCGGATGCAGCTCCATTGAGATCAACGGCCACGTTTATGAATTTGTGACGGGTGATTGGTCCCATCCGGAATCCAACGGCATAACCGAGGTCTTAGGTGAAGTATCAGAGAGAGTTAATGCCAGCGGGCACCAACCTTGGATTGCGTTGGTTTTGCAAAACATGGGCGACGGGGAGAAAGTGGATGCTCTCTGGCAGCACAGTGAAAGACTAGCTATTGCGTATGGTTTGTTGAAGACAAAAGCTCCGGTAGTTATCAGAGTTGTGAAGAACCTTAGTCTGTGAAGATTGTCATGAAGTCATAAAGACTATAAGCAAATTGTATGATCGAGAAATCGTTGTAAGGGATCGAATTCGCTTCCACAAATTTGTCAGGAGTCTGCTCTTGCCAGGATTTCTGGTGAGTTTCTTTACATTAAGTTATTTACTTCTCATCACCTTCTTCATGGTATTTTAGTGTAAAATCTGAATGAAGTAGAGGAAGTAGGAAAACATAGATGATTTTATTAGAGAAGAAGGCACCTAAACAAAATCCAAACGGACATCTCTTTATATTAGATACTCATACTACTTAAACTTGGATTGAAATGGACCATCTATACATGTCCTCGTTTGGAACTGGGATTATTAGAGTTGCCAATCCGCTTGCTGCTTCGTAGTTGAACCCGGTTTCAATGTTGTCGATGGTGCATTGCAATGGCTGTTGGGAACAGAAGAATCCGAACCTCCCACAGCCTCTAACCTTTAATTCAACTGTAGCCACAGGTGACCTGCTTTCAGCTGAATCCTCGTTTCTGACTGCGTTGTTGTAGACTTCAAACTGATCGATTGCAGCACCGGAGTTGAACATGTCGAGTAAGCCAATTGGGGCAAAGGCAATGTCGTCTGTAACATTCTGTTTTTCGTAGTTATCAGTTATAGGTTATATCTAATAAGCTTTGAGTTAGCTAGAAATGGTGTGGCATGTAGAAAACTAACCTTCACAGGGCAGAAGTGGAAGAGTTCGTATTCGAGAACTTTGAGTGTTACAGGCAATGAAGCCCCTTCCGGTAGCCTTACTACCTCACCTGATCTATGAGCATAGGCCACCGTATCTCCTCTCCAGTCCGGTCTAGCGATTTGAGCGATTGAATCAACATCAGTGGCCCGAACAGACCCGGAGAGAGTACCGGGGGAGGTGTCGTGGATTCGTGTCTTTTTAGTCACCTTGCACCACCCAGCACCTTGGCAGTTGAACACACCCACCACCCCAGAACACTTGTTCACATTCCAGATTTTGAGCAAACTGCAAAATGGAAGTGGATATTAGTTTTTCTTTGCAGATAGGATATAACTGAATAAGGTGTTTGGAAGAGATGATGTAACGAACCTCGTCCCGTCTCTGGCTGGGTCAACGAAGAGGCAATCTAACGTCGGTCTTCCGGGGAGCTGTGCTCGGAGAATTGATCCGTCAGGAAGAACCAGCTTCTTGAGAAGCTTGAAGTTGTGGTTGCTGGGTTTATCGCTGACGTAGATAGCACACCCTCCGACTGCTCGAGCTGCAGCGTGATACTCGGCTGCTGGATGGAGACTCTGCAGAACAAAGTAGAAGAAGGAATCAGCCTAACATGAAATCTCAATTTAGAAGAGGTATAGTTGTGGTTGGTTACTCACGTGGAACATATCCCAATCCGGCTGCATAAACTCCCCCAGAAAGACAGTATTATAAGCTACTGAAGAAATGTGGACAGTATGCGAAGCAGGATCACGAGGGTAGAAATCATCAGAAGCTCTAACTATAGCAGTTTGCTTAGCGCTGTACAGTCCATCAGTGTTATGGCACATGCAAGCGATACACCCGTTATCCGGGAAGTTCCGTGAGATGGAGGCTTCAAGGGCTTGGTGATAGCTGCGAGTGAGAGAGACTCTACCACCATGGCCAGCACCGAGAGTTTCTATAATGTTCTGCACGTCGACTTTGACCCCATCTACACCGCACAAAGCTAAATAGGCATGGAGCTCGTTGTAGAAGTTGAAGACCTTCTTAGGGTGTACAAGACCTAAGCCATGAACAGCTAGGCTGTCCATAACTATGTCTGGTTGGTTGCCTAGAACTCCAGGAGACTGCACCGGGTATGCCAAGGATGTTTCGTAGTGTTCCATACCAGGACCTGATGGATGGACTCCACCCCAGTAACCTGCTAGCGCGTGCCAAACGTAGACGTATCTGAAAATAGAAAAAAGTAAGTTGTTTAATATAGTTATAATAATTGAGGATTATGCTTAAGGTAAGTTTAGAGATCTTACTTGACATTGTGTTGTTGCTTGGATGTTTTGACAACCTGCTTGAGACCAGATTCTTGCTCATCAGTTTGTGCGTTTTTCTTGAATTTTTCGTTCTCTTTTATTCCGGTTAGCCTATTGGCAAACCTGTAGATGGAACATCAAAACACATCTTATATGAGCTCCTCCTTGTACAACAATACTCGGGATAGAAACAAAGAGTTAGTTGTCTTACTGCGCTCCTTCTTGCACAACAGCAGTTGAGGCATCTTTCACCTCGCTTCCAATTTGTTGCCAGCCATCATCTATGATGAGGAAACGAGGAGGTGTGCCTCCCTCTGACAAGCTGCAAGGTTAACATATGGGGCAAGTCTAAGCAACTTAGTAAGCAATTTGTATGGTGTTTGACGAATTAAAACTTACCTCTTAAGCCCTTCTTCAACACCCTCTGCAGTGACATCGGTGTAGAAAGCGTCCCACGTGCACCACCCGAACCAGTCGATGAATGAGGGCAACTACGGATGAACATTTATATATATATAAGCAAACGCTGCAATATTTATAATCCCACTACACTCCAGCAAGTTTTAACTCAGTCAAGCAACATATTCTCACCTTCTTCTTCTCACGGTGCTGAAATGTCTGCAAGTGTTTCTCGACCGCTCTATTTCACGGAAATTTATCAATATGAGAAGAAGAGCCAAGAGTGCATAAATTTTGATCAGAAAGAGTTACATTTGTTAACAAATTGGGGTTACTCATGCTAGAGATGAAAAGACTTGAAGAAGGGTTGAAATGAAGGTGAAACAGTGTACTTACTTCACAGCCTCATTGATTACTTCAAAAGGATTCGTCCCAGCATGCATGTAAACAAGGTAATTTCCTTGATTAGTTTCAACAGCATTATCTCCTGCGAAAGAACAATCCAGAAAAAGGGGTTACCACAAATGGTTGTTAAAATAATTCATGCCTCAGCAACCAAATGCGTTCTGTCACTATTAACTTACCACTCTCAAGGCAAATCTCGAGCTCATTTCTCGAGTTCCCCTGTAGAACAGCACGAAACTGCCCTTCAAGAAGAGGCAGGAAAACAGTGTATATAGTCGGCCTGTCTTCTCTCTCGCCTTCACACGCGTCTTTACTCTCGACAAGCATGAATTGGGTCTCCAATGGAACATCCTGCCCGCACGTTCCCATTCTTTGAGTCATCCACCAGAGCTTGAACCGGAATAGGCACATGAACCGGACACCCCTTTGCACAAAAAGAAGGGAACAATCAGACCTCTTTCCTTTTCCTATTTTTCTTCATATTCAAGTAAAAAGGAATTTCGAAAACAGATAATAATTTAGAGCGCAGAGCATACTCTAGAACACCAACTGGAAAGACATGAAGGCTCTTGCTATGTGAAGCTGTGGCGCCGATGAAGGCACCGGCGACGAGGCCGACACCTGACCCTGGAGTTAGCAAAATGTTGTCCTGCACACCTGTAAGTATAGTTTTCCCATGAACCACAAGGTTCCCGTCATTGAGAGAGATATTTGGAGTCACCGTCATCTTTCCGTTCTCAACAGCTGGTCGCGATTTTACTGCATAATCGGATAGTTAGTGACCTAGATTCAACACATAAATGCAGGCAACCTTCCAACATATTAGCCTCAAGAATCAATGTCTAATTGTCTATTAATATACAAAACCCAGCTGTATTCAATCACACTGCATAGATTAAGATAAACAAATACTAGTACTTATTAAAAGGTGAAAATAAAACTAAAATCGAAAAGGTGAGCTTCGAGATGATCCACATATTGACTTTGCGGCCAATTTCATCCTCCTTTTAGGGAGAAAAAGAATAGTACCACACAAACAAGGAAAAATAACTGGTAAAAGGTGAAAACTAAATGAAAGGCGGCCACAAACAAAGAAAGAGAGTGTTAAAGACGGCAATTAGGCTTGCAAGAAACTGCAAAACATAAGAAATGCTTGCAAAACATAAGAAATGACATGATATTGAGGAATCAATATAAAATTCTAAAATAAATCATGGTATTCTGAATAATCACTGTTTCGAAAATTTTACTTGACTGTACCTACTCTGAGAATCAGGTGGTAGATTCCAAGTTAGTACCAAAAAGAAAGCTGGAAGTACAATCAGCCTTCAGGAAAATATTCACTGAAAATCTTCGGTTTCCAATCAAACATAGAAAAACAGAACGAATACGAAATCGGTAGGCAACTCTAGGCAATCACCTCCAGAAAGCTCCGACGAACTAGTCGATGGAGTAGAAGGTACAACACAAGCTATACGTACAACCATACTCTTCCGCCAATGCATACGCGGAGAGAAAGATTGAAACGCAGGCAAAACAAACGCCTGATGAACAATCATTTTCTAAAAACTCCACGAAAAATCCGAGCGCAATTGCCAAATAAAAACACTAAAAAATCACCGAAACCCACAGTTCAAAATTCCCCAAAACCAGTAAACACACACGACCTCTAAAATCTCGAAATCAACTAAGTATCGAAGCAATACGTCTCCAAAATTGAAACACAATCTACATGCATACAACAAACATCAATTCACGCTACAATTCCACACGCCTGCCACAGATCTAAATGCCAGACAGTTTACCTCAGAAATCGCTATTTTAGTAGCGCAGTTCTCCCCCAGATTTGCCGCGTAGGTGTGTATATGCGTAGAGAGAGAGAGAGAGTGTTAGAGACGAAGAGAGGGAAATGGAGCTGGCAGCTCTAGTGAAACGAAGTTCACGTGAGAGGAAAGATGTGGGGCTAAGCTTCCAAAGACGAAGCAACCTCGCCATTTATATATGGCACGGGAGGTTAAATATCGAGTACTTTGCGATAAACCGCGAACATGAAACTGACACGTGGAACGAATTATCTCGGAATTTAGTGCTGCATACTCAATGATTATAAAACTTGTCAGAAAAGAGAAACAAAATCAGGTTGATTGATTTTACCAAATATCCACGTAGCGCTTTCTCTCTCCACTCTCTCTCACCATACGTATCTCGTGTTTTCGATCACACATATCTGTACTTCTGTAGTTTTTTTTTCAGATATATTGTAATTAGACTATTATTTGTATTTAAAATATAAAATGCAAATATAACATCATCGAATTAATATATTATAAATTGCTTGTTTGATTGTTAGCTCTTACACGGGCAGCCATATAGAATGTCGTAGCACTGTTGCACGTATCATATAATGGAATTTGTTGTTCGGTTCCAATATGATTAAATTGTTTCTTACTATTACGTGATACGGAAATGAATTATGTAAAAAAAACAACATGATTATCATGCAAATACACCACAATCATAAGTCGAGAAATCAAATTCGTAATGATATGATACAATATTCAATCATTAATATGTTACTACCATATACTCCCTCCGTCCCATAGAAAATGTCTCTCTTTCCTTTTCGGGGTGTCCCATAAAAAGTATCTCATTTCCTAAAAAGAAAGTGGGCCCTACACCTTTACCAACTCAAATCAATTCAAAATAATTAATTAATTTCATGAGTCACATCTCTCTACCTAACAAATCAATTCTAAATAATTTATTAATTATATGGGACCCACATCTTTACCAATTAAAATAACTCACCTAAAACTCCACCCATAAAAAAGAGATATTTTCTATGGGACGGAGGGAATATTTATTATGTTGGAAATTCAAATAAAATGATTATACGAAATTAGAATGTATGTGGGTAGGGATGTAAGTGGTTCCGCTCCGAACCGCGAAATCGATCGGACCGAACCAAACCAAACCGAAAAATGCGGTTCGGTTCGGTTTCGTGGTTTGGTTCGGTTTATTTTTTTAGAAACCGTTTACATTCGGTTCGGTTCACGATTTCAAGGATTTTTGAACGGTTCAAACCGAACCAAACCAATATCATATTTTTTAATTTTTTATTTAATATTTGTTCTTCTTAGAGAATATTATTGAATTTAGATATTAGATTTAAGTTAAGATCAATTTTAATATATATAAATGAAGAGAAAGGAGTAACAACTCTATACTTATGAGTTTGGAATGAGTGAAACCCTACAAACTATTATTCTTGCATTATTTAGGATTTAAAAAATAAAAAAATAAAATAAAAATGTGAACTGAGGAACCGAACCGAACCAAATCATTTATATGCGGTTCGGTTCCGATATTGAAAAACCCATCGAATTGAACCAAATCGAACCATTTATATGTGTTCGATTCGATTCCTAAAATACATAAAAAATCAAATCGAATCGAACCGTTACACCACTATATATGGGAGCATGTCTAGTCATGATTTAAAAGACAGCCCGCATTAACTAATTAAAAATTCTAATTAACCAAGTAAATCGACGCACGCAATGTCGACGTGCGCATGCCGCCACGTCAGATACTGCCACCGCCGTCACTTCGTTCCGTGAAGCACTTCGCCGCGTCAGATACTGTCTGAGAAGTCGCCGTGTCATCGTGGGGCCCATCACCAAATCTGCCTTTTCTTGCTTTGTTTATTTTTGTCCAAATTTGTGTCGGACCAATCCCGTAGACAAAGGGCCGGCGTTCTCTCGCGTAGATTCACCCAAAATCTAGATTCATTATCCCGTGCAACACCTCAAACGTCAACTACGAATTCAAAATTAAAGAATGTCTTGTAATACTCTATCCATCCTATTTACTTTCTATTTTAAATAAAATATTAGCAAATCCTATGGATATTGCTGCTTTATTATTTCTTAATTTTCGTATTGAAAATAAATTGGACAATTGAAATGTAACGGAGAGAGTAATATTCCATCCGTCGGCACGAAGATTAGAAAAATGTGATTGTGTATTGTATATTGTTTGATTTTTTTGCTTGTTAATTTTAATCTACATATTGATTGTTTTTTAAGAAATAAGAAACTTTCTATGGGAGGCTCCAAAAAAAAATAATAAACTTTCTTATGAGACGGAGAGAATAGAAGTATTGAATAAATTCTTTTTGATTTCCAAAAATATGCAACTAATTTAGGGAAATTAATTTATTATTATTATTATTATTATTATTATTATTATTATTATTATTATTATTATTATTATTATTATTATTATTATTATTATCATCATTATCATTATTATTATTATTATTATTTAATTTTGAGTTGTTGAAAGATCATTATCTAGAAGTCGCCATTGCTAGAGCAATGATTGTGTTTAATTATATTGGTATGAGCAACATAATTGGAAATGTTGTATAGTTAGGTCACGAAACCATTCTTGCGTACGCTTGTAATTATCTAATGCAATCCCATAACATAAAATTAACTTGCATCGATTGTCGTTGAAATTCAATCATCAAATTGTCTACTATTCTTTAATGGGAACATACCGTTTATTTATTATGATTCAATTTTGAAGTATATTAGTTTTTAAGAAAGCGAATGCCCGTGATTTTTAGAATATCTTCTGACTCTTAGATTACTTACTCTACTACTCAATCATTTTAGGGTCATTTTCTCTCCTGCTGCTCTAGATATTTTCTTGGAAAATGAAATGAAATTTAATTGTTAATACATAAGGTTATTTATTTTTTTATATTACGAAACCAAAAAAAAAAAAAGACAAATTTTATGCATGAATATCATCCACGCCATAAGATAAATTGTCCACATACTTTATCACCATACCCGAAGTGAATATCCATTATTATCTGGGCACGTGGTGATGTACCACACGTGATGCCAATCTTCAAAAGTTGTGGGGGAGATAATGAATGTATTACACCTATATACCATGACAAGTGGCCGATAGTAAACACAAATGCACTGCATCTCTTCTTATGTTATACCCCGCCAAGCTTTTATTGTCCTGTTTTATCATATGCTATTATTGTTCTATTTCTAAAAATAAAAAAAATTAATCTAAAGCTGAAGTGGAGTACTCACTATGCCTCCACATTTTTATGTTCTTTCTTATATGATTTCGTTCCACTTCAAATTTAAAAGTTTATGATTCTTAACTTTTTGAAAATTTTAGAGTATCTCTTCAATTACAAAATCAAAAAAATAAAAAAAAATCAATTGTCTTAACTGTCTTTAATAAAATTTGGATGAATTTGCATGTAACCATTACTGAGACTGTCCATTTTTAATACTTTTAAAACTTTTAAAATAAACACCTAAGCAAAATTTCATAATCCACGTACTGAAAAGAAATAAAATGAGCGGAACGGACGACGTATTATTATTAGAAAAGTTTAAAATATTATTTTTAATGGAATTACAGGAGTATCACAAAAAATATATTAAACTCTTGGATTTTTACCCTATTATTTACTTGTCAAGCAAGGACACATCCAATATTAAGAATGTGGGTAAAACTAAATCTGCAATTTTCGATGGATTTATATAAGATTTCAAAACTTAGGTAGTGATTGAAATAATTTTCAATTGCAGCTTATAGCTTTCAGATGCAGCTGTAGTGTTTGGAACACTCCGCTTTCAACAGAAATTTACTATCAAATATAGTCAAGATAGAAAAGCTGCTTAAGCTGCTATTGCACAGCTTTCAGCTGCAATTTACAGTTTATCTAATTTATTAGAAAATTTAATTCTTTAAATATTTTTATAATTTTCAAAAAATTAATTTTTAATTAATATTTTTATTAGTTATAAATTTAAAAAAATTATATTTTAACATATTAGGTAGTAATTTTATAAAAAATATTTTATATTTTATATTTATAAGTTCTTAGAGTTTAATGAAATAATAATTATTAAAATTATAAATAATTAAATACAAATTAATTAAAGTGTAGATTTTGAGGATTTTGACTTTTAAATTAATATTTTCTATTTTTGTTTAATGATAATTATTTTTTAGTTGTGTAATCATTAAAATTTTATAGAAATATTATTATTACTATGAATTTATGCAAATAAGTAGTAATATTTAAAATATAATAATATGATATGTTTATGCTAATATGATATACTTAAATTTATATAATATAAAATTAATTTAATTTAATATTTTGTAATACTGAAATTGAAATTATAATGCAAAAAAAATCTCAATTTTATTTATTTATTTATTATAAATTATAATTGTTTAATAACTTTGAGGGTAAGACAGACATTTTATTTAAAAAGTTAAAATAAACTATTGATATCAATAGTTTTCCAAACACTATTTTATCCACTTTCAGCAGCTTTCAATACTTTTTTTCAAATATATAAAAATTCTTAAATGAGCAACTTTCAGCCTCTTTCAGTAGCTTTCAACACTGATTAAGAAGTTTCAACTACTCCAAACACTACTTAAGATATATTCTCTATATATTTTGATTTAACTATGTAAGTAGATTTTAAATGTCTAATGAATGTCCCGAATTTTTTTAAAAAAAATCCTATAATATCAATTATGAGTTTATTCGTATATTTATAATAAGACCATAACTGTTATATTACTATAAAAAAGACTATCCACGTATTCAAATTCAATGAATTTAATAAAAGCCCAGACAATTTTTTTTTTCTTTTTGACTATTTGACCCACAATTTTGTTGCTTTCTACACTTCTAACACAAAAATATCTTGTTCATATCTACTTCTTGACTCTCATATATTCACAGGACACCTGTAAAACATTAAAATTGAAACAAATATTTTATAATTGCTAAAAAATAAGGGGGGAAAGGCGAAATCAGAAACCATTTTATCAATAAATATAGGCAAAACTAGCACAACCATTAATTGTGCTATGCATGGCGTTGTATTTTGCCATGTTTAGATAATAAGATATGTATTTTGCAATAAGATAAAAAATACGACATAAAATACATACACTAACTAATGAAAAACATAGATTGTTATCAAATAAGTTACTATTGTTAGATAAACATCATGAATGAACCAAAAAAATGTTGTAATCAAGCCTCATCCACACAAGATCAATGAACATCGGCATAATACTTTTATGGAAAGGTAAGCTTAGTTTTCCAACAATACTACATCAACATGCATAAGATTGAAGACCCTTGATCAACGAGTTGTGTTAGCCATAATTCTAGACCAAAGACCCCAATCACAATTAAATTGTTTATATTAGATGCATGTTTTAAAAAATAAAAAATATTGTACATGACAAAATAGTAAATTGGAAAATAGTAGAGCATAGAGGGGCATTTTGGGTATTTTTGATAAAATATGGGTAGCAGGTGGTATTGACAAATATAATTATAGGTAGATAGATAAATTCGAAATGTACGTAACAGGGAGAAGGAACATGACGGATATTAATTTCTGATGCTACTTCTAATAATTGAGTTCAATTAATACGTATATGATTGGGTCACACATAAAAATCTGATATAAAAGTATAATTATTATTAGTATAACATTTTTGTCTCTCTAATAACTAGGCAAGAAAATATAAAATGAAGAGAAATTTGTGAAATATAGTGGAAAGAGTATAAGGATGTTGAGTGAGTACTAAGTAGTAAGTATTGAGGAGTTCATTTCATTTAAAGTTTAAGAATTTATTTTTTATTATTCCACCAATAAAGTGAGGACATGTGTCGTGTGGTGATAACTTGATGGCCCACCAATACATGCGTGACAGAGCGTGATTGGTGGGCCACCAAATAGTCCACCAAATAATGGGGTAGCCTTAAGAAATAGCAATGGGGTGGAGAAGTAAATTAGAAAAATTAAGACACGTAGTGGTACAACTGTGTGTCAATCTCTTGGCAATCATTAAACTTGGTTATTGGTTCCGGAAATCAATCATTCATTTTCCAGCATTTCACAAAATAGACCGATCTAAGGGAGTAAAATAATCATTATACTCAGTAAATTGTGTTTTCACATTAAATTTATATTATACTCTCTCCATTCCATTTATATTGAGTCTTTTGCTTTCCGGTATGAAAATTTAAAAAATAAAGTAAAAGAAAGAGAATAAGTGAAAATGTAAGATAGTAGATGATAAAGTAGGAAATAAAAATAATAAAATAGGAGAATGACTCATTTCAAATGGCCAGTGGGAGTATGGAAAAGGTTTAATAAATGGGACGGAGGGAGTATATTTTAGAAACTTACAAATTTGTTTTTCCGAAATTATAAATTGACAACTCCATAATGTAGATTTTATATTGTAGTTAAGTCTCTTTAAAGTAATGATATTGGAACCGAAGGAAAAATTTATTTAATGATGTTATTATTTTATCGAACATTATTTTAGTTCATTAACTCAAGTCGAACCGTAAGAATATTATCTAAAAGAGATTATTACACTATCATACATTACTTATCGAAGTTTAATCGTATAATCCCAACTCTAAATATTGAATCCGTCCATGAGTAGATACAAGGAGTGCGCATGAGAGACATGTAGAAGACTAAAAATTTAACCTATACTTTCTTTAGATAAATTACTCCAAACCATAAAATTACTTTTTGAGACATTATTATTTATCCTACATCCTAAAAATAAAAGCGCACATCCTTAAAATTACAATCTAAATCTCACCCCTCCTAAAATTACTCTTTTGCACCTCGAAATTATAAATTGCATTGTGGCTCAAAGTAGCTAGAAATATGAAAAGATGAAGAATTTCAAAATATCAAGAAAATGACTATATACATCTGAAAAAGATGTTACTGCAATTGTTACCAGCAACATACAGAATAAGCAAATCATTAATTTTTCCGAAACTCCAGCAGCCAACAGAGAAACACATGCAGAACAGAGTAACATGAACACCACAGACCTATTTTCTGCCATACTCCACCAAAAGAATCTTACAAGCAGCATTTAAACATGAATATAATCAAAGAAAAGAATGAGAAGCCATCTCTTTTAGCTCGAGTTCTCGCCTCCTATCCGACTGTCGTTTGTTTTTCACTATCTACTCTCGTTGCTCATCTGCAAGGAGGGATCTTCCATCAGTTTCAAGCTGAGATTATTGTATCGCTCTCGTGAGTATTGCCTCGAGGCTTTCCTCCAATCCGTGCCCGACTTCATCATGGCAGCGAATTCATCGTAACTAATACGACCATCCTGCAGAAAGAATATTAAAAACACATTGAACTCCAATCAATATCAAAAAAGTAGTCAATGTTCACTTGAAAATACATCAAACTGCCAAAAAATACTCTGTTTTCTTGAATAATATGCACCAAGCCCCTAACCTTCATTTTTAACCGCTTCAAATTCTTTCACCTCATTATTTTATAAAGAAAGTGACATTATTGCCCTTCATCTAGTTTTAATTCTAGATATTTTAAGGGGTCGCTTAGGAGTGAGTGAATCTCATACACGTTTTAAAAAGATGGCATGGGTTTTGGTGCAATTATTCAAGAACAGGGAATATTTTTTGCAATAAAACAAACATAGTAAAGGAACTAGGCGAGATATAGCGTTTCTAACCTTGTCCGTGTCCACATCCTGAATAATGGCGCTTATGACATCTTCACTGGTGTCCGGCTCATCAGCAAAGGCGTCCCTCAGCTCTTCGATCTCTATATAGCCAGTTTCGTTCTTGTCGAAGAATTGGAAGGCCTTCCTTAGGTGGTCATCATTGCTCATCTTCCTTAGGTGTACAGAAATGGCAACAAACTCCGTGCAGTCGAGAAATCCATCCTTATCCACGTCGCCCTGCAAGAAGAACGAGTTGTTACTTCCACCGCATGATAATAACACGCGTACCAGTGAATACAGAAAGGCACTTACTGCTTCCATGAGAGCAACCAGATCAGATTCTGGGATCTGATGACCAAGCTTATGTAATCCAACTCTCAACTCATTGATGTCGATTTTCCCCTTGTTTCCCGTATCCATTAGTCTGAATCCCTCTTTTATGCCTGCCACTTCCTCTACCGACAAATGCTCAGCAATAACCTGAAATATGAATGAGTAGTTGGTATGAGTAAACAGATAAGTTCCTCGAGTTCCAAATAAACCGTCTATCTAGTGATTATCCACGTATATACAGCTATAAATAAATTACCCTTAAGGCTCTTTTCTTCAACTTATTCATCATCGAGAATTGCTTGAGCCTAGCTCTCACGGTTTCACCCAGGGAAACATTTGGAGCGCTCTTTGCATTCTGCAACCACGGGTGATCTGCAAGTCCAATAACTATCCATGTCAAGAGGTTCTTATTTGATGCAATGAAAGTGCAAGGAAGAGTATGCAGCAAAATGCCGATAACTAACCTAGAACTTCTTGTGCTGTAAGGCGTTGTTTAGGATCCGGATTGAGCATCTTCTTGACTAGATCCTTTGCTCGATCAGAGATTTTGGGCCAAGGGTCGCGTTTGAAGTCCACAACAGAACGAATGATTGCTTGGGCAACTCCTTGTTCAGTTTCTGCAAGTTGAGCAGTTAATGTAAAGAACACCGATGGATAAGAGTTTGAATACAAAATAAAGGATTTTCAACTACACTATTACCAGTAGTTTAATTATACTTCTAAGTCCTAGAGCTAAATTGACAACGAGAGTGTCTCAATAAGCTTGGGCAAAGTTGTCATTGCTTTAGTAAGAACAGATATGACGAGAAATCTTACCAGCCCAAAACGGTGGAACACCACACAGTAATATATAGAGAATTACACCAGCACTCCATACATCTATTTCTGGACCATAGTTCCTTTTCAGAACCTCAGGAGCCATATAGTACGGACTTCCAACTATCTCGTCAAAAGTCTGGCCTGTAGAATTACTAAGAAATTAGCTATGGATGAATGGTCAACCTTATAACTGGGTAACGCACATAAGAGGGAGGGGTATGTAAGGTGTAATTACCAGGCTTAAAGAAGACAGATAGCCCAAAATCAATAGCTTTCAGTGGTGCTGTTTCCTTCTTATTTCCAAACAAGAAGTTTTCAGGTTTAAGATCACGATGCATGACTCCATGCTTATGACAATTCTGCAGAGAAACGCAACTTATTTAATTCATTCCTTGTAGAAGCAACTCATAGATGCTACATGGAGGAACATCCACACTAAACATGATGGGGAAAGATTGAGACTAAATGATAGTAATAACACGTTACCGTTTACATTTCCTTAGAAAGAAAAGAAAAAATGAACGTAAACGAAACATGGCATACAAAGTGCAAATACTAATACCTCAACCCTCAAATATTATAACCAGTTACTTAGAATAAGAAAAGAAAATTGTATCTCAATTGCATTTCATAAATGTATCATCTCGAAGGAATCCAATTTCATAAAAAACAGAGATATATTAAACTACGAGAAGAACTTACAGTTCCCTAGACTAAAAGTGTGTTTGCAAATGCTTATTTTAAACATTTATCTGCTTTTTAACTGAATAAGCAATTTTTTAATTTTTGCAAAACCTGCTTTCTTTCTGCATTAGCTTCTCTAAGATTAAATAGCTAAACTATCGATTGAGATGTTTTTTGTACTTAAAGCAACATAATTTCTGAAACTACCAAAAATATTAGTTTTTTAATATTAATAGCACAAATCCCCGACTTTTGCTTAAAGGCAATGTTTTCAACTTTAAGCAAAAAAATTAACACGCATGTAAAATAACATGACACGCATAAACTCAGACAGTCATACTATAACATAGTGTTATACTGAATCAGCATCTTTGCTCTACACATCTAACCATCTCATTATTAACAAATCCTCTTGCATAAATAGTTATATGACACTTCATACTAACTAAACTAAACTACATAATTTCAAACACTTAATTGAAAGCAATCATGCATTAGAAGCAAATATCATTCCAAATAAAATGCTGCAGAATAAAAACTTCAAATAAACCCTCACCTGAATAACTTCAACAATCGTGCGAGTCACTGCAGCAGCAGCCCGTTCGGTATAATGCCCTCTAGCCACAATCCTATCAAACAACTCACCACCCTCACACAACTCCATAACCAAGTGGACTGCACTATCATCCTCATAAGTATCCTTCAACGTCACGATATTCGGATGCCTAGGCAAATGCTTCATGATCTCAACTTCCCTCCTAACATCCTCAATGTCCACTCTAGTCCTCAACTTCTTCTTCGATATGGATTTACAAGCATACACATCTTCACTACTTTTATCAGTACACATATACGTAATTCCAAATTCGCCCCGCCCGAGCTCCCTCCCCAGCTCATAAAACTCTTCTATGTTATGCCCGGTTGGATTATCCAACATATAAGATTTAAGCCCACCGTTTGGAACTGGGCGGCCGTCGAAGTAAGGGTTTGTCTTCTGCTCATCAGACGTTTCCGGTGTTGCACAACAATTACCCATTACAATAAACGAACCAAAACCAAACTTTTTGCCTCGATTTCTCCACAAACGCAAGATCGCCCAAAATGCCTAGTTTATGCCGATCAAATCAACCACGCATAAAATTAATACGAAAAACCTTCAAAATTCTTAACTAAATCTTCAAATCTCAGATTTCTTCACTTGACCCGGTATTTCTAGGGTTTCTGAATAGCAGTAAACAGTAGTCAATAACCGCCAGATTCAATCTTTCAAATAAAAATTACACAAATATAACGAAGCTTCAAAATAAACCTGAGAAATTCGAAGTTCGGATCTTTGCTGACTGAAAAGACTGCGGATTTCAATTCCAGCCAGAAAGTTCTCTTTCTCTCAATCCAATGAGCTGATGCAATGAAACAACGAAGGGATTCCGAAAACCCAGTAAATCGAATTCACAATTTGGTGCGTGCTGGGGATTTCAATTTGGGGAAATAAGAAGAGGGTTTGGACATTGGATTTCAAGGAATGATGAAATTGGGAGTAAACGTGTGAACTGCTCGTTAGAGAGTCAAAGAAATTTCACTCACACTTCCCGCCTGTCAATTTCACTTCACCTTTTTCTATTTAAGTAGTTTTGTTATTTATAAAAATATTCATTAAACATTCGTGTGTCAATTGATTTCGTCACGAAAATTTAGAAACTTATAATCCCTCCGTACCATTATTTTTGTCTTATTTTCTTAATCAAGTTGTCTCATTATTTCTATCATGTTATTAAAAATGAAAAAAAAATAAACTCTCAATCCTAAAATAAAATGGGCAACATCCTTATTCACTAACCACCCACATTTTATACCTCTCTCTCAAAAACTCTTTCTCTATCACGATGTTGCTCCGTTCCAAACTAAAAAATTATGATTCTTAACTTTTTGAAAATTTTAGTTTATTTCTTTAACTAATATACGAACAAAAAAACAGAAAAAAAAATTAATTGCCTAAACTATACATTAATAGAGTTTGGATGAATTCTCATTCATTAAAAACAATCATTACTCGAAAATTGTGTCATTTTTTATTACAATTAAGAGTTATAAAATAAATACCTAAATATTTTTTTAGTCTTGTACCGAAAAAAATCAGACGGAAATAATGGAACGGATTGAGTAATATTTTTTTTACATGTCAAATGCTAATATAAATTTGTCATCGCTAGTAAAATTCTCACTAAATAAATACACGATTAACTACTATGTTATAGGCTCAGACTTAGAGATATTGGTTGGTGAAACTTAAACTGGTAAATCTTTTATTACAAAAATATACATTCAAACACAAAGCTCACTAAAACTTACATAATCATTCTATTAAATTGCTTATTCATAACTTAAAATATAATGGTATGAATGAATATCATAATTTTTCTACCACAAAATATTTCAATAATATGGCAAAGATAATTTTAGAAATAATGTCTTTTGTTATAAATTAAATAGAAAATAAAAATAATATAAAGAGCGGGAATGATGGTTGTATTATTATGAGTACCAATAATCTCTATTTATAAAATTATAAATAGACTCCTAAGTTTTTAGGGATTTACATGATTATCCCGTATAAATATATACATAATATATATTTATTACACCTTTCAAGAACTCCGGTTGACATGCCTTTGTCAAACAGTTAAGCCACTGGTTTGACTTTGAAGTATGACAAATTCAATTTCATACTACTATAATAGAAGGTCTTGGAACATTCCTGTGATTACATGAACTGCAAATGGCTTTTTGGGAAATTCAAGTTCTTGTAGGGGATGGCGTAGCATATCACATGCAAAAATGAAAAAAGTTGCCGGCCCCGGCTGGTAAGAACGACCGACCACCCGGTCAAACTCGATGATTTGACTTCTAAATTAGAGTTTCATTTATAGTTCATTTAATTTTATTATTTTAAGCAATGTCACACACGTGACATATGTGATCTTAAACAAGAAACATGAAAATCAATATGAAAATTAATTTTTTTAGTATTTAATATTGAAATTAAATATTAAAACCACTTGGTTATGTATCATTTGATTCATTTCATAAGTCAAATAAATTAGTTGACAACTTTGACCTCCTATGTCTACATTGTTCACGGTTGTTTGTTTCGGTCATATAAAGATATCTATGCATTATGTATCCTCAAATCAATTTATTACATTTGATCTTCTTTCGCAAATCTCATCGATAGCTTTAGTGCATTTTGTCACTTATGATTAGTTTAGGAAGCTCGATATTTTTTCTATGGTTTATAAATTATTGCATATCAGCAGAGTAAAATTTACCTAATACGAATTAAATTTACATCATCTTCAAAACAAAAAAGCTAATTGACATAAATGGTTCCCAAATCTGAGATTTTTAGTCAAATTGATCCACAATTTGAATTTATTGGCTAAATAAGTTCCAATGTTTTAGATTTTGGCCAAATAGGTCGTTTCCTTAATTTTACTATTAATCAATGGTTAGACAAAGCAAATTTTAAAAAATATATTATAATATTCAGATGGTACTTTC